>OY856413.1:1062605946-1063917196 GCA_963693085.1 Alisma plantago-aquatica
AAGTCCTATTTTTTGAAATTCAATAACATAAACATGTGCCACTATGATTCCAAATATATATTTCTTAAATAGTTGGTCCTTCAGATCCTTCAATTTTTCTCTAAAAACCCTAGTTGTTAAATATGGTCTATTTTGAGCTAGTTGTCTCGGGAATAACTCTATTTTTATCTCATCCCAATCTGGATTACATGCCATTGTTAAAAAGATATCTGGTTTGCCATATCTTTGTACCAATGCCATGGCATCCATGTATCTACGACGCATATCACATGGTCCTCCAATAAAGGACGAAGGTAATACAATTCTTTTACCTACCATTCTGCTATGGACTTCTCTAGATCTAATACTATCAGTGATTCCTTGATACAAATCAACACGTATTCGTTGTTGCTCCTTTGTGATATAGTTTAATCGTGTTGATTCTATCTTGATGTACATGTCAACAACATACTGTTGAAGGAGACGACCCGCATACAATAAGATTGATTTGTCAAGCACACAAATTTGTAGTTTGTAACAATAGTATTCTCTCACAGATATCTTGTTTCGACCACCATCATCTAAAAAACATTTGAGAATGATGTGAAATACCATTATTTAAATTTGGTACATAATTTTTTAATCTGTGAATATATATATTCAACTAACCTGCTACGTTCGAGCCCATCACATCTTCAATAGAATGCGATGAATTATGTAGCATGGAATCCCATGGCACACCAACTTTGGGGAGGTGTGGATGCCAACCAAATTCACCATTGGGAAATAACAAGGGATATGACAGAGGATCATAACATCCTAAATATGATTGCACTATACGTGGTTCATCTAAATTGGCATAAACAACTATGCTTCGTTGTTGTGCACCACTGACATCATTGCCCTCAATCCAGATACCCGCAACTTGTGAAGCAGTTGGAGAATTATATGTCCTCTGATCTAGATGTGCATCTTTATTGATGGCAATACTAAAATTATATGACATCGGAACATCCTTGAGGCTCTGAAAAAACTGAGCATATGGATTTACAGACAATACATGCATTAGTTTAGTAACTAATTCAGTATTTAGTGATAGAGTTGCCTTCATTCTGTTCTGTACCTCAAACTCAGTGTCATAGAAATAGAGTTGTAGGTATTTCGGTCCATCACTCCCAGGTAGTAATCTATTTATGAAATGATACATTTGACCCTGTACTCGAAAAGTATATATGCCATTCCACATACTATGCAAATTTTCATCTAGATGGATACCGTGTGATGTGAATGCAAAGTGACTATTGTAACTTCGATTGGATCTCAGAAACTCCATAGAATCTGGTGTTTGCAATGTGTACAAATCGTATAGTTCTGTTGGAATAGGATTGGTAACTGAATGTACCTTTCCCTTCATATAACAAAAAGATGGTGGTTCAAATTGGAAACATTTGGCACCACAAAATTTGCACAAACTACGTGTGGATAACTTATGTGGTTCATTGAGAAGATTGTCAAAAATTGGATTGGAAATATCAACACCAGAAGAATCTTCAACATTTTAATCCATGCTTGAAATATAGAAATCCTCCGTCTCTTCCACGATACCTGCATCTAGTTTGTTAGAACAAAAGATGAGTACAAATGTTAACTCATAGAATAATGCATGAGGATTTGTAACTATTACCTTCACTACATGGGACTGCCAAATCAGCAACCTCATGCGGATTGTTGCACTCCTCAAAGGTACTATCGTTATTTTTAGGGTTGGAGCATGCATGCATATCAACATGATCTCCATTGGGAACACTGTCTGAGGAAGATAGGAAGTGCTCGGTTGTTCCAATGAAGTCGTTGCAACATCTTCAACTGTGCTTGACATCGTTTGAGGAATTGGATCAAGAATCTTCATTGCCTTGCTCGCCTATGAATTCTGTTGACAACATTATCCACATGATGTTGGAAGTTGTTATCATTCGAGATAATAGGCTGAAACGATGCTCTTTGACCAGGTGTTGAGTGCATGCCTTCATTCAAAACTTGACTAACTTCACTGCCCCCTTTAAAATATGGGTGCATATCAATCCTCATCTTCATATAGGGTGGCAAACTATTATAAATCTTAGAATATCTTGCAAGAAGTTCTCCACCTCCTTTATATCTGGCATGCCTATGCATCTGTCTACTTCTAATAACCATTCGACGATGGTATCTACGCATCTGTTGAGTGGATCTCAAATTATCATGGAAAGTACAACTTTGAATTTGTTAAGATCTACCTGACTCTACTGAAGTAAGACACGATGCATGTGTGTTGCAAATTTTAGATGTCGTGGTAGACGACAAGCATATTTCCTCCATAGTTTGCACGAATCCTTTAATTTCAGATTGGAGTCAATGCGGATTCTGTTGGGCAAATGAATCCCATCATTAAATTGGACTAGCCTCGTAACTTGTATATTTTAGTCTAGCATATATATAAAACAAAATACCCAAAAAATAGAACAAAATCCAGACTGAATTCCCAAAATCCTGCTGCTACTAGGTCTGAATTAATTTGGATATCAGGACAAGAGAACCCAAAATAGGGACCAAAAAGATAACTCCCAGTGCGGTTGAGATCCCAAACCAAACAGCCGTTAGGGACCTGATTTGCCGGAGTTAATAGACTTGATGACGGTTGTTCATCAGTGACCGTCCGATTCTATTTTATTTGATCGTCGGATCCAGAACCTGAATACTTATTAGGGCAACGCCAGTGTTCTCATTCCCATTGCCATCCACAATCTTCTCTCAAATACTCCACGACCTAATCACAGCGGCCACTCTGCCCTTCCCTTCCGACAGTCTGGTCGGTGTAATGGTTGGCCTCCAACCTTAGCAATGCCAAATGCTACCAACAATGCCGAGCTTTCTAACCCCGACAGCTATTAGGCTCTTATCCGGCCACCGTTGTTTCCCATTACTCACTCCCTGACTCCATTCCTCACTCACCGACCATCGCTCTACTTTGTGCCCTAATCACAGTAGCGGCGATTCACACTGGAACGTTCCCTAACTCGATCCAGCCTGCTTCTAGGACCTTCCTCCACCAACGGTCAACCCAACTTAACCCACTCCCAAACTTGGACTGAGATCCCCAAGTTAGCGGTTCCCGTCGGTGGCTGATAGATCGGGGAAGTAGACCACAATGCAAGTTTGAAACCCATCCACCATCCTCTACTTTCTTCCTCCTCCCACCCACTGCCTCCCAGGTCAGTTTCCTGCACCCCTTTTGAGCTAGAGTTTGTGAGCCTCAACAAGCCAAAGAGTATGACGACGACGGTGGTGACAATCCTCCCGACGGAGCACGACTTCGTGGTGCTGGTGCTGGTGGCCTACTGTTTCCTCAACTTCAGGATGGCGATGCAGGTTGGGAAGGCTCGAAGGAAGTGAGTCCTTTTTCTGCCGCGTCCCTAAATTATCCCTCCTATTTCTGTTTGGATCTGTTGTAGATTGTAGTCTGGTCGTGATGGTCATGGATATTCTAACTGGTCATTTTTCCCTCCTTGCTCTAAAACCCTCAGGTACAAGGTGTTCTACCCGATCCTCTATGCTCTCGAGTCTGAGAACAAGGATGCCAAGTTCTTCAACTGCGTACAGGTATGTAGATTCAATCGACCATTTTGCATTCACTTTTCCCCTTCTGCAACCTGTTTAGATTCATGAATCTGGCAACCCGTACGAAATGGAATCCCTTTCTCACCGTCCCCCCTTTGCTATCTTATCCTTTCACAGTGTGGCCACCAGAACTCACTGGAGATGCTGCCCGTCTTCTTCTCCACGCTCCTCCTCGGTGGCTTCCAGCACCTACGGATTGCAGCGAGGCTTGGCGCCCTCTACGTCGTCGGCCGGTTCTTCTACTTCCGTGGCTACTCCACCGACACACCGGAGAACCGGCTCAAGCTCGCGAGCTCAACTTCCCTGCTGTCTTCAGCCTTATCCTCTGCACAGCTTCTCTCGGCGTTCTGGTGTTAATATGTATGTGTCTTGTTTTATATTTTTAATCTCAACAGAAGAATAACATCAAGGATATTGAAAATGCATTCCTATATTTTTTGGATATACAGGTTTTTTAGGTCATTTACTTTCTAATTGGGTACTAATTACATTTGATAATAGTGATTTGCAGTGTATCAGTCTCTTGTGAGATTGAGGTATGTAAGAGTCTTTTCTTCTATAAGCACTCATCTTTATGATTGTTGTTATTCTTAGCCTATATTATGCAAAGGTGATTAGAAATATTCGTCTATGCATATGTGTTCAACTTAAGGTGTATTATACAAGAATATAGGAATCTAGGTTGGGTAGAGACATACCCTTAAGATGTGAATACTTTGTTGGCTATTGCTCATGTTTAGATCATTTTTTATAAAGCATGGGAACCCGATAATTATATATTGCTGCCATAATAATGGATGATTAGACCATTTTTTTGTAAGCATGGGAAAGCAATATAAATTTTAATCCTAAAATATACACCATCTCTGTACCGGTTATGTATCCTAAAATATAAGAATTTTTCTGATCCATGTTATACGTAGCCAAGAATATAAGAATTTTTCTGATCCATGTTATACACCATCTCTGTAATTGTTGACTGAACATGCTAATTGATCATATACCTTCATTGTTTTTATGTTACTTGTAATGATGGTGCTGATTACTACTACTTGTTTTGATTATATTAAATACTGCTCGTCCCTGGAATTTGATGTGAACTGATATTCCCAATTACATGATCTTAAATCATAACATCAAATGCTGAATTTCAGATGTATGCAGTGTATCAGTCTCTTGTGAATTACATTTGATAATAGTGAATTGCAGTGTATCAGTCTCTTGTGAGATTGAGGTATGTAAGGGTCTTTTCTTCTATAAGAACTCATCTTTATGATTCTTTTTATTCTTAGCCCATAGTATGCAAAGGTGATTAGAAATATTCGTCTGTGCATATGTGTTCTACTTAAGGTGTATTATACAAGTATATAGGAATCTAGGTTGGGTAGAGACGTTCCCTTAAGATGTGAATACTTTGTTGGCTATTGCTCATGTTTAGATCATTTTTTTAGAAAGCATGGGAACCCAATAATTATATATTGCTGCCATAATAATGGATGTTTACATAATTTTTTGGAAAGCATGGGAAAGCAATATAAATTTTAATCCTAAAATATACACCATCTCTGTAATGGTTATGTATCCTAAAATATAAGAATTTTTCTGATCCATGTTATATGTAGCCTAGAATATAAGAATTTTTCTGATCCATGTTATACACCCTTTGTAATTGTTGACTGAACATGCTAATTGATCATATACCTTCATTGTGTTTATTCTACTTGTAATGATGGTGATGATTACTTTGTTGGCTATTGCTCATGTTTAGATCATTTTTTAGAAAGCATGGGAACCTAATTCAAAAACTTAATGTAGATTTTAATGATTAAACTGTGCATGCATATGAGTTATACCTAGCGATACGCAAGGCTGATTACAAATATTTGTCTATGCTTATATGTTTTAATTAGAATGTGTTGTATAAGCATATGGAAGTCTATGTTCTTAGATATGTAACCTTCAACTGTAATAACAATCTTAATGAATGATTAGAAATTGATATGTAGCTTTTTAAATTTCTATAATCCTTTAAATTTTTCTAATTTGCCCAAATGAATGCTAAGATCTTTATCTTTTGCATCAATAGAAATATGTAAATTTTAATCCTAAAATATACACCATCTCTGTAATTATTATGTATCCTAAAATATAAGAATTTTTTTGATCCATGTTATACGTAGCGTACAAAATGGTGTCAATATGTATGTGTCCTGTTTTCTATCTTTAATCTCAACAAGAGAATAACATCAAGGATATTGAAAATACATTCCTATATTTTTGGATATACAGGTTTTTAGGTCATTTACTTTCTAATTGGGTACTAATTGCATTTGATAATAGTGAATTGAAGTGTATCAGAGTATATAGGAATCTAGGTTGGGTAGAGACGTACCCTTAAGATGTGAATACTTTGTTGGCTATTGCTCATGTTTAGATCATTTTTTCGAAAGCATGGGAACCTAATTCAAAAACTTATTGCAGATTTTAATGATTAAACTGTGCATGCAAATGAGTTATACCTAGCGATACGCAAGGCTGATTACAAATATTTGTCTATGTTTATATGTTTTAATTAGAATGTTTTGTATAAGAATATGGAAGTCTATGTTCTTAGATATGTAACCTTCAACTGTAATAAAAATCTTAACGAATGATTAGAAATTGATATGTAGCTTTTTAAATTTCTATAATCCTTTAAAAATTTTCTAATTTGCCCAAATGAATGATAAGATCTTTATCTTTTGCATCAATAGAAATACATAAATTTTAATCCTAAAATATACACCATCTCTATAATGATTATGTATCCTAAAATATAAGAATTTTTCTGATCCATGTTATATGTGGCCTATAAAATCGTGTCGATATGTATGTGTCTTGTTTTCTATTTTTAATCTAAATAGGAGAATAACATCAAGGATATTAAAAAATGCATTCCTATATTTTTTGGATATATAGGTTTTTAGATCATTTACTTTCTAATTGGGTACTAATTACATTTGATAATAGTGAATTGTAGTGTATCAGTCTCTTGTGAGATTGAGGTATGTAAGGGTCTTTTCTTCTATAAGCACTCATCTGTATGATTCTTGTTATTCTTAGCCTAGAGTATGCAAAGGTGATTAGAAATATTCGTCTGTGGATATGTGTTCTACTTAAGAGATATTATACAAGAATATAGGAATCTAGGTTGGGTAGAGACGTACCCTTAAGATGTGAATACTTTGTTGGCTATTGCTCATGTTTAGATCATTTTTTAGAAAGCATGGGAACCCAATAATTATATATTGCTGCCATAATAATGGATGTTTAGACCATTTTTTGGTAAGCATGGGAAAGCAATATAAAATTTAATCCTAAAATATACACCATCTCTGTAATGGTTATGTATCCTAAAATATAAGAATTTTTCTGATCCATGTTATACGTAGCCTAGAATATAAGAATTATTTTGATCCATGTTATACACCATCTCTGTAATTGTTGACTGAACATGCTAATTCATCATATACCTTCATTGTTTTTATGTTACTTGTAATGATGGTGCTGATTACTACTACTTGTTTTGATTATATTAAATACTGCTCGTACCCAGAATTTGATGTGAACTGATATTCCCAATTACATGATATTAAATGATAACATCAAATGCTGAATTTCAGATGTATGTAGTGTATCAGTCTCTTGTGAATTACATTTGATAATAGTGAATTACAGTGTATCAGTCTCTTGTGAGATTGAGGTATGTAAGGGTCTTTTCTTCTATAAGCACTCATCTTTATGATTCTTGTTATTCTTAGCCTATAGTATGCAAAGGTGATTAGAAATATTTGTATGTGTATATGTGTTTTACTTATGGTGTATTATACAAGTATATAGGAATCTAGGTTGGGTAGAGACGTACCCTTAAGATGTGAATACTTTGTTGGCTATTTCTCATGTTTAGATCATTTTTTAGAAAGAATGGGAACCCGATAATTATATATTGCTTCCATAATAATGGATGTTTACATCATTTTTTGGAAAGCATGGGAAAGCAATATAAATTTTAATCCTAAAATATACACCATCTCTGTAATGGTTATCTATCCTAAAATATAAGAATTTTTCTGATCCATGTTATACGTAGCCTAGAATATTATAATTTTTCTGATCCATGTTATACACCCTCTGTAATTGTTGTCTGAACATGCTAATTGATCATATACCTTCATTGTTTTTATGTGACTTGAAATGATGGTGCTGATTACTTTGTTGGCTATTGCTCATGTTTAGATCATTTTTTAGAAAGCTTGGGAACCTAATTCAAAAACTTAATGCAGATTTTAATGATTAAACTGTGCATGCATATTAGTTATACCTAGTGATACACAAGGCTGATTACAAATATTTGTCTATGCTGATATGTTTTAATTAGAATGTGTTGTATAAGCATATGGAAGTCTATGTTCTTAGATATGTAACCTTCAACTGTAATAAAAATCTTAATGAATGATTAGAAATTGATATGTAGCTTTTTAAATTTCTATAATCCTTTATAATTTTTCTAATTTTCCCAAATGAATGCTAAGATCTTTATCATTTGCATCAATAGAAATACATAAATTTTAATTCTCAAATATACACCATCTCTGTAATGATTATGTATCCTAAAATATAATAATTTTTCTGATCCATGTTATACGTAGCGTACAAAATGGTGTCAATATGTATGTGTCTTATTTTCTATTTTTAATCTCAACAGGAGAATAACATCAAGGATATTGAAAATGCATTCCTATATTTTTTGGATATACAGGTTTTTAGGTCATTTACTTTCTAATTGGGTACTAATTACATTTGATAATAGTGAATTGAAGTGTATCAGAGTATATAGGAATCTAGGTTGGGTAGAGACGTACCCTTAAGATGTGAATACTTTGTTGGCTATTGCTCGTGTTTAGATCATTTTTTAGAAAGCATGGGAACCTAATTCAAAAACTTAATGCAGATTTTAATGATTAAACTGTGCATGCATATGAGTTATACCTAGCGATACACAAGGCTGATTACAAATATTTGTCTATGCTTATATGTTTTAATTAGAATGTGTTGTATAAGCATATGGAAGTCTATGTTCTTAGATATGTAACCTTCAACTGTAATAAAAATCTTAACGAATGATTAGAAATTGATATGTAGCTTTTTAAATTTCTATAATCCTTTAAAAATTTTCTAATTTGCCCAAATGAATGTTAAGATCTTTATCTTTTGCATCAATAGAAATACATAAATTTTAATCCTAAAATATACACCATCTCTATAATGATTATGTATCCTAAAATATAAGAATTTTTCTGATCCATGTTATACGTAGCCCATAAAATCGTGTCAATATGTATGTGTCTTGTTTTCTATTTTTAATCTAAATAGGAGAATAACATCAAGGATATTAAAAAATGCATTCCTATATTATTTGGATATACAGGTTTTTAGATCATTTACTTTCTAATTGGGTACTAATTGCATTTGATAATAGTGAATTGCAGTGTATCAGTCTCTTGTGAGATTGAGGTATGTAAGGGTCTTTTCTTCTATAAGGACTCATCTTTATGATTCTTGTTATTCTTAGCCTATAGTATGCAAAGGTGATTAGAAATATTCATCTGTGCATATGTGTTCTACTTAAGGTGTATTATACAAGAATATAGGAATCTAGGTTGGGTAGAGACGTACCCTTAAGATGTGAATACTTTGTTGGCTATTTCTCATGTTTAGATCATTTTTTAGAAAGCATGGGAACCCGAGAATTATATATTGTTGCCTTAATAATGGATGTTTAGACCATTTTTTGGAAAGCATGGGAAAGCAAATACATTTTAATCCTAAATTATACACCATCTCTGTAATGGTTATGTATCCTAAAATATAAGAATTTTTCTGATCCATGTTATACACCATCTCTGTAATTGTTGACTGAACATGCTAATTGATCATATACCTTCATTGTTTTTATGTTACTTGTAATGATGGTGCTGATTACTACTACTTGTTTTGATTATATTAAATACTGCTCGTACCTAGAATTTGATGTGAACTGATATTCCCAATTACATGATATTAAATGATAACATCAAATGCTGAATTTCAGATGTATGCAGTGTATCAGTCTCTTGTGAATTACATTTGATAATAGTGAATTGCAGTGTGTCAGTCTCTTGTGAGATTGAGGTATGTAAGGGTCTTTTCTTCTATAAGCACTCATCTTTATGATTCTTGTTATTCTTAGCCTATAGTATGCAAAGGTGATTAGAAATATTCGTCTGTGCATATGTGTTCTACTTAAGGTGTATTATATAAGTATATAGGAATCTAGGTTGGGTAGAGATGTACCCTTAAGATGTGAGTACTTTGTTGGCTATTTCTCATGTTTAGATCATTTTTTAGAAAGCATGGGAACCCGATAATTATATATTGCTGCCATAATAATGGATGTTTACATCATTTTTTTTGGAAAGCATGGGAAAGCAATATAAATTTTAATCCTAAAATATACATCATCTCTGTAATGGTTATGTATCCTAAAATATAAGAATTTTTCTGATCCATGTTATACGTAGCCTAGAATATAAGAATTTTTCTGATCCATGTTATACACCCTCTGTAATTGTTGACTGAACATGCTAATTGATCATATACCTTCCTTGTTTTTGTGTTACTTGTAATGATGGTGCTGATTACTACTACTTGTTAACCCGATAGTTATATATTGCTACCATAATAATGGATGTTTACATTATTTTTTGGAAAGCATGTGAAAGCAATATAAATTTTAATCCCAAAATATACACCATCTCTGTAATGGTTATGTATCCTAAAATATAAGAATTTTTCTAATCCATGTTATACGTAGCCTAGAATATAAGATTTTTTCTGATCCATGTTATACACCATCTCTGTAATTGTTGACTGAACATGCTAATTGATCGTATACCTTCATTGTTTTTATGTTACTTGTAATGATGGTGCTGATTACTACTACTTGTTTTGATTATATTAAATACTGCTCGTACCTGGAATTTGATGTGAAATGATATTCCCAATTACATGATATTAAATGATAACATCAAATGCTGAATTTCAGATGTATGCATCCAAATGAGGCCTAACAGTCACAAATAATGGCTGGATGTTTTGAGAAAGTTTACATTTTATGTTAGTGACCTTTACATAAAAGCCACTAAGCCCCTTATTTGACTAACTGGATTTCATGATCGAGTGCAAAATGGCATAAAACCAAGCGTAGTTACCATGGAATACACAATCATGCCTTTGCATACACAATAAAAGATGGAAGAAACTAACTGAAACTAAAATGGGTGTATGAAAGTCGGCTACGATCATGAAACTACTGATATGTTTCCTGATAGAAGATTTCTGGTCATGATTTATCATGTTTACTAATAGTACTGATGATAGCAGCAATATAAAATGGATGTTTAGTTTTACTTGATAGAAGCAATATAAAATGGATGTTTACTTTTATTTCTACATGATAACTTACCAGAAAAATTTGTCTTCCACCAAATTGAAGCAGATAACAACGAATACGCCTCCTTGATAGCAGCAAGCTTCCTAGATGGTGAATCCGGAGAAGGTTGAACGGATTGGCAGCTTCATTGGTGAGTTACTGAATCGGGCAGCTAGAGAGGTGAACACATTGCGCAAGAAAGCAGAAGGAAAGAACCCTATCAGATAAGTATTAAATTCAGAATATATGAGTTTACAATGATATATCTTACCTAGATGTATTGAATGTGCGGCTGACTTTAGATGTTGGCATTTTTAGAGACGGAGGAGAATGATGACTGGATTGGCGGCTGGCGGCTTCAACATGAGGAGGAACCTATCAGATAAGTATTATAAATGTAGAATATTTGAATTTATGATGGTATAGCTTACCTAAAGATGTATTGAATGTGTCGCTGGCGCTTTCACAGACTCAGGAGTCGTCTTATTGTCTTACATGGTCCCTCCTTTTCCATGTGTAGCGAAGGAAAAAGGAAACTAGGAGGAAGAACGTAGGAGAAAGAAAGATGGGAAGGAAAGCGAGAGGAAGAACGCAGGAGGAAGAACCCTGGGAAGGAAAGTAGGAGGAAGATCGGAAGCAGTGTTGGGTGGGGGAGGGGTTGGATAGGTCAGTCGCAATTTTGTAGGTGGTCTGCTAGTCGTGGGTATCAGAACAGAACTCCCATTCCACGATTGCAGCGGTTGTTGTTGCGGTCAAGTTGAGCACAAGAATGTGTGGGGAAAGTTATTGTGGTATACGATAATTATTGGATAATAATGGAATGTGAGGATAATGGTGTAATAGATTCTTAACTGAATGTGCCACGATAATTATTGGATAATAATGGAATGTGAAGATAATTATTGGATAAAAAAATAAAGAAGCGTTTTAATGATGGAGATTTATTGCAAGACGCTGGAACATCGTGTTCATAATAGCAAAACAGAACTCTCTTTTTACACGTGCATTGTTAAATTTTGAATGTAGAAAAATATAACTCTCTTTTTACACGTGCATTGTTAAATTTTGAATGTGCCACGATTAGTTTGAAAAAGACGTGGTTAGCGGGAAAAACATAGTTAGAGGGAGCCGGTGTGGTATTTTGAATGTGGCAAAATAGAACTCTCTTTTTACACGTGCATTGTTAAATTTTGAATGTGCCACGATCAGTTTGGCAAAGATGTGGTTAGCGGGAAAAACGTAGTTAGAGGGAGCCGGTGTGGTCAGTTTTAGTGATAATATTGAGGGATTTATAAAATGAAAAAAGGTGAAAAAATGTGAGAAGAGAGAGGATCAAGGAGAACGCAACATTTCAAATTGTTGTGTTCTGCAAAGCTTAAAATGGCACAATTGTAATTTTTTTGAAAAACTCACTCTTTTTATAGTAGTATAGATAACAAAGTTTAAGTTAAACTAGTGGATAATGGCAGCAAATAGCAACGTAATTATCCAACAAACTCCCCCTAATCTAGTTGCTATTGACTTTAGCAACACCGATTCTGGTTCGCAGTTCCTGGAACTTCACGCGCCCGAGAGGTTTTGTTAGTGTATCTGCTAGTTGATCGTCGGTGCTGATGTGCTCAACTGCAATCTTGCTGCTTTCAACACACTCTCGAATGAAATGAAAGCAGGTTTCTATGTGTTTACTCCGGTCATGAAATACCGGGTTTTTGCATAGCTAGAACGCTGACTTGTTGTCCACGAGTATGGTGGCCACATTGGCTTTTGTCCCGAACAGGTCACCAAGTAGTCGTCCAAGCCAGACGCCCTGGCATGCGGCCGTGGTCGCTGCCATGTATTCCGCTTCACAGGATGACAGAGCCACCACCTTCTATTTCTGTGATTGCCAGGTCAGTGGACTCCGTCCAAAGAAAAACAACACGCCCATGGTGCTTTTCCGGTCGTCGACGTCGCTGGCCATGTCAGAGTCGTTGCCGACCAGCTTGGCATCATCACCTTCATGCTTGAAGTAGCTGCAACCATAGTTTATGGTACTAGATATATATCACAATAGGTGTTTGACGGCGCTGAGGTGCTCGGTGGTAGGTGTCTCCATGAAACGACTTACATAGCCCACAATAAAGGCAATGTCCGACCTACTATGGATGAGGTATCTCAGGCTGCCGACGATGCTTCTGTAGAATGTGGCGTCAGTTGCCGGATTCGAGCTTACCTTACTCAGCTTGAGCCGTGCCTCCATAGGCACATGCACATGATTGCAATCTCCCATGCCCGCCTTCTCCAGCAACTTGCCGGCATACGCCGCTTGGCTGAGCGTGATACGCCCGGGGGCTTGCCGCACTTCAATACCAAGGTAGTAATTGAGCAGGCCCAAGTCACTCAGTTTAGGGCTTGTCTGGTTGCACAACAAACCAACCCGTTCTGTGAATTTCAAAACGGGAATCGAATTGTTATGAGTTGCAATCAAAGTGACGCCGTTTGGTTGAGAGCAGATTTAAGTTGTTCATTTGGTTTGTTTTTCGTTTGGTTGTGTGTTTTTGTTGTTGCCTTTCACTGGATATGACGGCCCACTAACTGATCGTACTCCCTGTCACCGACAGAAGAAGGTAGAATTATTAAAAGTAGCAGCCGGCAACAGAAAATATGACTTGCAGCAGCAGGTAGCCGGGATGGAAAGACACGCAGAAAACGAACTGCGCCCAAAATGGGCGCGGTCTATTTTCTAACATTTTGTGCAGGATCGGCAGCAGGTTCGTGGTTGGTTTGCTCATGGTGGGTTGGAGTTCCATCCAACCAAACACATAAAGTTGGAAATCACATTGAGTTGCAACCGCACGGCTTCGTTTGTAGCCCAACCAAACGGGGACTTAAACATGTTCTGCATCTCACGTTTGAATTTGGCAATCTCCTGTGCTATAAGGTCGTCGACGTACACACCAAGTAGGAGTCGCGAGTCACCGGTGCCACGTGCATAGACGGTGTGTTCAGACAGGCTCCTCTAAAACCCGAGCTGCAACAGCGATCTGTCCAGCTTGGCGTTCCAAGCCCTCGGCGCTTGTCGTAGCCCATACAGAGCCTTGCACAGCCGTAGCACCTTGGTCTCGTGTCCTTCCTGGACAAAACCAGGTGGATGTGCGACATACACCTCCTCCTCAAGCTTTCCATTGAGGAACACTGACTTTACGTCCAGGTGGTGTACCTCCCAGACTTGTTGTGCAACAATGGCAATCAGCACACGCACAAAGTCGAGGTGCGCCACAGGAGCGAACACCTCACTGAAATCGATGTCGGCACGCTGTACGTAACCCTTTTCCACCAAGCGTGCCTTGTGCTTCACAACTATACCGCTTGCATCCTTCTTGAGCTTATAGACCCATTTGTGGCCAATCAGACGGTGCCCTGTAGGCAGCTCGGTGAGTGTCCATGTGTTGTTGTCTTCAATCGCCTTCATCTCATCGAGCATGGCTGTACGCCAGCTCTCATGTGGCTCGGCTTCAGCGAATGTGGCGGGTTCCTCACCAGCCACAAGGTGCAGCTTGTTAGTGTCAAGCTCATTGTAGATGTTCTCCATGGTGCGGTACCGTCGTACCTCCTCTCCGCCGTCGGCGAACATTGGTGTAATCCCAGCGGGAGGTGATACAAACTCCACCCCTTGGCCACTAGGAGCTGGATTCGGTGTCAGAGTTGGAGTGGCTGTAGGTGTATGTGTTTCTTGTGCCGGCTGTGGAGTTGATGGCGGGGACATAGCTGCTCCCTCGTGCTCGTTGATGTCACCCACCCGTGCTTCAGCAACCACATGAGTCGAGTACTCTATTGTGAACATTTTAGTAGAATTAATGTCATCTTGCTGCTCCCAATCCCATCGTGCTTCCTCGTTAAATACATCATCACGACTTATATGTACCCGCTTTGCTATTGGATCATAGACTCTGTATGCCTTCATGCCCACTTCATACCTAGGGATGAGCATCGGGTCAGGCCGGCCCGATCCGATCCGCGACCCAGCCCGCATAACCCGATCCAGACCCGAACCCGATTTACAAAATGGGTGGGCCGGGCCTAAAATTTAAACCCATATTTTATTTGGGCTGGGTATGGGTGGAGGTAAACCCAGGCCCGAAAACCCGAATACCCAGATTAGATTTTATGTACATTATATATGTATACATCTATCTTTGTCCAGAAAGAAACACATACATATTTCTTGATGCAATATGTAGTATGTATCCAACCAATGGCAACATGGATAATCTGTAATCAATCAACATGATTAGTGAATTGATACTAGTAAGATAACTATCATTGACATGGATAGACATACTTGATTTCATTGTTTTGATCTCACTCTGTCCACATGTAGGGGACAAATGATCTTTTGCTCAGTGCATAGTAGATTATGCTCTTTTTTTTTCTCATATGCCCACATGTAGGAGACAAATGATCTTTTACCCTTCCAAAACCCATTTCATTGTATATACATATAGGATGAGAAGCAAAAAGCCACAACATTGTAGATTCTACTAATTTTTTAACATGTACGAGAAAATGATTTGTTTCTCTTTCAATATCTATTCATTGTTGTAGGGGATCATACAACTAAGGTGTACATATTCTGGCTACATTTATCACAAAATATATATATTCTTTTGAAGGTTGATCACAAGGTGCATATCATACTAGTTTAGTTTTCATGTTAGCAAGTTGGATCTAGCAAAATTTGGTATGCTCATTCAATGTTATATGGGCAAACCCAAATCCGGCCCGAAACCCAACATTCTTATATGGGTCGGGTATGGGATGGCATTTTTCATTTTTATCCAGGCCCGAACCCGGCCCGTGACATGCTTTAAAATGTGGGTTTGGGTTTGGGACAGGCAAAACCCGGTATAACCCGACCCGATGCTCATCCCTATTCATACCCAATAAACACCATTGGTGTACTGCGGTCGTCAAGCTTCTTGAGTTGAGGCCGGGCTGTCTTCACGTGAGCCACACAACCGAATACACGTATGTAATGCACATTAGGTTTCTTGCCATACCAAGCCTCGTATGGAGTCTTCCCGTCGACACTCCGGGTGTAAGAACGGTTCAAGATGTACACCGCTATTACCACCGCCTCACCCCAAAACATGCACGACACTCCTTTTGCCTTCATCATACTCCGTGCCATTGCCACTATGGTCTGATTTCGTCTCTCTACAACACCATTCTGATGCGGTGAGTAGGGTGCCGTGAGGTGACGATGGACTCCATGATCAGCACAATATTTGCTGAACTCGGCAGATGTGAATTCCCCTCCCCGATCAGTAAGAAGTGTGCATAGCTTGCGGATGGATTCATTCTCGGCGGCAGTTTTGAACCACTTGATCGCCGTCTCTCCCTCGTCTTTTGTTGCCAACAACACTAACCACATGAACCGACTGTGTTCGTCGATGAGCAACATGAAATATCTCTTCCCACCCGGCGTCGGAGGTGTAATCGGGCCGCACAAATCAGCATGCACAAGCTCGAGCAGGTTGCTTGCTCGGAACTTGGCTTGTTGTGGGAACGGGGAGCACATTTGTTTTCCTGCGAGACATGCATCACAGAGTTGGTCAACGTGGTTGATTGCTAGAAGACCACAAACCATGGCGACACTTACCATATTCTGCAGTGCCTGGAAATTTTGGTGGCCTAGTCGAGCGTGCCAACGCCAAGCCTCCTTGTCGTGTTGGGCGGACAAACATACATGTTGCATAAGTTTCAAGTTTATAACATAAAGTTTGTTTCTTGATCTACTAACCTTGGCAAGGAGTTTGTTGTGTGGATCACAAATCCACATCATTCCACCATGGATTAGCATTTGGCACCCGTTCTCGTCCAATTGTCCAATGCTGACAATGCTGCTCTTCAAGCGAGGGATGTGGTAAACATCCGTTAGTTCACGATGCTCGCCGCCACGAATGGTGAACATCACGGTTCCGTGCCCGCAAATATTCACCACGGAACCATCTCTGAATTTGACCGATCCGGTGACGTTAACGTCGAGCTCGGCGAAGGCTAAGAGGTCTCTAGTCATATGGTTTGACGCGCCGTTGTCTAGATACCAGGAGGAATCAACCGGGTCTGCCTCCTCACCGATCTTGGGCTCCACATGTTCTTCATTGAGAAATATGTGACCTCCAACACGCTCTGGTTCCGCCACCATGTTGGATACTTGTGCCATCAGCAATGTCGGTTCGTCGTCTTCAGCGACTTGGACAAGATGAGCTTCCTCACATTTCTTCTTACGACAATCACGAGCCCAATGTCCCTTCTTTCCGCAATAAAGACACTTCTCCCGGTCGTTGGCACTCGTGCCACTGCTGCACTGGAGGGTTGACGAACCTTAGCATTGTTGTGGCCTTCTTTGCCACGGCTGCGCTCTTTTCCTCAGCGTCGGTTGTTGGAGCTGCTACCACTATTTCCTAGGAGGTCGTTGTGCTCACGTTGCTTCATGCGTGCTAGCCACTCTTCCTCCGTTAGCAGGAGCTTCCCACCGCCACCTTCCTCCGCATCCATGTCAAACAGTTCCTCAGCGGCTTTGATTCGGCCGATTAGATCCTCAACAGTAAGTTTGTCGAGATCCACCATGCTTTCGATCGAAAAAGCTAGCTGCGAGTAACGGCGTGGAAGCACTCAGAGGAATTTGAGCACAACCTTCTTCTCTTCTATCTCGTCACCGAGAATTGAGAGGTTGTTGACGAGACCAGTCAGTCGCATGGCGAAGTCGTCAGCGTTCTCACTGGATCTGAATTTGATATCTTCAAATTCCTTGCGCAGCGTCTGGGCCTTTGCCTCGCGTACGCGTGTTGCTCCCATTCTCAAGGTCTTGATGGTGTCCCAGGCTTCCTTCGCAGTTTTCTTAACGGCAAGTGTGGCGAGCATCTCCGGCGGCACGGCCCGGAGGATGGCCTCTAGCACCATGCGGTCGTTTTGGTACTCCTTGGTACCTGACTCCACCGTTTCCCAGAGGCTACGAGCCTGGAGGATCACAAGCATCAGCAGTGCCCAATCTCCATAGTTTGAGCGAGTGAGTATGGGAAAAGAAGTTGACCTGACATCACGCATCTCTATTTCTCCATTCTTCAACATCGTAACAGGATAGGAAAGCGAACAACTCTGATACCACTTGTGAACTAGATCGAAGAGAAAACCGAGAAGAACACAGGTGTTTTTGCGCTGTGTGCAGCTTGCAACATTTTCTAATACTTGGTCTCCTTTTATTCTGAACAAAGGGAAACTAACGTGTTGTGTCTTACGCCACATTCTAATCAAATCGTGTTAATCCACGATCCTAGAATCAGGCCGCATGACCACATTGTGGCTACTGCATGTCATGCACAAATCGCAGGCTCATGCTTTTTAGGGAAATAACAAAGTTTAAGTTAAACTAAAATAAGTGGATAATGGCAGCAAATAGCAACGTAATTTTCCAGCAGAAACCAAATTTATTGATGAGTTTGCTGGAAAGATCAATGGCTTGGCCAACAAATTCATTGGACTCAGCGACGCCCTAGAAGATACCGTGCTCGTCAAGAAGCTACTTGACTCTGTACCTAACAAGTATTTGCAGGTGGTCGCTGCAATTAAGCAATTCTCAAATGTGGATACCATGCCATTCGAGGAAGCCATCGGCCGACTAAAAGCGTACAAGGAGCGTATATGCAAAGAGGACAGTAATGGCGAGCGTCTCCTGCTTACTCATGCTGAGTGGGTATCGCGCATGAAGAAATATGGTGGGGGAGTCATCAAACGGCAAGGGTCTGGACTTCGGTAGCCTTGAGGGGCGTGGCTGGGGCAGAGGACGCAGAAGAGGGCGTGGACGCGACAAGGGTGGTTGGGAGGTACCAGCTCGCTGCAGGGCACAAGGAACAGTAGCCGTGACAAGGGTCACATAAAGTGCTTCAACTGCGACAAAATGGGGGCATTATGCTTCCGAGTGCCACAACAAGCGACGTGATGAGGAGGCCAAGATATGAATATATATATATATATATATATATATATATATATTCAAGTGCTAAACTAACTGATTTGAGTGTCAGATTGATTGAGAACTGTATTGACTATGTTCTGCACAATCTGGACCACCAACCGACCGGTTCATTGGGTGAACCGATCAGATCATGGCCAGTGAGACGACCGATTCACTCTGGTGAATCGATTAGTTCATGTGTCCAAACGAGCAGTGTTGGGTTGTCCCAATTTGTGAGAAACATTTTTCATTTCACTTGTACAATTCGATTGGGACAAGAATTGATCTTAGTATCAATTAGAAATGAACAAGGAAAGTCAATCGGAGGCAAGTCTGGGAAGCGAACCGACCGGCTCACACTCGCAACCGACCAGTTCGTTTGTGAAACGACTGGTTTGGCTGCCGCAGTGCAATCAGTTCATATGTTATATATATATATATATATATGTATTTATATACATTCTTGTGTCTTAGTGTGTGTGTGTGTGTATTTCTCAATATAGGTTGTCGCTTGTTGATCAAACATGTATAATTAGGCCCTGACTTGAATAGGGTTACCTCATCTCTCCTCTCAATCAAGAGTGTGCACTTGATCCATTGTTGGATGCCAATCCTAATAGTGAACTAAAATATTATTATTGTGGTAGTCACATAGGTTAATAGTTTACCTAAACCCTCCTCCCTAAGAAATTATCCGAAACAAGTGATATCTAGAACTTAGCATTTACGGGTTGTTAAATTCAATATTTATACATGTTCTAGATTATGTTACATCCATAGTTAATGCTTTAATTCCTCCAATAAAAAATATACCTTTTTTCATCAGACAACCCACAACGGTCCCACCCAACACATGCAATTCTTTACAAACACGCGATAAAACTCCCACTTCATTCAATAATGAAGTCACTAAAGTCTCCTATCGGGCTAAGGAGCGGTCGACTCCCTTTTGGACCTACAACATGTTCATTTGTCTATTATCCAATATCTAAATGACAAGATAAGACAAAAGAATAATTTAATTCGATTTCATCATCATCTTTAATGGTTACATGATATGAATGAAGACAAGACTTTGCATATATATACAAATACACACACACACACACAAATATATATATATATATATATATATATATATATATATATATATAGAGAGAGAGAGAGAGAGAGAGAGAGAGATAGAGAGAGAGATTGGATCCATCATTGTACTTGGTAGGAAGAAAGTATAACTTGAATGAGAAAAGAAATAATAATAAGAAACATCGATGACTATCAAATTTTCCAATTTATTAACTACCTTAAAACTACTTGGCTTGTACCTAACCAAGTAGAAGACATCACGAGGTGATCGCATGCATGCCTTTCCATATATGCTTGGGTCTAGCCGGCAACCCAAAGATAACCAACTCAGCCTAGGTTTGCCGCATGCTAGGCATGATCCTTTAGAATCTCAACCTTCTATTCCCACACCTTATTACAAGGATAGGTCACATCTCATCTCATATCACATTATTTACATATGAAATCATTCACAATACATTTCATATTTCCTGGGATCAAGATCTCTACCCCCTAATCATTTCATTCCCATTTTAAATATAGAGAGTTGGATCTTTCATTTCATCTACGTGAGTTCCCCTAATGCCGCGCATGTTAGTATGATTAGTCAAGTATTCTACTCATTGATTCATGCCACTACAACAAAGACCCATTCACTCTTTCCAACATGGAAATTAAGGAAGGTTCTTGAAATTTAGGGCACATATCTAAGTGTGATTAAGTATCACATTAAAAGATTATTTCAAGTATTCTACTCATGGATGCATGCCACTAGAACAAGAACCCTTTTACCCTTTCCAACATGGACATCAAGGAAGGTTCTCGGTGTTTAGGGAACCTATCTAAGTGTGATCAAGTATCTATTCAAAATATTAAGTATCATAATTATCTCAAAGAAATTAGATCACATTTCTTATTATTTATATAGATCACATTGCTCATCGGTGATTCTGGTCCTACAAAAATCTTCCGACATATCATTCAAGCTTGCATCCCACAAAGCTCTTACATTTGTTGGTTCACAATAAACTAATATTGTAGCAAATAATCTCCGTAGAGAAACTGGGAATTCAAAATGTGTTGCCTCAGTTAAACATTCTGAAATTATATCGTCACTCTCAATAAGACCCCGATGTTCAGCTGAAAGTTTGAATGTTGGTTGGATAACACCATTGACAGTCCTCAAAGTCTCAAATGAAGTTGAACCCTTTACATGATTTAGTAATATCCTCAAATAATACCTCTCACCTTCAACAGGATTTACAGTAACGATACGACCAATAACCTCTCTTTGCTTTCTTTTCTTCCAATATTTTCCAGAGCTATTCCATACATAATGCTTAGGGAATTGTTTATAAAGATATTGATGAGATTCTTCATCGCTCGAGTTTGTCACAAAATACTCAGTGAGAATTGTCCTGCAAACACCATCTCGTTCCACAACATTTTGCAAGTTACCATCTTCTAAGAATGTGACACTATGCATGTTAGGTAGATGCAATTGCAAGGAAACTACGGATGGTTGTATTTCACTAAGTTTGAACTCAAATATCCTCCACATTTCCTCCAGTGGAGATATCCATCGAGAATATCTAAATTGATTCACCTCATTGACGGTCTGGTCTGCAATATCAGGTGCTATGTTGACTGAAGCCTTATCATGCCCCTTATATATACTTGAAGAGGTATTTGACTGCTTTGATGCTCGAACATACATCCACGTTAATATGACATCTATATCTATGTAACAAATACATATTATATGACGCCACCCATCTATTATCTAGTGTGGATCCTCTTACATCAACAATGACTCCATTGTCTCTTCTCCTATAAATTGGATATGAATCTCTTGCTTGCATGGTATTGGAAAAAAAATTCCTTGGATATTGGAAGCGACACTCCTTGTTTACCATGCAATCATTTTTAGGGTTTAGGACACCACACAGTCCATGCAACATGTGTTTGACAACCAATGTGTGTAATAAAGGATATCATTAAGGATCTGGAATTTCAGCACAAACTATGTTATCATACTGATCTGGATTGATAATCTTATAGTCATGTTTCATAATGATAAGAATGTGTGCATGTGGAAGTCCTCTTTTTTGAAATTCAATAACATGAACATGCGTCGCTATGATGCCAAATATATTTTTCTTAAATAGTTGGTCCTTCAGATCCTCCAATTTTGCTTTAAAAACCCTAGTTGTTAAATCTGGTCTGTTTTGAGCTAGTTGTCTCGGGAATAACTCTGTTTTTATCTCATACCAATCTGGATTACATGCCATTGTTAAAAAGATATCCGGTTTTCCATATCTTTGTACCAATGCCATGGCATCCATGTATCTACGACGCATATCACGTGGTCCTCCAATAAAGGACAAAGGTAATACAATTCTTTTACCTACCATTCTGCTATGGACTTCTCCAGATCTAATACTATCAGTGATTCCTTGATACAAATCAACACGTATTCGCTGTTGCTCCTTTGTGATATAGTTTAATCGTGTTGATTCTATCTTGATGTACATGTCAACAACATATTGTTGAAGGAGACGACCTGCATACAATAAGATTTATTTGTCAAGCACATGAATTTGTAGTTTGTAACAATAGTATTCTCTCGCAGATATCTTGTTTCGACCACCATCATCTAAAAAACATTTGAGAATGATGTGAAATACCATTTTTTAAAATTGGTACATAATTTGTTAATATGTGAATATATATATTCAACTAACCTGCTACGTTCGAGCCCATCACATCTTCAACAGAATGCGATGAGTTATGTAGCATGGAATCCCATGGCACACCAACTTTGGGGAGGTGTGGATGCCAACCGAATTCACCATTGGGAAATAACAAGGGATATGACAGAGGATCATAACATCCTAAATATGATTGCACTATACGTGGTTCACCTAAATTGGCATAAACAACTATGCTTCGTTGTTGTACACCACTGACATCATTGCCCTCGATCTAGATACCCGCAACTTGTGAAGCCGTTGGAGAACTATATGTCCTCTGATCTAGATGTGCATCTTTATTGATGGCAATACTAAAATTATCTGACATCGGAACATCCGTGAGGCTCCGAAAAAACTGAGCATATGGATTTACAGACAATACATGCATTAGTCTAGTAACTAATTTAGTATTTAGTGAAGGAGTTGCCTTCATTCTGTTCTGTACCTCAAACTCAGTGTCATAGAAATAGAGTTGTAGGTATTTCGGTCCATCACTCCCAGGTAGTAATCTATTTATGAAATGATACATTTGACCCTGTACTCGAAAAGTATATATGCCATTCCACATACTACGCAAATTTTCATCTAGATGGATACCGTGTGATGTGAATGCAAAGTGACTATTGTAACATTAAATGGATCTCAGAAACTCCATAGAATCTGGTGTTTGCGATGTGTACAAATCGTATAGTTCTGTTGGAACAGGATTGGTAACTCAATGTACCTTTCCCTTCATATAACAAAAAGATGGTGGTTCAAATTGGAAACATTTGGCACCACAAAATTTGCACAAACTACGTGTGGATAACTTATGTGGTTCATTGAGAAGATTGTCAAAAATTGGATTGGAAAATATCAACACCAGAAGAATCTTCAACATTTTGATCCAAGCTTGAAATATAGAAATACTCCGTCTCTTCCACGATACCTGCATCTAGTTTGTTAGAACAAAAGATGAGTACAAATGTTAACTCATAGAATCATGGATGAGGATTTGTAACTATTACCTCCACTACATGGGACTGCCAAATCAACAACCTCATGCGGATTGTTGCACTCCTCAAAGGTACTATCATTATTTGTAGGGTCGGAGCACCCATGCATATCAACATGATCTCCATTGGGAACACTGTCAGTCCGAGGAAGATAGGAAGTGCTCGGTTGTTCCAATGAAGTCATTGCAACATCGTTCAACTGTGCTTGACATCGTTTGTGGAATTGGATCAAGAGTCTTCGTTGCCTTGCTCGCCTATGAATTCTACTGACAACATTATCCACATGATGTTGGAAGTTGTTATCATTCGAGATAACAGGCTGAAATGATGCTCTTTGACCAGGTGTTGAGTGCATGCCTTCATTCAAAACTTGACTAACTTCACTGCCTCCTTTAAAATATGGGTGCATATCAATCCTCATCTTCATATAGGGTGGCAAACTATTATAAATCTTAGAATATCTTGCAAGAAGTTCTCCACCTCCTTTAGATCTGGCACGCCTATGCATCTGTCTACTTCTAATAACCATTCGACGATGGTATCTACGCATCCGTTGAGTGGATCTCAAATTATCATGGAAAGTACAACTTTGAATTTGTTGAGATCTACCTGACTCTACTGAAGTAAGACACGATGCATGTGTGTTGCAAATTTCAGATGTCATGGTAGACGAAAAGCATATTTCCTCCATAGTTTGCACGAATCCTTTAATTTCAGATTGGAGTCAATGCAGGTTCTGTTGGGCAAATGAATCCCATCATTAAATTGGACTGGCCTCGTAACTTGTATATTTCAGTCTAGCATACATATAAAACAAAATACCCAAAAAATAGAACAAAATCCAAACTGAATTCCCAAAATCCTGCTGCTACCAGGTCTGAATTAATCCGGATACCAGGATAAGAGAACCCAAAATAGGGACCAAAAAGACAACTCCCAGTGCGGTTGAGATCCCGAACCAAACAGCCGTTAGGGACCTGACTTGCCCGAGTTAATAGACCTGATGACGGTTGTTCATCAGTGACCGTATGATTCTATTTTATTTGATCGTCGGATCCAGAACCTGAATACTTATTAGGGCAACGCCAGTGTTCTCATTCCCATTGCCAGCCGCAATCTTCTCTCAAATACTCCATGACATAATAACAGCGGCCACTCTGCCCTTCCCTTCCAACAGTCTGGTCGGCGTGATGGTTGGCCTCCAACCTTAGCGATGCCAAACACCGCCAACAACGTCGAGCTTTCTAACCCTGACAACTATTAGGCTCATCTCCGGCCACTGCTGTCTCCCATTACTCACTCCCTGACTCCATTCCTCAATCACCGACCATCGCACTACTTTGTGCCCTAATCACAATAGCAGTGATTCGCACTGGAACGTTCCCTAACTCGATCCAACCTGCTTCTAGGACCTTCCCCCACCAACGGTCAACCCAACCTAACCCACTCCCAAACTTGGACTGAGATCCCCAAGTTAGCGGTTCCCGTCAGTGGCCGATAGATCGGGGAAGTAGACCACAACGCAAGGTTGAAACCCATCCACCATCCTCTGCTTTCTTCCTCCTCCCACCCACTGCCTCCCAGGTCAGTTTCCTGCACCCCTTTTGGGCTAGAGTTTGTGAGCCTCAACAAGCCAAAGAGTATGACGGTGACGGTGGCGACAATCCTCCCGGCGGAGCATGGCTTCGTGGCGCTGGTGCTGGTGGCCTACTATTTCCTCAACTTCTGGATGGCGATGCAGGTTGGGAAGGCCCGAAGGAAGTGAGTCCTTTTTTCTGCCGCGTCCCTAAATTATCCCTCCTATTTCCATTTGGATCTATTGTAGAGTGTAGTCTGGTCGTGATGGTCATGGATATTCTAACTGGTCATTTTTCCCTCCTTGCTCTAAAACCCTCAGGTACAAGGTGTTCTACCCGATCCTCTATGCTCTCGAGTCTGAGAACAAGGACGCCAAGCTCTTCAACTACGTACAGGTATGTAGATTCAATCGACCATTTTGCATTCACTTTTCCCCTTCTGCAACCTATTCAGATTCATGAATCTGGCAACCCGTATGAAATGGAATCCCTTTCTCACCGTTCCCCCTTTTCTATCTTATCCTTTCATAGTGTGGCCACCAGAACTCATTGGAGATGCTGCCCGTCTTCTTCTCCACGCTCCTCCTCGGTGGCGTCCAGCACCTGCGGATCGCAGCGGGGCTTGGTGCCCTCTACGTCGTCAGCCGGTTCTTCTACTTCAGTGGCTACTCCACCGACACACCGGAGAACCGGCTCAAGCTCGGCGAGCTCGGCTTCCCCACTGTCTTCGGCCTTATCCTCTGCACAACTTCTCTCGGCGTTCTGGTGTCAATATGTATGTGTCTTGTTTTCTATTTTTAATCTCAATAGGAGAATAACATCAAGGATATTGAAAATGCATTCCTATATTTTTTGGATATACAAGTTTTTAGGTCATTTACTTTCTAATTGGGTACTAATTACATTTGATAATAGTGATTTGCAGTGTATCAGTCTCTTGTGAGATTGAGGTATGTAAGGGTCTTTTCTTCTATAAGCACTCATCTTTATGATTGTTATTATTCTTAGCCTATAGTATGCTAAGGTGATTAAAATATTCGTGTGTGCATATGCGTTCTACTTAGGGTGTATTATACAAGAATATAGGAATCTAGGTTGGGTAGAGACGTACCCTTAAGATGTGAATACTTTGTTGGCTATTGCTCATGTTTAGATCATTTTTTAGAAAGCATGGGAACCCGGTAATTATATATTGCTGCCATAATAATGGATGTTTAGACCATTTTTTGGTAAGCATGGGAAAGCAATATAAATTTTAATCCTAAAATATACACCATCTCTGTAATGGTTATGTATCCTAAAATATAAGAATTTTTCTGATCCATGTTATACGTAGCCTAGAATATAAGAATTGTTTTGATCGATGTTATACACCATCTCTGTAATTGTTGACTGAACATGCTAATTGATCATATACCTTCATTGTTTTTATGTTACTTGTAATGATGGTGCTGATTACTACTACTTGTTTTGATTATATTAAATACTGCTCGTACCTGGAATTTGATGTGAACTGATATTCCCAATTACATGATATTAAATGATAACATCAAATGCTGAATTTCAGATGTATGCAATGTATCAGTCTCTTGTGAATTACATTTGATAATAGTGAATTGCAGTGTATCAATCTCTTGTGAGATTGAGGTATGTAAGAGTCTTTTCTTCTATAAGAACTCATCTTTATGATTCTTGTTATTCTTAGCCTATAGTATGCAAAGGTGACTAGAAATATTCGTCTGTGCATTGGTGTTCTACTTAAGGTGTATTATACAAGTACATAGGAATCTATGTTGGGTAGAGACGTTCCCTTAAGATGTGAATACTTTGTTGGCTATTGCTCATGTTTAGATCATTTTTAGAAAGCATGGGAACCCGATAATTATATATTGCTGCTATAATAATGGATGTTTACATCATTTTTTGGAAAGCATGGGAAAGCAATATAAATTTTAATCCTAAAATATACACCATCTCTGTAATGGTTATGTATCCTAAAATATAAGAATTTTTCTTATCCATGTTATACGTAGCCTAGAATATAAGAATTTTTCTGATCCATGTTATACACCCTCTGTAATTGTTGACTGAACATGCTAATTGATCATATACCTTCATTGTTTTTATGTGACTTGTAATGATGGTGTTGATTACTTTGTTGGCTATTGCTCATGTTTAGATCATTTTTTAGAAAGCTTGGGAACCTAATTCAAAAACTTAATGCAGATTTTAATGATTAAACTGTGCATGCATATGAGTTATACCTAGCGATACGCAAGGCTGATTACAAATATTTGTCTATGCTTATATGTTTTAATTAGAATGTCTTGTATAAGAATATGGAAGCCTATGTTCTTAGTTATGCAACCTTCAACTGTAATAAACATCTTAATTAATGATTAGAAATTGATATGTAGCTTTTTAAATTTCTATAATCCTTTAAAATTTTTCTAATTTGCCCAAATGAATGCTAAGATCTTTATCTTTTGCATCAATAGAAATACATAAATTTTAATCCTAAAATATACACCATCTCTGTAATGATTATGTATCCTAAAATATAAGAATTGTTCTGATCCATGTTATACGTAGCCTACATAATGGTGTCAATATGTATGTGTCTTGTTTTCTATTTTTAATCTCAACAAGAGAATAACATCAAGGATATTGAAAATGCATTCCTATATTTTTTGATATACCGGTTTTTAGGTCATTTACTTTCTAATTGGGTACTAATTACATTTGATAATAGTGAATTGCAGTGGATCAGAGTATATAGGAATCTAGGTTGGGTAGAGACATACCCTTAAGATGTGAATACTTTGTTGGCTATTGCTCATGTTTAGATCATTTTTTCGAAAGCATGGGAACCTAATTCAAAAACTTAATGCAGATTTTAATGATTAAACTGTGCATGCATATGAGTTATACCTAGCGATACGCAAGGCTGATTACAAATATTTGTCTATGCTTATATGTTTTAATTAGAATGTGTTGTATAAGAATATGGAAGTCTATGTTCTTAGATATGTAACCTTCAACTGTAATAAAAATCTTAACGAATGATTAGAAATTGATATGTAGCTTTTTAAATTTCTCTAATCCTTTAAAAATTTTCTAATTTTCCCAAATGAATGCTAATATCTTTATCTTTTGCATCAATAGAAATACATAAATTTTAATCCTAAAATATACACCATCTCTGTAATGATTATGTATCTTAAAATATAAGAATTTTTTTAATCCATGTTATACGTAGCCTATAAAATCATGTCAATATGCATGTGTCTTGTTTTCTATTTTTAATCTAAATAGGAGAATAACATCAAGGATATTAAAAAATGCATTCCTATATTTATTGGATATACAGGTTTTTAGATCATTTACTTTCTAATTGGGTACTAATTACATTTGATAATAGTGAATTGTAGTGTATCCGTCTCTTGTGAGATTGAGGTATGTAAGGGTCTTTTCTTCTATAAGCACTCATCTTTATGATTCTTGTTATTCTTAGCCTATAGTATGCAAAGGTGATTAGAAATATTTGTCTGTGCATATGTGTTCTACTTAAGGTGTATTATACAAGAATATAGGAATCTAGCTTGGGTAGAGACGTACCCTTAAGATGTGAATACTTTGTTGGCTATTGCTCATGTTTAGATCATTTTTTAGAAAGCACGGGAACCCGATAATTATATATTGCTGCCATAATAATGGATGTTTAGACCATTATTTGGTAAGCATGGGAAAGCAATATAAAATTTAATCCTAAAATATACACCATCTCTGTAATGGTTATGTATCCTAAAATATAAGAATTTTTCTGATCCATGTTATACATAGCCTAGAATATAAGAATTCTTCTGATCCATGTTATACACCATCTCTATAATTGTTGACTGAACATGCTAATTGATCATATACCTTCATTGTTTTTATGTTACTTGTAATGATGGTGCTGATTACTACTACTTGTTTTGATTATATTAAATAATGCTCGTACCTGGAATTTGATGTGAACTGATATTCCCAATTACATGATATTAAATGATAACATCAAATGCTGAATTTCAAATGTATGCAGTGTATCAGTCTCTTGTGAATTACATTTGATAATAGTGAATTGCAGTGTATCAGTCTCTTGTTAGATTGAGGTATGTAAGGGTCTTTTCTTCTATAAGCACTCATCTTTATGATTCTTGTTTTTCTTAGCCTATAGTATGCAAAGGTGATTAGAAATATTCGTCTGTGTATATGTGTTCTACTTAAGGTGTATTATACAAGTATATAGGAATCTAGGTTGGGTAGAGACGTACCCTTAAGATGTGAATACTTTGTTGGCTATTGCTCATGTTTAGATCATTTTTTAGAAAGCATGGGAACCCGATAATTATATATTTCTGCCATAATAATGGATGTTTACATCATTTTTTGGAAAGCATGGGAAAGCAATATAAATTTTAATCCTAAAATATACACCATCTCTATAATGGTTATGGATCCTAAAATATAAGAATTTTTCTGATCCATGTTATACGTAGCCTAGAATATAAGAATTTTTCTGAACCATGTTATACACCCTCTGTAATTGTTGACTGAACATGCTAATTGGTCATATACCTTCATTGTTTTTATGTGACTTGTAATGATGGTGCTGATTACTTTGTTGGCTATTGCTCATGTTTAAATCATTTTTTAGAAAGCTTGGGAACCTAATTCAAAAACTTAATGCAGATTTTAATGATTAAACTGTGCATGCATATGAGTTATACCTAGCGATACACAAGGCTGATTACAAATATTTGTCTATGCTTATATGTTTTAATTAGAATGTGTTGTATAAGCATATGGAAGTCTATGTTCTTAGATATGTAACCTTCAACTGTAATAAAAATCTTAATGAATGATTAGAAATTGATATGTAGATTTTTAAATTTCTATAATCCTTTAAAATTTTCCTAATTTGCCCAAATGTATGCTAAGATCTTTATCTTTTGCATCCATAGAAATACATAATTTTAATCCTCAAATATACACCATCTCTGTAATGATTATGTATCCTAAAATATAAGAATTTTTCTGATCCATGTTATACACAGCGTACAAAATGGTGTCAATATGTATGTGTCTTGTTTTCTATTTTTAATCTCAACAGGAGAATAACATCAAGGATATTGAAAATACATTCCTATATTTTTTGGATATACAGGTTTTTAGGTCATTTACTTTCTAATTGGGTACTAATTACATTTGATAATAGTGAATTGAAGTGTTTCAGAGTATATAGGAATCTAGGTTGGGTAGAGACGTACCCTTAAGATGTGAATACTTTGTTGGCTATTGCTCATGTTTAGATCATTTTTTAGAAAGCATGGGAACCTAATTCAAATACTTAATGTAGATTTTAATGATTAAACTGTGCATGCATATGAGTTATACCTAGCGATACGCAAGGCTGATGACAAATATTTGTCTATGCTTATATGTTTTAATTAGAATGTGTTGTATAAGCATATGGAAGTCTATGTTCTTAGATATGTAACCTTCAACTGTAATAAAAATCTTAACGAATGATTAGAAATTGATATGTAGCTTTTTAAATTTCTATAATCCTTTAAAATTTTTCTAATTTGCCCAAATGAATGTTAAGATCTTTATCTTTTACATCAACAGAAATAAATAAATTTTAATCCTAAAATATACACCATCTCTGTAATGATTATGTATCCTAAAATATAAGAATTTTTCTGATCCATGTTATACGTAGCCTATAAAATCGTGTCAATATGTATGTGTCTTGTTTTCTATTTTTAATCTAAATAGGAGAATAACATCAAGGATATTCAAAAATGCATTCCTATATTTTTTGGATATACATGTTTTTAAATCATTTACTTTCTAATTGGGTACTAATTACATTTGATAATAGTGAATTGTAGTGTATCAGTCTCTTGTGAGATTGAGGTATGTAAGGGTCTTTTCTTCTATAAGCACTCATCTTTATGATTCTTGTTATTCTTAGCCTATAGTATGCAAAGGTGATTAGAAATATTCATCTGTGCATATGTGTTCTACTTAAGGTGTATTATACAAGAATATAGAAATCTAGGTTGGGTAGAGACGTACCCTTAAGACGTGAATACTTTGTTGGCTATTGCTCATGTTTAGATCATTTTTTAGAAAGCATGGGAACCCGATAATTATATATTGCTGCCATAATGATGGATGTTTAGACCATTTTTTGGAAAGCATGGGAAAGCAATATAAATTTTAATCCTAAATTATACACCATCTCTGTAATGGTTATGTATCCTAAAATATAAGAATTTTTCTGATCCATGTTATACATAGCCTAGAATATAAGGATTTTTCTGATCCATGTTATACACCATCTCTGTAATTGTTGACTGAACATGCTAATTGATCATATACCTTCATTGTTTTTATATTACTTGTAATGATGGTGCTGATTACTACTACTTGTTTTGATTATATTAAATACTGCTCGTACCTAGAATTTGATGTGAACTGATATTCCCAATTACATGATATTAAATGATAACATCAAATGCTGAATTTCAAATGTATGCAGTGTATCAGTCTCTTGTGAATTACATTTGATAATATTGAATTACAGTGTATCGGTCTCTTGTGAGATTGAGGTATGTAAGGGTCTTTTCTTCTATAAGCACTCATCTTTATAATTCTTGTTATTCTTAGCCTATAGTATGCAAAGGTGATTAGAAATATTCATCTGTGCATATGTGTTCTACTTAAGGTGTATTATACAAGTATATAGGAATCTAGGTTGGGTAGAGACGTACCCTTAAGATGTGAATACTTTGTCGGCTATTGCTCATGTTTAGATCATTTTTTAGAAAGCATGGGAACCCGATAATTATATATTGCTGCCATAATAATGGATGTTTACATCATTTTTTGGAAAGCATGGGAAAGCAATATAAATTTTAATCCTAAAATATACACCATCTCTGTAATGGTTATGTATCCTAAAATATAAGAATTTTTCTGATCCATGTTATACGTAGCCTAGAATATGAGAATTTTTCTGATCCAGGTTTTACACCCTCTGTAATTGTTGACTAAACATGCTAATTGATCATATACCTTCATTGTTTTTATGTTACTTGTAATGATGGTGCTGATTACTACTACTTGTTAACCCGATAATTATATATTGCTGCCATAATAATGGATGTTTACATTATTTTTTGGAAAGCATGGGAAAGCAATATAAATTTTAATCCTAAAATATACACCATCTCTGTAATGGTTATGTATCCTAAAATATAAGAATTTTTCTGATCCATGTTATACGTAGCCTAGAATATAAGAATTTTTCTGATCCATGTTATACACCATCTCTGTAATAGTTGACTGAACATGCTAATTGATCATATACCTTCATTGTTTTTATGTTACTTGTAATGATGGTGCTGATTACTACTACTTTTTTTATTATATTAAATACTGCTCGTACCTGGAATTTGATGTGAAATGATATTCCCAATTACATGATATTAAATGATAACATCAAATGCTGAATTTCATATGTATGCATCCAAATGAGGCCTAACATACACTAATAATGACTGGATGTTTTGAGAAAGTTTACATTTTATGTTAGTGACCTTTACATAAAAGCCACTAAGCCCCTTATTTGACTATCTGGATTTCATGATCGAGTGCAAAATCACATAAAACCAAGTGCAGTTACCATAGAATACACAATCATGCCTTTGCACACACAATAAAAGATGGAAGAAACTAACTAAAACTAAAATGGGTGTATGAAAGTCGGCTACGATAAGGAAACTACTGATATGTTTCCTGACAGAAGATTTCTGGTCGTGATTTATCATGTTTACTAATAGTACTGATGATAGCAGCAATATAAAATGGATGTTTAGTTTTACTTGATAGCAAAAATATAAAATGGATGTTTACTTGTATTTCCGCATGATAACTTACCAGAAAAATTTGTCTTCCACCAAATTGAAGCATATAACAACAAATACACCTCCTTGATAGTAGAAAGCTTCCTAGATGGTGAATCCGGAGAAGGTTGAATGGATTGGCAGCTTCATTGGTGAGTTACTGAATCGGGCAGCTAGAGAGGTGAACACATTGCGCAAGAAAGTAGAAGGAAAGAACCCTATCAGATAAGTATTAAATGCAGAATATATGAGTTTACAATGATATATCTTACCTAGATGTATTGAATGTGCGGATGACTTTAGATGTTGGCGTTTTCAGAGACAGAGGAGAATGATGAATGGATTGGCGGCCGGCGGCTTCAACATGAGGAGGAACCTATCAGATAAGTATTATAAATGCAGAATATTTGAATTTATGATGGTATACCTTACCTAAAGATGTATTGAATGTGTCACTGGCGCTTTCACAGACTCAGGAGTCATCTTACTATCTTACATGGTCCCTCCTTTTCCATGTGTAGCGAAGGAAATAGGAGGAAGAAACCTGCAAAGGAAACCAGGAGGAAGAACGCAGGAGAAAGAAAGTTGGGAAGGAAAGAAAGAGGAAGAACGCAGGAGGAAGAACCCTGGGAAGGAAAGCAGGAGGAAGATCGGAAGCAGTGTTGGGTGGGGGAGGGGTTGGATAGGTCAGTCGCAATTTTGTAGGTGGTCCTCTAGTCGTGGCTATCAGAACATAACTCCCCTTCCACGATTGGAGCGGTTGCTGTTGCGGTCAAGTTGAGCACAGGAATGTGTGGGGAGAGTTATTGTTGTATACGATAATTATTGGATAATAATGGAATGTGAGGATAATGGTGTAATAGATTCTTAACTGAATGTGCCACGATAATTATTGGATAATAATGGAATGTGAAGATAATTATTGGATAAAAAAATAAAGAAGCATTTTAATGATGGAGATTTATTGCAAGACGCTGGAACAACGTGTTCATAACAGAAAAACAGAACTCTCTTTTTACACGTGCATTGTTAAATTTTGAATGTGGCAAAATAGAACACTCTTTTTACATGTGCATTGTTAAATTTTGAATGTGCCACGATCAGTTTGACAAAGACGTGGTTAGCGGGAAAAACATAGTTAGAGGGAGCCGGTGTGGTATTTTGAATGTGGCAAAATATAACTCTCTTTTTACACGTGCATTGTTAAATTTTGAATGTGCCACGATCAGTTTGACAAAGACGTGGTTAGCGGGAAAAATGTAGTTAGAGGGAGCCGGTGTGGTCAGTTTTAGTGATAATATTGAGAGATTTATAAAATGAAAAAAGGTGAAAAAAATGTGAGAAGAGAGAGGATCAAGGAGAACGTAGCATTTCAAATCACTGTGTTCTGCAAAGCTTAAAATGGCACAATTGTAATTTTTTTGAAAAACTCACTCTTTTTATAGTAGTATAGATAACAAAGTTTAAGTTAAACTAGTGGATAATGGCATCAAATAGCAACACAATTATCCAACAAACTCCCCCTAATCTAGTTGCTATTGACTTTAGCAACACCGATTCTGGTTCGCAGTTCCTGGAATTTCACGCGCCTGAGAGGTTTCGTTAGTGTATCTGCTAGTTGATCGTCGGTGTTGATGTGCTCAACTGCAATCTTGCTGCTTTCAACACACTCTCGAATGAAATGGAAGCGGGTTTCTATGTGTTTACTCTGATCATGAAATACTGGGTTTTTGCATAGCTAGATCGCTGACTTGTTGTCCACGAGTATGGTGGACACATTGGCTTTCGTCCCGAACAGGTCTCCAAGTAGTCGTCCAAGCCAGATGCCCTGGCATGCGGCCGTGGTCGCTGCCATGTATTCTACTTCACAGGATGACAGAGCCACCACCTTCTGTTTCTGTGATTGCCACGTCAGTGGACTCCGTCCAAAGAAAAACAACATGCCCATGGTGCTTTTTCGGTCGTCAACGTCGCCGACCATGTCGGAGTCGCTGTAGCCGACCAGCTTGGCATCATCACCTTCATGCTTGAAGTAGATGCAACCATAGTTTATGGTATCGGCTATATATCGCAATAGGTGTTTGACGGCGTTGAGGTGCTCAGTGGTAGGTGTCTCCATGAAACGACTTACATAGCCCACAACAAAGGTGATGTCCGGCCTACTATGGACGAGGTATCTCAGGCTGTCGACGATGTTCTGTAGAATTTGGCGTCAGTTGCCGGATTCGAGCTTACCTTACTCAGCTTGAGCCATGCCTCCATAGGCACATGCACATGATTGCAATCTCCCATGCCCGCCTTCTCTAGCAACTTGCCGGCATACGCCGCTTGGCTGAGCGTGATACGCCCGGGGGGCTTGCCGCACTTCAATACCAAGGTAGTAATTCAGCAGGCCCAAGTCACTCATTTTAAACATGTTCTGCATCTCACGTTTGAATTTGGCAATCTTCTGTGCTATAAGGTCGTCGACGTACACACCAAGTAGGAGTCGCGAGTCACCGGTGCCACGTGCATAGACAACGTGTTCAGACGGGCTCCTCTAAAACCCAAGCTGCAACAACGATCTGTCCAGCTTGGCGTTCCAAGCCCTCGACACTTGTCGTAGCCCATACAGAGCCTTGCGCAGCCGTAGCACCTTGGTCTCGTGTCCTTCCCGGACAAAACCAGGTGGCTGTGTGACATACACCTCCTCCTCAAGCTCACCATTGAGGAACGCCGACTTTACGTCCAGGTGGTGTACCTCCCAGACTTGTTGTGCGACAATGGCAATCAGCACACGCACAAAGTCGAGTTGCGCCACAGGAGCAAACACCTCACCAAAATTGATGTCGGCACGCTGTACGTAACCATTTTCCACCAAGCGTGCCTTGTGCTTCACCACTATACCGCTTGCATCCTTCTTGAGCTTATAGACCCATTTGAGGCCAATCAGACGGTGCCCTATAGGCAGCTCGGTGAGTGTCCATGTGTTTTTGTCTTCAATCACCTTCATCTCATCGAGCATGACTGTACGCCAGCTCTCGTGCGGCTCGGCTTCAGCGAACGTGGCGGGTTCCTCACCAGCCACAAGGTGCAGCTTGTTAGTGTCAAGCTCGTTGTAGATGTTCTCCGTGGTGCGGTACCGTCGTACCTCCTCGCCGCCGTCGGCGAACATTGGTGTAATCCCAGCGGGAGGTGATACAAACTCCACCCCTTGGCCACTAGGAGTTGGATTCAGTGTCAGAGTTGGAGTGGCTGCAGGTGTCTGTGTTTCTTGTGCCGGCTGTGGAGTTGATGGCAGGGACATAGCTGCTCCCTCGTGCTCGTTGATGTCACTCAGCCGTGTTTCAGCAACCACAGGAGTCAAGTACTCTATTGTGAACATTTTAGTAGAATTAATGTCATCTCGCTGCTCCCAATCTCATCGTGCTTCCTCGTTAAATATAGCATCACGAATTATATGTACCCGCTTTGCTATTGGATCATAGACTCTGTATGCCTTCGTGCCCACTTCATACCCAATAAACACCATTGGTGTACTGCGGTCGTCAAGCTTCTTGAGTTGAGGCCGGGCTGTCTTCATGTGAGCCACACAACCGAATACGCGCATGTAATGCACATTAGGTTTCTTGCCATACCAAGCCTCGTATGGAGTCTTCCCGTCGACACTCCGGGTGTAAGAGCGGTTCAAGATGTACACCGCTATTACTGTTGGGGATAATCTAGACCATGTCCAGCCAGCAGACCGAGTCTTCAGCAGCAAGGAGTGACGTGCATAGCACATAGTCCAGGTGTCAATAATGTAACGGTTGAGTGCAAGTTTGTTACACACTCAAACCAAGTCATTGTATCAAATCCGAGATTGTTGGATCTTTGTTGAGTCGTGGTAGATTATCTAGGCCACAGTAATCGAGTTAGTAAGCTATTCTTTCTTTCTGTATTTAAGGAATACGTAGAGGTGAAATAAAACAATCACTTTCCCTCAACATCTCGTACACTGTTCTTCTTCTTCGTCTAAACCACACCTTGTGTATGACCTAAGGAAGCTTAAGCTCGATCCATAGCCTGCTATTTTCTTCACGTGGTATCAGAGCTGTTAGGATGCCTAAGTACGGGTCAAGCTCAAGCGGGTCCAAGGGAGGAGAAGCCGTAGATACAACAGCGGCAAAGGAAGGAGGAGTCACGCTGAAGTATCCAATGCTAACGAAGACGAACTACCCGATCTGGGTGATGAAAATGAAGGCTAACATGCGCGCTCAGGGAGTATGGGCGGTTGCTGAGCCCTCAGACAGTGGTGATGAGGTGGAAGAGAGAAAGGATCAAATGGCGCTGGCCGTCATCTATCAAGCTGTGCCGGAGGAGACCCTGCTGCAGCTCGCCGGAAAGGAGACAACGAAAGAGGCATGGGAGGCTCTCAAGATGATGCATGTCGGTGTCGAAAGGGTGAAGGAGGTAAAGCTTCAGACCTTGCGGTGGGAATTCGAAAACCTACGAATGGGCGACGCTCAACAGGTCGACGAATTTTCCGGAAAATTGAGTAGCTTGGTGAATCAAATCCGATCTCTGGGGGAGAAGATGGATGAGTCACATGTGGTGAAAAAGCTACTCAGAAGCGTGCCCCCGAAGTTCTTACAAATTGCAGCCACCATGGAGCAATTTGACGATCTGAAGACGATGCAAATTGATGAGGTGGTCGGTGCTCTAAAGGCACATGAAGAAAGGTATAGAGATTATGATGGGAGATATGAGCAACAAGCCCTTCTGATGAAGAAAGAACCAAGGTCCGAGACATAGCCAACTTCAGGAGAAGACTCTTCAAGCTCTTACAATTCCCGCGGGCGTGGGCGGGGACGAGGGAGAGGACGCAGAAGAGGGGGACGCGGAGAAGGGAGCACCTCTCATCAAGCTGTAGATGGAAACTGAGACACTGGCAAAGACAAGAGCAGAGTCAGATGCTTCCAGTGCAACAAGCTGGGTCATTATGCCTCAGAGTGCAAAGGCAAGCAACAATGGGTAGAAGAAGCAAATCTCGCCCGGGGTGCGGATGAAGAACCGGCTTTGTTACTGACCAAGCAAGTTGAGCACGAACTCAACATGGTCCTTCTAAATGGGGATCAAATTGTACCAAACAAGTACAGTGACGAGAGCAGTCACTCAGATCAATGGTATCTCGACAATGGTGCGAGCAACCATATGTCTGGACGATGGAGAAAGTTCAAAGTATTGGATGAAACGGTACAGGGACAGGTGAAATTTGGAGACGGCTCAAAGGTAAAGATCAAAGTCAAAGGATCTATACTTTTCCAATTCAAGAATGGTGTACAAAGGTTATTGTCAGAGGTTTATTACATACCAAGCCTCGACAACAACATAATCAGCCTTGGACAGATGACCGAGCAAGGTAATAAAATTGTACTTCAAGGAACTTTTCTATGGTTGTATGACATGGATGACAAACTACTTATGAAAATTAGACGGTCATCCAACATGCTCTATAAGGTAGAGATAGAATCTGGTGATCCTATCTGTCTAGTAATGAAGTTAGAAGACTCGGCCTGGCTATGGCACGCTAGGTTGGGTCATGTAAACTTCAGATCTCTGAAGAACATGTCAGAGAAGGAGATGGTACTCGGAGTACCAAGGATCGACTGTCCAACCCAGGTTTGTGATGCATGTCTAGCCGCCAAGCAGGCCAGATCGTCATTTCCAAATGAGGCGAGTTTCAGGGCAATCCAAAGACTTGAGCTGGTTCACGCTGACTTGTGTGGCCCCATAACGCCGTCGACACTCACCAGAAATAGGTACTTTTTCCTTCTTGTTGATGATTACATCAGAATTATGTGGGCATATATGCTGAAGCAGAAGGAAGAAGCGCTCGAGAATTTCCAGAAATTCAAAAGCTTGGTTGAGAAGGAAACCAGACTCACACTGAAGATATTGAGGACCGATCGAGGTGGCGAATTCCTGTCAAAGAAGTTCACCGTGCCTTCTGTGAGAAAGAAGGAATACAGAGGCAACTGACTTCTCCCTACACACCCCAGCAAAATGGAGTGGTGGAAAGAAGGAATCGGACTGTGATGGCCACTGTAAGAAGCCTGCTGAAGACGATGAATGTGCATTCAATAGTGTGGGGGGAGGTCGTGAGGCATGCTATATACTTGCTGAATCGGATGCCCACTAAGGCGTTAAATGATGTCACCCCTTATGAATCTTGGTCAGGCAGGAAGCTGAGCCTGGACCATCTGAAGGTATTCGGGTGCATTGCCCACATGAAGATCCCAAATGCATATACCAAGAAGCTGGACAATCGCAGTACGCCCATGGTCTACCTTGGTGTTGAACCAGGTAGTAAAGCACACAAGCTGTATGATCCACGACATAATAGGATCAATGTCAGTCGGGATGTCGTGTTTGAAGAAAATAGAGAATGGAGATGGACTGAAGTCGACGAAATTGACCCAAAGTATCGCAGTCACGATGGACATATTCAGTGATCGTGGATGAGAAGAAGATCACCATATTGGCAGAGAAGATCAACTGTCTGACAATGGGTTACCTTCGTATTCCCAGGGAGCTTCTGCACCAACACTGTAAGGGGAACCTGAAATCTCATCATCGGAAATACGAGAAGCATCATCATCAACTCATCCCAACCAAAGCTCATCCAGAGATCAGGAGTCAGCGTCAACTAAAATGATGCCAAGGAAATTCCGCTCTATGGATGATATCTATCAAGCCACTGAAGAAACCATGGGGGAGTTACTACTGACGGATGCCGAAGAACCGTCAAGTTATATAGAAGCTGCAAAGAGCCCTGCATGGCGAGAAGCAATGGTGAGGGAATTGGAAGCAATAGAGAAGAACGACACCTGGAAATTATCTGAACTACCGCTGGGACATAAAGCAATAGGGGTGAAATGGGTCTACAAAGTGAAGAAAGATTCACACGGGAATATCACAAAACATAAGGCGAGGCTTGTGGCAAAGGGATATGTTCAGCGGCATGGCATAGACTTTGAAGAAGTCTTTGCCCCAGTAGCGAGGATGGAAACTGTGAGGCTAATATTAGCACTTGTAGCTCACCGAGAATGGAGTGTCCATCACCTTGATGTCAAAACAGCATTTCTAAATGGAGACCTTCTAGAAGAGATATATGTCTCCCAAACAGAAGGGTTCTTGGTAAAAGGGATGGAGACAAAGGTGTACAGGCTGTGCAAGGCACTGTATGGACTGGGTCAGGCTCCTAGAGCTTGGAATGTCAAGCTCGACAGAAGCATGAAGACACTCAGCTTCAAGAGGTGTACACATGAGCAGGCAATATACACAAGAAATACTGAAGATCTTACACTCATTGTGGGAGTATATGTAGATGACTTGAGCATCACTGGACCAAGAACTGATGACATAAATCAATTTAAAGATCAAATGAGGAGGGAATTCAAAATGAGTGATCTGGGACTCCTTTCGCATCACCTTGGGATCGAGGTTGAACAAAGGAGGGGGTACATCTCCTTAAAGCAATCTATGTATGCAAAATGCATACTGGAGCAGGCCAGATTGAGTGACTGCAATGACGCCAAACTGCCCATGGGGCCTAAGCTAAAGCTGACAAAGGACTCGAGAGATGAGACCATAGATCCCACTGAATATCGAAGTCTTGTTGGGAGCCTGAGGTATCTGCTCCACACCTGACCTGATCTGTCCTACTCAGTTGGACTCATGAGCAGGTACATGGAGGAACCAAGGGTGACACATCATCAAGCTGTGAAACACATCCTGAGGTACATCAGAGGCACTGTAAACCATGGTCTGATCTATAGGAAGGGAGATGAAGATGTCACAATCGTAGGCTACTCAGATAGTGACTTAGCTGGAGACATTGATGAAAGGAAGAGTACTACGGGTATGGTGTTTTACTTAAATGGAAAACCCATCTCGTGGGCATCTCAGAAGCAGTAGTGTGTAGCCCTATCTTCATGTGAAGTAGAATTCATGGCAGCTACAGAAGCCGCGTGTCAAGGCATATGGCTTAGAAACTTGCTTCCTGAAGTTACAGAACGGGAATCAGAACCAATTCATCTGTTGGTGGACAAAAAGTAAGCTATTTCCTTGATGAATAATCCTATGTTCCATGGTAGGAGCAAACATATTGACACCATGTTTCATTTCATCAGGGAGAAGGTAGAAGAAGTCTAGATTATTGTCAACTATGTATGCACTACAGATCAGCGAGCTGATATACTCACCAAACCACTTGGAAAGATCAAATTTGCAGAGATGAGCAAATTACTTGGAGTCCAAGACCTGGGACAACAATGTCCAGATTAGGGGGGAGTATGTTGGGGATAATCTGGACCATGTCCAGCCAGCAGACCGAGTCTTCAGTAGCAAGGAGTGACGTGCATAGCACATAGTCCAGGTATCAATAATGTAACAGTTGAGTGCAAGTTTGTTACACACTCAAACCAAGTCATTGTATCAAATCCGAGATTGTTGGATCTTTGTTGAGTCGTGGCAGATTATCTAGGCCATAGTAATTGAGTTAGTAAGCTATGCTTTCTTTCTGTATTTAAGGAATACGTTCCCCCTTTTTGGAGATGACAAACCATTCCATAAATGTATTGAAAGCTTTTAAGTAAAATCATACCTTCGGAGAAACCTAGGGGTTTCAATAGGATTGAGCTCATATTCTCCCCCTCAATTTATGAGCATGGAGTTCTCATACTCCCCCTCAATTGATGCTATTTCTCCTGCATGGTTAGCTTTCACAACATTTATAGAATATTATATCTTCTACTCATATATGTTCTACACATATATGTCTTCTCCCATTTACCTTCTCCCCTTTATATGGACATGCTTTTCCTCTTCATGTAAGACATGCCTTCTCCCTCTTTTAAAAGAAGACATACCTTTCTCCCCCTTTGTCATTTCAAAACGGTGGGGGTATGAAGAAATAAGAAACACCACTTGTTAAAGGAAAGGAGATAACACAAATATATATAAGGAGAGTCGAAGAGAACAGATAGGGGCTTGTCCAAGCATAGAAAGAAAAGCAAGTTAAAGCATATACTTGAACAACCCAAAATGCAAGATGAAGTGCTGCAGAAAAATAATAAAACACAATTTTGACCCTCAAGATGACAGAATTTTCCCAAAAAGTGCCAGGGCTCATTGCAAAGCTATGAACCTTGCTCAGAAGGTAGTTTCTGCATAAAACATTAGTCTTGCACCAAAAACTAAAACTGGAGCAAAAGTTGCATTAAATCAAAAGATACTCCAATTTCTACATAAAATGTAGATCTATGTATCATGTGTCACAATGTTATGCAAGCAACTCAAGATAGTAGATATGAAATTCAAGGAACAAGCTTGAGCATGTAAGAGACAAGATACACGCATAGCATATAGTGAAATATCACTAGAAATAAAAGGTTACCAATTATAAACAAGGTTAGAACTACATGTATGTGAACTACTAGTAGATGATATCACAAGTTAGGACTACTAGTAGGATCTAGATCATAGAGAAAGATGCACAAGTTAAACAGCAAGCTATGAGTAGATGTAGAGATATATCCAAACAAAAAGATAAGCAATTTTAGAAGCATGAAAGGATATAACTCACTAGATATGCATACTTACCATAAGATGATTACCCCTAAGAACCTCAAGGTTGTATCAAAACAGGATATACACCTAGATAGATGTAGCAAGTTAGAGTACAACGGAAGAAATTTTATACATAACCAAGAGATCCAAATAAATCATCATCAAAACCTGCAAAACAATTCAAAGCAAGTAATTGTAACATATAGATATACCAATTTAGAGCAATTAGAGAGATAGAGTTGTAAGAAAGATAGGCAATTTAGAACAAGGCAATATGCATATATAAAGGTACCAAAAGAGTGCTAAAGAATAAGGCTATTTGGTTGAGAAAATCTAGTTGAGAGGGAAATTCTCATCCAATAAGACAACTGTATATTCTGTGCACAGTGTTATCGGTCAAGTTCTGTGCATTGACAACTCGACCGATGACAGCTGCTGGCAACACCCATTGGTGCCTATCGGTCGAGTTTCAAACAGGACAAACTCAACCGACAGAGCTGCTGTCAGAAAGCACATATATTTCATAAAAACATATTTAGAGGCAAGCTAAAATACAAACCATATCCAAACATGTCTAAGCAAGTTAGTAATGCACTATAGAAGCATTAGAGATAGTTTTTGAGCAAGAGTGTGAAGAGAAATACAAAATACCACTTTTAACTCAAAAACCACATGCATAGTGCACACTAACTTGACAAAAACAAGTTAGGATAGGTTATAAGCAAGAAAAACATTACCTTTGTTCTTACCATTCCTTTTTCCACTTGTTGTCACCCTCTACACATCTCACCTTTCTTCTTTCATGTGGATTGAGAAGTCAATTTGCAATTCAATAGATCAAGTCAATCCATTTGCAAGTACCTACAAGTAGAAATATGAAATGGTCCCCAATCATGTTTTTGGGTCCGGAGAGGTTAGTTTAGCAACCCAAGTCCTATTACTGTTGGATTCTTTCCTAAAAGGACAACAAGTAGAATAATGAACAATTTCATTGTAATAGTTGAATGTGCCCATAGTCTTGGAACTAGAGGATCCTCCATGGAAGATTGGAGGTCCTTTACCTTTGTTGTTCCTTTGACTACTATCATATCCTAGACCATGTCTACCAATTTGTTTAGTAGTATGGTGTAGGATATCATTAAGGCTCTTCTTACCAACTAAGAATCTTTGCAAATAAGATCTCAAACCATCATTATCATGCATAAGAGAAGTAATAGTAGAATACAAATGATTAATATTATCTCTATCATGCAGAAGATTTTTTTCTAAGCAAAGATCTTTAGTTAAATAAGAATCTCTATCAATTTGAAGAGCAGCAACATCATTCTCTCTACGTAGAACTAGAACAAGATTCATGCACATTGATTTTAGCAAGCAAGGAGGCATTTTCTATTTCAAGCAAAGCAATCTTAGAAAGATAAACATCATTTTCATATTCTAATTCTTGCAAAACAAAATCTTTGAACCTCGCACGATCTACCTGGTGACTGGAATGTAGCCACTCGGGAAGATCAGATGGTGAGGACTCGTTTCCATTCGGTGGCGGATCTACGGTAGGGGAATATGGAGGGGACGATGATGAGGTCGAGGGACCTTTTGGATCGGTTCAAATCTACGACGAAGGCGGATTTTCCACTCTGGTAGCCACACTTGAGCCATTCAGAGGAGTTGAGGCTGACTCACAACCAGCTCCATTTCTGTCCCTAGCACTCTCACCTCCTCTAGGGTTTCTACCTCTGCCTCTCCCTCTCCCTCCTCATCCGTGTCACGCCATCTTCGAAAATCATCAAACCAGTAGTCAAAAACGACTCCAAATGCTTTGCCTTCTCAAGAAAGGATGAGTCTGCCCCAAACTAGAAGGAATTCGTGTCGATCCACTGTACTGGAAGGAAGCCATTCAAAGGCCAGCTCCATGGGTGGATCAAGCGGAATTTGCACCCGAGTGGTGATTTCCAAGTCATCGCGGAGGAGACAGAAGGGTTCATTATCAAACTCTCGACTACCAAGGAAAGGGAGAGGATCATCGACGAAGCCCCTTGGATGATGGACGACTCACTTGTGATTGTCCATCCCTGGGAGCCAGGTGAACCTCTTCCCCCGCTGTCATTCTAGAGGCTGTCGATATGGGCAAAAATTGAAAACCCAAGGGTACCTTGGACAAAGGTGCGCATAGGCAGAGTTGCGAGCTTGCTCGGTCACCCACTAGACTTTGATGAAGCGGCGCTATCCACCAACTGCCTCAAAGAAGTCATGGTGTGCGTAGAACTCAGCTCCAACTCTGGTTTCCCTAAACGAGTTTCCGTTGAAGTAGATAAAGATCCCAGGCCTCTTGGTGTTGAGTACATCTCAAGGCCCCTACTGTGTTCAAAATGCTCATGTTTTGGCCATTGTTTTGCATCTTGTCCCACGGGAACTAGGAGATCTCAGAAAAGTGACCTGCAGATATGTGCAGGGAAGATGGATGGCACTACATGTGCTTGAAGGTTTGCTTCTGAGCCAGGCAGTAGTGTGAACGGCAATCAGATCCCAGCCAATGCATCCCATTGCAATGCAATGGCTCCTACTGAATCAGACATGTATTGTGATCCCCCCTACATGGCAGTGGATAGTCTAGACTTAGAATGGGAGTTATCCTTCTCAAGTCTAAGGATTACCCCACAGTGTGTTAAGAATCTGGTACATGATACTGGTATCTCTCTTGAGTACTATAGAGATCCTGAACATGTATCCGTAGATGAGTCTACAAGCTCCTATGATCTCGAACAAGACCTAATGTTGGAGTTTAAGCTTAGAGAAATTCCCAGACTAAGGAAGAAAAAGAAGAAGCCGAGGGGAGTAAGATCATATGAAGTGTCATGGATCGTTGACTCTATTTGATTTTGTCAGTTTCTTCTGTCTTCCCTTACATTCTGTTTTTGTTTGTTAGCTGTTGCAGACGTTTTAGAGCTACTTCTTTATCAATTCTAGTCTGAGATTCAACTCCTCCATACATTTGTTTTGCGATGGTCCTTGGCTTCCACAATTTCTGGGTGTGGTTAATGATAGTGGCAGATGAGGACTTTCTCAACATGTCTTACAGGGTGCATGGAGATCTTTCTAGCTTTGGTAAGGCTGAGTTGTTCTTACCAGATGTAGGGCAGGTAGTTGCTTTTAGCAACCATGTTTTACATCTACTTGTCTCTTGTCTTAGAGAGGCATAGATGCCTACAGCTGGTCATAGTTTCTGAAAGATGGATCCCACATATTGCGATTTCTTGCTTGCCACAGTCTAGTTCTCTCTGGTCGTCAGATGAGTGCTTGTAAGATCTTGAAAAGGGGCTCTCTTTGTGGGTGAGCTTATATGTTTGTGTCTCTTTTGATGTATCTTGTAGGCCTTTTTTTGTCTTCTATGGGTGGATCTCTTCTATAGAATCAAGCTATATGTTTCTAGGTTTTATGTCTTTCCTATTTTTTTGTTTTGGAATGGAACAACTCCTGCTTGAGTTTGTATTCCATTTTCTTCAGTGTTAGATTTAGGGGTCCTTGTACAGTGCCCAAAGTTTTTGGTTTTTCAATACAACAACATGATTTTTAGCTGACCAAAAAAAATAGGTGTCCTTGTTTTCAGATTTAAGAACATCAATATCATGCATGAGGGAATCAACAACTAAAGTATGTTCTTCATTAGAACTAGGCATATAAGGCTGAGCTTCTAGAAATCTAATCTTATCAAGAAAACTAGCATTTTCAAGTTTAAGATTGTCTACTTGGCTAAGACAAGCATTTTTATCATCAAGCAAGCAACAATTAGCATGTTCAAGATCATTTAATTCTAAATGCAAATTATCAACAATACTAGCAAGCTTTTTCCTTTTCCTTTTAGAAGACTTAATAGAGGCACAAGTATCATGAATAATATCAATCAAAGATTGTTTATCTAAAGATTTTAGATTTACCTCACTTGAGTCTTTACTTGTTGATGCCATAAAAGCAAAATGGCATTCTCCTTCATCACTAGAGCTTGAGCTTGATCTTTCACTTGAATCTTCACTTGAGCTTGAGTTGGAGGAGCCACTTGAGCTTGAGTTTGAGGAGTCACTTGAGCTTGAGTGTCATTTCTCCTTCTTCTTGTGAAGATGGGTCTTTTTGTCTTATGGGCAATATTCCTTGTAGTGACCCTTCTTTCCACATGTGAAGCACCGGATGGAGGAGGACTTGCCTTTGTAGAATCTACCCTTGGAGTACATGGCATCTTCTTCAACTTGAGAGGATGGAGAGGATTGATCAACAATAGCCTTGATTTGAGCCTTCATTTCAGCCTTCTTCATTCTCTTGAGTTCTTTCTCTTCTTGTCTTTCTACTTCCTCCCTCTTGTCAAGTGTGGCTTCATGTGCTTGTAGATTTCCAATGAGCTCTTCAATAGGAATATCCTTAAGAGACCTTGCTTCTTCAATGGAAATCACCTTGGGTTCCCACCTCTTGGGGAGAGTTCTAAGGATCTTTGAGTTGATCTCTCTACTAGACATAGGACGACCTAGAACAACAAGACCATTCACAATGGTGTTGAGCCTTGAGTACATGTTGGCTATCCTCTCATCCTTTCCCATCTTGAAGTTCTCAAGTAGCCCTTTGAGCATGTAGACTTTGCTTTCCTTCACTTGATATGTCCCTTCATAAGTGATGCATAGCTTTCTCCATACCTCATAGGTTGTTTCACATGAAGAAATCTGGTTAAACTCGGTGGGGGTCATGGAGGCATAGAGGATGTGCATAGCTCTAGAATTCAAGGTTGCTTTCTTCAAGGTAGCTTCATCCCATTCTTCAATCTTTGTTTTTGGTAGCATGTATGGGTTGTTCAACATTTGCCACATCTCAAGACTTGATCCTTGGATGTAGAATTGAAGCCTTCTTCTCCAATAGCGGAAACTGCTCCCATCAAATATTGGTAGGTTGATCAAGTATCTCCCTCCTTGGTAGTCACTCATCTTCTCCTACTTGTTGAAATATGCTTGGAGAAGCCCGCTTTGATACCAATTGTTGGATCCTAGATGGGTGATTAGATGCTCTAGAGGGGGGGTGAATAGAGCTGAATGCACTTAAACAAAATTCATTAGACCTTCAAGATATATCACAAGGTAAGGTTTCTAAATAGGAAATTTGTGTGCAACTAAAACATTCATTGCAAGGGAGAGAGAGATTGAACATACACCAATTGACAAGCTATTTAGAGTGGTTCCACACTTCAAACTAGAAGTGAGTCAGTCCACTGCCTAGAGAGGTCAACCTCTAGGATTTCTTAACCTTGCATCTTCATTATATTCATTATGAGAGATACAATACATGACCACCAAAGGACTTATCTATCCAATACAAAGAGTCTTCAACCTTACCAAGGACTTACCCACTATGCAAGGAGTCTTCTGCCTTCTTCCAAGGACTTACCTACTGTTGCACAAGTCTTCAACCTTGTAGGAATTACCCACTCTTCTTAGATCTTCCGCCTTTGACTTCACCTTCACTCAGAGAAGGTTCCACCAAGGACTTACCCGCTTGAGCAAGGAGTCTTCTGCCTTCACCAAGGGCTTACCCACTCTAGCTCGAAGTCTTCAGCCTTGATATTCACCAAGGAACACCTTCCCTTGTTCTTCTTCACCTCTCTTAGCTAAGAGAGAGAACCTTCATCTTCATGGTTGAAATGAGAGATAGGGAGGTGGTGGAAGTGAGAGTCTCACAAGATATACATGTAGAACTAGCTCTCTTACAGATTTCCTACTCACTCTAATGGATGTAGCAAGTGATTAGGCTTAGAGAGAGAGGAGGCTGTAGGAAGCACTCAACTATAGAATAGGAACCTCACATAGAGTTTTGCATTGAATGCTCAACCTTGGAATGAAGCCCAAGGGGTCCTATTTATAGCTGGGGATGCCTCTTAGCCTTTGGGAACACTTGATAACAAAAACTAGTCGTTTTGTGGCTTACACCAGATATATTTTCACTTGTTGCAACTCCACAACGGCTAGAAGCACTTTTCTACACTTTTCCATACAGTGCAAACGGGCGAGTTTCGATAAGGGTAACTCGAATGATAGAGTAAAATACAAAGTCGGTATTCAGACCAACGGTCGAGTTTGTCCTGGGGAAACCCGACCGACCAATGAAAATCGAACTAGTCAGGTACTGCATCGGTTGAGTTTTATATAGTGTAAACTCGACCTATCAAAAGTTATTTTCAAGATCCAATCAAGATTGGTCGAGTTTGCAACTCACAAAACTCGACCGATGAACAGCCTGATGTGAATTTTGGAAAATGGCTTTTGAGTGCTTAAACATTCGATCTAAGTACTCCTGATTTTTTCTAAGCTTAGTTACAAGTCATACAATCATTACAAGTGATTTACAACATGATTCTAATGGATTTACATCATATTACAAAAATGTGCACTTGTATTGACTTTGACTTGTCTTTTCTCCAATTTGATATGCTCCAGTTAGGGCATTTGTAGTGTTTCTATACCTAATCTGAAATCACTCAAGTAGAGACATTAGACACCAATATGTGGAATGGTTAGTTATTATCAAAACACGGGTTTAGTCAATTTAGACGTGAGTCAACATTGACCTAATTGACCTTGAGTCAACATTCTCCCCCTTTTTGAAGATGACAAACCATTCCATAAATGTATTGAAAGCTTTTAAATAAAATCATACCTTCGGAGAAACCTAGGGGTTTCAATAGGATTGAGCTCATATGCTCCCCCTCAATTGATGTGCATGGAGTTCTCATACTCCCCCTCAATTGATGTTATTTCTCCTGCATGGTTAGCTTTCATAACATTTATATAATACTATGTCTTCTACTCATATATGTTCTACACATATATGTCTTCTCCTATTTACCTTCTCCCCTTTATATGGACATGCTTTTCCTCTTCATGTAAGACATGCCTTCTCCCTCTTTTAAAAGAAGACATATCTTTCTCCCCCTTTATCATTTCAAAACGGTGGGGGTATGAAGAAATAAGAAACACCACTTGTTAAAGGAAAGGAGATAACACAAATATATATAAGGAGAGTAGAAGAGCACAGATAGAGGCTTGTCCAAGCATAGAAAGAAAAGCAAGTTAAAGCATATACTTGAACAACCCAAAATGCAAGATAAAGTGCTGCAGAAAAATAATAAAACACAATTTTGACCCTCAAGATGACATAATTTGCCCAGAAAGTGTCAGGCAATGAGCCTTTCTCAGAAAGTAGTTTCTGCATAAAAAACATTAGTCTTGCACCAAAAATTGAAACTAGCGCAAAAGTTGCATGAAATCCAAAGATACTCCAATTTCTACATATAATGTAGATCTATGTACCCTGCATCACAATGTTATACAATCAACTCAAGATAGTAGATATGAAATTCAAGGAACAAGCTTGAGCATGTATGAGACAAGATACAAGCATACAATATAGTGAAATATCACTAGATGAGAAAAGGTTACCAATTATAAACAAGGTTAGAACTACATGTATGTGAACTACTGTAGATGATATCACAAGTTAGGACTACTAGTAGGACCTAGATCGTAGTGAAAGATGCACAAGTTAAAGAACAAGCTATGAGTAGATGTAGAGATATATCCAAACAAAAAGATAAGCAATTTTAGAAGCATGAAAGGATCTAACTCACTAGATATACATCCTTACCATAAGATGATTACCCCTAAGAACCTCAAGGTTGTATCAAAATAGGATAAACACCTAGATAGATGTAGCAAGTTAGAGTACAAAGGAAGCAATTTTAGAGACAACCAAGAGTTCCAAAGAGATCATCATCAAAACCTGCAAAACAACTCAAAGCAAGTAATTGCAACATATAGATATACCAATTTAGAGCAATTAGAGAGATAGAGTTGTAAGAAAGAAAGGCAATTTAGAACAAGGCAATATGCATATATAAAGGTACCAAAAGTGTGCCAAAGAATAAGGCTATTTGATTGAGAAAATCTAGTTGAGAGGGAAATTCTGACCCAATAAGACAACTGTATATTCTGTGCACAGTGTTATCAGTCGAGTTCTATGCACTGAAAACTCGACCGATGACAGCTGCTGGCAACACCCATTGGTGCCTATCGGTCGAGTTTCAAATAGGACAAACTCGACCGACAGAGCTGCTGTCGGAAAGCACATATATTTCATAAAAACATATTTAGAGGCAAGCTAAAAATATAAATCATATCCAAACATGTCTAAGCAAGTTAGGAATGTACTATAGAAGCATTAGAGATATTTTTTGAGTAAGAGTGTGAAGAGAAACACAAAATACCACTTTTAACTCAAAAACCACATGCATAGTGCACACTAACTTGACAAAAACAAGTTAGGATAGGTTATAAGAAAGAAAAACATTACCTTTGTTCTTACCATTCCTTTTTCCACTTGTTGTCTCCCTCTACACATCTCACCTTTCTTCTTTCATGTGGATTGAGAAGTCAATTTGTTGGGTTTTAGAGAGACAAAGAAGGCATCAGAAACAAAAAAAAATTCTCTCAAACCCAGAATAAAGGAATCACATCAACGTCTATACAATAGGAAGGATGGTTTGTAGAGGCGTACCTTGTCCCGAAACTTGCTTGGAAATGTTACCTCACGGCTTGCGCAGTCTTTACCCCCGGTCTTGTATGGTGTCTGTGCAGCTCCTCGTCTCACTGAGACTATCGGGATTGACAGCTGTCCTCCGAGCGGCAGAAGTCTCCCGCCTCTATAGTCGTCCACACGAACTGCCTAGATCTCTGATCGCCTCGTCGCACAAGGCACCAGAAGGAGTCACACCATCCTGTCGGCGTACTAGTCACAGACACACTCTCCTGCTACCAGTAGCTTTTCTACAGTTGCCTTTCCCTTGTTGTGCCTCCCTTATCGGGTAGCACTTGCTCGGGCTCTCCTGGTTACCACAACTAGAGAGAACAACAACTTTGCAGAGCAACTGGTATTCTGAGTTGTACTTTGAGAAGCCCCCAATACCCATATATATATAGGAGGGTCATGGGACATGGTTCTCTACCCCGGGCAATGGGGGATTAAAGAAGGAGTAGAAGGGTTCAAGATTTTCCACAAAACAACCAATTGTGCCAGCTAAACCGATCATTTCAAACATAAACCGATCAGTTGGGGACCTGAGCCGATTGGTTCACACCTAAACTGATTGGTTGGGACACCTGAGCTAATCAGTTCACTTCTGAAATGATCAGTTCACTACCCTGGTCAGTTCCTGATTGACTTTTCCTCTTTTGTTTTGAATTGATCCAAATATCAATCCTTGTTCCAATCAAATTGGACAAGTGAAACAAAAAGAAATTTCTTACCAACCTGACTTTCCCAACTTGCTCATTTGGACCTGTTGAGCTGATCGATTGAACCCTTGAACCGGTCATCTCAACCTATCCTAAGCCGATCAATTCATCACATGAGCCGATCGGTTGGGAGTGCAGACTGTGCAAAATTAGTCAATTGTAGTTTCCATCAATCTGATGCTCTAATCAATTGGTCCAACACCTTCAACACTATGATATTGAGCTATTGATTGATTGAGTGTTTAATTGAACTACTAAACTCCTTTAGTAATCAATATAAACAACATTTGTGGATAAACTCCTCTTCCAGGTTAAATCCTATGTGTGTGACCCTGCAGGCCCATTTCACGTTGGCAGTGAAAGTCCATAACACTTATGACTTCACAAGCAAAGAGCAGTGCCTAGTCGCACATCAGTGCTACCCAAGTGAAATAGAAAGTTGGAGAACAACTTTCAATCCTACAATCCGTGAATGGTGTTACAGTGAATGTATAATTCCTTTGTCACTAATGTCTTGAATGAACTCAAGACATGGTACATTCATCCTTTCAACGTTCATCCATTTCCTTGAGAGCAGACTGGGTGAGATGTGTGTGACATCAATATCACATATTGATTCACACATGCATGCACATGCCTTTCTCAATCCTACTCATCAAGTGGCCATGGACATCAAACTCCCTTAGGAGGGATAAATCCAATATCTATCACTCACCCCTCAAAAGCCCCATGTGTCAAAGTGTAACACCCCTGACCTGGGTTATGACCTAACCCTGGAAGTTTTGCCTAAATATGTAATTAATATACTTGTGAACACTCCCTGGCATGTAATTAAGTTCCTCAGGAACAATTTACTTTCAATCTTGCTCATTTTTGTATAAAGTTGTAGCATTGTGTTTTATGCAGGGACCTTTGTGCAAATTACCCAGTTTAAGGGTTGAACTTGCAAAATTCACAATATAAGATGTATCTCTGATGTTGAAACATCATGAGGATGGTTATGATGAAGTTTGAGGGATTTCCCAAGCTTGAGCACCAAGGTGCAGCTGTGGAAGCAATTCCCATGCTTAGAAACCCTAATTTGGGGTAAAGTGCAATTTACCCAAATTGAGGGGTCCAAGTTGTAATTCTTAATATATAAAACATCTTTTAAGACTCTTGTCATCATTTAGAGTGGAAATGATGAAAGGGGCACATCAAAGATTGATCAGATAAGAAAAGATGAACTTTGTGGTAAAAGACACCTAATTTGGGTATAGAAATCTTTCATGGATGTACCCTAGTTGTAGGTTGGCTTCCTTTACCCTTAGATCTTGAGAATTCATGAGATTTGCATAAGGATAGATGAGTTTGTACGTGCCTTTGAGCAAGGAGGGACCTAGATGTGATTACCAATTTTTGAGAGGTCCTTGTAGTGGAAAAAGGGCTAAAGTATATAAGCCCTTTTCCTTGCAATTAAGTGAACGAACTTTCTTTCCTTCACTTCACTTCTTTTCTTGCTCAAACGGCCAAGGATAGCTCTGGAGCTCAGGGGGGGGACGACCAACCTGTTCTAGGTAAGAGAACCCCACCATCTAGCTCGAATTCATGAAGGAATTCACTTTCTAAGGTTGGTTTTGTGGTTAGCTTACTTAGTCTTCTTGTTCTAGCCGACCAAAGCAACGTTTCCTTGGAGAATTCACCTCTGACCAAGTTGTGGAAGCTCCAGGACGCCATTAAAGCTTGGGGCTTGAAGGCTTGGAGCTCTAAGATCAACCTTTAGGCGGGTTTTATAACTCTAAACTCATGCTTTATATGTATGCTTAATTCTTGCATTTTACTTGGTAAAATCTTCTTCTACCTCCCTTCTTCCTTGCACGCTTGCAAGCAAAACAGTGGGGGAACCGACCTTGCAAGAGGTTGAAGATGAGGGGCGTGATTCCCTATGTTACTTTTTCAAACGACCTTGGACCCTTTTGGTCCAAACGGTTGCAAACCGTTTGGGTTCAAACGGTTTCAAACCGTTTGCTCTCAAACGGTCTTGCAAGACCGTTTGGATTGAAACGGTCTCAAGACCGTTTGAAAGAGTTGACCAAGGGACGACCGTTTGAGGGTCTGTTCCTAATATATTGAATTTCATCTCTGCAAAGAATCAAAGCCTAATTCTTAACCAATTGAGAGTTAAAGCCACTTCAACATGAAACCCTAATCAGGTGAAAAAGTGCTGATTTGGAATATAGATCTTGTTGAGTTTTGGGTTGAAGGACCCAAACGGTCTTAAGACCGTTTGGGGATTCCTCCAAACGGTCCTAAGACCGTTTGGGCACAAACCAAGACCGTTTGAAGATCTAGGGTTGAGTTAATCTAATGGTTTGAGGGTCCAATTGTAGGAAATTGATGAAATTGATGAAAGTTGCTGATTTTGACCTAATTGGACTTCAACCTTAGTCAAAACAACTTGGACTTTGTTCAAACTTTGGGCAAACGGTCTCAAGACCGTTTGGATGATGTCCAAACGACCTCAAGACCGTTTGGGCCAAGTTTGAGCCCAATTGGAGGTCAATTGATAGGTTCAACCTTGAGTTGATTCATATTGATGAACATTGATGACCATCCGATTTGAAACCCTAATTGAGAACGATTGAACCCTAATTGGATTGCAATTGAGGGTCAATTTGATGTCTAATAGGCTAAGGCTAACCCTAATTGACTCAATTTATAAGTGGTTATCATAGATTTGACCAATTGAGGGCTTCAACACACATATCCATGAACATTGGTAACCTTTGAACCACTTTGGAGGTCCAAACGGTTTGAGCCCTTTTTGGACCAAACGGTCTCAAGACCATTTGATACCAAACGGTATCAAGACCGTTTGGGTCCAAACGGTCTCAAGACCGTTTGGGCTCAAACGACCTCAGGATCGTTTGGTCCAATCGATCTCAAATAATTTTGATCAAACGGTTTCAAACCGATTGAAGCTCCAAACGGTTTGAAAGTCAACCCTTCCAAACGGTCTTCACCTCCAAATGGTCTCAAGACCGTTTGGATCCAAATGGTCTCAAGACCGTTTGGGGCCAAACGGTCTCAAGACCGTTTGGGTGGTTGAAACCGTTTGAAGGTTGAAACCGTTTGGAGATTGGTGATGGTTTGTACTTAACCATTTGATGGTGTAATTAGTTCAATGGTGATCCAATCTAAACCCTAATGGTAACCTAGGTCATTAAGGGACTATGTGATTAGTGAGTTAACCCATGATGGTGATCATGTGGCAAATTACCAAAATACCCTTGAGGGGTCTAAAGGGATAAAACCTTGTTCTAATCAAACCCTAATCACATGATGTTGATGTTTTGGCTTATGTTAGTCAATGGAGACTTATCTCAACCTGATCTAGAGTGGTGTTGCCACCATCTACTAGTGAGAGGAGAGAGAAAGTATCCTAGAGAGAGAAAGTACCCTTTTTAAGGTGGAAACTCAAGTGAGATACTTCTTTTGCACATGAAGGTGTATGATTAGGCAATGACCCACCTATGTGAGGTCATGGAAACCCTAGTTATGATATCTAATGGGTCTTAATCTTATTTAAGAGCCTTAATGATGATGTTTCTCTTACATGATGATGTAATGAGTACAATTCACCATGGAGTGAATAATAAACCCTAATTTTAGGGTGATGACATGAAAGATGAATGGTAAACCCTAATTGTTGAATTGTTTACTTTTATCTGTTGAACTAACCATGCAGGTTGTTATGAGATGATGGTCACACCCAAGTATGGAATACCATGTTATATTCATTGAAAGCATGTCTTAAGCTTTATGAATAGTGAACCATCTTGATGCACTGCTAAGTGACATCTATTGTGATTTATGGGATGTAAGAGCCATAAACACCATCAAGGTCATGCTTGATAGATGACTTGTGATGAGATAACTGAGAACTGATGATTGAAATGAGTTAGGCCTGCTACATTTTAGTATTCTCATATATAGCTGTGAAGCTAATGTTTTTGTATGATGTTAAGAATACTGAATGTACCTAACTAATCAAGTGAAATGTAGAGCCCTGATCATAGATCCATCATTGCCAGAGTCTAAATGATGGTGAAACAGGTTTTCCCCAGGGAATTCCTGGATCACATACTTTTGAGTATGTGGGGTACATGGATGTGTAGAACCTTACATCCTAGTGTAGGTATTTGATGTAGATTCATGTAGTCCATCATACCTTCACTAAAAGAGAATAGGTGAGAGGATTTGGTATAGATTCATGTAGTCCATCATTCCCCACCACAAAGTCCAAAAGGTGAGATGTATCTCTACACTCCCTTAAAGACACAAATACCGTATCGGTGAAAGATAAACAAGAAATCTTCCGATAGCGAAGAGAGTACAGAATGCCACTGTAACTCTAAAAATAGCGAAGGACCAGAGTACCCTGGTGAGCTATTACAAAGACATCCCGCCAGATGTCAAACAATCAATCCTCTAACTGACTGAGGAAGATGAGGTCATAAGAATTCGGCTCTTTTAATGACCTATGTATGATACTGATGTGACTTCTTAGCGATCAGTTGGAGTATGAGTGGTATGCCTCATCTCCACAGGGCATAATAATGTTTGAAAAACATAATCAACATCGTAGTATATCTTCTAGAGTTAACTACTAGTTATTTGATTGATGTTACCTTGAATAGCATAGATGTTCTCATATTTTAATATTGATTGAACTCTTGCTTATCTTCAGAACTGCTAGTGAATATCTTGAAGGCTCTTATTGCTTTAGTTATTCCTTGCTTTACTTATAAAGCCTAGTGGAGAGTTATAACTCTCGCTGGGGCAATTATGTATAATTGTCTCACCCCGTAGACTTCTACTTTTTAGGTGGTCGTCGAAGACGGAGGAACAAGAACTCTGGTGACCAATCCCAGCAACAGCAACATCAGGAGCAGTAAATATCTCAGGTGGAGATCTAGCCTGCTTCATGGTGTAGTTAGAGTCAAGTCCTATGTGTCCTCTGTACTCTCAGGTCCTGGAGTGTTTTGGAGTATGAATTCTTGAGAATTTTGTATCATGTTGTATATAATTACTCAAGAAGTAATTGTCAGTGATGTAAACAGTTAAATCCTTTTTCTATGGAAAAGGTTTGTGGTTTCAAGCTCTTGTCTCGAAAAGTTTTAATTTCCCGTGATTTTTGTCTTCCGCTGTTTATCGATTGCTTCCGCGCATGTTTAAATTGGGAATAATTCGTGGTTTGGAGATCGGAGCCCACAATTAAGTGGTATCAGAGCTCCAGGTTCAGTCGAGTCTATAGAGGCATAGGACTTAGGATGTCGAGTCTACTTTTAGTACTCCTTCCTCATCTAATAGAATCTTCTGCTCCTCAGGAGAAGAAGATACATAAGAATGTCAGAACATCATGATGAGCACGTGGCAGAGAGTAGTGCTAGTGCACCTCGAGGCGGTGCAAGAGTTCCGAGAATAGAACAACCTGCACCTAAGTCGCCAAGAGAGCCACCCCAGTTTGACACAGCTGACATGGGTAACCCAGCAGTACAAACGATGTTCGGGCAGTTCATGACTGCCATGACACATATAACCGATAGGATGCCCATTCCTGCACCTAGTGCACCTGCCCAGCCTGAAGCACAAGGTATCGGTAAGACATTCGAACGACTTCGTCGTGTCGGAGCTACCGAGTACCATGGGACTGCTGACCCCGCAGATGCTGATCTGTGGCTGACAGAACTGGAGAAGGCTTTCAGGATCCTCAGTATCCCTAAAGCTGAGAAGGTTAGACATGCTGTCTATCTTCTCAAAGGCAGTGCTGGTCACTGGTGGAACATGGAAGAGCAGAAGAGACCTGGGGTAGAGTTCTCATGGGAAGAGTTTCGTCGGGAATTTATCAATAGATATTTTCCAAAGACCTTCCTAGATGAGAAGATCTCTCAGTTTGAGAAACTAAGGCAGGGTATGATGAACATTAGTGAGTATGAAGCTAAGTTTATGGAGTTGTTGCGGTTCTGTCCGCACATGGCTGCTACGGATGAGGAAAGAATCAGAAGATTCGAGAAGGGTCTGAATTCTGATATGTCAACCCCTGTGTCTGCCTTAGAAAATAGAGAGAGATTCTCTACCTTCGTTGAGTCAGTCTGAAGGATAGAGAGATCTGTGGTTGAGAAAAGACAAACCCATAAAAGATATCCACAGTTCCAGGGTTCTTCATCTAGGGATTCCAAGAAACCTAGATTCTCTGCACCTAACCCTCCACCATCTAGATCTAGTTTTCAAACTCAATGGACACCAAGCAGAGGTAGAGGACGAAGTCAACCGCTTCAAGGGATGCACAGTTCTGCATCTATGTCAGTTACTGGACCACCCAGACCACAGCAACAGGAGAAGAGTTGCTACAACTGTGGTAAGGTGGGATACTTGATGAAGGATTGCCGTTCTAGGGCTGTCGGTGTGACACAACAAACCCCGAGACAGAATCAACAGGGATCTCAGAATAGACAACATCAAGGAGCAGCTCGAGGACTTGGACAAGCGTCTCAAGCTGGATCATCAGCACCACCTCAACAACAGGCTACGACGAGGTTCTATGCCATGAACCCACCAGAGGCGGTGGTCAATCCACAAGTAGTAACAGGTCAGATGGAACTTTTATATTCTGATATGTCTAAATCTTGTGTAGTATCTATTTTGATTGACCCGGGTGCTACGCACTCTTTCATCACTCGAAGAGTGATTCGTAACTGCAATATGACAACTAGTCATAGGGCAGATAAGTTGTTGTTGGAGACTCCGTTGAGTGGGTCCGCTGTTCTGCAAGAAGTATGCTCTCCCTGCGTACTTTTCTTTTCTAAGTATCGCATTCAAGTGGATCTCGTACCACTTGATATGCAAGGATTTGATATAATCCTAGGGATGGATACCTTGGAAAGGTATCGAGTTGTCTTGGATTGTGAGTCCAAGTTGGCAGTGTTTGCTGATGAAAGCAACACGTGGATCTTTCAAGGTGAAAGAAAGATTCTGCCCACCTGTCTTGTATCAGCTATGGTTGCTGATAAGTTGATGAGGCAAGGATGTTATGCATTCTTGGCCCATGTGGTAGATGTTACCAAGGAGAGTCCTAACCCTGCTGAAGTTCCAATAGTTAGGGAATTCGAGGATGTGTTTCCCGAAGAACTTCCTGGTATATCACCACCCCGGGAAATTGATTTTGAGATCAATTTGGTCCCAGATACGAAACCCATAGCCCAAACTCCATATAGGATGGCGCCTGCTGAGATGGCAGAACTCAAGAAACAGCTTCAAGAGTTACTTGAGAAGGGTTTCATCCGACCGAGTACCTCACCGTGGGGTGCTCCGGTTTTGTTTGTTAAAAAGAAAGATGGATCGATGCGGTTGTGCATTGATTACAGGCAACTCAATAAAGTAACAATAAAGAACAAGTATCCTTTGCCGAGGATTGATGATCTTTTCGACCAGTTGCGTGGTGCAACAGTCTTCTCTAAGATAGACTTAAGGTCTGGATATCATCAACTCCGCATTAAGGATAGTGACATATCCAAGTCTGCATTTAGGACAAGATATGGTCACTATGAGTTCACGGTTATGTCGTTTGGACTAACCAATGCACCAGCTGCATTCATGGAACTCATGAATAGAGTCTTCCGACCCTTCCTTGATCAGTGTGTTGTTGTCTTCATAGATGACATACTGATTTATAGTAAGGATGCTCAGCAGCATGAGCAGCACCTTCGCCAGACTTTGACCTTGCTAAGAGAACATAAGATATATGCTAAGTTTAGAAAGTGCGAGTTTTGGTTATCTGAAGTATCCTTCCTTGGGCATGTGATATCTGCCTCGGGAATTCGTGTTGACCCTGCAAAGATAGAATCTATTCTGCAGTGGGAACAACCAAAGACACCGACGGAGATTAGAAGTTTCCTGGGGTTAGCTGGCTATTATCGAAGGTTTATCAAGAATTTCAGTTCTATAGCCTTACCTTTGACCAAGTTAACCCGGAAGGATGTTCCTTTTGCTTGGAGTGATAAGTGTCAACAGTCTTTCCAGCTGTTGAAGGAGAGGTTGACAAGTGCACCTGTGCTTGTGTTACCTGAGCAAGGGAAGGAATATATAATCTTTTGTGATGCCTCCAAGAATGGACTTGGATGTGTGTTGATGCAGGATAAACAAGTGATTTCTTTTGCTTCCCGACAGCTTAAGAAACATGAGGAGAATTATCCAACACACGATCTAGAGTTAGCTGCCGTGGTCCATGCCCTGAAAATCTGGAGACATTATCTTTACGGAGAAACGTTCCAGATTTTCACAGACCACAAGAACCTTAAGTACATCTTCACTCAGCATGAGCTCAATATGAGGCAACGTCGCTGGATGGAGTTAATCAAGGACTACGATTGTACAATTGATTACCATCCGGGCAAAGCCAATGTGGTTGCTGATGCCTTGAGTAGGAAATCAGCAACATCAACCATGGATAGGGTACAACTAAGTTCCTTAGTATGCTCTAGAAGAGATATGCTTATCTCTTTGAGACAAGACAATGTGCAGTTGAAGGCATCATTGTTAACTGGTCTGTTAGCTGAGATGCAGATTAAACCTACCTTAAGAGAGCAGATAAAGGAGGCACAACAAGTAGATGTTTTTGTACAGCAGATTAGATCTGAGTTTGGTGATGAGAAGCGAGAAGGTTTTCATGATTCAGATGACCAGGTGGCATGCTATCATGGAAGGATGATAATGCCAGATGTGGATAACCTGAGAAAGTTAGTTCTGGAGGAAGCTCATTCTTCAATGTATGCTATGCATCCAGGGAGCACCAAGATGTATTGAAACTTGAAGGATATGTATTGGTGGCCTGGGATGAAGAAGGATGTAGCTGAGTTTGTTCTGAGGTGTCCTGTGTGTCAGCAGGTCAAGGCTGAGCACCAGAAACCTGCAGGAACAATGCAACCCTTACCCATACCACAGTGGAAGTGGGACCATGTGACCATGGACTTTGTTGTTGGCCTACCCAGGACAAACAAAGGACATGATTCCATTTGGGTAATTGTTGATAGGTTGACAAAGACAACACATTTCTTACCTGTCAAAACAACCTATTCTGCTGAAAGGTTATCCCAGTTATATGTTCAAGAGATAGTGCGTTTGCACGGAGTTCCTGTCACTATAGTTTCTGACAGAGGTCCCCAGTTTACAAGTCGCTTTTGGGAACAGCTACACAGAGCCCTAGACACCAAGCTAAGGTTTAGTACAGCCTTTCATCCCCAGACTGATGGACAGTCAGAAAGGACTATACAGACCTTAGAAGATCTGTTGAGAGCATGTGTTCTCCAGTTTACCGGGAGTTGGGATCTACATCTAAGCTTGATAGAGTTTGCCTATAACAATAGCTATCAACATAGCATTGATATGGCACCATATGAAGCCTTATATGGTAGACGTTGTAGATCACCCTTGAGTTGGTATGAAACTGGTGAGCACCAGTTGTTAGGCCCTGATCTTGTGCAGCAAACTACAGAAAAGATTAAAGTTATACAACAACAGCTTAAGACTGCACAAGATAGGCAGAAGTCGTATGCCGATAAACGTCGTAGACCCCTAGAGTTCCAGGCTGGAGACATAGTGTATCTCAAGGTCTCACCTTGGAAAGGAGTCCTTCGTTTTGGAAAGAAAGGAAAGTTAGCTCCTAGATTTATGGGACCTTATCCAATTGTTGAAAGAGTTGGAAAGGTAGCCTATAGATTAGAGTTACCTCAGGAGTTGCAGAAACTGCACCCTGTGTTTCACATTTCCATGTTGAGGAAATGTCACCCAGACACCGAGTCAGTTCTACAACCTATGGAAATAGAATTGAATGAAGATATAACGTATGAGGAGGGACCAGTGTCAATCCTCGATAACAGAACTAAAAAGTTAAAGAAGAAGGATATAAGCCTTGTAAAAGTCCTCTGGAACCATCGTGGTGTTAAATAAGCCACTTGGGAACTAGAAGATGAAATGAGAAGAAAATATCTTGCTCTTTTCTTATAATATGCTTTATCGATTTCGGGGACGAAATCCTTTTGAAGGGGTAAAGAACTTGTAACACCCCTGACCTGGGTTATGACCTAACCCTGGAAGTTTTGCCTAAATATGTAATTAATATACTTGTGAACACTCCCTGGCATGTAATTAAGTTCCTCAGGAACAATTTACTTTCAATCTTGCTCATTTTTGTATAAAGTTGTAGCATTGTGTTTTATGCAGGGACCTTTGTGCAAATTACCCAGTTTAAGGGTTGAACTTGAAAAATTCACAATATAAGATGTATCTCTGATGTTGAAACATCATGAGGATGGTTATGATGAAGTTTGAGGGATTTCCCAAGCTTGAGCACCAAGGTGCAGCTGTGGAAGCAATTCCCATGCTTAGAAACCCTAATTTGGGGTAAAGTGCAATTTACCCAAATTGAGGGGTCCAAGTTGTAATTCTTAATATCTAAAACATCTTTTAAGACTCTTGTCATCATTTAGAGTGGAAATGATGAAAGGGGCACATCAAAGATTGATCAGATAAGAAAAGATGAACTTTGTGGTAAAAGACACCTAATTTGGGTATAGAAATCTTTCATGGATGTACCCTAGTTGTAGGTTGGCTTCCTTTACCCTTAGATCTTGAGAATTCATGAGATTTGCATAAGGATAGATGATTTTGGACGTGCCTTTGAGCAAGGAGGGACCTAGATGTGATTACCAATTTTTGAGAGGTCCTTGTAGTGGAAAAAGGGCTAAAGTATATAAGCCCTTTTCCTTGCAATTAAGTGAACGAACTTTCTTTCCTTCACTTCTCTTCTTTTCTTGCTCAAACGGCCAAGGATAGCTCTGGAGCTCAGGGGGGGGGGGGACGACCAACCTGTTCTAGGTAAGAGAACCCCACCATCTAGCTCGAATTCATGAAGGAATTCACTTTCTAAGGTTGGTTTTGTGGTTAGCTTACTTAGTCTTCTTGTTCTAGCCGACCAAAGCAACGTTTCCTTGGAGAATTCACCTCTGACCAAGTTGTGGAAGCTCCAGGATGCCATTAAAGCTTGGGGCTTGAAGGCTTGGAGCTCTAAGATCAACCTTTAGGCGGGTTTTATAACTCTAAACTCATGCTTTATATGTATGCTTAATTCTTGCATTTTACTTGGTAAAATCTTCTTCTACCTCCCTTCTTCCTTGCACGCTTGCAAGCAAAATAGTGGGGGAACCGACCTTGCAAGAGGTTGAAGATGAGGGGCGTGATTCCCTATGTTACTTTTTCAAACGACCTTGGACCCTTTTGGTCCAAACGGTTGCAAACCGTTTGGGTTCAAACGGTTTCAAACCGTTTGCTCTCAAACGGTCTTGCAAGACCGTTTGGATTGAAATGGTCTCAAGACCGTTTGAAAGAGTTGACCAAGGGACGACCGTTTGAGGGTCTGTTCCTAATATATTGAATTTCATCTCTGCAAAGAATCAAAGCCTAATTCTTAACCAATTGAGAGTTAAAGCCACTTCAACATGAAACCCTAATCGGGTGAAAAAGTGCTGATTTGGAATATAGATCTTGTTGAGTTTTGGGTTGAAGGACCCAAACGGTCCTAAGACCGTTTGGGCACAAACCAAGACCGTTTGAAGATCTAGGGTTGAGTTAATCTAATGGTTTGAGGGTCCAATTGTAGGAAATTGATGAAATTGATGAAAGTTGCTGATTTTGACCTAATTGGACTTCAACCTTAGTCAAAACAACTTGGACTTTGGTCAAACTTTGGGCAAACGGTCTCAAGACCGTTTGGATGATGTCCAAACGACCTCAAGACCGTTTGGGCCAAGTTTGAGCCCAATTGGAGGTCAATTGATAGGTTCAACCTTGAGTTGATTCATATTGATGAACATTGATGACCATCCGATTTGAAACCCTAATTGAGAACGATTGAACCCTAATTGGATTGCAATTGAGGGTCAATTTGATGTATAATAGGCTAAGGCTAACCCTAATTGACTCAATTTATAAGTGGTTAGCATAGCTTTGACCAATTGAGGGCTTCAACACACATATCCATGAATATTGGTAACCTTTGAACCACTTTGGAGGTCCAAACGGTTTGAGCCCTTTTTGGACCAACCGGTCTCAAGACCGTTTGGGCTCAAACGACCTCAGGATCGTTTGGTCCAATCGATCTCAAATAATTTTGATCAAACGGTTTCAAACCGATTGAAGCTCCAAACGGTTTGAAAGTCAACCCTTCCAAACGGTCTTCACCTCCAAACGGTCTCAAGACCGTTTGGGTGGTTGAAACCGTTTGGAGATTGGTGATGGTTTGTACTTAACCATTTGATGGTGTAATTAGTTCAATGGTGATCCAATCTAAACCCTAATGGTAACCTAGGTCATTAAGGGACTATGTGATTAGTGAGTTAACCCATGATGGTGATCATGTGGCAAATTACCAAAATACCCTTGAGGGGTCTAAAGGGATAAAACCTTGTTCTAATCAAACCCTAATCACATGATGTTGATGTTTTGGCTTATGTTAGTCAATGGAGACTTATCTCAACCTGATCTAGAGTGGTGTTGCCACAATCTACTAGTGAGAGGAGAGAGAAAGTATTTCTAGAGAGAGAAAGTATCCTAGAGAGAGAAAGTACCCTTTTTAAGGTGGAAACTCAAGTGAGATACTTCTTTTGCACATGAAGGTGTATGATTAGGCAATGACCCACCTATGTGAGGTCATGGAAACCCTAGTTATGATATCTAATGGGTCTTAATCTTATTTAAGAGCCTTAATGATGATGTTTCTCTTACATGATGATGTAATGAGTACAATTCACCATGGAGTGAATAATAAACCCTAATTTTAGGGTGATGACATGAAAGATGAATGGTAAACCCTAATTGTTGAATTGTTTACTTTTATCTGTTGAACTAACCATGTAGGTTGTTATGAGATGATGGTCACACCCAGGTATGGAATCCCATGTTATATTCATTGAAAGCATGTCTTAAGCTTTATGAATAGTGAACCATCTTGATGCACTGCTAAGTGACATCTATTGTGATTTATGGGCTGTAAGAGCCATAAACACCATCAAGGTCATGCTTGATAGATGACTTGTGATGAGATAACTGAGAACTGATGATTGAAATGAGTTAGGCCTGCTACATTTTAGTATTCTCATATATAGCTGTGAAGCTAATGTTTTTTTATGATGTTAAGAATACTGAATGTACCTAACTAATCAAGTGAAATGTAGAGCCCTGATCATAGATCCATCATTGTCAGAGTCTAAATGATGGTGAAACAGGTTTTCCCCAGGGAATTCCTGGATCACATACTTTTGAGTATGTGGGGTACATGGATGTGTAGAACCTTACATCCTAGTGTAGGTATTTGATGTAGATTCATGTAGTCCATCATACCTTCACTAAAAGAGAATAGGTGAGAGGATTTGGTGTAGATTCATGTAGTCCATCATTCCCCACCACAAAGTCTAAAAGGTGAGATGTATCTCTACACTCCCTTAAAGACACAAATACCGTATCGGTGAAAGATAAACAAGAAATCTTCCTATAGCGAAGAGAGTAAAGAATGCCACTGTAACTCTAAAAATAGCGAAGGACCAGAGTACCCTGGTGAGCTATTACAAAGACATCCCGCCAGATGTCAAACAATCAATCCTCTAACTGACTGAGGAAGATGAGGTCATAAGAATCCGGCTCTTTTAATGACCTATGTATGATACTGATGTGACTTCTTAGCGATCAGTTGGAGTATGAGTGGTATGCCTCATCTCCACAGGGCATAATAATGTTTGAAAAACATAATCAACATCGTAGTATATCTGCTAGAGTTAACTACTAGTTATTTGATTGATGTTACCTTGAATAGCATAGATGTTCTCATATTTTAATATTGATTGAACTCTTGCTTATCTTCAGAACTGCTAGTGAATATCTTGAAGGCTCTTATTGCTTTAGTTATTCCTTGCTTTACTTATAAAGCCTAGTGGAGAGTTATAACTCTCGCTGGGGCAATTATGTATAATTGTCTCACCCCGTAGACTTCTACTTTTTAGGTGGTCGTCGAAGACGGAGGAACAAGAAATCTGGTGACCAATCCCAGCAACAGCAGCATCAGGAGCAGTAAATATCTCAGGTGGAGATCTAGCCTGCTTCATGGTGTAGTTAGAGTCAAGTCCTATGTGTCCTCTGTACTCTCAGGTCCTGGAGTGTTTTGGAGTATGAATTCTTGAGAATTTTGTATCATGTTGTATATAATTACTCAAGAAGTAATTGTCAGTGATGTAAACAGTTAAATCCTTTTTCTATGGAAAAGGTTTGTGGTTTCAAGCTCTTGTCTCGAAAAGTTTTAATTTCCCGTGATTTTTGTCTTCCGCTGTTTATCGATTGCTTCCGCGCATGTTTAAATCGGGAATAATTCGTGGTTTGGAGATCGGAGCCCACACAAAGTCACCCAATCATCACCTTTATAACAACCCATGTTTCAGGACAGCATTTGATGATGTCAAAGTGTACCAAACGACATGTGTTGAGTGTAGTGATTTTAGGTCGAAGAATCACACTCACCACCATCACTGTGAGAGCTGACTGTGACTACCAAATCATGGTTCCATGTGTCACTCTCATAGTGGGTCTGTCTGGTACACTTGTTCTCTAACAAGTACCTATGTGCTTAGTTTGATATCACTATATCATGACTAATGAGATTCTATCATCAACCAACACACAATCTAGTCTTTAGTGTTATTGATGTCTATGGTTATTTCCACAATAACAACTGACTAGGGACTGAACAAGAATGCATACTCTTAACATCTATATGATCTCATCATTTAGGTCCTCAACCTAAAAGCATACGTCATCGAGTAAAACAATTCTTTAGACATCTATCATGTTACACTATCATCTCAGAAATAGTTAAAACATATAGATCGGAAATCGTCTTTATTATTATTCAAATCATTTACAAAGTATCCCATTACAATCATCACATGACTTGCTCTATGGGCATACATACCAATAGACTCCCACTTACACTTAGAGCCAGTCACCTAAGAACCTCAGTCCTTGTGACCTAGCATGACCATCATGCTTCTGTTGAGAAAGGGCCATCATTAGTGGATTAGCTATATTGTCTTCAATTGGTACTTTGTAAATCTTCACATCTCCTCGATGTATGATCTCTCGTATGAGATGGAAGTGCCTCAGTATGTGCTTGGACTTCTGATGTGATCTGGGCTCCTTTGCTTGAGCAATAGCTCCATTATTGTCACAATAAAGATCAATTGCATCACAACTACTGGGAACTACACCAAGTTTAGAGATGAATTTCCTGATCCACACAGCTTCCTTTGTTGCATGTGAAGCAGCGATATAGTCAGCCTCTGTAGTAGAATCGGAAACTGTTTCTTGCTTGGAACTCTTCCAGCTCACAGCTCCATTGTTTAGACAAAATACAAATCCTGATAGCAATCTGTAATCATCTTTGTCAGTTTGGAAGCTTGCATCGGTGTAACCTCTTACAACCAGTTCTTCCTCACTGTCGTATATAAGAAACTGATCCTTAGTCCTTCACAAGTACTTGAGGATATTCTTTGCAGATGTCCAGTGAGCATCCCCAGGATCTGACTGGTACCTGCTCATCATATTGAGGGCATACGAGACATCTGGGCGTGTGCACAACATAGCGTACATGATGGATCCGATGGATGATGCATATGGGATCCCATTCATACGCTCCCTCTCTTCACAAGATTGGGGACATTGAGCTCTAGAGATGGTGACTCCATGTAACATGGGGATGTTGCCTCTCTTTGAGTTCTCCATGTTGAACCACTTCATCACTTTGTCAATGTACGTGCTTTGACTTAGTCCGAGAATCCTTTTAGATCTATCTCTATAGATCTTAATACCTATGATGTAGGATGTTTCTCCTAAGTCCTTCATTGAGAGAGTATTCCCAAGCCAAGTCTTTACCTTATCTAAGGCTGTGACATCATTCCCCATCAATAGTATGTCATCCACATACAATATGAGGAATGTGGTCATGCTCCCACTAGCCTTCTTGTACACACAAGGTTCATCTTCATTTTGAGTAAAGCCAAACACTTTGACTTCCTCATCAAATCGAAGATTCCAACTCTGAGATGCTTGCTTCAATACATAGATTGACCTTTGTAGCTTACAAACTTTATTGGCATTCTTTGGATCTACAAAACCTTCAGGTTGTGTCATGTACACATACTCATTTATATTCCAATTAAGGAATGCAGTTTTAACATCCATTTGCCAAATATCATAGTCATACTAGGCCGCAATAGCAAGCATGATCCTGATGGACTTAATCATGTCAACTGAAGAAAAAGTTTCGTCATAGTCAACACCTTGAACTTGTCAGAAACCCTTTGCAACCAATCTGCCTTTATAAGTTTGCACATTTCCATCCATGTCGGTCTTCTTCTTGAAGACCCACTTGCACCCTATGGGTTTACCCCTTCAGGTGGTTCCACTAAAGTCCATAATTTGTTGGAATACATGGATTCCATCTTGGATTTCATGGCCTCAAGCCATTTCTCAAAATCTAGTCCCTCCATAGCCTCTAGATAGGTAGTTGGATCATCATCTATGATCAACTCTCCGCCTTCCTGAGTCACAAGGTATCCAAATCTCTCAGGTTCAAGATGTGTCCTACTAGACCTACGAGGTCCTTGTATTACTTGAGGAGACTGAGATTCCACAACACCTTGTGAATCTCTACGTTCCTCTTGTACATCTACCGGTTCAATATTTTCTTGTTGGGCTTGAACCTCTTCAAGCTCTATTTTCCTCCCACTATTTCCTATGGAAATAAATTCCTTTTCTAGGAATACAACTGTCCTAGAAACAAACACTTTGTTGTCAGTAGGTTGGTATAAATAGTATCCCCTTATTTCCTTGGGGTATCCAACAAAATAACATTTATCGGATTTGGGTCCAAGCTTATCAGGAAATATTTTCCTGACGTAAGACTCACAACCCCAAATCTTAATAAGAGACAAATTGGGACGCTTGTCGTGCCATATCTCATATGGTGTCTTTTGAACCGATTTGGACGGTACTCGGTTAAGTGTAAAGGCATCGGTTTCAAGAGCATAACCCCAGAAGGAAATCAGAAGATCAGCAAAACTCATCATTGATCGCAGCATATCCAGTAAAGTGTGATTCCTTCTTTAAGACACACCATTATGTTGTGGTGTTCTAGGCGGAGTCCATTGTGATATGATACCACTAGCTTGCAGAAGGTCCTCAAACTCTTGGCTTAAGTATTCTCCACCTCAATCTGATCGAAGTGCTTTAATACTTTTACCAAGTTGGTTCTGTACTTCATTCATGAAATCCTTAAACCTTTCAAGGGTTTCTGACTTATGTTTCATCAGGTACACATAGACATACCTACTGAAGTCATCAGTGAAGGTAATGAAGTACTATACCCACCTCTGGCATTAGTTCTAAAAGGCCCACATACATCAGTATGTATGAGTCCTAATAGATCACTAGCTCTCTCACCTTTACCTGAAAAGGGAGTCTTGGTCATCTTGCCCAACAAATAAGATTCACATGTCTCTATTGATTCATAATCAAAAGAGTCTAGATAACCATCTTTATGGAGTCTAGAAATGTGCTTCTCATTTATGTGCCCTAGATGACAATGCCAAAGATACATTTTATTTGAGTTGTTGAGTCTTTGCCTTTTGGTGTTTACTTTGTATACACTTGTTTCCAGATCTATCAAGTATAGACCATAAGACATTGGGGCACTGCCATAAAATATCCCATCTTTTGAAATTGAACACTTTCCATTCTTAATAAGAAATTCAAAACCATCCTTATCCAAATAGGAGACGGAAATGATATTCCTATTTATGGTAGGTACATAATAGCAGTTCTTCAACTCTATTATTATCTCACTAGGTAGAGTTAACTCATAGGTTCTTACGGCACTGGCGACAACTTTTGCCCCATTGGCAACACGTAGTTCAACCTCGCCTTTCCCCAAAGGCCTACTTCTCTTAAGATCCTTCACATTTGAACAAATGTGAGATCCACATCCGGTATCAAGTACCCATGATAAAGAAGTAGTAAAGTTAATCTCTATCATGTATGCACCAAAAGTAGATATCTTTATCTCTCTCTTCTTCTTCCATCATTCCTTCCATCATCTCCATGTTTTAAGCACAGAAGATTCCGACATTGGTTCGGCGAAAGAACTCTTCTCTCCCTCACCTTTGTCCTTAGACTTTGTTCCATTGATCTCCGTCAATGAACTATCCTTCTTCTTAAGCGTACATAGAGTGGATTCAAAGGCTACTGGTATTTCTAGATTGTGCAAAACACTTCTCACAATCCCCAACCAGTTATGGAATTTATTCTCAGTTAATTTTCCCTTTTTAAAAGATGATTCTTTTGCCATTCTACAAGAGAAAATTGCATTTGTCAAAACTTCTTTTGATTTGATTTTATTTGAATAAAATTTGATGATAGTTAATTAAGCCTTTAATTAATTACCGCTCCCACTATTTTGATTCAAATTGACAGCCCTCACCATCAATTCGAAAGATTGCAGCGTACAATCTTCTAGTGGGTCAAGATCCTGAAATCCTCTGAGTCATGGACCAGCTAGGGTTGTCACCCACACCTCAGATCTTCCAGGTAGGTAACTTTTGCCAATTGCATCATATGAAACTCTTGAAAGATGTCATATGCAACTCTTTACCATGATCACCTCCATGCCTCAAGGTGTTAGTTCCTATCTAGGTCACCTTGTTAAGTCCGACCTAAATCCAACACGATGAATATGCACCCTGCTAGGGCAGACCCACATATCCATCTTTCACGCTTCCACGAGATAGATGGTGTACCACGCTAGGGCGTGCCCACACTTGGCTGATCAAGCTTTTCACGTATGTCGCATTTGGAAGGCATCTAAAATTTTAATATTTAATGAAGGATTTGGTTTTATAGGTACATATACATATCCAATCACCACAATATAGTAAGTATCATATACATGCTATATCCCACAGAAAACATGCGAAATGATAAAAGCAATGATTATGGCCATTCTAATGTGATTCCTCGAGCCAAGAGGAATCACGGTCATCTAGGTCCACATCGCATGCAACATGTACAAGATGAACTATGTGCTTCTCCGTTCTGGGTTTGATCAACTCATCTCCATGATTGATCGGCTTGCCATCAGGCCGATCGGTTGGGTGCCACCAGTCGATCGACTGGCGCCTCCAACCGATCGGTTCACTGGTCGTTGTGCATCTCCTCAGGTCGCCACCCGCTCGTCTTGATCACCAACCGATCGGTTCACGCCTTGAACCGATCATCTCAGTTGTCGTCAAATTGTCCTCCGCTCTTTAACATAATAGGAAATAAAAACCTATCCTATTTTACATATGAAAAAGGAAACCCCGAGTTACATTCTGGGGGAGAAAATGTAGGAAAGAAATCTTGAGTTATCTCGAGTTACATCAGGAATAGGAAATAGAGAATCGGTGCGCAGACCGAGATGCAAGCAACCACATTCAACCAAGAACACATACATAGGGTTTATTAGCCATAGCCATGCTATACATCCACCACAAAACTCATTTAAGGGTGACGTGCATCGAGTGCATTTATATTACATATCATATATGTATATTGGGATTTGTAGATTTAGGATTGGACATGCGTAAAGCCAATTATATTCACATCGTATACAATAAGTAAAGGCGACAAACCAAAATCGGTCACATCGACAATCCTAAAGTATAGAGCAGTTGACGTGGCTCTGATACCACTTTTGGGTTTTAGGGGAGATAGAAAAGGCAGCGGAAATAAAAAAAATTCTCCCAAACCCAGAATAAAGGAATTGTGTCAACGTCTATACAATAGCAAGGATGGTTTGTAGAGGCATACCTTGTCCCAAGACTTGCTCATCGATGTTACCTCGCAGCTTGCATGGTCTACACCTCCAGTTTTGGATGGTGTCTGTGCAGCTCCTGGTCTCACCGGGACTGTCAGGATTGACAGTTGTCCTCCGAGCGACAGAAGTCTCCCGCCTCTACAGTCGTCCACACAGACTGCCTGGAACTTTAATTTCCTTGTCGCACAAGGCACTGGAAGGAGTCACACCCTCCTGTCGGCGTACTAGTCACCGACACACTCTCCTGCCACCAGTCTCTTTTCTACATTTGTCTTTCCCTTGTTGTGCCTCCCTTATCGGGTAGCACTTGCTCGGGCTCTCCTGGTTACCACAACCAGATAGAACGACAACTTTGTAGAGCAAATGGTGCTTTGAGTTGTACTTTAAGAATCCCCCAATACCCCTATATATAGGAGGGTCATGGGATAGGGTTCTCTACCCCGAGAAATGTGGGATTAAAGCAGGAGTAGAAGGGTTTGAGATTTTCCACAAAACAACCAACTGCGCCAACTGAACTGATCGTTTCAAACATGAACTGATCGGTTGGGGACCTGAGCCGATCGATTCACACCTGAACAGATCGTTTGGGACACCTGAGCCGATCGGTTCACTTCTAAAATGATCGGTTCACTGCCCTGGTCAGTTCCCGATTGACTTTTCCTATTTTGTTTCGAATTGATCCAAATACCAATCCTTGTTCCAATCAAATTGGACAAGTGAAACAAAAAGAAATTTCTCACCCACCTGACTTTCCCAACTTGCTTGTTTGGACCTGTTGAGCCGATCGATTCAACCCTTGAACTGGTCATCTCAACCTGTCTTGAGCCGATCGGTTCATCACATGAGCCGATCGGTTGGGAGTGTAGACTGTGCAAAATTAGTCAATTGTAGTTTCAATCAATCTGATACTCTAATCAATCAGTGCAACACCTTGAACACTATGATATTGAGCTATCAATTGATTGAGTGTTTAATTGAACTACTAAACTCCTTTAGTAATCAATCTAAACATCGTTTGTGGATAAACTCCTCTTCTAGGTTAAATCCTATGTGTGTGACCCTGCAGACCCATTTCACGTTGGCAGTGAAAGTCCATAACACTTATGACTTCACAAGCAAAGAGTGGTGCCTTAGAAAACTCATATCTTTTAGTAATCAAATTATAATAATATTCAAACTTCCAGAATACCATCTAGGTATATTTTTATAAGATATTAGATATTGTAATATTTTTGTTGACACCTCTTTTTGATAAAATCTGAGTTCCCAATCCCAAGATAAGAAATTTTGAGAATACCTCAGTTTGGACTGATCCCACCTATTGGTTTGAGATCCAAGGGGACTACCGACTATGCCTCTCCTCTTCTATTCCTCTTGCCTTTCTTTCTTTCATTCACATACCCACCTACAAATCCACCCAATAGGGGATTTGATTGGGGAAGTCATGCCCACTTCCTTTGGTCACTCAAAATGTCTATTTCTAGAGAAAGAGACCACTCATGATGGCTTTTAAACCGATGGGCTCAATCTTCTTCTCCCACAAAATCTTCACGACTTAACTTTTACACACCTTTGTTGTGTTGAGTAGGGGATGGGAGGCTCAAATTATGAGAAATGAAGTAGCCTATCTTGGTACTCATCCTCTCTCTATTTTGTGCTTCAGACCTAGCATCATCATGACCCTTCTAGTCAGCAAGCTGCTCGATGATTTGACCTTCTCATAGCAACCTAAGTACCCTAATACCTTTGTCTGATATGATTTATCTATCTCAGTGTCTTTAATATGACTCTAGGGGTCAAGAGAGAAGCGTCAACTTGACTCCTTACACATCCATCCTTCAATTGCATGTCACCAAGGGGAATTTCACCAAGTTAGATCTAGGGTGACTAGGGATGTTTCTATGTTGGGAAACCTTGAGGCATGACTGGAGAAGATTCAGGAAGGGTTAGTATTTACAAAAGAGAGTTTTTGATCACTCAAGGATCTCACAATAGTCAAAATTGGGGATGAACTAAGTTTGTTCTATTCTGGAGTCTTGTGGTTTGGGAATTCTAGGGAATGAAGCATGGTTGGTATAGGGATGCATCTACTCAGCACAACATGGTGAAACCTTTGGAGAGGTTGGCTTTCATTAGGATCATTGGAGGGAGGAAGGTAGAAACTTTTACACTAAGAAGTCCTGCAAGTGGTAGGATTCAGGAAAATGGGAAACCCCATCCCCTAGCTTGGTGACTGACTTCGAGTCTTGAAGCCAAACTCATGTTCTAATCTACAAGATAGATGTCAAGATGAGGACTTAGGTTTTCTTAGGAAACTAAGCGTAATCTGATTTAATTTTGTTCAAAACTATATGGATATATATACACACATATATAAGGTTATTTGGGGGGTCAAATAAGTTCAAAATTTCCTCAAATTCAAGACGTAGGTAGATATTAGGGTCTACCACATCATTAGATAGTTGATTTATAAGGTTATTGATCAAAATATTAGTTATAACTAATGTGTAATTAATAATTTATGATAGATCTCTAATTTCTATAACCTTCCATTTCTGCTCATCTAGGAGTAATTTTAGTTGTATTGAGTCCATTGGACAAAACTAAACCAATTATGATTTTTCCCCATGTCTATGGTGATGAGGCTATACCAAGGAGAGAGAAAGTGTATTATACTTGAATATTAAAACATTGAATTAACTATCATCATAAAAAATAAACATTGCTTAATTATTGGACTTTGCTTTAAACACTATATTTGGGACTAATAATCACACTAGGTTCTAATTGATGCATTAAATGTGATTTTTTTTAAAGATAAGGTATCCAATGAAGGATTCATTCATAAGTTTCAATTTTGAGGATGTTACATAAGTTGTTATTCCCTTTAATTTAAAACTCACCAAAATTGCTCTACATTACCATGTAGGATTAAACTAGGGTTAGAATTGTGAATTTATTCTACCAGACTCACAACTTGATCCTTGAAAACTAAATCGACATACACAGTGGTAAAATACTAATTTGACCTTGCCCCAACTATCTTCCTATTGAATGACCATTAGTCAACTAACTTCATGGTAATTTGAGCTAACTATCTAGGCTGATTTTTTCTATGATCAATGCCAAGGTATGTCAACTTTAGAAACATATCTAGTCATGAGTCACTGTGATTTTTTGTAAGTTTTCCAAGCCCTCAATTTAACTCCATATAAACATTTTCAAACTTGTGCATAATGTTTCAAAATGCTATGCAACCAAATCTAGCATATTCAACTGTATAAATTTGTGTTCCCTAGTATCAGTTACACTATTTTTGAATCTAGTGAAGTTCTATATTGAACTTCTTAGTAGTTACAATCCTCAACTTAAAAATTGGGATTATCTTCTTGTATTGAATTTCAATTATCAATTTCTAGCAAGGGGAAGAGAAAAATGCTAGGGTTTAGACTGAGGAGAGGCATCATCCTAGGAGGAAGAGCTAGGTGATGTTACTGTCGTACCCTGCCCAAAAAGAAGATGTTGGGAGTGGCCACCACATTTAATATGGAAAATGAGGAAAAACAAATTTAATCTTGGGAGTCCTGGTGGAAAGCAGAATTTTCATATGAATCAGATAGCTAGGAAAATAAAATAATGAACTCAGAGAATTCATGTATGCAATCTTGTCACGAGTGGGGAAGGATGAGAAACCCCATTGATAGGTATATTCTATACACTCAAAATGCAATTATAAACTATCGTAGTAATATAGGCCTATGAGGCCTGAATGTTGAATACAAGAAAATATTACTTCAGAAACTATTACTAACTATAGTACAATTAGGTTAGGCGAAAGAAACTTGAGTGATTGGTTTGGTTATCTAAATAGAAAAGAAATCTAAATTATGGTTGTTGTTTTCAGTCTTTGTGAATTCCGTAGGATATTGGTTTCACCACGGCTAACATTGCACTTAAGTCCTAATACATCAATAAAAATATCTCCTAACTCTGGATTAAGAGCATGTAATGAGAATTACCCACTCTCACAGTGTAATTCACTACCTAACCTAACACCAACCCCACTCCTGTATCGATTGTGTTATTAGATAGGATCTTTAATAGATATGGTGGGTAACCTCCTCATGTTGTTAAACCACCTTTCCCAAGGGGTTTTATAGAATGCATATTTCTATGAAGTTCTGACTATTAATTTTGTTTTTCAAAGAAATTAATAGTCCAGGTACTATCTATGGTGATAAAGCATGAATAGTTCATTCATTCACATAGAAATAAATCTAGAAATTAAGAGAAATTGATGAATTAATGCATAAGAGTCAAATAAAATGCATAACTGGGCTACTCCTGGGTCCTAAGGAAGGTGGGAATTAGCCCCTCATGGTATCCATAGTCAAAAAATTCGAAGGAGAAAGAAAAACATGCAGAACATGAAGAACCCTTTAAGTAGACGGTTCAAACGATCCCTTCTCGTTCATGTGCTGATTTGTTACCTTCCAACTGCAATTCCATCTTCTAGAAATGCCTAGATCATTTGGTTTGCCTCCTCCTTCTATATCTCCTCCTCGCTCTCGATTGTCATACAATGGTAAAATACAAGATCCTTAGGTCTATTCGCACTCCCCTTAGTCATAGGCATGATTTTTTTTGCAAGTTAAAACTTCTACCGTCAGAATAAACCAAGCCTTCAAATCTTCCTAATCCCATTTCGTCAGTACTACCAAAAGAGTGTTGGTACTATCGACTCCTCTAAATTTCACGACCACCTGTCAAGTTGTCGGTACTACTGACAGAGTGTCGATAGTACCAAGTTGCATCGATAACCTTTTTACAAAATGTTGTAACATCATCGGTACTATCGACAATCTTGTTGGTACTATTGAGTCTTCTCCATTCATTCTCTCTCTCTAATACTAAGCAAGTGTCGGTACCACTGACTCCAAAGTTGGTAGTACCGAGCTGTGTAAGTTCTTGTATCCTCCTGAAATGTATAAAATTTGAACATAAGCTCTGGAAAATTACTAAATCACATGGAAACATTAAAATTATGCACATTTGATGCAAATGAGTATCACAGGATAATAAAGTAAATCATACACAATTAATATGAGATTTGACCAAAAAGTACACAAAGATTAATACAAAATAGCATGTGAAAATGACAAATAAATAGTGCATCAAACTCCCCTAAGCTTAAATGTTGTTCGTCCTCGAGCAACACACTCTCAGATCTGTTTGAGACAAGTCAGAAAAAGGATAGAGTAATATGAATATCAATTCTCAAATATCCCCACTTGATAGTCCCAAACCGGCTCTCATTAATCACTGAACAATTAACTACTCTTTAGGGACCAAAAACATCCATAAAAGATATCCACCCTTAGATCAATGAACACTATCAAAAGAGTAGTTACCATCATACTCAGTTAGGCATTTTCTTGGCGCATTATGTGATTCCCTATTCTACATTGCTCTTCATAACCACCAATCTACTTGGAAGCAGTTCTCCATATGAACATCAATGTGGGAAAAAATCATATAAATGCCTACCAAAAAGAGCAATGGATAGTATGAGATGAGTGGCAATTTAAGAATCACAAGCACATCAAAATCATTTATGCAAAATAAAACATGATGAACCTATATGGTGAAAAGAATAATAAAAAAAGGAATGAGTCCTAATGCCTACTTTTTCTGAATAAAATGATGCATGAATCAAGCAATCTCATCAACTAAATGAGAATGAAGGAAGAAAGGAAAAGAATGCGTCATGTGGATTTCTCCATCTCTTTAAGAAGAGTTAAGGGCATAACTTTCTCCCTCATAACTTTGAAACATTAAGAAACTATTTTTTTCATTTATTTGCCCATAATTTTAGCATGATTGACGTTATGTTTGGGCTTTTACTACACATCATTTTTTTAAAGATGTGGAGGTATATCCCTGCACTCAACTTTATAAAAAGAGACTAATATCCACATGATAAACAAAAATAAATGATATGGAATGATGTAATCTATATGAAATTGTTTATGCACTAAAATGGTATGCACAAAAATTGTTGATGCATACATGTGTGCTTTTTTTAATGCGATAAAAGTAAGCTAACTATCAATAACCTATTATGCCATGCAATGCAACAAAAGAAAATAAATTGGAGTACTTGTTCATCTTAAGTTGTTGATTCAATAATGAGTGAAATATGGGTGGAATCACATAATTAAGAGACAAATCCTTTCCTAAAAATATGATATGTCCATCTATAATGACCTATGATAGGGTAACCTTAGGAATTCTTTCTTAGATTTCAATTTAAGGTCCTGTTAACTATTTGATCAAATTAAGCTCAAGCCCCATCTTCATCCACAGTTCATGAATATCTAAGACGCCCATTCATATTAAATATCCTTAACATGACTAACCCAAACACTTCCTCTAAGTGGTGCAACTCAAGAAAATTTGCAACTAAGCCAAAATTTTCATTTAATTAATTTCCATTGCACAAAATTGAGAACATATGACATGACCATGAATTAAGTACCTCAAGTACACTAGATAGATGTGGATCCTAAAACTTGAAAAGATAAAACTAAAAGGGAAAAACAAATAAAAACTGAAGAAAATAAAGCTAAAGAAAGAAACTATTTCATCTACCCCCCTAAGCTTGAACTTGACTATGACCACATAGTCAACATTCTAACTTTAGAGGTAGAACAATGGCACCAGATCACATGGGTGGCAGTGGTGGATGATGCATGGTGGGATCATCATCATCATCATCTACGCCTCAATCCCAACTATGTTGGGGTCGGCTACATGGATCCTTTATTTCCATTCAGGTCTATCATGGGCCATATTCTGGTTGAGATGTAGAGATTCAAAATATCTCTTTATAAGCTCATCCCATGTTAATTTAGGTCTTCCTCTTCTTCTATTTATTGTGCTTGACTCAATAGCATTTCTTCGTATAGGCACATTAGTCAGTCTGCGTTGCACATGTCCATACTATCTGAGTCGACCCTCGCACAACTTGTCCTCAATACTTGCCACCCCCACTTTATTCCTAATCTAATCATTTTTCAAGTGATCTTTTTTTGTATTCCCACACATCCATCTCATCATACACATTCCAGCCATGTTCATCGTGTTGAGACCTTGTTTCTTCACCGCCCAACATTCACTCCCATAGAGCATGGTTGGTCATATCGATGTTATATAAAATTTACTTGTTAACTTGAGAGGGATCTTCCGATCACATAATACTCCAGTTGCACTCCTCTATTTCAACCATCCTACAATGATCCTATAACAAATGTCATTTTGGACATCCCCATCTGTTTGAATAATAGAACCCAAGTAACAAAATTTATCACATTTTGGTATATCTACTCCGTCCAACAAGAATGAGTAGATATGGGCTGAGTGTGGATCCCTGGTGTACCCCAACTATGATAGGAAAAGTTGGTGTCTCTCCTCTAGGAGTCTTCAAACTTGCAATAGAGCTATCGTACATGTCTTTGATGAAGTCAATGTATTGGACTAGAACACCCTTTTTGTTCAAAATGATCCACAACACTTCTCTAGGTACTCGTTCATAAGACTTTTCCAAATCAATGAACACCATATGAAGATCTCTTTTGCACCATATGAAGATCTCTTTTTCTTTCTCCATACTTCTTCATAAGCCTCCATATTAGGAAAATATCATTTGTTGTTGATCTTCCATGCATGAAACCAAATTGGTTGTTTGATATCTGCATTATAGATCTTAGCCTCTGCTCAATAATCCTTTCCCAAAGCTTCATTGTGTGAATCATAAATTTGATACCTCTATAGTTTGTGTAGCTCTGAACATCACCTTTTTTCTTGTACATGGGGACTATAGTAATATTTCTCCACTCATCTGACATCTTCTTAGTCTTCATGATCTTGTTAAAGAGCTTTGTTAACCACATAACTCCTTCACCCCCATACTCTTCCATACATCATTGGGAATACCATATGGTCTGCATGCCTTTCTCATTTTCATCTTATTCAAAGCATTCTTGACCTCAAATAGTGAAACTTGTTGTGTGTAAATGTTATCTCTTGTATTCATGTCACGTGAGTATCTAAGATTATTTGCAATATCTCCATTGAAAAGCTTATGGAAGTAATTTTTCCACTAGTTCTTGATATCATTGTCCTTCACCAACACCATGCCATCTTCATTCTTGATGCATTTCACTTGACTCAAGTCTCTTTATTTCCTTTCTCTCACATGAGACATTTTATATATATCATTTTCCCCTTCTCTTGTATCCAACTTATTATAAATGTCATCAAAGTATCTAGACCTTTCCTCCTGAACAACCTTTTTAGCTTCTTTCTTTGCTTGCTTATATCTTTGGAACTTTGCATTATCTGGAGATTTGGGTAAGTTCCTATAGATCTCCCTTTTCTGTTTAATAGCCTTATGTACTTCATCATTCCACCACCAAATCTCTTTCTGGTGGAGGCCCGCAACCTTTGGACTCCCCAAAAACCTCTTTGGAAATTTTTGTCATACAGGAGTTCATGTTATGCCACATAGTGTTAACATAAGACTCTAAGTTCCAAGTTCTCTCCTTGCTGAGTTTATCATGAAAAGTCAATTTCTTTTCTCCTTTAAGATTACACCACTTGATCATGCATGGTGGGAACATATGGTGGAAAAATCCCCTAAAAACCCGGCTGTTGTGGATGCATGTGTGGAGGTTTTTGATTGCCACCAAAATATCCATGGTTCCAGTAATGATCAAAGAATGGCTACTAGTACCCCTCCATTCATAGTAGGAGAATATGCATGTTCTCTTGGTTGGCCAAGAGAAGCTGCTCATTCTGGAAAATTGCCTACTGGTTTTCATACATCCGTCCTTACACATCATGGATACCTACCAATGTAGCCGACTACTACTGCTATCCCTACTGGATCTCCTACAACATGGAATACATTCCTACCATAGAGTATGGATCATCTTCTTGCAATGGCAAGGGAGAAGAAGAAGTGGAGGCTACATAATGTCATGCATGCTTGCGTGGAACCAGCCACCTTGTGACTGGGGTTGTTGGCACCACTTCTTCTCCTTCTTCATTGTGCCCCTATGGCTAGTCTTATGCTCCAACTGCCTCTTTTTCCTCCTCATATAATGAACTAACCACAAGTCACAACATGAGATGGATTCCCTATAGGTTGAATACGGCATTTGGCAGTGCCCTCTCCTTATATGTAGAGCCTAATGTACAACATGCGTATACAGAACTTAGACGAGTGTTGACGAGGCCAAACGTCTTTGAAATGCTTGAGATCAAGCTTTTGGCCAGCCTTTAGTGGTTTGGCAGTGGAGAGGTCGAGGTTAAGGTGAAGAGCAATCAGAGTGATCAACCCTCCAAAATGAACTGGAGGTTTTTTCCCCACCTAGGGCTTGACTTCCATCGTGTGTAGCAGAACGAAGGTGTTGAAGTCCAAATTTCTACTCCTTAGGTCTGGTAGATTGTACAGGAAGTAAAGGTCAACCCGTTGGGTTTTCCCTTGCCCTTGACTGGGTCTAGAGAAGATGGTGTTGGTGATGAGGCGATGAAGAATGTAAGAAAATGGATGCTCAATATCATTGATGGAGTTGGTATGCCGGCTAATGTGTTGGCCCTATGGGAGCTCAGAAAGTAACTCCCATCCCTCTAGAAACTTGAAATTTCCAGGGTAGTAGTGGTCCCCCTCAGAAGACCATCCATATATGGCATTGAATTACTCCAGTGTTAGGGTGTAGTCAGCGTTGTAGAGATGTAAGTTGATGATGCCACTCCTCCATCCATCCCCATACTTGGGTATGATGCAAACCTCCAGTGATGCCATGGATTCACATATGAGGTCTGGGTATATCAGCCAGTCACTGAAGAAAGGATGGTCACCTACCAGCCCTTGATGCTCACATACCTTGCACATGCTTTCCGTGAAGGTAATGGAGGTGATGAACTCACAGTCACCGTACCGTGTCTCCCAGATATCCCGCTTTTACAACTCCTCACAGGTTTTCTTAATGTTGGCATTGGGATGAGCTATTCGACTTGGTTTGGGAACTAGGTGTAGGACCCCCACCGATGAGGAAGCTTCAGGCCTTGGTGCCATCTTCATAGAAAGAGGTTAAGAAAATGGAGCTTGATGTAGAGTCTGGATGCCCAGTGATGCTCGCAGATGCTTGCTTGAGGGAGGATAAGAGAAGGTGTGAAGAAAATGGATTCAAATCCCTCCCTTTTATAGATGCACCCACCGACCTATGATCACATTAGTAGTATCGACGCGGCATCAGTAGTACCGATTTTTGGATGAGAATCTGTGTGCTCGGTGATACCGACGGTCGCGATGCTATGATTCTAGTTGTGTGGATTGCTGTGCGTCGGTAGTATTGTGGGACGTTAGTAATACCAAAATGTCCCACAGATCGGTGCTTCCGACCATTAGATGTGGTAGATATCAATTTTTGGTTGACGCTCCCATAGATTACTGACATCAGGTGTCAGTAGTACCGATAGGATGTCAGTAGTACTGACACGTTCAAATTTGTCAGTGCTTTCGAGTGGGAGCTCAGTGTCTCGAACTTAGGGACCAAATTTTCATCGTACTACCGGCGATGTGTCAGTCGTACCGAGTCCTTATTAGGTATTCAACCCTCTTCTCTACAAAAAGTCGGTGCTACCGACATAGGTGTTGATAGTACCGAGATGTAGCACTCAAATTTTCCAAATTCCATGTAACCTCATTAGTAGTACCAAGCTTGAGCTCAGTAGTACCGATTGTTGCAATCGATTTCATTTTTTTCCCAGTAACCTTGTCGGTAGTACTGAGATTAGGCTCGGTAGTACTAAATTTTTCAGCCTGCACACCATGCAAAATGCATCAAGGTACCTTTTCTATATCAAACTAAGTAAAAATGGAAAATGCAACTACAAAACTACAAATTTGGAATGCAAAGAACATAAAAGATGGTTGGGTTACCTCCCAACAAGCACCCTTGTTTTACGTCATAGGCTCGACAATCCTAAACTCAATGGATTAGTGAAGCTCAATGAACTTCAACTCATCTTCCTTCGCCATCACATGTCCCCCAAACTAATGCTTGGGACACTGGCCATTGACAAGGAATGGCTCAGTCCCATTGCTAATCTCCACGGCTCCATGGGGGAAAGCCTTTATCACCTCAAAGGGTCCACTCCATCTAGTCCTCAACTTACCAAGATGTATCTTCAATCTAGAATTAAATGGAAGGACCTTATGTCCTGGAGTGAATGACCTATGTAAAATATGGCGATCATGAAATTTCTTAGTCGTCTCCTTATAAATTCTTGAGCTCTCATATGCATCAAATCTAAGGTCATCCAATTTATTCAATTCTAAAAATATATTGTTCCCTACATTGTCCAAATTGTAATTAAGTATCCTCAGAGCCCACTTAGCCTTGTGCTCTAGCTCTACAAGTATATGACAAGCCCTCCCATAAACCAACTTAAAAGAATTAGTACCTATAGATTTTTATAGGCGGTCCTATATGCCCATAGAGCATCATTCAGCAACATATTCTAGTTGGTCATGTTGGTTGAAATTGTCTTCTCCAAAGTCTTCTTGATCTCCTATTAGACACTTCAACTTGGCCTTGCGTTTGGGGGTGATATGGAGTGCCTACTCTATGTTTCACCCCATACTCAAAAGTTCCCCAAACTTACTATTAGTGAAATGAGAACCACCATCCCTAATCATTAGCATGGGCACTCCAAACCTGCAAAAAATGTGTTCCTTCACAAATCTACATACCACATGTGCATCATTGGTGCGGGTTGGAATTGCCTCCACCAACTTAGATACATAGTCTACAACAAGTAATATATAGAGATTAGAATTCAAAGACACAAAAGGGCCCATGAAATCTATTCCCTATAGGTCAAACACCTCAATTTCTTGAAAAACGTTCAGGGGCATTTCATGTCTCTTTGATATATGACATGCACGTTGACATGCATCATACTGAAAAACATAGTTTTATGCATCTTTAAAAATCATTGACCAATAAAAATCACATTCTAAGACTTTAGACGTTGTCCTAGAACTAGCATGATGACCTCCTATAGGTAAAGAAATGACAATGTTCCAAAATACTATGGAATTCACAATCCGGAACACACTTCCTTAGAATACCATCCCTAAACTTCCTAATTAGAATGGGGTCATCCCATACATAGTACCTCAAGGAGTGGAAGAATCTTTTCTTTGCATGGCATCCCCAATCTCCTGGAAACTCTCCACATGCCAAATAGTCACAATGTTTGCGAACCATGGGTCTTTGCTTCTCATAGAAAGGCACTTCTCATCAGGGAACTCTTCCACAATAGGTATACTAATATCCTTTTCATCAACCCGTTCATGACTAAAAAGATGATCCACCACCACATTCTCCATGCCGTTTTTATCCTTAATCTCTATATCAAATTCCTGTAATAACAAGATCTACATGATCAACCTAGACTTTGCATCTTTTTTTTCTACAATAGGTATTGGATAGATGCATGATCTGTCCATACCACAAACTTAGACCCAATCAAATATTGACAAAATTTCTCAAAAGAAAAAAGAACCACCAACAATTCCTTTTCAGTTTGTGTAATTCAATTGGACATCATTTAAAGTTTTGGATGCATAATAGATGACAACATGGACTTTATTCTGACGTTGGCCTAGAACAGCCCCTACTGCATAATCTAATGTGTCACACATCAACTCAAAAGGTTGATTCCAATCCAGAGATTGGATAATGGGTGCAGACACCAGCTTCTCCTTCAACACCTCAAACGATCTCAAACATTGCTCATCAAATTTATAGTCAACATCCTTTTCTAATCATTCAGAGAGCGATTTCGCAATCTTAGAAAAATTCCTTAATAAAGCGGCGGTAAATCTGATGTGTCCTAAAAGCTCCTTACTCCATTCACCAATGATGGTGGAGGTAGTTTAGAGATCACCTCTATTTTGACTGGATCTCCCTCCATTCATCTATTGGATACATTGTGTCCCAAGACAATTCCTTCACTCACCATCATGTGACACTTTTCCCAATTCAAAACAAGGTGAGTGTCCTCACATATTTGCAAAACTTTATCTAGATTGTCAAGGAAATCTTCAAATGACTCCCCATACACTAAAAAATCATCGATAAACACTTCTAAACATTGCTCTACCATATTAGAAAAATGGCAAGCATGCATCGTTGGAAAGTGGCTGGAGAATTGCGAAGACAGAACGACATATGGCGATAAGAAAATGTGCCATATGGACAAGTGAAGGCTGACTTCTCTTGATCTTGTGGATCGATGGAAATCTGATTGTATCCCAAATAACTATCAAGGAAGCAAAAATGAGAGCGGCCGGTGAGCTGCTCTAAAATATGGTCGATGAAAGGGAGCGGAAAATGATTTTTGAGCGTTGCGGCATTCAAGCGTCTATAGCCTATGCAAACACACCACCCATTCACTAGTCTACTAGAAATCAACTCATCATAAGAATTAGTTGTGACCATTATTCCTCCCTTTTTAGGAACTACCTGGGTTGAACTAATCTAGTTTAAATCAGAGATAGCATATATAATGCATGTAGATAAAAGCTTCACTACCTCTTTTTCACTACCTCAGTCATGATGGGGTTGAGTCACCCTTGAGGTTGCACTAAAACTTTGACTCCTTCCTCTGATCTGATCTTGTGTTGTCAAAAGTAGGGGAGATCCTCTTTATGTCTGCCATGGACCAACTGAATGTAGCACAACGGTTCTTTAAAACCCCAAGCAGTTGCTCCTCTTCTCACATGCTTAGTGAAGCCAAAATATGACTGGAAGTTTCTCCACTACCACCAAGAAAATATGTTTCAAATGAGGTGGAAATGGCTTCATCTCTAACTCTGTGGGACTCAGCAAAGAAGGAACCAATGGTGGTGGCAGTGGTCCCAAATCCAAAAATTTCTTGTATAGTAGCATGGAAAGATCTTGAGAAGCAAGACACACTCCCCCAAAAGAATAGTATCCAGTATAATCATCTACCAGATTCATGAGACATGCCTCTAAAGGAAGCTATGGGTATGTCTAAACAAGTGTGGTAGAGGCTGCCTCCTCCATTGTTGATGGGCAAAAGTCCTCTGCTGGATCATCAGGATGTTGAACCACCTTTATTAAAGATATCTCCATTGGGTTGTCCAAGATGTCCACCACCAGTGTACCTTTATGGACTTGCATCATCACATGTGCCATCTCAAGAAATGGCTTTCCCAGAAATAGTGACACATTTTTATAGACCTATTGTAACATATGACATTGTGCTTTAGCTTTTGCAGTCTATGTAGTCTCGGGCATTTAGATTTTGAATCACTCCTCTCTGTTGCCCAATGTGAGTCTTCCTCTTCCCATCTCCAGAATCATATCAGCCTTGGCTTGGAATGGCCTCCCTAGTAATAGCTCATTGCCTTGCCCATCCTACATCTCCATGACAAACAAAGTCTGTTGGAAATACAAACTTGTCCACCTTGACAAGAACATCCTCACAAATACCGTAAGGCCTCACCACATAATTGTGCTAAATAGTCATATTTCTCTTTCTATACTCCTGTAGACCTAGCGTCTTGAAGGTGGTTAAGGGAATAAGATTGATGCTAGCCCCTGAGTCACACAAGGCCTCTACAAATTTTGTCTTCCTAATAAAACAAGATATATTAAAACTACCCAGATCCTGTCTTTTCGGTGGCAATGTACCCAAAATGAATGCAGTGAGTTTCTCTTTTAGAACTACCACCACAGAATCATCTATCCTCCTTTTCTTATTGACCATATCTTTTAAAAATTTGCCATAGGAAGGGATCTACTCAATTTCATCAATCAAAGGGATATTGACATGCAATTTTATGAAGCTCTCTAAAAATTTCTAAAATTATTAATCAACCTTTTTTTCTTTCAGACGGTTAGGAAAGGGTACTGACTTTACAACTTTCCTTTGATGAGGTGGGATATATGCCTTTTTCTTGTTTCCTCTATATCATCAACCTCTTCCTTAGATGTCCTTTCCTTTGTTGTAGTATCTGGTTCCATTGTATCAACCATCACTACTTTTTCTTTAGCACTTGTGGTCTCTCCTGCATCTAAACTAGATAGTGTATCATTCAACAATTTTCTACCACTACGAAGTAAAACTACCTTGACCTATTGATTTCTAGAAGGTACATTAGTATTGGCTGAGAACCCTTACTGACTTGGATTCTTCAAGGAATCCAATTCCACTGCTATTTGAGAAATGTGTGTTTCTATACTGCGGATCTGTGCTCCTTGGTTCTAAAGTTCTCTTTGGTTCTGGCCGATAAGCACTTCATTTTGGCTCACTACCTTTTCGAGCATCTCTTCAATGCGGTCTATTTTGCTGGGACCCCTGTCCTATTGTTGACCACCACACTGCTATGACTTATTCTGCTACACCTGAGACGGTTCTTGCATTAAATTATTAGAATCCTTCTAGGAGAATTTAGCATCCTTCCTCCAAGAGTAGTCGTTATTCTTATACTATTTTTGCGGTCGTGCAAACTTGCACTCCTCATATTCCCCTTCTAAAGAACTTCCATCTTTCACACACAACTTCTTAGCAGTCAAGTTCAAATTTTCATTTAAGGTTGAAATAACCTTGGACTCCCCGAAACTTTTAAGGGTTGCAGGGTACTCTCTCTTTTCTCCCCATGTCTGGCTCTTAGACATATTCTTCAAGATTTCATGACAGCGGGCTGGCTTGTTGTTGAGGAAGAAGCCCGCTGATGTTCTATCAAGTGTAATCCTTTCTCCCTAATGCAGGACATAGTAGAAAATCTTTGCCTTCCCTAGAAAATCGATGCCATGGTGAGGGACCTTCTGCAACATGTTCTAGAATCTCTCTGATGCCTCAGAATATGACTCATCTGCTTGTTTTCTAAAGTTGTGGATTTTCTTGACCCGGTCATTCATCTTCTAGGGTGGGAAGTACCTCTCAAAGAAAGCATCATCATTTGTTCCCAAGTTTCAATGCACTCATCATCCAAGTTATGAAACTAAGACTTATCACTATCCTCCAATGATGATGGGAATAGCTTCAAGTATATGACAGTTGCCGACACCCTATCTATCTTGATCATATAGAAACTTTCGACAAAGTTGCTAATATGTGTCATTGGATCTTCTGAGCTATGTCCATGAAAGGCCTAAGATTTGACTAATGACACCAATCTTGGATCGATCTTGTAGCTACTGTAAAGAGGTGAGATCACCTCCTTACTAAAATTTAAAGGAAGTACAAAACATCCATCTTTTTAGAAAGACAAAAGATACTGAGGGATGCATGTATAATATTCCAAGTAAATAAGCATGCACCAGATACATTACAAAATGTCAATAGCAGCGGAAATAAAAGTACTAAGCCTATTACATGGCTTTCATTGTTCATTACATGATTGTTCCCAAAAGAAAAAGATAAGAGAAAAGGATCTAGCTATAGAAACCTAGACATCCTTTCAGATAGCTTGAGATCTACTCCTGAGATGAATTCCTTCAAACTTGTCCTTCTCCTTGCTCAGCACCAGCACCTGGGTGGTTGGGAAAGCACCCAATAAAAGGGGAAAGAAAACATGGTATGTGTCACAAAACTAATCTGGGATATCAAGATAAGTACAACAAATAAAAATAGGCTAGGGTTCGTCATATGGTGAAGATAACAAGAATATGAGACTATATTCAAAAGAAACTTGCCATTAACAATTATATCAAAAAGGATTTGCATGTAAGATAATTATGCCTACCTAACTAAGTAGGGTTGAGGAACCTACCAGACCTCTAACCTTAGGTGAGGGGAGAATAAGACATTCCCAGTCACCTACAGTATTATGGGGAGAATAAGACATTCCCCATGGCGATTATTTACGTGCCCTCTGTGAGTGGTTGTACATAAGTACTGCTTCTTTAAATTAAATTGAACATAAACCCACTTGCTAGAAAAGTAGTCATGGAAAGAGTAGTCATAATATTCAATGAGCATGGAAGTGGGGTATAAGACCCAAACAAGAGGAGATTATAATCTAATTTGAGGCATGAACAACATTAGGATTCAAGAATAGAGTATTTAGGGTTCATTTAAGCCTCATTAGGGAAATATAGGGTTGGGTTGCAATTATCCCAAGATAGGGTGTAACGAATGCACATACCTCTCTTACTGATATCAATGACTAACTTTCACCACTTTAATTGAGTCCAAGTTCCACTTTGCCTATTTTCAATGTATTAAAATGTATTAGAGTACATAGTGCACATTAATATATAGAAACCCTGTTTTTAGAGCTTTTTCGCAAAATTTGGATTTAGCTTTTGAAAATATCACCAATGAACTTATTAGGTTTTCCTGATCAAGAAAACATATGTTTATGTTAATTTTGGAGTTATGATGATTAAGATGTAATTTTTATGGATTTTATGCATTAAATTCGTTTTACAAAAATCACCCTTCGTCAAACCATGAAATCAGACCTTGAAAATATTTGTATTAGATAGATATTAATTTTCTAATTCCAAAACATATTTATTTGTCAAATTTGGATAAGTGGTTTAGAAGATATGAATTTTACAATACTGACCAATAGGAAATTGCCACATCATCAAATCGATCGAGATAATTAAAGAGAGAGGGAGAGGGACAAAACACCATTTGACCCAAGATCAGGTTTGAAGTTTCATAGGTAACCAAACTAGATCTTCTAGATAAGGTAAAACATCAAGAAACCAAAACCATAGAAGAACATGGTAAAAAGAGATGGAAATCATTGATTATCAACATAGAAGCATGGGTTTTAAGCATGTACTAAACAATATATGAGAAGGGGGTTAACCAAACTTGCCTCTAGGAATGTAATAAGGTCCAAACAGAAATGATCCGGAGATTATAAGGTATGGTTGCTCCAAGCTAAGCTCCTTTCTTGAGCAAAGATCACCTTCTCCACTTTAGAGGTGCAAACCCTAGCAAAAGAGCATGGAGATGAGATGTTTTAGGGTTTTAGGTGGAGTTTTACCATGTATGATCATGGTTACGACCTAGAAGGTGTAAGGAAGACTAATAGTATTAAAATAGGGAAGGAAGGGAGGAAGCTTACTAGTTTTGGTCGAAATTACCAAGGAGGAGCTTTAGAAACTGTAATAGAGCAATTTGGAAGCCCTATGAGCCTTCTTCACCAAGGTAGGCTCCCTCTATTACCTTGGGACAGAAAATTCGTGGCCAAATACAGAAGGAACTATTATCTAAGCTAGAGGAAATAAAAGGAGAGAAAGAGTTTTCGAATTGTGACTTGGGAAGGGGTATACATGGCTATATATAGAAAGAGGTCAAGCATGAGGTGTCTTAAGGGACTTTCCATGTGTCTTTAGCCTAGGGATTGATGGTCATGCAAGAGGACAGCTCATGGACTCTTATTGGATATCAAAATTCGGTCCTAAGAGCCCACAGATCCTTCTAGGCCATCCCCACCATTTTTCAAGAAAGAAATAACCTCATTGGTTGATAGCTTAATCCCTATAATGCCCTTGGAAAGAAATACCATCAAACCAAGGTGAAACTAGGTTCTCCAATGGTTTCAAATATCGTTAATGGTAAGGGAATATCTAATGATTAAAATTCAGTTTATAATTTGCAAAGAAAACCTCCCAATTGGGTAAATTGCATAAAAGTCCAGAATGTACCTAAAATTGCATAACTTGCACAAACAACATCCAAATCAAACCAAATTTGAAACTTAGCCTCATTTTATGTTTTCAAATCATATAAAAAAGCTATATTGAGGTTTATAGCACTTAATTATGGTAATTAAGCTTTCAATGAGGTATGTGTGCATAAACCTTTATATTGGTACAATTAGTGAATAAATGTTCACTAAACCACTATAAATTCCACTAATTAAACATAAATGACATAAAGGATAGAAATGAGAGGGAAACTTGGGAAAAACGTTTACATGGAGATTACATCTAAGATTCATTATGTTACAACTGTCGATATTGATGTCTTATCTCTTGATTGGCCCTTTTTGAGCAGTAGAAGAGGATGCCTTGATCCTTTCCCAGATTGTCTGTTCTTCTACTTGGTCACTCATTTCTACTGGCTCAGGTTCCTGAGGTGGCTCAGTTCCTTTTGGTGGAGGTGTAGGTGGTGGAGTTTGATTAAATATGTCCACTGATCTTCCATAATCCTGCACTCTATGAAGGAGCTCTGCTTGACCTAAGCCCACTGGGGACGACTCTCTGTAGTTGTGGGCTCGGGTATGCACCATGCACCAGTACCTACAAATAGCAAAAATGGTTGTGAGAACACGACACTAATGGTTTGAACAATAAAGATATTATAATTTAGCTTTTAATGAATAAACGACAAATGAAAGGGTTGGCTTAAAATGGCTGACTACATCAGTCATAGTGTTGAAGTTACCGTTTCCCCGACAACAATGCCATTAACTTGATAGGTATTTTCTGTGGGCTCAAAATGCAAGTATACACTATCATAGTGATATAGACCTATGAGGCCTGAATATCGAACACATGGAAACATTACTTCAAAAACTATTACTAACTGTAGTACGATTAGCTTAGGCCAAAGAAAATTTAGTGACTGGTTTGGTTATCTGAACAGAAAAGAAGATTAAATTATGATTGTTGTTCTCATTCTTTGTGAATTCCCTGGGATATTGATTTCACCATGGCTAACATTGCACTTAAGTCCTAATACATTAATAAAAATCTCTCCTAACTCTGGATTAAGATCTTGTAGCAAGAATTACCTTCTTTCATGATGTAATTCACTACCTAACCTAATACCAACCCCACTATTGCATCGATTGTGTTATTACATAGGTGCTTTATTAGATATTCTGGGTAACCTCCTCACATTGTTAAACCACCTTTCCCAAGGGGTGTTATAGAACATGTATTTCTTGAAGTTCCTACTACTAATTTATTTTTTCAAACCAATTAACAATCCAAGTACTACCTATGGTGATCAAGCATGGATAGTTCATTCATTCACATAGAAATAAATCCAGAAATTAAGATACATTGATGAATTAATGCATAAGAGTCAAATATAATGCATAACCAGGCTACTCCCAGGTCCTAAGGAACATGGGGATTATCCCATCATGGGTTCCATAGTTTAAAACATCAAAGGAGAAAGAAAAATGTGGATAACATGAAGAACCCCTGAACTAGATGGTTCAAATGATCACTTCTCACACATGTGCTGATTTTATACCTTCTGAATGAAATTCCATCCTCTAGAAGTGTCCCAATCATTTGGGTTGCCTCCTTCTTATTCTCTATCTCATCCTCTTACTATCTGTTCATGTACAATGTAAAAAGATGAGATCCTTAGGTCTGGCCACACTCCCCTTAGTCATAGGCATGATATTTTTTTACTAGCTAAAACTTCAGCCATCAAATTAAACCAAGCCTTCAGATATACATAATCATGATCCATTGATACTACCAACAGAGTGTCGGTACTACCAACTCCTCTAAATTGTACAACCACCTGTCAATTTTTTGGTACTATCGATAGAGTGATGATAGTACCGAGTTGCATCGATAACCTTTTTACAAAATGTTGTAACATCGTCGGTAGTATCGACAGTCCCGTTGGTACTACTAAGTCTTCTTGATTCATTTCCTATTCAATATTGAGCAAGTGTCGGTACCACCAACTCCAAAGTCGATAGTACCGAGATGTGTAGATTCTTGTATCCTTCTTAAATGCATAGAATTCGAACATAAGCTTTGGAAAATTACTAAATCACTTGGAAACATTAAAATTATGCATATTTGATGCAAATGAGTATCACATGCTAATAAAGTAAACTGTACATAATTAATATGATATTTGACCACAAAGCCGTGAAAATGACAAATAAATAGTACATCACCCGTCTTGCCCGAAAATCAAACATCGAGATATTTTCATGCAATTTGGAGAAAAAATAGTGATTTTAGGATGATAAAGGAGAAAAACAAAAGGAAAATGGTAAAAGAAATATTTTTGTTTGTGGGAAGACTTTCAGGGCTAGAGATATGTGTTGGATTCCCCATCATCACCCTAGAATTCCTAACTTTAGGTAGATCGGGGTCCTAATCTCCTCATGAACTCTCACAAAAAAGATCCACTACATGTGATTAAACTTATTGAGTCAGATGTGCTAGAGGATGATAAGCAAACTAGGTAAAGCACAATATTTGATTTTGAACATATATGAACAATGAAATTAGGCAAGGAAGGTATACCAAATAAAGAAGTTGAAGTAAATAAAGTTGTTAAAAGTATAATCAGATTACCATTTTAATGTCCTAACAATGTTAATAGACAAGGTGGTGTTAGAGGAAGGATCCTCTGATCATAAATAATATAGATCATAAAGAGTGAGGCAGTTCAATTATACATATTTCGGAGATTCATAAGGGGCCACAATACAATGGATATGGCATGATATTTATAGTTGATTTTAGGGTTCAGGATTCTGGACAAACCTTCTGGAAGAGGTAGTAGACCACCTTGATGCACCACATATATGGGCATGTGAATCGAGGCAATCCACCACGTGGCTATGGAGTATGGGTCTGATTCATTGGGTATCTCGGGTTGGATTAAATTTGTTTCTTAATTATCCAATAATTTTAGGAATGTTCTGAAAAAATCAAAGGAAACAACAGAGAGACATAATTTAGGATATCTTTTTAATTTATCAAGGTAAAAGCAGTTGAATATTCATGGATGAGAAAGAATATTTTAGTCAATATAATTCAAAATTGCAAATTGTAAAAAAGGCTTGTAAAAAGTAGAATTGAAGAGAAAATTACATATTGAGTATGAAAAGAAGGTTTCTTCATGGAAAGCCCCAAACTAGATAGAATTGGGTTAAAATAGGCATATTAAATATGTAAAAATATGAAAAATTGTGAACAAAAGGATAAAAGTGGAACTATGTGAAATGTGGAATGCACTCCATTATTAGCCAGAGAATTGACCTTGATCACAAATCTCTATTGAGTGAAAAAAAATGGGATGTCAACAATTTTCCAATCTGAAGGAAAGGTTCGAGATACAAGTGAGAACGAAATTGTTGAGTCATGTCTGACTCCTATTTTTGGTCACGAAAGGCCAAAAAGGATGGACTCGTAAAAGGTTTCTTGACAAAACTTATGGAGAAAGCGTAAGCAATCTATTTCCTTCTAAGGATGAATGAATGAAATCCATTCATAACAAAAGTAAGATTGGGCATGAATGATTACTCTAGAGTAAGGGTAGCATCTAGTTGAGACACCTACCCATATTCACCCATAAAAGTGACTCTCACCATTACTTTGTATCCTTAAATCAGTACATATCAGATTATCTCACTAACTCATGCCTTATAGAGAAAAAATGGGATGTGATAAAGTAGGTAAGATTGATGATTTATTAAAAGTAATTAAGAGTCAATGTCATGAAAAACTATGGCAACTTCTTTGCTACAAAAATATCTTTGAAAAATATTTGTCATATCTTTTCATCCTACACATCTTTAGTTTTTGTTTTCTTAAGAGAGTCAACCATTTTAGACTCATGACCAAAACTCTTTAAAAGGCATAATATGGAGATTTTGCCTATCTAGAATAGGGATTTGATTGTTGAGATTGGTAGTTGAGTGTTAGACAACTTCCCAGATTTAAGGTGGCCTTCTAGTCAGTAAGTATATTGTCAACCGTTTGTCCTCTTGAAGTATTGGTGATTCTTCAAACAAGTTGAGACTAGATATCAAACAATCTTCTAGTAAAAGGGTTGCCTTCATGATATTTTTCTCCAATGGTTTATCATCCATCCTTTAGAGTGTCAAAGAGCGATTATCCTTGACTCTCTAGTTATCTCCCTGATTTGAGGGTGATTATCGATATTCGAGATATCTATTTTGGTGTCTGAGTCATTATTTAGGATCATAAAAATGGTTTTGGCAACTTGGTTCATTTTCAAGTGATGATACAAGATTGCCAAAAGATTTGAAAAATTGTAGTGCAAGTTTGGTTCAGTTTTAGGTCATAATCTAGGACCATGATAGATACGAGCATGAAAGCAAGGTTGGTTTCATTTTAGGTCATGACCCAAATCACCAAAAGGTTTGAGTTGGATAATGATTTTCATTCAGTTTAAGGTCATGATTTAGGTCCGTCATAAGATTTGAGTTAAAATCACTTTAGTTTAGTTTAAGGGCATGATCTAGGACCATCAAAAGATTTGGAAATGAAGTTAGGGTAATGGACCAGATTTACGTCATAGTCCAAGATTGTGATATGAAAGTGAAAGCATGACCTTGGTTCAGTTTAGGTAATGAGCAAGGACCTTGACAGCTATAAACGTTGTGTGAAGGCTTGATTTTATTTTAGGTCATGATTCGAGACCATATGAGGGTAGGCATAAGTGCGATGCATGCTTAAATTTATCAGCCTCCAAAATGTCAAAGATCCTAAAGGATCTCTCTATCTCAGTAAGCCATGAATCTGCATCTGATGGGTCATCTGTACCAGCATATTCAGTGGCGTGTACTCGGCACAACCGCTCAAAGGTTTTACCAGATCCATGTCCCTCATTGGGAACTGGTATCCTAGGTGTCAGTATAGGTATTCGATCATCCATATGTGTCATTGAGGTCATGATCTATCCAAAAAGAGCATGAAAGGTTGGGTTTTCTAGCATAGCTTGGTCAAGTTGGGGATTCTCAGGCACTGGTTCTTCTATAGCCTGAGCCCATACACCACCTCCTGTTGCAGCTACACTACTCTCATCAACATGTTCTTCGTGCGCTCCAGCCATCTTTCAGTTTTACTTCTTCTCTTATATGAGGAGAAGTCACTATAAGATACACTGGAGGACACTAGAATAGACTCAAAAAACGTAATCCTATGTATCTATAGACTCAGAAAACCTTAGGATATGATACTAAAACTTTGTAATGACCTGATAACAAATCAAGCCATCACCAGTAATAATCGTGGAATAACCATAAGCAGCGGAATTAACAAAATCACTACAAATTAAAACCATTTTAAACATAGATCCTTTTCCAAGAAACTCTTAAAGAAAGAACCAAAACTTTATATACATGTGGTTCATATCGTACATACATTTTACTGTCTCACCTGAAGGATGACAAGTACCAGTTGCTTTACTTAAACATATACAATAGCAGCATAAAACCTTGAGGTAAACAAACCAAAATCTCAAGTCATTCATAAAAACCACTAAGAACTATCTTCCAAGGACTTGAGAGTACACAGACGACACATAGGACTTCTATCTACAAGACATGACAGACAGTATACTAAACCTGAGCTACTACTGTTGTCCCTACTGATGTGGTCCTTCCTCTACAATCCAATTTCTTCTTCCTCATCCGCGTCCACCTAAAAATTGTGGATCCCACGGGGTGAGACTATTGTCCCAGCGAGAGATATAACTCTCTGCCAACAATATAATTATTATAGGAAATAGTATGAAACAAAGCAATAGTATTAATAGGATAATTCAACTGTCCATAACTGAGTTATAAATCATCTATTTATATTGTAAGGAATATGAAGAACATGTATAACATCTATCAACTAAGATGTATAAAAGTAATGAAGAATCAACCAATGTTTTCTGTATTCGATCCTTAAGCAAATACGCTACACGGTTGATTACATGTTCACATTCACACTTATGCCCAGAGGAGATGAGGTACATCGCTCATGCTCCAATCAAACACTACTAAGTTCAAATAGGTACCATACAAGGTCATTGGTAGAGACGGATGTCAAGACCTCACCTGTCTCGGTCAGTACGAGATAACTGGCAGGACATCTTGTGTCAACTGCAATTAGCTTTCTGGGGTATAGAGGCATCTTTGCTATAGAGTTACACACACAACATGTACTCTCTTCGGGAGAAGACCACTGAGCTTTCCCGGATTAATTTTCATCAGGAAGACCATTGAGCAATCTTGGTTTTAGTTTCATCAGGAAGTCAATTGAGCAACCCGATGTAGTTGGAGAATCCACTAAGCACCCCTATTTAGTTGGGGAGTCCACTGAGCACCCCAGTATCATAATTACATATTCAAAAATATGTATGCCGAGTTAAACTCATTTCACCATTCAACAAATCCTGACACTGAATGGATCTATGGTCTGGGCAACTACATGATAACATTTAACTTTATTAATTAAGTGCATTACAATATCTTTTTGCATCAATCAAGTTGCAAGCAAGAATCATATCAGATGCTACAAAGAAACATATAATATGTTTATCAAGTACTTTCATGATCTTTGGAACACATATATCACTTAGGATCTCAATCTCTTATCATCATCATGATTGCTAAATCTGGGTATTCAAACCCATAGTTCATCACTGAGTACTATTACCATTTATCAAGTAGCCTTTACCTCTAGGTCATCAGACCAAGGTATACATTATACTTGTTGGACAAGTAATTCACATAGTTCACAAAGCTCATTAAATCTGTATGATATAAGCATCATAGCTCGTACTTAGCTATGCTCATCCCTCATGATACCTACACGGTTAAGATTTTATGATAACAAAGATATCACATACAAGTCATTACCATGCAATGCAAAAGAAACACATTCTTCCCATTAAATTAGGGTTAGGGTTTCCCTTCATCAACCGACTAGGGTTTCAAATCATCTCATCACCCATTATTAGGGTTAAGATTTACTCTTATCAACCAATTAGGGTTTCAAGATCTCATCATAAAATATTAATCCCTAATTCATACTCCATCCATACTAGGAGTATCAACATATACTTATTACATGGTTAACATTTGAATCTTAGTTTCTCTCTCATCCTCACTAGGACGTTGATTGCACCATACTTTTATTAAGTGGGCTCAATTCTCCTATTAAGGTACATTAGTTCACCACAATCAAATTACATTAAACTCATTGCATCTTAATGTTGCACTTAACACAACACACAACATATGTCACTGAATCAAGTACATATGACTGAAGTATACTTACCATATCAGGTATCGAAGTGTATATATGCTATCATATCGTGCTTAAGATGCACCTATCATCATATCATGTATCGATATCGGGCATGTGGTGTAACCACATCATCATATCATGTTTTAGGATGTATCCCCTATTACCATATCGTGTACTCATATTGGATTGGTTATCACTTAGAATTTATCACTTCAAGTTAGAGATACTTGTCCTCATATCGTGTATAAGCTAAAAGGTTGACCTCATATCGGGTATAAGGGTATACTTGTTGCCATATCGTGCACAAGGTGTGCATGATATCAGACATAGGGTGTATGACTTATCATAGTATCATTCAAGTGGTCTATACAAAGTACAATATCGGGTTCCCACCTTGGATTGGTATATCGGGTTATCATGTTGGCTAACATATCGGGTTAGCACATTGGGTAGACCATTATGCTCATAACTTTTCATGCCTTCAAGGAATCACTCATATCATATTTTTGAATGACATCTAGATATCAGGTTGAGCTCTTTCATAACAATCCTTCATACAAAATGACAGGGTGTATCGGGTTTCATTCTATCATCTAGGGTTTCAACTCTATATCGGTTAGAGTATTCAACTAACACTATATTGTGAATGAGATATGATCTTAACCTTATATTGTGTATAATATGTAAGTAGGTACCTCCTATATCATTCATAAGGTATGCCTCATATCGTTCATGAGGTCCCACCAATCTCTATATCGGGTTACCCATCATCTTGGGTTTCATATCGGGTGTAAGGTACTTCAACCCCATATCAGGTTGTACCATGATGATGTCATCATCATCAACCTCTAGACCTTTTCCTTGGTTATTCTATTTCATTAACAACAGTCCTAACAACTTATTGGAACTCAAAGGAACATCAATTGATCACATGAATTCAAAGTTGAAAATAAATCATCTAGTTCAACAATATTGAAAGTGAATAATAACATAGTTGGATTCAAGTTATATAACCTGCCTCTAAAGCAACTTCCAAGCTCCGAGCTCCAACTCTTCACATTCCCAAGGTTGAAGATGAGCTTATCCAAGATCCAAGACTCGAGCTCCTTACCACTTACACGATATCTTCCCTTTTATGGATGATATCCCTCTCTATGGCTGATATCACCTTACTAGGTCGATATCCTTCTTCTATGGCCAATACCAAGCCCTAAGCTCAACTCTATTCCACTTATGCATGATACTATAATGTTATGCATGATATCTAAGGGAAATATGATAATGAAATCCAAAAATTCTACTAATAGGTGAAGGGAATGGTACTTATACTAGTGGTTTATGAAAAAGAGTGTAAGAGGTGTCAGCTTCTTAAGCTACTAAGTTCCACATGGCCATGCATGGATTGACACATGTTTTTGCATGCATCCCATCTTTATCTTGCCATGTAAAATAAGAACTGAAGGATAATTCAAAGGATAAGGGTCGTCCCTTTGGTTATCCTCTAGGGAAAGTTACTTCCACTCACATTTTTATTATATTCAACACAACGTTTTCCAAAGAAAAGTTGCAAACTGATACATATGACTTCCTTGAGTGTCTAGCCCATCATGGATTTTACCAAGAGTCAATAAACTGATAGGAGACTCCCTCTATGGCTCCTTGGCCGACAGGGACTCCTATACCAAGTTTACAACTTGATATATCTCATATAAAGATTTCAACTATGCATTTTCCTTTGTCTTTTCATCACTAAGAGTGCTACCACTCTAAAATGATTCAAACATAGTGTCTCCTTATTTCTCTCTCCTATAGTAGAGACACTCTAGAAGTGGTAATTTGCGCATCAACCCCACATTTTAGATAAATTACATTTTGTACCAAAATTGGTGCACAAAGCACTTAGCATTTGCAATTAAGCTCAAACTTGAAAATAAACTTCACAAAGAGTCTTAATTACTTTTCAAAAGATTAGAACAAGTTTGTAAATAACTTACTTAAGAAAAACTTCTAGGGTTAGGACATAACCCAGGTGATGGATGTTACATGGGTGAATCATAAAAATAATAAAATTCAATAGACATGGCCCACTTACCTTTTGTGTTGATGACATCCTTAAATTATTCTTGATTCCTTGTTCCATAACCTAATAGACATTATCAAAGTTCTATAATTCCAAGTACATTTCACCTTTTCCATTCTTAAATCTCCAACCCCTTCATCCTCACCTTATACACCAAATTAGGTTTCTAATTTAAATTCAGTATGAGTCATATATAATACCATGACAAAGTCTAAGTACTGAACAACTCTTGAACATTATAGAACTAATATAATCTTTATTCTCAACTAAGTCAAAATCATTATATGCACTAATATGAGCATGCACATCATATAATGAGAACAAATCTCAAACATAGTCACATATACTAATCTTATTGATTCAATTATGACATCATATAAAATACAATTGCAAATCATCTTCCATACAAAATATGCATACATATCCTATATTCCCTCATAAATAATTATGAATTATCTTGTAGAATAGCCAATTAGGACCAAAGTCAAAATAATAATACAATGATACATAAACTTCATCAAAACTTAAGGAACAATAAGAACTATGTATATTACGGTATAGGTGAAAATCTCAAATTATGTCATTGTGAAACAAAGGGTGAAATACCCATAATGCCCTTATTAGGATTTGCATCAAAAACCTTAGTAAAACTTAAAATAAAAAATATCAAGCTTTATAATAGTATTTAACATATCAAAATACACATTTAATAAAATTTTCATGAATTTCTAAATTTGTTTGCTATTTTTAATTGACAAATCATCAAAATCATATAGTTTGGAATACCCAACATATAATAAATAGAAGACATCAAAATAATATTCTGGACATATTTTTAAAGTTAGTACATTTGAAGAGATTTCCATAGGTACCTTATTTGTCCCAAACTGATCTCTATATCTCAAGATATAATTTATTCAAAATTACCTTTTTGTTGATGAATATTCATCGCCAATCTGGGATCCAACGGTCCTGATCTATTGGCACTTTCACTCTTCATCTTTGTTGTATTGGATTGTACTCCTCTGTTCCACTATATACATAGATAAGTAAGTGTACAACTCCGGCAGTTGCATCCCCTAGTGCCCCAAGCTGCCTTCTCGTGGGGAAAAGCCCTAGATGGCTTCACCTCTTGGCTCGAATCACCGACGTTTGGGTCTGTGTAGAAGACGGGCTTAGAAATGGAGATTTGCAACTCCCATCACTGCCCAGGAAGAAACCATGGTTGTCCATCCATCTCCTTTATATCTTCTCCATGGTTCTCCTTCTCTTTCCCTCGATTTGAACCAAAACCCTAGTTACAAATTCGCCTCCCCCTCTGGTTCTATAAAATGAGGCTCTTATAGCCCCTGATTCCTCAGATCGCCTGCTAGAATTGTCCCAACTAAGGAATCTGGTTCGGTTCTATTCGGGGGTGCTCAGAGAGCGCAACCCAACACCCACTTTTGATTTTTATTTTTTCTCATCTTATAAATTAAAGTCCAATTTGATGAAATATTTGAATATCCCAAATTTGAACTTTGTTTGATCTCAAATTTTGGGACAAGCACTTTATCATAATTACCTTTTCATGGGAATGATATTAGGTCTAAATTAATAGGATAAACACTCTAAAAAATATTTCAAGTTATGGGTCCATAGTTACAAATGTAATTACCCAGAACACTAGATAATCCAAAATAATCTAAAATTTCTCTCACCATCTTATATTCTAACTACTCATCTACTGAAAATATTACGAGTATTTATCATGAGTAAGAAATACTAAATTCCCAAATTTAAACTCTAAGGACCCATGTGTGAATCTTAATTGGCCTAATTAGGCTTGAGTTGGTTTTTGGAGCACATAGCCCATACCATAGTCTTCCAAATGGTTCATAAGCTTAACCATTTTCTTGATTACAAAAATTAATGCTTGTATTGACATAATTCTTCAATTGAGGTATTCTATGATACATCTGATCAATGAAAACCTAAACCAAGTATAAGGCTCGAATCCATTAATCAGAGTTATCATAATTTTTTGTTCTACTTTGGTTGTCACCTTATATCATCGAAGTAAATATTAAATTACCAAACTTTGAGGATATTACAAAACTGGCCAAATTGCTCAAGGGATCCTTTCTACGTGTCTTTTTCTCTTGTATCCAAAATGATAAAAATACATGTAAAATCATGCATTCGCTAAGTCATGAAAACCAGGGTGTGACAAATCCACTAGTTGGACCTAGGAGCAACTCCTAAAATAGCCCCACATATGCTATCTTTTCCTAGACTTATGTGGCTTCAAGCATACAATCACAAGCAATTCATATTTTTGGAAAGAAACCTCAAGTAGAGGCATGGGAAATGAGATGTAAATAGCAAGCAACCATCATAGAACAAAATCATAAAGTTTACAAATTATCTTCCCCCAACATGATATCAAAGTATCATTTTTGGCCCCAAACATCCCACCACAAGGGGCTTAGCTACACATAACTAAACAAAAGAGCAAAAAGGAGAGAAGAAAGAGGTAGAAGGCCATGGATCTCATAAAATCTTCTTCTCCTTCACCTCCTATCTACTGTAGAATGAATCAACTCCCTCCAAAGATGGGAAATGTCATGAGCATGTAGAGGATTATGATGGAAAACCCTAGAAAATTAAGTTTTGGGTGGAAAAGAGGCAGAAATGGAAGGAGATGGGTTGGTGGAGCTCTTGAATGCAAGGAAGGTGGAAATGAGTGTTGGGAGTGGATAAGGAGAGGCTAACCTAGTATTGTGGACACTACCCATGTATATATAGGTGGTGGTGGAAGCACTAGGGTAAGTGGGGCAGTATTAGAAATTCAGTGTAGAAATGTTAGTTCTTAGGTGTTTGTATAGTATGCCCAGAGAGCCAATCATATGATGATTGCAATGAGGCATATGATACTTGATTTGATAATGATAAAGGTAATTCCATCTATAATGTTTGTCTCACTCATGAGATGATGATACATACACGATAGATGTCTAAAGAATGATGTGACTCGATGACACGTCTGTAGGTTAAGGACTTGAACAATGAGACCATATGTATGATAAGAGTACATACATTCTTGTTATGTCCCTAGTCAGATATTACTATGGAAGAAAAATAATTAATAGTAATACATAAGACTAGAGTGTGTGTTTACTGATGACATAGTCTCATTAGTCATGATATATGATATCAAGTCAAGCACACAGATATATGTTAGAGAACAGTATATCAGACAGACCCACCGTGAGAGTGATACATGGATACCATGGAATGGTACTCACGATCATTCCTCATAGTGATAGTGGTGATAGTGGTTCTTAGATATGAAATCACTACACTCTACACATGTCGTTGGATACACTTTGACATCATCAAATGTAGTCCTGAAATATGGGTTGTTATAAAGGTGATGGTTGGGTGACTTTGACACATAGGGATAGACTATGAGTGATAGAGATGAGATTTGTCCCTCCAACAATGAGTATGATATCCATGTCCCCTTGATAAGTGAGACTGAGAATCGTATGACCATACTCATGTGATTCAATATATGATATGTCAATTCACATGCATCTCAGATAGTTTGCTCGAGTTCAAGGAACATGGATTGAATGTTGAAGAGGATGGTGTTCCATGCCTCAAGTTCAATCTGGATGTTAGTGACAAAGGAACTATACAATCACTGTAACACTAATCACAGATTGTAGGTTGAAGTTGTTCTCCATCTTTCTGAGTTACTTGGGTAGCAGTGATGAGTTACTAGATTCCGCTCATTGCTTGTGATGTCATAAGTTGTCATGAACATTCACTACCATTGTAAATTGGAACATGTAGGGCCACACACATAGGATACCCCTAGAAGAGGAGATTGTCCATGAATGATGTTTAGATTGAAACTAAAGGTGTTTAGGTTCTCAATTAAACATACAATTGACTGACTAGACTCAGAACTATCAAGTTCAAGTGTTGAACTAGCTGGTTAGAGTGTCAGGTCGATTGGAGACTGCATTGGCAATGTTAGGACGGCCAACCAACTGGTTCACCCTTGTGAACGGATCAGCTAGTATTAGCCAACCGACCGGTTCACTTTGTGAACCAGGTGGCTCACAGTCCTACCAACTAAGGAAATAAGGATTTGCCTGGTTGGAAGAAAACTTTCATGTTTCACTTATTCAATTCGATTGGAATAAGGATTAATCTTTGCATTAATTGGAAACGATTGAGAAAAGTCAATTGCACGCAAGTCTGGGAAGTGAAAAGACTAGTTCACTGGGTGAACCAATCGGCTCACACTCCCAACCGATCACTTCACTTGTGAAATGATCAGTTCGCCTGCCGCAATACAAACTATTCATGGAATTTATGGATCCGTCTACTCCCTAACAGACTGGCAACCCTGACCCTGCCCTCTACTACAAATAGAGGGGTATTGGGGGCTTCTCATAACACGCAACTCAGAACATCAGTTGCTCTGTAAAGTTTTTTTCCTCTCTAGTTCTGGTAACCGAGAGAGCCTGAGCAAGTTCTACCCAACTAGGGAGGCACAGTAAGGGAAAGACAACTATATAAAAGTAGTATGAGTTCGGGAGAGAAGGTTGGTGCTTGTACACCAATAGGAGGGTTGTCTCCTTCCTACTAGATATTCTAGAACAGCAGGAGTTCCAAGTGGTCCATGTGGACTATCTACACAGGCGGGAGATGTCTACCTCTCAAGAGGACACCTCATCCACATTCTGTGGTGGAGGCCAGAGTCCATGGCAAAGACCGGGAGCTGTACAGACACCGTCCAATACATGGTGTTGAAGACCACACATGGCCGTGAGGTATTGTCATTGGGCAAGCCCCAGGACTAGGTATATCTCTCTAAAACATTCCTTCCCATTACATAGTTGTTCATGCAATCTCCTATTATGGGTTAATGGCCAATAAAATTTTTGTTTCCGCTGCCTACTTTGAGACCATAAAACCCAATAGTGGTATCAAAGCCACATCAACGTACTATGTTTTGGGATAAATCGATATGATCAGATTTGGGTTTTATCATCATTTATTTATTTCATACAATGTGAATATTTAAAATGACTAATGTGCATATCTGAATAAATACCATATGCGACCACAAACTAATATACATATATGATATGGTATATATGTAATTGATACGTGTCACCCTAAAATGGTTTTGATGGTAGATGTATAGCATGGTTATGGCCTATAAACCCTATGTGTGGTTGGTTGGTTATGGTTGTTTGCATCTCGGTTTGCATACCGATCCTCTACCTTCTATTCCACATGTAACTCGAGATAATTCAAGATCCTTTCTCTTCTACCTTTGCTCCCCTCAAATGTAACTTGAGGTTTCCCAAAGATTATGTAAAAGTAGGATAGTTTACCCTTTGTTACATCGAAGGAGAAGATGCTCAACACCAGACGATCCGACCGCCTAGAGGACCGAGGAGGATTGCAAATGTGGAGCCAGATCAACTAGCTGATGGCCCAACTACATGTTGGAGGTGTCTAGACATCGGAGGCCAGCTTTGCCCCATGGACAAGTTTCCCTAGGTTGGGCGACACCTTACCTTAGTCTCTCCTTCACCCTCTTCTATATATGCCTCTCTTTTCTCTTGCTTAGGATCCTTTTGGTTCCTTAGTTGCTTCCCTTCTTCCTTGGTGGACGATACCTCCCCTTGGTAGAGCTTGGTGGTCAATCTCCTTAGTGGAGTCTTCTTCTTCCTCTAGTGGTGGCCGAACACTAGAGTGTGTCTTGCTTCTCTTCTTATGGTGAGCATCTCCCCCTCTTTCCTTGGCACCTTCTTCTCCTTCTTGCTTGTTCTTCGGCCATGGTGGTTATAAGCTTTATTTTTATTCTTATGGTGGCCGAAGGTGGTTCTTAGAGCTTGGAAGCTTGGTGCTAGGATCTTGGATCTTGCTTAAGGCGGGTTACATAACTCCCAACCCTATCTATACTACTTCCTTTTCATGTTGCATGTTTATATGTCATCTTGATCGGCCATGCATCTTGTTAGATATGTTTCTTTCCCTAGTATATACCCTTTTATCTTGTTATATATATAGTGGTCATGTTGCTGATGTGTTCTTAGACCTTGTGGCCGAACCTTGAGTTTAGGGTCTCTTGGGAAAAGCCCCCTTTCTCTCCCATTTGGTTTTTGAGAAGTGAGTTTGAGCTCTAGTGGTGTAGGCAAAACCCTCTCTCTTGGTTGTTGAGAGGTGAGTCTATGCTCTAGTTTCTTGGGCAATACCCTTCTCTCACCATGGATTTGAGAGGTGATCCTAGGTTGGAATCTTGACCGAAAAGGGGATGATCCACCCTATTGCCTGATATGTGATGGAGGTTGTGCAAAAACCCTCTCTCTTGGTTGTTGAGAGGTGATCCAAATCTCTTGATCTATCAGGGTTTGATGATGGTGATCTTGAGGTTGATGATGACCAAATTGATATGGTCCTTGTGCCTTGCACGATACCCTTTTATGGTGCTTTGCACAATACCCCTCTTCTATGGTTTTGTCTTGGGCCATATGATAAGTTGGGTTCTGTTGACCTTGTTGCCCGATATGACCCCTTCACCATGTTAGTGTTGTTGGGCGATATGCCTTGTTACCCATGAAGGTTTTGGGAGTGTTAAACCATAGATGTCCCTTTGACCGACCTGGTGTTGGATAAATATCTCTGTTTTGTGCCTTGGGCGACATGGGTTGGTTTTGATGTTGCCCGATATGGTGCTTGGGTGGTGAAACCCTACATAGATGTCTTAGTGGTGACCGATATGTAGTGCTTAACTTAGTTGAATGATAGCCCTCCTTGAGCGCCATGATGTAGTTGGATAGAGGTCAGTAGTGTGTTTATTGGGTGTTATGATCTTGGCCTTGGTTGATATGGCCTTGGGCGTTATGATGATGGTGGGTGCCTGACATGAAACCCTAACCCTTATGGGTGATAGGGTTTTGGCCGTTAGGGCTGGTTGTGCTTCCCGACACATATTTTCCTTGGATGCCTGATACACCCTTCACTTGGGTGCACGATACACTTCTGGACCCAGTTGCACGATACACCCCTTGCTCCTTGGCTACATGACACAACTCTTGGATCAGGTTGCACGACACACATCAGGTCTGGTTGCCCGATATCCCTTGTGCATGGATGTACTCCATGGTTGGCTGATATGTGTGGCTAAGTGCCATAGCTGATAGGCTTCTGGTGAGGGAAGTGATCCTACCTGATACTCCTTAGGTGAGGAATGGCGGTACCTGCCACACCTTTAGTGAGGGTAGGCAGTACCTTTGGTAAGGGTTGCACCTAGCTCAGAAATCCTAGTTTTGGTGAGTTTGTTATCTTGTGCCTGCACCTTTGTTGATGATGTGTTATGAATGATAGGTTGTGATCAGTGATATGTTTGATACCTAAAGTTGGTGCTAAGTAAGATGATAAGATACATGTGTATGTTCATGAGATAAAGGCATAGTGGATGTTCATGGTTTGATAACAATAATGAAATTTGTCTACAGATACAACTTGTGCTTCATGTAACTATGATCATGGATGTTGTTCCAATCATGTACCTTCAACCCTAATAGCATGATAATCATAAAATATGCATACTAACCATGCAGGTGAATCAAATGAATTCATAATCTAGGTAACAGTCATGAGGTATATGTGGTTTGAATAACAGTGAATGATTATAATCCTTGTGGATGAGATAACATGTATCACCAGTATGATGTGAAAGGTCTGTGGATCTGATAAAGGCTGAGAGCCTAGTTTAGGTGAATTCCTCTGATGTTGAGATAAGGGATTGCTATCCCATGATGGTGAAGTATGCCTTGAGAGGCAGTAGCATTCTATGATGAGGGATTGAGATCCCATGGTAATAATGCAACTCAATGTTGTTTATGTTTTACAACTTGGTTGCATCAACAATCCACTTAAAAATATACTAATTAATTATAGTGGAACATATCATGTAGTTTGCCATGGCCATAGATCCATAATCGTCAGTAGTTGGTGATGGTGAAATGGGTTCTCTTGCGGGTTAACCCATAAGCAGATATTGTTGAATATGTGTGGTTGCTCCTAGCCAAAAATAGGAGGATTAGAGTACAACTTTGGTTATAGACTCCAGAGCGTGGTTTCAGGCTCATGGCTGAATATGAAAGATCATGGTGAACAGGCCCATGGCTCAGGATGTGTGATAAGAGCATGGTGAATAGGCCCATGGCTCAATGATTATGGAGCAAGGTGAACAGGCCCCTGGCTCGGATCACTAGCGTTGATACCTGTACCAACGTGGGTTAGGCAGAGGGTAGCCTGACCATGTGTGGATACAGCCAAGGTGGGCTAGGCAGAGGGTAGCCTGACCATGTGTGGCTACAACCACCTAAGCATGAGATTGCGGTCCTACTTGTTAAGCACTCGTGCAATGACCATGAGGTGGTGAGATCGTGGGGTCTGGCTCTTCCATTGACGTTGTATGGCACCGGCTTGGGCTTTACAGCCGATGGTTGGATTTGAGCAGTATGGCTCACTTCCTCAGGGTAGGATAATATGTAATCTAGCTGAATAGTATATACCGCTTAGGGCAAAAATACGGAACATTGATTGAGGCCTTGCTTGTATAGTTGATCTAGTTATACCTTACAGTTATTTGTACGATCCTTATATTTTGTGATAAGTTCTTATAAATCTTATCTTGTCAATCATGTTCCATAAAGAATACTTGGTTATATGCCTCCTGGATACCCTGGTAAGATTGTTAATAAAATAAGTTCTGCTCAGGATGCTGCTCTTATGATATGCTGATATCAGTTATCTATTTTACCTGCTTTTTCTAAAATTTTATAGTTTCGGTGGGGAGTTATGTTTCTCGCTGGGACTGTGTGTCTCACCCCGTTGGTTTACAACCTTTTTAGGTGATCGTGCTAGATGTGGTGGTGGGCGTGAGGTTGCGGCCGAGCAGCAAGAAGAGCAGTAGGAGGTAAGAGATGGATGTTGTTGTTTTGGTTGTTTTGTAGTAGAGTCCTAGAGTCATCCATATACTCTCAGGTCCTCGGAGGTGTTTTGACGATGTTTTACGATGTATAGATGATGTAGCCTCATATATCCTGATGTTGGCCTGATGTGGCCCATTATGTATGTATAAACAGGTGATGAACTCTGGTGCTGACAGGACAGCTGGTTCCCATAGGCTGTGGACAAATACCAAGGCTTGTAAATATTTATATAACATGTTTCCTTACAGGATGAGGATCTGAATGTGATAGTTTTCTTTTATCTGCTTTCCGTAATCAGTTTTAATTAACTTGTGTTTTCTGTAATATGTGATTTATGGTGGTTCCGTGTGTTTTCTCGTGACATTTTGTTGTCTGTGTGATGGAGGGATGTCACAACAAGTTTTGGTATCATAGCTCTAGGTTTGCTAAGTCTACATGGATCTAGGACTAAGGTTGTGTCTATTCTTGTGAGTTTTCCATATTTTCTTACAATAACCCTCTTCCCTCAGTGGAGGATAAAGCTTAAATATGTCTGGAAACCATGAAGAACATGCTGCCGAGAGCAGTGATGTTGCATCAGTTGATGGAGCAAGAGTGTAGGCACATGAAGATTGGGTGCCTGAGGTCCCCCAACTTGACCCATCCATTCTTGAAAATGCTATCTATGAGTAGCTTATGGGGCAGTTAATGGCTACGATGAATCTCATGGTGGAAAGGTTTCCATTGCCTCCTCCAAGAGCGCAGGCTCCCCATGGTGAAACATCGGGTATTGGGAAGACCTTTGAGCAGCTTCGCTGAGTCGAAGCTTCAGATTATGCTAGAACAGCTGATCCAAAAGATGCAGATCTGTGGCTGACAGGTCTCGAGAAGGCCTTCCAGATCCTTGACATTCCCAAAGCAGACAAAGTCAAGCACGCTGTCTACCTTCTGAAAGGTAGTGTTGGCCATTGGTGGGCCATCGAGGCAGAGAAGTGACCTGGTGAGGCGATCTGTTGGGACATTTTCTGACGGGAGTCTGTCAGTCGATACTTCCTGAAGATGTATCTAGATGAGAAGATCAACCAGTTTGAGTGTCTGCACCAAGGATCGATGAGCATCACCGAGTATGAAGCTAAGTTTATGGACCTGCTGAGGTTTTGTCCTCACATGGCAACGACAGATGATGAGAGAATCAGATGGTTTGAGAAAGGTTTGAGTGTTGAGTTGACAACACCTGCTACTGCTTTGGAAAACCAGGAGCAGTTCGCCACATTTATGGAGTTTGTCTGAAGGATAGAACGGTCCGTCAAGGAGAAGAGAGAGTCCATGACCAATAAAATGCATGCTCAGTTCCCGAGATAGAGGTTTGATGGCTTCAAGAAGCTAAGGTTTTCATCACCTTTTGTGATACAAGGTTCTAGTGTGTCGTCACAGTGGTCTCTGAGTAAGGGAAGAGGGTGTGGATTTTTTCCATCCAAATCCCACAGTACAGCTTCAGTGGCAGTGATAGGGTCATCTAGGCCACAACAGAGAGACCAGGCATGTCATCTTTGTAGTCAGGTCGGGCATTTCAGGACAAATTGCCCAAAGAGAGATGTTGAAGTGACACAACAACCGAGGCAGAATCAGCAAGGGTCAGATAGACATCATTCTACTGGTAATAGAGGGCGAGGACGCGGTCAAGCATCACAAGCATGATCGTCTGCCCAAGGAAGCAGAGGACGTGGATGACAACAAGCAATGACTCGATTCTATGCTATGAGTCAGCCGGAGGTGATAGTCAACCCGCGAGTGGTGGTAGGTCAGATGGAGTTATTTCATTCTGATTTGTCTTATTCTTGCTTTATATCTGTTCTGGTTGACCCAGGTGCTATGTACTCTTTTATCACACGTAGTACGCTTGATAGCTGTCTTTTATCCATTAGATGTAAGAGAGATAGTATGTTGTTAAAAAACTCTCTTTTTGGACCCACGTCTCTTCGAGAGGAGTGTCCATCTTGTGTTTTATCCTTTTTGGGACACAGTATACAAGTGGATCTTATACCACTTGATATGCATGGATTCGACGTGATCCTTGGAATGGATACCTTAGAAAAGTATAAGGTTGTGTTGGAATGTGGTTCCAAGCAAGCAGTGTTTGATGACGATAGTGAGAAGTGGATCTTCCAGGGAGATAGAAAGATCCTCCTGACATGTTTAGTATTAGCTATGATGGTAGAGAAGTTGTTGTGACATGGATGTAAGGCATTCTTAGGTCACATTGTGGATTCCAAGGTAAAAGGTTCTAGCCTTGAGGAGGTGCCTGTTATCTGAGGGTTTGCGGATGTGTTTCCCAATGAGTTCCCTGATATTCCCCCACCTTGAGAGATTGACTTTGAGATCAATCTGGTGCTAGGAACACAACCAGTTGCTCAGACACCATACAGGATGGCCCTAGCCGAGATGGTAGAGCAGAAGAAGGAGTTACAGGAGTTGTAGGATAAAGGTTTCATCAGACTGAGCACATCGATGTGGGGTGCTCCGGTCCTGTTCATAAATAAGAAGGATGGATCGATGCATTTGTGCATAGATTACCAACAGTTGAACAAAGTTACGATCAAGAACAAGTACCCGTTACCAAGGATAGACGATCCATTTGATTAGTTGTGTGGCGCTAAAATGTTCTCAAAGATCGATCTACGGTCTAGATATCATAAATTTAGATTAAGGATGAGGTCATACCCAAGTTATCTTTTAGGATGAGGTATGGTCACTTTGAGTTCGTGGTTATGCCATTTGGGCTAACCAATGTGCCTGTTGCTTTCATGGATCTGATGAACAGGGTGTTCTGTCCGTTTCTAGATCAGTTTGTTGTAGTTTTTATAGATGAAATATTGATCTATAGTCGGGATAGTCAAGAGCATGACCAATATCTATGACAAGAGTTGACTCTTCTATGCCAACATCATTTGTATGCCAAGTTTAGTAAGTGTGAGTTCTGGTTGAAAGAAGTGGCTTTCTTGGGTCATGTGATATCTGTAGAAGGAGTCAGAGTGGACCCTAAGAAGGTGGAGTCAGTTGCGAACTGGGAGCAACCAAAGACGCAGACAAAAGTTTGTAGTTTTCTGAGTTTAGCAGGATACTATCAGAAATTTATAAGAAACTTCAATGTGATTGTGATGCCACTGACAAAGTTGACCAGGAAGGATGTACCTTTTGTTTGGGATGATCGTTGTCAGCAAGCTTTCCAAAGATTGAAGGAGAAGCTGACTAGTGCTCCAGTGTTGGTACTGCCAGAGCTTGGGAAAGGCTATGTGGTATTCTACAATGCTTCCAAGAAAGGATTAGGATGTGTGTTGATGTAGGAAGATCATGTGGTTTCTTTTGCTTCACGACAGATTAAGAAGCATGAGGAGAATTATCTAACACATGATTTAGAGCTAGCAATAGTGGTCCATGCATTAAAAATTTGGAGACACTATCTTTATGGGGAAGTGTGTCAGATCTTTACATATCATAAGAACTTGAAGTACATCTTTTCGCAGAGTGAGTTGAACATGCGACAGTGTCACTGGATGGAGTTGATCAATGATTATGATTGCACCATTGAGTATCATATTGGTAAGGCAAACATGGTAGTTGATGCACTTAGCAAAAAGTCTTCTTCTATCTCTACGAAGAAGGCACAGTTGAGTTCCTTAGTATGCCATAGGCGGGATATGTGCGTCTCTTTGCGGCAGATGAATGTATGGTTAGAAGTCTCCTTGTTGGCAGGATTGTTGGCATAGATGCAAGTAAAGCCTATGTTGAAACAACAGATCAAAGACACACAGCAGACAGATATTTCAGTTCAGTTAATCAAATCAGAGTTTGGCATCGAAAAGCATGATAGGTTCCATGAGTCTGAGGATGGAACAGTTTGCTATCATGGTAGGATGGTGTTCCTCGATGTTGATGATCTGAGAAAGCTAGTGCTTGAGGAAGCACACACATTGATGTATTATATGCATCTAGGTGTCACAAAGATGTATCATAATCTAAAGGACATGTATTGGTGGTCTGGCTTGAAGAGAGATGTAGTCGAGTTTGTGGCTAGGTGTGTGGTATGCCAGCAAGTCAAGGCTGAGCATCAGAAGCCGGCATGTATGTTGGAACCCATGTCGATACCGCAGTGGAAATGGGATCATATAACCATGGATTTCTTAGTTGGTCTATCGAGGACAGCTAAGAATCATGATTCCATGTGGGTGATAGTGGACAGATTGACAAAGTCTTCTCATTTCATACCTGTGAAGACAACATATACAACAGAGAAACTTGCTCAGGTGTATGTGTATGAGATAGTGCATTTGCACGGTGTTCCCGCAATGATAGTCTCTAACAGAGGACCCCAGTACACGAGTCATTTTTGGGAATAGTTGCACAAAGCGTTGGGAACGTAGTTGAGGATCAGTACCGCTTTCCACCCATAGATAGATGAACAGTCTAAAAGGACTATTCAGACTTCGAAGGATATTCTCCGAGCTTGTGTTTTGTAGTTCCTAGGTAGTTGGGACGTGCATCTCAGTTTGATAGAGTTCGCCTACAACAATAGTTACCAGCGGAGCATCAACATGGCTCCTTATGAGGCTTTGTATGGCAGGAAGTATAGATCTCCTTTGTACCGGTATGAGTTGGGCAAGTATCAACTTTTGGGTCCTGAGTTAGTGTAGTAGACAACAGAGAAGATCAAAGTGATACAACAATAGTTGAGAGCGACACAGGACAGATAGAATTTGTATGCAAATAATCGTCGACGACCCCTAGAATTCCAGGTGGGAGACAAAGTGTATCTCAAGGTCTCACCATGGAAAGGCATGCTGAGGTTTGGATGGAAAGGCAAGTTGGAACCAAGGTATATGGGGACATATATAGTAATAGCACGTGTTGGCAAGGTAGCTTACAAGTTAGAACTGGCACCAGAGTTGCACAAGTTACATCCAGTTTTCCATGTCAGTATGTTAAAGGAAAGTCATCCAAATACAGGGACAGTGATACAACCAGTTGAGGTTGAGCTTGATGAAGACGTGACCTATGAGGAAGGTCTAGTGATGATTCTTGACAGAAGAGTAAAGAAGTTGAAAAGGTAGGACCTGGTTCTTGTAAAGGTACTTTGGCATCATCGTGGCATTGAGGAAGCCACATGGGATCTCAAGGAAGAGATGAGAAGGAACTATCCGTCACTTTTCTCTTCGGATTTTAGGGGTGAAATCCCTTTGTAGAGGTTTATGGCTTGTAAGGACCCTGGCCTTTGTTTTGGGCTTACCCTATTAGCTTTGCCTAAACCTTGTGTTTAGATGTTTGCTAATCACCTCAAATGGTGATTAGGATTTGTTTGTTCTTTATTGAGAGTTGGAGGTGCAACTTGAAAATAACCCAAGTTTTAGGGTTGATGTGCAAGTTTGACACCTTGAGAGATATTTCTCCCTCTCCTTGTATCCTCTAGGGTTGAGAGGATGGGTTGGGATCGTTGTTTGAGCAGCTTTGGGATTTATTTTGCATTTTTGAGCCTTGTTTGGGCTTTGCCATGCATTGTTGGGCCTTGTGTCGGGCAATCCCTAGGTGTATCGGCCAAGCTTGAGTGTGTCGACCTTGGTGTGTCGGCCGTGGTGTATCATCCAAGGATGGTGTTGGTGGGTGTGTTGGTTTTCCATGCTAGGCGGCACACACCCCTCTACCTATCATCGTTTGTGTCACCCCCCCCTTGTGGACACTTGGTGCTTGTTTCTTGCATGTGGAAAAAGCTTTGGACATATGGTGGTGGATGAGATAGTAGGTGGCTTTTCCCCATGGACAAGTTTCCCAAGGTTGGGCGACAACTTGCCTTAGTCTCCCCTTCACCCTCTTCTATATATGCCTCTCCTTATTCTTTCTTAAGATCCCTTTTGTTCCTTAGTTGCTTCCCTTCTTCCTTGGTGGATGATACCTCCCCTTGGTAGAGCTTGGTGGTCGATCTCCTTGTTGGAGTCTTCTTCTTCCTCTAGCGGTGGCTGAACCCTAGAGTGTGTCTTTCTTCGCTTCTTGTGGTGAACATCTCCCCCTCTTTCCTTGGCAACTTCTTCTCCTTCTTTTGTGTTCTTCATCCATGGTGGTTATAAGATTTATTTTTCTTCTTGTGGTGGCTGAAGGTGGTACTTGGAGCTTGGAAGCTTGGTGCTAGGAGCTTAGAGCTTGCTTAAGGTGGGTTACATAACTCCTAACCCTAGCTATACTACTTCCTTTTCATGTTGCATGTTTATATGTCATCTTGATCGGCCATGCATATTGTTAGATATGTTTCTTGCCCTAGTATGTACCCTTTTATCTTGTGATATATATAGTGTCATGTTGTTGATGTGCTCTTATACCTTGTGGCCGAACCTTGAGTTTAGGGTTCCTTGGGCAAAACCCCTTTCTCTCCCATTTGGTTTTTGAGAAGTGAGTTTGAGCTCTAGTGGTGTAGGAAAAACCCCTCTCTCTTGGTTGTTGAGAGGTGAGTCTATGCTCTAGTTGCTTGGGCAATACCCTTCTCTCACCATGGATTTGAGAGGTGAGTCTAGGTTGGAATCTTGACCGATAAGGGGATGATCTACCTTGTTGCTCGATATGTGATGGAGGTTGTGCAAAACCCCTCTCTCTTGGTTGTTGACAGGTGAGCCAACTCTCTTGATCTATTAGGGTTTGATGATGGTGATCTTGAGGTTGATGATGACCAAAATGATGTGGTCCTTATGCCTTGCACGATACCCTTTTGTGGTGCTTTGCATGATACCCCTCTTCTAGGGTTTTTTCTTGGGCGATATGATAAGTTGGGTTCTGTTGACCTTGTTGCCCGATATGATCCCTTCACAATGTTAGTGTTGTTGGGCGATATGCCTTGTTATCCATGAAGGTTTTGGGAGTGTTGAACCCTAGATGTCCCTTTGACTGACATGATGCTTGGTAGATATCTCTGTTTTGTGCCTTGGGTGACATGGGTTGGTTTTGATGTTGCCCGATATGGTGCTTGGGTGGTGAAACCCTAGATAGATGCCTTAGTGGTGACTGATATGTAGTGCTTAACTTAGTTGAACGATAGCCCTCCTTGAGCGCCATGATGTAGTTGGATAAAGGCCAGTAGTGTGCTTGTTGGGCGTTATGATCTTGGCCTTGGGCATTATGATGACGGTGGGTGCCCGACATGAAACCCTAACCCTTATGGATGATAGGATCTTAGCCATTAGTGTTGGTTGTGCTTCCCAACACATCTTTGCCTTGGATACCCAATACACCCTACACTTGGGTGCATGATACACTTCTAGACCCAGTTGCACGATACACCCCTTGCTCCTTGGTTGCACGACACAACTCTTGGATCTTGTTGCACGACACACATCAAGTATGGTTTCCCGATATACCTTGTGCATGGATGCACTCCATGGTTGGCCGATATGTGTGGCTAAGTGCCCTCGTTGATAGGATTCTGGTGAGGGAAGTGATCCTGTCTGATACTCCTTGGGTGAGGAATGGAGCTACCCGCCACACCTTTGGTGAGGGTAGGTGGTACCTTTGGTAAGGGTTGCACCTAGCTTGGAAACCCTAGTTTTTGGTGAGTTTGTTATCTTATGCCCTTACCTTTGTTGATGATGTGTTATGAATGATAGGTTGTGACCAGTGATATGTTTAATACCTAAAGTTGGTGCTAAGTAAGATGATAAGATACATGTGTATGTTCATGAGATAACGACATAGTGGATGTTCATGGTTTGATAACAATAATGTAATTTGTCTAAAGATACAGCTTGTGCTTCATGTAACTATGATCATGGATGTTGTTCCAATCATGTACCTTCAACCCTAATAGCATGATAATCATAAAATATGCTTACTAACCATGCAGGTGAATCAAATGAATTCATAAGGTAGGTAAGAGCCATGAGGTATATGTGCTTTGAATAACACTGAATGATGATAATCCTTGGGGATGAGATAACATGTATCACCAGTATGATGTGAAAAGTCTGTGGATCTGATAAAGGCTGAGAGCCTAGTTGAGTTGAAGTCCTATGATGTTAAGATAAGGGATTGCTATCCCATGATGGTGAAGTATGCCTTGAGAGGCAGTAGAATTCTTTAATGAGGGATTGAGATCCCATGGTAATAATGCAACTCAATGTTGTTTATGTTTTACAACTTGGTTGCCTCAACAATCCACTTAAAATATACTAATTAATTACAATGGAACATAACATGTAGTTTGCCCTGGCCATAGATCTATCATCGTCAGTAGTTGGTGATGGTGAAATGGGTTCTCCAATGGGTTAACCTAGAAGTGCATATTGTTGAATATATGTGGTTGCTCCTAGCCAAAAATAGGAGGATTAGAGTAGACCTTTAGTTATAGACTCCAGAGTGTGGTTTCAGGCACGTGGCTCAATATGAAAGAGCATGGTGAATAGGTCCATGCCTCAAGATGTGTGATAAGAGCATGGTGAACAGGCCCATGGCTCAATGATTATGGAGCACGGTGAATTGGCACATGGCTCGGATCACTAGCGTCGATACATGTACCAAGGTAGGCTAGGCAGGGGGTAGCATGACTCTGTGTGGCTGCGGCCACCTAAGCATGAGATTTCGGTCCTGCTTGTTAAGCACTCATGCACTGAGCATGAGGTGGTGAGGTCATGGAGTTCGGGTCTTCAATTGACCTTGTTTGGCACCGGTTAGGGCTTCGTAACCGATGGTTGGATTTGAGTGGTACGGCTCACTTCCTTAGAGTAGGATAATATGTAATCCAGCCGAATAGTATATACCGCTTAGGGCAAAAATACAGAACATTGATTGAGGCCTTACTTGTATAGTTGATCTAGTTATACCTTGCAGTAATTTGTATGATCCTTATATTTTGTGATAAGTTCATATAAATCTTATCTTGTCAATCATGTTCCATAAAGAATACTTGGTTGTATGCCTCCTGGATACCCTGGTAACATTGTTAATAAAATAAGTTCTACTCAGGATGTTGTTCTTATGATCTATCAATATCAGTTATCTGCTTTACCTACTTTTTCTGAAGTTTTATAGTTTCGGCGGGGAGTTATGTTTCTCGCTGGTATTATGTGTCTCACCTTGTTGGTTTACAACCTTTTTAGGTGATCGTGCTAGACGTGGTGGTGGTCATGAGGTTGCGGCCGAGCAGCAAGAAGAGTAGTAGGAGGTAAGAGATGGATGCTACTATTTTGGTTGTTTTGTAGTAGATTCCTAGAGTCATCCATGTACTCTCAGGTCCTCGGAGGTGTTTTGACGATGTTTTATGATGTATAGCTGATGTAGCCTCGTATATCCTGCTGCTGGCCTGATGTGGCCCATTATGTATGTATAAATAGGTGAACTCTGGTGCTGACAGGACAGCTGGTTCCCATAGTCTGTGGAAAAATATCAAGGCTTGTAAATATTTATATAACATGTTTCCTTGTAGGATGAGGATATGAATGTGATAGTTTTTTTTAATCTAATTTCCGCAATCGGTTTTAAGTAACCCGTGTTTTCTGTAATATGTCATTTATGGTGGTTCTGCACGTTTTCGCGTGACGTCTCGTTGTCTGTGTGATGGCGGGATGTCACAATGTACTTATATAAAATCCCTCAAATACAATATTAAAGTCTTAGATGCCTTCCATAAGCAGCACACATGAAAAGCTTGATCGACCAAGCATAGATTTACACAAAGCATAGTAGGATGTCCATCTCATGGAAGTGTGATGGTTGATATGTAGATTTTCACAAAGCATGATGCATATCTATCGTGTCAGATTTTGGGTCAAACTTAACTGGTGACTAGGAGAGCCCAAGCCCAGAAGCATGAAGATGATTATGGCAAAGAGTTGCATATATCATCTATCCAAGAGTTGCATATGATGCAATTGGCATGATGGCCTACCTAAATAGTCAAGTTGTGGGCGATCATCCAAAGCTGCCCCATAATTTGTTGAAATATGGATCTTGGCAACTAGAAGATTGTACGCTGTAATCTTCCAAATTGATACATGAGGATTATCAATTTGAACAAAATAGTGGGAGAAATAATTAATTAAAGGCCTTATTAATATCATCAAATTTATAAAATCAAACAAATCAAAATTGTTTTGAAAAGTTGTAAAATTCTTTTGTAGAATCCATATGGCAAACACAAATACATTATCATTGCGATCAGTTCATAAATGGGATAAACTTCAAATCTAGTGTGGGACTTTTGAGAAGTGTTCTCAATGGTGAGTATACACTCTAAAGTCCTTGTAAGACCAGAGCCAGTTGAACCACTCCAAATGCGCCTAAGGCTAAGACTGGATGCTTACTTGAAGTATGCCAATGACGCCTAAGACGTCAAGAACCTTATGCTGAGCTATATGAACTATGAGTTGCATAAATAGCTTGAAGCATGGAAATTCTTGAGATGGTTATACATCTTAAGAATCATGTAAAGTGTGAAAGGTATAATGTCTTTAAAGTGATGTTTGAGTATAATCAGACAGATGGAGATCAAGTATAATCTCATATGCTCAATATGATTGAGCATATAGATTAACTATGATTTCTTATATGTCAAGAGTTGATCAAACATATGATTCTACAAATCGTTGTGTGAATCATATAGCTAGAAACTTGGCCAAACCATTGTCTGAAGTGCTTGGCATGTTAATGCCAAAGCATTAATGAAGAAATGAGAAATCGGTGATAATGATTAATAGAGTAAAGTCCATTGAATAAAGAAAGGTCAAGAAGTGTTCTGAAGACAAGCTAAGGTCCAAATCTTCATCACTCAAGATATGGATAAGGGTTAAGTGTAAAAATGGAATATGTCCTTTTTCACTTATAAAGATAAGGAAAGAAAGTGACACCATTGTCACATGTTTGACATTAGAAAGGGAACTGACCTCTTTATAGAGGATCTCAGGAAGATGATAGAGATAGAGATCTCTACTTCAGGACTTGAGAGGAAGTAAGCTTGAAACTATGTGGAGCAAGAGTTGCTACCGTTACTATAAGGACCTTGACCTTCGTTTTGGGCTTACCCTATTTGCTTTTCCTAAACCTTGTGTTTAGATGCTTGCTAATCACCTCAAATGGTGATTAGGGTTTGTTTGTGCTTTGTTGAGAGTTGGAGGTGAAACTTGCAAATAACCCAAGTTTTAGGGTTGATGTGCAAGTTTGAAACCTTGAGATATGTTTCTCCCTCTCCTTGCATCCTCTAGGGTTGAGAGGATGGGTTGGGCTCATTGTTTGAGCAGCCTTGAGCTTTGTTTTTCCTTGTTGGGCTTTGCCTTGCTTTGTTGGGCCTTGTGTCGGGCAAGCCCTAGGTATATCGGCCAAGCTTGAGTGTGTTGACCTTGGTGTGTCGGACATGGTGTATCGTCCAAGGAGGGTGTTGGTGGGTGTGTTGGTTTGCCATGTTGGGCGACACACACCCCTCCACCTAGCATCATTTGTGTCACCCCTCCCTTTGTGGACACTTCGTGCTTATTGCTTGCATGTGGCAAAAGCTTTGGGCATGTGGTGGTGGGCGAGAGAGTAGGTGGATTTTCCCCTTGGAAAAGTGTCCCTAGGTTGGGAGACACCTTGCCTTAGTCTCCCCTTCACCCTCTTCTATATATGCCTCTCCTTTCTCTTGCTTAAGATCCCTTTTATTCCTTAGTTGCTTCCCTTCTTCCTTGGTGGACGATACATCCCCTTGGTAGAGCTTGGTGGCTGATCTCCTTGGTGGAATCTTCTTATTCCTCTAGTGGTGGCAGGAACCCTAGAGTGTGTCTTGCTTCTCTTCTTGTGGTGAGCATCTCCCCCTCTTTCCTTGGCACCTTCTTCTCCTTCTTGCTTGTTCTTCGGCCATGGTGGTTATAAGCTTTTTTTTCTTCTTGTGGTGGCTGAAGGTGGTGCTTGGAGCTTGGAAGCTTGGAGCTAGGAGCTTGGAGCTTACTTAAGGCAGGTTACATAACTCCTAACCCTAGCTATACTACTTCCTTTTCATGTTGCATGTTTATATGTCATCTTGATCGGCCACGCATCTTGTTAGATATGTTTCTTGCCCTAGTATGTACCCTTTTGTCTTGTTATATATATAGTGGTCATGTTGTTGATGTGTTCTTAGACCTTGTGGCCGAACCTTGAGTTTAGGGTTCCTTGGGAAAAACCCCTTTCTCTCCCATTTGGTTTTTGAGAAGTGAGTTCGAGCTCTAGTGGTGTAGTCAAAACCCCTCTCTTGGTTGTTGAGAGGTGAGTCTATGCTCTAGTTGCTTGGGAAATACCCTTTTCTCACCATGGATTTGAGAGGTGATCCTAGGTTGGAATCTTTACCGATAAGGGGACGATCCACCTTATTACCCGATATGTGATGGAGGTTGTGCAAAACCCCTCTCTCTTGGTTGTTGAGAGGTGAGCCAACTCTCTTGATCTATTAGGGTTTGATGATGGTGATCTTGAGGTAGATGATGACCAAAACGATATGGTCCTTGTGCCTTGCATGATACCCTTTTGTGGTGCTTTGCATGATACCCCTCTTCTAGGGTTTTGTCTTGGGCGATATGATAAGTTGGGTTTTGTTGACCTTGTTGCCCGATATGAACCCTTCACCATGTTAGTGTTGTTGGGCGATATGCCTTGTTACCCAAGAAGGTTTTGGGAGTGTTGAACCCTAGATGTCCCTTTGACCGACTTGGTGCTTGGTAGATATCTCTGTTTTGTGCCTTGGGCAACATGGGTTGGTTTTGATGTTGCTCGATATGGTGCTTGGGTGGTGAAACCCTAGATAGATACCTTAGTGGTGACCGATATGTAGTGCTTAACTTAGTTGAACGATAGCCCTCCTTGAGTGTCATGATGTAGTTGGATAGAGGTCAGTAGTGTGCTTGTTGGGTGTTATGATCTTGGCCTTGGTTGATATGGCCTTGGGCGTTATGATGATGGTGGGTTCTCGACATGAAACCCTAACCCTTATGGGCGATAGGGTCTTGGTCGTTAGTGCTGGTTGTGCTGCCCGACACATATTTGCCTTGGATGCCCGATACACCCTGCACTTGGGTGCACGATACACTTCTGGACCTAGTTTCATGATACACCCCTTGCTCCTTGGTTGCATGACATAGCTCTTGGATCAAGTTGCACGACACACATCAGGTCTGGTTGCCCAATATCCCTTGTGCATGGATGCACTCCATGGTTGGCCGATATGTGTGGCTAAGTGCCCTAGTCGGTACGCTTCTGGTGAGGGAAGTGATCCTGGCCGATACTCCTTGGGTGAGGAATGGCGCTACCCGCCACAACTTTGGTGAGGGTAGGCAGTACCTTTGGTAAGGGTTGCACCTAGCTCGGAAACCCTAGTTTTGGTGAGTCGTTATCTTGTAATCGCACCTTTGTTGATGATGTGTTATGAATGATAGGTTGTGATCAGTGATATGTTTGATACCTAAAGTTGGTGCTAAGTAAGATGATAAGATACATGTGTATGTTCATGAGATAATGGCATAGTGGATGTTCATGGTTTGATAACAATAACATAATTAGTATATAGATATAGCTTGTACTTCATGTAACTATGATCATAGATGTTGTTCCAATCATGTACCTTCAACCCTAATAGCATGATAATCATAAAATATGCATGCTAACCATGCAGGTGAATCAAATGAATTCATAAGCCAGGTAAGAGCCATGAGGTATATGTGCTTTGAATAACATTTAATTATGATAATCCTTGTGGATGAGATAACATGTATCACTAGTATGATGTGAAAGGTCTATGGATCTGATAAAGGCTGAGAGCCTAGTTGAGGTGAAGTCCTCTAATGTTGAGATAAGGGATTGCTATCCCATGATGGTGAAGTATGCCTTGAGAGGTAGTAGCATTATGTGATGAGGGATTGAGATTCCATGGTAATAATGCAACCCAATGCTATTTATGTTTTACAACTTGGTTGCCTCAACAATCCACTTAAAATATACTAATTAATTACATTGGAACATATCATGTAGTTTTCCCTGGCCATAGATCCATCATTGTTAATAGTTGGTGATGGTGAAACGGGTTCTCCTGTGGGTTAACCCGGAAGCGCATATTGTTCAATATGTGTGGTTGCTCCTAGAAAAAAATAGGAGGATTAGAGTACAAGTTCGGTTGTAGACTCCACAACGCGCTTTCAAGCACGTGGCTCAATATGAAAGAGCATGGTGAATAGGCCCATGGCTCAGAATGTGTGATAAGAGCATGGTGAACAGGCACATGACTCAATGATTATGGAGCACGGTGAACAGGCCCATGGCTCAGATCACTAGCGCTGATACCTATACCAAGGTGGGCTAGGCAGAGGGTAGCCTGACCCTATGTGGCTGCGACCACCTAAGCATGAGACTATGGTCCTGCTTATTAAGCACTCATGCACTGACCATGAGGTGGTGAGGTCGTGGAGTCCGGCTCTTCCATTGACCTTGTATGGCACCGGCTTGGGCTTTACAGCTGATGGTTGGATTTGAGCGGTACGACTCACTTCCTCAGGGCATGATAATACGCAATCCAGCCGAATAGTATATACCGCTTAGGGCAAAAATATGGAAATTGAGGCCTTGCTTGTATAGTTGATCTAGTTATACCTTGCAATTATTTGTACGATCCTTATATTTTGTGATAAGTTCTTATAAAGCTTATCTTGTCAATCATGTTCCATAAAGAATACTTGGTTATATGCCTCTTGGATACCCTGGTAAGATTTTTAATAAAATAAGTTCTGCTCAGGATGTTGCTCTTATGATCTGTTGATATCAGTTATCTACTTTACCTGCTTTTTTTGAAATTTTATAGTTTTGGCGGGGAGTTATGTTTCTCGCTGTGTGTCTCACCCCATTGGTTTACAACCTTTTTAGGTGATCATGCTAGACGTGGTGGTGGTTGTGAGGTTACGGCTGAGCAGCAAGAAGAGTAGTAGGAGGCAAGAGATGGATGTTGTTATTTTGGTTGTTTTGTAGTAGAGTCCTAGAGTCATCCATGTACTCTCAGGTCCTTAGAGGTGTTTTGATGATGTTTTACGATGTATAGATGATGTAGCCTCGTATATCCTACTGTTGGCCTGATGTGGCCTGTTATGTATGTATAAACATGTGATGAACTCTGGTGCTGACAGGATAGCTAGTTCCCATAGGTTGTGGACAAATATCAAGGCCTATAAATATTTATATAACATGTTTCCTTACATGATGAGGATCTGAATGTGATAGTTTTCTTTTATCTACTTTCCACAATCGGTTTTAATTAACCTGTGTTTTCTGTAATATGTGATTTATGGTGGTTTTGCACATTTTCATGTGACGTCTTGTTGTCTATGTGATGGCGGGATGTCACAACAAGTTTTGGTATCATAGCTCTAGGTTTGATGAGTATACATGGATCTAGGACTAGGGTTGTGTCTGTTCTTGTGAGTTTTCTAGATTTTCTTACAATAACCTTCTGCCCTCATCGGAAGATAAAGCTTAAAGATGTCTAGAAACAATGAAGAACATGATGCTGAGAGCAGTGATGCTACATCAGTTGATGGAGCAAGAGTGTAGGCACATGAAGATCGGGTGCCTGAAGTCCCCCAACTTGACCCAACCATTCTTAAAAACCCTGCCTATCAGTAGCGTATGGGGCAGTTAATGGCTATGATGAATCTCATGGTGGAAAGGTTGCAAGTGCCTCCGCCAAGAGCACAGGCTCCCCATCGTGAAACATTGGGTATTAGGAAGACCTTTGAGAGGCTTTGCCGAGTCAGAGCTTCAGATTATACTGGAATGGCTGATCTAGCGGATGTAGATATGTGGTTGACAAGTCTTGAGAAGGCCTTCCAAATCCTTGACATCCCCAAAGTAGACAAAGTCATGCACGTTGTCTACCTTCTGAAAGGTAGTGATGGCCACTGGTGGGCCATCGAGGAGGAGAAGCAACCTGATGAGGTGATCTGATGGGATGTTTTCCGACGGGAGTTTGTCAGCCGATACTTCCCGAAGATGTATCTGGACAAGAAGATCAACCAGTTTGAGTGTATGCACCAAGGATCGATGAGCATCACCGAGTATGAAGCTAGGTTTATGGACATGTTTAGGTTTTGTCCTCAAATGGCACCGACAGATGATGAGAGAATCATACGGTTTGAGAAAGGTTTGAGTGCTGAGTTGACAACACCTACTGCTTCTTTGGAGAACCGAGAGCGGTTTGCCACATTTGTGGAGTCTGTCCAAAGGATAGAATAGTCTGTCAAGGAGAAGAGAGAGTCCATGACCAAGAAAAGGCATGCTTAGTTCCCGAGACAGAGGTTTGATGGCTTCAAGAAGCCAAGGTTTTTAGCACCTTCTGTGATACAAGGTTCCAGTGCGTCGTCACAATGGTCTCCGAGTAAGGGATGAGGGCGTGGATTTTCACCATCCAAAGCCCACAGTACAGCTTCAGTGGCAGTGATAGTACAACTTCAGTGGCAGTGACAGGGCCATCAAGGCCACAACAGAGAGACCAGTCATTACATCTTTGTGGTCAGGTAGGGCATTTCAGGACAAATTGCCCAAAAAGAGATGTTGAAGTGACACAACAGCTGAGGCGGAATCAGCAAGGGTCAGATAGACATCAGTCTAGTGGTAACAGAGGGCGAGGATGCGGTCAAGCGTCACAAGCGGGATCGTCTGCCCAAGGAAGCAGAGGATGTGGACGATAGCAAGCAGCAGATCGATTCTATACTATGAGTCAGCCGGAGGCGATAGTCAACCCGCGAGTGGTGGCAGGTCATATGGAGTTATTTCATTCTGATTTGTCTTCTTCTTGCTTTATATCTATTTTGGTTGACCCAGGTGCTACACACTCTTTTATCACACGTAGTACACTTAATAGCTGTCTTTTACCCGTTAGCTATAAGAGAGACAGTCTGTTGTTAGAAACCCCTCTTGTTGGACCAGCGTTGCTTTGAGAGGAGTGTCCATCTTGTGTTTTATCCTTTTCGAGGCACAGTATACAAGTGGATCTTATACCACTTGATATGTATGGATTCGATGTGATCCTTGGAATGGATACCTTAAAAAAGTATAAGGTTGTGTTGGACTGTGGTTCCAAACAAGAAGTGTTTGATGACGATAGTGAAAAGTGGATCTTCCAGGGAGATAGAAAGATCCTTCTAACATGTTTCATATCAGCTATGGTGGTAGAGAAGTTGTTGCGGCAAGGATGGAAGGCATTCTTAGGTCACGTTGTGGATACCAAGGCAAAAGGTTCTATCCTTAAGGAGGTGCATGTTATCCGAGGGTTTGTGGATGTGTTTCTCAATGAGTTCCCCGGTGTTCCTCCACCTTGAGAGATTGACTTTGAGATCAACCTAGTGGAAGGAACAACTAGTTGCTCAGACACCATACAAGATGGCTCCATCCAAGATGGTAGAGCTGAAGAAGCAGTTACAGGAGTTGCTGGATAAAGGTTTAATCAGACCGAGCACATTTCCGTGGGGTGCATAGGTCCTATTCGTAAAGAAGAAAGATGGATCGATGTGTTTGTGCATAGATTACCGACAGTTGAACAAAGTTACAATCAAGAACAAGTATCTGTTATTGAGAATAGATGATCTATTTGATCATTTGCATGGCGCTACAGTGTTCTCAAAGTTCGATCTACGGTATGTATATCATCAGTTAAGAATTAAGGATGAGGACATACCCAAGTCAGCTTTTAGGATGAGGTATGGTCACTTTGAGTTCGTGGTTATGCCGTTTGGGCTAACCAATGTGCCTGCTACTTTCATGGATCTGATGAACATGGTGTTCCGTCCGTTTCTAGATCAATTTATTGTAGTTTTGATAGATGACATCTTGATCTATAGTCGGGATAGTCAAGAGCATGAACAGCATCTATGACAAGCGTTGAGTCTGCTACGCCAACATCAATTTTATGCCAAGTTTAGTAAGTGCGAGTTCTGGTTGAAAGAAGTGACTTTTTTGGGTCATGTGATATCTGCAGAAGGAGTCAGAGTGGACCCTAAGAATGTGGAGTCAGTTGCAGACTGGGAGCAACCAAAGACGCCGATAGAAGTTTGTAGTTCTCTGGGTTTAGGAGGATACTACTGGAGGTTTATAAGAAACTTCAGTGTGATCACGTTGCCACTGACAAAGTTGACCAAGAAGGATGTACCTTTTGTTTGGGATGATTGTTGTCAGCAAGCTTTCTAAAGATTGAAGGAGAAGCTGACTAGTGCTCCAGTGTTGGTACTGCCAGAGCCTGGGAAAGGCTATATGGTATTCTACGATGCTTCCAAGAAAGGATTAGGATGTGTGCTGATGCAGGAAGATCATGTGGTTTCTTTTGCTTCGCGACAGCTTAAGAAGCATGAGGAGAATTATCTGACACATGATTTGGAGCTGGCAGCGGTGGTCCATGCATTAAAGATTTGGAGACACTATCTTTATGGGGAAGTGTGTCAGATCTTTACAGATCATAAGAACTTGAAGTACATCTTCTCACATAGTGAGCTGAACATGCGATAGTGTCGCTGGATGGAGTTGATCAATGATTACAATTGCATCATTGAGTATCATCCCGGTAAAGCGAACGTGGTAGCTGATGTGCATAGCAGAAAGTCTTCTTCTCTCTCTATGAAGAAGGCACAGTTGAGTTCCTTGGTATGCCATAGGCGGGATATGTTTGTCTCTTTGCGGTAGATGAAAGTATGGTTGGAAGTCGCCTTATTGGCAGGATTGTTGGCACAGATGCAAGTAAAGCCTACGTTGAGACAGTAGATCAAAGACGCATAGCAGACAAATGTTTCAGTTCAGTTAATCAAATTAGAGTTTGGTAGCAAAAAGCATGATGGGTTCCATGAGTCTGAGGATGGACTAGTTTTCTATCATGGTAGGTTGGTGGTCCCCGATGTTGATGATCTGAGAAAGCTAGTGCTCGAGGAAGCACACACATCGATGTATGCTATGCATCCAGGTGTCACCAAGATGTATCATAATCTGAAGGACCTATATTGGTGGTCTGGATTGAAGAGAGATGTAGCTGAGTTTGTGGCTAGGTGTGTGGTATGCCATCAAGTAAAGGTTGAGCATCAGAAGCCGGCAGGTACGTTGCAACCCATGTCGATACCACAGTAGAAATGGGATCATATAACGATGGATTTCATAGTTGGTCTGCCGAGGACAACGAAGAATCATGATTCCATCTGGGTGATAGTGGACAGATTGACAAAGTCTGCTCACTTCATACCTGTAAAGACAACATATAAAGCAGAGAAGCTTGCTCAGGTGTATGTGGATGCGATAATGGGTTTGCACAGTGTTCCCGCAATGATAGTCTCTGACATAGGACCCCAGTTCATGAGTCTTTTTTAGGAACAATTGCACAAAGCGTTGGGAACATAGTTGAGGTTCAGTACCGCTTTCCATCCACAGACAGATGGACAGTCTGAAAGGACTATTCAAGCTTTTGAGGATCTTCTCTGAGCTTGTATTTTGCAGTTCCTAGGTAGTTGGTACGTGCATTTCAGTTTGATAGAGTTCGCCTACAACAATAGTTACTAGCGGAGCATCGACATGGCTCCTTATGAGGCTTTGTATGGCAGGAAGTGCAGATCTCCTTTGTGCTGGTATGAATCGGGAGAGTATCAACTTTGGGTCTTGAGTTAGTGCAGCAGACAACAGAGAAGATCAAAGTGATACATCAATAGTTGAGAGCGGCATAGGATCGACAGAAGTCGTATGTAAATAATCACCGACGACCCCTAGAGTTTCAGGTGGGAGACAAAGTGTATCTCAAGGTCTCACCATGGAAAGGCATGCTGAGGTTTGGACGGAAAGGCAAGTTGGTACCCCAAGTATATGAGGCTATATCCAGTAGTAGCACGTGTTGGCAAGGTAGCTTACAAGTTAGAACTGCCGCCAGAGTTGCACAGGTTACATCCGGTGTTCCATGTCAATATGTTGAAGGAAAGTCATCCAGACATAGGGACAGTGATATAGCCATTTGAGGTTGAGCTTGATGAAGATGTGACCTACGAGGAAGGTCCATTGATGATTCTTGACAGAAGAGTAAATAAGTTGAAAAGGAAGGACCTGGTTCTTGTAAAGGTACTTTGGCATCATTGTGACATTGAGGAAGCCACATGGGAGCTCGAGGAAGAGATGAGAAGGAAGTAACCTTCACTTTTCTCTTCGGATTTTGGGGGAAAAATCCCTTTGTAGAGGTTTATGGCTTGTAAGGACCCTGACCTTAATTTTAGGATTACCCTATATGCTTTGCCTAAACCTTGTGTTTAGATGCTTGCTAATCACCTCAAATGGTGATTAGGCTTTTTTTTGTTCTTTGTTGAGAGTTGGAGATGCAACTTGCAAATAACCCAAGTTTTAGGGTTGATGTGCAAGTTTGACACCTTGAGAGATGTTTCTCCCTCTCCTTGCATCCCCTAGGGTTGAGAGGATGGGTTGGGCTTGTTGTTTGAGTAGCCTTGGGCTTTGTTTTGCCTTTTTGAGCCTTGTTTGAGCTTTGGCTTGCTTTGTTGGGCCTTTTGTCAGGCAAGCCCTAGGTGTATCGGGCTAGCCTGAGTGTGTCGACCTTGGTGTGTCGGCCATGGTGTATCGACCATGGAGGGTGTTGGTGGGTGTGTCAGTTTGCCATGTTGGGCGAAACACACCCCTCCACCTAGCATCATTTGTGTCACCCCCACTTGTGGACACTTGGTGCTTGTTGCTTGCATGTGGAAAAATCTTTGGACATGTGGTGGTGGGTGAGATAGTATGTGGCTTTTCCCCATGGATAAGTGTCCCTAGGTTGGGCGAAATCTTGTCTTAGTCTCCCCTTCACCCTCTTCTATATGTGCCTCTCCTTTCTCTTACTTAGGATCCCTTTTGTTCCCTAGTTGCTTCCCTTCTTCCTTGGTGGACGATACCTCCCCTTGGTAGATCTTGGTGGCTGATCTCCTTAGTGGAGTCTTCTTCTTCCTCTAGTGGTGGCTAAACCCTAGAGTGTGTCTTTGTACTCTTATTGTGGTGAGCATCTCCCCCTCTTTCCTTAGAACCTTCTTCTCCTTCTTGCTTGTTCTTCGGCCATGGTGGTTATAAGCTTTGTTTTTCTTCTTGTGGTAGCCGAAGGTGGTGCTTCGAGCTTGGAATCTTGGTGCTAGGAGCTTGGATCTTCCTTAAGGTGAGTTACATAACTCCTAACCCTAGCTATATTGCTTCCTTTTCATGTTGCATGTTTATATGTCATCTTGATCGGCCATGCATCTTGTTAGATATGTTTCTTGCCCTAGTATGTACCATTTTATCTTGTTATATATATAGTGGTCATGTTGTTGATGTGTTCTTAGATGTTGTGGCCGAACCTTGAGTTTAGGGTTCCTTGGGAAAAACCCCTTTCTCTCCCATTTGGTTTTTGAGAAGTGAGTTTGAGCTCTAGTGGTGTAGGCAAAACCCCTCTCTCTTGGTTGTTGAGAGGTGATTCTATTCTCTAATTGCTTGGGCAATACCCTTCTCTCACCATGGATTTGAGAGGTGAGCCTAGGTTGGAATCTTGACCGATAAGGGGATGATCCACCTTGTTGCCCGATATGTGATGGAGGTTGTGCAAAACCCCTATCTCTTGGTTGTTGAGAGGTGAGCCAACTCTCTTGATCTATTAGGGTTTGATGATGGTTATCTTGAGGTTGATGATGACCAAATCGATATGGTCCTTGTGCCTTGCACGATACCCTTTTGCGACACTTTGCACGATACCCCTCTTCTAGGGTTTTGTCTTGGGCGATATGATAAGTTGGGTTCTGTTGACCTTGTTGCCCGATATGACCCCTTCACCATGTTAGTGTTGTTGGGTGATATGCCTTGTTACCCAAGAAGGTTTTGGGAGTTTTGAACCCTACATGTCCCTTTGACCGACATGGTGCTTGGTAGATATGTTGTGACTAGTGATATGTTTGATACCTAAAGTTGGTGCTAAGTAAGATGATAAGATACTTGTGTATGTTCATGAGATAAAGGCATAGTGGATTTTCATGGTTTGATAACAATAATGTAATTTGTCTACATATATAGCTAGTGCTTCATGTAACTATGATCATGGATGTTGTTCCAATCATGTACCTTCAACCCTAATAGCATGATTATCATAAAGATCTACGTTTAGTGATTCAGTTATCTCTCTTGATATGCATACTAACCATGCAGGTGAATCAAATGAATTCATAAGCCAGGTAAGAGCCATGAGGTATATGTGCTTTGAATAACAATGAATGATGACAATCCTTATGGGTGAGATAACATGTATCACTAGTATGATGTGATAGGTTTGTGGATCTGATAAAGGATGAGAGCCTATTTGAGGTGAAGTCTTATGATGTTGAGATAAGGGATTGATATCCCATGATGGTGAAGTATTCCTTGAGAGGCAGTAGCATTCTGTGATGAGGGATTGAGATCCCATGGTAATAATGCAACTCAATGTTGTTTATGATTTACAACTTGGTTGCCTCAACAATCCACTTAAAATATACTAATTAATTACAGTGGAACATATCATGTAGTTTTCCCTGGCCATAGATCCATCATTATCAGTAGTTGGTGATGGTGAAATGGGTTCTCCTGTGGGTTAACCCAGAAGTGCATATTGTTGAATATGTGTGGTTGCTCCTAGCCAAAAATAGGAGGATTAGAGTATAACTTCAGTTGTAGACTCCAGAGTGCGGTTTTAGGCCTGTGGCTCAATATGAAAGAGCATGGTGAACAGGACCATGGCTCAGGATGTGTTATAAGATCATGGTGAATAGGCCCATGGCTCAATGATTATGGAATACAGTGAATAGGCCTGTGGCTCAGATCACTAGCGCCGATACATGTACCAAGGTGGGCTAGGAAAAAGGGAGCCTGGCCCTGTGTGGCTGCGACCACCTAAGCATGAGACTGTGGTCATGCTTGTTAAGCACTCATGCAGTGACCACGAGGTGGTGAGGTCGTTGAGTCTGGCTCTTCCATTGACCTTGTATGGCACCGGCTTGGGCTTCGCAGCCGATGGTTGGATTTGAGCAGTACGGCTCACTTCCTCAGGGCAAGATAATACATAATCCATCCGAATAGTATATATCGCTTAGGGCAAAAATATGAAACATTGATTGAGGCCTTGCTTGTATAGTTGATCTAGTTATACCTTGCAGTTATTTGTATGATCCTTATATTTTGTGATAAGTTCTTATAAAGCTTTTCTTGTCAATCGTGTTCCATAAAGAATACTTGGTTATATGCCTCCTGGATACCCAGGTAAGATTGTTAATAAAATAAGTTCTGCTCAGGATGCTACTCTTATGATCTGTTGATATCAGTTATCTACTTTACCTGCTTTTTATGAAGTTTTATAGTTTTGGCGGGGAGTTATGTTTCTCGCTGAGACTGTGTGTCTCACCCCGTTGGTTTACAACTGACGTGTATTTTACTACGCGCTTAAACGCAAGTATACGCGTCGAGTAATATAGGCCTTGTGAGGCCCGAGTCGAACTCAGGGATACGTGAATTATTGGAGACTTCTACTAACTAATCGCAATCAGCTAGGCCGATTAACAAAGTAGGGTTTTGTTGTTGAAATTAAAAGAAAATAAAAATCAAACAAAGAAAACAACCGATTAAAGGTTAATTTAATCAATTCAAAGGGATATCTTTAGGATGGCGGTTTCACCGCGGGTCAACATTGTATTAGGTTTCATATAATTCCTCACACTTCTCTCTCTATCCGGGTAGTGGCCTGAATACAGAATTACCCACTGTCGTGGTGTAAGTCACTACTTAGGTTTAGGTTGATTCCACCGTCGTAGTAATCATTCCCCTAAACTAAGTGCATTATAAACGGTCCCTCAATTCCCACCATTAATTTTACAACTCCTTTGTCAAGGGTTTTATTAATTAATGTAGATTTCGTCTCTTTTCAACCGTTAATCCTTCTGTCGAAGTGATTAAGGGCATTAAATTATTATTATGGTGATCAAGCATAACAATAGAAATGGAGAAAACGAATCTATACCACGGATTTGAGAGAGAAAATATGAATTATCAATATAAAAATGTCATACAATGTATTCCCGGGCTACTCCCGGTCCTAAAGATTGAGGATTTTAGCCTCTCATGTTCATCTCACACGAATACATGGTAGAAATGGGGGATTTCATAAGAAAAACGTGAAACAAGTGGGAAAACCCCTGAACGGAGAAGAACCGGTAGATCCTTGGCGTAGAACACAAGCTTCCCCGCCTGTCGGTGGTGGAAATCGTCTTCGGCAGCGTCCGAATCACCCAGGATGATCTTATGGCCTCCGTTCTCCTTTCTCTCCTTCCTCGGCACTCGTGCAATCCAAAAATTCGATATCCTCGTCTGGGCGGCCGTCATTAGGTATAAGTCCCTAATTAGGTCGTCAAATAACAACAGCCGTCCGATCGAGATCAAAACAGATCCAACGCATATCTGCCGGCGTCGATACCATCGACGCGGGTCGATGGTATCGACCCAGCGGATTAGCGGCAGCTTCCCTTTCTTTTAGTCTGAGCGCCTGTGGTCATCTCGATACCATCGACTTGGGTCGATGGTATCGACTCTCTTTAGCGTCGGTTGTTGTCATTTAGCGATGTTGTAGCTCTCCATGTGTCGATGGCATCGACTTGGGTCGATGGTATCGACAGTTTCCTCGCCAGCAATCTGAAGGAATCTCGATACCATCGACTTGGGTGTCGATGGTATCGACTCTGTGCTGCTCCTCTCGTCTGGCAATCTGTGGCTTGGTCGATGGTATCGACGGAAGCAAATACTTGTTTTTCCTGAAATTTCACAACAAGACCAAGTAAATCCACACATATAATAATATTATGATAAATAATGCTCAAAATAGTAAAACAAAGGGGATTTGACATAATATGAAGGCAAAGACCGAAATGAGTGAATTATGCAATATTATCCATAAAATGAGTAATTAGAGCACAAAACACATATGAAAAAGGTCTACAAATGCGACTCAAAATCATCGCACCAAACTCCCCTAAGCTTAAACATTGCTCACCCTCGAGCAACTAATCCTTAGAATAGAATTGCAGATGTAAACTAAAAATCAACACACCAACCCACATCCCATGTGACTCCCACTGAACGTTCTCAAACCGGCCTTCTCTAACCACATAACAGTAATTACCCTAAAGGAGAAAATAATCGTCAATAAGAGAAATTGTCCTTCAAACCGATGAACACTATCACATAAGGCAGTTAACATAATAAAATTCGCCGATTCAGCATTGGTGCATCTTGTGATCGCCTACACTACATTGCTCGCCCTTAACTACCATCTACATGGAAGCAGTTCTCCTGATAATCATTAGTGAGGAGAAATTCACGGTGGCCTACCAATCCGAGCAACGGGTGGATGGAATGGGTGGTTCATGGAAGAACTTGGACGTATTGCACAGTTTCAAAATGCATAAAACAAAATGTCCTACGTGATGCAAATGCACAATAAAAATGCCCTAATGCCTAATTTGGGTGAAATGATGCATGCCCTAACCTTCCACCTCAAAATGAGATGGAAATCTACTTAAGCCACATCATGTACTCAAATTTCCTGTAATGCGAGTGATATCATGTTCCTTTCTCCCTCTTATTCCATTTTCTTCTAAATTCTCTTTTTTTTCTTCTTTTCTCAATTTTTTCAGATTTTCAGCAAAAAAAAATTTCTTCTCTTTTTTTTTCTTTTTTTAGCCCACATATCCATAATTGCTTAGAGATACATGTATTGGGCTATATTCTTCATGATTGGAAATCTTTGCGATATTTCGAAGGTATGGAACAGTTTAGATCACTTTTGAGGAAAAACTGAGATACATGGTGTACTTTATGCATGATAATCATGAAAGTCATGAGTGCAACTACATGGCATGCACCTAAAGGTAGTGCGCATGAATCCCTATATTTTTCTCTTTTTATGCAAAAGTATGGAAAATATCAATGCAATTCCTATCTAAATGCTATGCATACAAGAAGGAATTAAAACTGTGCTTTACTTCCAATTCTTAGGTGGATTATGGAAAAATGAAGTAGAATGATCACAAGATTAGATGACTGAACCTTAGAAGAGTATTATGTGTCCCTCCTTACTGACATGTGTAGTGGTTTGGAGGGTTCTCTCTCTTACATCCAATTAAGGTCTCATTACCATTTGGTTAGGTTAGGCTCAAACAACCGTTACTATCCACTTTTCATGAGTCAACAGGGGTGTGGGTGTGACATATTGCTTTAGAGTTGACCTAATCAATCATTTTCATAGGACAAGTTTCCCAAGGACAACCAAGTCAAGCTATCCAAAAGACACAAAAAATTTTAAATTCCCTTAAAATTTCCCATGAAAACAGCGAGATGACAATTTTTAAGACATCCACGGTTACACTAGATAGATGTGGATCCTAAACAATAACTAAAATTGCAAGAACAAATAACAAAGCAAAAACTAAAAATAACAAAAGAAAAGATAAAAGATAGAGTTGTTCCAGCCACCCCCCTAAGCTTGAATTCGACTATGGCCTCATAGTCAAAAACCAACTTAAGGGTGGAACAGTGATACCCTGATCAATCCTGCGGAGGCGGTGGTGGGTATTGTGGTGCCGTAGGATCCCAAGACGGGTACTCCCCCTGGAAGCTTGGATCATATTGGGTCCTCGGCGGAGGCTGTGGATAGCCTCCAAAGTAATCTCGACTCCAATAATGGTCGAAGAAGGGCTCCTGTTGCATCTCTATCCGCTGCAACCGGTTGTGTATTTGCTCTTGGTTGGCGAGGATGAGCCGCTCGTTCTCGAACATAGCCCGTTGATTATCAAGTACCCAGCTCGTAGTCTCATGAATGCCGGTATACATAGCCATGTGCTGCTGCTGAGTCTGCTGTATATCCTACAGCATCGTGTACATTCCCTGCATGGAATAGGGATCCTCAGCTGGCTGCTCGTGCTGTGGTGATGGCGGCGGGGGCTGAGATGATGAAGATGCACTCGGATGCATCCTAGGATGCTTCCGTGGTGCCACACGTGCAAGAAGAGGTGTGAAAGCCTCCTCTTCCTCCTCAGCCTCGCCTCCTTGCTCGTCATCACCGCCTTCTTCTTCATCGGACTCGACGGCTATGATCGGCCACCGGAAGTGCTGGGCTCCCTCGATGTGGAAGACGACGTCCGGCAGTGCACACTCTTGATAAGCTTGGTTGACGTGGCAATGTGCGTACGCCGACCCATCCCGGAGAAGGATAAGGTTTGAACGGTGCAAGTGTTGCACGTTCACCTTACTCTTTGTGGAAATCGGAGTCATGGACTGAAAATTCAGCCCCAAGTAGTGCGCCAACTTGGTGATGAGCCCACCAAAATGGATCGGAGCCTTCCTTGTACTCCTCTTCACCGCCAGGACGCGCTGCAGAAAGAACGCACCCCAGTTGCATTCTTGTCGCTTCAGGAGCATGTAGAGGAAGAAAAGATCGCTCTCCTGAAACTTGCTCAATGCCAAATCGCTTCGAGCAAAGAACGTAAGGCTCAACATCCGGTGTAAGACTCGGACAAAGGGATGCTCGAAGTCCGCTACCGCAGCATTATGGTAGCTCACTATCTTTCCCACCGGCACTGTGACTAGCTCGGCGAAGATCTTGTCGTAGTCGGTGCGGGAATCTGGGCGTCGGTGATCATGTTGGGAGTGGTTCCAGTTAAAGATGTTGTTTAACTGCTTAAGAGTGATGTTGTAGTTGATGTTGAAAAGCCGGAAGGACACCCTCCCCTTGATCCACTCACGGTCCGACGCCACCACGTCGTTGGGTACGACGCAGACGTCGAGGGATGCCATAAACTCCGCCACCAATTCCTTGTAGGTGGGCCATTCACCGAAGAACGGCTGCCCATCCACATGGCGCTCCAGCTCGCCTGTCCTTATGCTGGTGTGGCGTGCTTGACCCTTCAGCACATAGGCCAAGTTGGCCTCGAATCCCAGATCACGGATCATTCCCCGGTCCACATACCGGGTCGGCTCGATCTTCCGCTTCATGATCTCCTCATAGACCTTCTTCACCTCCGCGGAAGGGTGAGCCAGGCGCGGACGTGAGACTGAAGCAGTAGGGGGTGGAACAAACTCCACAATCTCTTGCGAGGATGATGATCTGGCGGCGTGCACCATTGTTGCAAGAAAGATGGGATTAGAAGAAGAGAGCTCGGGGAAGATGGAGAAGTGATTCTCCGCTCGATGAAGATTCTCGCTCGATGTCGCTTCTCTTCAGTCTTAGATGGCTCGGGGGAGTGCTCGGCGTAAAGGAGGACGTTTGCTCTGAAGTTGTGATGTCAAATGACGTTGCAAGTCTCCTTAAATAGACTTGGCCGGCGCTACTGTCGACCCGTCGATACCATCGACGCGGGTCGATGGTATCGACACGTCTCGATGCTATCCGCCTCCCTCGCGAGTATCGACGGCTGACGTTTGTTGGATCAGGAAATCCGGATTGCTGACCTGTCGATACCATCGATGCAAGTCGATAGTATCGACGCAGCACCCAGATCGCTAACGTGGATTCGCGAGCGTCGTCGATGTCTTGGTGCGGATCGGTGACATGGATGTCGATAGCATCGACGAGGGTCGATGGTATCGACTTGCTTTTATTGCGACACCGCCACTTCTTCAATTTAACCTGTGATCATGTCGATACCATCGACGAGGCCGTCGATGGTATCGAGTTGACTGAGCAAAAATCTTCTGAACTTCTCCAGAGATCTCGATGGTATCGACTGGCATGTCGATACCATCGACACTTTTATTGCGACCTGCCTGTAGGTACGTCGATACCATCGACGGGGCCGTCGATAGTATCAACTCAGTGCGATTTTTGTAGCTGTCAATCTAAACCCATGTCGATACCATCGACGAGTGTGTCGATGGTATCGACCCTACCTGTGCCTGCACATTAAACAAACGGATCAAGGTATATTCTTTAAACTAAAATTTAAATGAAATAAAAGCAATCTATTACTAAAATTAACCTATCCCAATGTACCAATGGTTGGGTTGCCTCCCAACAAGCGCCCTTGTTTAGCGTCTTAGGCTAGACGTCTTCCCATTATCTCATTCATGCACAAGTGAAATGAGTTTGACCTCATCCACTTTCCTCTTGTAGTTCTCACCAAAATACAACTTCAAGCGTTGCCCGTTCACCAAGAACGTGGCATCTCCATCACGCACAAGAATTGCTCCGTGCAGTTTCACCTCCTCCACTATGAAGGGTCCACTCCACCGGGATTTCAGCTTCCTAGGATGCAATTTAAGACGGGAGTTAAACAATAGAACGCTGTCTCCCTTCTTGAACGTGCGCATCTCAATATGGCGATCGTGGATCAGCTTTGTGCGCTCCTTGTAGATGCGAGCATTCTCATATGTCGTCATACGTAGCTCATCCAATTCATTCAATTCAAACATCCTTTTTCTCCCGGACTCATTATAGCACAAGTTCAGCCTTCTTAGCACCCAATGGGCCTTGTGCTCCAGCTCCGCCGGAAGGTGGCAAGCCCGGCCATACGCCAACCTAAAAGGCGTGGTGCCTATAGGTGTTTTGTACGCCGTTCTATACGCCCAAAGTGCGTCCGGTAGCAATGCACTCCAATTTTTCCTTGTGGATGCTACGGTCCTTTCTAATATCTTCTTGATTTCCCTATTTGATACCTCCACTTGTCCTTGCATCTGTGGATGATATGGGGTGCCGATGTTGTGCTTGACCCCATATTTCTTCAAAAGTGTCGCAAATTTTTGATTTCGGAAGTGTGTGCCTCCATCACTTATGATCATTCGGGGTATCCCGAACCTGCAGAAAATGTTCTCTTTGACAAACCTGCACACTACATTCGAATCATTAGTCCTTGTGGGGATTTCCTCCACCCACTTCGACACATAATCAACAGCAAGTAAGATATACATATTTGAATTTGAGGACACAAAGGGTCCCATGAAGTCAATGCCCCATAAGTCAAATACCTCAACTTCCTGAAATACATTCAGGGGCATTTCTTGTCTCCTTGAGATGTTACCTGCGCGCTGGCACGGGTCACATTGCCTAACAAAATCATAGGCATCCCGGAACAAAGTGGGCCACTAAAGGCCGCTCTCCAACACCTTGGCTGCTGTCCGTGAGCTAGCATGGTGTCCTCCCGTAGGCGACGCATGGCAATGGTGGAGAACACTCTCGTACTCCACCTCCGGCACACACCTGCGAAGAATACCATCCCTGCACTGCTTCAAAAGAATTGGGTCATCCCAAAAATAATATCTCAAAGAATGAAAGAATTTCTTCTTCTCTTGATAAGACCAATCATCCGGGATGATCCCGCAAGCCAAATAGTAACGATTTCCGCAAACCACGGTTCTTTCGAATCAATTTTTAAAAGTTGTTCATCGGGAAAGGTCTCGGTAATGGGTATGTGCAACCCTTGTTCATCAACCCTCTCTAACCTAGACAAGTGGTCAGCCACCACATTTTCAATTCCCGACTTGTCCTTGATTTCAATATCAATTCTTGTAGGAGCAAAATCCACCTAATTAGTCTAGGCTTTGCATCTTTCTTCTCCATCAAATATTGTATTGCAGCGTGATCGGTCCACACAACTACCTTAGAACCCACTAAGTACTGCCGAAATTTTTCAAAAGCAAACACAATGGCAAGTAACTCTTTTTCCGTAGTTGTGTAGTTCAATTGAGCATCATTAAGTGTTTTGGAGGCGTAGAAAATCACAGCAGGCTTATTATCTACCCTTTGCCCCAAAACGGCTCCCACTGCATAATCGGAAGCATCACACATCAACTCGAATGGCTTTGTCCAATCTGGCGTTTGGACAACCGGAGCCGAAATCAACTTTTCTTTCAAAACCTCGAATGCGTGAAGACATTTCTCATTGACATCAAAAACTGCATCTTTTTCTAACAATTCCGATAAAGGTTTTGCGATTTTTGAAAAATCCTTGATGAATCGCCGATAGAACCCGGCGTGTCCTAAAAAGCTTCTCACCCCTTTTACAGAATTTGGTGGGGGTAGCTTAGAAATCACCTCAATTTTTACGGGGTCTACCTCAAGACCCTTGCTAGACACCTTGTGTCCTAGCACAATTCCTTCCGTCACCATCATGTGACATTTCTCCCAATTGAGGACCAAATGTGTGTCCTCGCATCACTGTAATACCTTATCTAAGTTATAAAGGCATTCATCAAAAGATGCTCCATACACCGAGAAGTCGTCCATGAAAACTTCAAGACACCGCTCTACCATGTCAGAGAATATGGCGAGAATGCAGCGTTGAAAAGTCGTCGGCGCATTGCATAAACCAAACGGCATACGGCGGTAGGCAAAAGTCCCATAGGGACATGTGAACGTAGACTTCTCTTGATCCAAAGGATCAATAGAAATCTGGTTGTACCCCGAATAGCCATCTAGAAAACAAAAATGCGACCGACCGGCTAGACGTTCCAAAATCTGATCGATAAATGGCAATGGAAAATGATCTTTAAGAGTTGCGGCATTCAATCGGCGGTAGTCAATGCAAACACGCCACCCGGTTACCAATCGGGTGGTGACAGGTTCATTCAAAAGATTTGTAGTGACAGTGATTCCCCCCTTTTTAGGGACTACCTGTGTGGGACTCACCCACGTTGAATCTGATATGGCATATATGATCCCTGCAGCAAGAAGTTTTATGACTTCCTTCTTGACAACCTCCATCATGCTTGGATTTAGACGTCTTTGAGGCTGTATGACTGGCTTGGCTCCTTCCTCGAGTCGAATCTTGTGTTGGCAAAGTGTAGGGGAGATCCCCTTGATGTCCGCAACTGACCACCCAAAGGCTCCACGGTGGTTCTTGAGCACTATCAGTAGTTGCTCCTCCTCATCCGCACTCAAGTATGCAGATACAATCACTGGTAACTTGTCCTTCTCAGCTAGAAAGACGTACTTCAGATGCGGGGGCAATGGCTTCAATTCCAGATCAGGCGGGCAAATGAGAGATGATTGCAGCGGTGGGGGAAGTGTACCTAAGTCTTCATAGTGCCTCGTATAGCAACATGGAAGCATCTGAAGCATTTTGGCACACTCCTTGAGTGAAGTACTCCGCATCCAATCATAAGTGACATTTAGAAAACACGCCTCCAAAGGCAATTCCGGATATGCATCAAAAACTGAAGTAATAATCGCATCATCCTCCCACGAAGGTGGAATGTCCTCATTCTCATCATTTGGAAACCCAACAGCTTTGCATAAAGAGACAACTTTAGTTTGCTCCATAACGTCCACAGCTAAGGTCCCATTATCTATCTTGCTCATCACATGAGCCATATCCAAGAATGGCTTCCCAAGACAAAGTGAGATATTGTGTTCACCATGCTTCACCATGTTGCACTGTGCCTTTGCTTTAGTAGATGCATTGCTATTGGGCATGACCATCTCAAAGCGATCATCCGCAATGCCCAAGGTCAAGCGACCTCTCCTCATTTCCAAGATCATATCAGTTGTAGCTTGGAATGGACGACCAAGTAGCAACTCATTTCCATGCTCGTCCTGCATTTCCATAACAATGAAATCAGCCGGAAAAACAAAGCGGTCTACCTTTACCAAGACATCCTCACAGATTCCATACGGTTTCACCACAGAATTATCGGCCAATTGGATGGTCATGTTGCTTGGCCTTGACTCCTTCAATCCAAGCTTCTTAAATGTAGAAAGGGGCATCAGATTGATGCTTGCCCCGGAATCACAAAGTGCCTCTCCAAATTTGAACTTCCCAATAAAGCAAGAAATATTGAAACAACCGGGATCCTGTCTCTTTGGCGGCAAAGTGCCCATAATGAAAGCACTTACTTGCTCCTTCAGCACCACGACCTCAGTGTCGGGTATTTTCCTCTTCTTGTTGATTACATCTTTAAGAAACTTCCCATACGACGGGATTTGCTCAATTGCCTCTAGCAAAGGAATATTCACTGATAACTTCCTAAAGCTGTCCAGAAATTTCTTAAACTGTGCATCCACCTTTCTTGCCTTTGCACTATTGGGATATGGGACCGGAACGGTATGTGCCCTTTGATGAGGTGGCACATAGGGAGTTAATTTCTGTGGTTCCTCTTCAGTGGCTTGTTCTCCCTTACCATCTTCAGCTATGTCCTCAGTTTGCTCTGTGACACGTGCGGGCTGCTCTTTGATGGTTGCTTCTTCAACTATGCCCTGCGGTGTGCTTGTGTCATTCGCCCTTGGATTCAACACTTTCTTACCACTCCTCAATAAGATGGCCTTGGCCTGTTGGTTTCCCCCGGGAACATTGGTGTTCCTCGGAAAACCCGGATGTGCCGGCTTCTTCAAGCTTGCAATCTCGGCTGCCATTTGCGCCATGGAAGTCTCTATAGTTCTCATTTGAGCCCCGTGGCTCTGCAAAGTCTGCCCAAACTGGTTCATAAATTCACCCTGTTGCTTGATTTGTTGCCCAAAAGTGTTCATCAACTCTTGATTTTGCTTGATGACTTGATTGAGCAACTCTGTGCTCTTGTCCTCTGTGACCGGTGCAGGCTTGGCGTCCGGATCCTGCAGAAAGTTGTTTGGATCCTTCCATGAAAATTTCTTGTCCTTCTGCCATGAATAATCGTTGTTCCTGTACCCCTGCTGTTGCCTAATGTACTTGACCTGAGCCTCATCCTCAGACTCATTGTCTTCCTTCTGCAGCAACTTCTTTGCGAGAAGATCCATCTTCTCGTTCAACTCTCTCATTGCCTTTGACTCACTGGCAACTCTTGCTTGCTCAGTTGGGCCTCTTTCTCTTTCTCCCCAAGATTGCTTTCGTGCCATGTTCTTCAGTATTTCCCAGCATCTTGTATCAGTGTTATTTAAGAAGAATCCGGAACCAGCCGAGTCCAAGTTGCTTCTATCATGCTCGGAGAGAGCAAAGTAGAAGATCTTCACCTGTGTCTCCTTGTCCAGTCCATGATGTGGACATCTCCTCAACATGACTTGGAATCGCTCCCAAGTCTCAGAATAAGTTTCACCCGCCTGTTGGGTGAAATTGTGGATCTTCCGGATCATATCATTGGTCTTCTCAGGAGGGAAGAACCTCTCAAAGAAAACCTCCACCATATGATTCCATGATTCGACAAACTCGTCATCGAGGTTATGTAGCCACTCACGCGCTGCTCCTGCCAGTGAACTTGGGAACAACTTGAGATACAACGCATCTTGTGGAAATCGATCTATCTTCACCATATCACATTTCTCCACGAACTGGCTGATGTGGGCAACCGGATCTTCATTTTTCAGCCCATGAAATGTGTTGGATTTGACCAAATTAATCAGTGCCGGGTCGATCTTGTATGTCAGTATGTTGATCGCCTGCTTCTTTATGGGCCCCTTTGATGCTGAGGAAGAAGACGCCTTGATCTTCTCCCATATTGTCTGTGCTTCAGCCATTTCTTCTGCTTGTTCTTGCTCTGAATCAGAATTTATATCACTTTGGTACTCCTGCTCGTAGTAGTCCTCGTCCTCTGGTCCCGGATGTGGGACCTCAGGTGTGCGATTCACGTAGTCGGTACTACGCGTATGCACCATGCAAAGTACCTGAAATTTTGAAAATCGGGGTTAAGTACAATGCTTTGAACGAGTAAACACAATTATAGAGAAATATAGGAATTTTTAAAATTGTTTTAAAATAATAAAAAAAATGTGGCCTAGAGTGGCCGCTCTTAGCACTCAAAGTGCCAATAATTCGCCGTATCCCCGGAAACGGCGCCAAAAACTTGACGTGTATTTTACTACGCGCTTAAACGCAAGTATACGCGTCGAGTAATATAGGCCTTGTGAGGCCCGAGTCGAACTCAGGGATACATGAATTATTGGAGACTTCTACTAACTAATCGCAATCAGCTAGGCCGATTAACAAAGTAGGGTTTTGTTGTTGAAATTAAAAGAAAATAAAAATCAAACAAAGAAAACAATCGATTAAAGGTTAATTTAATCAATTCAAAGGGATATCTTTAGGATGGTGGTTTCACCGCGGGTCAACATTGTATTAGGTTTCATATAATTCCTCACACTTCTCTCTCTATCCGGGTAGTGGCCTGAATACAGAATTACCCACTGTCGTGGTGTAAGTCACTACTTAGGTTTAGGTTGATTCCACCGTCGTAGTAATCATTCCCCTAAACTAAGTGCATTATAAACGGTCCCTCAGTTCCCACCATTAATTTTACAACTCCTTTGTCAAGGGTTTTATTAATTAATATAGATTTCGTCTCTTTTCAACCGTTAATCCTTCTGTCGAAGTGATTAAGGGCATTAAATTATTATTATGGTGATCAAGCATAACAATAGAAATGGAGAAAACGAATCTATACCATGGATTTGAGAGAGAAAATATGAATTATCAATATAAAAATGTCATACAATGTATTCCCGGGCTACTCCCGGTCCTAAAGATTGAGGGTTTTAGCCTCTCATGTTCATCTCACACGAATACATGGTAGAAATGGGGGATTTCATAAGAAAAACGTGAAACAAGTGGGAAAACCCCTGAACGGAGAAGAACCGGTAGATCCTTGGCATAGAACATGAGCTTCCCCGCCTGTCGGTGGTGGAAATCGTCTTCGGCAGCGTCCGAATCACCCGGGATGATCTTCTGGCCTCCGTTCTCCTTTCTCTCCTTCCTCGGCACTCGTGCAATCCAAAAAATTTGATATCCTCGTCTGGGCGGACGTCATTAGGTATAAGTCCCTAATTAGGTCGTCAAATAACAACAGCCGTCCGATCGAGATCAAAACAGATCCAACGCATATCTGCCGGCGTCGATACCATCAACGCGGGTCGATGGTATCGACCCAGCGGATTAGCGGCAGCTTCCCTTTCTTTTAGTCTGAGCGCCTGTGGTCATCTCGATACCATCGACTTGGGTCGATGGTATCGACTCTCTTTAGCGTCGGTTGTTGTCGTTTAGCGATGCTATAGCTCTCCATGTGTCGATGGCATCGACTTGGGTCGATGGTATCGACAGTTTCCTCGCCAGCAATCTGAAGGAATCTCGATACCATCGACTTGGGTGTCGATGGTATCGACTCTGTGCTGCTCCTCTCGTCTGGCAATCTGTGGCTTGGTCGATGGTATCGAATTCCGTCGATGGTATCGACAGAAGCAAATACTTGTTTTTCCTGAAATTTCACAACAAGACCAAGTAAATCCACACATATAATAATATTATGATAAATAATGCTCAAAATAGTAAAACAAAGGGGATTTGACATAATATGAAGGCAAAGACCGAAATGAGTGAATTATGCAATATTATCCATAAAAATGAGTAATTAGAGCACAAAACACATATGAAAAAGGTCTATAAATGCGACTCAAAATCATCGCATCAACAACCTTTTTAGGTGATCATGCTAGATGTGGTGGTGGTCGTGAGGTTGCGGCCGAGCAGCAAGAAGAGAAGTAGGAGGCAAGAGATGGATGTTGCTATTTTGGTTGTTTTGTAGTAGAGTCCTAGAGTCATCCCTGTACTCTCAGGTCCTCAGAGGTGTTTTGACGATGTTTTATGATGTATAGCTTATGTAGCCTCGTATATCCTGCTGGTGGCCTAATGTGGCCCGTTATGTATGTATAAATAGGTGATGAACACTGGTGCTGACAGGACAGCTGGTTCCCATATTCTGTGGACAAATATCAAGGCTTGTAAATATTTATATAACATGTTTCCTTGCAGGATGAGGATCTGAATGTGATAGTTTTCTTTTATCTGCTTTCCACAATCGGTTTTAATTAACCCGTGTTTTCTGTAATATGTGATTTATGGTGGTTCTGCGCATTTTTGCGTGACGTCTCGTTGTTTGTGTGTTGGCGGGATGTCACAACAATTACAGTTACATTATGACATTCGTGGGCATGTAATAGAATTAGTGAATTTCTATTATATACCTACCATCAATGAAAAACATCATACATCTTGTATGGGCAAGAGTGTTATGGATTGATGTTTCATTTTAAAGATATGATCTTTGATGGTAATGCTTATGTATCACTAACTATACTTGATAGTTAAAGAGACAAATGTGTGTGACACGTGTAATGAATGACATGATAACTCAATCTTGAATGCCTATAGAAATGTCACTAGAGCGCATAAATGGGATTGAATTTTTGGAATATATATGATGGATAACTAGAATCTTTTAGTTGTTGAACCAATAGAGACATGCTAATCTCATTCATTGTGCAATATGACAAAGGTTCTTCACTAGATGTAGTGGGAGGACGATTATTCTATTAAGTATTATACATATTGATATATACATACCTTTTAGAATAAATGCTAAAGGTAAACTAGTACTTCAATGTATTTACCGATGACCTTAGTAGATATGATAGTTTGTATTTAGTGAAATACAAACATGAATCTCATGAAGTGTTCAAGAAGATCAGAATGAAGTACATAATTATCTTGGTATAAGTATTAAATTTCGATATGATCGATTTGGAGATACTTTGAACCAAGAGTTTGAGAACCTTTTGGAACACCATGTTAATGTATCATGATGGACTCCACCTGAAACACAATGATAGTTTATCATGAGAAGTGTATCCGAAAGAAGGAATCACACCTTGATAAGTCAAAGTGTGATTACTAGCTAAAAACTTCAAATTTCCTTTTAGGCACATGCTTTATACTGGGAATAAAGAGAATCACAAAATGTTGTGGAATCTCAAGTTTCCTTAAGTAACACACAGAACTCATGGTTCTAGTAGAACACACCTAGAGCTTGAATGATATATGATATCTTATGGATAAGAAGGTGATGAATTGATCATATGATGAGTCAACAGTCTACCTAGAAGCTAATGAGAGCCATAAACTGAGATATGGCTTGAAGCCATGAAATCTAAGATGGACTCCATGTACATCAACAAAGTATGACCTTTGTTGATCCACCTGAAGGGGTAAAACCCATAGGGTACTTTTGGGTCTTCCAGAAGAAGACTGACATGGAGGGTAAGTAGGTTGAAAAGAGTTTCTGACAAGTTCAAGGTGTTGAACATGGTGAATTCTTTTCAATAGTTACCATGGATAAATCCATCTGGATAATGCTTGCCATTGTAGCTTAATATGACTATGAGATTTGGCATATTGATGCTAAAACCACATTCCTTAAATGGAATATTGTGAGGGATGTGTATGTAACACAGCCTAAAGGATTCATAAATCCAATAATGCAAATAAAGTCTATAAAGCTTCATAGATCAATCTTTGGATTGAAGCAATCACCTCAAAATTGGATCTTCAATTTGACAAGATAGTCAAAGAATTTGATTTGAGTCAAAATAAGGAATTAATGTGTGATTATAAGAATGTATTGGGAGCATATATATATATGTATGTATATATATATATATATTCCACATATTGATGGGGAGTATCATCCTTATACTACAAAATCTACCAACGAAGTGCATTCTAAAAGGTTCTTAGAGAAGCATCCTATGTGATAGGAATCAAGATCTATAAAGATAGATCAAGAGGGCTTCTTGTCCTAGGAAAGAGAACATGCTTTGGCTAGATGATGAATGAGTTCAGCATGGTGAGAGAGAACTTGTCCATGTTCCATGGAGTTAGTCTCTCAAGAGCCAAATGTCCCAATTCTTATGAAGAATAAGGAATACATGGATAGATGGCATATGCATTCGCAATTGGATCTATCATGTATGAACTCACCTCGTTATCTTGTATGTATTGGACATGACAAGAAAATATGAACTAATAATCTTTTATGTATTGGACATGACAAGAATATACAAACGCATCATCTTGTATGTATTGGACATGACAAGAAGATATGAAATCATCCTCTTGTATGACTAGATGATATAAATATCCAGTTATCTCGTATGTATTGAACATGACGAGTGTATATCAGTCAAAATCCAGTAAGAGTTACAAGAATACCACGAAGGACATCTTTGTGTACTTGTGAAGTACTAAAAGGACTAGTTCTTTAATTATGGTAATAAGGAAGAGTTGGGTGTAAAGAGTTACACTGATACAAGCTTCTGAAATGACAAAATTGTGTTCTACCTTGGAATAAGAATTATTAGGTGGAAATGTTCTGACATAAAACAATTGATTAATTCTACAATAAGAAGTTGAGTACCCTAGTATTACGAACACTGTAAAGGATATTGTATGCATCTATAAGTTCATATGGATGAACTTATGTGAGGCTCAGACCATTGGTGACTCAGTAGTAATATTATGACAATAATGGAGCTACTGGTTAGGCAAAGGAATTTCATATAGCATATTATGGCACTTCCATCTCATATGAGTTGTCGTACAATGAGGGGATGTGAAACATGCAATATACCTACTTGAAGCAAATGTTCCTTACCCGCTATAAAAGCACTTGTGCAGCTGAAACATGATAGACATGTTAAGATCACTTGGAATATAATTTGTGGGTGATTTTTTCTAAAAAAAAGTGGGAGTCTGTTGGTATAGTATGCCCAGAGAGCCAATCATATGATGATTGCAATGAGGCATATGATACTTTATTTGATAATGATAAAGGTAATTCCATCTATTATGTTTGTCTCACTCATGAGATGATGACAGATATATGATAGATGTCTAAAGATTGATGTGACTCGATGACATATGTCTTCAAGTTAAGGACCTGAACAATGAGACCATATGTATGATAAGAGTACAAACATTCTTGTTATGTCCCTAGTCAGATATTACTGTGGAAAAAAATAGACAAAAGTAATACATAATACTAGAGTGTGTGTTGACTGATGATAGAGTCTCATTTGTCATGATATATGATATCAAGTCAAGCACATAGATATATGTTAGAGAACAGTACATTAGACAGACCCATCGTGAGAGTGATATATGGATACCATGGAATGGTAGTCACAATCGTCTCTCATAGTGATAGTGGTGATAGTGGTTATTAGACCTAAAATCACTACACTCGTCACATGTCATTGGGTACACTTTGACATCATCAAATGCAGTCCTGAAACATGGGTTGTTATAAAGGTGATGGTTGGGTGACTTTGACACATGGGGATACACTATGAGTGATAGAGATGGGATTTGTCCCTCCTACAATGAGTATGATATCCAGGGGCCCTTGATAAGTGAGACTGAGAATTGTATGGCGATACTCATGTGATTCAATATATGATATGTGAATTCACATGCATCTCAGATAGTTTGCTCTAGTTCAAGGAATATGTATTGAATGTTGAAGAGGATGACATTCCATGCCTTGAGTTCAATCCAAATGTCAGTGAAAAAGGAACAATATCATCATTGTAACACTAATAACAGATTGTAGGTTAAAGTTTTAATTCAACTTTCTGGGTTACTTGGGTAGCAATGATGAGTTACTAGATTCCTCTCATTGCTTGTGATGTCATTAGTTGTTATGAACATTCACTGCCAACGTAATTTGGAACCTGTAGGGTCACACACATAGGATACCCGTGGAAGAGGAGATTGTCTATGAATGATGTTTAGATTGAAATTAAAGGTTTTTAGGTTCTCAATTAAACATACAATTGACTGACTGGACTCAGAACTATCAAGTTCAAGTGTTGAACTAGCTGGTTAGAGTGTCAGGTCGATTGGAGACTGCATTGGCAATGTCAGGACTGCCAACCGACCGGTTCACCCTTATGAGACAATCGGTTGGTGTTAGCCAACTAACCGGTTCACTTGCTGAACCAAGTAGCTCACAGTCCTACCAACTAAGGAAAGAAGGATTTGCTCAGTTGGAAGAAAACTATCATGTTTAACTTGATCAATTCAATTGGAATAAGGATTCATCTTTGCATTAATTGGAAATGATTGAGGAAAGTCAATTGCAGGCAAGTCTGGGAAGTGATATGATCAGTTCACTGGGTGAACCGATTGACTCACACTCCCAACTGACCGGTTCACTTGTGAAATGATCGGTTCGCCTACCGTAGTACAAACTATTCATGGAATTTCCAGATCCTTCTACTCACGAATAGACTGGGAACCCTGACCCTACCCTCTACTACAAATGGAGGGGTATTGGGGCCTTCTCAGAATACACAACTTAGGACATCAGTTGCTCTACAAAGTTGTTGTCCTCTCTGGTTCTGGTAATCGAGAGAGCCCGAGAAAGGGCTACCCGAGGTACAACAAAGGAAAGACAAAAAGTAGTCTGAGTTCAGGAGAGCATGTTGGTGCTAGTACCCCAACAGGAGGGTTGTCTCCTTCCTGTCAGTTCTTCTATAATGGCAAGAGTTCCAAGTGGTCTATGTGGACCATCTACAGAGGCAAGAGATGTCTGCCACTCAAGAGGACACATCATCCGTAGTTCATGGTTGAGGCCAAAGTCCATGGTGAAGACCAGGAGCAGCACAGATACTGTCCAAGACATGGCATGGAAGACCGCACATGGCTGTGAGGTATTGTCGTTGGGCAAGCCCCAGGACCACGTATATCTCACTAAAACATTCCTTCCCATTACATAATCGATGATGCAATCTCTTGTTATGGGTTAATGGCTAGTAAATTTTTTGTTTCCGCTGCCTACTCTGAGGCCATAAAACCCAACATTAGGTGGCAGCACAGCCATGTTGGGCAACACGACCATGGTCGGTGGGGGTCAGAACACTCATGGTGGCAGAGAATGGTCGTGGTGGGAAGTGGAAAATGTCAAGTTGGAGGTGGTAAAATGAAGGTTGGTAGTATGACCGTGTTGGGCAACACGACCGTGGTGAGAGCTAGGTTGAATGGTCATGCTGGGTAACATGGCCGTGGTGGGCGAGATGGAGTGGAGGTCATTCTCTTCAACATGCCCATTCTGGTCTTCGGCAGCATGGCTGTTCTCGGTGGCTCCTTGGCATGACCGCATTGGCTAGCATGGTCATTTTAGTGGAGTTGTTATAGCATTTCAAATTTGGTTTTAAACCTATGATTTTTGCATTAGTGAGCACAGTTATTCCTTGGCACCATGGATGTGTCGAGGTCTTTAGTAGCACTTTGAGCTCCATTCTTTGAAATACATTGGACTTCTTTGCTTGAGTTGATTCTTGGCCACCAAGGGTAGGTTCAGGAAGCTTTGGGGTCTTGTTTGGACCCCTCTATCTCACTTATCCATACAAATGTGGTTCAATTTCCTAAAAAATGCAATGAGAGTCCACAATTGCATTTTATAAAAATATGCATATTGAGGGAATTAATTTGCATTCTAACATGTTTAGATATGATTGAAATGTAAAAAGATACAAAATTGAGTCCTAAAATATGGTTGCATCACTTATGGCATCCCTCTTCAATTCTCAACCGGTTGGCCATAACCTTTGAGAATGGGGAGGCTCAATCACTAACTAGGGTTAGGTTAATACTTGATATCTAAACTAGGTAAACATCTATCTTTGGCCTTCCCATCTTATCTAAGGTGAAAACTTTAGTTCTTCTAGGTCACAGTATCTTCCCTTGGGAATTCCATTTTTAATCCCTAATCTCACATCTTGATTCTAGGGTGACTATGAGAATCATCTTTTCCTAGTAACCATAATGTAACACCCTAATTTTCATATTACAAGAGTGGAAGCATTTTTCTCAATGTGGGTGTCACAATATGATAATCATGCAATTAAAGTAAATGAAACACTTGCATTGATTTAATATTGATTCATACATAGTTCTTGACTACATAATGTTAATCTATGAAATCTAGTTTACTTGGTGACATGGCTAAACATGATACACATGAAATCTAGATCTCTGGATCGTCTAGGTAAATGGCACCCCACCAGGAAAAGCTTGAAGATCTCCTAGTCTTATTTTTCCTTTTTGTCCATCACTTGCTCCAAGTCTTGCAGACATCTCGTCCCCAGCCATGCAAAACAAACATCACACTAGTAGGTGGTATTTGGCACTTTATATGACATAAAAATAAATATAATTTGACATGAGACATGAAATAACTTGACATAAACTTGAACATGGTTTTTCTTAAGCATTCATGATTCATTAATGACATGAAGAATTGAACAGTAAGTATATGCATCCCTCTATTATGCTCACTTAGGATCACATGATTGCTAGGAAATCCCTTGACACTAGGAAAGCCCTTGATGACCCCTTGAGGTCCATGATTCAGGAGCATATAACAATAATTCAATTCCATTTATCTTAACATTGACCTTAACATTAACATTAACATCATCCTTGAACTTTAACATGACGAGATTTCTCCCCTTGAATCATAATGGTATTTCTCCCTCATAAACCATAATAGGGTTTCACCTTTTTTAGCATGATTCATTAATCTTAATTCATAATCAATAATCATAATAAGGGTTTTACCATAGACCATAAGTAATCAATCAATCAAATGATGATAAGTATACATGATGTCTTCCTTGTGAAAGCATTTCATAATTCATGAAATCATCTATGGTGCATAATCATAAATAACAATCAATAAGCCAAAGTACTTGTGCCAAAAATACAAGGTCAACCTCCTTAGTTCAAGTCTTGTCGACTTGATTGAGTCCTCTAATCACTTGTAATTTCACTAATAGCATGATATGTACATTTAGTTTATAATCATTAAACCCTAATCTTGGCCTTTCAATTATTGAAGATATTGAATTTGTAAAACATCATTTGAAAATGGGCTAGATCGATAGAGAATCAAAATAGATTTCCAAAAAAAAAAATTGCATATTTTTCTCAGGTCATATGCTAAAGTTATGCATTTTGCAAGATGGAAACATCAGAGTCAAGAAAACTATAGTGTGACATCATATAAATATCGATTAAAATCAATGTAAATAACATGTGAAATCTCAGCAATGACCAAGGCATGCTTGACACATGAATTAAGATGGATGTTGAATCATCTAATTAAAAAAGGGCGGGGAAAAAAGTCCCTTCATTGATCGAGCTTATTGTACCCTCATCCATGGCAAGAGGACCTAACTGGAGATCCATGGCTTTGATCCAGGACTAGATTCACTACTATTTAAGGATGGCTAACATCTCCATCATGTTCCTGAGAAGGAACCACATCTAATGAGCCCTGGCATAGGTGACGGGGAGCACATGAGCTTAAGGAGTGACTGGTCATTGCGGGCACAACAATGTATAGAACTTGAACCAAGATAGGGCAGGGGAGACAACACAACGTCGAGAGTAACAACTTTGTGAGTTCAAACCAAATATGATTGTGGCATTGCGGAAAGCAACAGACCACAGGGCTACTAGTTCGTCGAGTAGTGAAGCAAAATAGAAGAAATGAAATCAAGGTCTAAACTGAGACGACCTAGAGAGAAAGCACTAAATAAGGCTCATAAAATGTTGATGCTAGGGGAGCCCATATGATGCCTCACAAAGTTCGGTTGATGACTGAGCCGGCATGGTGCTGAACGCCGACAAGGTCCCTAAACCCGGGTATAGGACATAGAGACTCAAGGTAAAATGGGGCAAATAAGAGGTTGTAAAATGATGAATAAGGACCAAGGAATCTCACCTTAACGTCAATTGCTGGGAGGATTCCCCGGAGGTGGTAGCGGGGTTGAGGTCACCAAAGATCAAAACTATCTAGGACCTAGAGCTCAGGAGTGAGGGGGTCTTATTGACAGAGGAGGAGGAACTAGTGAGGGTCGATGATTGTTCTCGATCTATTTTATTGGTGTGAGATAGATCGGGTCATCGTATGTAACTTGGGGTGGCGAAACCACCCTTTCCCTAATTGGGCTTTTCACTTATATGGTGTGAGAGAGGGCAACTGAACTACTACTCAAAATGGGGAAGAGAGATGAAGGATATAAAGAGAAAATATCATGATGGTACACATTGATGAGGGAGAAATTATCATGAAATCAAATCACAGTCAATTAGCTTCAGTCATGCAAAATAATCAGAGGAAGAGGACAATGTGAGCTATCAAATTGGGAGCTCATTAAACTTTGACCATTGGATGGCGCGCATAAAGGAACTGAAATCAGTGTAATGCATGGTAGTGAAAAATGTGAAACTTTAGGTCAAGTTCGATGCATTGAATAATTTTTCATTAACATATTATTCAAAACTATATGGTAACTTTTTTAATTCATTTGTAGGGTCAAACATAATCATACCAAATTTGGATCACATGTCCAAAAATGGGTCTAGATTCTTCCTATACCCTTAAATTTTCATTTTATCCATTATATGTCCATAAGTGCATTAAAAGTCATTATCTAGAATTATGTACATAAAATTTGAAATGAAATGTAATATCTCTTCATAATTGTTACCTATGACTCCAATGTGAGATGATTAATGAGTATCCTATTTTCAAGATCTCTTTTTATGCTTTTATTGGAATATTACCTTAGAGGAGAAAGAAAAGTGAAAAGACATGTATTCAACATATTAAGTCAATGCATATAAGAAGAAAACTATTTTGAGCCTCATATTACTTCCTCACTTTATTTTTTTAAGGAGTATAATTTCATGGTCTTTTACATTAAAACCCTCAACTATTGCTTTTTTTAAGAAAACCCCATTCTAAGATTTAAATTATCTTTAAAATTTTGGGATGTGACAATTCTACCCACCTTAAAACAAATTTCGTCCTCAAAATTTTCTAGGGTACTACCCACCTTAGGGGTTTTCTTACTCCTTTATTCAATGAAATCTAGCATACTAAGATTTGCATGAAAAGAAATGTCTTTCATAAAAGGTTCATCTATGTTCAAAATTTTGCATGAAAAGGGTGATGACATTTAAATTTCAAAAAATATATATGTGAGCATGAACCAATTATAGATTTACTCCTAATTTTTTATATTGATGGTTTATGGAGCCAACTCATAACTATACTTAGGGAATCTAACTCAACCTTTCCATGAATTTTCTACCATTAGGTGTATACAACTTTCTAACCTTAGGTCTTTAGGTGCCTACCACATTCCTAGATATGTGGTGATCAGGAACATACCCAGAGATGTGGGATCCTATCATGCTACCTCTCACTAACCTACTCATACACCCATACAACATGTATTAGCACCAAAGGAGAATTACATCAATAGGTACAATGCTTATGACATCCCTCTTCAATTCTCAATCGACTGGCAATAACCTTTGAGAATGGAGATGCTCTATCATTAGCTAGGGTTAGGTTAATACTTGATATCTAAACTGGGTAAACATTTGTAACATCCCTGACCTAGGTTATGGCCTAACCCTAGAAGTTTTGCTTAAGTAAGTTATTTACAAACTTGTTCTAATCTTTTAAAAAGTAATTAAGACTCTTTGTGAAGTTTATTTTCATGTTTGAGCTTAATTGCAAACTATTTATGCATTATATGATAGTCTGAGTGTAAAGTGCAATTTACCCAAGATGAGGGGTTATATTTCAAAATGTCACATGTTGAATGTACCCTAAGTGTTTTAACATCATAAGAAAGAGAATGATGCAAAGTGGTGGCTTGTGGAAAGCCTAAATTCTAAGTAAGAACATGTTTGAATAATGCTAAGTGCTTTGTGCACCAATTTTGGTACAAAATGTAATTTATCTAAAACGTAGGGTTGATGTGCAAATTACCACTTCTAGAGTGTCTCTACTATAGGAGAGAGAAATAAGGATACACTATGTTCGAATCGTTTTAGAGTGGTAGCACTCTTAGTGATGAAAAGACCAAGGAAAATGCATAGTTGAAATCTTTATATGAGATATATCAAGTTGTAAACTTGGTATAGGAGTCCCTATTGGCCAAAGAGTCATACAGGGAGTCTTGGTAAAATACATGACGGGATAGACACTCAAGGAAGTCATATGTATCGGTTTGCAACTTTTCTTTGGAAAAGGTTGTGTTGAATATAATAAAAATGTGAGTGGAAGTAACTTGCCCTAGAAGATAACCAAAGGGACAACCCTTATCCTTTGAATTATCCTTAAGTTCTTATTTTACATGGAAAGATAAAAATGGGATGCATGCAAACACATGTGTCAATCCATGCATGGCCATGTGGCACTTAGTAGCTCAAGAAGATGACACCTCTTACACTCTTTTTCATAAACCACAAGTATAAGTACTATTCCCTTCACCTATTAGTAGAATTTTTGGATATCACTATCATCTTTCCCTTAGATATCATGCATACCATTCTAGTATCATGCATAAGTGGAATAGAGTTGAGCTTAGGGCTTGGTATTGTCTATAGAAGAAGGATATCGACCTAGTAAGGTGATATCAACCATAGAGAGGGATATCATCCATAAAAGGGAAGATATCGTGCAAGTGCTAAGGAGCTCGAGTCTTGGATCTTGGATAAGCTCATCTTCAACCTTGGGAATGTGAAGAGTTGGAGCTCAGAGCTTGGAAGTTTCTTTAGAGGCTGGTTATATAACTTGAATCCAACTATGTTATTATTCACTTTCAATATTATTGAACTAGATGATTTACTTTCAACTTTGAATTCCTTTGATCAATTGATGTTCCTTTGAGTTCCAATAAGTTATTAGGATTGTTGTCCATGAACTAGAATAAGCAAGGCAAAGGTCTAGAGGTTGATGATGATGACATCATCATGGTACAACCCGATACGGGGTTGAAGTACCTTAAACCTGATATGAAACCCAAGATGATGGGTAACCCGATATAGAGATGGGTGGTACCTCATGAACAATATGAGGCATACCTTATGAATGTAATAGGAGGTACCTACTTACACCTTATACATGATATAAGGTTAATATCATATCTCATGCACTATATAGTGTTAGTTGAATACTCTAACCGATATAGAGTTGAAACCCTAGATGATAGAATGAAACCCGATACACCCTATCATTTTGTATGAAGGATTATTATGAAAGATCCCAACCTTATATCTAGTTGTCATTAAAAAATATGATAGGACTGATTCCTTGAAGGAATCAAAATTTATGAGCATAATGGTCTACCCAATATGCTAACCTGATATGTTATCCAACATGATAACCTGATATACCAGTCCAAGGTGGGAACCCAATATGGTATTGTGTATATACCACTTGAACGATACTATGATGAGGAATACACCCTATGCATGATATCCTGCACACCTTGTACATGATATGGAAGCAAATATACCCTTATACCTGATATAAGGTCAAGCTTTCAGCTTATACCTGATATGAGGTCAAGCTTTCAGCTTATACGCGATATGAGGACAAGTATCTCTAACTTGAAGTGATAAATTCTAAGTGATAGCCAATCCAATATGAGTACATGATATGGTAATAGGGGATACACCCTAAAACACGATATGATGATGTGGTTACACCACATGCCTGATATGGATACATGATATGATGATAGGTGCATCTTAAGTATGATATGATAGCATACATACACTTTGATACCCGATATGGTAAGTATACTTCAATCATATGTACTTGATTGAGTGACATATGTTGTGTGTTGTGTTAAATGCAACCTTAAGATGCAATGAGTTTAATGTAATTTAATAGTGGTGAACTAATGTACCTTAAGAGGAGAATTGATCCCACTTAATTATTAGTAGATAGACTTTGCTGTGTTTTTCTCTTTTACACTTAGTCTATTTTCTATTATTCTTTTCCTTTACACTTATGTTCTATCCCACATGGGTTATCTCTAGACCCTGTGGTTCTTGTGTATTATATAGAGACTCTTGTATATTCTTTTATCATCATATAATACAAGACCTTTTTCCGCATTATCCAGATGGTATGAGAGCAACAAGATCCACCCTAATTCTTTCCCCCCCCCCTCCTTACCCTAACCTACCCCTGTGCCGTCAACCACCACACCGCCACCGCCGCCGCCCCCCCCCCTATGGTTTTCTCCCTGCCGCCGACGTCCTTCTTCCTCCTCCTCCCTTCCTTCCTTACCCTACCACCACCGCAGCCCTTCTCTTCTCTTTCCCTGCCCACCGCCCCATCTCCTTTCTTCCTGCTGCTACAGTACCGCGGCTGCTACAGTACCGCGGAGCTACAGTACTTGTTGTCCGCCACCAACAGCCACCACCACCACCAATTTCCCAGCCCCTACATCACCCACAACCCTCCACCACACCTCCACATCCTCACCATCTCTATCCTTGTGGCCTAGACAACCACAAGTTCCTTTTTCGGTCTCCGTTCATTTTCTAAATCCATTACGTACAGCCCCGACACTTTCCAGTTCTGGCACGTTGAGGGTCTAAAAGCTACATCCGGATCTGCCTGCCTGCGCCACATGGTGGAGTTATTGTTTCTCCATGTTGGCGTAGGTTCTGCTTCTTTATCTCTGCCCCGTGAGGGTTTCTGAGGTCCATGATCGGATCTCCTATCTGCTGCTGCTGGTCCATGTGTTGGACACTTCCTGCTGCCTACTGATTCTACTATCTGCCCTGCGCTCGTGCTGCTGACTATCTACTTCTACTCTCATGGCGACTTCAGATTCACCACGGTCTTTGTGTGTTACTTCTGTTAAGTTGGATGGCTCCAAGTATCACCTATGGGCTGCTTCATTCGAACTCTATGTGAAAGCACACGGGCGCCACTCGCACCCGACTACCAAGGGTCCTGCTGTACCTGCTGCTACTGATGATGAAAAGACTAAGCAAGCTTATGATCTCTGGTCCAAGGAGGGTTATGGGGTTATGGCCTGGCTGGTCAACAGCGTTGATGCTAAGATCAGCCACTCTCTGCTTCGCCTTTAGACTGCTAAGGAAATGTGGGATCAACTATCCCATGTTTACTCTCATCAACAGAACCCCAAGAAGGTGTTTGAAATTTTCAAGAAGCTTGCGAAACAAGACTTCTCGACATCTGACTCTGTGGAAGACTACTACAACTCGTGTTGTGCTATGTGGGACGAGTTTCAGGTTTATCATCCTCTGACTGCGAATCTTGAAGAACTACATCGTCAGCGGAATGAGCTCATGCTTGTTCAGTTCCTGGCTGGCCTTCCTACTTCGTTTGCTGGGGTCGTGGATCAGATCCTCTCCAGTGACCCGTTACCTACTCTTCGGGACGTCCTCAAGCGGGTCCAGCGTCTTCCTTCTTTGACGCTCTCTACTTCTGATGGAGCAGCCCTTGCTGTCCGTTCTGCGGATTCCTTTTGTGGTCGCGGCTGAGGTCGTGGCCGTGGTCGTGGTGGCCGCTCTTCTGCACCTGGACATGGTTCTGGCTCGGAGTCAGGGGAGCCCTGCTACTGCACTCACTGCAAGCGTACTAATCACAATGAAGACCGCTGCTGGATAAAATATGGTAAACCTGACTGGGCGAACCAGGTTACCACTGAACAACCTGCATCTACCTCTGCTGCCTCTGCCCCTACTGCTGATTGGATTCGCTCCGAGTTTGAGAAACTGCTTCAAGCCCGCCTTGCCTCTACTTCTGCGGACTCTCCTGAGAATGGCATTGCTCTCCTGATGACGACTGGTAAAAGCCCTTGGGTGATCGACTCTGGTGCGACTGCACATATCTCTGGTACTGCTAGTTTATTTTCTACTCTGCGCAAGACTTCTCTTATACCGCCTGTGACGGTTGCTGATGGTTCCAAATCTCCTGTTTGTGGCATTGGAGATATCACTTCTACTAGTACTCTACCTCTGCAGTCTGTGCTATATGTGCCCAACTTTCCTCTGAATTTACTATCTGTCAGTAAACTGGTAAAAAGTCTTCGTTGTGCTATTACATTTGACCCGGATGGTGTTCAGTTTCAGGATCTGCGTACGAGGACGACGATTGGTTCAGGCCATGAGGGACCAGATGGATTATACTATTTGGACGAGCCGAAGCCAGCTGCTTTCCTGACATCTACAGTTCCTGATATTCAGTGGCATTACCGTCTGGGCCACCCGTCTGCTGAGAAGTTGAAGGCTTTATTACCGACTGCTGCTCGCACTAGATTTTATTGTGAAACATGTCAATTGGGCAAACAACACCGTTCTACTTTTTCTGCAAAATTTTGTATTGGCTCTAAAGCCCCTTTTGACATTGTGCATGCTGACATTTGGGGACCGTGTTCAGTGCCTAGCGTTTCTGGATTCAAATATTTCTTAAGTTTTATTGATGATTTTTCCAGAACCACATGGTTATTTTTACTGACAGACAGATCTACTGTAGTTGAAAAAATTTCTGAGTTTTTTGTGGAAATTCAGACTCAATTTGCTAAGCCCATAAAGATTTTTCGCACAGACAATGCCTTGGAATTTGTGCAAATTTCTATTCAGTCTTTTTGTAAACATCAGGGCACCATTCACCAGACTTCCTGTGCTTATACCCCACAACAAAATGGTGTCGCTGAGCGTAAGAATCGCCATCTCCTTGAGGTTGCCCGCACACTTCTCTTTCACTACCATGTTCCTCACAAATTCTGGCCTGAGGCAATCTCCACTGCTTGCTATCTCATAAACTGCATGCCTTCCTCTGTACTTCACAATAAAATCCCTTTTCAAATTCTTTTCCCTGATCTACCACTGTTTGCTGTACCACCGCGTATTTTTGGGAGCACATGCTTTGTGAAGAACCTTAGACCTGGTCTTACTAAATTAGATCCCAAGGCCACCAAGTGTGTTTTTTTGGGCTATTCCCGCACTCAGAAAGGATATCGGTGTTATGATCCTGCTTCACATAAATGGCTTGTATATGCGGATGTGGTATTCTTTGAACACATGCCATTTTTCTCTTCGGAGGGTTCTGCTCTTATGTCTGATTTGTTGACTGATACGCCCTTACCTATGGTGGATGATGAGTATGATAGCCCTGCTCCTGTATCTACAAGTGAGAAGCCCCCTCTGCAGGTTTATCACAGAAGACCAAAGCCAATAGCTCCCTCTATGGCCTCTCCATCGTCCACGTCCTCTACGCCAGATCAGCCACCTCCGCAGGTATTTTCTGACCTTGATGTTCCCATTAGTCTGAGAAAGGGGACACGTGCTTGTACGAAACATCCAATTGGGAATTTTTGTACGTCTGTTCATTTGAATTCTAATTTTTCCAACTTTACTGCTGCTCTGTCTGCTATTTCTGTCCCTAAGACTGCTGCTCAGGCTCTTAAAATCCCAGCATGGCGTCAGGCAATGGAAGAAGAAATGAAGGCTCTTACTGATTGTCATACTTGGACTCTTGTTCATCCTCCTACTGATTGCTCGCCAGTTGGGTGTCGCTGGGTCTTCACAGTGAAATATCAGCCTGATGGTACGGTCGAGCGCCTGAAAGCCAGACTGGTTGCTAAAGGATACACTCAGACCTATGGGGTTGACTATTTTGAAACCTTCTCTCCTGTGGCACGACTTAATTCTGTCAGGATTCTAATCTCTGTTGTTGTTAATTCTGATTGGCCGTTATACCAGCTCGATGTGAAAAATGCCTTTCTCTATGGCGATCTACATGAAGAAGTCTACATGTCTCAGCCCCACGGCTTTATCTATGAGGGGGAGCCATCTAAAGTCTGTAGTTTATAAAAAAATCTATCTATGGCCTCAAACAGAGTCCACGTGCATGGTTTGACAAACTTAGCACTATTCTCCAGGATTATTCTTTTTGTCGCTCTCAGTCGGACCACTCTGTTTTTGTTAAACAATCCACAGCTGGCATTATTATTCTTATTGTGTATGTTGATGATATTATACTCTCTGGGAGTGATGCAGCAGGTATTCAGGCAACTAAGCGGTATCTTGAAAAGCACTTTGTTACTAAAGACCTCAGTTCTTTACGCTACTTTCTTGGGATAGAGGTCTCTCGCTCTTCTGTAGGACTGTGTCTTTCTCAGCGGAAGTATGTTCTGGACTTGTTATCTGAGACTGGACTCCTAGGTGCTAAGCCTACTAGCACCCCTCTTGATCCTAACACTGATTGGGATGATCAAGCCTCTCCTGCATATCCTGACACTCATCAGTACAGACGAATGGTCGGGAAGCTTATCTACCTCACAGTCACACGAGCTGACATTACTGCTGTTGTCGGATTGGTTAGTCGCTACCTTTACAAACCCCGACAATGTCATTGGGATGTTGTTTTCCATATTCTGCGCTATTTGAAGAACTCTCCTGGAAAAGGGCTTCTCTACAAAAAACATGGGCACTGTAAGATATTGGGCTACTCAAATTCTGATTATGCTGGGAGCAAGGTTGATCGCCGCTCCACTTCTGGATACTATACTTTTGTTGGGGGCAATTTAGTCACATGGAGGAGCAAAAAACAGGTTGTGGTTGCCCGCTCTAGTGCTGAAGCTGAATATCGCGCCATGGCACATACTACCTGTGAGCTCTTCTGGATTCGAAGCCTTCTGACAGATTTTGGTTTTTCAGACTTGTCGCCCATTCCTATGTTCTGTGATAATAAAGCAGCCACTTTTATTGCTAGCAACCCTACCTTCCATGAGCGCACGAAGCATATTGAAGTGGACTGTCACTTTGTTCGTGAGGCGGTTCTATCTGGTCAGATTTCTACCCCTTACATTCATACTGATGAGCAGATTGCTGATATCTTCACAAAGATTCTTCCGAACAAGCGCTTCACTGATATGACATCCAAGCTGGGCATGATTGACATCTATGCTCCAGCTTGAGGGGGAGTATTAGTAGATAGACTTTGCTGTGTTTTTCTCTTTTACACTTAGTCTATTTTCTATTATTTTTTTCCTTTACACTTATGTTTTATCCCACATGGGTTATCTCTAGACCCTGTGGTTCTTTTGTGTATTATATAGAGACTCTTGTATATTCTTTTATCATCATATAATGCAAGACCTTTTTCCGCATTATCATATAATATGCTAACCTGATATGTTATCCAACATGATAACCTGATATACCAGTCCAAGGTGGGAACCCAATATGGTATTGTGTATATACCACTTGAACGATACTATGATGAGGAATACACCCTATGCATGATATCTTGCACACCTTGTACATGATATGGAAGCAAATATACCCTTATTCCTGATATAAGGTCAAGCTTTCAGCTTATACACGATATGAGGACAAGTATCTCTAACTTGAAGTGATAAATTCTAAGTGATAGCCAATCCAATATGAGTACATGATATGGTAATAGGGGATACACCCTAAAACACGATATGATGATGTGGTTACACCACATGCCTGATATGGATACATGATATGATGATAGGTGCAGTTTAAGTACGATATGATAGCATACATACACTTTGATACCCGATATGGTAAGTATACTTCAATCATATGTACTTGATTGAGTGACATATGTTGTGTGTTGTGTTAAATGCAACCTTAAGATGTAATGAGTTTAATGTAATTTAATAGTGGTGAACTAATGTACCTTAAGAGGAGAATTGAGCCCACTTAATAAAAGTATGGTGCAATCAACATCCTAGTGAGGATGAGAGAGAAACTAAGATTCGAATGTTAACCATGTAATAAGTATATGTTGATACTCCCAGTAAGGATGGAGTATGAATTAGGGCTTAATCTTTTATGATGATATCTTGAAACCTTAATTGGTTGATAAGAGTAAATCTTAACCCTAATAATGGGTGATGAGATGATTTGAAACCCTAATCAGTTGATGAAGGGAAACCCTAACCATAATTTAATGGAAAGAATGTGTTTCTTTTGCATTACATGCTAATGACTTGTATGTGATGTCTCTGTAATCATAAAATGCTAACCGTGTAGGTATCATGAGGGATGAGCATATCTAAGTAAGAGATATGATGTTTATATCATATAGATTTAATGAGCTTTGTGAACTATGTGAATAACTTGTCCAACAAGTATAATGTATACCTTGGTCTAATGACCTAGAGGTAATGGTTACCTGATAAATGGTAACAGTACTCAATGATGAACTATGGGTTTGAATACCCAGATTTAGAATCATGATGATGATAAGAGATTGAGATCCTAAGTGATATATGTGTTCCAATGATCATGAAAGTACTTGATAAACATATTATATCTTTCTTTTTAGCATCTGATATAATTCTTTCTTGCAACTTGATTGATGCTAAAAGACACTGTAATGCACTTAATTAATCAAGTTAATTGTTATCATGTAGTTTCCCAGACCATAGATCCATTCAGTGTCAGGATTTGCTGAATGGTGAAATGAGTTTAACTCGATATACATATTTTTGAATATGTAATTATTATACTGGGGTGCTCAGTGGACTCCCCAACTAAACAAGGGTGCTCAGTGGACTCCCCAACTACACCAGGTTGCTCAGTGGACTTCTAGATTAAAATAAAACCAGGATTGCTCAGTGGTCTTCCTGATGACAAATAATCTAGGAAAGCTCAGTGGTCTTCTCCCGAAGAGAGTACATAATGCAGTTGTAATTCTATAGCGAAGATGCTGCTATACCCCAGAAAGCTAATTGCAGTTGGCACAAGATGTCCTGCTAGTTATCTCATACTGACCGAGACAGGTGAGGTCTTGATAGTCGGCTCTGTCACTGACCTTGTATGGTACCGATTTGAACTTAGTAGTAGTCGGTTGGAGCATGAGTGGTATACCTCATCTCCTCTGGGCATAAGTGTAAATGTGAACATGTAATCAGTCATGTAGCGTATTTGCTTAAGGATCGAATACGGAAAACATTGGTTGATGATTCATTACTTGTATACATCTTAGTAGATAGATGTTATACATTTTCTTCATATTCCTTATAAAATAAATAGATGATTTATAACTCGATTATGAACAGTTGAATTATCTTATCAATATTATTTCTTTGCACTGCAAATATACCTACTAATTGCATAAAGTATCATCTTCTTAGTTTCATACTATTTCCTATAATAATAATATTGTTGACAGAGAGTTATATCTCTCACTGGGATAATAGTTGCACCCTGTGGGATCCACAATTTTTAGGTGGATGCAAATGAGGAAGTAGAAACAGAATTGTAGAGGAAGGACCACATCAGTAGGGACAACATTAGTAGCTTAGGTTGAGTATATTGTCTATCGTGTCTTGTAGATAGAAGTCATATGTGTCATCTCTGTACTCTCAGGTCCTTGGGAGATAGTTCTTAGTGGTTTTTACAAATGAATTGAGATTTTGGTTTATTTACCTCGAGGTTTTATGTTATTGTTGTATATGTTTAAGTAAAGCAATTGGTACTTGTCATCCTCAAGGTGAGACGGTACAATGTATGTACGATATGAACCGCATGTATATAAAGTTTTGGTTCTTTCTTTAAGATTTTCCTAGAAAAGTATCTATGTGCAAAATGGTTTTAATTTTTAGTGATTTTGTTAATTCCGCTGCTTATGGTTATTCTTTGATTATTACTGGTGATGGATTGATTTGTTATCGGGCTGTCAGAAAGTTTTAGTATCAGAGTCTAAGGTTCGCTGACCCTACAGAGACATAGGATTAAGTATGTTGAGTCTGTTCTAGTATCCTCTAGTGTATCTTATAGTGACTTCTCCTCATACCGGAGAAGAAGTAAAACTGAAAGATGGTTGGAGTGCATGAAGAACATTTTGTTGAGAGTAGTGTAAGGAGGTGGTGTTAGGGATCAGGCTAGAGAAGAACTAGTGCCTAAGAATCCCCACCAAGCTATGCTAGAAAGCCCAGTCTTTCATGCTCTTTTTGGGAAGATCATGACCACGATGACGCATATGGCTGATTGAATACCTGCACCGGCACCTAGGATACCAGTTCCCAATGAGGGACATGGATCTAGTAAAACCTTTGAGTTGTTGCACCAGGTAGGAGACACTGAATATGCTGGTACAACTGACCTAGTAGATGTAGATTCATGGCTTACTGAGATAGAGAAATCCTTTAGGATCCTTGATGTTTCAGAGGCTGATAAAGTTAAGCATGTTGCATACCTTATAAAAGGAAGCACTGGCCATTGGTGGGCTATTGAAGAAGAGAAAAGACATGGTGTTGAGGTCGGATGGTAGGAATTTTGATGAGAGTTTGTCAATAGATACTTTCCTAAGACTTATCAGGATGAGAAAATTTCATAGTTTGAGTAGATTAGACAAGGACCGATGAAGGTTAGCGAGTAAAAAGCTAAGTTTATGGAGCTTCTATGGTTTTGTCCACATATGGCTACTATAGATGAGGAGATAATTCAAAATTTTGAGAAGGGTATGAATGCTGAATTAACCACACATGTATTTTCTATAGAGAATAGAGAGAGGTTTTCTGCCTTTGTGGAGTCAGTTAGGCAGATAGAGAGGTTTGTGATTGAGAAATGTGAGGTGGATTGTAGGAAAGTACATGGACAATTCCAGGGTTAGAGTTCAGGTAGTTTTAAGAAACCAAGGTTTACTGCACCAGTAGAACCACAGAGGTTCAGTGCTCAGATACAATGGACATCCAACAGAGGTAGAGGCCATATTTTTTCATCAAGAGGAGCCCATAGCTCAGTGTCGATGTCAGTGACAGTACTATATAGGTCACAATGGGAGGACATAGTCTACTACATATGTAGGCAGATAGGGCATATGATAAAGGATTATCCAGTTAGAGACATTGAAGTAACCCAACCATCGAGGCAGAGTCAAAAAGGCTCTCAGAGACAACAGTTCAGTAGTGGCACATGAGGACAGGGACAAGCGTCCCAAGTAGGATCATCTACACCAGCTAACAGAGTATGAGGTCGGCAACAGGGAACGACAAGATTCTATGCTATGAATCAACCGGAGGCAGTGGTCAATCCACGAGTTGTGAAAGGTCAGATGGAATTATTTCATTCTGATATGTCTTCATCATGTTTCATATATGTTTTGATTGATCCAAGTTCTACGCATTCCTCTATCACTCGAGAAATGATTCATGACTGCAATATAATTGTCAATCATAGAATGGATAATCTATTATTAGAAACTTTGTTAGTCGGATCTGCTATGTTGTGGGAGGTATGCTCTCCCTGTGTTCTTTCTTTTTCAGAACACATCATTCAGGTGGATCTTATGCCACTTGAGATGCATGGGTTTGATGTGATTCTCGAGATGGATACCCTAGAGAAGTATAAGGTTGTCTTGGATTGTGGTTCCAAGCAAGCTATGTTCATAGACGGTAATAAGACATGGATTTTTTAGGGGGACAGAAAGATTCTTCCAACCTATCTAGTGTCAGCAATGGTAGTTGAGAGGTTGATGCGACAAGGATGCTTTGCATTCTTGGCACATGTGGTAGACACCAAAGCAGAGAGTCCTAGTATTTCTGATGTTCCTATTGTCAGGGAATTCGAGGATGTGTTTCCTAAAGAATTTCTAGATATTCCTCCACCCCGAGAGATTAATTTTGAGATTAATTTAATTTTGGGTATGCAAACTATATCCCAAACACCTTATAGGATGGCACCAACTAAAATGGTGGAACTCAAGAAATAGTTATAGGAGTTGCTTGAGAAAGGTTTCATCCGACCGAGTACTTTGCCTTAGGGTATTCCAGTTATTTTTGTTAAAAATAAAGATGGGTCTATGATATTATGCATAGACTATAGACTGCTTAAAAAGGTGACTATAAAGAACAAGTACCCTCTGCCAAGCATAGATGATCTGTTTGATCATTTGTGTGGTGAAACGGTGTTCTCTAAGGTAGATCTAAGGTCAGGATATCATCAGTTACGTATCAAGGAGAGTGACATACCTAAGTTAGCCTTTAGGATGAGGTATGGTCATTATGATTTTGTAGTTATGTCATTTGGACTAACTAATGCACCAGCTACATTCATGGAGATGATGAATAAAATCTTCCGACCATTCCTTGATCAGTTTGTAGTAGTTTTCATAGATGACATCCTGATATACAGTAGAGACGGTCAACAACATGAACAACACCATCGCCAAGACTTGAATTTGTTGAGACATCACAAGTTATATGCTAAGTTTAGCAAGTGTGAATTATGGTTGTCAGAAGTGTCTTTTCTTAGACACGTTATATCTGCTTCAGGTATTCGTGTTGATCCAAAGAAAGTAGAGTTTGTTGTGGAGTGGGAATAGCCCAAGACACTGACTAAGATTCACAGTTTCCTAGGTTTGGCAGGTTACTACAGAAGGTTCATCAGAGACTTCAGTTCCGTAGCATTACCCCTAACCAGGTTGACCAGGAAGGAAGTTCCTTTTGTTTGGAATGACAAGTGTCAGCAATATTTCTAGTTGTTGAAAGAAAAGTTGACTAGTGCACATGTGTTAGTTCTACCTGAGCAAGGAAAGGGATACGTTGTTTTCTGTAATGCTTCTAATAATAGTCTAGGTTGTGTGTTGATGTAGAGTGATCATGTAGTTGTTTTTGCTTCCCGACAGCTCAAGAAACATGAGGAGAATTGTTTGACGCATGATCTAGAATTAGCTATGGTGGTCCACACATTGAAATTTTGGAGGCATTATCTCTATGGAGAAACATGTCAGATAGGGGTGTCAATGGGGAGGGTATGGGGAGGGTAAGGTCTTACCCTTACCCTTACCCTTACCCATCAAGAGTGGCGGGTAAGGGTATGGGTAATTCCCCACTCCACCAATATCCTTACCCTCCCCTTACCCTTACCCTTACCCTCTTGCCCATGGGGTAAATGCGGAAGGTAAGGGTGAGTCGGGGAATTTATATGTCTTACCAAAATGTATGCTAATATTAACAATAATAGGCTTACTAATATATTTGTATATTTAAGTGAGATATTAAGATGCTCAATAGTGACTATAAATATTCATAATAATGCTAAGTAATCATCTACAACATATGTCAAATGGTATATAAACTAGAAAATATTTCATACATGTTGGTTTTACACCTTCAAAATGATGTATACATGACCAAACTATCTATATAAAAATTAAATAAGAAAACTATGTATTATATTAAATGATGACCACAAAATATTGAATATTTAATAGACTTAAACAAATTACAATATATTTAATATATTATATATAAATATCGGCAGGTAGTGTTGGAATGTATGCCCATAGAGAAAGTCATGTGATGATTTTTATGGGATACTTTGTAAATGATTTGAATAATAATAAAGTCAATTTCCGATTTATATGTTTTAACTATTTCTGAGATGATAGTGTAACATGATAGATGTCTAAAGAATTGTTTTACTCAATGACATATGCTTTTAGGTTAAGGACCTAAACGATGAGATCATACGGATGTTAAGAGTATACATTCTTGTTTAGTCCCTAGTCGGTTGTTATTGTGGAAATAACCATAGATATCAATAACACTAAAGACTAGATTGTGTGTTGGTTGATGACAGAATCCCATTAGTCATGATATAGTGATATCAAACCAAGCACATATGTACTTGTTAGAGAACAAGTGTACCGGACATACCCACCATGAGAGTGACACATGGAATCATGATTTGGTAGTCACAGTCAGCTCTCACAGTGATGGTGGTGAACGTGATTCTTTGACCTGAAATCACTACACTCAACACATGTCGTTGGGTACACTTTGACATCATCAAACATGGTCCTGAAACATGGGTTGTTATAAAGGTGATGATTGGGTGACTTTGACACATGGGGCTTTTGAGGGGTGAGTGATAGATATGGGATTTGTCCCTCCTAAGGGAGTTTAATGTCAATGGCCACTTGATGAGTAGGATTGAGAAAGGCATGCGCATGCATGTGTGAATCAATATGTGATATTGATGTCACACACATCTCACCCAGTCTGCTCTGAGATCAAGGAAATGGATGAACGTTGAAAGGATGACTGTACCATGCCTTGAGTTCATTCGGGACATTCGTGACAAAGGAATTATACATTCACTGTAACACCATTCACGGATTGTAGGATTGAAAGTTGTTCTCCAACTTTCTATTTCACTTGGGTAGCACTGATGTGTGACTAGGCACCGCTCTTTGCTTGTGAAGTCATAAGTGTAATGGACTTTCACTGCCAACGTGAAATGGACCTGCAGGGTCACACACATAGGATTTAACCTGGAAGAGGAGTTTATCTACAAATGATGTTTAGATTGATTACTAAAGGAGTTTAGTAGTTCAATTAAACACTAAATCAATTGATAGCTCAATATCATATTGTTCAAGGTGTTGGACCAATTGATTAGAGTATCGAATTGATTGAAACTATGATTGACTGATCTTGCACAATTTGTACTTCCAATTGATCGGCTCATGAGATGAACCGATCGGCTCAGGTTGGTGAATTGATCAGCTCAACTGGTGAGACGATCGACTCATGTATCAATGAGATGATTGGCTCAATTGTTGAACCGGTTGGCTCATGTGACCAACGGAGATCGTTTGGAAAGTTGATTTTGCAAATACAATTTGTTTCACTTGTACAAATTTGATTTAGACAAGGATTAATATTTGATTAATCGGAAACAAATATGAAAGTCAATTTGAGTTGGACCAGGACCATGAACTGATCGGCTCATGTGATGAATCGATCGGCTCAGGTGTCCCAAACGATCGGTTCAAGTGTGAACCGATCGGTTGAGGTCATTAAACGATCATTTCAAGGTTGAAACGATCGGTTCAGCTGGCGTAGTTGGTTGTTTTGTGGAAAATTTCAAACCCTTCTACTGCTTCATTAATCCCACATTGCCCGGGGTAGAGAACCTTATCCCATGACCCTCCTATATATAGGGGTATTGGGGGCTTCTCAAAGTACAACTCAGAACACTAGTTGCTTTGTAAAGTTGTCGTTCTCTCTGGTTTTGGTAACCGAGAGAGCCCGAGCAAGTGCTACCTGATAAGGGAGGTACAGTAAGGGAAAGATAACTACAGAAACACAACTTGTAGCAGGAGAGTGGGTCGGTGACTAGTACACTGATAGAAGGGTGAGACTTCTTCTGATTCCTTGTGGGACAAGGAGATCGGAGTTCTAGGTAGTTCGTGTGGATGACTATAGAGGCGGGAGACTTTTGCTGCTCAGAGGACATTTGTCAATCCTGACAGTCTCAGTGAGACCATGAGCTGCACAGACACTATCCAAGACCAGAGGTGAAGATCATGCAAGTCGTGAGGTAACGTCGCCGAGCAAGCCTCGGGACAAGGTACGCCTCTACAAACCATCCTTCCTATTGTATAGACGTTGACGTGATTCCTTTATTCTGGGTTTGGGAGAAGAATTTTTTTTTGTTTCTGCTGCCTTCTCTGTCTCCCCTAAAACCCAATAGGTAGCGGGTTAGAGGGTATGGGTAATGCCTTACCCTTACCCACTAATGTAGTGGGTTAGAGGGTAGGTGGGTAAAGGGTAAGAAAATCATTTACCCTTACCCTTCCCCTACAAGTCATGGGTAAAGGGTAAACGGGTTAACCCTTACCCATTGATAGCCCTAATGTCAGATTTTCATGGACAATAAAATCTTAAAATATATTTTCTCACATCATGAGTTGAATATGAGACAATGTCGCTGGATGGAATTAATAAAAGACTATGATTGTACAATTGATTATCATCCAGGGAAAGCCAATGTAGTGGCAGATTCACTCAATAGGAAGTCTTTGTCTCCACTCTCTAATAAAGCACAGTTGAACTCTTTAGTGTGCTTTAAGCGGGACATGCTTGTCTCTTTGAGATAGATGAACGTGCAATTAGAGGTATCTTTGTTAGTAGGTTTGTTAGCTGAGATGTATGTGAAACCTACTTTGAAAGAATAGATTAAAGAGGCACAACATGCTGATACTATGATTCAGCAGATCAGGACAGAGTTGGGTAGTGAGAAACGGGACGGTTTCTATGAGTCAGAGGATGGGATAGTCTGTTACCATGGTAGGATGGTAGTTCTTGATGTTAGTAACTTAAGAAAGTTAGTTATGGAAGAAGCTCATTCATCCATGTATGCAATGCATCCAGGGAGTACCAAAATGTATCATAACTTAAAATATATGTATTGGTGGCCCAGTTTGAAGAAATATGTAGTTGAGTTCATTATGTAGTGTCTAGTGTGTCAGCAAGTTAAAGTAGAACACCAGAAGCCTATAGGATCATTACAAACCCTACCTATACCTCATTGGAAATGGGATCACGTGATGATGTACTTTGTGGTTGGTCTACCTAGAACGGCCAAAAGTCATGATTCCATTTGGGTGATAGTTAATAGGTTGACTAAGACAACACATTTTCTTCCTGTCAAAACAACCTATACTGCTGAAAAGCTTGCACAGATCTACATAGACGAGATAGTGTGATTGCACAGAGTTCCAGCTACAATTGTGTCTGATAGAAGTCCCCAGTTTACAAGTCATTTTTGGGAACGACTACATAAATCCCAGGGTATGAAGTTGAAGTTTAGTACAGCTTTTCACCCTCAGACGGATGGACAATCTGAAAGAACTATACATACCTTGGAAGACTTGTTTAGAGCATGTGTTCTTCATTTTGTAGGAATTTGGGACTTACATTTGAGCTTGATAGAGTTTGCCTACAAAAAAAGTTATCAGACGAGTATTGATATGGCACCATATGAAGCATTATATGGTAGACATTGTAGATCTCCGGTATGCTGGTTTGAGATCGGAGAATACAAATTTCTACGTCCTGAGTTAGTGCAACAAACAACTGAAATGATTAAAGTGATACAACAATAGTTGAAACTTGCACAAGATAGATAGAAGTCTTATGCTGATAAATGTCGTACACCTTTAGAATTCCAAGTTGGAGATAGAGTGTATCTCAAGGTCTATCCTTGGAAAGGTGTTCTCAGATTTGGGAAGAAGGGTAAGTTAGCTCCTAGATTTATGGGACCGTACCCAGTGACAACATGGATTGGAAAGGTAGCTTATAGGTTGGAATTGCCACTTGAGCTACATAGACTACATCTAGGGTTTCATGTGTCTATGCTGAGAAAGTGTCATCTCAATATAGAGTTGGTGTTGCAACCTGTAGAGGTTGAATTGAATGAAGATATATCCTATGTGGAAGGTCCTATGATGATTCTTGATAAAAGAGTCAATAAGTTGAAGAAGAAAGACATAGTTATTGTGAAAGTTCTTTGGCATCATCATGTCATTGAAGAAGCCACATGGGAACTAGAGGAAGAGATGAGGAGGAAGCACCTTTCTCTTTTCTCTTGAGATTTCGAGGGCGAAATCCTTTTTAGGGGTTGATAATTGTAACATCCTTGACCTGGGTTACGACCTAACCCTAGAATTTTTGCTTAAGTAAGTTATTTACAAACTTGTTCTAATCTTTTAAAAAGTTATTAAGACTCTTTGGGAAGTTTATTTTCAAGTTTGAGCTTAATTGCAAACTATTTATGCATTATATGATAGTCTGAGTGTAAAGTGCAATTTTCCCAAGATGAGGGGTTATATTGCAAAATGTCACACTTTGAATGTACCCTAAGTGTTTTAACATCATAATAAAGAGAATGATTCTAAGTGGTGGCTTGTGGAAAGCCTAAATTCTAAGTGAGAACTTGTTTGAATAATGATAAGTTCTTTACGCACCAATTTTGGTACAAAATGTAATTTATCTAAAATGTAGGGTTGATGTGCAAATTACCACTTCTAGAGTTTCTCTACTAGAGGAGAGAAAAAGAAGGAGACACTATGTTTGAATCATTTTAGAGTGGTAGCACTCTTAGTGATGAAAAGACTAAGGAAAATGCATATTTGAAATCATTATATGAGATGTATCAAGTTGTAAACTTGGTATAGGAGTCCCTATCGGACAAGGAGCCATAGAGGGAGTCTCCTATCAGTTTACTGACTCTTGTTAAAATCCATGATGGGCTAGACACTCAAGGAAGTCATATGTATCGGTTTGCAACTTTTCTTTGGAAAAGGTTGTGTTGAATATAATAAAAATGTGAGTGGAAGTAACTCGCCCTAGAAGATAACCAAAGGGATGACCCTTATCCTTTGAATTATCCTTAAGTTCTTATTTTGCATGGAAATATAAATATGGGATGCATGCAAACACATGAGTCAATCCATGCATAGCCATGTGGCACTTAGTAGCTTAAGAAGATGACACCTCTTACACTCTTTTTCATGAACCACAAGTATAAGTACCATTCCCTTCACCTATTAGTAGATTTTTTGGATCTCACTATCATCTTTCCCTTAGATATCGTGCATACCATTATATTATCATTCATAAGTGGAAGAGAGTTGAGCTTATGGCTTGGTATTGGCCATAGAAGAAGGATATCAACCTAGTAAGGTGATATCGGCCATAGAGAGGGATATCAGACACAAAAGGGAAGATATCGTGCAAGTGCTAAGGAGCTTGAGTCTTAGATCTTAGACAAGTTCATCTTCAACCTTGGGAACGTGAAGAGTTGGAGCTTGGATCTTGGAATTTACTTTAGAGGCGGGTTATATAAATTGAATCCAACTATGTTATTATTCACTTTCAATATTGTTGAACTAGTTGATTTACTTTCAACTTCGAATTCCTTTGATCAATTGATGTTCCTTTGAGTTCCAATAAGTTGTTAGGACTATTTTCAATGAACTATAATAAGCAAGTCAAAGGTCTAGAGGTTGATGATGATGACATCATCATGGTACAACCCGATATGGGGTTGAAGTACCTTAAACTTGGTATAAAACCCAAGATGATGGGTAACCCGATATAGAGATGGGTGGTACCTCATGAACAATATGAGGCATACCTTATGAATGATATAGGAGGTACCTACTTACACCTTATACATGATATAAGGTTAAGATCCTGCATGATATAGTGTTAGTTGAATACTCTAACCAATATAGAGTTGAAACCCTAGATGATAGAATGAAACCCGATACACCCTATAGTTTTGTATGAAGGATTGTTATGAAAGAGCTCAACTTGTTATCTAGCTATTTTTCAAAAATATGATAGGATTGATGCCTTGAAGGCATGAAAAGTTATGAGCATAATGGTCTACCCAATATGCTAACTCAATATGTTAGCCAACATGATAACCTGATATACCAATCCAAGGTGGGAACCCGATATGGTATTGTGTATATGCCACTTGAACGATACTATGATGAGGCATACACCCTATGCCCGATATGGTGCACACCTTGTGCATGATATGGAAGAAATTACACCCTTATACCCGATATAAGGTCAAGCTTTCAGCTTATACCCGATATGAAGTCAAGCTTTTAGCTTATACATGGTATGAAGACAGGTATCTCTAACTTGAAGTGATAAATTCTAAGTGATAGCCAATCCAATATGAGTACATAATATGGTAATAGGGGATACACACTAAAACATGGTATGATGATGTGGTTACACAACATGCCTAATATGGATACATGATATGATGACAGGTGCATCTTAAACACGATATGATAACATACATACACTTTGATACACGATATGATAAGTATACTTCGATCATATGTACTTGATTGAGTGACATATGTTGTGTGTTGTGTTAAATGCAACATTAAGATGCAATGAGTTTAATGTAATTTCATAGTGGTGAACTAATGTACCTTAACAGGAGAATTGAGCCCACTTAATATAAGTATGGTGCAAGCAACATCCTAGTGAGGATGAGAGAGAAACTAAGATTTGAATGTTAACCATGTAATAAGTATATGTTGATACTCCTAGTATGGATGGAGTATGAATCAGGGATTAATCTTTTATGATGAGATCTTGAAACCCTAATTGGTAGATAAGAGTAAATCTTAACCCTAATAATGGGTGATGAGATGATTTGAAACCCTAATCGGTTGATGAAGGGATACCCTAACCCTAATTTAATGGGAAGAATGTGTTTCTTTTGCATTGCATGGTAATGAATTGTATGTGATATCTCTGTTATCATGAAATGCTAACCGTGCAGGTATCATGAGGGATGAGCATAGCTAAGTAAGAGCTATGATGTTTATATCATACATATTTAATGAGCTTTGTGAACTATGTGAATTACTTGTCCAACAAGTATAATGTATACCTTGGTCTGATGACCTAGAGGTAATGGTTACCTGATAAATGGTAACAGTACTCAGTGATGAACTATGGGTTTGAATACCTAGATTTTTCAATCATGATGATGATAAGAGATTGAGATCCTAAGTGATATATGTGTTCCAAAGATCATGAAAGTACTTGATAAACATATTATATCTTTCTTTGTAGCATCTGATATAATTCTTGCTTGCAACTTGATTAATGCTAAAAGATACTGTAATGCACTTAATTAATCAAGTTAAATGTTATCATGTAGTTGTACAGACCATATATCCATTCAGTGTCAGGATTTATTGAATTGTGAAATGAGTTTAACTCGGTATACATATTTTTGAATATGTAATTATTATACTGGGGTGCTCAGTGGACTCCCCAACTAAAAAGGGGTGCTCAGTGGACTCCCCAACTACACCAAGTTACTCAGTGGACTTCTTGATGAAACTAAAACCAGGATCACTCAGTGGTCTTCCTGATGACAAATAATCTAGGAAAGCTCATGGTCTTCTCCCGAAGAGAGTACATGTTGCGTCTATAACTCTATAGCAAAGATGTATCTATACCCCAGCAAGCTGATTGCAGTTGATACAAGATGTCTTGCCAATTATCTCATACTGATCGAGACAGGTGAGGTCTTGACAGCCAGCTCTGCTACTGACCTTGTATGGTACCGATTTGAACTTAGTAGTGGTTGGTTGGAGCATGAGCGGTATACCTCATCTCCTCTGGGCATAGTGTGAATGTGAACATGTAATCAGTCGTGTAGCATATTTGCTTAAGGATCGAATATGGAAAACATTTGTTGATGCTTCATTACTTTTATACATCTTAGTAGATAGATGTTATATATGTTCTTCATATTCCTTATAAAATAAATAGATGATTTATAACTTGATTATGAACAGTTGAATTATATTATCAATATTATTGCTTTGCACTGCAAATATACCTACTAATTGCATAAAGTATCCTCTGCTTAGTTTCATACATTAATAGAGTATTTTCCTAAGATGATGGTGTCTAGAAGGGACCACGATCTGGGGGCTTGCAATATTTCCTCCACACTGATAGTGAGCTTACGAGGACTCCCAAACATGATTACCATGCTTGGCCAAAGTTAGATTATTTCACTCGAAATAAAGTACCTCTATAATTTATCATCTACTTTCTTCCCTTCTCTAACCCTTGCTTGGCTCACTAAATCCTAGGTACCTATGATTGCCCTCTTCATCTCTTTCTGAGTGATAGGGTTATGAATATTAGGGAATAAGGAATCCTCCATAAAATAATAAAACACATGTAAACAAGATGTCATGAACATAATTTTATGATTCTTTAATATCCTATGTATGAAACTAAGGTTAATAAAGTTAGCTTATGTGCATAGAGTTATATCTCTCGGTGGGAAAATAGTCTTATCCCGTGGGATCCAAAATTTTTAGGTGGACGCGGACGAGGAAGTAGGAACCAGATTGAAGAGGAAGGACCACATCAGTAAGGACAGTAGTAGTAGCTCATGTTGATTATAATGTCTATCGTGTCTTGTAGATAGAAGTCCTATGTGTTGTCTCTGTACTCTCAGGTCCTTGGGAGATAGTTCTTAGTGGTTTTATGAATGACTTGAGATTTTGGTTTGTTTACCTTGAGGTTTTATGTTGTTGTTGTATATGTTTAAGTAAAGCAACCGGTACTTGTTATCCTTGAGGTGAGATGGTACAATGTATGTACGATATGAACCACATGTATATAAAGTTTTGGTTCTTTCTTTAAGAGTTTCCTGGAAAAGGATCTATGTGCAAAATGGTTTTCATTTTTAGTGATTTTGTTAATTTTGCTGCTTATGGTTATTCTTTGATTATTACTGGTGATGGCTTGATTTGTTATCGAGTCATCACAACATTTATATTTGGTCTTCCCATCTTATCTAAGTTGAAAACTCTAGTCATTCTAGGTCACAATATCTTCCCTTGAGAATTCTATTTCTAAACCTTAATTTTGCATATTCATTCTAGGGTGACTATGAGAATCATCTTTCCCTAGTGGACATTTACCAAAATTTCTCTAACACCATAATGTAACACCGTGATTTTCATATTACATGAGCCTAATCATTTTTCTCGATGTGGGTGTCACAGTATGCTAATCATGCAATCAAAGTAAATGAAACTACATAGTGTTCATCTATGAAATCTAGTTTACTTGGTGACATGGCTAAACATGATATACATGACATCTATATCTCTGGATCATCTAGGTAAATCACACCCCACTAGGCAAAGCTTGAAGATCTCTTAGTCTTGATTTTCCTTTTTGTCCTTCACTTGCTCCAAGTCTTGTAGACATCGCATCCCCATCCATGCAAAGTAAACATCACACCAGTAATTGGTATTTGGCACTTTATATGACATAAAAATAAATATAACTTAACGTGAGACATTAAATAACTTAACATAAACTTGAACATGGTTTTTATTAAGCATTCATGATTCATTAATGACATGAAGAATTGAACAGTAAGTATATGCATCCCTCTATGATGCTCATTTAGGAGCACATGATTGCTAGAAAATCCATTAATGCTAGGAAAGCCCTTGATGACCCCTTGAGGTCCATGATTTGGGAGCATATAAAAACTAATTCGATTCCATTTATCTTAACATTGACCTTAACATTAACATTAACATTAACATGATCCTTGAACTTTAACATGATGGGATTTCTCCCCTTGAATCATAATCCAATTTCTCCCTCATAAAACATAATAGGGTTTCCCCCTATTGAGCATGATTCATTAACCTAAATTCATAATCAGTTATCATAATAAGGGTTTACCATAGACCATAAGTATTCAACCAATCAAATGATGATAAGTATACATGATGTCTTCTTTGAGAAAGCATTTCATAATTCATGAAATCATCTATGGTGCATAATCATGAATAAAAATCAATAAACCAAAGTACTTCTGCCAAAAATGCATGACCTAAAATGAAGTATTGACTTGATTGAGTCATCTAATCACCTATTATTTCACTAATAGCATGATATGTACATTACTTTATAATCATTAAACACTAATCTTGGTCTTTGAGTTATTGAAGATATTGAATGTGTAAAAATTGTTTGAAAATAAGCTAAATTGATAGAGAATCAAAAGAGATTTCCAATGAATATTTTTGCACATTTTTCTGCAGTTATATGAAAAAGTTATGCATTTTGTAAGATGGACCAATCAGAGTCAAGAAAACTATAGTGTGGCATAATTTAAATCTCGATTAAAGCCGATGTACATAAAATGTGAAATGTTACCAATGACCAAGGCATGTGTGAAACATGAACTAAAATTGTAGGGGCAAAAGTTTCATTCATATAAAAACATATCTCATGGTTAATACATCAAAATATACATCAAAAGGTCAATTTTTCCCATGGATGTTGAATCGTCTAATTATAAGGGCGGGGGGGGGGGGGAAGGCCCATCATTGATCGGGCTTCTTCTACCCTCATCCATGGCAAGAGGACCTGACTGGAGCTCCATGGATTCAATCTAGGACCAGATTCACAGCTATTCATGGATGGCTAACCTCCCCATCATGTTCCTGAGAAAGAACCACGTCCGATGAGTCGTAGCACAGGTGATGGGGAGAACAAGATCTTAAGGAGTGTCTAGTCATTAGGGGCACAACAAGGTATAGAACTAGAACCAAGATAGGGAAGCATAGAGAACACAAAGTCGAGAGTAACAACTTTGTGAGTTCAAACCAAATATCATTTTGGCATTGCAGGAGGCAACAGTCCGCATGGCTACTGGTTCATCGAGCAGTGAAGTAAAATACTAGAAATGAAATCAAGGTCTAAAACTGGGACAACCAAACGAGAAAGTTTGAAGGCTCGTAAAATGTTCTTGGATGCCTGGGGAACTCGTATGATGCTTTGTGAAGGTTGGTTGATGACTGACCCATCATGGCACTATGCACTGACAAGGTCCCTAAACCCGGCTATAGGACACGGAGACTCAAGGTAAAATAGGGTGAATAAGAGTGTAACATACCAGATCTAGAACCCTACCCTAGAACTTTGACCTTTTGGGTTCGATCAAACAAGGTTGAGGTTAGTGTGACCATAATAATATAATGCATGTCATATAACTCATTTGGTGATAATAAGAAGATAAATAACATAATTACATGCATAATAAGGTTAATGGGCCTATAATGGGCCAGATGACAAAACCCATGTAAGAAAACCTCAAATTAAATAATAGACTTCAAATTCGTAATCTACACATCAAAATAAGCCTACATGGCAATTTTCATTTAATTTGGACAACCTTGAAATAATATGGTAAGTTAAGAGAGAGAAATTGCCTAAAAAGTGTAATTAATAAATTAATATAACAATTGACTCCGAAAGAGGAAAATAATCTTATATTTGTGATCTACATAATAAATATAGCCTTTGGGTGAATTTTTATCCAATTTGGAGAAAGTTTGCTTAAAAGGTAAAATTAGGATAGAGAAAGTGTGTAGAACTTTCAAAATATTAAATAAATATTTAAACAACTCCAATATGTAAAATTGATGGCAAATTCGTATTCAACACATTAAATATGACTTGTGTGTCAAGTTTCATAAAATTTGTATAATCCTAATACCATTAATGAAAGAGGAAAGAGAAAATGAAATTTGATTTATTTAACACATTAAAAGTTTCCAAAAGACAAAACTAAGTGCAAAATCGGAATCTACATGCCTTTATTGGCCTCTGTGCAAAAATTGGCTTAATTTGGATAACGTTAAAGCCCTTATTTGAAGAGAGAGAAAAAGGCACATTAATATGATCTCACTTTACTCGAATTCCTGTTTGCATAATGTTTCTGAATTTTATTTCCTTTGATGTAGCCCGCGATCTCGGTCGTTAGTTTTAAATTCAACGATTGGTTAGTTGTCTCCTACCTTAGGTAGGAGACGGATTCTAGTTAACAGAAAGCAAAATCTTTGATCGTGATTTCCTCTCTTCTCTTTCCTTTTCGGCCCAGTTCGATTTGTTTTTCACCATAACCGTTTCTTTCTGGTTCTTTTAGACCCTATGTTACCTAGGTTTCCTCCTACCGATCTCCCTATCGGCAAGGGACTTTCTCGTGTGCCCTGTTTCCTATTTCATCTTATGCTCAGGTCGGTCCGATCTACAGCCTATATATATATATATATTGCTCGCGCCACCTCCCCTGCGACCGACTCAACCTTTCCCTGTTGGTCTTTTGGGATCTCAGAGCCTACTCTACCCTTCCCCGTCTCCGTCGGCTTCCGCTTGCCACCGTGGGGTCATCTTCGAGCCCCTGTTCACGCGTGCCCCGCTTTTGGTTCGGTTCTGCTCTTGGACACCTCACGAGTCTTTCCCTCAACTCGTTTTGGCTGATTGCTGAGGTAATTGGTTTTCCCCCTTTCCAATTGCTGCTCCGTTTGTTTCCGATCACCATGGCGTTTTATCGCTCTGGTTGGTCTCTGTGCTCGATCTGTACCTCAGTTGGTCGGTCTATCGCTCATGGACTCACGTGTGGGATCCTCTGCTCGAGTTCCCCACCGAGACTCAGGTTGTGAAGTTTTTGTTCTTGCAGGTGCTGCCTTCTGGGCTATGTCGGGGTTCTCGCGGGGTTGAAGAAACCCTGAGGTGTTTTCCCCTTTATGTCCTTGATTCTGTTTTGCATCATTTTTCGCATCAAGGCTATTTTAGTCTTTTCGCAGGTAGAGGTTTTGTTTTAAGGCGAGTTTCCAGGGTTCTTGGTGGGGTGGCTGAGTTGGCCAATCATTATTGGGCCAACTCAGCTCGCGTGTGCCCACTCTCTCTTCTTTTCGCTCTGAATTGCTTATGTGGATTTTTCCTATTGGTCTGTTTTGTAAAATCACTAACTAATTCCACATTGAACAGAAAAATACAAATAAATAGTCGTTGGATTCAGAAAAATGCAAGCTTTCTAATGGTATTGGTTTTGTCGCCCGAATATGATGTTCTAAAGATGTGATTTTAATGGATCTAATTAAATAAGATAATAACTTGTATAAATCATAACTAATTATATATAAGTCAGAAAAATATAATAAAATATGTTTTAGACTCGTAATAACATAACCTAAAATATGGAATAGTTTTCATAACCTAATTCACACATATATAAAAAGATAGATTTTAGGGTTTGGTCTGTATGTATGAAATTGACTTAAAATATGTATATGTGTTTGATAGGCCTTTGGTGACCTAGACTTGGATCTAGGAGTGCTTTTCAGTTTGGAATCTGGTTTGAGGTATGTTGTATACCCTATTCATCCATATTGAGCAATTCACCTATCTTATCTTTCTTTTGACTTTTGCCTACACAAAATGTCTATTCTCTTGATATCATGGTTCGTGTGAACTATCTTTCTTGTTATGAACTTGGATATTTTCTTGATATCTTATCTTGTGTCTTGGTGCATGTTGGTCTCTTATATTGATATGTGCCCACTTTGAAGTGGATGTTTATATGTTTTTTGTTGTCCATTGTGCGATGGCAACCTTTGTATCATCTTTTGACTAAATTGTTTACTTGCCTCTATATTTACATGCAATGTAATTCAGTAGCACTAGAGTAGAGTAAATTACATTAGTTTTGGGGCAGTAATCCCCTATTGTTTATTTGGAGGGTGGCAGTATACCATTCCTCTGTAAATCGAGTGTGGCAATAATCCATGCTCAAATTTTATATATTTGGGAGATTGGCAGTATTCCTTTCTCTATCAGGTTTCAAGTTTATAATTGGCCGCCTTTGTGTTTATATTGTTCTAGGGCTATGTTTATCTCACATGCATGCAGGTTGATGATGTTGTGGGGTGTGTGCCCTACTACCTTCTTATGTGCCAGTATTGCACAATCTTATTTGTTTTGTTTATGGCAAGTATCCTCTTTTATCAAGATATGATGTTCTTCTCTTTTATGCCCGTGTGGGTAGTCCTTATCTCTTACATGGGAAGCCTTTACATTTGATGGCCTTTATATCCTTATATTGCTCAAAGTTTCATTTAGCATACACATGCCAGCTTTTTGCTGATACATTCCTTTTCTCTTCTTCTTTTGTGGGGTATGCTTCCGACCCCAGGTTAGATCATGGAGAGTGAACTTCAACATCAACCTTGTATCTGATCTTTGGGAGGCTTGAAGAGGTGGTTAGATGACCCTCGGCTTGGTCTTTGGCTTTTATGTTTAGTTTTCCTTTAGATACCTTATGTGGTGAAGTGTTGTATCAAGCTTTGTAAATTGTTAGATAATATTTCTTTTCCACTGCTACTCATTGTGTAATGATACATACATGTTGAATGAATTGATCTCCATCCCTTTGGAGAAAAAATTTACGTGGTGTTTGGTTTAAGGGATGTGGTCTTTTCTTTCTAGTAGAGAAGTGGTTTCACTTCTTTACAAAGAGGTTATAAAATGACAAATGAGGACCAAGGAATCCCACCTTAATGTCAATTGTTCGAGAGGATGCCTCGGAGGTGGGAGAGAGATCGAGGTCGCCAGAGATCAAAATTAACTAGGACCTAGAGCTCGAGAGTGTGGGGGGTCCAATTGATAGAGGAGCAGGAACTAGTGAGGGCTGATGGTCATTCTCGATCTATTTTGTAGGTGTGAGATAGCACGAACGTCATCTGTAACTTGGGGTGGAGAGACCACCCTTGCCCTAAGTGGGAGTTTCACTTATATGGTGAGAGAGAGGGCGATTGAACCACTATTCAAAATGGGGAAGAGAGACAAAGGTTATGGAGAGGAAATCTCGTGATGGTATGTAGTGATGAGGGAGAAACGATCATGAAATCAAATATAGTCAACTGGCTTCAGTCCCGTGATATATCTGGGGAAGTGGATGAGAATTATGTACATAAAATTTGAAATGAAATGTAATATCTATTCATAATTGTTCCCTTTGACTCCAAAATGAGATGATTAACGAGTATCCTATTTTCAAGATCACTTTTTATGCTTTTATTGGAATACTACCTTGGATGAGAGATAATTGTGAAAAGACATGTATTCAATATATTAAGTTAATGCATATAAGAAGAAAACTATTTTGAGCCTCCTATTACTTCCTCACTTTATTTTTTTAGTTAGGAGTATAATTTCATGGTCTTTTACATTAAAACCATCAACTGTTGTTATCTAATAAAACCCCATTCTAAGTTTTAAATTATCTTTATAAATTTGGGATGTGATAATAATTTACCTTTATATAACTTTTTCATTTATTTAGTTGCACCTTTGTTCTTCTTTGAAAACTAGTTCCATTTCATCATTAGTAACCTATTAAATACATTTGAAGGAAACTAGGTTGTTACCCTATAGAGACTTTGAATCAAAAGGTAGTAAGGATGAATACATTAAACATCATAATAGAAGTACACATTCCATGCTCTCCATTATATCATGTAACCCTTCTTCCTTAATCAAAATCATCATATCCATCACTTCTCTTTTGTTTCATATGAGTTTCTTATCCTAGTCTTACAACACATGTTCATCTAGTTTTCTTCATTTTAATTTATTAGAAGACTCTTCACTTCTATGTACTTATTGTATACTTAACTCTTTTCTCCTATTTTCCCTTTGTTTTGGAGTACATAAATGCATTTTACTTTATTATATGATGTATTCATAATAATTGGTTCTTTCTATCTTGGCTTCCTATGTAATTGTCTCTTATCTTTCCTTTATTTCAAATTGAGTAAAGTGCCTCAATTAGTTATATGATTCAGTTCTATTTATCCATCCTTTCTTCTTCATTTTATATGTTACATACTAATATGTGTCTTATATCTATATTCCCTCTTCCTTCATTTCCAATTTAGGGTTTCTTATCCAAGGCCCCAAAGCTAGATCATAGTGTATGTACATTCTCACTACAATATGGGTCTAGTTTATCCAGAGTCTACTCTTACTATATTGTTACTAGAAGACATTAAATCCTAGTAATGCATCATGCCAGAAGGACCAGGCCAAACTTGCAGTCATTAAGCCAAGTGCTACTCAACATTAATTGACTCCTATTTATCTAAAACATGTGGAAAGAATATCCACCTAGGGAAATCTCATTTAAAGATCAATGTTTATCTACTTGATATAAAGAATGTAAACGATAACTAAAGAAACTTCAAAGTATACAACAATCTTATAGAACCATTTATTATTAAAAAAATGAATATCTGAATTCAAATATATAAGAGCATTCCCATTCATCTCCAATAAAAACAATATATAAAATAAAAGTTGTATCTCATTCTATCTTTGTGCTCTTATTCCTTCATTACTTTATGGTCTTTTAAGCCTAAGACCTCTAGGGTTTCTCTCTAGACCATCCTCCTTCTGGACTCTGGCCAAGGCATCCAGAGAAAAAATAGATAGAGTAGATTGATATTGGTCAACCTAAATATTCATATATTGGGCCAAGGTATCCAAATACTTCTACTTCCCAGAGATATTGACACATCACCTCTCAACTGCCACTTATAACTCTAACTTTCTATCCTAATGGTCCCTGACGAATCAGCCTAAGCTCTAATACCAACTTTACACCCACATCCCATGATAAACATTAATCATGAGATTAGGGCATGAGTTGAGGATTTAACATATATCAAAGATCGCTCTTGACTTTTTTTTCAAACTCTTTGTTTCATCACATTCAATCATGTAAACTAACTTTTCAAGGGAAATAAAAGCTTGATTCCTCTATCTGTTTTCAACAACAAAGATATATATATCTAAACATTCATGTTGTTTCTCACACTTCCATGTACATACGACTTGATAATTGGATACGTACTCTAATAAAGAGAAAACAAAGTTACACATCATCATTTACAACTCTCTCATTACTCTAGAAGGACCTAGAGTGATTAGGACCAACGAAACTTAACCAATTATATTTTTAGCTTTCATGGAAGATCTACTCTAGCATTGGCATTCTTCAAATCCATATGGTTTTCCTAAAAATTTGGGAGTAGAGTGGTGAGCCTATTTTCTCCGTGAATAAGTACTTCAAAGAAAATGTTTAAAGCACTTTAATAGTAAAAATATCTATTATTGAGCAATTGAATTTAAAGTAGAACATTAATGAGATATACATGAACTAATCATTTGCAAATAAATATATATATATATATATTGTAGAATACCCTAGGTATCTACAAGGACCAAATCAATATCAGGATTTACTTGGTTAATCACAAAGAGAACTAGTAATTCAGAAACATATAAAGAATAAAGGAATTTTCATACACACATGACTAATCTCTCATTTATATTATTATGCTTTGAAACCATATGAAGTTTACCATGACATGTGAAAGCATTGTTGCAAGCTATGATATCATTATACAAGAATTAGAAGCATACCCAGGTTCTTAAATCTATCTCTCAGGTATGACTCTTGTTGAGCGGGTCTCACCATGTCTGTCTCTTGGTGGCTAATGGGAGTGGTCGGATATCTCGACCCCTCCTCTCAACCTGGGTACTCAGGTGGGAAGTCAAAGCCCTCAGGCTTGTTGTGCACCAGTGAACCTACCAAAGATGACCATTGATCAACACAACTCTGCATCATGGATCTATCGAATATGTCCACTGATCAGAAAACTCAGGTACCATAGGCATCCCCAGTTGGTGTTGGATACCAATCATTTAATGAGTCCATCCTCACTGGCCTAGAAACCTACACCCCACTGGTGCACTCTGGCTAACCTCGATCTGGACAAAGTACCTCCAATCGGGAAGCATGTTCCCCCCTATAATACAGGCCTCCTATGAAGTATTCTATAGTTTTTAAGGCATCTAAATGTCTAATTAACTCTTTAATTTGTGGTGTAATCATCACATCAACATTTCTTAGGTTAGCTTTGTAAATAGTTCATTCCATAGGTATTTAGTAATACTGCAATTTGAACTACTAAGAAACACCACATCTCAAACTGAGAAACACTTATTAGAAATTACTTGATTCGTCGAATGCCCTATACGTAGGTTTTCATTTGCCTCGTTCACATATCAACATGACTCGCATAAGGATTTAATGCATCATAAACTTTCATTGAATAAAGACTGATTTCAATAGTTCACATATAACCTTAACATATATATGAAACCCTAGAATAAAGTGGACTAGGTTCTGCACACCATTCACTGAAATATCATGCATCAAGAATAACCTTGAATAAATGAATTTATAATGAGTGAAAGAATCACATCGGTTGAATTTCATGATGTTTATTTGCGAACTTATGAGTTTCCATTCATCTAGGGTTTCACCCTCTTTATTGAGATATCAAGCAAACATTGGTAACATAAAATGAAACCCAAGATAGTATCTGACATATTTTTACTATGCGTTCAAATAAAATAATCATTCATAAACAAGGACATTCAAATAGGTAAAGTTCTTTATTCAATTATACAACAATTTCAGACATAACAGAATATTCAAGATTGTGGTATATTCTTTTAATTCTACAATAAATTTAGGAATTCTATATTAGATGATTTGTATCCATTTCTAATATTATTTTATCATCTAAAATTCATCACAATAGGAAAATAATCCATTTCTATATCATCTTTCATAAGCTTAAATTGAAAGGCAAATTTAGGGTTTGTTGTCCCATACAACGGAATTGAAAATTATTGAGGATTTAATGCAATTTTGTGCAACCGATTGTTTAAAAGAACTCACTCACCTAAGTTGTAAAAACACCTAAAAACATAGCCCAAGATCTGAAATTCTAGAATCCATACCAAACTCCTAGCAATCCATCACTTTCTTCTCCCTTTCAACTAGGAAACCTAGAAATGGATAATTATGGAGAAAGAATGAGAAAAGATGAAGATTTGATATCATTTTGAATCAAATCAAAGGATGGACAGAATATTGACATGTGAGAGAAGAATCACTAGGAAAAGATATCTAGAGATAACAAACTTACTTGATTTAATCAACTCTAGGAAGAGAAAACCCTAGATCGCCATCTTAACCACTTTCTCCATCCAAACCCTAACTCTCCCTCTCTCCCTAGAATTTCAATTATATGGAACGAATCATGAAATATGAGATCTCCTAGTGTGTTATATTACTCATATAGAGCAAATTAAGGTACTTTGGTCAATTTCAAAGTAACCCCACTTGAACTTTCTTTTATTTCACACAAATTTTATGTCATAAAAATATTATCGTTCATTCACTGAATAGGTCAAACCTCATCCCAATATTATGAGAATTTATCATATTTTTATACAATTTTATAGCTCCATTGAAAATTTTAGTTCATTTTGAGTTACAAATAAATAAACAAAAATCAAATACTACATTTTTATCTTGCAGTCTGTAGAAAGGTCGGTGAAGAGAAAAATGACATGGATACACCAAGAATATCCATACAAGATACCAAGGCCAATATAACTAGCACGACCATACTTCCTACCATGACTTTGGTGCCTTAAATCTTTAGATTTGAGTATAAAAATGGCCAACACTTCTATTCCTTTATAAGGGTCGTGTGGCCTAGAATGCTCTGTTGGATCAATGGGCTCTAGAGGGGGGTGAATAGAGCTACACACACTTCACAAAATCAATTAGACAACCAATTTAAACTTAGTGCAGAAACTAAACCAAACAGCAATTTGATGTCCTAATTTAGCATTCAAAGCAAGGATAAGAGACAAGGAATTGCAAGCACTTGGACAGGTGGTTTAGAGTGGTTCCACATCCTAAACTTATGAACAATGTCGGTCCACTACCTAGAGTTGGTTAGACTCTAGGATTTGCAACTTGGTTCTCTTATATATCATAATAAGATTACAAGATACATCAACCACACAACCAAGGACTTAGATTCTCAAGCTAAGATCTTCTACCTTACCAAGGACTTACCCACTTTGCAAGTAGTCTTCAGCCTTCTTCAAAGGACTTACCCACTCTTGCTCTAGTCTTTAGCCTTGCAGGATTTACCCATCTTACTTGAGCTTTGCCTTGCACCTCTCCTTCTCTTGGAGAGATTTTCCATGTTTCTCCTTCACTAGGAGATCTGGAGCAGCTGGCTTTCTTCACTCTTGAAGACCAGCAACCATCTTCACCTTCACTCGGGGAAGAGTAGCATCCACTTCTTGTTCACTTGGAGAAGCAGCTTCAATCAATCTTCAAAGGGAATATGTGGTAGGAAGAGGGAATGGAGAGCTTTACATCATACAAGGGATAGCTCTCATACACAGGGACCTAACTCACTCATAGCTCACGAATTTATCTTGAAGGTAGACAGAGAAAGGGGGTCAAGGACTTGGAACACTCTCAACTATGCTAGCACCAAGTTTGCAATGGAAGAGCAGCTTGGAATGAACTCCAAGGGGGTCTATTTATAGTTGAGGGTGGCCCTTTAAGTTGTGGGACACTTGGATGCAAAAATAGCCATTTTTTGTTCAATAAAATGACTCTATTTTTTCCCAAAACACTCACTAACGGTCACATCACTTTTTTCTGCAAATTCCATACAGTGCAATCGGTTGAGTTTCAATAGGGGTAACTCGATCGATCAAGTAAAAGACAAAACTGATATTCAAATGATCGGTCGAGTTTGTCCTGACAAAACTCGACTGACCATTTAAACTCGAAATGGTCAGTTAAATTATCAGTCGAGTTCTGTGAAAGCACAACTCGACCGATGCAATCTTCAGAAAATTGACCAAGGATGATCGGTTGAGTTTCAAGCCAGGGAAACTCGACCGACCAAGTGCATGTAATCAATTTTCTAATTTGCATTTAAAGTGATTAGAACTTGGTGAATTTTGTCCCAAATATTTTTCTCGTCTAAGTTAGAAGTCAATTCATCATTATAAGTGATTACATAGATGTTCTAAGTTCGTTTACATAGAAATCCCAAAATGCACACTTGTAGCTATTTTGACTTGAACTTGACCCATTCTAGGGCTTTGGATTTTAGATCCTTTTCATGTACCTAATGCCTGCAAACAATCTTAAACACACATATTAGATACATATGAGTGGAATGGTTAAGTCATTATCAAAATATAGGTAATGTATAACCTCTAGGTCAACATTCTCCCCCTTTTTGACAATGACAAACCATTCCTCAAACATATTGAAAAGGATATGAAAGTTATATCTTTGCCTTGTGAATTAGGGGGATTCATGATACGAACAATTGTAAATTGCTCCCCCTCAAACTATACTTCCTCTAACCTGGATGTTAGTTTCTCTACACATAGCAATGCCAATATCCATGTAATGTGTAGTCCTTTGCAAGTTCACATAAAGAATAGTGAATTTGAACAAGAAAAGGATCTCACAAGAAAAAACCATATTCTATCAAAGAGAAAGCAATATGATTGAGTTTCAAGACTGATCTATCACTTGAAATATCTCTCCCACTTTTGACATTATCAAAAAGATAGGGGTGTAGAAGAGCAATAACCAGGTCTTCTCCAAAACTCAACCAAAACATATATGCAAGGCAGTAAGCAGCAATTTAAAGCATATAGCACACAACCACAGAGGAGAATACACAATCCAAGTCATAATCAAAATATAGCTCAAGATAGCACCAACGCATAAGATAAATCAGAGTAAAAAAGGCCAAAGTGCATATCTAGCATATTACAACTCAGAGATAGGTTCTCATGAAAGCAAATACAACCATAAAGCAAGAAAATAGAAATAAGAAATAATACAGCTCAGAAGCATGTGCCAGGATATTTCTTATATAAAAGAGTCTAGAAAGATGTATATGATTGACATGCTAGACTATAAGCTAAGAAACCACCTAAACATCTAAGCTATATATATCTACAGCATCATCATCTTCGCCAGGGTTGTAGTCCTCATTCTCGTATGAAGGCAGAGAAGTAGTGCCAGCATCAGATCCAACACCATCACCACCATCGTCATCGGAAGTGTCCTCGCCATCACCTTCCTCAGCATCAGCATCATCATCGGCCTGGTCTGGCTTCTCCACATCGTCAGGAGGGCCAAAGGAACGACCGGGCCAGTGGGCATTTTGCTTATCCCACGACATACCAAGAGCAAGAAGCTCCTTGGTCTGTGGGAAGGACAGACTAGAGTCACCCAAGGAGGCGAGCAGAGTGGCCAGGGGGCCAGCAGGTAATGGCAGGAACGCAGGAGCAGAACTATCAGCAGCAAACGGTGGCAGAGTGGCAGCGGAAGGCTCGGGAGCAGGGAAGTAATGCTCGTATGCATAAGAAGCATAAGCACTACCTGGGTATGGCTGGTAGGTGGGGTAGGGTGAAGCATAGGATAGGTTCATGGTAGACATGATTGAACACAGATCCTGGTGCAGGTATTCCTGAACATGTCGGCTGTACGCCTGTTCATGCATCATATATCCCAGGAGGGTTTCATTGGATGCACCGAAGGACGCATGGCTAGGTCAAGGATGTGGTTGTGGAGGTGGAGCACGGGTGGAGGAGGAAGGGGTAGATGAGGCAGAGGCAGAAGTAGAAGCACCAGAGGCAGGATAAAACACAGGGACAGCCTTTTGAAGAGTGGTCTCACTAATACAAACACCTTTTCTAGCAACCGGGTAATGGAAGTCATAAAAGAGGGATGTATCAGTGGAGAACTCAAAAAGACCACAGATCAGAGCTGGGTAGGGAGAGTGGTTGCCTTTGGTGTTCTTTCCGGTGTCAAAACAGGTCATGTGGTGTAAGATATATCTGGCCCATTTGACACTGATATTGTTTAGCAAACAATACATAATGTCCGCGGTGATTTCTGCAATGTCCGTTTAATTTCTCTTAGGATGGACATTACAGTTAATCACTAAGGCCAGTATGCGCCTCCGAAGGTCAAGAGAGGATGAAGGCAGAGTAGACTTCTTCTTGTAGGCCATGTCGAGTTTCTTTAAAAACTGATGAATGTCCGGTAGCATCAATTTGTGGTGTTTGTAAAATCCTTCCGGGTCAAGAAGATCGAAATAATGTCCATAGTCCTTACGCCAAGTGTTGTTTTCTTCGTCTCCGACAAAAAATATGTTTAATGTATCCTCGGAGATTTGGAAACAGTGACCGACAATCATCTAATTAAGAACTACTTCAGTATTCGGCGGGGGAACAAGCGAATCGTAGTTCCAACGCAAGTTTGAGTAGCACTCGTTTACTACCTTAGTGCTAGACATGTGATTGTTAAAGCAGTCATGTTCGATAGCAAGGGAAGACAGGTGATGGCTGGCGAGAAGCCTCGAAATAGAGGTAATAACTACTTGAAAACAATTTGGGTCAAGCAAGGGGCGAACGGAAAAGGAGATCAGGGAAGAAGATCCTTGTACCGGTTTACCGCCTCAAGAGACACAAAAGAGGTGTTATCAAATGGAATCCAATGATTAGTTGAGGAAGAGGCTTGAGCATTGCCGGGAGCAGCATGTTTTCGTCTATGGGAAGCCATGGAAACAAAAACAAGAAGAAAAATGTGCACACGAGCAAAAGAAAACCTCAAACGCCGAAGAAACACCACCATGAGCGTCTGGGGAGGTCAAAAGTGGGATTGCTAGGTCGCCCTAGGGTTAGGAGCGGGAGGTTTAGGCTGGGTGTGAGATCTTAGGGCTTAGAGGCAAGGAATTGGTCGGCAATTTTCTAGTTGCAAGGGAAAATAGTCAGCCGATCCTAACTTTTAAGTTTTCTCAGCCCGCATATCGGTCGAGTTCTAAGTGTGGTAAACTCGACCGAACGGTCCACTGAAGACCTGCTCTCGGCTCCTGATCATTCGAGTTTTCCAGGGTGGAAACTCGACCGAAGGTCAACCTGACCTAACAGTCACATTCTTAGATTCTAGCCATATACATTCCAATTAAATTCATTTTTCCATTCTATTATGTATAATTAACATACTTAGGCACATTTAGCTCATCATTGGGCACTATTTAACGATAAAACATAAAATTCGATAAAAACCCAAAAGCAGGCAAAAACTAAGCATGTTGATAGGCAAGATGGGCAAAAATAAGCATATATAGATAAAGCAAGGTGAAGATAGACATGAGCAAGCATATAGGAAAGAGATGACTAGCTAGATCACATGGAAAGATCATTCAAGTCAATAATAAGAAGTTTAGATCGAATAAAATTAAATTGATCTCTAGCTAGAGGTTTTGTAAATATGTCCACCAATAGATTTTCTGTGTCCACATGTGTGATATAGATATCTTTCTTGGTAATGTGGTCACGAAGGAAATGATGGCGAACCTCTATATGCTTGGATCTACTATGCAATATAGGATTGTAAGATAGATTAATTGCACTAGTATTGTCACAAAAGATAGGAGAAGCATCAAAAAATATGTTGAAGTCTTGGAGCATTTGCTTCATCCATAGGACATGTGCACAACAACTCCCGGCTATAATGTATTCAGCTTCGGTAGTTGATAATGCCACTGTACTTTGTTTCTTGGAGAACTAAGACACTAAGCATGGTCCTAGAAGGAAGCAAGTGCCACTTGTGCACTTTCTATCAACCAAACACCCTGTGTAATCTGCATCACTATATGCTCTAAGAGTAAAATCCCTTGATTTAGGATATCATAGTCCAAAATTTTGGGTTTTGGCTAAGTACCTCAAAATCCTCTTAACAGCAATAAGATGTGACTTCTTAGGGCTAGATTGAAAGTGAGCGCACAAGCCAACACTAAACATAATATCAGGTCTAGAGGTAGTTAAATAAAGTAAACTTCCAATCATACCTCTATAGAGCTTCTCATCTACCTTTTCACCTTCTTCATCTTTGTCAAGTTTGGCAGTGTTTAGCATGGGTGTATCCATCGACTTCATGTTCTCCATCCCAAAGCACTTGAGTAGTTCACTTGTGTACTTGCCTTGGTTGATGAAGTTTCCTTCTTTTGTTTGCTTGATTTTGAAAGCCGGGGAAGAAGGTCAACTCACCCATCATGCTCATTTCAAACTCACTCTGCATAAGAGAACTAAACTCCTTGTAAAGATCAAGATCAGTCCCACCAAAAATGATATCATCAACATATATTTGAATTATAAGAAAATGGTTAGAAGTGTGTTTTAGAAACAAGGTAGAATCAACTTTTGCCCATGACATACCCGTTATCTAACAAAAAGTTCTTTAGTTTCTCATACTAAGCTCGAGGTGCTTGTTTGAGTCCATAGAGAGCTTTTTGCAATAAGTAAACATGATTGGGTAACTTGTCATTTTCAAAGCCTGAAGGTTGAGCAACAAATACTTCCTCCTTGATTGTACCATTCAAAATTGCACATCATGTGAGGTAATGGGACTTCTTCGTATGCTTTTGTGGCATCTAGGGCCCAATCTTGGGTGCTTCAGGATCACATCATGCGAGGTAGTGGGATTCACAGTATGGACCATGATTTTGATTATGCTGTAGATTGTCTTCGTGTCAGGATACCCTCTTTTGATCTTAGTTGTTTTTCTAAAAAAGACACTGTCCCCCCAAAAGCCCAAAATGCTTTGGCGAGTGCTCTTTTTAGTAAAATAATTGAGGACATAGAAGTTAAATTTGACATGACCATTAGACAGAAAGCCATTTTCAAATGTCTACAAGTTGATCATGCTCAAGATTTTCTCCTTGTTATTCCAATAGATGGACTTGGTATGCATATGTCACCAGTGGAGTACCGTAGTATCTTAAAATGCCGTCTGATGATCCCTCTATTTCCAGCGGATGAGGTATGTCCAATCTGTCGTAAGGCATGTTTGGACACTTTTGGAGAACATGCAGTTCATTGCAGAGAGCTTCCAGGTTTTAAATACAGACATGATCTTGTTAGAGATGTTCTTTTTGATGTACTCAGACGTGCAGGTATTTCTGCTAAGAAACAGGCGCCTGTGAATTTTTTAACTGATCCACAAGAGGGAAGATCGACATTTAGGCCTGCTGATGTCTTGATTTTGGGGTGGATAGGAGGGAAACATGCATGTGTGAACCTTACAGGAGTTTCTCCACTGGTGGGATTGAGGAGTGGAGCTTTTACAGCGGGACATGCTGCCCTTAAAGCTGCTTCATCCAAAGTGGGTAAGCATGAGAAAGCATGTATTGAGAATCAACATGCCTTTATTCCCTTTGGATTTGATACTTTTGTATTCTTAGCACCAGAAGCTGTGGAGCTTCTTAAAAGAGTCCAAAAAGTTATGAATAGTAATGTTATGGCTCCCAAGTGTATGGATGTTGTATTTCAGAGGATTGGATTTTCTATCCAAAAAGGACTAGTGGCGCAGCTTGTTGCCCGCCTGTCCTCTTCTTCAATGTAAATCTTTTCATGAATAAGTATTGAAAGCAAAATGCACTTTTAACGTCCATTTGATATAACAAGAAATTTTTGTAACTAGCAAAGGCAATTAATATACAAATAGATTCTAATCTAGCAACAGGAGCATAAGTTTCATCAAAGTCAATACCTTCCTATTGGTTGTAACCTTGTGCTACTAACCTTGTTTTGTTTCTTACCACTTTTGTAACACCCCTGACCTGGGTTATACTTTAACCCTAGGTGTTTTGATTAAGAAAGATGATTAAATGCTTAATCTCATCTTTTGAAAGGTAATTATGGTTCAAGAAGAACTTATATTACAATTCTTATCCTTTTTGAACATTGTTGAAATCAATGTTTTGCCTGTTTTGGACTAAAGTGCAAATTACCCAAGTTGAGGGGTTTAAGTGCAAATTGTGCATGATAATATGTTCCTCATGTGTTGAATCATCATGAGAGTAAAGATGATGCTGAGGTATGGCTTATGGAAGCCTAAATACCAAGAAAGAGCTGATAAAGCAATGTATGTGCATGAAAACCTAGTTTTGGTGTAGTGTGCAATTTACCCAAACCCCAGGGTGTAATATGTAAATTACCACTTCAATAAGGTCCCTAATGTTTCTTGGCATCAAGTAGAGAAAAGAAAATGAGAGGGGCACCTCATTTGAATTAAGTTGGAGGAGAGAGAATCTTGATATTAAAATAATCAAGATTTAATCCTAATTGAAACCCTAATTCAATTTAGTGTAAAAACAAATATAATAATTGAAGGGCCTTCAACCAAAAACGAGATGGTTGAATTTGCTCAAGTGTGAACACATTTGTTCCTTTTATAGGCCACGAAAATATCTCAAGCAAGTGGATAACCCACTCACCATTATTATAAAGAAAAGTAATATCCACTCAAATTGGAATATTATTATAATATGATCTAAGGTGCTTAATTTGCTTTTCTTTAAATTGAGGATAATTAAGAGGAATAAGAGGCAAATGGGATAGCCTCGTATCCAAGGAATGAAAGGGGGAAGAGGCGGCACCAATTTTGGAATTAAATGCATTTTTATAAGGCATTTTCTCTCTCATGGAATTTCTTATAAAAGTACCTTTACCAAGCCAAAACAAAGGCTATTTCGGATTCTTTTCTTTCCCCTTGCTTGGAAAACGACTAAGGAGCTGTGGAGGAGCAGGAGGACGACCCCAACCTGTTGGTAAGGTCCTTGACCTTCGTTCTCCTTGATTCCATGGTGGAAATAAAAAATAAATCATTGATTTCTTCTTATTTTGATCTCCTCTTCAACCCTAGCCAACTTTTTCATCCAAAAGCTTGGGGACGAGCCTAGGGGGAGTTGCAAAAACTTCATCCACCATTGTTGACGTGATCTTGGAGCTGTGAAGCTCAATTGGAGGCGGGTTTTATAACTCAAACCCTTAATCATTGCTATTGCATCAATCAATTATGCTTTGTTGATTGTTTTCTTCAATTTGATACATACTTGTTTCCTTGCTGCAATTTCCATCAATAACGGTTGCTGTTCTTGGTTGTTCGAAGGAAGGGGATGATGACATCATCCTAGATGCTTATCCAAAGAAAAGTACCAAGCCAAATGGTCTTGATATCTATTCCAAATCGTTTTAAATTGATTGGCTATGCGGTTTCAGCAAACCGTTTTAGGGAAAACGGTTTCAAGACCATTTCATATGGTTTAACAAGCGTTGACCGTTTGGGAATCTTGTTCCTAATTATGTAGGCTAATGACCCTCCAAATTTTAGGGGTTAAATCCAAAGGAATCGTGAGTTGAAGGCCAATCAATTAGATAAATCGAATTGAATTAAATGTTGATTTTCAACCTGATCAACTTGACCTGTTTGGGAAAACGGTTTCAAGACCGTTTGAGTGTGTTGACCAAGCATTGACCGTTTGGGATTCCTGTTTATAATGATGTTGGTTAATGACCCTCCAAATTTGAGGGATTAACTCCCAAGGAATCGTGAGTTGAAGCCTAATCAATTAGGGTAACCTAATTGAATTAAGTGCTGATTTTCAATCTGATTTAATTGACCTTTTTGAGTAAACGGTCTCAAGACCGTTTGAATACTTTGACCAAGGGTTGAATGTTTGGTATTACTGTTCCTAATGATGTGTTCTAATGACTCACCAAATTTGAGTGATTAACTCCCAAGGAATCGTGAGTTGAAGTCTATTCAATTAAGCAAACCCTAATTGTTTATGGAAGCAATAACTATGTCAAACATAGTTGTTTGTATTTGATCGGATGGTTGATGTAACCAAATCAAGTGGAGAGAATGATATAAATGAATTCATACATGAGTATGATTCATATGGTTATTTAGGGTATGATCCTTAGTAAAGAGATCAAGAAACCCTAATTGAGAAGGTTAATGAACCTTGACCCTGATTTAGGGAAATTCTGAGTGAAACCCTAATCTAGGGTAATAGTGTAACCCTAATTAAGTGTAATAGTGTAACCCTAATTAAGGGTAATAGTGTAACCTTAATTAAGGGTAATGACTTGGGTAACTCTAATTTAAGGTAATGAAATACCAAACCCTAATTGGAGGAATAATGAATCCCTAATTTATGGGTAATTGAATGAAACCCTAATTGGGATGATTAGTGAAACCCTAATTGAGGGTGATTCCATGAGAAACCCTAATTGAGGATGATTCCATGTGAAACCCTAATTGAGGGAGATGTCATATGAAACCTTAAACCTAACACATAGTAAAGCTATGTGAAACCCTAAATTTGGGCTATAGTGCATGGAATTCTAATCATGGGCAATATGATGAAAAATCACAACCCTAATGTCTTGGTAATGATATGAGTAAACCTTAATGATGAAATAATGGATAATACCCTATAACGATGAAATATCTCAAGTGTTTGACTATAGGTAACCTTATAATAAGCAATGCCTTAACTTGAGATGAGTCCATATCATTGAAGATAGTTGGACAATCCTTGTGTGTGATTTATGCACATCATGGTAAAGGTGATAGTTTGGTGGATGAAAGTATTAAGATGTGACATTCCTTATTATAATATAAGTTAATAAACTCAAGTAAGATAGAATTGATGAGGGAAGTGATACATTGATACATGATAGATATCACATTTAGCATTTCAGGGTTGATATACCTTGATACATCTCAAATCCAATATTTTTGGATAAGATACACAAGGAGAGTGTTATGTAAATTGTTACAATGAAATGTAATGAGTTTAACATACTTGATAAGTAAGCTAAAATGAGTATGATGTAATCATACCATGATAAGGATGAGAGATAAACTCATACCTTGTGTTGATGATCATTTAATGATAAATGATAAGAATATTAAATGTTTGGAATGTAGATGGATGCTCCTAGATGTATGGAACAATATATTAGGGTTGGATTGATAAAATGAACATGAAACCCTAATTGATGTGAATAGTAAACCCTAACCCTATGGAGGAAATAGTGTTGTTACTATTATATTACATGAGTTAATATGTCATTGTTGCCTAGTGAGAGGTGACAAGATGTTTAATGGCCTTGTGAGCCATATGGTTAGATGTTACCTAGTAAGAGGTAACAAGATGTTTCATGGGCATGATTGATCCCTGAATGAGGTGTAATCCTCTTGTGTTGATAAGGGTTGATTCCCTGTGTTATTGTGAAAAGGATTTATATCCTGTGATAGTATGATGGTCTTAATGACTTTTGGGCATGGTTGAGCCCTGAATGAGGTGTATTCCTCTTATGTTGATAAGAGTTGATACCCTGTGATATTGTGAAAAGGATTTATATCCTGTAATAATATGATGATTGGTGTAATCTCATGAATGGCAAGTGAATATTACCATGTGATGATGAGATGAGAAATTATGTTTCATATGTTTTATATCTTTTCAGGTTTTGATATTTATATGCTTGCTAGAAATGAATTAGGGTTTGTATGTCCACTTGTTTGATGCAGCCTTAATTCACCCAATTGGCATAACTAATTAAGTGCAACTCTAATCATGTAGTGCCCTGTGCCGTAGAACCATCTTCAGTGTCAGAACTTGCTGGATGGTGAAACGAGTATTCCTAAGGGAAACTCGGAGCGCATATTGTTGAATATGCGGGGGTGGCAGGTTGAGGATATATATATACTTGTCATCCACAATTGCAGGTTACGGAGGATGGCTATGGTCATGCCTCAAATATTTGATGTGATTGAGGACAGCTGCGGTTGTACCTCGGATTAGAGGGTTTTGTATACCCTGTTTTCTAGTGTCGTAACTTGTACCAAGTACGGACTAGTTGTTATCAGTTGACTATATGTCACTGTTGGCAGTTTGACTGGTATGTCACTGCAGTTTACTCGTACTGACCGAGGGGAAGAGATCTTAGGATGCCGGTACTCCTAGATCTTGTACGGAACCGAATAGCCCTTCGCAGGGGTCGGTTGGACTTTGAATGGTACGATTCAAATTCCCCAGGGCATAATAAAAGATATAATACAGCCGTATAGCATATCTGTTTAGGGTTATACATGACGCTTCACATTGGATGATAACCCTTGTTTATTCTCTTTACATAAAGATGATGCTTAGTGCAACTAAGAGATAGTAATTATACTTATGTTGTGGATATGCATAAGACTGTAAATGTGTACATACAATAGTCATGCTTATGCTGATATTTTACTGCTACTGTTGATTATAATCATGATTCTAGATATCTCATGTTGATAGTTATGTTTCGCATGCTATCCATGCCTCTATAATTAGAAATACCTGGCAGAGGCTTAATGCCTGTAATTAGGGTTGATTAAAGTCCAATGCCTGGCTGTGTAATCAGGATTGATATAGTCCAATGCCTGAAACATTTATACCTGATTGATATAGTTTAATGCTTGAATAAGACATGATGATATATATAATCACATGTCTGGCATAAGTGAATACCTGTTTAGCAGATTGGCTAAGGCCAACAAATAGAAACAAGAATGAATCATGGGTGACACATCAGAATAATGAATGACATGAGCAAAGCTTGAGATGTTGAAAATGTATGGTAGATAAATGTTATACATGTTCTTTCTATTCCTTATAAAGAGAATAGTTGAATTATTATTCAATCATAGATATGTGTAATACTTTAAAAGATGAGAATGATCTAAATTGCTTATCCTCTGCTCAATTTTATATTAATTAAACTACAATAATGATGTTTCTGGCGGAGAGTTATATCTCTCGCTGGGGCAATTTTCAATTGTCTCACCCCCGTGGGAACTAACATTTTTAGGTGGACGAGTGCGAAAGAGTCTGAGTATAACTTGCAGATGAAGAACATCAGCAGCTACAAGGACAGCAGTGACAACTCAGGTTGAGTGTGCTGTCTATCGTGTTTGGTAGATAGAAGTCCTATGTGTCGTCTCTGTACTCTCAGGTCCTCGGAGTTAGTACTTAGTGCTTTTAATGTATCGTTTTGAGATTTTGGCTTGATGCCTCGAGGTTATTATGTTGTCTGTGTTTAGCTTTTAACAAGGCAGTTGATGTTGTAACCCTTGAAAAGAGATGGTATAAGATATATACTTATGAACCATGATGTAAATGTAATACATTGGTTCTTGTTGAAAGAGTTTTCCTATGATTGGGTCTCTTTGAAAAAGGTTTTAATTTTTAGTGATTTTCTATAATCCGCTGCTTGGTGAACGCTTCCGCATTAGTTAATTATGTTTTGTGAGTTGGATGCTATAATTAAGTGGTATCAGAGCTCTAGGTTCGCTGAGTCTACAGAGACATAGGACTAAGGTAGTAGAGTCTGTTCTGGTATCATCCAGTGTATCTGATAATGTCTTCTGCTCATATAAGAGAAGAAGAACTTAAAGATGACTGGGTCACATGAGGAGATTGCTGCTGAGTGCAGCAATGTTGCACCAAGAAGAGGTGCATGGGAGCAGGCAAGAGAGAGACAATTTCCTGAGAATCTCCTAGTTGATCCATCTATGATAAGAAAATCTTTCTTTAAGTATTACTGTTGGAGAATTTAGGGCAACAGTAATGTATATAGTGAATCAAGCATTGGAACTGTAACCCAAATTACCAACCCCAATGATGATGTTTTAGATATCAACATGATTTGTAATCAGCATCTGCAGGTTGAAGCAAAAGGAAATGATGAATTTCTGGACTTAAATTGACACTGTGTTCAACCTTAGCCTGTTGAATCAATCTTTGAGGCAGAGTTAGCCTGACGCAGTGAATAATTCATGAATTATGACAAGTTAGACAAGATAATGTCATTCAAATATGTCATTTTATGAATTCCTAGATAGACTGAGAAAGGAATTGATTGAACTTTCCTTGATTAGTCCTATGAGGACTTATGTTTTTCATAGTAAAACATTACAAATGTTTTATGTTGTTCTTACCTCCTTGAGAAATGATGAGGTACAGAAGAGATGCCTGAATGAAATTCAGGGATGTTAAGTCTTATGCTTGTGATAATATGAAAAGAAGAAATATGATAGTATACAAAGTGCATACCACTTAATCTCAGTATTTATATACCCTGGCCAGGTATACAACTATTGATGATAAAGTGGGTATGGAAACTCTTAGATTGTTGTCTTTTTGATTGCTCTGATCAAGTAGTCATTCTGAAACAATCTAATGAGTATCATGAAATTAGAAATATGGAATGAATAAATGTGTCATATCCCATGCATAAGAAAGAGAAGTCTGAGATAATCTCAGATGAGTATGTTGTATGAGGAACTAAAAGTGTACTCCTCATAAGATAAGAATAAGAATGACGGAGATGAACCCTGTTCAATAATGATGCCAGCATAATAAAGATCTTTCCCATAATAAGGAAATGGGAAATGTGATGAGATCATGAGATAATCATAAACATGCTAGATAATAATAAAGAAAGGGATAATGACATGAAATCATCCTTACAAATTTCAATGCTAAAGGCAAGGAACCTAGGATGAGATAAAGAGTAAATGGTTCATGAATAGTTGAAAATACATAAATTAATAAGAGGAATATGAATCCTTGTTTTCTTTCCTTTCAGGGACATGACAATCAAGTAGGTCTTAGGACACTTGATGTGCATAAGATAAATGTGTTCATGTGATGGATACTTAGAAAAGTATCAGTTATCTTGGACTTTGGTCCCAAGATGAGGACATATGAAACACATAATGTTCCAAGATGAAAGGAAGAGATATATATGATGTGTTTCCAATACATGTGATAGATATCAAGGTGAAAGATTATGGTATCTGAGAGATATCAGATGGGTTAGGTTGGCTACCTGGATTGGTCAACTGTGAAATTAGTCTGATTATAATAATATGAACATCATATGTTAGGGGTTTATGCTCTGCATAAACATGATACTAATAAAGATTGTATGATGCTTCTCTGAATAAGAAAAGTGTTATTTGACACAAAGTTGACTCTATAGTCAATGATGAGGGACAGTGGGGCATGTGCCTTGTGTGTTGGTTCTATGAGAATTTTGTATGGAAGCACTTGGTGCTGATCAAAGTTTTATCGTGTATCTATAATAAGGAGATGATATGTGAAGACTAGATAGTATGATGAATAATATAGATCTGTCTTCCTTTATCTGGATTTCGAGGACGAAATCCTTGTTAGGGGTTTATAATTTGTAACACCCCTGACCTGGGTTATACTTTAACCCTAGGTGTTTTGATTAAGAAAGATGATTAAATGCTTAATCTCATCTTTTGAAAGGTAATTATGGTTCAAGAAGAACTTATATTACAATTCTTATCCTTTTTGAACATTGTTGAAATCAATGTTTTGCCTGTTTTGGACTAAAGTGCAAATTACCCAAGTTGAGGGGTTTAAGTGCAAATTGTGCATGATAATATGTTCCTCATGTGTTGAATCATCATGAGAGTAAAGATGATGCTGAGGTATGGCTTATGGAAGCCTAAATACCAAGAAAGAGCTGATAAAGCAATGTATGTGCATGAAAACCTAGTTTTGGTGTAGTGTGCAATTTACCCAAACCCCAGGGTGTAATATGTAAATTACCACTTCAATAAGGTCCCTAATGTTTCTTGGCATCAAGTAGAGAAAAGAAAATGAGAGGGGCACCTCATTTGAATTAAGTTGGAGGAGAGAGAATCTTGATATTAAAATAATCAAGATTTAATCCTAATTGAAACCCTAATTCAATTTAGTGTAAAAACAAATATAATAATTGAAGGGCCTTCAACCAAAAACGAGATGGTTGAATTTGCTCAAGTGTGAACACATTTGTTCCTTTTATAGGCCACGAAAATATCTCAAGCAAGTGGATAACCCACTCACCATTATTATAAAGAAAAGTAATATCCACTCAAATTGGAATATTATTATAATATGATCTAAGGTGCTTAATTTGCTTTTCTTTAAATTGAGGATAATTAAGAGGAATAAGAGGCAAATGGGATAGCCTCGTATCCAAGGAATGAAAGGGGGAAGAGGCGGCACCAATTTTGGAATTAAATGCATTTTTATAAGGCATTTTCTCTCTCATGGAATTTCTTATAAAAGTACCTTTACCAAGCCAAAACAAAGGCTATTTCGGATTCTTTTCTTTCCCCTTGCTTGGAAAACGACTAAGGAGCTGTGGAGGAGCAGGAGGACGACCCCAACCTGTTGGTAAGGTCCTTGACCTTCGTTCTCCTTGATTCCATGGTGGAAATAAAAAATAAATCATTGATTTCTTCTTATTTTGATCTCCTCTTCAACCCTAGCCAACTTTTTCATCCAAAAGCTTGGGGACGAGCCTAGGGGGAGTTGCAAAAACTTCATCCACCATTGTTGACGTGATCTTGGAGCTGTGAAGCTCAATTGGAGGCGGGTTTTATAACTCAAACCCTTAATCATTGCTATTGCATCAATCAATTATGCTTTGTTGATTGTTTTCTTCAATTTGATACATACTTGTTTCCTTGCTGCAATTTCCATCAATAACGGTTGCTGTTCTTGGTTGTTCGAAGGAAGGGGATGATGACATCATCCTAGATGCTTATCCAAAGAAAAGTACCAAGCCAAATGGTCTTGATATCTATTCCAAATCGTTTTAAATTGATTGGCTATGCGGTTTCAGCAAACCGTTTTAGGGAAAACGGTTTCAAGACCATTTCATATGGTTTAACAAGCGTTGACCGTTTGGGAATCTTGTTCCTAATTATGTAGGCTAATGACCCTCCAAATTTTAGGGGTTAAATCCAAAGGAATCGTGAGTTGAAGGCCAATCAATTAGATAAATCGAATTGAATTAAATGTTGATTTTCAACCTGATCAACTTGACCTGTTTGGGAAAACGGTTTCAAGACCGTTTGAGTGTGTTGACCAAGCATTGACCGTTTGGGATTCCTGTTTATAATGATGTTGGTTAATGACCCTCCAAATTTGAGGGATTAACTCCCAAGGAATCGTGAGTTGAAGCCTAATCAATTAGGGTAACCTAATTGAATTAAGTGCTGATTTTCAATCTGATTTAATTGACCTTTTTGAGTAAACGGTCTCAAGACCGTTTGAATACTTTGACCAAGGGTTGAATGTTTGGTATTACTGTTCCTAATGATGTGTTCTAATGACTCACCAAATTTGAGTGATTAACTCCCAAGGAATCGTGAGTTGAAGTCTATTCAATTAAGCAAACCCTAATTGTTTATGGAAGCAATAACTATGTCAAACATAGTTGTTTGTATTTGATCGGATGGTTGATGTAACCAAATCAAGTGGAGAGAATGATATAAATGAATTCATACATGAGTATGATTCATATGGTTATTTAGGGTATGATCCTTAGTAAAGAGATCAAGAAACCCTAATTGAGAAGGTTAATGAACCTTGACCCTGATTTAGGGAAATTCTGAGTGAAACCCTAATCTAGGGTAATAGTGTAACCCTAATTAAGTGTAATAGTGTAACCCTAATTAAGGGTAATAGTGTAACCTTAATTAAGGGTAATGACTTGGGTAACTCTAATTTAAGGTAATGAAATACCAAACCCTAATTGGAGGAATAATGAATCCCTAATTTATGGGTAATTGAATGAAACCCTAATTGGGATGATTAGTGAAACCCTAATTGAGGGTGATTCCATGAGAAACCCTAATTGAGGATGATTCCATGTGAAACCCTAATTGAGGGAGATGTCATATGAAACCTTAAACCTAACACATAGTAAAGCTATGTGAAACCCTAAATTTGGGCTATAGTGCATGGAATTCTAATCATGGGCAATATGATGAAAAATCACAACCCTAATGTCTTGGTAATGATATGAGTAAACCTTAATGATGAAATAATGGATAATACCCTATAACGATGAAATATCTCAAGTGTTTGACTATAGGTAACCTTATAATAAGCAATGCCTTAACTTGAGATGAGTCCATATCATTGAAGATAGTTGGACAATCCTTGTGTGTGATTTATGCACATCATGGTAAAGGTGATAGTTTGGTGGATGAAAGTATTAAGATGTGACATTCCTTATTATAATATAAGTTAATAAACTCAAGTAAGATAGAATTGATGAGGGAAGTGATACATTGATACATGATAGATATCACATTTAGCATTTCAGGGTTGATATACCTTGATACATCTCAAATCCAATATTTTTGGATAAGATACACAAGGAGAGTGTTATGTAAATTGTTACAATGAAATGTAATGAGTTTAACATACTTGATAAGTAAGCTAAAATGAGTATGATGTAATCATACCATGATAAGGATGAGAGATAAACTCATACCTTGTGTTGATGATCATTTAATGATAAATGATAAGAATATTAAATGTTTGGAATGTAGATGGATGCTCCTAGATGTATGGAACAATATATTAGGGTTGGATTGATAAAATGAACATGAAACCCTAATTGATGTGAATAGTAAACCCTAACCCTATGGAGGAAATAGTGTTGTTACTATTATATTACATGAGTTAATATGTCATTGTTGCCTAGTGAGAGGTGACAAGATGTTTAATGGCCTTGTGAGCCATATGGTTAGATGTTACCTAGTAAGAGGTAACAAGATGTTTCATGGGCATGATTGATCCCTGAATGAGGTGTAATCCTCTTGTGTTGATAAGGGTTGATTCCCTGTGTTATTGTGAAAAGGATTTATATCCTGTGATAGTATGATGGTCTTAATGACTTTTGGGCATGGTTGAGCCCTGAATGAGGTGTATTCCTCTTATGTTGATAAGAGTTGATACCCTGTGATATTGTGAAAAGGATTTATATCCTGTAATAATATGATGATTGGTGTAATCTCATGAATGGCAAGTGAATATTACCATGTGATGATGAGATGAGAAATTATGTTTCATATGTTTTATATCTTTTCAGGTTTTGATATTTATATGCTTGCTAGAAATGAATTAGGGTTTGTATGTCCACTTGTTTGATGCAGCCTTAATTCACCCAATTGGCATAACTAATTAAGTGCAACTCTAATCATGTAGTGCCCTGTGCCGTAGAACCATCTTCAGTGTCAGAACTTGCTGGATGGTGAAACGAGTATTCCTAAGGGAAACTCGGAGCGCATATTGTTGAATATGCGGGGGTGGCAGGTTGAGGATATATATATACTTGTCATCCACAATTGCAGGTTACGGAGGATGGCTATGGTCATGCCTCAAATATTTGATGTGATTGAGGACAGCTGCGGTTGTACCTCGGATTAGAGGGTTTTGTATACCCTGTTTTCTAGTGTCGTAACTTGTACCAAGTACGGACTAGTTGTTATCAGTTGACTATATGTCACTGTTGGCAGTTTGACTGGTATGTCACTGCAGTTTACTCGTACTGACCGAGGGGAAGAGATCTTAGGATGCCGGTACTCCTAGATCTTGTACGGAACCGAATAGCCCTTCGCAGGGGTCGGTTGGACTTTGAATGGTACGATTCAAATTCCCCAGGGCATAATAAAAGATATAATACAGCCGTATAGCATATCTGTTTAGGGTTATACATGACGCTTCACATTGGATGATAACCCTTGTTTATTCTCTTTACATAAAGATGATGCTTAGTGCAACTAAGAGATAGTAATTATACTTATGTTGTGGATATGCATAAGACTGTAAATGTGTACATACAATAGTCATGCTTATGCTGATATTTTACTGCTACTGTTGATTATAATCATGATTCTAGATATCTCATGTTGATAGTTATGTTTCGCATGCTATCCATGCCTCTATAATTAGAAATACCTGGCAGAGGCTTAATGCCTGTAATTAGGGTTGATTAAAGTCCAATGCCTGGCTGTGTAATCAGGATTGATATAGTCCAATGCCTGAAACATTTATACCTGATTGATATAGTTTAATGCTTGAATAAGACATGATGATATATATAATCACATGTCTGGCATAAGTGAATACCTGTTTAGCAGATTGGCTAAGGCCAACAAATAGAAACAAGAATGAATCATGGGTGACACATCAGAATAATGAATGACATGAGCAAAGCTTGAGATGTTGAAAATGTATGGTAGATAAATGTTATACATGTTCTTTCTATTCCTTATAAAGAGAATAGTTGAATTATTATTCAATCATAGATATGTGTAATACTTTAAAAGATGAGAATGATCTAAATTGCTTATCCTCTGCTCAATTTTATATTAATTAAACTACAATAATGATGTTTCTGGCGGAGAGTTATATCTCTCGCTGGGGCAATTTTCAATTGTCTCACCCCCGTGGGAACTAACATTTTTAGGTGGACGAGTGCGAAAGAGTCTGAGTATAACTTGCAGATGAAGAACATCAGCAGCTACAAGGACAGCAGTGACAACTCAGGTTGAGTGTGCTGTCTATCGTGTTTGGTAGATAGAAGTCCTATGTGTCGTCTCTGTACTCTCAGGTCCTCGGAGTTAGTACTTAGTGCTTTTAATGTATCGTTTTGAGATTTTGGCTTGATGCCTCGAGGTTATTATGTTGTCTGTGTTTAGCTTTTAACAAGGCAGTTGATGTTGTAACCCTTGAAAAGAGATGGTATAAGATATATACTTATGAACCATGATGTAAATGTAATACATTGGTTCTTGTTGAAAGAGTTTTCCTATGATTGGGTCTCTTTGAAAAAGGTTTTAATTTTTAGTGATTTTCTATAATCCGCTGCTTGGTGAACGCTTCCGCATTAGTTAATTATGTTTTGTGAGTTGGATGCTATAACTTTTCCTTGCTCATCTAGCTTGTTGCGGTAGACCCATTTGGTGCCAATGATTTTTCAATCACTTGGTCTTGGCACTAGAGTCCACACACGATTCTTCTCGAATTGCTCTAACTCTTCTTGCATGGTAAGGATCCATTCATCATCACTAAGGGCTTCTTTGATGTTCTTTGGCTCTAGTTGGGAGATGAAGGCACTATCTGCTTGTTCTTTGTTGTGAGCAGCTTGTGTCCTCACTCTCTCGAACGGGTTGCCAATGATCAACTCCATGGGATGATTCTTTACAAAGCGGGGAGTGGGATCCTTCTTTTCTTCTTCTTCTTCTTCTATCACCTGCTTACCTTTATTTTTTATGTTAAGGTCTTTTAAAATGGGAATCAAATCATCTGCAACATCATAATCAACAACATGCTTGCCAACAACAGGGTTAGTTTCAATAAACTTAACATTGATAGATTCTTCAATTTTAGACAATTCAATGTTGAATACTCTATATGCCCTGGTAGTAGTGCTATAGCCTAGGAAGAAAGTCTTATAAGATTTCATATCAAACTTGTCAAGAGAATCCTTCGTGTTTAAAATAAAACAAGGACATCCGAAAACATAAAAGAAATCAATAGACGGCTTTCTACCATGCCATAGTTCATAAGGGGTTTTCTTTAAAGAGGGATGTGTGAAAACTCAGTTTTGCACAAAGCATGGCGTGCTAACAGCTTCAGCCCAAAACTTTTTAGGAGTGTCATACTCAAGAAGCATGGTCCTAGCCATCTCTTGTAGCGACATGTTCTTCCTCTTTACAACCCCATTTTGTTGAGGCGTACGAGGAGAAAAGAAATTGTGTGAATAACCAAATTTTTCACAAAAACGCTCAAAAATATCATTTTCAAATTCTCCCCCATGATCATTACAGATAGAAATAATTCGGAAAGAAGCTTCGTTTTCAGCCCATTTACAAAAGCTCAAGAAAACATCAAGAGTATTGCTTTTAGAAACGAGAAAGAAGGTCCAAGTATATCGAGAGAAATCATCAACAATAATAAGGCAATACTTGGAACCACGAAGCGTTTGCATTCTCATTGTTTCAAATAGATCAATATGAAAAAGTTCAAGAACTCTCTTGGTACTCATGACTCCTTTGGATTTGAAGGAGGATTTGGTTTGTTCCCCTTGTGTACAAGGTTGGCATTCCTCATCCTTATCAAAGTCCAATTTAGGAAGTCCTCAGACCAAGTCCTTTTTGTTCAACTTCTTCATTTGATGCAAATTCACATGACCCAAACGACGATGCCAAAGAGAAAGATCATTTTTATCCACTACCAAGCATCTATTTAGTATGGGCTTAAGAGAATCAAGAACAATAACATAAAGATTACCATTTCTAGTTCCCTTATATATAACATTATAGGAGAGGGAATCTAGAAGCAAGCATTCTAAAGAAGTAAACAACACAAGATATCCATTGTCACAAAGTTGACTAACACTAATTAAACTGTGATGTAGGCCATCAACAAGCAACACATTCTTAATACAAAGCTCATTTCCTACATCACCCTCACCTATGACCTTACCTTCTTGTTGTCCCTGAAGGTTACCGATTCTCCTTTCTTTTTCACAAACTTGTTGAAATAGCTGATTTCTCCAGTCATATGCTTAGAGCAGCCACTATCAACAATCCATCTCTTTTTAACCTGCAACAAAGAAGGATGTCGGAACCCAACTCAAACTTTGGGATTCTGGGTTAGCTTGGGGACTCATTTCATCTTTGGGTTGGTCCCCTTAGGCTTGTAAGGACAATAAGTGGAGTAGTGGTCATCACATTTACAATGAACACAAACCATAGGGTTCTTGGAGCCGGAAGTCTCTCAATGGAAAATGGGAGGTTCCACACTCTTCTTCTTACCCTTGTTCTTGCTCTTTTTCTTACTTTTGTGAGTAGTCTCATCATATCCCAAACCACTAGTACCAACATGTTTGGTAGAGTGTTCTAGGACATCATTGAGGGATTTCTTTCCCGAGAGAAACCTTTGCAAAGTAGATCTTTACTTGGCATTATCATCACTAAGATTTATAACAGTGGTAGAAAGACTAGCAAGATCTTCTCTAGCATGTAAAAGGTCAGCCTCAAGACATAGGGCTTTAGTAAGAAGGGAATCCTTTTCTAAAGTTAAGCTAGCAACTTCATTTCTTGGCAAAATAGGCCTAGAAGATAAATCATTAACTTGAGAAAACAACTTGGCATTTTCATATTTAAGAACAATAATCACTCTTTGATAAGCATAGACTTCATCTCTCCTAGCATCATCAATAAGCTTGAGTTCTACATTTTCAATTTTAATAGTATCAAGCTCATCTAGGCACTTTTGGTTATCTATCTTAAGATTTTCAATATTTTTAAGATATACACCATTCTCAACCTCTACTCCATTGTATTGAAGTTCAAGGTCAAGAAATTGTCCTTGCAAGGAATCTATACTCTCAAGATGCAACTTTTTATTTTTATCAAGAATATCAATTTTAGCATAAAGATCATCAACTATCTTGCCTAACCTTTTCCTCTTAGATTTATATTTAACAAAAGACGATTGACATTCATTTAGCATATCAATGATAGTTTCTTTAGGCAGCTCTAGAAAATTTACTTCACTTACCTTACTTACCTCACCTACCTCACATACATCTTCACTAGTAGAGGCCATGAGAGCTAGATGGCATTCTCCATCTTCGGAGCTTGAGGAGCTTGAAGAAGACTCCTCCCACGCTGCATGACCTATATCTTTGGATCTTCTCTCCTTCTTGTCTTTCCTCTTGTACTTGGCTTCTTTCTTGTACTTGTTGTCTTTTTTGTGGCTGCTCTTGTGATGGCTTTTCTTGGCCTTTGAGCAGTCACTCTTGTAGTGGCCTTTTTGACCACACTCATAGCATCTTAGAGTTGAAGAGGAGGGCTTGCTCTTGAAGTGTTTCCCCTTTGAGTAGTTTGCTTCATGCTCAATGGAACCTTCATCTTCACTTGAGGAGGGGCTGGGAGACTTCAAGGCGAGTTGTTATTGCCGGACCATTTCTTAAATTTGTGCTTTGACAGTTGTGTCCTTTATCTTCTTAGACTCTTTTTCTTCTCTTTTCTCTTCCTCTTCTTGTTTGTCAAGCCTAGGTTCATGGGCTTGGAGGTTACCAACCAGCTCCTCGGTTGACAACTCACTTAGCTTATACACCTCTTCAATTGAAGTAACCTTAGGCTCCCATCTCTTAGGAAGAGATCTCAAGATCTTGGCGTTGATAGTACCTCTATCCATTACACTCCCAAGGGCTGCCAAACTATTCAAGATGGCATTGAGCCTAGTGTACATATCAGCCACTCTCTCATTCTTACCCATCTTGAAGTTCTCTAGAATACCACCAAGTATGTAGACTTTGGCCTCCTTCACTTGCTTAGTTCCTTCATAGTTGACACACAATTTGTGCCATATCTCATGTGTCGTGTCCCAAGAAGAGATCTGGTTGAACTTGGATGGAGTAAGAGCGGCGTAGATGATGCTCACAACTTTGGCGTTGAGTTGAGCACGCTTCATTTCAGCTTCAGTCCATGTGGTGATGTCCCCTTTTGGATCTTCATATTTGAGGTGGACAATCTTCCACATTTCATAGCTCACACCTTAGAGGTGGAATTGCATTCTCCTCTTCCAATAAAGAAATTCTGTGCCATCAAAGACTGGAGGTCTCATGGAGAAGCTTCCTTCAAGGTTGAGTGAACCAAGAGCCGAATCGCCCATCTTCTCCTACTTGTTGAAGTAACTTGGAGAAGACCTGCTCTGATACCACTTGTTGGATCAATGGGCTCTAGAGGGGGGGTGAATAGAGCTACACACACTTCACAAAACCAATTAGACCACCAATTTAAACTTAGTGCAGAAACTAAACCAAACAGCAATTTGATGTCCTAATTTAGCATTCAAAGTAAGGATAAAAGACAAGGAATTGCAAGCACTTGGACAGGTGGTTTAGAGTGGTTCCACATCCTAAACTTAGGAACAATGTCAATCCAGTACCTAGAGTTGGTTAGACTCTAGGATTTGCAACTTGGTTCTCTTATATATCACAATAAGATTACAAGATACATCAACCATACAACCAAGGACTTAGATTCTCAAGCTAAGATCTTCTACCTTACCAAGGACTTACCCACTTTGCAAGTAGTCTTCAACCTTCTTCAAAGGACTTACCCACTCTTGCTCTAGTCTTCAGCCTTACAGGATTTACCCATCTTACTTGAGCTTTGCCTTGCACCTCTCCTTCTCTTGGAGAGCTTTTCCATGTTTCTCCTTCACTAGGAGATCTGGAGCAGCTGGCTTTATTCACTCTTGAAGACCAGCAACCATCTTCACCTTCACTCGGGGAAGAGTAGCATCCACTTCTCTTTCACTTGGAGAAGCAGCTTCAATCAATCTTCAAAGGAAATATGTGGTAGGAAGAGGGAATGGAGAGCTTTACATCATACAAGGGATAGCTCTCATACACAGGGACCTAACTCACTCATAGATCACGAATTTATCTTGGAAGGTAGAGAGAGAAAGGGGCTCAAGGGCTTGGAACACTCTCAACTATGCTAGAACCAAGTTTGCAATAGAAGAGCAGCTTGGAATGAACTCCAAGGGGGTCTATTTATAGTTGAGGGTGGCCCTTTAAGTTGTGGGACACTTGGATGCAAAAATAGCCATTTTTTGTTCAAGAAAATGACTCTATTTTTGCCCAAAACACTCACCAACGGTCACATCACTTTTTTCTGCAAATTCCGTACAGTGCAATCGGTCGAGTTTCAATAGGGGTAACTCGACCGATCAAGTAAAAGACAAAATCGATATTCAAATGATTGGTCGAGTTTGTCCTGACAAAACTCGACCGACCATTTAAACTTAAAATGGTCAGTTACATGATCGGTTGAGTTCTGTGAAAACACAACTCGACCGATGCAATCTTTAGAAAATTGACCAAGGATGATCGGTCAAGTTTCAAGCCAGGGAAACTCGACCGACCAAGTGCTTGTAATCAATTTTCTCATTTGCATTTAAAGTGATTAGCACTTGGTGAATTTTGTCCCAAACATTTTTCTCATCTATGTTACAAGTCAATTCATCATTACAAGTGATTACATAGATGTTCTAAGGTCGTTTACATAGAAATCTCAAAATGCACACTTGTAGCTATTTTGACTTGAACTTGACCCATTCTAGGGCTTTGGATTTTAGATCCTTTTCATGTACCTAATGCCTGCAAACAACCTTAAACACACATATTAGATACATATGAGTGGAATGGTTAAGTCATTATCAAAATATAGGTAATGTATAACCTCTAGGTCAACATGTTCATGCCACCATCAACCCTACATGACCATGTTACCATTCATGGCCATTCTATCCAAGCCTCCAACACCCATTTTCATGGTCCCTTTGATCACCTTGCACTTTCCACCCAAGCACGTGCGTGCTGGGCAAAAATCCTAATTATTCAAAATGAAAGCACACTTGGAGTTCTCATTAGGTTTAAAAATCATAATTGAGCTACCATCGTTAATTAGGTTGAAGTGATGATCAATCTAATCAACCATGTAATCATCTGTGTAAACCCTAGTTTACTAATTAATCACAGACGTAGACATACAAGAAGTGCAAAAAAGAGCATCAAAAAATTGACACCTAGCCATATGCTCATTCACCATCTATTCTTATATGTCAGTAGAGGAATCTTCAACATGGGGCAGTCCTTCTGTCTGTGAATTCCCAAAAGAGAAAGAAACAACACATGGACCCCAAGAAGGGAAACATAAGTTAGAATGGTTGGTATTGAATCCAAGTATTGATCTATTTAAAAAAAACAAATATTTATGTCATCAAATCTAGGTAAATTTGCTTGGTGGAATATGGTAATAACAAGTGGATGATCTAGTTACCATATTAATTTCAAAAGGTTACAGCCATGTAAAGTGGTAACTAGAAATAATAAAGAGATTCTCAAAACTAATATTAAGATATCAAAATATTCAAAAATGAAATTATTTATCCATGGGCACAAGCAATCTAATAAATTGTCTTTTCAAGTGGCTAGGTTCCTAGTGTTCTCCCCTCTATCATAGAACAACACTTTTGCCTGTGGGGGTAACCAGTATTGGTGGGCCTCTAATTTTCCATTACCCACTATGCAGGATTGGGGATATAACCCACTGTATCTAGTGAGCCAAAGCTCTTAGCCAATATTCAAGTTTTTGTGCCAATACCAAAATAAACTAATATATCAATTAATGTTCAACATTCAACATAATTGTAGTGAACTTCAACATGAGAGAAATACAAAAATCGGTTCATCACTTTTGCAAAATCATATGAATGAAATTAAAGAGGGAGATAAATATTTTAATAGCAGAATTGAGAAATTACTACATGTTCCAATCGTTCATTTCCAATCAAGATGTCCACAAGCATCAAGGATGTCAAATTATCACAAATCTAACAAGACAGAATGTATTAGGGTTATTCGATGCTTCTTGGCTGGGAAATCATTTTCTAGGTTCCTATTATGTGAAATTACCATTTTTCTCCTTAATGAGTAGATTAATTGATAATCACTTTTTGATGTCATAATGCCTCCTTAATGAGTTTGGGATTGATTCATCCATGGCAAACTAGTGTACAACATGTTATGGGATCTAGCAAGGCTATTGGGAGAAAGACATGGTTGTGAGACTGTCTGGTTGGAAGAGAGCTATGGGGTTGAGGCAATGGAGGTCATGTGTTTGTCGACAGGGTATGTAGTGCCATATATAGGATATTCTAGGCTAGGGTTTTCAAGGATGGTATTGATGAGTACATGAGTGGCTTTGATGTGGTTGTCGTTGTTGAGGGAGGTTGGTCACAAAAAGAGTCATAAGAGGAGAATGTGACATGTAATGGTTGGTCTACCATTTTCACTGGTGGTGCACAACATAGAGTGTGGGCGGTGGACTTTTTAGGGTTTTAATGGTTTCTCTTTCTCCAATCACATAGACGCAATGGCGGTTCAATGCCCTTAATTTCATCAAAAATGATGGAGAGGAGGGGGAGAACTTGGGATCACGCCTCTATAACGGCAGAAGTAGAATTGGGAGTAGGGTTAGCGTGGGGTTAGGGTTGGGTCAACGCCCATTTGACCAAAACATTAACTTGCTTTTAGTTCATTTAATCTTACAAATATCGTTACCTTAGGAATTTATATCCCCTAACTTACACATATGTTTTCCCTAAAATTTGACCATATGTTGATTTGTATTGCACTAAATTCTAAAAATATGAATTCTTCTATTTATGAATTCTAGGTGGCTAATAAATTTACTCTCTTAAGCAATTCAAATATAATTATCTAATACTCAAAATTTTATTTTAGTGTGTCTCCAAGGCCAAGCATCTAGTATTGAGTTAAACTTTTCAAATGTGGGTCTGAAATGGGATTACTAGATCATAATAAGGCAATTTTTCATTTCAATGCTCAAATTTCAAGATAACTCAATGAAGTACAAATTTTGATTGAAATTTAGCAAAAGAGATTTTTATTTTGGAGGATTATGTATAATAGCTCAAATTAAATTTAATATGAAAGTTTGATATGTTACACTAATGCTCTTTATATAGGATGGGAGGATGTGGAATTGAGATTAGAGGATGTCGAAGTAGAGTCGAGATTGATGAGTCCTTTTCATTCTGAATCTCCAGGGCACAATGCTATCACAAATCTAGGGCCAACCTAACTACAAAATTACAAGGATTGTGAATCTGTCACTTGTTAGCACTGAGCACACATATAGGGAGAGAGAGAGAGAGAGAGAGATGGATGGTAGACTCTTGCGCCTTTTAGATTTTAAAACAGACTAGGAAGTGGGAGAGGAAGGGAGTCCCTCTATCGTTGGATCTATCTATGTGCTTCCAGGATGCATGATCCAACTAAAACAAGGAAAAGGGGCGCATGATATTTAAATTGATCAAAACTTAGGTTCTACCAATCACATTAAATCATTTATCATATAAAACTATATTATTTTCTTCGACACTCACTTGGGATAGCTAGGATCATCTAAATTACTCTAGATTATAGGCATAGGCTTAGAATTTTATGTAGATAATTCGTAGTTTTAGATTCACAAATTACTCAACTAAAATCCTTAATTCATTTCTTTAGGTTTAAACTCCCAAAATTCCTAACTAAATGTAGTAATGTCACTATCTTGCCAAAAGTTGTCAATAAGGTTATCCTAAAATCTTCTTTAACTGAAAATTCATTTCATCGCTTACTATACCCCAAAAAGGAATAAATAATACATTATAAATTATGTCCTAATAAAGGATACAAGCATGTTATAAATAATTATCAATACCTAGAAAATTGAGGATGTGACACATACATGTATATGATGACAATATCAATAACCCTATTGAATTGTATGACCTAACAAATGAACTCAAAACTAGAAATTAATGGTAATCTCAAATTCTACTTACCTTAGTTATCTATGAGGACAAAATTTGCCATAATGAAATGTTATATTACTTTAACTGCATTATTTAAGTTAATAACTATATAAATAACAATGAGTGAATTAGGATATAGTTTATTTATTTAAAATCCCAATATTCTCCCCAAATGTAGGTCTTACACGTGTTTGATTTATGTGGACCCCATTAATAATTATGAAATCAAGATTCCATACACATTGAATCATATTCAACCTTGATCTAAAACCTAACACACAATACCAAAATTCTACCTCTTCTATATCTCTTGTCTTCAAATCATTTTCTTTGCTTGCCCTCACATGAAAAATAGTTGGTTGAACCTTGTTTACCTTATTCTTAATGTATATGATTCTCTATTAAACCTCAAATCTTTCCCTCCCTCAATTTTTTTTATAATTCCCTATGTAAAACACACCACTATATTGATATATAGATGACCTTGTACCTTTGATCCACCCTATGATAGCAATTTGAACATTTCATTTGGCAAAATTCATCATGGAGACCACCTCTACAACCTCACCCATTGTTTGTTGCAATTCCAAGCCACCACAACCTTCTACATGATTTTTTATCACCTCATTGGGTTTCCACAGAGCTCCAAACTAAGTAATTAGATGCAATTCAAGGTAAACTAGAATCTCCCCCTTTTGACTCATGTTGAGTTGTTTCCTGTAATCATGGTGTAATTCTCATGTTCCAATTGTCATTTAAGATAGTCTTAACATCTTTAGCTTGTTTCACATCCAAAAAACTCAAAAATCCTCTTGGTTTACATTGGGATGTGGCCTATTAGCACTTCTTGATTGTTGGTTCCTTTTTGGCCATTATAGGTGACTCCTTCAAAGATGTTGACCACTTTGTAGCCCATATTGGTGCTTGGTAGGACTAGAATGACGCGAGGAGTCTAGAGAAATCCTCTCCTGACAGTTCTACATAGTGAGTCTAGGTTTTGATTCCCTCATCATCGTATTTCAAACTCAGAATCATCATGATGAGTCAAAAGAACAAACATGTACATAGATTTACTACTTTTTCCCTCATTTCATCTGATTATGTCACACTTGAAATAGGTATTTAAGACCTTTGACACATTATTTTGATTACTCTCCACACATGAAGGAAATGAGTTTACTAATATTTCCTATCACATGTCTTAGTTCTAATGCAAATCTAGGGGGATCATAGTCTCTTCTCACTATTTTTTATCTTATACTCAATAATATAATTAAACTTTGAAATTTCATAACTAACTAGTGGTAGCTCAAAAAAATATAACTAATTATGTTTAGAAATTTTGAAATGATTTTGGATTAATCAAACTAGGGTTACTTCCAACCATGTATGTTGCATTTATCTTGTGATCGCATTTCGGGCAATTGATATATAATGTATAATATGTAGTGGAACTAGAAATAAAGTGATATGGAATAAAGAGTAAACGTTTATTAGCTCAAACTTTATAGAAAATCTAAGCATGTTTTGAACCCTATAACCTAGGTGTGGTTAATTTTGTGATTTCTAAAAATGACACAACTAGTATGTGCCAACTAAACAACACATTCCAATTTTGTCACGGATATCTCATCAAATCGAGATGAGGCATACAAACTAGTGGAACTAGAAATAAAGTGATATGGAATAAAGAGTAAACGTTTATTAGCTCAAACTTTATAGAAAATCTAAGCATGTTTTAAACCTTATAGCGTGGGTGTGGTTAATTTTGTGATTTCTAAAAATGACACAACTAGTATGTGCCAACTAAACAACACATTCCAATTTTGTCACGGATATCTCATCAAATCGAGATGAGGCATATAGACTAAGATAGCTCACAAGAAAAATGAAGTATATGTTACACAATAAATACACTTTGGAACCTACTGAATAAAAATGTGTCAAGTGTATCGCATAATCGAGGTCAGAACATGGTGGAATGGTAATTATGAATATAAATAATTTTGTCACTTGTATTTTGAATCTTTAGGTAATCGTTACATGTTGAAATATATTGTCTAGTTGGTTCATAATTGTAATACATCCAAACCAGATCTTTTCACTTATGGATAGGCGGGTTATATCCTATTATTACATATAAAATATAAATATACAAATGCATACTACTTCGTAGCACTTCAGCTATAATTAATCCACCACAATTGCATCACAAACAAATTTTTGAATCTATATGCTATATGGATACATTGGTACAATTGTCCATAATTTACAAATTTTATCCACTTATCCAAATTAAATAACTAAGTTGATTGTCAATCGCATTAACTGTAACCAAATAACTACACCTAATTCAACTCGTTAATAAAATCACGTGGTTCCTACACCTAATTCAACTCGTTAATAATTGGATTCTAAAATCACGTGGTTCCTACACCGAATCTAAACTCGTTAACAGTTTGATTCTAATACGTCTTCTTTCCTATTTAGTCACAATTCATAAAATAGTCGCATTAAATGCTGTAATCTAACTGGATAGAAAATAAAGAGATATCATCTTTTAAATCACAAAGCCATGTATCTTATCGTACGACTTGGCTATAGTTTTTCAATTATTACTCCCTTGAAAAATCTCATGAAACATACATGTTTCATATTGAACATGCATATATCGATCTTGTTGGTTGACTTAGTGCCAAGTATACATGCATTTGTTCAAATAGGCAATCTACTTCAGGCTATTGCACCTCTGTAGGTGGCAATCTACTTATTTATAGTATATAAAGCAAGATTTGCCTCAATACTATGTAGCTTAGCCAACTGCCTATAAAACCTAAGACTTTTTTAGTAGAACAGGCACTTTTGGACGAGTTACGATATCATCTCACTGATATGCCTCTATACTATTGACGTATTCTTGCTAGCAACCCTACGTTGCATGAGAACTCAAAGCATATTAAAGTTGATAATCACCTTATCTGACATATGGCAATGTGTAAGGAAAGATTTATACCCGTCGCTTGAAGATGGTATCCAATGGATTTTTTCACCAAATCACTGACGTACAAGATAGTCCGAGATGGCTCTGACTAAGTAAGCTTACAAAATACTTATACTACAACTTGAGTTGGAGTATCCGTAGATATCATATTTTATAGTATTTTCTTTATATTTTGTTTGCTTTCCATTTCTTATTTGCACTGGAGCTGGCGTGATGATATGTTCTGTTGAATGCAACGGTTAGAGCTTCTAAAACCAGCATAACAGCTCCTACATTAAATGCTTCAATCTTTGTAATTTTGTAACAGCTTTCATAAACTGAACTAGTCAACAAATATGTGGAAGCTTGTGGCTTCAAAGCATATACTTGGTCATCGAAAATAAAGTGTTACAGTGATGAATGAGCACCTATTTAGAAGATACACTAGACGCTTGACGAATTGTATTGTGTGGCTTGGATTAATTGATAAGAAGAAATGGTTAGTTGTAAACTGATGGACACATCTTAACTTGCACCAAGATATTGAATCTTCTGACTTGTCAAATCTTTGTCTTCTCATGTCATAACGCAGACCCATAACCGAACGGGCAACAAATATGCCAGAAACAATAGCAAACAGCACCATATATTCGAATAATACAAACTGGAGATGTGAGATCAGTCCGTCCAATTAGCATCCAACATTTTCGCCATAAAGGAATATCTATCAGCAGCCTCGTCGATCTGACAGTAAGAAATCCACACAGCCGATGTTAGACCAGTGTATCACGATTGTATCACGTTGAATAAAAATACAGATGTACCGTTTTCTGAGTAGACCGTCCAGCTCCATGTCCAGATTTCTGGTCAATGCGGCCAATGATCGGATTGGTCTGGGGGCTGTTCTCTAAACTTGTGCAAAGTATGTATTGCATAGTCTGTGAAACATTAGATTTAGACATATATGAGACGTCGCCATAACAGCCACAACCTCATGGTGTGTTGTCATACATAAACTAGGACGGAAAAATAGCCTTACTGCTAGTAGTTTTAATGAATGTAATGGTACGACGCGGTCATCGTGATCAGCGGTCAAAATCATGGTAGATGGATATTGGCACGATTCGCCAGCTTTTCGTTCCCACGGCCGTCTCACATTGTGAAGTGGTGAATATCTAAGCAAATGAGAGAAGTGTTTCAAGTAAATAAACAGCTCAGTCAATTCAAAACAAATAAAATGCTAGGAAGTCATACTGAAAAATAAATGCAGAAGTCACCATCTCAACTGTCACGATTTTTTATAAAGAAAATCAACAGGACTAACATTCAAGCTTACTTACATGTCAAAAGACTTTCTAAGAAAATTCATAGTCGTAAGTGACAACTAACAAGCTAACTTTACAATCAAAGTGAAGGTGTAAAATGTAATTCCGCCGCCGGATGCACTTCACGTATGACACAAACTTCAATGTAGTATATTTTTATCAAAAAAAAGAAATCAAGAAGTGCCTTCTTTCTCAGTAGGATGGAGGCAATTCAACTAAGTGCCTACTTGGTGCAGTGTGGTTAGGATTCCTTTTCAAGTGAATGAACTGGACCACAACTAATTCGATTCAATTCCATTAAATGTCATTTTACGCGATTTTTCTATAGATGCTAGAAGCAACTAAACTAGATTCCAACAATAAACATTGAGTTGGAAGATAGTGAAGAATGAATGGTATATCTCTTTCAATCTTCATTCCAACCAGACAGGCGGTTGAAAATGTATGTGGGTGTACACGGTGGGCAAGTTTGCATTATTGATAACACCCTGCTGAAGAGACGCAATCAAAAGAAGTGACGGCCGATTATCAGCCGAATAATACAAATTTCAATAACTTATGCCCCGGAAGATGCACGTCTGTTAAATAAAAAGGATATGGTTTCAGATAGATACAGGAAATCCCATAAGTTTTTATCGAAATTTGGCGTATACTGCAATTGCTAGATTTGCAACGGATATCCCTACACATATCCCAATCCATTTAATGGGTATGGGCTACAATATAGACATCCTAAATCCAAATAACTAAAAAATATTTGCTACAAATGATAAAAAGAAGATTAAAAATCACCAAAAATGTCCATCGGCTCCTAACAACATCAAACCAGGTTCGACTTCCAAGTTATCACTTCTTCATAGTATACATGAAGAGTATCAACCATGGTATTATATGTCTTCGACATCGGGCAAAATTTCACTGATTTTGTGGACGGGGACGGCTGGCGATGTCGAATCCACCTCAACATCCTCATTCCACAATATCCTCAACATTTCGTTGAAGTTGTTGACATTTCCCCATATGTTGAAGAAGTTGGCTAGGTCCATTCAAAAGTTCCCCAATTTCCTTGACATCAGTTTAAGTCGTCAAAGTTGGCGACATTCTTCCAATATTTTGTGAAGTTTGCTGTCCGAGGGGGAACAAAGTGTTGGAGCTTGAGGTAAGGTAATTTTGATGTTATTTTTTACTATTCTAAGCTAATAACAATGATCGACTCCCTCTCTGCTAGATCTACCAAAGGTTTACACCATTTTATACAGTTTGTTTATTGTCATAAACTTTATATATAGAACTTTGTAGTCCAGAGACAATTGTATGTAATCGTGTATTTTTCTACATATGTACACCTATATGGATGGCTATATGTAAATATATATTGTGGTTCAGCTAGATTTTATGAAATCTACCGATTTTCATCACGAAATGACTATTTTTAGCTTATTTTTGTCGAAGTTTGGTTGCAAAAATCCTCGAAGTTTCCTCCACATTTCCACAAACTATGTCCACACTTGTCGAAGTTGACTCGAAGTCGAAGTGCTTTTCCATGGTATCAACAACTCATTAACGTCAAGAGTTTGTAGAACATGATCAAAAGGTGCAGAGGAAGAGATCCGATCTAGACTTCAAGGATTAAAACTGTTGGGACTTCATTAAAGCCAATAACTAATAGATATACTCTTTTGATATCGTGAAGGTCTTATGTAGATCTCATCTAGCTCTTTCGAATCCCTTATCTTCTTCATATCCCGATTTTTGACATATCAATTATAATTTTTGCCTAGTCCAACGCAAATAACTTCCAGATTTAGTAAAAGTAATAGCACAAACATGTGTTGATGAACACAAGTTTAGTGGATCATCATCATTAGTTCACTTTTCAAATGCTAATGAGAAACAACTATAAGTTGCAACAGAAATAAGGTGAGCCTTCATATTAGGAATGGGCAAATGTAAGAACATACTTCCTGCTATTTACAGGCTTATGTGCACGGTTTTTTCCCTACTTTTTAGAAAATGTTTTTACTTAATGAAGACTATTATTGTTATGTAATAGGCTAATAGCATGTGCAATTATAAAAATCACAAGATCACGGAATGGAATTATTCAAGTCTAAAAAATATTCAGTTTCCACCATTAAGGATAGAAACTTAAATAATGATAGTTATACCAAATTACCATAGAGTTGGATCAAACGTCAAACAAGTTGTGATTGATTAAAAAAATTATATAAGGTCCGTTTATATTTAATTTCATAGTTATCTTCTCTTCTTAAAAAAATCATCATCTCACCAGCTTTTTGAGGAAACTATTTTCCAAGTTCCATGTGAGTTTTGTTCCTGAACATCCTCCATGTTTTTCCAAACTTCTCACTTCGCAGCATAGTAACAAAAATCTCCAAATTTTACAAAAAATCGCCGATTTCCCACGATTTTATAGGCTCCTGAATGTTCAACACGATTAATATGTCGGTCGCCAATTTTTCGCGACTATTCACAGCTTTTCCCCTTTTTGTGAATTATACAATTTTTCACGATTCTTGATGAGTTTTTATAATTTTTCACAATTTTTCTCTTTTAAAAAAAAATGGTGATTCATTCATCCCGTCACCTGGGTTCGAACTCATGACCTCTTGGTCTTACATCATCACTTTTATCACAATTTTTCTCTTTTAAGTCACTTGTTTCTTTTTTACCAAACCATGTACATAGAACTCCTAATATACATTAAACCTCCAACCCCCCACTCCGCAGACAATTCATTGTCATTGTTCAACTATTCTTTAGTTCTTTCCTACTTTTTTCACTCAATAAGATTGTATGTCTAGTGACCTTAAAAATATGTATTTGATATGTATATATAACGTACATACATACATACATATGTGCATATATATACAAATATATATATGGCCGACCTATTCTTGATTATTTGTGAAAAGTTAACCAAAATATATCTATCTTTTCACAAGTTTTTCTGATTTTTTTATTCCGATTTTGCCGCCCAGCCTGAAAAAAATGGCAAATCCTGAATGTGTTACTATGTTTAGCAGAGTCAACATACTACATACCATGGTTATGATTCCCACTTCAGTTTTAATATGATCGCAACCCAACTTACATATACCCTTTTACATTTTAGCTCTCATATTTTGCCAGAGAAAAGCAGTTCATGAACATATAAATGCAACCAAAAAATGAAAGCAATTCGATCCTAAAAAATGATATGTTGAATAACCATTGACAGCTTAAGGCTTAAAGCATTTTAGAAAGTGTTATGATGTGTGCGAAAACCACTGCCCACCCAGTTCAATAGCAAAATTACTCGGATTCCATGCAATCATTAAACAGAGAGTTTTAACAAAAGTAAGAACAACGATTCATACTTTATTTGCCATTGAAACTCTTCTTCCTTCTCTGAACAACCATAATCACTGGTCCATGCATGGCCTACAAATTCAGTAAATAAGAAGAGAATAGATAAAAGGAGGAGAAGATATTTGCATTCAAAATCATATATCCATCAAACTCACCAATTGTAAATTTGTGAAAACGTAGCATGTCCATAACCCCAACATGAGCCAGGGCACAACCAAAAAGGTCCGGTCTCTACCAACAAAAAGAAACTAATAATCAAACTTATCTCTGACTAAAAAAGGATGACGAGAGTATAAACAGAATTCACTGATATTCGTGTAGAATGCTACTAAATCCAATAGACACCTGATTTATACAAGCTGCAACCAGTAGGCCGCCATTGCTCCCCCCTTCAATACATAATTTTCTAGGATTCGTGTAACCAGACGATACAAGAAACTCAGCAGAAGCAATAAAGTCATCAAAGCAATTTTGTTTTCTGGAAAGCGCCCCTGCTTTGTGCCATTCCTCTCCATATTCACCACCACCTCTAATGTTTGCAGTGCAGTATACAACCCCTAAATGCCTTATAAGAACAAGACGGCTAACACCAAATGACGGTGTAATGCTTATGTTGAATCCTCCATATCCATATAACAGAGCTGGATGTGATCCATCCAAAGTTATATTCTTCTTACAGACTATGAACATAGGAATCTTGGTCCCATCCTTACTGGGGAAAAAGACCTGAGGATAAATAAAGCATACAGTAAATAATTTAATTTAACATTTACATCTATATCACCATTCTCTAAAATTACTAAAGGCCAAGCCAGCAACATTTTAGGAGGTAAAAGACCACAAGTGCGTTGGTCTGACTTGGGCTTTAAAGAAATAACTACTACATTTCAATCACTGCTACTAAAATTTTCTAAGGAATATTCATACACCAAATACAAAAAAGCCAACACGGGGAAGGTTTTTTAATAGGTTTAAAGAAAAAAAAATCAATTTCCCTGAAATCCTGCAAACCCTTGCCATGTCTTATACTACCCAATTAGATACCAATTATTTCCTATTTCATTTACAGTTTTGGCAGGCATTAAACAGTCACAGCACTTCGCTACATCATTGACATATAAAACAGTCACACGTATCAAGTTTAAGAAATTCTAAATCAGTCTAATTTCACACACACACACACACACACACCACACACAAAATTCAACCTGTTACTCACACCTGGTTTAGCACATGACTTATAAAGTTTATTTCATGGGTAGCTAAGTTGGATGTACATCTTTTTAAAGAACATTGTACTATTCATCTTATTCTGGGGCTGGTGAGATTTGAACCATCATCTCTTACTTGCAAACAACCCATTTCACCAACTCGGTGGGTAAGTTGAATATATATAGCATGATGGTGTATTACTTTCCATTTTACCAGTCTTGCAATTTTCTATGATTCCCTCAGTACAGAAATGCCAGCATTTGTCAAAAAAAAAAGGTCGAACACCTCTTCATGCACAGTACTTGCTAGCTACCACACAGAATTTCAACGGCCAATGCCGCCGCCCCCCCCCCCCCCAACCCCACACCCACATGCACCTCCATTGTGCCGCCTGCTCCATTGTTCCCCCTCCAATGTACTGCCTCCTCCCACCAACAACTTCTACATTGTTCCCCATCTTCTCAAGGAGGCAAGGATGTTTTTTATATATAAGTGAGGAGGCTTCTCTATCCGTCCCATCCTCCTATCGCAGGCAAAATCACACCAAGAGTTAAAAGCCCGCTCATGGATATGCAGCATGAGCATCACATGCACTTAGCAGCAAAATATGTGTACCCCCCTATACCTCTACAGACTGCCCAACAAAGAAAACATATGAGGTAAACCCAACTCTTTCCTATGTACGGTGTATTCCTCTCATCCATCAAGTCAAACCACGGACCCTCATGGGTAGTACGAACAAACCTATGAGGCAATGATGTTTAGTGGACTGGACATAATTAGGATTAGTATTTGATAGTGTGATACAAATGGAAAGATTGGGATTTTTTTAAGGTGTTAGCCCTTCTAATTCACAAAATTTGAAAGTATCTTGTACAAAAGCCAATATTTGCAACATGGAAATAGCTCTCATATAGCTACTACATGCTTTGTCGTGTGAGGGATATTTCCAACCCTAGCAAATGGTTGGAATTGGCATAAAAAGAGGCCCAATGATTTAACTAATTCAAGGATTGTCAATGGAGACCAGGTTCAGGGAGAAGAGGGTAACATAGCATAATAAAGTCACAGATAGAGGAATAGGCATCATAAAAGAATTAGGCAAGCTATGAACAAGGATGAGAGCCTTCAACTTACTGAATCAAGTTTCCATTGATTTTGTTTCACAGTTGATTGTTTGAATTCAAGTGATTAAAACACAGCTCAATATTTTGAGTTTACTAATTTAGTAATACAAATATAAAGCAAGGCTAAAAAGTTTAGAGAATACAGTAAGTTAATTACATTCTGTACCTACACTTGGCTCCTACAATAAAAAAATAAATCCCATTTTTTTACAATTACCTAGGAGCATACTAATTGGAGTTATCATTTTAGTACATGTTTTTTTGGCACAATAATCCCCAATATCAACAACTCTTCCAAGTCTCCCCCGTCACTTGTCCCTCTCCTTTGCCTTTGTTACCACTGATCGTCATATCCTCCAGTCCTCGTCCTCTGACCACCATTGGCGGCCTTTAATGTGAATGGGAGCACCACAGTCGGTCGACATCGCAATCAACACCATGAACGTAGGCCACTACAATGGTGGCAGCCATGTGGAGGATAGCTGGTGGGATGATCAATGTCACTAGAGGCTGAAGGTGTACATTGGTGGTTGTTCTCAGCAACAGTGTATAGGGATGATGGTAGTGGCTCCTGACTGGTAGTGATTGTTGTGGAGGCGAAGGAGACGGGGAAAGTAGAAGAGGATTTTTTTTTTAATAACCAGAGGAGCTTTGTATTCATCCCGCCTCCTCTAACGAGCCGCCATCAGCAAATAGAAGAGGATGATATATGGGGATTTTTTTGTCAAAACCGACCCCAAATACTACTTAGAAGTTGAAGTTTCACTAGGTAACTCTTGAATGTCAAAAGAATTTCTAATTTGAATGAATTTCAGATACTGAAATGCAATGAACTTTTACATGTTAGCATCAAACTATGAACTGAATTACCAAGATAACACTATAGTCAATATAACATTATAACTGCAATGGGGAATCGGCGCTTTCTCGCTCTAGGGTATCCGCTCCGCCTTCTCTCTAACCTTCACCCAGCGGCTGCCGCTGGGGGGAGGGCATGCCGCCTCTGCGTGTCCCTCCCCCTGGCCTCCAACGGCTGGGGTGGTGCTGTGTGAAGGCTGTAGCGGACCCCTAAAGCGAGGGTGATTTCGAAATCGTTGGCGTCTCCTCGGCGGTCCTGGGTTGGCAGGGCGATGATAGGCGTCGCGAGTGTGATCGGATCTAGGTAGAATCTCGGCGATCTCGACTTTGTCGACGCCACTCTGTTCAAGTGTGATGGATGGCGAGCGGCCGATCTGTCCCAGACCTGCGGGCTCTGCGTGCTGCCGCATCAAGCTGAGGATGGTAGGGGCGTCTTACCCTTACTTCTCTAGCACCCCCTCTTCCCTTCCCAAGGCAAACCTGGCTTGCTCAGGATGACGACTTGCCACGATTTCGTCTGGTTCCCGCTTTGGCGATCACGGCGTTGCTGGCTCATCGTTGGGTGACGAGCTTCTCTAACCTGCTTGGCGGTGTGGTCTCCATCATGGACCTGGTTCTTTTGCGTGGAGATGCTCTCCGGCGTATGCCTCTGGATAGCTGGTGGTGATGGATGGTGGTCCTCGCCCTCCTGTTGCTGCCGTCCACGACGTGCGTGCTCAAGCTTGGCAACAGGTGTGGCTGGTTGCTGAAGCTGCGAGGGTGTGCACCCTCAAGGTATTCGACCAGTTGCTTCTCCGGGGATACCCTTAAGGTATTTGTCGAATTGCCTCCTCACAAGAAGTGGGTTGTTGTGGTATGGGTGATAGGGTTTCCCCCTGTCGTCCCTGCTGCTGTGAATCAACAAAGATGGAAAGGGACGGGGGTTGAGTTTTCTTTCTTTTATCCCTTTCCTGCTCTTATGCTGCTGATGGTCTCGAGCTGGACTTAAGGAATTATCAGTGGTAATCTTGGAGTCGGGGTCAGAGGTTCACACTGCCCTCAGGTTGCTGACCAGTCCTCACAACTTCAGGAAACAAGCTTACTGTTAGTGTGCGAGTAGTCACTCATCTGGGCCTTGTGTTTTGATGAGCCCAGCTCAGGGGTTCTTCTTGATGATTGCTTAGTCTGCTGGGGATCGTTTTCTCTGTTTGAGTTCTGGTTCGCTTTTTGTCCTGTCTTCAGGTTCTAAGATTTGGTTTAGTGGATTAGGGTGAAGTTTCTACAGCTGATTACTCGGTACACTTTCAGAGGATGGGCTTACTGCTAGTGCTTGAATAGTCAGTTGGATGGCCTTTGCATGATCTTCTGATCCAGTTTCCGAAGATTTGAGGACTTGGTAATCTGCTGACTCGAATTTTTTGATCTGGACAACTGAAGAATTGGAGTCATATCTGTTGGCTGCATAGAGTCCAGGACTACTACAGATATTATCCTGCTTCCAAGACTGCACAATTTTCAGGAGATGGTGTTCATGCTAGTGTTGTCTTGGTGAGATTAGGATTGTATCTCCTTAGTTCTTCTGGGAGTTGTATTGCTAGTTAAGTCATGTCTTCTTTTTTTCCTTTGTTCTGATAGGTGGCTCCTTGGTGAGCAGAAGCTCTTTATGTTTTTTTCTGTGGGTGGTTTGTCACCCGAGTTTGTTCACAGGAGTGCTCCTTTTGTACCCAAAGTTTTTGGGCAACATCATAGTAACAGAGTTTTTTACCGACCAAAAAAAAAAACATTATAACTGCTATAATACAGCAGATTTTATAGCACAAACAATCTTATACAATAACATATAAGTTTTAATATCATTTGATCGAATATGGTTTTTTTTTAGCCAATAAGGTTATAATCTAGACAAATGAAATTTATGATTGGCTTATTATCAATTTCAACAATCTATAACTAAGCATTAAACACATATTTAGGATCAATTAACTTAACCTTACCTAGTTAGCCAAATCGGAGGATGTTAATAACAGCCTAGCCATTTCATGAAGAAAGAAGGAGAATAATGTGAAGCATTTGCAGCTACAAAAGGAGATTGGCATGGGGGTGAAAACGATCAATAAGCATTTGTAGATTTGTAGACAAGAAAGGTGATGATATGTGGAATATTTAGGATCATTTTTGGATATAGAGTGAAGAAAGGAAACAGAAGATGAGTGAAGGGAAACAACACATAAAACCCCCCAATAACGGAAAAGAAGAAGAAAAATCCACAGTAGAAGGCACCAGTTAGTACCTTTAGCCACTACATTGGAGCTTCAGAATATTTGAAGTTGTCCTAGAAACTCTCAAAAGGGGCCCCAAAATGTAAAAATTCATTAATCAAGATTGATTGATTGATTAATATGGTTGGGGCATTTAAAAATCATTAGTGTAGGGATTTGTCAAGAGAACTATGAAGCAAAATGGTTTTGCAGGAAATACAATTGAAGTCTTCCTTTAAATAAGAGAAGGAAATACAATTGAAATCATTAATTTCGGAAAGTCGTTCAGGTCAAGGGAATGAGAGAAAGGACTTCGAATGAGAACTCGAATTCATTGACTAACTCCCATGTAATCACTATGGAGAAGATTGGGTGAATATTAAGGCACAAACAAGTAAACGAAAATGACCTCTAGAAAGTTGAACAGCTTATATTCAAAGCAGTGTAAGATGCAGATATTTACCTGTTTCACTTGAAAATCTTCTCGGTCGATTCCAGGAACAATGATCTCCCTATGAATTTTTAACTCGGGGACTTCTGACGCTAAGTTGCATTTATAAATGATTCCAGGAGTAAGGTAGCTTTTGAATGAGATATACACTTCGGAGTGCTTGCGCCTACCAGAAATGCCAGCGACTGAACCAATGTCTAACGGTAATTGATGCAAAAACTTCCCAGTTTCCAGCTCTCTTACCTGTAGGACACTCTTCACGTCGCTCAGATAAAGAACCAAGAGCTGGGTCCCGTTAACGGCGTAAGCCGACTCCAGAACATCCTTGTCAGATTCTTCAATCACACCTTCCCAAACATCCGGAGCTTCTAAATCTACTCGGACCAACTTATTCTTCGGAGCATTTTTGTTCGTCGAGAATGTGAATTTAGTGCTGTCGTTAGCAATGTAGTCATAACGTGCTTCGAGATTGTCAACCAGTTTAACAAATGGAATTAGGCTATTCGCCTTCCTCAATCCTTCAAAACCTTGAGGAAGTGATGATAGCTTACAGTAATACAGTTTATTGACAGGATCACAACCTTCAGTTGTATACAGCAGAACATACTGCAAGCAAACATACACAAGCATTATTATAAGTGGCTTTGTACAATACTAATAATACAAAGTACAAACTAGTGTTCAAAAAATGTGAAATGCTCTATATTGGTACTAATAAGGAATTAACACCAGAATCTTAGAATGTATCGTAAGGTAGAATTTTCCAGATGATCCTGTCCTTTGAATAGAACAGCATAACAAAAAAGGCATGTATATTTCGTAGTTAAGACTGTACTGATCCTTGACCAAGTGATTGTTTATATCAATTGTATAACGAGATCAGAAAGGAGAACTAGGAAGGAAGAACTTTGTATGAACCTAAGATGCTGAGTTTAGAAGAAAAAGAATGTTACCTGGCCGTCCTCTGTGACCTCTACTCCAAATGAGTGCTTGGGGTTCTCAGGATCTCTCCAGCACAGAATGTCTTCTGATTGGTCCGTTCCAAGAAAGTGGTAGTAAACTTCATGGTTCAGATTGATATTTGTTTCTGTCCCGGCATCTATTTCTCCTCCGTCCCTGATAAAAAGTCAGCAATTAGGAACATAGTCACGAATGAACCTGAAAATTCCCTTATGGTGAACTTACTATATTTATATTCAAAGGCGTTAACTAGAGAAAACACAAATTGCCAATCCCTGATTACATCCTCATGCCTTTAGATGAAATCACGACAATAATAAAGTTATGAAAGTGGCCGGAGAAGGATCAATGCTAGATCATGTACGGAAAGTAAAGTCAAAGAGGTGTGCAACCGTTCATTTAACTGCAGGCACACGCAGTGTCGTCAAAAGCAAAGAAACGGGACAAAAAGACAACTCTCTAACCGCATAGAAATCCAGAAGACACGTTCAGGGACAAGTTGAAGCTATAAAGGTATACAGTAATAGCAACAGCAGAAGCTAATTTGGAACGATTGAGCGTCTTGATAGAATGAAAGAAACACGAGGGAAACACTATTGACCAATCCTAATAGCAATTGCTAGAAGCTAATTTGAAATTATTGAGTGCTTAGTAGATGAAGGGTGAGGGCGTACTTTGGGGCCGGATACCGACTGTAGAAGAAACCCTTGCAGTCGTGAGTCCAGCTGATGGATGAGAACTTAACCTGAAAGAGCCAGCCAGCCACAACACAAACAAAAGCAGACGTCAACTTCAACCCAAGGGCCAAATCAGAAAGGTGTTTTCCTTGAAGGAGAATGCTTGCGCAAAGGGGCAATTGCGTTAGTTCCAATTAAAATGCGGCATTGATGTACACCAACCGGTAAACATCGAAAAATGCAACAACAAGAACAAAAAGAGAGCATCTTGTGCTGTTACTGACCCACGACAAAGTATCCGGCTCGTCTCCACCGTCCTCCACCCGCATGACTTTAACAGTAACCCAGTCGCTCCCGCTGGTGCTGAGCCCGTACCCAAGGTACCTGGCGTCCTCGGTGACAGCCGTAATGCTGAGTGCGACGGTGCCGTCCTCGCTGAGCTTGTTGGGGTCGAGCAGCGCGCGTGGCTCCCCGTCGGGTCCGTCCTGGACGTACAGCACGCTGTGGGCCTGGAGTCCCGTGTTGTGGTAGTAGAAGTGCTTGTCCCCCTTCCGCGACGGCGCGCTTGTCCTCGGGTGGTCGAACAGCTTGGTGATCTCCTGATGCAGACGTACCCTGTAGTGCTCGCAGGAGGACATGACGGAGTCCGCCACCGCGGCCTGCGCCTCCACGAACTGCTTCACCTCCTCGGCGTCCGGGTCCTCCAGCCTGCGGAATACGAGGGAAGGGAGGGGTCAGGAGGGAGGGAAAAAGATAAAGTCTTGTTTGCCGGTAGTAGCGGTGGTGGGAGGAAGGGATTCTGCGTGGCGTACCAACGGTAGGGGTCGGGGACGGCGACGCCATGGTAGTCGTCGAAGACGGAAGGGTCTCTCCGTGCTGCAGGGTATTGGAGAGGGAGAGGCGCGGGGAGGGAACCCATCGATTGGGGGCGGTGGACGCGATGAAGGCGCGGCAGCGAGCGTTTGCGTGGGGCGAGGGGAAAGGAGGAAGAGGGAATAGAAGAAGAAGAAGAGAGGCGAGGACGGCAAGGGAAGCTATTTATGGGGTTGGAGGTGGAGTTTGGGAGGAGGCGGCACACGTGCGAGGTACGTGGGCGGAGACACGCGCGAGCTAGAGGAGGCGCCGTCATGGGAAGGGAAGGAGGAGGAGTCCAATTCCAGGCCTCTCTCTTCTGTGTCCTGGCCCCGCAACCGCAAGGGACCTCAGTCAGTCAGCGAGTCAGGTGAGATCTATCTACCGTGGCGAGAGAAGAGAGGCGAAAAGGGAAGGTAAAGTTCGCCGTTTTCCAGTCTGGTCATGACTGGCTGGCGTGGTGGCTGATTCGGTTGAGTCGCGGATTTGGCTCTAACCACACGCCTCGTGAACAGTTGTTACAGTTCTGGAGGTCCTACACAACAAATGGCAAAAAAGTAATACAAATTTTGGTTTTGCCTTCAGGCCCAAGCTATTGTCCCACCATCCCACTCATTTGCATTGAAGTTTCTCATCTTAACAAACACATAATGTTCGTTTTCTTTGATGACGGGAGATCTCAAGCCCTGAAATTGCTTAGCAAAACCCAACAACTGAAGTAGTTTGGATTTTGTAGTTTTACATATTCGGTCTGTATGGCTATAGTATTTTTCTTTTTTGGAAAGGTCAAAATTACTTAGCAAGTCCATCCATATGCTCGTTTACTTTGACGAGAGATCTTAACAAGTCGGTATGTTTGTTTACTTTGACGAGAGATCTCATGTTCTAAAATTGCGTAGCAGGATCCAACAGCTAACGTCTATTGGATTTTGTGTGTGTGTGTTGGGCGGGGGGTGGGGTGTGGATTATAAATGTAATGTTACAAATGTATATGCACATGAGTCAATCGGAGAAAAAGGAATGCATAATAACACATCAATGATAATTGAAGGAATTCTTATATATGTAGATCCAAAAAGCACTTAGTCTTGATCTGGTAGGGGGTGTACGTTACTCTGTGTTTACATATACAAACCGAATGCTCGTAGTTTTTGAATATGTAATTTTTTCTCAAATATTTTACGTTAATCGAGTTGGAAGGTTGACTAGCAATAAGATGCATTGTTGGGATTCTCTAGATGGAAAATGAATCTTCCAAATACCACATCCACATACTTACTAGGGATGATATTACTATGCATATGTTATTAGACAATTTTGAGAAACTCCGCAACTTATGGTGCTAAGAATTTAAAACTATGAATCTTGAATGGTATTTCAATAGTTATATTAGTTTGGGTAAGTTATTAAAGCTATAAAAATGTGTTGATTGTCCATATAATAATTTCAACAGCAATCACTTGTATCTCAATACTTACAATTTTATTCTGAAATTAGTAAAATTGTCATGCCCGATTTTAGTGTAGAAAGTATGTCTTTCAATTCCTACCTCGACCTTTTCTTTTATTCAATGTTAATGTTAGATCAATACCATTGTCATTACCATTGTTAGGTATGATTATAATATATAAAATGCATAGCAAATCCCAAAAGGGGTGGATGAAGCTAGAATGGGGAATTGGTCGGAGTTCTTAAGGTGGATATATTCGTTTCCTTCATGTTGGCGTCATTTTATCGGGGGTGGCATCTTTTCTCGGTTGGAATTCCGTCTTCCATTGCACATGCTCTTTATTCTTCTTCGAGGAAGAAATGGATACTTGGCCCCGCACCTAATAACCTGACAAATACAATTGAAATACAACCTTTCATTCACCAACAAACATGATGACACTCTTTTATCTATATCTATTTTCCAACAAAGGATTCACCAACAAAAAGAACGTGTCACGATGTTGTCCGTAGGTGACTACTTTTATCTATATCTATTTTGATCTAATATATAGCCATAACTGTCTATTCATTTTTTTAGCTCAACTTGGTTCACGGTTGAATTTAGAGAACCTTAAAACTGAGGCTGACTACCGCGAAAAGAACAAACAATGTGTATATTTTTTTTAAAAAAGTGCAAACAAGAAATGGAGCAGTAAACCGCTTGCTGCTAAATCCATCCAAGACGTGCTCTGTGTGAAAGCAAAAGTCCAGAATATATTAATGCTACATTGTGTGGCCATGAAACGAATGACGTAAACCAACATCGACGAGGCACTTTTTTATTTAAAAGAAACATCAAATAAACAATTAACAATGGTAGGTGACGATAGTAGCTGACCAAAACCAAGCAGCTGACCGTTGACGAGCTGGCAAAGAAAAATCGGAACCGGGGCCTGTTTGCCTTTCTCCCAACATTTGTTTATTGGAAGCTAAAATTAGGCTTTAAAATGTAACTGATGGAATACGTTGGTTTAGTATCTAAATTGAAATGGGTATATTCCGTGCGTTGTGTGAGTTCGAGAGTGATAGACTTTTTTTATCGTTAAGAGAGTAATGGACTTTCAAAGTAATCTTGTCATGAATTACTTCATATATTTTAAAAAAATAGATATACAATCAGAGTTAATAGGTAATTATGTTGTAAGAAAAGTAGGTTAGAAAGAAAAGATATCTGTTGAAACTTGTCTCAACTAATATCTTATGAAACATAGCGTTAAAGATCACTGGAAAACAAACAAAGGATATAAATAATAGTAATCATTTTCTAATGTCAGTAGATCTTTTATGTTGTCATGTCGGAACAACTACATCCTTCACACCCTCGATCTTGTTTCTCCATACTTTTAATCTTAGCAAATGCAAAATGATGAAGTAAAGACTAGTATGCTTCAACTTCCACAGTTGCAATACATACGACCTAAGAACAATACACATGATTGAATTAGTAATTGTAACATTAAGGGAAAAAATTGCATGCAATGTTTTCCACAACCTTTCATATATAGTAAGACAAAGGCTAATCAGAAATATGAAAAGATAAAGTAAACAAATTACATTCATCTCTACCTACACCTTTCATATAGCTTTATTATAATAAACGAGGAACCTTTTTTCTTTAGAAAATTAAGGGGGAAATTAGATTAAAGTTCTTCAATACTCTTGCATACTGACTTGTAAAGTAAATGACTAATTTATAACTAAAAACATTTTTAATACATTTGTCGTCTCTCCTATGTACTATATATTATAATATAAAGACCACTTTGGAATTTAGAAAAGTTGAGGAAAATTTTATAGAGAAAACCTTAACACGCTTCTTATAAAGTATAGATTCGACAAAGAAAAGTCGATTTAAAGTCCAATTAGGAATATTATAGATATAATAGTATAATAGATAAATCTAATCTGACCTTCCCAATTTAGAGAACTTGCTGCTTTAACAATATCTCTAAGGTTACTAGATAACATCTGTATAACGAAAATGTTTACAAGTTCTATACTATAAAAGAAAATTAATATTTTTTTCATCTACATGCATATATTTGTTGTATTTTAATTATCTTAACTCCTTGGGAAAACCCACTTTTTTGGGCTTCATCTAAATTGACAATATGTATATTTGGATATATATATATATATATATATATATATATATATATATATATAGGGGGGGAGAGATAGGTGCAAGTGCCTATACCCAGGGGTATAATAATCATAATTATTTCTACTGTCAATGAATCTTTTATGTTGTCATGTCGGAATAACTACATCCTTCACACCCCTCGATCTTGTTTCTCCAAACTTTTAATCTTTGCAAATGCAAAATGATGAAGCAGAGACTAGTATGGTTCAACTTCCACTATTGCAATACATACAACCTATGAACAATACACATGATTGAATTAGTAATTGTAACATTAAGGGAAAAAAAATCATGCAATGTTTTTCCCAACCTTTCATATATAGTAAAACAGGCTAATATGAATTCTGAAAAGATAAAGTAAAAAATTACATTCAGCTCTTCCTACACCTTTCATATAGCTTTAATAGAATAAAAGAGGAGCCTTTTTACCCAAGTTTAGCTTACCAAAAAAAATGAGGAACCTTTTTTCTTTAGAAAATGAAGGAAAAATTACATTAAATTTCTTCAATACTCTTGCATACTGCCTTATAAAGTAAATGACTAATTTATAACTAAAAACATTTTTAAAACATCTTCTCTCTCTCCTATGGAGTATATATTACAATATAAAGACCACTTTGGAATTTAGAAAATTTGAGGAAAATTTTGCAGAGAAAACCTTAACGTGCTTCTTATAAAGTATAGATTTGACCAAGAAAATCAATTTAAAGTCCAATTAGGAATATTATAGATATAATAATATAATAGATAAATCTAATCTAACCTGCCCAATTTAGAGAGCTTGCTGCTTTAACAATATCTCTAAGATTATTGGATAACGTTTGTATAATGAAAATGTTTACAAGTTCTATACTATAAAAGAAAATAATATATTTTTTCATCTACATGTGTATATTTGTTGTATTTTAATTTTTCTTAACTCCTTGGGAAAACTCGCTTCCTTGGGCTTCATCTAAATTGACAATATGTAAATTTCACACATATATATATATAGAGAGAGAGAGAGAGAGAAAGTGGATCAAGTGCCTATACCTAAGGGTATAGGAAATTTCCTATACCAGAGTCTATTTAGCATGGTTTAAGTGGTATTAAGCGGATCTATTCGGACCAATGAGAACACAAACGCTTCGTGGTTCCAAGTATTATCTTGTTATTGTTGATGATTTCTCTCGATATACTTGGACCTTCTTTCTCGTTTCTAAAAGCGATACTCTTGATGTTTTCTCGAGTTTTTGTAAACGGGTTGAAAATGAAGCTTCTTGCCGAATTGTTTCTATCCGTAGTGATCATGGGGGAGAATTTGAAAATGATCTTTTTGAGCGTTTTTGTGAAAAACTTGGTTATTCACACAATTTCTCTTCTCCTCGCACGCCTCAACAAAATGGGGTTGTTGAGAGGAAGAACAGGTCGCTACAAGAGATGGCTAGGACCATGCTTCTTGAGTATGACACTCCTAAGAAGTTTTGGGCTGAAGTTGTTAGCACGTCATGTTTTGTGCAAAATCGAGTTTTCACACATCCTTCTTTCAAGAAACCCCCCTATGAACTATGGTGTGGTAGGAAGCCCTCTATTGATTTCTTTCATGTTTTCGGATGTCCTTGTTTTGTTTTAAACACGAAGGATTCTCTTGACAAGTTTGATCCAAAATCGTATAAGGCTTTCTTCCTAGGCTATAGCACTACTAGCAGGGCATATAGAGTATTCAACATTGAATTGTCTAAAATTGAAGAATCTATCAATGTTAAGTTTATTGAAACTAACCCTGTTGTTGGTAAGCATGTTGGTGATGATGATGTTGCAGATGAGATAATTCATGTCCTAAAAGACCTCAACATCAAAAACAAAGGTAAGCAGGTGATAGAAGAAGAAGAAGATGAAGAAAAGAAGGATCCCACTCCCCACTTTGCAAAGAATCACCCCAATGAGTTGATCATTGGCAACCCATTCGAGAGAGTGAGGACACGAGCTGCTCACAACAAAGAACAAGCACACAATGCCTTCATCTCCCAACTAGAGCCAAAGAACATTAAAGAAGCCCTTGGTGATGATGAGTGGATCATTGCCATGCAAGAAGAGCTAGAGCAATTCGAGAAGAATCGTGTGTGGACCTTAGTGACAAGACCAAGTGATAGAAAAATCATTGGCACCAAATGGGTCTACCGCAACAAGCTAGATGAGCATGGAAAGGTGGTAAGAAACAAAGAAAGGTTAGTAGCACAAGGATACAACCAACAGGAAGGTATTGATTTTGATGAAACTTATGCTCCTGTTGCTAGATTAGAATCTATTCGTATGCTACTTGCCTTTGCTAGCTATAAAATTTTCTTGCTATATCAAATGGATGTTAAAAGTGTGTTTTTGAATGGTACAATCGAGGAGGAAGTATTTGTTGCTCAACCTTCGGGCTTTGAAAATGACAAGTTACCCAATCATGTTTATTTGTTGCAAAAAGCTCTCTATGGACTCAAACAAGCACCTCGAGCTTGGTATGAGAAACTAAAGAACTTTTTGTTAGATAATGGGTATGTCATGGGCAAAGTTGATTCTACCTTATTTCTAAAACACACTTCTAACCATTTTCTCATAATTCAAATATATGTTGATGATATCATTTTTTGGCGGGAGTGATCTTGATCTTTGCAAGGAGTTTAGTTCTCTTATGCAGAGTGAGTTTGAAATGAGCATGATGGGTGAGTTGACCTTCTTCCTCAGCTTTCAAATCAAGCAAACAAAAGAAGGAAACTTCATCAACCAAGGCAAGTACACAAGTGAACTACTCAAGCGCTTTGGGATGGAGAACATGAAGCCAATGGATACACCCATGTCAAACACCGCCAAACTTGACAAAGATGAAGAAGGTGAAAAGGTAGATGAGAAGCTCTATAGAGGTATGATTGGAAGTTTACTTTATTTAACTGTCTCTAGACCTGATATTATGTTTCGTGTTGGCTTGTGCGCTCGCTTTCAATCTTGCCCTAAGAAGTCGCATCTCACTGCTGTTAAGAGGATTTTGAGGTACTTAGCCAAAACCCAAAATTTTGGACTATGGTATCCTAAATCAAGGGATTTTACTCTTAGAGCATATAGTGATGCGGATTATGCAGGGTGTTTGGTTGATAGAAAGTGCACAAGTGGCACTTGCTTCCTTCTAGGACCATGCTTAGTATCTTGGTTCTCCAAGAAACAAAGTACGGTGGCATTATCAACTACCGAAGCTGAATACATTGCAGTCGGGAGTTGTTGTGCACAGGTCCTATGGATGAAGCAAATGCTCCAAGACTTCAACATATTTTTTGATGCTTCTCCTATCTTTTGTGACAATACTAGTACAATCAATCTATCGTACAATCCTATATTGCATAGTAGAGCCAAGCATATAGAGGTTTGCCATCATTTTCTTCGTGACCACATTGCCAAGAAAGATATATATATCACACATGTGGACACAGAAAATCAGTTGGCAGACATCTTTACAAAACCTCTAGCTAGAGATAAATTTAATTTTATTCGGTCTAAATTGCTTATTGTTGATTTGAATGATCTTGCCATGTGATCTAGCTAGTAGTCTCTTTCCTATATGCTTGTTCATGTCTATCTTCACTTTGCTTTGCCTATATATGCTTATTTGTGCTTAACTTGCCTATCAACATGCTTGGTTTTTGCTTGTTTTTGGGTTTTTATCGAATTTTGTGTTTTATCACTAAATGGTGCCCAATGATGAGCTAAATGTGCCTAAGTATGTTAATTATGCATAATAGAATGGAAAAATGAATTTAATTTGCATGTATATGGCTAGAATCTAAGAATGTGACTGTTAGGTCAGGTTGACCTTCGGTCGAGTTTCCACCCAAGAAAACTCGACCGATCAGGAGCCGAGAGCAGTTCTTCAATGGACCGTTCGGTCGAGTTTCCCCCTCTCAGAACTCGACCAATCGACGGGCTGAGCTAACTTAAAAGTTAGGATCGACCGACTATTTTCCCTTGTAACTAGAAAATAGCCGACAGATTCCTTGCCTCTAAGCCCCGAGCTCTCACACCCAGCCCTAAACCTCCCGTTCCTAACCCTAGGACGACCTAGCAACCCCGTTCTTGACCTCCCTGGGCGCTCGTGGTAGTGTTTCTTTGGCGTTTGAGGTTTGATCTTGCTCGTGTGCACGTTTTTCTCCTTGTTTTCATTTTCATGGCTGCCCATAGATGAAAACGTGTTGCTTTCGGCAATGCTCAAGCCTCCTCCTCGACTAATTGCTTGATTCTATTCGATAACACCTCTTTTGTGTCTCTTGAGGCGGTAAATTGGTATAAGGACCTTCTTCCCCAATCTCCTTTTCCGTTTCGCCCCTTGGTTGATCCAAATTGTTTTCAAGCGGTTATTACCTCTGTTTCGAGGCTTCTCGCCGACCATCACTTGTCTGCCCTTGCGATCGAACGTGACTACTTTAACAATCAAATGTCTAGCACAAAGGCAGTATACGAGTTCTATGCAAACCTATGTTGGAACTACGATTCGCTCGTTCCCCCGCCGAATACCGAAATAGTTCTTACTTCCATGATCGTCGGTCGACGTTTTCAAATCTCCGAGGAAACTTTCAACTTCTTTCTTACCAGATACGAGGAAAACAACACTTGGCGTAAGGACTATGGAGAGTATTTTGATCTTCTTGACCCGAAAGGTTTTTATAAACACCATGAATTGACGCTACTGGACATTCATCGGTTTTTAAAGAAACCTGACGTGGCCTACAAGAAGAAGTCTACCCTGCTATCATCCTATCTTGATCTTCGGAGGTGCATATTGGCCTTGGTGATTAACTGTAATGTCCATCCTAAGCGAAATCAAACGGACATTGCGGAAAACACTGCGGTCCTTATGTATTGTTTGCTAAACAATATCGGTGTCAAATGGGCTAGATATATCTTACACCGCATGACCTGTTTTGACACTGGCAAGAACACCAAAGGCACCCACCCCCCTACCCAGCTCTGATTTGTGGTCTTTTCCGGTTCGCCACTGATAAATCCCTCTTTTTTTACTTCCATTACCCAGTTGCTAGAAAAGGAGTTTGTATTAGTGAAACCACTCTTCAGAAGGTTGTTCCTGTGTTTTCCCCTGCCACTGGTGCTTCTGCCTCTGCCTCTGCCCCTACTGACCCACCCTCCTCCTCCCGTGCTCCACCTCCACAGCCACATCCCCGACCTAGCCGTGCGTCTTTCCGTGCATCCAATGAAACCCTTCTGGGATATATGATGCATGACAGGCGTACAATCGTCAGGTTCAGGAACACCTGCAACAGGATCTGTGTTCGATCATGTCCACCATGAACCTATCCTGTGCCTCACCCTACCCCACCTACCAGCCATACCCAGGTAGTGCCTATGCTTCTTATGCATACAAGCATTACTTCCCTACTCCCGAGCCTTCCGCTACCGCTCCACCGCCGTTCGCTGCTGGTAGTTCTGCTCCAGAATTCCTGCTGTTACCTGTTGGCCCCCTGGCCACTCTGCTCGCCTCTTTGGGTGACTCTGCTCCGTCCTTCCCGCAGGCCAAGGAGCTTCTTGCTCTTGGTATGTCGTGGGCTGAGCAGAATGCCCGTTGGCCCGGTCGTTCCTTTGGTCCTCCTGATGATGAGGAGATGCCTGACCAGGCTGATGAGGAAGATGATGCTGATGCTGCAGAAGGTGATGGTGAGGATGCTTCCGATGAAGATGGTGGTGATGGTGCTGGATCTGATGCTGGCACTGCTGCTCCGCCTTCAGACGGGGATGAGGACTACAACCCTGGCGATGATGAGGATACAGTCGATATAGATAACTTAGATGTCTAGGTGGTTTCTTAGCTTATAGTCTAGCATGTCCATCATATACATCTTTCTAGACTCTTTTGTATAAGAAACATCTGGGCACATTATTCTGAGCTGTACTATTTTCTTATATCTATTTTCTCACCTTATGGTTGTAGTTGTTTTTCATGAAGACATCTTTCTAAGTTGTAATATCATCGTTATGCACTTTAGCTATTTACTCTGTGTTATCTTATACTTGGTGCTCGTTTGAGCTATATTTTGATTATGACTTGCTTTGTGGTTGTGTGATATGTGCTTTTTAACAGTTACTTATTCTCTTGCATATCTGTTTGGTTGAGTTTTGGAGAAGACCTGGTTTTTTACTCTTCTACCCACCCTACCTTTTTGATAATGTCAAAAGGGGGAGAAATATCTAGGTGGTTTGAGACTCAATCATATTTGTTTCTTACTGTTATACTATTGCTTTCTTGCTTAGTTGATCCTTTTCTTGTCAATTCACTGTTGATCATGTGACATGCAAAGGATTACATATTACACGGATATTGGTATTGCTATGTGTAGAGAAACTAACATGCAGGAGAGAGGAAGCATAGTTTGAGGGGGAGCAATTCAAAATTGTTCTTATCATGAATTTCCCTAAACTCACAAGGCAAAGGTATAATTGTCTCATCCTTTTCAATATGTTTGAGGAATGGTTTGTCATTGTCAAAAAGGGGGAGAATGTTGACCTAGAGGTTATACATTACCTATATTTTGATAATGACTTAACCATTCCACTCATATGTATCTAATATGTGTGTTTAAGATTGTTTGCAGGCATTAGGTACATGAAAAGGATCTAAAATCCAAAACCCTAGAATGGGTCAAGTTCAAGTCAAAATGGCTACAAGTGTGCTTTTTGGGTTTTCTATGTAAACGACCTTAGAACATCTATGTAATCACTTGTAATGATGAATTGACTTGTAACTTAGAAGAGAAAAATGTTTGGGACAAAATTCACCAAGTGCTAATCACTTTTATATACAAATTAGAAAATGGATTACAGGCACTTGGTCGGTCGAGTTTCCCTGGCTTGAAACTCGACCGATCAGTCCTTGGTCGATTTTCTGAAGATTGCATCGGTCGAGTTGTGCTTGCACAGAACTCGACCGATCAGGTCACTGACCATTTTGAGTTTAAATGGTCGGTCGAGTTTTGTCAGGACAAACTCGACCGATCATTTGAATATCGGTTTTGTCTTTTACTTGATCGGTCGAGTTACCCCCATTGAAACTCGACCGATTGCACTGTACGGAATTTGCAGAAAAAGTGATGTGACCGTTGGTGAAGTGTTTTGGGCAAAAATAGAGTCGTTTTCTTGAACAAAAAATGGCTATTTTTGTATCCAATTGTCCCACAACTTAAAGGGACACCCTCAACTATAAATAGAACCCCTTGGAGTTCAGTCCAAGCTGCTCTTCCAATGCAAACTTGGTTCTAGCCTAGTTGAGAGTGTTCCAAGCCCTTGAGCCCCTTTCTCTCTCTACCTTCAAGATAAATTCGTGAGTTATGAGTGAGTTAGGTCCCTGTGTATGAGAGCTATCCCTTGTATGATGTACAGCTCTCCCTTCTCTCTTCCTACCTCCTATTCCCTTTGAAGATTGATTGAAGTTGCTTCTCCAAGTGAAAGAGAGGTTGCTGATGGTCTTCCCCAAGTGAAGGTGAAGATGATGGTTGTTCTTCAAGAGTGAAGATAGCTTGCTGCTCCAGATCCCTTGGTGAAGGTGAAACGTGAAGAAGCTCTCCAAGAGAAGGAGAGGTGCAAGGCAAAGCTCAAGTAAGATGGGTAAATCCTGCAAGGCTGAAGATTAAGGTAAGATTAGGTAAGTCCTTTAAAGAAAGCTGAAGAATCTTGCTTCGTGGGTAAGTCATTGGAAAGGTAGAAGATCTTAGCTTGAGAAATTAAATCCTTGGTTATGTGGTTTATGTATCTTGTAATCTTATTGTGATATATAAGAGGACCAAGTTGCAAATCCTAGAGTCTAACCAACTCTAGGTAGTGGACTGACATCGCTCCTAAGTTTAGGATGTGGAACCACTCTAACCACCTATCCAAGTGCTTGCTATTCATTATCTCTTATCCTTGCTTTGAATGCTAGATTAGGACATCAAATTGCTACTTGGTTTAGTTTCTGCACTAAGTTTAAATTGGTGGTCTAATTGATTTTGTGAAGTGTGTGTAGCTCTATTCACCCCCCCTCTAGAGCCCATTGATCCAACATTTACCTCCCCAAAAATTTTCATTATCGTAGGACTTGTATTGCATGCATAACAAGGGAATACTTTTCAACGCTCAATATTGAGTTTCAGACTGACCGTTGGATGTAAAGTGTGTATATTGTGTATATGGACATGTAAAAGATATCCAATTGCAATGATTTTTTCTGTGAAGGTAAATAAAATGATGTTCTTCCCATCTGTAAGGTTGGATATATATATATATATGTCTCTATGTGTGTGTGTTTTTGTGTGTTTGAAACCCGATCATGCTTCTAATATAATGGGTTATGTAACATACCAAAATTATGTACAAAATTTAACTATTGAGATATAAAAAAATAAAAATATCTTTTTTTAAAACCTTTTCATTCATATTTACACTTCATTTGAATTATGTTGAAATTTGGGCACCTAACTACAATGTGTCCCTATTTTGATCAAATTACTCCATTCGGACCACAACTGAAAATTAAATTCAACTCAAACTCTTAGTATTGGAATCGCACAAAAAAAATATATAATACTTGTAATTAGATAATTACATATGTACTAGTTCAAAGAATAAATTTATTGACCACCCCGGGATAATAAATATGGGGGTTTATAATTTTAGAATTTAGTTTAATGACACCTAAAGGTGTGGTGAAAATTTCAAGGAAAACTGGCATGTACTTAGGATATACAAAATTTCAAAATATTGAAAATTTTATTTAAATGTGCCTTTTACTCCCGGTCAAACCAGGCTTTCACCCGGGTGCCGCTTCCTCACGTTGAAGCAGCGTCGTGACTATTTTTCTTGGAGGAGCAATGACAAGGATGTTCTCCCTCATTTCTTGTCCGTTTCAAACAATTCAAAGTGCATTGAATTTGCCTTTCAATCCTCTAACATGATGACTACGTCCCCAAGCACCCAAAATGCTACAAAAGGTACTGCCATCAAAGCTCCCTAGAGCAAAGACAAAAACTGATGGACCTCAGATAGCTACATTGCGTTGCCCAGATCCTTTTGGTAGAGCTTCACCTCGCTCTGGAAACCCTTAGGCCACCCTTTCCCTTGTATATATACCACCTTCGGTCCCAACACCAAGATACACAACCCCAAACCCCTCACTGCATCTCCACCTCCCTCAATCTGCCGCTGCCCTCACCTCTGACACCACTGCCACCCCCTACAACGGCAGTGACACATCTCTTCCACCCTGAAATGTCAGTCGTCCTCCTGGGCCACAAACTCTCTATTCTCATTCTCGTCGACAGCAATAGCACTCGGCCTGGTGCACACCGACGAGCCTCCACCATGGCGCCACCTTCCCCACCCTCTCCTCTCTGACCTGCTTTCAGGTTCTTCCATTAACGACCACTGACCATCGTACTCCCTCAACCTGCTGCGCCGCCAGAGCCTCACCCAACACCACGACACATACCTATGCCACCCTCCGCAACACGAGTACCACCAACCCTAGTTCCTACGGTGGTCGTAAGATGACCTTGCTGCTACCGGTAGGGAGCATCATGGCTCTTGCACTGCATCTAAGATCTACACATACCCCTCCACCGCCTTCTTTTCCTTTAGTCTGTTGTGTCGACGAACAGCGTTGAACCTCTCCAGCCACAACTAACTCCTTGACGATGTCACTACCACCACAACGAATACCAGCAGGCGAGCCAACTGCATGACCATGCTGCCAAGCCGAGATCACAGCCAAGGCATCGGCACATCACAAAGTATATACACCACAACCTATTCTATTGTATACATAAAATCAATCACGATCTACCATACAAAGGCAAGGTCAATAAATCTATACTATGATATATGAATCAAATTACAAACTATGAATGTGACGTACGACTCGTGAAAACAAGATTACTAATGCGGAAGTGAATTATTAGCGGTGGAATTACTGAAAATCACTAAAAATTAAAACTTTTTGCAATGAGATCCACAAACTGTAGAACTCTTTCATAGAGAACCAAAGTAAGTTATTTACATTCTGATCATCAGTACATCTCTGTATCATCTCATCTCGAGAGTTACAAACATCGACTGCCATGTTAACTGTACATAAGCAGTATACAAAAATCTCAAGGCATCAAGCCAAAAATCTCAATTCTATATCAAACCATCTACTGACTCCTAGGACCTGAGAGTACAAAGACGACACATAGGACTCTCTATATACAGGACTAGACAGACAATGTCTCCACCTGAGTATCACTAATGTCCTTGTTGTTGTTGATGTTGCTGTTGTTCACCCACTGTAGGGTTTCTGCCTTTTCCTCGGCGTTTACCTAAAAATTTAATCCCACGGGAGTGAGACAATTGAAAATTTCCCCAGCGGGAGATATAACTCTCCGCCAGAAACATTATTATTACAGATAATAGAATAACACTGAGCAGAAGAATTATAATATTCAGCAGCAGGTAAATCATTGATTAACTATGAAGAGCAGTATTCTCTATACAGTTCATTCCAGTTATAACTTGATTAAGCAGCAAGTCATTTATTCAATAAGGAATATGAAGAACGTGTAAAGCATTTATCCAACTAGGATATAATAGACATTGTATCATCAGTCATTGATTCTCGTAATTCAACCCTAAGCAAATATGCTACACGGCTGATTACATTTTTCAAACATACTTATTCCCTGAGGAGATGAGGTATACCACTCATACTCCAACCGACCATTGCGAAATCGAAATCGGTACCATAATAAGTCAATAGAAGAGCCGGATTTCTATGACCTCATCCTCCTCAGTCAGTGTGAGGAAAAACTTGCAGGACATCTCGTGTCTCTACCAAATAGCTTTCCAGGTTATGCTGGCAACTTCGCTATTAGAGTTACAGTGGCATGATGTACTCTCTTTGCAATTGAGAGATTTCTTGTTTATCTCACATCGATTCAGCATTAACATCATCATCGGGAGATTAGTGATACATCATCCCGGCATATACATATAATAAAGGATTGAGAGATTTAATGTTTATCTCACATCAATTCCTCCATTAGGGCGTAAGGATATTCGCGCCCATAACCCCCACATACTCAAAAGTATGCCCTCCAGGAGTTCCCTTAGGAAAACCTGTTTCACCATCACCAAACTACTGACGATGATGGATCTATGGTCAGGGCTCTACATGATATCATTTCAATTGATTATTTAAGTACATTACAACATTCTTTTAGCATCATGCATGTTCTCAAGCATAAATCATTATAACAATTGCTATAAAGAATGAGTACTATTTCTATCAAGTTCATTTCACAACTTTATTAACATTGGGATCTCAGTCCCTCATCATCTCATCATCATGATTCAAGAATATGGGTGTTCAAACCCTTATATCATCAAAACACTTGTTAGCACTTTAACAAGTAACTTAATGCCATCAAGTCATCTCACAGTATAAACATAATAATTGCAGTGCAGGTATTTCACATGGCTCTTACAGCCTATTAATCTCTTTTGTTACCTTTCTCAAGGCAACATAGCATATCATTGCTTACATAGCTCATAAAGTACTTTCAATAAACAAAGCATCATAGCTCATACCTGGCTATGTTCAATATCTCATAAAACCTGCATGATTAGTACAGATGATAACAGATACATCAATTTCATATCAGCACAATGTAAAACAATTATAACATCACTAATCAAGGGTTACACCACTATGCCCTTGCTAGGGTTAGGGTTTCCCTTTTCATTTCAATTAGGGTTAATCATCCCCTTAGCTCAATTAAGATTAGTGACTCATCATTTCATTATCCAATCTTAGAGTTTCATGCTATAAAGTATAACCCAGAATTAGGGTTTCACATTTTCCTTCACCTTATTTGGAATTAGGGTTTACTATTCACATTGCATCACCCTAGATTAGGGTTTATATTCAATAACCCACAATTAGGGTTTACTATTCACATCACATCACTCTAGATTAGGGTTTATATTCAAAAACCCACAATTAGGGTTTACTATTCACATCACATCACCCTAGATTAGGGTTTATATTCAATAACCCACAATTAGGGTTTACTATTCACATCACATCACCCTAGATTAGGGTTTATATTCAATAACCCACAATTAGGGTTTACTATTCAATTACCCACAATTAGGGTTTACTATTCATCCCAATTAGGGATTCATGTTCAATTACCCACAATTAGGGTTTACTATTCATCCCAATTAGGGATTAGCATGATGTATTGAATCCATGCATTAAATGCATCATGGATTAGTCCACTAAAGGTAACATTTACCTAATTACATTAGGTGTTCAAAAGGTTTGATCAATTGAACCTTCAATTACATGAGGTATCCATATAGATTGATCAATTGAACCTTCAATTGCATTAGGTATCCAATTGGGTTGATCAATTGAACCTTTAATTACATTAGGTTCCTAATTGAATTAACCAATTGAATCTTCAATTGCATTTGGTACTTAATTGGGTTAGCCAATTCAATCTTCAATTGCACTGAAACTGCATGACCTTGAAACCACTTGGGTCACCAAATGGTTTGAGACTGTTTGGTCTCAAACGGTTTGAGACCGTTTGGTCCCAAACGGTCTTGAGATCGTTTTGTCCAAACCCCTCAAAACCGCATGGACCAAAAAGGTCAATCAACACTCAATTAAACCCTGATTTCAATCAATGAACCTTCAATTAAGTGGATCATAGATTCATTCATCAATTGAATCATGGAATCACACTTCAATTGGACCTTCAATTTAGGATTTTGAATTCATTTGGATTAGGGTTCATACTCAAGGAACCATCAACTAGAGCCTTGAAGTCGATCATCAAAGGAGCTATTGATTGTATTTCAATTGATGTCATTGGATCTTCAATCAACCAATCATATACATCAATAGACCTCCAAACGGTCTTGGTTGACCCTCAAACGGTCTTGAGACCATTTGTATGACCTCCAAACGGTCTTGAGACCGTTTGAGTCATCCCATCCTTGTAATTTTGTGAAATATCACAAAGGATTAGACTATTGTGTTGATCATCAATTCAGCAATTAATTGCATTACAATTTGGCACCTATGGACTTTCAATTGCTCAACCATGCCTAACCCTAGACCTCCAAACGGTCTTGGGTGACCTCCAAACGGTCTTGAGACTGTTTGGGTGATCCCCAAATGGTCTTGAGACCGTTTGGGCTAATCAACCCAAAAATCTAAGTCAACTAAATTGAATTTCAGCACTTATCTCAATTAGGGTTTGCTAATTGATGAACCTTCAACTAATGATCCCTTTGGAATTAATCAATCAAATTTGATAAGTCATAAACCATCATTATTAGCATCAAGATTACTAAATGGTCAACCCTGGTCAACGCTCCCAAACGGTTTGAAACCGTTTGCTCTCATTCGGTTTGGTGAAACCGTTTCCCCTTAAACGGTTTGAAACCGTTTGCTCCCAAACGGTTTGGGAAACCGTTTGAGCAACTCAATTGAAATCGTTTAGCCTAGTAATTTCTTGAGAAATGTGTCCAAGATGATGTCATCATCATCTTCCTTCATGCATCCAAGAACTACTGCCGTTTTTCATGGAAATTGCAGCAATGCATCAAAAGAGTTCAAAATAGAAGAAAATAATCAACAAATCATAGAGAATTTGATGCAATATCAATGTTTAAGGGTTAAAGTTATAAAAACCGCCTCAAATCTGATTCCAAGCTCCAAGATACACGGATCTAATGGTGTATTAAGTTCTAGCAACTTCCCAAGGTCCGTTCTTGAGCTTTTGGATGAACAAGTTGGCTAGGATTGGAAATCGAGTGACGAAAACAAAGAATCATGCATTGATTTTGAGTTTTCACCATGAATCCAAGGTGGAAGATGATCAAAAGCTTACCAACAGGTTAGAGTCGTCCTTCTCCTGCTCCTGATCTCTCTCGTGGTTGTCCAAGGCAAAATGAGAAAAGAAAGTCCAAGAAAGTCCCTTATGTGGGTAGGAAAAAGGATATGTATAAGGATTTTCAAGGAAAGAGAAAAAGAAATTATTTTCTTTAAATTCTGAAATTATTTCAACCAATTCCCCCTACATTCCTTGGCCACGAAGCCACCTTCATTTCCTTGCAAAACCTCTTCATTATCCAAGAATCAATGGAAAAGAAATTAAGCACCTTAATGAGTTTTATATTAATATCCAACTTTTAGTGGATAATACTTTTTATTATATTAATGTGAGTGGGCTTCCACTCAACCAAGATCTTTTTGTGACATAGTAAGGCACAATCTCGTCCAAAACTTTTATATTTCATCCCTCAACTTTTGGTTAAAGGGATCCTCAATTAATTTATTTCTTTTTGCATTAGATTAAATTAAAATTCCATTTATGATTAAATCTTGATTATTTTAATATCAAGATTCTCTCTCCTCCAAGATAATTCAAATGAGGTTCCCCTCTCATTTCTTTACTCTATTTGATGCCAAGAAACATGAGAGACCCTCAAGAGGTGGTATTTTGCATAGTGAACCCTAGGTTTTGGGTAAATTGCACATTACACCAAAACTAGGTATTAATGCACAAGGATTGCTTTACAAGCCTTATCTTGGTGCTCAAACGTGTGGTAACCATAACACTACATCATATTCATTCTTATGATGTCTCAACATCAGAGGAACATTTCATCATGTACAATTTGCAAGTTAACCCCTCAACTTGGGTAATTTGCACTTTAGTCCAAAATTAACAAAACAATGTTTCAACATTATTCAAAAAGGACTGAAATTGAAATATAAGTTCTTCTTGAGTCTTAATTACCTTTCAAAAGATAAGTACAAGCATCTAATCAACTTTATTAAGCAAAACACCTAGGGTTAAAACATAACCCAGGTCATGGATGTTACAAATTATCCACCCCTTACAAGGATTTCGTCCCCGAAATCATTAACAAAACATTTTAAGAGAAAAGAGTAGGGTATTTCCTACTCATTTCTTCCTCTAGTTCCCATGTAGCTTCTTCAACGCCACGATGATTCCAGAGGACTTTTACAAGACTAATGTCTTTCTTTTACAACTTCTTGATTCTTCTATCAAGAATCAACATAGGTCCTTCAACATAAGATATATCATCGTTTAATTCTACTTCCATAGGCTGCAGAATTGATTCTGTGTCAGGATGACATTTCCTTAGCATGGAAATGTGGAACACTGGGTGCAACTTTTGCAGCTCAGGTGGTAACTCCAGCTTATAAGCTACCTTTCTAATCCGTTCAATGATTGGATAAGGCCCCATAAATCTAGGAGCTAACTTTCCTTTTCTTCCAAATCTAAGAACTCCCTTCCAAGGTGAGACCTTGAGGTACACTCTGTCTCCAACATGGAATTCTAAAGGTCTACGACGCTTATCAGCATAAGATTTTTGTCTATCCTGTGCAGTCTTTAACTGTTGTTGTATTATTTTAATCTTCTCGGTGGTCTGCTGCACAAGATCAGGACCCAAAAGTTGATATTCACCAGTTTCATACCAACATAGGGGAGATCTACAACATCTACCATACAAAGATTCATATGGTGCCATGTCAATACTATGCTGATAGCTGTTATTATAAGCAAACTCTATCAAGCTCAGATGTAGATCCCAACTTCCTGTAAACTGGAGGACACATGCCCTAAGCAAGTCCTCTAAGTTTGTGTAGTCCTTTCAGATTGTCCATCTGTCTGAGGATGAAAGGTTGTACTAAACCTTAATTGTGTGCCTAAGGCTTTATGAAATCGTTCCCAAAAATGACTCGTGAACTGGGGACCTCTGTCAGAAACAATGGTAACTGGGACCCCATGCAGCCGCACTATCTCATCTACATATAACTGTGCCAGCTTCTCAGCAGAATAGGTTGTTTTGACAGGTAAGAAATTTGTTGTCTTTGTCAACCTATCAACTATCACCCAAATGGAATCATGACCTTTGGCTGTTCTAGGCAAACCAACCACAAAGTCCATGGTTACATGATCCCACTTCCACTGCGGTATAGGCAAAGGTTGCATTGTTCCTGCGGGCTCCTGGTGTTCAACTTTAACTTGCTGACACACTGGACACCGCATAACAAACTCAGCAACATCCTTCTTCAAACTAGGCCACCAATACATATCTTTCAAGTTATGATACATCTTGGTGCTTCCTGGATGCATGGCATACATTGAAGAATGAGCTTCTTCCAGGACTAACTTCCTTAAGTTATCAACATCAGGTACTATCATTCTACCATGATAACAGGCTACTTGATCATCTGAATCATGGAAACCATCTCGTTTCTCACTACCATACTCTGACCTAATCTACTGAACTACAACATCAGCTTGCTGTGCCTTTTTAATCTGCTGTCTCAGAGTAGGTTTTATGTGCATCTCAGCTAGCAACCTAGATAACAATGATACTTTTAATTGTACATTGTCTTTCCTTAAAGATGTAAGCATGTCCCTCCTAAAGCACACCAAAGAATTCAGCTGAGCTTTATCTAGGGCTGGTGTTGTTGATTTCCTACTTAATGCATCAGCAACCACATTGGCCTTCCTTGGATGATAATCAATTGTACAATCGTAGTCCTTGATTAATTCCATCCAGCGACATTGCCTCATGTTAAGCTCATGTTGGGAGAAAATGTACTTTAGGTTCTTATGGTCTGTGAAAATCTGGAATGTCTCTCCATAGAGATAATGTCTCCAGATCTTCAAAGCATGGACTATAACATCTAGTTCTAGATCGTGTGTCGGATAATTCTACTCGTATTTCTTAAGCTGTCGAGAAGCAAAAGAAATCACTTGCTTATCCTACATCAACACACATCCTAGTCCATTTTTAGAGGCACCACAGAAAACTATATACCCTTTTCCTTGCTCATGTAGCACTAGCACTGGTGCACTTGTCAGCCTTTCCTTCAACATCTGGAATGATTGTTGACACTTGTCATTCCAGACAAAAGGAACATCCTTTCTGGTCAACTTAGTTAAGGGTAAGGCTATAGAACTAAAGTTCTTAATGAACCTCCTATAATAGCCTGCCAATCCTAAGAAACTGCAAATCTCCATTGGTGTCTTTGGCTGCTCCCATTACAAGACAGATTCTACCTTTTTAGGGTCAACACGAATACCTGAAGCAGATATTACGTGTCCAAGAAAAGAAACTTCCGGTAACCAGAACTCACACTTGCTAAACTTAGCATACAACTTATGCTCTCTTAGAAAAGTTAGAGCCTGACGAAGATGCTGCTCATGTTGTTGAGCATCTCTACTGTAGATCAAAATGTCATCTATGAAAACAACAACACACTGTTCAAGAAAAGGTCGAAAGATTCTATTCATGAGTTCCATAAATGCAGCTGGTGCATTAGTTAGTCCAAATGACATAACTGTGAACTCATAGTGACCATACCTTGTCCTAAAAGCAGACTTAGGTATGTCACCCTCCTTAATACGCAGCTGATGATATCCCGACCTCAGATCTATCTTTGAGAAAACAGTTGCACCTCGCAACTGATCAAACAAATCGTCAATCCTTGGCAAAGGATACTTGTTCTTTATAGTTACTTTATTTAATTGTCTATAATCAATGCACAACCGCATCGACCCATCCTTCTTCTTAACAAAGAGGACCGGAGCACCCCAGGGTGAAGTGCTTGGTCGGATAAAACCCTTCTCAAGCAACTCTTACAGCTATTTATTGAGTTCTACCATCTCAGCAGACGCCATCCTATACGGTATTTGTGCTATTGGTTGTGTGCCCAGGATTAGATTAATCTCAAAATCAATCTCTCGGGGCGGAGGAACACCTGGAAGTTCTTCAGGAAACACATCTTCAAATTACCTGAGTATCGGAACTTCAACAGGATTAGAACTCTCCATCGTGGTATCTACCACATGGGCCAAGAATGCAAAACATCCTTGCCTCATCAGCTTCTCATCTACCATAGCTGACACAAGACAAGTTGGAAGAATCTTTCTATCTCCTCAAAAGATCCATGTGTCACTATCATATGTGAACACAACTTGCTTGGACTCACAATCCAAGACAACCTTATACCTTTCTAAGGTATCCATCCCCAGAATTATATCAAACCCGTGCATCTCAAGTGGTATAAGATCCACTTGAATGCGATGTTCAGAAAAGAAAAGAATGCAGGGAGAACACACCTCCCTCAACACAGCAGATCCCATCAAAGGAGTTTCTAACAACAGACTATCTGCTCTATGACTGGTAGTCATGTTGCAGTCAAGAATCACTCTTCGAGTGATGAAGGAATGTGTAGCACCCGGATCAATTAAAATAGATATGACGCATGATGTAGACATATCAGAGTAAAACAGTTCCATCTGACCTGTCACAACCCGAGGGTTGATCACTGCATCGGGTGGATTCATCACATAGAATCTCGTCGTCACTTGTGGTTGATTTGGTGCTCAATTACTGGGTGCTGATGATCCATCTTGGGACGCTTGTCCATGTCCTCTAGCGCCACCTGGAAACTATCACCTTTGAGAACCTTGCTGACTTTGTCTCTGAGGTTGAGTCACACTTGCATCTCTGGCTCTACAATCCTTCATCAGATGCCCCATTTTTTCACATATGAAACAACTTATGATCCCTGGCTATGGTCTGGATGGTCCTGTAACTGACACAGATGCTGAGATGTGGGCTCTTTCTGGTGGTAAACTTCGTCCTCTACCCCTATTTGACGTCCAATGTGTCTGGGTCTTGAATCTAGGTGGTGCCATTAGTGTAGAAAACCTCGGTTTCTTGAAACTTTTGGATGAGGATCCTTGGAATTGGGGGTACACCTTCTTGTTCTTGGTTTGTCGCTTCTCAGTCACAGACCTCTCTATCCTTCTGACAGACTCCACAAAAGTAGCAAATCTTTCCCTGTTCTCCAGAGCAGACACATGGGTGGTCAAATCAGCGTTTAATCCCTTCTCAAAACGCTGAATCCGTTCTTCATCGGTAGTGGCCATATGTGGACAGAACCGCAAAAGCTCCATGAACTTAGCCTCATACTCGCTAATGTTCATTGGTCCTTGTCTTAATCTCTCAAACTGAGAGATCTTCTCATCCAGGAACGTCTTAGGAAAGTATCTATTGATGAATTCTCATCAAAATACTTCCCATTCGATCTCCACACTTGGCCTTTTCCCCTCCTCTATGGTCCACCAATGACCAACACTCCCCTTAAGAAGGTACACTGCATGTCTAACCTTCTCCGCTTCTGGAATGTTAAGGATTTTAAAGGCCTTCTCTAGTTCAGTTAACCACATGTCAGCATCTGCTGGGTCAGCTGTCCCAACATATTCTGTGGCTCCAACCCGGCGAAGTCGTTCAAACGTCTTGTCGGCTCTTTGTCTTTCATCATGGGTAGGTGCCCTAGGTACAGGTATGTGCATCCTATCGGTCATATGTGTCATGGTAGCCATAAACTGCCCAAACATGGCTTGGAAGGCTGGGTTCCCCATGTCAGCTTGATTGAACTGGGGTTGTTCAGGTACGGGCTCCTCCCTATCATGGTCTCTTGCACCTCCTCCGGGTGCAGCAACACTACTTTCAGCAACACGTTCATCATGTGATCCAGACATCTTTATTTCTTCTTCTCCTCCTATATGAGCAGAAGACACTATCAGATAGACTGGAAGACACTAGAACAGACTCAACAACCTTAGTCCTATGTCTTTGTAGACCGAGCGAACCTAGAGCTCTGATACCAACTAAATTGTGACGTACTACTCATGAAAACAAGATTAACTAATGCGGAAGCAAATTATTAGCAGCGGAATTACTGAAAATCACTAAAAATTAAAACTTTTTGCAATGAGATCCATAAAATGTAGAACTCTTTCATAGAGAACCAAAGTAAGTTATTTACATTCTGATCATCAGTACATCTCTGTATCATCTCATCTCGAGAGTTACAAACATTGACTGCCCTGTTAACTGTACATAAGTAGTATACAAAAATCTCAAGGCATCAAGCCAAAAATCTCAGTTCTATATCAAACCATCTACTGACTCCTAGGACCTGAGAGTACAGAGACGACACATAGGACTCTCTATATACAAGACCTGACAGACAATGTCTCCACAGGAGGATCACTGCTGTCCTTGCTGTTGCTGCTGCTGCTGCTGTTCACCCACTGTAGGGTTTCTGCATTTTCCTCGGCGTTTACCTAAAAATTTAATCCCACGGGGGTGAGACAATTGAAAATTGCCCCAGCGGGAGATATAACTCTCCGCCAGAAACATTGTTATTGCAGATAATAGAATAACACTGAGCAGAAGAATTATAATATTCAGCAGCAGGTAAATCATTGATTAACTATGAAGAGCAGTATTCTCTATACAGTTCATTCAAGTTATAACTTGATTAAGCAGCAAGCCATTTATTCAATAAGGAATATGAAGAACATGTAAAGCATTTATCCAACTAGGATATAATAGACATTGTATCATCAGTCATTGATTCTCGTAATTCAACCCTAAGCAAATATGCTACATGGCTGATTACATTTTTCAAACATACTTATGCCCTGAGGAGATGAGGTATACCACTCATACTCCTACCGACCATTGTGAAATCGAAATCGGTACCATACATAAGTCAATAGAAGAGCCGAATTTCTATGACCTCATCCTCCTCAGTCACTATGAGGAACAACTTGAAGGACATCTCGTGTCTCTACCAAATAGCTTTCTAGGATATACTGGCAACTTCGCTATTAGAGTTACAGAGGCATGTTGTACTCTCTTCGCAATCGAGAGATTTCTTGTTTATCTCACATCGATTCGGCATTAACATCATCATCAGGAGATTAGTGATACATCATCCCGGCATATACATATACTAAAGGATTGAGAGATTTAATGTTTATCTCACATCAATTCCCCCATTAGGGCGTAAGGATATTCAAGCCCATAACCCCCACATACTCAAAAGTATGCCCTCCAGGAGTTCCCTTAGGAAAACCTATTTCACCATCACCAAACGACTGACGATGATGGATCTATGGTCAGGGCTCTACATGATATCATTTCACTTGATTATTTAAGTACATTACAACATTCTTTTAGCATCAGGCATGTTCTCAAGCATAAATCATTATAACAATTGCTATAAAGAATGAGTACTATTTCTATCAAGTTCATTTCACAGCTTTATTAACATTGGGATCTCAGTCCCTCATCATCTCATCATCATGATTCAAGAATATGGGTGTTCAAACCCTTAGATCATCAAAACACTTGTTAGCACTTTAACATGTAACTTAATTCCATCAAGTCATCTCACAGCATAAACATAATAATTGCAGTGCATGTATTTCACATGGCTCTTACAGCCTATTAATCTCTTTTTTTACCTTTCTCAAGGCAACATAGCATATCATTGCTTACATAGCTCATAAAGTACTTTCAATAAACAAAGCATCATAACTCATACCTGGCTATGTTCAATATCTCATAAAACCTGCATGATTAGTACAGATGATAACAGATACATCAATTTCATATCAGCACAATGTAAAACAATTGTAACATCACTAATCAAGGGTTACACCACTATGCCCTTGCTAGGGTTAGGGTTTCCCTTTTCATTTCAATTAGGGTTAATCATCCCCTTAGCTCAATTAAGATTAGTGACTCATCATTTCATTATCCAATCTTAGAGATTCATGCTATAAAGTATAACCCAGAATTAGGGTTTCACATTTTCCTTCACCTTATTTGGAATTAGGGTTTACTATTCACATTGCATCACCATAGATTAGGGTTTATATTCAATAACCCACAATTAGGGTTTACTATTCACATCACATCACCCTAGATTAGGGTTTATATTCAACAACCCACAATTAGGGTTTACTATTCACATCACATCACCCTAGATTAGGGTTTATATTCAATAACCCACAATTAGGGTTTACTATTCACATCACATCACCCTAGATTAGGGTTTATATTCAATAACCCACAATTAGGGTTTACTATTCAATTACCCATAATTAGGGTTTACTATTCATCCCAATTAGGGGTTCATGTTCAATTACCCACAATTAGGGCTTACTATTCATCCCAATTAGGGATTAGCATGATGTATTGAATCCATGCATTAAATGCATCATGGATTAGTCCACTAAAGTTAACATTTACCTAATTACATTAGGTGTTCAAAAGGTTTGATCAATTGAACCTTCAATTACATGAGGTATCCATATAGATTGATCAATTGAACCTTCAATTGCATTAGGTATCCAATTGGGTTGATCAATTGAACCTTTAATTACATTAGGTTCCTAATTGAATTAACCAATTGAATCTTCAATTGCATTTGGTACTTAATTGGATTAGCCAATTGAATCTTCAATTGCACTGAAAACGCATGACCTTGAAACCACTTGGGTCACCAAACGGTTTGAGACCGTTTGGTCCCAAACATGGACCAAAAAGGTCAATCAACACTCAATTAAACCCTGATTTCAATCAATGAACCTTCAATTAAGTGGATCATAGATTCATTCATCAATTGAATCATGGAATCACACTTCAATTGGACCTTCAATTTAGGGTTTTGAACTCAATTAGATTAGGGTTCCTACTCAAGGAACCATCAACTAGAGCCTTGAAGTCGATCATCAAAGGAGCTATTGATTGTATTTCAATTGATGTCATTTGATCTTCAATCAACCAATCATATACATCAATAGACCTCCAAATGGTCTTGGTTGACCCTCAAACGGTCTTGAGACCATTTGGATGACCTCCAAACGGTCTTGAGACCATTTGAGTCATCCCATCCTTGTAATTTTGTGAAATATCATAAATGATTAGACTATTGGGTTGATCATCAATTCAACAATTAATTGCATTACAATTTGGCACCTCTGGACCTTCAATTGTTCAACCATGCCTAACCCTAGACCTCCAAACGGTCTTGGGTGACCTCCAAACGGTCTTTAGATCATTTGGGTGATCCCCAAATGGTCTTGAGACCGTTTGGGCTAATCAACCCAACAATCTAAGTCAACTAAATTGAATTTCAACACTTATCTCAATTAGGGTTTGCCAATTGATGAACCTTCAAATAATGATCCCTTTGGAATTAATCAATCAAATTTGATGGGTCATCAACAATCATTATTAGCATCAAGATTACCAAACGATCAACCCTCCCAAACGGTTTGAAACCGTTAACTCTCATTCGGTTTGGTGAAACCATTTCCCCTTAAACGGTTTGAAACCGTTTGCTCCCAAACGGTTTGGGAAACCGTTTGAGCAACTCAATTGAAATCGTTTGGCCTAGTAATTTCTTGGGAAATGTGTCCAAGATGATTTCATCATAATATTCCTTCGTGCATCCAAGAACTACTGCTGTTTTTCATGGAAATTGCAGCAATGCATCAAAAGAGTTCAAAATAGAAGAAAATAATCAACAAATCATAGAGAATTTGATGCAATATCAATGTTTAAGGGTTAAAGTTATAAAACCCGCCTCAAAATATGATTCCAAGCTCCAATCTCCATGGCTCTAATGGTGGATGAAGTTCTAGCAACTGCCCAAGGTCCGTTCTTGAGCTTTTGGATGAACAAGTTGGATAGGATTGGAAATCGAGTGAAGAAAACAAAGAATCATGCATTGATTTTGAGTTTTCACCATGAATCCAAGGTGGAAGATGATCAAAATCTTACCAACATGTTAGAGTCGTCCTTCTCCTGCTCATGAGCTCTCCCGTGGTTGTCCAAGGCAAAATGAGAAAAGAAAGTCCAAGAAAGTCCCTTATGTGGGTAGGAAAAAGGATATGTATAAGGATTTTCAAGGAAAGAGAAAAAGAAATTATTTTCTTTAAATTCCGAAATTATTTCCACCGATTCCCCCTCCATTCCTTGGCCAAGAAGCCACCTTCATTTCCTTGCAAAACCTCTTCATTATCCAAGAATTAATGGAAACGAAATTAAGCACCTTAATGAGTTTTATATTAATATCCAACTTTTAGTGGATAATACTTTTTATTATATTAATGTGAGTGGGCTTCCACTCAACCAAGATCTTTTTGTGCCATAATAAGGCACAAGCTCGTCCAACACTTTTCTATTTCATCCCTCAACTTTTGGTTAAAGGGATCCTCAATTAATTTATTTCTTTTTGCATTAGATTAAATTAAAATTCCTCTACAACCATTATTCACGTGGATGCTGCCATCTCAAGAAACACACAAACGATGTGTATATGCGCCATAGCTAGGAACTCCCTGGGACAGTTGAAGATGGGCTCTACAAAACTATGCCCTGGTTCGGATGCCATGGAAGGCGAGCTGAAGGCTATCTTGCATGGAGTACAACTTGCTGCTCTTAACAACTTTACTGAAGGCTTAATCATATCAGATTCTTGGAATGTTGTACAACGGGTTTCACATCAGAAGGACCCTCCCGAAAAATACCGTATTATTACTATGAAGATTAGAGAAGGTTTGATCCATACAGGGATAGTGAATGTGGTGCACCAAAGAAGGAATCAAAACAAACTCACTGATGCGCTTGCCAAATTCTGCTTAAAACAACCATCCCCAACAACACAATGGCATGTGTCCCCCTCAAGGGCAGCACTTTTATCTTTCAAACATTCAATTGTTCCCTACCAGCACTTGATGTTTCTGTTTTCCAAAAAAAAATTCCATTTATGATTAAATCTTGATTATTTTAATATCAAGATTCTCTCTCCTCCAAGATAATTCAAATCAGGTGCCCCTCTCATTTTATTTGCTCTACTTGATTCCAAGAAACATGAGAGACCCTCAAGAGGTGGTATTTTGCATATTGAACCCTAGGTTTTGGGTAAATTGCACATTACACCAAAACTAGGTTTTAATGCACAAGGATTGCTTTACAAGCCTTATCTTGGTGCTCAAACTTGTGGTGACCATACCACTACATCATATTCATTCTTATGATGTATCAACATCAGAGGAACATTTTATCATGTACAATTTGCAAGTTAACCCCTCAACTTGGGTAATTTTCACTTTAGTCCAGAATTAACAAAACAATGTTTCAACATTATTAAAAAAGGACTGAAATTGAAATATAAGTACCTCTTGAGTCTTAATTACCTTTCAAAAGATAAGTATAAGAATCTAATCAACTTTATTAATCAAAACACCTAGGTTTAGAACATAACCCAGGTCAGGGATGTTACAATGAAACACCCTAACCACCTAAAAGCCTTGCCTAAGCACATATATATCACCTATGTAATATGTCTATTATGAAATCTATGAGCTATAATGAAGCCTACAAAATAAATAGAAAATCAGGAAGTATCCTCAATAACTATAGTCCAGTATTTAAGACTATATTCTTATAGTATTAAGTCCTATTTCCTTATTTATTAGTTTAATTATATTATTTGACCATTAAGGACCAACATGAAGGAATAAGTATATTAAGGGAAAAAATGTGGGAAACCAAAGGGCATACACTCGATGACCTTATTATAATACTACCTTATATATATCTAAGGATATTAAGGGACATATGTGGAAAAAATCAAATTCAATAGATTTAATATAATAGTTATAATACAAATTTTGCAACCTATAAAGGTGTAGAAAACCAATTTCTAGATATGGTTTCATAGTACAAATATATAAATATATGCACGTGGTCAATGGTATATGTATTCCCTAATGTGTATGTGACATACAAATACATAAACCATGCACATAGTGAACATGGATAATGATTAGAATATCATATGTGACTATATGTATAAATATGGTACCATACTAATGACTCATACGAGATGTTACAACAACCAAAAGCAATCATTCATGTAATACTCCTTAAGGGTAAAATGGTCATTTCACCTAATAAGAAACTAGAAAGTGATTCCAAGCCAAGAAACATCAAATAACTCTAATACCTCCTCTCTTTCTAGATTCTTGAGGAAATTGCATCGTTGATCTTTGTGTGCAACTTGATTGGAAGTTCTCGATTTCGAACAGGTACTTAATTCTCGATTATTTATTGAATTGTTTATTTCCCTCTTAGATTTCATCTACATAACTCTGAAAAAGTGGTGAACCATTTTATTAGCCTTTTCCTTATTGTTTAAGTTTACCACAACTACATTTGAAAGTTGAACATTATAGAGAAATTGAAATGTTGTAGATTTAGACATTGGCACAAAAAACTCGAAATATTGGATAAAGAGTTTTGGCTCACTAGATCTGGTGGGTTACGACCCCCAACCCTACGTAGTGGATAATGGACAATTAGAGGTCCCCTAGTACTGGTTACCCCCACAGGCGAAGTGTCGTTCTCTCGTAGAGGGGAGAACACTAGGCACCTAGCCATTGGCGAAGACAAAATATTAGATTGATTGTGCCAATAGATAAATCATTTTATTTTGAATAATTTGATATGTTGCTATTTGTTTGAGGAATCTCATTTTTGATTCTAGTTACCACTCTGCAATATTGTACCCCTTTTGAAATTATCATGGTAGCTAGTTCATTTTTTTCTATTATCATAGTCCACCAAGCAATCTTACCCAAATTTGATCTATAACTCTTTATTTTTTAATAGTTCAATAATTGAATTAGTACCAGCCTAGCTGACCCTATTTTCTTCCCTTTATCGGGTCCATGTGTTGTTTCTTTCCCTTTGGGAAATTCATGGACAAAAGCACCACCCGACATTGAAGATTCCGTTGCTGAGATTGGAGACTAAATGGCGAAGGAGCATAAGGCTAGGTGTCCTTTGTGATCCTCTTTCCTTTAGTACTTTTTGTTGACCTAGAGGTTATACATTGACCATATTTTGATAATGACAACCACTCAATTCATATGTATCTAATATGTGTGTTAAAGATTGTTTTCAGTCATTAGGTACATGAAAAGGATCTGAAATCAAAAGCCTGAGTTTGGCTCAAGTTCAAGTCAAAATGACTATAAGTGTGCATTTTGGGATTTCTATGTAAATGACCTTAGAACATTTTTGTAATCACTTGTAATGATGAATTGACTTGTAGCTTAGATGAGAAAAATTATTGGGACAACAAACACCAAGTTTTAATCACTTTAGATGCAATTTAGAAAATTGATCACAGGCACTTGGTCGGTCTAGTTACCAAGCCTTAAAACTCGACCGATCATTCTTGGTCAATTTTCTGGAGATTGCATCGGTCGAGTTGTGTTTTCACAAAACTCGACCGATCGAGTAACTGACCATTTGGACTTTAAATGGTTGGTCTAGTTTCCCCAGGACAAACTCGACCGATCATTTAAATATCGGTTTTGTCTTTTACTGGATCGGTCGAGTTACCTTTATTAAAACTCGACTGATTGCACTGTGTGAAAATTGCATAATAAAGTGATGTGACCGTTGGTGAGTGTTTTGAACGAAAATAGAGTCGTTGCTTTGAGCAAAAAATGGCTATTTTCATATCTAAGTGTCCCACAACTTAAAGGGGCACCCTCAACTATAAATAGGACCTCTTGGAGTTCATTCCAAGGATGATCAATCACATATGCTTGGTCCTAGCCTAGTTGAGAGTGTTCTAACCCTTTGAGCCCCTTTCTCTGTCTACCTTCAAGACAAATTCGTGAGCTATGAGCGAGTTAGGTCCCTATGTATGAGATTTGTCCCTTGTATGATGTAAAGCTCTCCATTCCTTTCTTCCCACCTCATATTCCCTTTGAAGATTGATTGAAGATGCTTCTCCAAGTGAAAGAGAATTAGATGCTGCTCTTCTGAGTGAAGGTGAAGAAGGATGTTGTTCTTCAAGAGTGAAGAAAGCAAGTTGCTCCAGGTCTCCGAGTGAAGGAGAAATGTGAAAAAGCTCTCCAAGAGAAGGAGAGGTGCAAGGCAAAGCTCAAGTAAGATGGGTAATTCCTGCAAGGCTGAAGACAAGTGCAAGAGTAGGTAAGTCCTTGGAAGAAGGCTGAAGACTACTTGCAAAGTGGGCAAGTCCTTTGTAAGGTTGAAGATCTTAGCTTGAGAAACTAATTCCCTGGATGTGTGGTTGTTGTATCTTGTAATCTTATTGTGATATATAAGAGAACCAAGTTGCAAATACTAGAGCCTAACCAACTCTAGGTAGTGGACTGACATTGCTCCTAAGTTTAGGACATGGAACCACTCTAAACCACCTGTCCAAGTGCTTGCTATTCCTTGTCTCTTATCCTTGCTTTGTATGTTAGATTAAGACATCAAATTGCTGTTTGGTTTAGTTTCCGCACTAAGTATAAATTGGTGGTCTAATTGTTTTTGTGAAGTTTGTGAAGCTCTATTCACCCCCCTTCTAGAGCCCATTGATCCAACAAGTGGTATCAGAGCAAGTCTTCTCCAAGCAACTTCAACAAGTTAGAGAAGATGGGTGATTCATCACTTGGATCCCTCAATCTAGAAGAGAACTTCTCCATGAGGCCTTCGGTCTTTGATGGAACAAACTTCCTATATTGGAAGCGGAGGATGCAATTCTACTTACAAGGTGTGATCTATGAGATGTGGAAGGTTGTCCACCTCAAGTATGAAGACCCAAAGGGAGACATTTCAACTTGGAATGAAGCTCAAATGAATCAAGCTCAACTCAATGCAAAGGCTGTGAGCATCATCTACGCCGCCCTCACTCCATCCGAGTTCAACCAGATATCTTCTTGGGACACAACCCATGAGATATGGAACAAGCTTTGTGTCACCTATGAAGGTACATAGCAAGTCAAGGAAGCCAAGATCTACATGCTTGGTGGGCTGCTTGAGAACTTCAAGATGGGTAAGAATGAGAGAGTGGCCGATATGTACACTAGGCTCAATGTGATCATAAATGGACTAGCTGCCCTTGGGAGTGTGTTAGACAAAGGCACTATCAACTCCAAGATCTTGAGATCTCTTCCTAAGAGATGGGAGCCTAAAGTTACATCAATTGAAGAGGTGTACAGGCTAGGTGAGTTGTCAACCGAGGAGCTGGTTGGTAACCTTCAAGCCCATGAACCTAGGCTTGACAAGCAAGAAGAGGAGGAGAAAAAAGAAGAGAAGGAGTCTAAGAAGATAAAGGACACAACCTTGAAAGCCCAAATTGAAGAAATGATGCGGCAACAACAACTTTCTCTCAAGTCTCCTACTCCCTCTTCAAGTGAAAATGAATGTCCCAATGAGCATGAGGCAAACTACTCAAAGGAGAAACACTTTAAGAGGAAGCCTTCTTCCTCAACTCCAAGATGATATGAGTGTGGTCAAAAAGGCCACTACAAGAGTGACTACCCAAAGGCCAAGAAGAGCCATCACAAGAGCAGCCACAAGAAAGACAAGGAGCATAAGAGAGAAGGCAAGTACAAGAGGAAAGAAAAGAAAGAGAGAAGATTCAAAGATGCAGCCCATGCAGCTTGGGAGGAGTCATCTTCAAGCTCCTCAAGCTCCGAAGACGGAGAATGCCATCTTGCCCTCATGGCATCTACTAGTGAAGATATTGGTGAGGTAAGTGAGGTAAGTGAGGTAAGCAATGTCAATTTGCATGAGCTATCTAAGGAAACTCTCATTGATGTGTTAAATGAATGCCAATCCTCTTTTACTAAATGCAAGTCTAAAAGGAAAAGGTTAGGCAAGATAGTTGATGATCTTTATGCTAAAATTGAAATTCTTGATAAAAATGAAAAACTTCTCCTTGATAACATTGACTCTTTGCAAGGACAATTCCTTGATCTTGAACTTCAACACAATGGCGTAGAGGTTGAAAATGGTGTTTATCTTAAAAATATTGAAAATCTTAAGATAGATAACCAAAAGTGTCTAGATGAGCTTGATGTTCTTAAAACTGAAAATGTAGAACTTAAACTCATTAATGATGCTAGGAGAAAGGAAGTCTATGCTTATCAAAGAGAAATTGTCTTGCTTAAATATGAAAATGCCAAGTTACTTGCTCAAGTTAATAATTTATCTTCTAGGCATGTTTTGCAAAGAAATGAAATTGCTAGCATTACCTTAGAAAAAGATTCTCTTCATACTAAAACCCTCTGTCTAGAGGCTGACCTATTGCATGCTAGAGATTATCTAGCTAGTCTTTCTTCTACTGTCATTAACCTTAGTGATGATAATGCTAAGTTAAGATCTTCTTTGCAAAAGTTCCTTTCTGGGAAGAAATCCCTCAATGATGTCCTAGAACACTCTACCAAACAAATTGGTACTAGTGGTTTGGGATATGATGGGACTGCTCCCAAAGGTAAGAGCAAGAGTAAGAACAAGGGTAAGAAGAAGAGTGGGGAACCTCCTATCTTCCATGGAGAGTCTTCTGGCTCTAAGAACCCTATGGTATGTATTCATTGCAAATGTGATGACCATTATTCTACTTATTGTCCTTACAAGCCCAAGGGGACCAACCCAAAGATGAAATGGGTCCCCAAGCTAACCCCAGACCCCAAAACTTGAGTTGGGTTCCGACATCCTTCTTTCTTGTAGGTTAAAAAGAGATGGATTGTTGATAGTGGCTGTTCCAAGCACATGAATGGTGAAATCAACCACTTCAACAAATTCATGAAGAAGAAAGGAGGATCGGTAACCTTTAGTGACAACAAGAAGGGTAAGGTCATAGGTGAGGGTGATGTAGGTAGCAATCTTTGTATCAAGAATGTTTTGCTTTTTGATGGTCTACATCACAACTTGAGTAGTGTAAGTAAACTATGTGATAATGGATATCTTGTGTTGTTTACATCTTTAGAATGTTTGCTTCTAGATTACCTCACTTACAATGTCATATATAAGGGAACTAGAAATGGTAATATTTATGTTATTGTTCTTGATGCTCTTAAGACCATTCTTGATAGATGCTTGGTAGTGGATAAAAATGATATTTCTCTTTGACATCGCCGTTTGGGTCATGTAAATATGCATCAAATGAAGAAGTTGAGCAAAAAGGACTTAGTACGAGGACTTCCTAAATTGGATTTTGAAAAGGATGAGGAATGCCAACCTTGTACACAAGGGAAACAAACCAAATCCTCCTTCAAGTCCAAGGGAGCTATGAGTACTAAGAGAGTTCTATAACTTCTTCATATTGATCTATTCGGACCAATGAGAATGCAAACGCTTCGTGCTTCCAAGTATTGTCTTGTTATTGTTGATGATTTCTCTTGATATACTTGGCCCTTCTTTCTCATTTTGAAAAGTGAGACTCTCGATGTTTTCTCGAGTTTTTGCAAATGGGTTGAAAATGAAGCTTCTTGTTGGATCGTTTCTATCTGCAGTGACCATGGGGGAGAATTTGAAAATGATCTTTTTGAGCATTTTTGTGAAACATCGGGTTATTTGAACAATTTCTCTTCTCCTCGTACTCCTCAACAAAATGGGGTGGTTGAGAGTAAGAACATGTCTCTTCAAGAGATGGCAAGGACAATGCTTCTTGAATATGACATTCCTAAGAAGTTTTGGGCCGAAGCCATTAGCACTGCCTATTTTGTGCAAAACTGGGTTTTTACACATCCTTCTTTGAAGAAAACCCCCTATGAGCTGTGGTGTGGTAGAAAGCCATCAATTCATTTCTTTCATGTTTTCAGATGTCCTTGTTTTGTTTTAAACATGAAGGATTCTCTCGACAAGTTTGATCTAAAATCCTATAAAGCTTTCTTCCTTGGCTATAGCACTACAAGTAGGGCATTTAGGGTATTCAACATTGAATTGTCTAAGATTAAAGAATCTATCAATGCTAAGTTTATTGAAACTAACGGACCAAAACAAAGTTTATTGAAACTAACCCTGTTGTTGGCAAGCATGTTGTTGATAATGATGTTGCAGATGACTTGATTCCTATCTTGAAAGACCTCAACATCAACAACAAAGGTAAGTAGGTGATAGAAGAAGAAGAAGAAGAAGAAGAAAAGAAGGATCCCACTCCCCGCTTTGCTAAGAATCATCCAAAGGAGCTAATCATTGGCAACCCCTTCGAGAGAGTGAAGACACGAGCTGCCTACAACAAAGAGCAAGAAGATAGTGCCTTCATCTCACAACTAGAGACAAAGAACATCAAAGAAGCCCTTGGTGATGATGAGTGGATCCTAGCTATGCAAGAAGAACTAGAGCAATTCGAAAAGAATCGTGTGTGGACTCTAGTGCCAAGACCTAATGATAGAAAAATCATTGGCACCAAATGGGTCTACCGCAACAAGCTAGATGAGCAAGGAAAAGTGGTAAGGAACAAGGCAAGGTTAGTAGTACAAGGTTACAACCAGCAGGAAGGTATTGATTTTGATGAAACATATGCTCTTGTTGCTAGATTAGAATCTATTCATATGCTACTTGCTTTTGCTAGTTATAAAAATTTCTTTCTTTATCAAATGGATGTTAAAAGTGCATTTTTAAATGGTAAAATCGAGGAGGAAGTATTTGTTGCTCAACCTTCGGGCTTTGAAAATGACAAGTTACCCAATCATGTTTATTTGTTGCAAAAAGCTCTCTATGGTCTCAAGCAAGCACCTCGAGCTTGGTATGATAAACTAAAGAACTTTTTGTTAGATAATGGGTATGTCACAGGCAAAGTTGATTCTACCTTGTTTCTAAAACACACTTCTTAACATTTTCTTATAATTCAAATATATGTTGATGATATTATCTTTGGCGGGACTGATCTTGATCTTTGCAAGGAGTTTAGTTCTCTTATGCAGAGTGAATTTTGAAATGAGCATGATGGGTGAGTTGACCTTCTTCCTCGGCTTTCTAATCAAGCAAACAAAAGAAGGAAACTTCATCAACCAAGACAAGTATACAAATGAACTACTCAAACGCTTTGGGATGGAGAACGTGAAGCCGATGGACACACCCATGTCCAACACTGCCAAGCTTGATAAAGATGAAGACGGTGAGAAGGTAGATGAGAATCTCTATAGAGGTATGATTGGAAGTTTACTTTATTTAACTGCCTCTAGACCTAATATTATGTTTAGTGTTGGCTTGTGTGCTCGCTTTCAATCTAGCCCTAGGAAGTTGCATCTTATAGTCGTTAAGAGGATTTTGAGGTACTTAGCCAAAACCCAAAATTTTGGACTATGGTATCCTATATCAAGGGATTTTACTCTTATGGCATATAGTGATGCGGATTATGCAGGCTGTTTGGTTGATAGAAAGTGTAGAAGTGGCACTTGCTTCCTTCTAGGACCATGCTTGGTGTCTTGGTTTTCCAAGAAATAGAGCACCGTGGCATTATCAACTACCGAGGTTGAATACATTGCAGCCGGGAGTTGTTGTGCTCAGGTCCTATGGATGAAGCAAATGCTCCAAGACTTTAACATACATTTTGATGCTTCTCCTATCTACTGTGATAATACTAGTGCAATTAATCTTTCTCACAATCCTATATTGCATAGTAGAGATAAACATATAGAGGTTCGCCACCACTTTCTTTGTGATCAAATTGCCAAGAAGGATATTTATATCACGCATGTGGACACAGAAAATCAGTTGGCGGACATTTTTACAAAACCTCTAGCTAGAGATCAACTCAATTTTATTCGATCTAAATTGCTCATTGTTGCTTTAGATGATATTGCCATGTGATGTAGCTAGTTGTCTCTATCATGTATGTTTGCTCATGTTTTTTGATCATCTTGCTTTGCCTATATATGCTTAAATGTGCCTAACTTGCTTATTAACATGCTTAGTTTTGCTTATTTTTGGGGTTTTATCGAATTTCTTGTTTTGTTGCTAAATAGTACCCAATGATGAGCTAAATGTGCCTAAGTATGTTAATTATGCATAATGGACTAGAAAAATGAATTTAATTGGCATGTATATGGCTAGAATCTAAGAATGTGACTTTTAGGTCAGGTTGACCTTCGGTCGAGTTTCCCCCAGGACAAACTCGACCGATCAGGAGCCGGGAGCAGTTCTTCAGTGAACCGTTCAGTCAAGTTTCATACCCACAGAACTCGACCGATCGACGGGCTGAGCCAACTTATAAGTTAGGTTCGGCCGACTATTCTCCCTCTCAACTAGAGAATAGATGACTGAATCCTCATCTTCTAGCCCCCAGATCGCAACCCTAGCCCTAAACCTCCCGTTTCTAACCCTAGGTCGACCTAGAACCCTTGATCTTGACCTCCTCGGGCGTCAGTGGTGGTGTTTGTTTGGCGTTTGAGGTTTGCTTTCGCTTGCTTTCGCTTGCTTTCACATTTTTCATCTTGTTTTAGCTTCCATGGCTTCCCAAAGATGAAAAAGTGTTGTCCCTAGCAATGCTCAAGCCTCCGCATCGACTAATCGCTTGATTCCTTTTGATAATACCTCTTTTGTGTCTCTTGAGGCAGTAAATCGGTATAAGGATCTTCTTCCCCGAACTCCTTTTCCGTTTTGCGCCTTGCTTGACCAAAATCATTTTCAAGCGGATATTACCTATGTTTCGAGGCTTCTCACCAACCACCATTTGTCTGCCCTTGCGATCGAAAGTGATTGCTTTAACTGTCACGACAAAACGATGCTAACTAAGCGGAAGCAATCATTAACAGTAGATTACTAAAAATCACTAAAAATTAAAACCATTTACAAAGAGATTTATTATCAGGAAAACTCTTTTAACAAGAACCAAAGTATTTCAATTACATCTTGGTTCATAAAGTACAAGTCATATACCGTCTCTTCTTGAGGAATATATATACAACATCTGCCCTGTTAAATCTGTACATATGCAACATAAAACCTTGAGGCATCAAGCCAAAATCTCAGATCTATTCATTAAAAGCACTAACTACTAATTCCTAGGACCTGAGAGTACAGAGACGACACATAGGACTCTCTATACAAAATATGACAGCCAGTGTCTCCACTTGGAATATCACTACTGTCCCTGATGTTGTTGTTGCTGCTCTTCCCTTACTATGGGGTTTCTGCCTCTACCTCATCTGCGTCCACCTAAAAATGTTGGATCCCACAAGGGTGAGACAATTGTAAATTGCCCCAGCGAGATATATGACTCTCCGCCAAAAACATTATCATTGTAGTTTAATAGAAATAAAACTAAGGAGTGGAATCATATATATTCAACAGTAGATAATTCAATGTCTAAACAGATTGGAGCAATATTTTATTCAAGGCATTTCAGCTATAACTTGATAGAGCAGCATGTCACTTATCTAATAAAGAATTAGAGAACATATATAACATTTATCCATCTAAGATATGCTAAGAAAAGTAAAATCAACCAATGATTCTTGTATTTCAATCTTAAGCAAATATGCTACACGGCTGATTACATTTTACAATCATACTTAAGCCCTGGGGAGATGAGGTATACCACTCATACTCCAACCGACCATGATTACATTAAGCATCAGTACCACACAAGGTCAATGGAAGAGACGTATTTCATGACCTCATCTGTCTCAGTCAGTACGAGACTATTTGGCAGAGACATCATGCCAACTGCAATTAGCTTGCCAAGGTATAATGGCATCTTTGCTATAGAGTTATAGCCTGTAGAATATACTCTCTTCAGGATATGGCCCGTAGCCATACTCTTATTGGGGTATGGTCTGTAACCAATCCCATGCATAGGACATAGCCCGCAGCCATTCCTATGGGGCATAAGGATATGTTTGCCCAATTACCCCCACATATTAAAAAATATGCATTCCAGGAAATCACATAGGAAAACCTATTTCACCATCACCAACTACTGACGATGATGGATCTATGGTCAGGGCACTACATGAATAGATTTCACTTGATTAATTAAGTATGTTATCATATTCTTTTAGCATCAACCAAGTTTTCAAACATAATTTATTATGACATATGCTACAAAGAAACATGTACTTCTTACATCAAGTACTTCTCAATCTTTATAAGACATTGGGATCTCAATCCCTTATTTCAATACTGGAAAATTCTCATCCCTCAACAATCTTATCACCATAATCATATGGATTTGGGTATTCAAACCCTTAGTTCATCACTGAGCATTGTTACCACTTTATCAGGTAACTATCACCTTCAGGTCATCTGACCAAGGTAAACATGATACTTGCTACACAAGCATCTCACATGGCTCTTAAGGCCCACTTAATCTCTTGTTACCTCTTACTAGTTAACAAAGCATATTATGGCTCACAAGGCCCATAAAACAATTTCAAATAAATAACACATCATATCTCATACATGGCTATGCTCATCATCTCATGATACCTGCATGGTTAGTACATATGATAACAGTTACATCAATTACATATCAACACCATGCAATACAAGGGTAGCATCACTATTCCCTTATTATGGTTAGGGTTTCCCAAATTCATGTCAAATAGGGATACTCATCCCATTACCCAAAAATTAGGGTTATGATTTATCATCATATTGCCCAAGATTAGGGTATCATGCACTATACCCCAAAATTAGGGTTTCACATACTTTCACCCTATATTAGGGTTTCACATGACATCACCCTAGATTAGGGTTTCACATAACATCACCCTAGATTAGGGTTTCACAATCTTGAATTAAGGTTCCTTATAACCTTTCCCCAGATAAGGGTTTTCATGTAACTTTACCCACAAATTAGGGTTTCATGAAGCATCCTCTTAAATTAGGATTTTTCATTATATTACACTGAATTTGGATTTCTCATATCATCATCCTAGATTAGGGTTACACCATTACCCTAGATTAGGGTTAGGGTTTACTATTTACATCAATTAGAATTTCTCGTATCCCAATTCCCAATTTAGGGTTAGGGTTTACTATTCACATCAATTATAATTTCTCATATCCCAATTTATTTCAATTAGGGTTCCCCCTTCAATTAGGGTTTTCCCATCAATTAGGGTTTTCCCATGAAATTAAGGTTTCACAAACCCATAGTCAAAGACTAAACCCTAATTCATGCTTTATACTTATTCAGAATTATCACAATTACATTACATGTTACTTACTCAAGTATGAGTTCCTCTTTAATCCTTTCTTAGGATATTGATTACTCCATACTTTATTAGGTTAGTTCAACCCTTCATTAAAGTACATACACCTATGATTATCATAGTGTACTTATTTGTATTCATAAGCACCAAAGGATGAATACTCTAATTACATTAATCACTTAAGTATACTAGAGGTACTTCCATTGTAATCAACGTTGGTATACTTTTCAACCACTCGTGGGGTTATTGGTCTTTTCATAATTGAACCAATTGAACCTTTAAATGGTCTTGATCAAATAGACCTCAATCGGTTTTGATCAATAAAACCTTCAATCGGTTTTGGACCATCTAATTCTTCATTCGATTTTGGACCAATTGAACCTCCATTCAATTTTGAACAATAGTTCCCCAAAATGTTTGAGACCGTTTAGACCTCCAAATGGTCTAGGTCTAAACCCTCAAATGGTCAACAAACCTTAAATGCTCAACCCTTTCAATCGGTCTTGAAGGTTTCTTTGAAACCGAATGGATCATTCAACATTGAAACCGATTGGATGACTTGATTTTGAAACCGAATGGATCTCCAAATGGTTTGAGACCGTTTGATCCCAAATGGTTTCAAGACCATTTGGACTCAAACGGTCTCAAGACTATTTGGTCCAAATCACCTTGAAACCAAATGGAGCAATTAGGGTTTGTTTCAACCCAATCGATTAGGGTTTTCTCCATTGAATCGATCATCAATTGAACTATTGAGTGTACATCAATTTACAATCCTTGGATCTCCAACCCTTCCATCACATCCCTTGGACTCCAAACAGTTTGAAGACCGTTTGGCCTCCAAACGGTCTTAAGACCGTTTGGCCAAACCACCCAAAAATTAAACCATCAATTAGGGTTCCCACCACTCTACCCGATTAGGGTTTGCAATCAATGGATTATCCATTATTGAAACTATTATGAAACAAATAATTAGATCCATTGGATTAACATTAGACCACCTCAGTATTTGACCCTCAAATGGTTTGGGACCACTTGATCCCAAACGGTTTTGAGACCGTTTGATCCCAAACGGTTTCAAGACCGTTTGGTCTCAATTGGTCTTGAAACTGATTGGACTCAATTATGAAACTGTTTGCACATGTACTTGTTGAGGTGCGTGCTTAAGATGACATCATCATCTTCAAGCTTCAAACCTTCGAAATCTTTAGGGATTCTTGTGATGGTTTCAACAACCAAATCAAAAGAAAAATTCGGGAAAGAAGGAAGATTCAACATATGAAAAAGAAGTGAAATCAACAATGATGTTTAAGGGTTCAAGTTATATAACACGCCTTCAAAGAATCTTCAAAGATTCAAGCTCCAAGTCTTTAATGGTTAAAGCAACTCCTTCAACTATCCCAAGCTCGTCCTCAACTCTTTGAGTGAAAAGAATGACCAAAGTTGAAGATTGAAGGGAGAAAAGAAGAAAATAAGCATTGAAATTCGATTTCCACCATGAAATCAAGGTTGAAGAAGACCTTGGAGCTTACATACATGTTGGGGGTGGTCCTCCTCCTGCTCCTAAGCTCTCTTGGTCGTTTTTCAAGCAAATAGTGAAAGTGGTTTCGAAATAACCCTTTCAAGTAATGGATATATGAGTATATATGTGTATTATTGAATTCCTTTTTAAGAGAGAGAAAGTAGGAGGAAAATCTTCCTCTTTCCTTGCCACTTGCCCCCTCCTATTCCTTTCATACTAAGTATCCTTCCTTGACTTTTATTCCTTTCAATTATACATGAATTAAAAGCAAACCTTTTATGCACCTTAATTAATTTAATAATTATATCAAAAAATTAGTGGATATTACTTTTTCTGTAATTAATGTGAGTGGGCTCTCCACTCACTTTATATATTTGTTTGCCTTTGCAAGGCACAATGACGTCCATTCTTATGTAATTTCATTCATCACATTTTTGGTTGAAAGGCACTTCCGTTAATATAATTATGTTTGCATTAAATTGAATTAGGGTTTCAATTATGCTTAAATCTTGATTATTTTAATATCAAGATTCTCTCTCCTTAAAAGAGATTCAAATGAGATGAAACTCTAATTTTATTGTCTCTAATTGATACCAAGAAACATTAGGGACTCTCTAGAAGTGGTATTTTGCATATTGAACCCTAGGTTTTGGGTAAATTGCACATTACACCAAAACTAGGTAAGAGCAAGCATATAATTATCTTTATTAAACAAAACATCTAGGGTTAAAGCATAACCCATGTTAGGGATGTTACATTAACAATCACATATCTAGCACTAAGGCAATTTACGAGTTCTATCCGAACTTGCGTTGGAACTACGATTCGCTTATCCCCCCGCTGAATATTGAAATAGTTCTTACTTCGATGATCTCTGATCGTCGTTTCCAAATCTCCGAGGATTCATTAAACATCTTCTTTTCTGAAGACAAAGAAAATGACACTTGGCACAAGGACTATGGAGAGTATTTCGATCTTCTTGACCCGGAAGGTTTTTACAATCACCATGAATTGACGCTACTGGACGTTCATCGGTTTTTGAAGAAACCTGACGTGGCCTACAAGAAGAAGTCAACCCTGCCTTCATCCGCTCTTGACCTTCAGAGGCACATACTGGCTTTAGTGATTAACTGTAATGTCCATCCAAAGAAAAATCATACGGACATTGCAGAAAACACTACTAGGGGTGTAAACGGTGCGGGTACGGTGCGGGTCTGGCCATACCCATCTAATTTAGCGGGTCCGGTTCCGGTTCTAGACCCGCATAATAAAAAATCTAGACCCGCACCATACCCGTACCCGCATTAATAGTGGGTTTGCGGTGCGGGTATGCGGGTAAGCGGTTCTATATAGAACGTCATGTTGTTATTGTAAGAAAATTATGATTATATTGCATTTATATTAATACTACAAGATATTCCTATCATATAGTACATTAACATGCAATAGTTGTATTAAATAACTTTGTAGATTGAAGATTAGTTGAGCTAGTTTGTATCATATTTGTAGTCATCATTATAATGTTTTAATTATGTAGCATATGTTGTAACTATTTTGATTTTAAGTTTACGTATGTTTCTCATGATTGAAAATAGAATAGCTAGTTAATTCTCTATTTGATGACTACTCTCAACCTTATTAAAATTAAAGTGGGACTTAATCAAAAGTATTATATTAGTTAGACTAGGAAAGTATGATATAAATACAATATTATCTAAGTAGTTATTTATCTATAGCGGGTCTGCGGGTCTAGCGGGTCTGGGTCTAAGCATACCCATCAGTGGACCCGCTTATATGCGGGTCCAAGGGTATGCGGGTCCAAGGGTATGCGGGTACAAGAATTTAGACCCGTAACGGGTCTTTAAAGGGTCCAGATTTGTGGGTCCGCGGGTCTACCCGTACCCATTTACAGCCCTAAACACTACAATCATTATGTATTGTTTGTTAAACAATATCGGTGTCAAATGGGCCAGATATATCTTACATCACATGACCTGTTTTGACACCGACAAGAACACCAAAGGCACCCACCCACCCTACCTAGCTCTGATCTGTGGTCTTTTCAAGTTTTCCACTAACAAATGGCTCTTCTCTGACTTCCATTACCCGGTTGCCATAAAGGGTGTTTACATTAGTGAAACCACTCTTCAGAAGTCCGTTCCCATGTTTTCTTCTGCCTCTGGTGCTTCTGCATCCACTTATGCCACACCCTATGCCTCTACCTGAGCTCCACCCCCGCAGCCACATCCTCGACCCATCCGTGCGTCCTTCCGTGTATCAAATGAAACCCTTCTGGGATATATGATGCATGAACATGCGTACAATCGACAGGTTCAAGAACACCTACACCAGGATCTGTGTTCTATCATGTCTACCATGAACCTATCATGTGCTTCACCCTACCCCACTTACCAGCCATACCCAGGTAGTGCTTATGCTTCTTATGCATACGAGCATTACTACCCTGCACCCGAGCCTTCCGCTGCCGCTCCACCACCATTTGCTGCTGGCAGTTCCGCTCATGTCATCCTCCCGCTGCCTGTTGGCCCCCTGGGCACTCTGCTAGCCACCTTGGGTGACTCTTCTCCGTCTTTCCCACAGGCCAATGAGCTTCATGCTCTTGGTATGTCTTGGGCTGAGCAGAATGCTCGCTGGCCTGGTCGCTCTTTTGGACCTCCTGCTGATGAGGAGATGCCTGACCAGGCTGAGGAGGCTGATGCTGATGATGGTGACGATGAGGATGCTTCTGAAGAAGGTGATGGTGATGATGCTGATGATGATGCCACTGCTCCACCTTCTGATGGAGACGAGGAATATACTCCCATCGATCAAGATGTTGTTGATATAGATAGCTTAGATGTTTAGGTGGTTTCTTCATTTTAGTCTAGCATGTTTATCATATACATCTTTCTAGGCTATTTTGTATAAGAAACATCTTGGCACATTATTCTGAGCTGTACTATTTCTTATCTTTGCTTTTATCGTTGTTGTACTTGTAGTTTCTCCCATATGGACATCTTTCTGAGTTGTAATATCTTTTATGTGCACTATGGCTATTTACTCTGTTTCCTCCTACGTGTTTGGTGCCATCTTGAGTTATATTTTGATTATGCCTTGGATTGTATGTTATCTTGTGTGGATGTGTGATATCTGTTTTTAAACTGCTTCTTATTATCTTGCATATATGGTTGGTTGAGTTTTGGAGAAGAACCTTTTTTATGCTCTTCTACCCCCTAACTTTTTGATAATGTCAAAAGGGGGAGAGATGTTTCTTGGTCTGACACTCAATCATATTGTTCTTTGTTGTTATATTATTGCTTTCTTGCTTCGTTGATCCTTTTCTTGTTAATTCACTGATTGATCATGTGACTTGCAAAGGATTACACAATACACGTATATTGCTATTTGCTATGTAGAATAGACTAACCATGTAGGTTAGATGAAGCATAGATTGAGGGGGAGCAATTCACATTGTTCACATCATGAATCCCCTAATTCTCAAGGCAAAGGTATAACTTTCATATCCCTTTTCAATATGTTTGAGGAATGGTTTGTCATTGTCAAAAAGGGGGAGAATATTGACCTAGATGTTATACATTGACCATATTTTGATAATGACTTAACCATTCCATTCATATGTATCTAATATGTGTGTTAAAGATTGTTTTCAGTCATTAGGTACATGAAAAGGATCCGAAATCAAAAGCCCTAGTTTGGCTCAAGTTCAAGTCAAAATGACTACAAGTGTGCATTTTGGGATTTCTATGTAAATGACCTTAGAACATTTTTGTAATCACTTGTAATGATGAATTGACTTGTAACTTAGATGAGAAAAATTATTGGGACAACAAACACCAAGTTTTAATCACTTTAGATGCAATTTAGAAAATTGAACACAGCACTTGGTCGGTCGAGTTACCAAGCCTTAAAACTCGACCGATCATTCTTGGTCGATTTTCTGGAGATTGCATCGGTCGAGTTGTGTTTTCACAAAACTTGACCGATCGAGTAACTAACCATTTCGAATTTAAATGGTCGGTCGAGTTTCCCCAGGACAAACTCGACCGATCATTTAAATATCAGTTTTGTCTTTTACTCGATCGGTCGAGTTACCTTTATTAAAACTCGACCGATTGCACTGTACGGAAATTGCAGAATAAAGTGATGTGACCGTTGGTGAGTGTTTCGAATGAAAATAGAGTCGTTGCTTTGAGCAAAAAATGGCTATTTTCATATCTAAGTGTCCCACAACTTAAAGGGGCACCCTCAACTATAAATAGGACCTCTTAGAGTTCATTCCAAGGCTGCTCAATCACATATGCTTGGTCCTAGCCTAGTTGAGAGTGTTCTAACCCTTTGAGCCCCTTTCTCTCTCTACCTTCAAGACAAATTCGTGAGCTATGAGTGAGTTAGGTCCCTATGTATGAGAGCTATCCCTTGTATGATGTAAAGCTCTCCATTCCTTTCTTCCCACCTCGTCCCTTTGAAAATTGATTGAAGCTGCTTCTCCAAGTGAAAGAGAAGTAGATGCTGCTCTTCCCCGAGTGAAGGTGAAGAAGGATGATGTTCTTCAAGAGTGAAGAAAGCAAGCTGCTCCAGGTCTCCGAGTGAAGGAGAAAGGTGCAAAAGCTCTCCAAGAGAAGGAGAGGTGCAAGGCAAAGCTCAAGTAAGATGGGTAATTCCTGCAAGGCTGAAGACAAGTGTAAGAGTAGGTAAGTCCTTGGAAGAAGGCTGAAGACTACTTGCAAAGTAGGTAAGTCCTTGGTAAGGTTGAAGATCTTAGCTTGAGAAACTAAGTCTTTGGATGTGTGGTTGTTGTATCTTGTAATCTTATTGTGATATATAAGAGAACCAAGTTGCAAATCCTAGAGCCTAACCAACTCTAGGTAGTGGACTGACATTGCTCCTAAGTTTAGGACGTGGAACCACTCTAAACCACCTGTCTAAGTGCTTCCTATTCCTTGTCTCTTATCCTTGCTTTGTATGCTAGATTAAGACATCAAATTGCTGTTTGGTTTAGTTTCTGCACTAAATATAAATTGGTGGTCTAATTGTTTTTGTGAAGTTTGTGAAGCTCTATTCACCCCCCCTCTAGAGCCCATTGATCCAACACTTTTAGCATTGTAGACCCTAGAGGACAAAACTATTTATCTCATGTATTTGCTGAGAGAACAATAGTTATGTTTTCATTTTGTTGATGTTCAAGCTACTTTGTTATCATACATGGATGCATGGTGTAAAACTATGTCGTCACATGAAATGGTATCAGAGCCATCAACAATCGGCATCTACCTTTGCTCCGAATTAGGGTTCCATATAGTTTCTCTTATTAACACTTAACTTTTCTCATTTCTAGGAGAGGTAACCTGTCTGACTTTGAGAAATCTGAACCTGATATGCCAAATTTTAATAGTGAAGGGTACTATACCCCTCCCCACTTCGATCAAAGAGGAAAAGGAAGAATCATACCCCCTCGACGGAGAAGAAAGGAAAACACCATATCTCCTCATCTGAGATGAAAAGAAAATCCTCTTCTTAAAAAAGAAAGTTGTACTACACCCCTCACTAAAGAGAGATCAACCTTCTTGTCGCGAAGGACCCCCTTCACCCCCAAAGGTCAATTAATGCAGCTACCCAATTGGCCCAACTTCAATCAATCTTGGGGACAGCCATGGAAGGGTTCATTCATAGAAGTGGTGGGCTCAAGGAACCTACACTCGCTGATTTTCTGAAGACGAAGCCTTCTGCGTTCAAAGGGGAAAGTGAATGAGACATAGTGGAGAAAGCTGAGGATTGGGTTTTGACCACTCATGATATACTGGAAAGTATGAGTTGCCCATTACACTTATGGGTCAAGTATGCTGTCTTCATGTTGAAAGGAGCGGCAAAAGTCTGGTGGAAAATCTGTCTAGTATCCTCCCTGGAGGTACAACATCATTGGAATGGGAGGAATTCCTCAAGCTCTTTCATCTCCAATATGTCTCCCAATCTGTGCTCATCCAGAAAGAAATGGAATTCAATTCCATTCGCCAAGGGAATGACTCTGTAGCTGAATTCCTTCGTCGTTTCACCCTCCTAGAAAGGTATGCAACTAGTATTACTAAGCAAAGAAGGATCCATGTTTTCATGAACAGACTCAACCAAAGTTTGAGTGACATCTTGGCCCCTTAGTTCCCTCTGACATTTGATCAGTTGGTTACTAAAGTACAATACACTGAGATGCACCTACAAAACTCAGTCCGTTTTGCACCCCTGAAAAGTAATAGCAATAGTATTGGGAACAATCAACACCGTAGCAACAACAACCATGGAGGCAATCAACAACGTCAGAATGAAAATAATAACAAAACTCCTTCCTCCATCCCAGATCCTTGTTACAACTATGGGAAGAGGCATCGTGGAGAATGCTACCATCCTTCGCCTCTTTGCTTCAAGTGCTTCAAGACAGGCCACCACAATGCAAATTGCCATGAGCCTCCAAGAAACAATAGCACTCCTCGTAAAAATGCTCAGGATACCCCACGTCAAGGAAGCAACAACAACAATAAACTTATTACCGCCCAAAAGCCTACGGAGCACTGTTGGTATGTATGCCCATAGAGCAAGTCATATGATGATTGTAATGGGATACTTTGTAAATGATCTGAATAATAATAATAAAGGCAATTTCCGATCTATATGTTTAAACTATTTCTGAGATGATGGTGTAACATGATAGATGTCTAAAGAATGTTTTTACTCAATGACCTATGCTTTTTGGTTAAGGACCTAAACGATGAGATCATGCGGATGTTAAGAGTATACATTCTTGTTTAGTCCCTAGTCGGTTGTTATTGTGGAAATAACCATAGACATCAATAACACTAAAGACTAGATTGTGTATTGGTTGATGACATAATCTCATTAGTCATGATATAGAGATATCAAACCAAGCACATAGGTACTTGTTAGAGAACAAGGTACCGGACAAACCCACTGTGAGAGTGACACATGGAACCATGACTTGGTAGTCACAGTCAACTTTCACAGTGATGGTGTTGAGTGTGATTCTTAGACCTGAAATCACTACACTCAACACATGTCGTTGGGTACACTTTGACATCATCAAACGCAGTCCTGAAACATGGGTTGTTATAAAGGTGATGATTGGGTGGCTTTGACACATGGGGCTTTTGAGGGGTGAGTGATAGATATGGGATTTGTCCCTCCTGAGGGAGTTTGATGTCCTTGGACACTTGATGAGTAGGATTGAGAAAGGCATGCACATGCACGTGTGAATCAATATGTGATATTGATGTCACACACATCTCACTCGGTCTGCTTTGAGATCAAGGAAATGAATGAACATTGACAGGATGACTGTTCCATGCCTCGAGTTCATTCAGGATATCAGTGACAAAGGAATTATACATTCACTGTAACACCATTCACGGATTGTAGGATTGAAAGTTGTTCTCCAACTTTCTACTTTCACTTGGGTAGCACTGATGTGTGACTAGGCACCGCTCTTTACTTGTGAAGTCATAAGTGTTATGGACTTTCACTGTCAACGTGAAATGGACCTGCAGGGTCACACACATAGGATTTAACCTGGAAGAGGAGTTTTGTCCACAAGCAATGTTTAGATTGATTACTAAAGGAGTTTAGTAGTTCAATTAAACACTCACTCAATCGATAGCTCAATATCATAATGTTCAAGGTGTTGGACGCATTGATTGGAGTATCGGATTGATTGAAATCACAATTGACTGATTCTGCACAACCTGCACTTCCAACCGATCGGCTCATGTGATGAACCGGTCAGCTGAGGTTGCTGAACCGGTCGGATCAAGCATTGAGTCAATCGGCTCATGACAGGGTGAAACGATTGGTTCAAGTGTTGAACCGATCGGCTCACTGGTCGGCCGAGCAACCTGAAAGTCAGGTCGGTGAGAATTTTCCTTTGGTTTCAATTTTCCCAATTTGATTGGAAATAGAATTGGTATTCGATACCAATTAGAAACAAAAGAAGGAAAGTCAATTTGAGTTGAACCTGGATCACGAACCAATCGACTGGAGTGTCCAACCGATCGGCTCAATGATCCAAACGATCGGCTGGAGTGTCCAACCGATCGGCTGGAGGGTCCAACCGACCGTTTTAGTTGTGAAACGATCGGTTCAGGTTCTGAGTTGGTTGCTTTTTGTGGAAAATCTCGAACCCTTCTACTCCTGCTTTAGTCCCATATTGGCGGGCACAGAGAACCATATCCCATGACCCGCCTATATATATAGGGGTATTGGGGGCTTCTCAAAGTACAACTCAGTGCAAGCCGGTTGCTCTGCAAAGTTGTCCTTCTCTCTAGTTTTGGTAACCGAGAGAGAGCCCGAGCAAGTGCTTCCCACAAAGGGAGGTGCAGCAAGGGAAAGACAACTGCAATTGCAATTGGCAGCAGGAGAGTGTGTTGGTGAATAGTACGTCAACAGGAGGGTGCGACTCCTTCCACTTCCTTGTGGGACAAGGAGTGTGGAGTTCCAGGTGGTCCGTGTGGACTACTTCAGAGGCGGGAGGTCACTGCCGCTCAGGAGGACAACTGTCATCCGACAGTCCGGTAGGAGGAGGAGTCGTCAGTCCCGGTGCGACCAGGAGCTGCACAGACACCGTCTAAGACCGGAGGTGAAGACCGTGCAAGGCACGAGGTACTGTCTCCGAGCAAGCCTCGGGACAAGGTATGATTCACAAACCATCTTTCCTATTATATAGACGTTGACATGTTTCCTTGTTCTGGGTTTTGGGGAGAAATTTTTTTGTTTCCGCTGCCTTCTCTGCCTCCCTTAAAACCCAATAGTGGTATCAGAGCCATGTCAACTGTTCTATATTTTAGGACTATCGATATGATCAATTTTGGTTTGTCGCCTTTATTTATTGCATACGATGCGAATAATATCGGCTTTATGCATGTCCAATCCACAAATCCCAAATATACATATATGATATGTAATATTAATGCACTCAATATGCGTCGCCCTTAAATGAGTTTTGTGGTGGATGTGTAGCATGGTTATGGCCTATAAACCCCTATATCTGTGTGTGGTTGTTTGTGTGGTTGCTTGCATCTCAGTCTGCGCACCGATTTCCTTCTCCTATTCCTGATGTAACTCGAAATAATTTGAGAATTCTTTTCCTACCTTTGCTCCCCCCGAATGTAACTCAGGGTTTCACAATTCAATTGTAAATAGGATAGATTTTATTTCCTGTTATGTCAAAGAATGGTGGACAACCTTGAGACGATCGGTTCAAGGCGTGAACCGATCGGTTGGTGATCCAGACGGCTGGTTCGAGGAGCGAGACAAGCGGGTGGTGACCTGATGAGATGCACGACAACCGGTGAACCGATCGGCTGGAGGCGCCAGTCGATCGGCTGGTGGCACCCGAACAACCAACCTGATGGCGAGCCGATCGGTCCATGGAGATGAGCTGATCAAACCCAGAAAGGCAGGCACAGATTTCATCTTGTACAGGTTACATGTAATGTAGACCTAGATGACCGTGATTCCTCTTGGCTCGAGGAATCACAATAGGATGGCCATAATCATTGCTTTTTATCATTTTGCATGTTTTTTGTGGGATATAACATGTATATGATGCTTTCTATATATTGTGGTGATTGGATATGTATATGTATATAAAAACCAAATCCCTCATTAAATATTAAGTTTTAGATGCCTTCCAAATGCAAGACACATGAAAAGCTTGATCGACCAAGTGTGGGCACGCCCAAGCGTGGTGCACCGTCGATCTCGTGGAAGCGTGAAGGATGAATGTGTGGGTCTGCCCAAGCAGGGTGCATGTTCATCATGTTGGCTTTGGGTCGGACTTAACAAGGTGACCTAGATAGGATCTAGCGCCTTTAGGCATGGAGATGATCATGGCAAGGAGTTGCATATGACATCTTTCAAGAGTTGCATATGATGCAATTGGCAAGAGTTGCCTACCTGGAAGATCTGAGTTGTGGGTGACAGCCCAAGCTGGTCCATGACTTAGAAGATTTCAGGATCTTGACCCACTAGAGGATTGTACGCTGCAATCTTCCGAATTGATGGTGAGGGCTATCAATTTGAATGAAAAATAGTGGGAGCGGTAATTAATTAAAGGCCTAATTAACTATCATCAAATTTTATTCAAATCAAATCAAAAATGTTTTGACAAATGCAAATTTTCTCTTGTAGAATGGCAAAAGAATCATCTTTTAAAATGGGCAAATTAATTGAGAATAAATTCCATAACTGGTTGAGGACTGTGAGAAGTGTTCTGCACAATCCAGATATACCAGGAGCCTTAGAATCCATTCTATGTACGCTTAATGCATTAGTGAAGAAGAAAGTAGGTAAGGGAGAGAAGTGTTCTCTCGCCAAACCAATTTCTTCTACATGGAGAGGATGGAAGGAACAATGGAAGAAGAAGTCAGAGATAGAGATCTCTACTTCTGGTGTATACGTGATAGAGATCAACTTTACTACTTCTTCGTCATGGGTACTTGATACCGGATGCGGATCTCACATTTGTTCAAATGTGAAGGATCTTAAGAGAAGTAGGCCTTTATGGAAAGGCGAGGTTGAACTACATGTTGCTAATGGGGCAAGAGTTGCCGCCAGTGCCGTAGGAACCTATGAGTTAACTCTACCAAGTGGGCTAATAATAGAGTTGAAGAACTGCTATTATGTACCTGCCATAAATAGGAATATCATTTCTGTCTCTTGTTTGGACAAAGATGGATTTGAATTTCTTATTAAGAATGGAAAGTGTTCCATTTCTAAAGATGGGATCTTTTATGGCAGTGCCCCAATGTCTTATGGTCTATACTTGATAGACTTGGAGACAAGTGTATACAACGTAAACACCAAAAAGCAAAAACTCAATGACTCAAATGAAACATATCTTTGGCATTGTCGTCTAGGGCACATAAATGAGGAGCGCATTTCTAGACTCCATAAAGATGGTTATCTAGACTCTTTTGATTATGAATCAATAGAGACATGTGAATCCTGTTTGTTGGGCAAGATGACCAAGACTCCCTTTTCAGGTAAAGGTGAGAGAGCTAGTGATCTATTAGGACTCATACATACTGATGTATGTGGGCCTTTTAGAACTAATGCCAGAAATGGGTATTAATACTTCATTACCTTCACTGATGATTTCAGTAGGTATGGCTATGTGTACCTGATGAAGCATAAGTCAGAAACCTTTGAAAAGTTCAAGGATTTCATGAATGAAGTACATAACCAACTTGGTAAAAGTATTAAGGCACTTCGATCCGATCGAGGTGGAGAATACTTAAGCCAGGAGTTTGAGGACCTTCTGCAAGCCCGTGGTATTATATCACAGTGGACTCCGCCTGGAACTCCACAGCATAATGGTGTGTCTGAAAGAAGGAATCGCACATTGTTAGATATGGTGCGATCAATGATGAGTTTTGATGATCTTCCGATTTCCTTCCGGGGTCATGCTCTTGAAACCGCCACGTTTACACTTAACCGAGTACCATCTAAATCGGTTCAAAAGACACCATATGAGATATGGACTGGGAAGCGTCCCGATATGTCTTTTCTGAAGATTTGGGGTCGTGAGGCTTACGTTAGGAAAATGTTTCCTGATAAGCTTGGACCCAAATCCGATAAATGTTATTTTGTTGGACACCCCAAGGAAACGAGGGGATATTATCTATACCACCCTACTGACAACAAAGTGTTTGTTGCCAGGACAGTTGTGTTCCTAGAAAAGGAATTTATTTCCAAAGGAAGCAGTGGGAGGAAGATAGAGCTTGAAGAGGTTCAATCCCAACAAGAAAACATTGAACCGGTAGATGTACCAGAGGAAAATGTAGATTCACAAGGTGTTGTGGAATCTCAGTCTCCTCAGGTAACACAAGGACCTCATAGATCTAGTAGGACCCGCCTTGAACCTGAGAGGTTTGGATACCTTGTAACTCAGGAAGGTGGTGAGTTGATCATAGATGATGATCCAACTACCTACGTAGAGGCTATGGAGGGACCAGATTCTGAGAAATGGCTTGAAGCCATGAGATCCGAGATGGAATCCATGTACTCCAACAAAGTACAGACTTTGGTGGAACCACCTGAAGGGGTAAAACCCATAGGGTGCAAGTGGGTCTTCAAGAAGAAGACCGACATGGATGGCAATGTGCAAACTTATAAAGGCAGATTGGTTGCTAAGGGATTTCGACAAGTTCAAGGTGTTGACTATGACGAAACCTTTTCTCCAGTTGCCATGATTAAGTCCATCAGGATCATGCTTGCTATTGCAGCTTATTATGACTATGAGATTTGGCAGATGGATGTTAAAATCGCATTCCTTAACGGGAATATAAATGAGGATGTGTATATGACACAACCTGAAGGTTTTGTAGATCCAAAGAATGCCAATAAAGTCTATAAACTGCAAAGGTCAATCTATGGATTGAAGCAAGCATCTCGGAGTTGGAATCTTCGATTTGATGAGGAAGTCAAAGTGTTTGGCTTTTCTCAAAATGAAGATGAACCTTGTGTGTACAAGAAGGTTAGTGGGAGCTCGACCACATTCCTCATATTGTATGTGGATGACATACTTTTGATGGGGAATGATGTCTTAGCCTTAGAGAAGGTAAAGACTTGGCTTGGGAACACTTTCTCAATGAAGGACTTAGGAGAAGCATCCTACATTCTGGGAATTAAGATCTATAGAGATAGATCTAGAAGGCTTCTCAGACTAAGTCAGAGCACGTACATTGACAAAGTGCTGAAGCGGTTCAACATGGAGAACTCAAAGAGAGGAAACGTCCATGTGCTACATGGAGTCACCATCTCTAGAGCTCAATGTCCCCAATCTTGTGAAGAGAGGGAGCGGATGAATGGGATCCCATATGCATCAGCCATCGGATCCATCATGTACGCTATGTTGTGCACACGCCCAGATGTCTCGTATGCTCTCAGCATGATGAGTAGGTACCAGTCAGATCCTGGGGATGCTCACTAGATAGCCGTAAAGAACATACTCAAGTACTTGCGAAGGACTAAGGATCAGTTTCTTATTTACGGCAGCGAGGAAGAGCTGGTTGTAAAGGGTTACACCGATGCAAGCTTCCAAACTGATAAAGATGATTACAGATCGCAGTCAAAATTTGTGTTTTGCCTTAATAATGGAGCTGTGAGCTGGAAGAGTTCCAAGCAAGAAACAGTTGCCGATTCTACTACAGAGGCCGAGTATATTGCTGCTTCACATGCAGCAAAGGAGGTTGTGTGGATCAGGAAATTCATCTATGAACTTGGTGTAGTTCCCAGTAGCTGTGATGCAATTGAGCTTTATTGTGACAATAATGGAGCTATTGCACAAGCTAAGGAGCCCAGATCACATCAGCGGTCCAAGCACATACTGCGGCGCTTCCATCTCATATGAGAGATCGTACAGTGAGGAGATGTGAAGATTTGCAAGGTACCAACTGAAGACAACATAGCTGATCCACTGACTAAGGCCCTTTCTCAGTAGAAGCATGATGGTCATGCTAGGTCACAAGGAATGAGATTCCAAGGTGAATGGCTCTAAGTGCAAGTGGGAGTCTGTTGGTATGTATGCCCATAGAGCAATTCATATGATGATTGTAATGGGATACTTTGTAAATGATTTGAATAATAATAATAAAGGAAATTTCCGATCTATATGTTTAAACTATTTCTGAGATGATGGTGTAACATGATAGATGTCTAAAGAATGTTTTTACTCAATGACGTATGCTTTTAGGTTAAGGACCTAAACGATGAGATCATGCGGATGTTAAGAGTATACATTCTTGTTTAGTCCCTAGTCAGTTGTTATTGTGGAAATAACCATAGACATCAATAACACTAAAGACTAGATTGTGTGTTGGTTGATGACAGAATCTCATTAGTTATGATATAGAGATATCAAACCAAGCACATAGGTACTTGTTAGAGAACAAGGTACCGGACAGACCCACCGTGAGAGTGACACATGGAACCATGACTTGGTAGTCACAGTCAGCTTTCACAGTGATGGTGGTGAGTGTGATTCTTAGACCTGAAATCACTACACTCAACACATGTCGTTGGGTACACTTTGACATCATCAAACGCAGTCCTGAAACATGGGTTGTTATAAAGGTGATGATTGGGTGGCTTTGACACATGGGGCTTTTGAGGGGTGAGTGATAGATATGGGATTTGTCCCTCCCGAGGGAGTTTGATGTCCTTGGCCACTTGACGAGTAGGATTGAGAAAGGCATGCGCATGCACGTGTGAATCAATATGTGATATTGATGTCACACACATCTCACTCGGTCTGCTCTGAGATCAAGGAAATGAATGAACGTTGACAGGATGACTGTTCCATGCCTCGAGTTCATTCATGATATCAGTGACAAAGGAATTATACATTCACTGTAACACCATTCACAGATTATAGGATTGAAAGTTGTTCTCCAACTTTCTACTTTCACTTGGGTAGCACTGATGTGTGACTAGGCACCACTTTTTGCTTGTGAAGTCATAAGTGTTATGGACTTTCACTGCCAACGTGAAATGGACCTGCAGGGTCACACACATAGGATTTAACCTGGAAGAGGAGTTTTGTCCACAAGCAATGTTTAGATTGATTACTAAAGGAGTTTAGTAGTTCAATTAAACACTCACTCAATCTATAGCTCAATATCATAATGTTCAAGGCGTTGGACGCATTGATTGGAGTATTAGATTGATTGAAATCGCAATTGACTGATTCTACACAACCTACACTCCCAACTGATCAACTCATGTGATGAACCGGTCGGCTGAGGTTGCTGAACCGGTCGGCTCAAGCGTTGAGTCGATCGGCTCATGACAGGGTGAAACGACCGGTTCAAGTGTTGAACCGATCGGCTCACTGGTCGACCGAGCAACCTGAAAGTCAGGTCAGTGAGAATTTTCCTTTGGTTTCAATTTTCCCAATTTGATTGGAAATAGAATTGGTATTCGATACCAATTAGAAACAAAAGAAGGAAAGTCAATTTGAGTTGAACCTAGATCACGAACGAATCGACTAGAGTGTCCAACCGATCGGCTCAACGATCCAAACGATCGGCTGGAGTGTCCAACCGATCGGCTGGAGGGTCCAACCGACTGTTTTAGTTGTGAAACGATCGGTTCAAGTTCTGAGTTGGTTGCTTTTTGTGGAAAATCTCGAACCCTTCTACTCCTACTTTAGTCCCATATTTTCAGGTACAGAGAACCCTGTCCCATGACCAGCCTATATATATAGGGGTATTGGGGGCTTCTCAAAGTACAACTCAGTGCAAGCCGGTTGCTCTGCAAAGTTGTCCTTCTCTCTGGTTTTGGTAACCGAGAGAGAGACCGAGCAAGTGCTTCCCGTAAAGGGAGGTGCAACAAGGGAAAGACAATTGCATTTGCAATTGGCAGTAGGAGAGTGTGTTGGCGACTAGTACGTCAACAGGAGGGTGCGACTCCTTCCACTTCCTTGTGGTACAAGGAGTGTGGAGTTCCAGGTGGTCCGTGTGGACTACTTCAGAGGCGGGAGGTCACTGCCGCTCAGGAGGACAACTGTCATCCGACAGTCCGGTAGGAGGAGGAGTCATCAGTCCCGGTGCGACTAGGAGCTGCACAGACACCGTCCAAGATCGGAGGTGAAGACCGCGCAAGGCGCGAGGTATTGTCGCCGAGCAAGCCTCGGGACAAGGTATGATTCACAAACCATCTTTCCTATTATATAGACGTTGACACGTTTCCTTGTTCTGGGTTTTGGGGAGAAATTTTTTTTATTTCCGCTGCCTTCTCTGCCTCCCTTAAAACCCAATAACCACCGCCAAGGAAAGTTGTATGCCATGAGGGTTGAGGAAGCTCAAAACAATGATGAATTCATTGAAGGTATGTTGACCAACCTTTTATTTATTAACTTACTAGTAAGCCTTCAGAATATAGATAAATTGAACAAAGTGCTTACCCTTATGTGTCCAACTAGTCCTGGATGTCAGGAGAAATCCCTTTTTAGGGGAGATGAGTTGTAACATACAGAAATTCAGTACAAAAATTAATTGTTGAGATATAAAAAATAAGAATATCTTTTCTTAACCTTTTCATTCATATTTACACTTCATTTGAATTATGTTGAAATTTGGGCACCTAACTACAATTTGTCCCTATTTTGATCAAATTATTCCATTCAGACCACAACTGAAAATTAAATTCAACTCAAACACTTCGTATTGGAATCGCACAAAAAAATTATACAATACTTGTAATTAGATAATTACATATGTACTAGTTCAAAGAATAAATTTATTGGCCACCTCAGGATCATAAATATGGGGGTTTATAATTTTAGAATTTAGTTTAATGACACCTAAAGGTGTGGTGAAAATTTCAAGGAAAACTGGCATGTAACTTAGGATATACAAAATTTCAAAATATTGAAAATTTTATTTAAATGTGCCTTTTACTCCCAGTCAAACCAGGCTTTGACCCAGGTGCCGCTTCCTCACGCTGAAGCAGCACCGCAGCTGTTTTGTTCGGAGGAGCAATGACGAGGATGTTCTCCCTCATTTCTTGGTCATTTCTAGCAATTCAAAGTGCATTGAATTCACCTTTCAATCCTCTAACCCAAAATGCTACAGAAGGTACTACCATCAAAGCTCCCTAGAGCAAAGATAGAAATTGACGGACCTCAGATCGCTACATTGTGCCACCCAGAATCTTTTGGTAGAGCTTCACCTTGCTCTAGAAACCCTTAGGCCACCCTTTCCCTTGTATATATACCACCTTCGGTCCCAACGCCAAGATACACAACCCCAAACCCCTCACTGCATCTCCACCTTTCTCAATCTGTCGCTTCCCTCACCTCTGACACCACCGCCACCCCCTGCAATGGCGGAGACACATTTCTTCCACCCTAAAATGTCAGCCGTCCTCATGGGCCACAAACTCTCTGTTCTCCTTCTTGCCGGCAGAAGTAGCACTCGGCCTGGTGCACACCGACGAGCCTCCACCATGGCATCTCCTTCCCCGCCCTCTCCACTCTGACTTGCTTTCAGGTTCTGCCATCAATGACCATTGACCATCGTACTCCCTCAACCTGCTGCGCCGTCAGAGCCTCACCCAACACCACGACACATACCTGCGCCACCCTCCGCAACACGAGTACCACCAACCCTAGTTCCTACGGTGGTCGTAAGATGACCTTACTGCTACCAGCAGGGAGCATCACGGCTCCTGCGCTGCATCTAAGATCTACACATACCCCTCCACCGGCTTCTTTTCCTTTAGTCTGTTGTGCCGACGACCAGCGTTGAACCTCGCCAGCAACAACTAACTCCTCGACATTGTAACTACCACCACAGTGAATACCAGCAGGCGAGCCAACTACATGACCGTGCAGCCAAGCTGAGATCACAGCCAAGGCATCGAAACATCACAAGGTATATACACCACGACGTGTTCTATTCTATACATTAAATCAATCATGATCTACCATACAAAGGCAAGGTCAATAAATCCATACTATGATATATGAATCAAATTAAAAACGATGAATCACCCTAACCACCTAAAAGCCTTGCCTAAGCACATCTATATCACCTATGTAATATGTCTATTATGAAATCTAGGAGCTATAATGAAGCCTACAAAATGAACAGAAAATCAGGAAGTATCCTCAATAACTATAGTCCAGTATTTAAGACTAAATTCTTATAGTATTAAGTCCTATTTCCTTATTTATTAGTTTAATTATATTATTCGACCATTAAGAACCAACATGAGGGAATAAGTATATTAAGGAATAAATGTGGGAAACCAAAGGGCATACACTCGATGACCTTATTATAATACTACCTTATATATATCGAAGGATATTAAGGGACATATGTGGAAAAAATCAAATTCAATAGATTTAATATAATAGTTATAATACAAATTTTGCAACCTATAAAGGTGTAGAAAACCAATTTCTAGATATGGTTTCATAGTACAAATATATAAATATATGCACGTGGTCAATACTATATGTATTCTGTAATGGGTATGTAACATATAAATACATAAACCATGCACATAGTGAACATGGATAATGATTAGAATATGATATGTGACTATATGTATAAATATGGGTACCATACTAATGACTCACACGAGATGTTACAACAACCAAAAGCAATCATTCAAGGTGATACTCCTTAAGGGTAAAATGGTCATTTCACCTAATAAGAAACTAGAAAGTGATTCCAAGCCAAGAAACATCAAATAACTCTAATACCTCCTCTCTTTCTAGATTCTTGAGGAAATTTCATCGTTGATCTTTGTGTGCAACTTGATTGGAAGTTCTCGATTTCACAGGTACTTAATTCTTGATTATTTATTAAACTATTTATTTCCCTCTTAGATTTCATCTACATAACTCTGAAAAAGTGGTGAACCATTTTATTGGACTTTTCCTTATTGTTGAAGTTTACCACAACTACATTTGAAAGTTGAACATTATAGAGAAATCAAAATGTTGTAGATTTAGACATTGGCACAAAAAACTCAAAATATTGGCTAAAGAGTTTTGGCTCACTAGATCCAGTGGGTTACGACCCCCAGCCTTGTGCAGTGGATAATGGACAATTAGAGGTCCCACAGTACTGGTTACCCCCACAGGTGAAGTGTCGTTCTCTCATAGAGGGGAGAACACTAGGCATCTAGCCACTGGCGAAGAGAAAATATTAGATTGATTGTGCCAATAGATAAATCATTTTATTTTGAATAATTTGATATGTTGATATTTGTTTGAGGAATCTCATTGTTGATTCTAGTTACCACTCTGCATTATTGTACCCCTTTTGAAATTATCATGGTAGCTAGTTCATTTTTTGCTATTATCATAGTCCACCAAGCAATCTTACCCAAATTTGATCTATAACTCTTTATTTTTGAATAGTTCAATAATTGAATTAGTACCATCCTAGTTGACCCTATTTTCTTCCCTTTATGGGGTCCATGTGTTGTTTCTTTCCCTCTAGGAAATTCATGGACAGAAGGACCACCCCACGTTGAAGATTTTGATGCTAAGATTGGAGACTAAATGGCGAATGAGCATAAGGCTAAGTGTCCATTGTGATCCTATTTTCTTTAGTACTTTTAGCATTGTAGTCCCTAGAGGACAATACTCTTTATCTCATGTATTTTCTGAGAGAACAATAGTTATGTTTTCATTTTTTTGATGTTCAAGCTACTTTGTTATCATACATGGATGCATGGTGTAGAACTATGTCGTCACAGGTTCATTACTTTTTTAGTGGAGACATGGATTGTGTTTTGAAGAGAGAAAATTGTCTATTTTGATTGCAAATAATGTATAGGACTCTCTCAGTATTCATCAACGTTGGATGAGGCACATACTATAAATAAATAAAAAATGCAAGTATGATTGAGAAGAGAGACTCTTAGATAGATTTGGGTTCATGGTAGTATAGCTAGAACACTACTCCTACTCATACATTAAAAAATGATATTTTATCTTTGTGAACAAGATATCCAATTTTCTACCATGTGTGATTTCAGTTTTGTGTTTCCACACGCACACACACATATAGATGTATGTATTTATTCATCATTCTACCTTTTTATAATTGTGATATTAAATTTATGTGTATATCATTTCTAGTTATCTAACTCAAAAAATATTTTTAACAATTCTCTGACATTAAAGTTCTTTATATGCACTTGAAAAGTGAAAATATTATAATAAAATAACCATTCATTAAGATAACAAGTCATTTTCTCTCTAGCCATTCATGTGTCCCTAAAACTTCAGTAATTAGCATATATATCATAGCATACTCTCTCGGCCACTAGACCATCCTAAGACAACATTGATATGTTAGTTACGGACTCAACTAACCATTCCCACAACGTAACTCGTAACCAGGTCGAACTCCACATAATCTGCCCAACCTCTTGCCCACATTACTCTCTCTGATCTTATTTTATCTCAAGATTCATAGATCTAGGTGTTGCAATCCTTCCATGTTTTTCTATAGATAATCCAACCTCTACTCTCTATTCCATCTCTCTATCACTTCCACTCCCATGAGTGGGTAATGTTGCGATCATAGAAGAGGGGTCGGTGCATGTGGAGCTAGGGCTCTCTCTAAATGTATTAGAAAGGAGCGACGAATGATCGGGCCAGAGCGGGAGTTGTTTAGTTTCTGGGATCAGGGTCAGTTAACCAGGGTCTCAGCCTATGTTGGAGAGGGTGAGGGGTGGTGTGTTTCTGCCAATGGCGTTACACCATACTCAATTGAGATTTGAATAGATGCAACTCCGCAAACAGACTGTAAAGAGGCGAGATCACCTCTTTACTAAAATTTAAAGGAAATACAAACATCCACAATTTTAACAAAAATTGAGAGATTTTGAGGATGATTGCACAATATTCCAAGTAAATAAGCATGATTCTAGATACATAATAAAATGTCAATAGCAGCGGAAATAAAGAAATAACAAGCCTTCACATGGCTTTTATTGTTTACTACATGAATGATTTCTAAAAGAAAAGATAAGATAAACATGATCTAGCTATAGAAACCTAGCCATCCTTTCCAAACGCTAAAGATCAACTCCTGAGGGGAAACTTCCTTCAAGCTTGTCCTTCTCCTTGCATAGCACCGACACCTGGGTGGTTTGGAAGACACCCAGCAAGGGGAAAAGAGAGAAAAGTATGTGTTACAAGATTTATTCTAAAAGTGAGAAGAAAGTTGCAACAAGTAAAATAGGCTAGAGATTTATTGAAAAGTGAGACATCAAAGAGTATGAGGCTTTTTATAATGAAACTTGCCAATAACAAAAATAAATAAGAGTTTTGCATGTAAATTAATATGTCTACCTAACTAAGTAGGGTTGAGGCACCTACCGGACCCCTAACCTTAGGTGAGGGGAGAATAATACATTCCCAGTCACCTATATTATTATGGGGAGAATTATAAACATTCCCCTAGGGCGATTATATACATGCCCTCTGCGGGTGGTTGTACATAAGTACCACTACTTTATAATTAAATAGAACATTTAATTACATGCTAGCAAGGAGTTATGGCAAGATTAATCAAAATATTTAAATAATATGGCAGTGGGGTGTAAAAACCCAATCAAGGTAATATTACAACTAAATTTTGAGGCATAAACAATGTAGGTTTCAAAAATCAAGAATTAGGTCAGATTAAGCCTCATTAGGAAATATAGGTATTGGTATATAGTTTTCCCAACTGAAGAGGGTAGATGCACATACCTTAGACTCAGGTGTTCTAGAACCCTCTTTCCAACCCTTCACACGAAATCAGAACCCTCTTTCCCTAATTCATCATTAGATCTATAAATTAGAATTATATATTCTCATTAAAGATTGAAAACCCTAATACTACTAAATTTTCACGCAAACCATCAAATTAGACTCCAAAAACCTCACCATCGTCTTATTTAGGGTTTTCTGATCAAGATAACATATAATATTATATATTTTGAAGATATGGACTTTTAGGGTTATTTTTGGTGATTTTTAGTTAATTAAATCGACTCTAAAAATACGTTTTCACAATCATCAAAATCAAAACTCAAAAACATTTTTAATGAATAGATCTCGTCTTCCTGATTTCAAAACACTATTTATTTTTAATTTTTGACCATTGGAATAATTTATAGAAATTATTTTGTTTTGACCAATTAGAGAGTGCCACATAGGCACAGCGTGAGAGAGAGAGAGCTAGCAAGAGAGATGGAGATGGCAGAGGGGGCCCGCGTCCTATGACCTAGACCCGTTGTTGCTGGTGCGTGGGCCGCGGTTGGAGCTGGGTCAAAGGCGGGGCAAAAGACCAGGATACCCTCCGCGCGGACCAGAGAAAGAGGAAGGAGGAGCGAAGGGCAAGGCCGTAAAAACACAAAAAAATATGGGGATCGTCTTCCCCAGCCCGCCTCGACGGCTGAAGCAAGCAGCAAGCTGCTTCACGAGAATTTTATGCGATTTTGCCGTAGCACACCAAACACGACGCAAAGATATGCGATGGAAAGCCAAGGAAACAACGAATTTGACCATACCTTGGATTTGAAAGGAGGCCAAAAGAGCATAAAACGAGAGGCGCCGCAAGAGCAGGAGCATGAGGTGGATAGGTGGTGGTCAAGACGTCCACACAAACTAAAATTGAAGGCACATGCGAGTTGCTAAGGTCATGGCGGTCCTTGGGGTAGGTATATATATAGGCAAGGTAACCTAGACTAGGGTTTAGGTAGGGGAAGGTAGAGAGGGGCGGTGCAAGCTTTGGGCATCCCTCGAATATTCATAAAAATGTGAAATTTTTGGAATATATCGGTGCGGAATTTCACAAGGAATTCATAAAACCAAAAATTATCTAAATCCATCCAGTAAAACTCCGGATATATTGATTTGAAAATTGGAGGAGCAATGAACCTGTTGCCTTTTTTGTTTAGAGGAAGAAGACGACCGCGAGTCGTCAGATCAGTGAACCCGGGTCCACGAAGGACCCTGGGCCGTCCGATCTTGCAGATGGGATAAAGGGAAAGATTCCTAGTTGCAATAAAATTCAACCAAAGTTCATTTAAATTTTAAAGTTTTTTCTCTCTCTCTTTGTTTTGAGATCCAAACGACATCCAAAAATTACAAAATTTTATATCCTGGCTGTTTTTGACACGTAGAATCCAAATATGGAGTTATTTTTGCCTTTTGAGGAAGTTTGATAGGTTAAATAATTAAAATGTCATTTTCTCTTTCCTTCATCAAAAGAGGTGATAACATTATGTAAAATTTGTGTAACTTCACCCATAAGTCTCCCTAAGGTATTAGAACACGATTTTGTAATTATCTTTATAAGTTGAGATTATTTATTTATTTATTAAATAAATAGAAGATTCTATACCATCTCTCTCTCCTATTTTATTTATTATTCAAACATTATCCAAATTAGTTGCAAATTTGCCCAAAGGCTTATCTTTGTGCTTAGAATACGAATTTGGAGTTATTTTTCTAATTTGAGGGCATTAAGTATTTTATTTCACTTTATTGGCCTATTTCCTATTTTCTTTTGATAATGCCATTACTATTTACATTTATGTTTCACTTTAAATGATACTTGGCCCTTAAGTAACTTTTTGGTCAAGAAAATGAGTTTGAGTGTCAAATTATCGTTGTGGGTTTTAATTATAATTTTTGGTGCAATATGTTTCTCATTATCTTCTTTACTCATTAATTTCCATATTACCTTTAATTATTGCATTTATCTTCTCCTTTATATAAAATTCGGATTTTCTATTATTTCTCTTATTCTAGGAAGTGCTAGAAGGTTCTAGGACGAAATATTTTATTCTTTTTATTGCTTAGTGTACAATTTGCACTTTAGTCCCATTATCTAAAATCTAACTGAGGCATTTGTGCATACAACCTTATATCAAGAATATATGGGAAACATTTATCCAATAATCATCATAATTCCTCTAAATCAATTCCAAAGACATAAGGGATGAAAATGAAGGACAAAACTTATAGAAAAGGGTACAAAGAGGTACATAGTGGATTTTCAGTATGTTACAACACTCCACCCCTTAAAAAGGATTTCGTCCCTGAAATCTCATACAAAGAGGGAAGGGTGAGTACGTAACATCTCGTCTTTCAACTCCCAAGTGGTTTCTTCTAAACCATGATATCTCCACAAAACCTTTACTAACTCTATCTCCTTACTCTTCAGCTGCTTTGCTCGAGAGTCAAGGATTCTCACAGGTAGTTCTTCATAGGTCAGATTCTCATGAATCTCTACAGGTTCAATAGTGAGTACATGAGACAGATCCTTTACGTACTTCCTCAACACAGAGACATGGAACACATTGTGGATCTTATCATAAGCAGGAGGTAAGTCTAAGTGATATGCATAGTCTCCCACTTTATCTAAGATTTCAAATGGTCCAACATAGCAAGGACTCAACTTGCCTTTAACTTTAGATCTTGCAATAGAACGTATAGGCTTGATCTTCAGAAAAGCACAGTCTCCCACTAAGAAGCTTACATCAGACCTCTTTTTATCAGCATACATCTTCTGTTGGTCTTGAGCAGCTTTCATCCGTTTCTTTATCAACTGTACCTTCTCGAGCACCATCTGCATGTCATCGGTCCTCACCAGGGAACGTTCACCAACATCATCCCAATGCAAAGGCGAACAACAAGGTCTACCATAGAGAGCTTCAAAAGGTGGCGTACCAATACTAGCTTGGTAGCTGTTGTTGTAAGCGAACTCTGCTAACGGTAGATACCGATCCCAGGCACCACCCCAATCCATCACACAAGCACGTAGCAAGTCCTCTAGAATCTGAACTATTCTCTCGGACTGACCATCAGTTTGCGGGTGGTAAGCAGTACTGAAATGCAGATCAATACCCATCTCTTCTTGAATCTGACCCCATAAGCGAGAAGTAAATTTTGGGTCTCGGTCAGAAACTAACACAGTAGGAACACCATGCAAATGAACTATCCACTCCACATATAACTGGGCCATTTCAGCAACTTTATACGTGGTTTTGAACGACAAGAAATGAGCAGATTTTGTAAGCCGATAAATCACCACCCAAACAACATCATAACCTTTCTTGGACTTAGGAAAACCAGTAACAAAGTCCATTGTGATCTTCTCCCACTTCCATTCTGGAATCTCAAGAGGATGAAGAATACCATCGGGTCGTTGATGTTCAATCTTGACTTGCTGACATGTCAAGCACTTCGCCACGAATAAAGCTATATCATTCTTCATATTCTTCCACCAGAAGCTTCACTGTAAGTCCTTGTACATCTTTGTTGTGCCAGGGTGAATAGTGTATTTGGACCCATGAGATTCACTCAGAACCTTCTATCTCAAATCAACGACATTGGGAATCCAAAACCTTTGTCTGAAGTGGACACCACCATCCACTCCGACAGAGAAGTCAGATTGTGGTTTCTCAGATAAAGCTTTCATTTCTTCAAGCTCAGAACTCTCCAACTATGCAGCCACGACTTCTGAGATCCAAGTTGGTGTAATGGTCAAGCTGGCCATATGAACACACAACTTGTCTTCATCCACTGAATCGACAGGCTGAGGTCTCCAACTGGCCACATGTTCAAGATTTTCCCATACTGAACCTCTCAGAGCAGCACAAACAACATCCTTCTTGTGACTTAGAGCATCAACTACGACATTCGCTTTACCAGGATGATAGGTGATGGTGAAGTTGTAATCTTTAAGATATTCCATCCACCTACGTTGTCGCAAGTTCAGATCCTTATGAGTTAACAGATATCTCGGACTCTTGTGATCAGAAAAGACTTCAAACTTTTCACCATAGAGATAGTGTCACCAGATCTTCAAAGCATGGACTATGGCAGCAAGCTCCAAATCATGCGTAGGCCAATTTGCTTCATTAGGTTTCAACTGTCGAGAAGCATAGGCGATCATCTTTCCGTCTTGCATCAAAACACACCCTAAGCCTTGTCGGGATGCGTCGGTGTAGATGACATAGGGTATGCCCTCAACAGGCAAAGCAAGCACGGGAGCAGAAGTCAGGCTCATCTTCAACTTTTGAAAACTGTCCTCACATTCAGGGGTCCATGAGAACTTAACCTCTTTTTGAGTCAGCTTGGTCAAAGGTAAGGCCAACTCAGAGAAGCCTTTGATAAACTTCCAATAGTAACCGGATAGATAGAGGAAACTGGAGATTTTAGACGGGTTTCTTGGAGCATTCCACTTTTTCACAACTTCTACCTTCGCAAGATCAACAACTATATGACCGGCAGAAATCACGTAACCAAGAAACATAACTTCCCTTATCCAAAACTCACACTTTGAGAATTTAGCATATAATTGATTTTCTCGCAGCGTGTTGAGTACCATCTGCAGGTGCTCACGATGTTGCTCTAACGTCTCGGAATAAACCAAAATGTCATCAATAAACACCACTACGAACTTGTCAAGATATGGGCGGAATACTCGGTTCATCAGTTCCGTGAATACAGTAGGGGCATTTTTCAAACCAAAAGGCATGACCATGAATTCATAATGCCCATAACAAGTTCTGAAAGTTGTCTTCGAGACATCATCATCCCTTACACGCATCTGGTAGTAACAACTTCATAGATGCATCTTGGAGAACACTGTGGCTGACTTCAGTTGATCAAATAGGTCATCAATGCGCGACAACGGATAACGATTCTTCACTGTCACTTAGTTAAGCATGCGGTAGTCCATACAAATCCGCATTGAACCATCCTTCTTCTTCACGAACAGGACATGGGTTCCCCAAGGAGAGACACTGGGGTGGATAAAGCCCATGTCGAGAAGCTCTTCAAGCTGCTTCTTCAACTCAGCCAGCTCGACAGGGGCCAAGCGGTAAGGTGGCTTCGATATCAGTGAAGTTCTGGGTAATAGCTCGATGGAGAATTCCACCTCGCGAGTTGGCGGTAACCCAGGTAACTCCTCAGGAAAGATGTCTGGGAAGTCTTTCACCACATCAATGTGATCTAGGGCGGGAGGTGTAGCCTCGAGAACTATGGAGGCAAGGAAAGCTCTACACCCTTGTGAGACAAGCTTTTCCGCTTTAATTGCAGAGATGACAAACTGTCGCTCTTCTCACTTCTTGCCCTTGACACACATTTTTCCTTCAACAGGATGAACCAACTTAACCTTGGATTCCTCATAGTACAAGACAACTGTATACCTCTTTAACCAATCCATCCCCAAGATGATGTCAAAGACGGTCATATCAAGCAAGACGAAAACTATGGGAAACATTATCCCAGATATACAGAGGTCCATGGTAGGAGTTTGGAGGTATGAGGAGAAGATCTTACCACTAGGGGTTTTTATGTCTAACACATGATTCATAAACTCAGATTCTATTTCAAGCATAGAGGCAAAATGACAAGATATGAAGGTATTGTAGGAACCAGAATCAAACAGTGCTTTTAAAGGATGCATATTAAGGTGTAGTGTACCTTCAATCACTTCATGGCCTTCACCTTCTTCTTCATCATTGAGAGCGAACACTCTCCCATTCTGCCTTTCCACTAGTGGACACCTCGGGTTCTGGTTGTTGTTGTTGTTGTTGTTCCGCGGAGGCGGGTTCTATCTTAGCGGTTGCTGGGCATTATTCTCCCCTTGCTGGAAACGAGGGCAGTTGGGTCGGATGTGCCAGACTTGGCCGCACTCACGGCAGGTCGGTGGAGGACGGTTGTCATTACGAGAAGGCACATTGTTGGCAGGGCATCTTCCAGGAGGATGGTGGCGCTTGCACCTGTTGCAGCGATCACGTCTGCGGTTCTCATGCTGGTTCAAATTCTTCCTTTTGTTTTTGAAGCCATTAGAAGCTTGAAACCCTAGATATGACTCGATGGCGAGTGCCTTGTCCACCATTTGTTGAAAAGTGAGTGGCAGCTGTGGGACGAGGCTCTGGCCCACCTGATAGTTCAGACCTTCCAAGAACATGGTTGCTCTTCTATCAGCTCCGAGGTCGGTGGCGTAACGTTCTAGCAGCAGAAATTTCTGAACGTAGTCCGCCACGCTCATGCTTCCTTGCTTGAGACTATAAAACTCAGCCTCCTTCTTCCTCAGGAAAGCAGGGCAGATGTACTTCTCTCTGAACAACTTCAAAAACTGGGCCCACTCCATAGAAGAGGTGTCCCGAGTGCGGGCAACACCATTCCACCAAACGCGCACCGGTCCATTCAGCATGTACGTCACGAACCGAACCTTCTGGTGAGGAGGGCATGCCATACCCTCGAAGGTTTGATCCCCCATGTTCGGCTCACTTTCACCCTTGAAGTAGGGTGGCTGCATCTTGATGAAGTCGGTGAGGGCAAACTCCCTCGGCTTGTTGGCAGTAGCAGCAATGGTGTTGAGTTGTCCCATCATGGTGGAGGATAGCAACTGACGTAACATCGCCAGTTCCTGCTCAGGTGTGAAGGCGGGAGTACCAGAAGCAGTCTGGTTGACCGTAGGAGTTGCAGGAGTGTTGGGGTTGGTAGGGGTCGACTCCTGGTTCACGTTGTCGAACAAGTCACCTCTCTTGAAAATTAGGGTTATCATATTAGGTTCCCAGGAGTATATGATCATAGATGAGAAGAGAATAGAAATAGAGATGAGAAAAGGATATCTAGAATGCTATTGCCTAAAAGCATACTATTTCGGGCAATTCGTATCAGCGCAGGCCAGGCCGGTATCATGTGGGCACGAGAGTCCTCGTATACCAAGCTAGTGGTGCGGAGGAAATTTTTTCCAGCCCCCGAAACCCTGATCCTTTCTAGACACCCTTGCTTCAACGACATGCCCTAATAGTTGCCTAAAGGCTCTGATACCATGTTGTAAAGAGGCGAGATCACCTCTTTACTAAAATTTAAAGTAAATACAAACATCCACAATTTTAACAAAAATTGAGAGATTTTGAGGATGATTGCATAATATTCCAAGTAAATAAGCATGATTCCAGATACATAATAAAATGTCAATAGCAGCGGAAATAAAGAAATAACAAGCCTTCACATGGCTTTTATTGTTTACTACATGAATGATTTCTAAAAGAAAAGATAAGATAAACATGATCTAGCTATAGCAACCTAGCCATCCTTTCCAAACACTAAAGATCAACTCCTGAGGGGAAACTTCCTTCAAGCTTGTCCTTCTCCTTGCACAGCACCGACACCTGGTGGTTGGGAAGACACCCAGCAAGGGGAAAAGAGAGAAAAATATGTGTTACAAGATTTATTCTAAAAGTGAGAAGAAAGTTGTAACAAGTAAAATAGGCTAGAGATTTATTGAAAAGTGAGACATCAAAGAGTATGAGGCTTTTTATAATGAAACTTGCCAATAACAAAAGTAAATAAGAGTTTTGCATGTAAATTAATATGTCTACCTAACTAAGTAGGGTTGAGGCACCTACTGGACCCCTAACCTTAGGTGAGGGGAGAATAATACATTCCCAGTCACCTATATTATTATGGGGAGAATTATAAACATTCCCCTAGGGCGATTATATACATGCCCTCTGTGGGTGGTTGTACATAAGTACCACTACTTTATAATTAAATAGAACATTTAATTACACTCTAGCAAGGAGTTATGGCAAGATTAATCAAAAGATTTAAATAACACGGCAGTGGGGTGTAAAAACCCAACCAAGGTAATATTACAACTAAATTTTGAGGCATAAACAATTTAGGTTTCAAAAATCAAGAATTAGGCCAGATTAAGCCTCATTAGGAAATATAGGTATTGGTATATAGTTTTCCCAACTGAAGAGGGTAGATGCACATACCTTAGACTCAGGTGTTCTAGAACCCTCTTTCCAACCCTTCACACGAAATCAGAACCCTCTTTCCCTAATTCATCATTAGATCTATGAATTAGAATTATATATACTCATTAAAGATTGAAAACCCTAATATTACTAACTTTTCATGCAAACCATCGAATTAGACTCCAAAAACATCACCATCGTCTTAGTTAGGGTTTTCTGATCAAGATAACATATAATATTGTATATTTTGAAGATATGGACTTTTAGGGTTATTTTTGGTGATTTTTAGTTAATTAAATCGACTCTAAAAATACGTTTTTGCAATCATCAAAATCAAAACTCAAAAATATTTTTAATGAATAGATCTTCTTCCTGATTTCAAATCACTATTTATTTTTAATTTTTGACCATTGGAATAATTTATAGAAATTATTTTGTTTTGACCAATCACAGAGTGCCACGTAGGCACAACGTGAGAGAGAGAGCTAGCGAGAGAGATGGAGATGGCAAAGGGGGCCCGCGTCCTGTGACCTGGACCCCTCGCTGCTGGTGCGTGGGCCGCGGTCAGAGCCAGGTCAAAGGCGGGGCAAAAGACCAGGATACCCTCCGCGCGAACCAGAGAAAGAGGAAGGAGGAGCGAAGGGCAAGGCCGTAAAAACACAAAAAAAATATGGGGATCGTCTTCCCCAGCCCGCCCCGACGGCTGAAGCAAGCAGCAAGCTGCTTCACGAGAATTTTATGCGATTTTGCCGTAGCACACCAAACACGACGCAAAGATATGCGATGGAAAGCCAAGGAAACAACAAATTTGACCATACCTTGGATTTGAAAGGAGGCCAAAAGAGCATAGCACGAGAGGCGCTGCAAGAGCAGGAGCATACGGTAGCTAGGTGGTGGTCAAGACGTCCACGAAAACTGAAATTGAAGGCACATTCGAGTTGCTAAGGTCATGGCGGTCCTTGGAGTAGGTATATATATAGGCAAGGTAACCTAGACTAGGGTTTAGGTAGGGGAAGGTAGAGAGGGGCGGCGCAAGCTTTGGGCATCCCTCAAATACATCAAAATGCGAAAATTTTGGAATATATCGTTGCGGAATTTCACAAGGAATTCATAGAACCAAAAATTATCCAAATCCATCGAGTAAAACTCCGGATATATTGATTTGAAAATTGGAGGAGCAATGAACCTGTTGCCTTTTTCGTTTAGAGGAAGAAGATGACCACGAGTCATCAGATCAGTGAACCCGGGTCCATGAAGGACCCTGGGCCGTCCGATCTTGCGGATGGGATAAAGGGAAAGATTCCTAGTTGCAATAAAATTCGACCAAAGTTCATTTAAATTCTAAAGGCTTTTCTCTCTCTTCGTTTTGAGGTCCAAGCAACATCCAAAAATTACCAAATTTTATATCCTGGATGTTTTTGACGCGTAGAATCTAAATATGGAGTTATTTTTGCCTTTTGAGGAAGTTTGATATGTTAAATAATTAAAATGTCATTTTCTCTTTCCTTCATAAAAAGAGGTGATAACATTATCTAAAATTTGTGTAACTTCACCCATAAGTCTCCTTAAGGTATTAGAACACGATTTTGTAATTATCTTTACAAGTTGAGATTATTTATTTATTTATTAAATAAATAGAAGATTCTATACCATTTCTCTCTCCTATTTTATTTATTATTCAAACATTATCCAAATTAGTTGCAAATTTTCCCAAAGGCTTATCTTTGTTCTTAAAATACGAATTTGGAGTTATTTTTCTGATTTGAGAACATTAAGTATTTTCTTTCACTTTATTGGCCTATTTCCTATTTTCTTTTGATAATGCCATTACTATTTACATTTATGTTTCACTTTAAATGATACTTGGCCCTTAAGTAACTTTTTGGTCAAGAAAACGAGTTTGAGTGTCAAATTATCCTTGTGGGTTTTTAATTATAATTTTTGGTGCAATATGTTTCTCATTATCTTCTTTACTCATTAATTTCCATATTACCTTTAATTATTGCATTTATCTTCTCCTTTATATAAAATTCGGATTTTCTCTTATTTCTCTTATTCTAGGAAGTGCTAGAAGGTTCTAGGACGAAATATTTTATTCTTTTTATTGCTTAGTGTACAATTTGCACTTTAGGCCCATTATCTAAAATCTAACTGAGGCATTTGTGCATACAACCTTATATCAAGAATATATGGGAAACATTTATCCAATAATCATCATAATTACTCTAAATCAAGTCCAAAGACATAAGGGATGAAAATGAAGGACAAAACTTATAGAAAAGGGTACAAAGAAGTACATAGTGGATTTTTAGTATGTTACACAGACACACATGGTGGATTGACTTTCAAAATTTATAAAGACCTACACAAACAACCTACTTCTACAAAAACACTAACCCACAAGCGCACAGGGTCGTGTCGTAGTATAGGAGGGCAGCAAGTATAGGGTCGATCCATAGGGAGAAAAGGGGGACTAGAGCTAGGTTAGTTTTTGGGCTAGGTTCCTACTGCAGAGTCTAGGGTTGAAGGGTTTAAAGGTTGATTGCGCTGATTACACTTAAGATGAACAAGCAATCAATTAAAGGAAATCAAACAAGAACAAAACTCGAGTTAACCCTAGACAGTTCATTCTACTAAGCAAGAAAAGACAAGGCAAGAAAAGAACAATCTACACTCAGGCAAGTCAGGAGAAGGTCTACACTACACTAATCTAGCAAACAGGGGAAAAGAGCAATTAAAGACCTAAACTAGCAAGAGCAAAACAATAATAAAACAGGAAGCTAACTAATCAAGTAAAGAGCTAACTAAGCTAACACTAGCTAAGTAAGAAGGCAATTAGGGTTTTAAAGAAACAAAGAGAGGTGTGGGTTGTTTTAGGGATGCAATTATCAATTAGTTTGGGGTGACATATGAACATTATAGTCTCATTAAGATTATCAAACTAAACAACAAGCTAGAGTCTAATGAATTATCCTAAATTACTAACTGGCCATGGATATGCTAGGTTGTGTATATGGGAACTAGTCCCTAACACCCCTACTACCCTTGCGAGGCTCAATTGGGTTAGGGTTTAGGTGTAATTCAATTAGAGTCTAAACAAGCCTAGGTTTCTAGGTTACATGATGTTAGGATGATTAGGGGTTGAGGTTAGCAATGAGAGTGGAAGTGAGGTTTTAAGCCTCCCATCACCGACATTCTAGCCTTGAGAAAGCTCCATGCTACGCACACTAAGTTCATCTAATCCAGCTACTTATATCTCTCAAATACAGTTAGGAGAATTGGTTAGCATGTAGGAGGATGGGTATCTAGCTAGGGATCCATGAATTGGACCTAGGAGCAAATCCCAAAATTCACACATATAAGCAATTTCCCTAAATTTATAGGTGATTTCAAGCACAAACCAACAAGCAATTCATGAAGAGTGAGATGGAAATAGAACATAATATTAGCAAACAATATTACAAAGTTTACATATCATTTCCCCTCAACATGGTATTAAAGTAACATTTTTGGCCCTAAACAACCCACCTAAGGGGCCTAGCTACTCCTGGAAATGCAAATTACAAAAAGAATGGAGAAATAGGTAGAAGCAGCCATGGATCTCTGTGTAGATGGAGCAATTTCATCTTAAACTTCTGCAAAACGTCCTCCTCCTTCTCCAAGGTGCAAGGGGCATGGGATGATGGTGGAATAGGGTCCGAAAAACTAGGAAACTCGGGTTTTGGTGGTGAAAATGGTAAAATGGAGTGGAATGGAGGTGGAAATGGAGTGAAATGGGTGGAATGCAAAAATTGGGAGCTAGGAGGTGGTAGAAGGTAGTTAACCTCATGTTAGAGCCGCAACCTAGATATATATAGGTGTTGGGGAAGAAATAGGTCATGTGGGGGTAAAATGGGAAATGCAGTGCTAAAGTAGCTAGGTTTTTGTGAGTAGCACGGACGTGGTGGGGAGGGGTGAGAACGGTCGTGGTGGATGGGAATGACTGAGGTGAGAAATGGGGAAAAATCACAGGGACTTGGTTGGTTTTGAACTAGAAGTGGCACGGTCGTGGTTGTAAAGAAGTGAAATCACCTCTCTACTAATAATAATGGTATGCAAAAGACCAATGAATAATAGTGGAATAAAATAACAATGACTATATTCAATTATATAAAGGGTACATTAAAATTATCCCAATAAGGGTGTAATATGGATCTTAATATAAAAGGAAACTAAACTACATAAATTTGTCTCTAAGAAATAACTTAAGGGATAGGTCCAAGATGAAAGGATGAACTCCTTATCCCTAATCTTAGACTGGTTCATCATGCTCCTGTTGTTCACTCTTATACTAAACTTGGGTGGTTGGGATCACCCACCAAGAGGGGAAATAAAGTATGTGTCAATTAAAGGAATAAGGACAATTATAAACCAAAATATTGCATGATAAATATTTATATGCTAAGAGGGTCAAAAGTATGAAGCATGTAATAAATAAGAAGTCTGCCATGATAAACAATAATAAAGTTGCATGCATGAATAACATTATGACTACAAAAACTAATATAGGGCTGAGGCACCTACCTAACCTCAACCAATAGGTGAGGGAGAGTAACACATTCCCAAACACCAATATATATATATACATACATATATATATATATATATATATATATATATATATATATATATATATATATATATATATATATATATATATATATATATATATATATATATATATATATATATATATATATATATATGGGGAGAGTAATCACATTCCTCTGGGCGAAATAACATGTGCCCAACTCTGGGTGGTTGTACACATGTACACTACATTAGTTATTTAGTCAATAATTCATCATGTTGAGTAAATTAAATTGGTAGAGTGGTAATAAAAGCAATATAGCAGTGGGGTTCAAAACCCATGAAATAATTGAAGTAAAGGTGCCAAAAGAAGGCAATAAAAAGATTAAAGGCTAAGAATATTCCTCATTGGAAATATTAGGGTTGGATATCAAAATGCCCAACTGAAGGAACAAGTGTACACACTCATGCATAAATATGGTTGCACATACACATACATAAATAGGATTGCACATACCTTAATAGAGTTCTAGTTATTTCGTTCACCAACTTGGTTGTATCCAAGATCACTTTAACCTAGTTACAATGTATATGTATGCATTAGGGTTTCATATATCATAAAGTTTAAGAAAACCCAATTTTTGACCTTCTAGGAAAACCTTCAATTTAGGACTCAAAACTCGGACCAATCGATCAGTTGGATTCTCTTGATTAAGAAAACATATTTATTAAATTTGGAGTTAAAATGAATTAGTTATCAATTTTAGGGTTTTTATATAATTAAAATAATGTGTCTAATAAACATCAAAATAGAGATGTAAAACAAGACTTGAGAACCATAAAATAACATTCTACTTGAAAAATGCTTTCCAACGAATATTTATTCATATTTTTCTGAGGATCATAGGATTTACTATGAATTTCCAAAACTGACCAATCAGAATATAGGGAAATGCCACAGAGGCGGCCTTTTTAACATTGGTATCTTGGACCCAGTTGAGGTGGACCTATCCGGGACAACCAACTAGTGACAAGATTCACCACTGTGGATCTGCGGTCAAAGAACTACCAGGACGCGAAAAGACACAAATGCCCTTGCAAGATTAATCTTTCAATCAATATGGTGGGGATGCTAAGGTCAGGGATCTCCCCCTTGCATCCATGGTGAGTTCTCGCTATCTGTATGGGAGGATCAACAATCAAAACCCAAAAAAAAATATTGTTTGCGGGAACTGATGTCGTCAGAGACTTACTGACACCAACCTGAGCACATAGAGACAGAGCTCGGTGTCAGGAAAGCATCGGAGTAAGGCTATAGGTTATGACACCTCAGGGTAAGGCACGACAAACTGGAAATAGGGGGATATGGCGGTTGGGTTCACAGATGCTCACTGCCAGATTAATTTGTCTGTGCAGCGCCTAGGGCCGAGGCAAGGTCTTTGTCGCCGGAGTTGAGGAGCAAGCATGTCTGAGAGCTTGGGGCTAGAACAAGTGAAAATGGACTAGGAGGAGGAATGAGTACAGTCTGTCGATGCCTTAGGGGATGTTTGGTTTGGGATCCAATCTGGACTAGGTGTTGTCTTTTTGTGCCACGTAGGCGCTAATCCCAACTAATCCAGTTGGGATCCAATCTTGTTTTGTTTGGCAAAAATCAGACTGACAAGTCCATTTTGGATTCCTTAATCCTCTAATCTAGACCAAGTCAGTCCTGCTATTAGCAGGATTTTGGGATCCCAGTCCGAATTTGAATCTGTCTTTTGTGTTATTTTGTTTATATGCCAGACTGAAAACACAAGTTATGAGACTAGTCCAATTTAATGAGTGTTTGCATTGGGATTTGGCTGCCAAACAAACGCAGAATCAAATCTAGATAAACTAATCTGGGTCTATCAACTAACCCAGTCTGAATTTCATAATCTCGATCTCGAACCAAACATGGGCTTAGGGTCCTTTAAATAGGTGAAGGAGGGGCTATGGTGGCGAACATCGAGGAGCCTATTTTAGGTGTTCGTACATAGTCCATGGGGGAGGGTAAGTGATATCTCATTCAAAATGAGAGGGAGAGAGAGCGAGACGAAACTACTGGCACAAACATTTTGTAAAAGTGTCAAGAACTGAGGGAGAACGAAGTCGGGGAATCAAAGCCTGTGAAACAACTTCTGACTCGCGGAAGTAACATATGAAGAAGATGATGATATGACCGTTCGATTGGTTTAGATTTTTGGATGATTTAATACTGGCCGTCAGATGGCACGCATGTGATGGAAATAGCAGATGTATCATGTGATAGCAAAAATGAAACCAAACTATAGGTTAATTTCTCACATTAATGAAATCACATTAAAAACCATAGTTACACTATAGTCAGACACATTTGATTCATTTGGTGGGGAAAATATGGGTCAAATGACCTCAAATTTAGACCATAGACTAATATTAATGTCTAGAATAATGCTATACAATTAGATTTTCGTTTTACACAAGATTTGATCCTTAACCACTATATTGGCCATTAATATATATATTAATGTATTAAACAGGGTGAATTAATATAAAAAGGTTTTCTAATTAAATATTTGGGTGAATATTCGAGATAGACAACCTATATTAATTTCAAGAGTCATATCTCACCACATTATTCTCTTTTAAGATTTATTGCCACCTAGGAGGAGAGAGAAAGGAAAATAGGATTATTATCTAATTAACTGACTCAATACCACATTATTTCTCATTTCTTCTTCTGAAAGGTCACAGAACCTCTAAATTAATATAATCTACTAATTGTCTCTCATTAGTGGTCATTTTGCATTATTAGACTCTAATTAACACACTAGTTGATATACTTGTGGATAAATCCATTCATTGTAATAAATGTGAGTCAAATATAATTCAAACCATTAAGTATATCTCAATTTCAACATTGAGGACAAAGAGGATAGAAAAGGTAGGAAAATTTAGGAAAAAGACCAAAAGGATATGAAGGAAATGGAAAGCTTGAAAATGGGTTAAATTGCAAATAAATTTGAGTTTCACTATGTTATAGCACTCGACCCCTCAAAGAGGATGTAGTCCCCAAAATCTCGACAAGAGGGAAGGGTGAGTATGTAACATCCCAACACTAAGCAACTAGGTAGTTACTTCTAATATATGGTACTTCACATGCTCTATTCATAAGTCAGGCTTTCATAATTCATTGAGGGTTCCATTATTCATATTAACTTTTTTTAAATATAACACAATAAACATTTTGGATTATTAGCATTATCTTCATTATGAAGTTACATCATCCTAAATGTTCTATTATGTCATGTTATATTCACTTTGTTGTCAGAAGAATTACATCTCAACATTATGTACAATTCATATGTATTTCTTATTTACTCATTAGGAATTTTAAGCACAATTAGGGTTTACAAAATCATCTCAATATTTATTAATATATTAGATCACAATCATTAATAATTTGTATTTATACTCCATTATCCTCATATTACCATCATGTAGAATTATCACCAATTATTTTGTAAGATATAGATAATATTATCTAACAAGTTATTAAGTCTATAATAAATATTAATAATTTCACATTAATTTTTTTAATATATATTACACATTGTCACATCACCTTTCATACTCATATTAATGTCATAATTAATCATTTTCTCCTATTTATTCACTTCTTATTATAATTTATACACATTTAACACCACATTAGGCATGTGTGTATATTTTTCTAAATACAGTTATTCATAACTCATATTACAGTCATCCTATGTATACAAGGTGGAATAGGTTAAATAGTTGATAAACTGATTCATATACCAAGTTATGATTAGGTGATTAATGAGTTGTGTATTAGAGAGTAAGGTGATATGCATTATGTATATTGATGACTTTATTAATCTATGATTAGGTGATTATATTTCATCTATATGTATCAAGGTATATTATCCTATGATGACACTTAATGTCACTAATGTATCATGATGGCATTAAGGATATATATATATATATATATATATATATATATATATATATATATATATATATATATATATATATATATATATATATATATATCGAGATTATCCCAATAAGGGTGTACAAAATATGGATCTTAAGATAGAGGGAAACTAAACTACATCAACTTTTCTCCAACAAATAACTTAAGGGATAGGTCCAAGATGAAAGGATGAACTCCTTATCCCTAATCTTAGCCTAGTCCATCATGCTCCTGCTGGGCACTCTGATCCTAAACCTGGGTGGTTGGGATCACCAAACAAGAGGAGAAATAAAGTATGTGTCAATTAATGGAATAAGGACAATTGTAAACCAAAATATTACATGATAAAAATTTAATATGCTAAGAAGGTCAAAAGTATGAGGCATGTAATAAATAAGAAGTATACCATGATAAACAATAATAAAGTTGCATGCATGAATAACATTATGAATACAAAAACTAATCTAGGGCTAAGGCACCTACCTAACCTCAACCAATAGGTGAGGGAGAGTAACACATTCCCAAGAACCTATATATATATATATATATATATATATATATATATATATATATATATATATATATATATATATATATATATATATATATATGGAGAGTAATCACATTCCCCTGGGAAAAATAGCACATGCCCAACTATGGGTGGTTGTATACATGTACACTACACTAGTTATTTAGTCAATAATTCATCATGTTGAGTAAATTAAATTGGTAGAGTGGAAATAAAATCAATATAGTAGTAGGGCTCAAAACCCATGAAGTAATTAAAATAAAGGTGTCAAAAGAAGGCAATAAAAATATTAAAGGCTAAGATTATGCCTCATTGGAAATATTAGGGTTGGGTATCAAAATGCCCAACTGAATGGACAAGTATACACACTAATGCATAAATAGGGTTGCACATACACATACATTAATAGGATTGTACATACCTTAACGTAGAGTTCTAATTATTTCTTTCACCAACTTGGTTGTATCTAAGACCACTTTAACCTAGTTATAATGTATATGTATGCATTGGGGTTTCATGTATTATAAAGTGTAAGAAAACCCAATTTTGGACCTTATAGGAAAACCTTCGATTCAGGACTCAAAACTTGGACCAATCGATCACTTGGATTCTCCTGATTAAGAAAACATATTTATTTATTAAATTTAGATTTAAAATAAATTATTTATCACTTTTAGAGATTTTTATAATTAAAATAATGTTTCTAGTAAACATCAAAACAAGGATGTAAAATAAGACTTGAAAACCATAAAATTGCATTCTACTCGAAAAATGCTTTCCAACGAATATTTATTCGTATTTTTCTTGAGGATCATATGATTTAATATGAATGTCCAAAAACTGACCGATCAGAAAATAGGGAAATGCCACAATAGCGACCTTTTTATCCACTGGGATATTGGGCCCAGCTGAGATGGACCTATCCGGGCCGATCAACTAATGAGAAGACTCGCCACTGTGGATCTGTGGTCAAAGAACTACCAGGATGTAAAAAGACGCAAATGTCCTTGCAGGATTAAATGTTCAATCGACATGGTGGGGATGCTAAGGTCTGGGATCTCCCCCTCACATTCATGGCAAGTGTTTGCTATCTGTAGGGGAGGAATAATGATCAAATCCTAGATAAAAAAAGATCGTTCACATGAACTGATATCACCGGAGACTTACTCACACCAACCCGAGCCCATAGAGATAGAGCTTGGTGTCAAGGAAGCACCAGAACTCAGGATCCCCCACCGCAAGGGGGGAACGAGGGAGGAGACTTTGAAACTCAAAAATCATCATGAAAATGCAATGAAGATAGAAACCAAGGTCTCAAACGCACTCGTGGAGTCAAGGCGAGGTCAGCGGTACAAATTATGTGACTGGAGACCACTGGATGGACATAGAAATGGGTGTCACGAGGTACATAGGTCAGTCTATAGGACACGATGCCTCAGGGAAAGGCACGATGAAATGGCAGTAGGGGATATGGCATACGGTTCATAGATGCTCATTGGTGGACCAATTTGTCTAAGGCAACACCAAGGGTTGGGGCAAGGTTTTTGTAGCTGGAGATGAGAAGCAAGCATGTCTGAGAGCTTGGGGTTAGAACATGTGAAATTGGATGGGGAGGAGGCATGAGTACAGTCTGTTGATGCCTTAGGGTCCTTTAAATAGATGAAGGAGGGGCTATGGTGGTGTCTTCAGATCTGGGGTGGAGAACAATGAGGAGCATGTTTTGGGCATTTCGTCCATAATCCATAGGGGAGGGTAAGTGATAGCTCATTCAAAATAGGAGAGAGAGATGAGACTATTGGAGCAAAAGTTTATGTGAAAGCATCGAGAATTGAGGGAGAACAAAGTTGGGGAATCAAAGCATGTGACACGACTTTTGACTCGTGGAAGTAACAGATGAAGAAGATGATGATCCGACCGTTTGATCAATTTAGATTTTTGGATGATTTAATATTGGCCGTCGGATGGTGCGCATGTGATGGAAATAGCAGATGTAGCGCGTGACAGCAAAAATGAAACCGAACTATAGGTTAATCACTCGCATTAATGAAATCACATTAAAACCACAGTTACACTATAGTCAAACACATTTAATTCATTTGGAGGGGAAAACATGAGTCAAATAACCTCAAATTTGGATCATAGACTATAATTAATGTCTAAAATAATGTTATACAATTATACCTTTGTTTTATACATGATTTGACCCTTAACCACTATATTGGCCATATATATTAATGTATCAAAGAGGGTGAATTAATATAAAAAGTTTTTCTAATTAAATCTTTGGGTGAATATTTGAGATAGACTACCTATATTAATTTCTAGAGTCATATCTGACCACATTATTCTCTTTTAAGCTTTATTGCCACCTAGGAGGAGAGAGAAAGGAAAAGTGGATTATTCTCTCATTAACTAACTCAATACCACATTATTTCTTATTTCTTCTTCCAAAAGGCCATATAAAGTCTAAATTAATATAATCTACTATTTGTCTCTCATTAGTGGTCATTTTGCATTATTAGACTCTAATTAACACACTAGTTGAGATCTTTGTGCACAAACCCATTCATTGTAATAAATGTGAGTCAAATATAATTTAAACCATTAAGTTTTTCTCAATTTCTACATTTTGGACAAAGAGGATAGAAAAGGTAGGAAAATTTAAGAAAAGGCCAGAAGGAAATGGAAAGCTTGAAAATGAGTTAAATTGCAAATAAATTTGAGTTTCAGTATGTTACAGTGGTGGTCACCATGGCCATGGTGACTTGGATTTCTCAGCCTGTTCTCTACTCCACGACCATTCTTCTGTGGGGGTCACATGGTTGTGCAATGTGGCATGGCCGTTCTGTAGTCAATCCACCATGATCGTTCTAAGTGGCACGACCATGGTGATTTCTGCTTTACATGGAGGTGACTCTATTGATTTGCAAGTATGCTAGCACGGCCGTTCTGTGGTACCACGACCGAGCTAGTCTCTGGATCAGCACTTGGACTTGTTTCTTTAGATTTTCTTGGACATATTTGCTTCAATGGAGCTTTGGCCACTAGGGGTAGGCTGAGGGAGTTTCACACTTCACTTTGAACCTCTCTAAGGGTAGAGAAACATTATAATTACTCATCCTCTCTCTCTTCCATCCAATCATTGTCCGAATGCCTAAAACATGCAAATAATGTCCATAAGTGCATTTTATACAAATATGTATATTGAGGGAAATATTATGTAATTAATAGATATAGATGTTATTGAAATGCAATATGATACAAGATGAAGCCCTAAAATAGGGATGAATCACCACCCCAAACTTAAAATATACTTGTCCTCAAGTATGCTCCAACTCAATCTCTCTACAATTTTCCACAATCAAGAATTGACAAATGTAATGAAAAAGGTGATTATTGCTGAATGGGATCAATGTTGATGAAGTGCATGCATTCCACCTCTCTCCTTTCCTACTTTCACAAACCAATCATGAAAAGAGCACAAAGTATATGAACTTTAAATATAGCGTATAGAACACACAAGCTATCCATATTTCTTTCATGTAGTTCTGGGTAGACTGTTTCATGATGGCATTAATCAATGATGACTAGGAGTGTTGTTTCACCTTCATTCATTCGATCTTATGCTTCAAATCATACCAAGTGACCCACGTGGATGTGGAAAAAGGGTGAAGTGAGCTAGGTTTCATGTTTCCTAGCTCAATGAGTATGAAAATGGAAGAAAGGATTGCGGTAAGATTTTGGAGTGCTTTTACACACTTATCTTTTCTTTATTTAGATGCTCTTAAATAGGAAAATCTTTTATTTTCTTTTGCATTTTTTTTCTTTTCCCTTGGTGAGATAGGCCATATGGCGATGAGAGTGAAACAGGAAGATATAGATGTGGCCACCCCAAACTTTCAGAGGTGACCGCGGCTAATATGTGCACTTTGGCATCTTTTCATGAGGCAGAGGGGTAATAAGATGGTGAATGAAAAGTCATGTCAAAGAGGGGTCACTAGTGTGGTTCTCAACATAAGGTCTCCTGCATGAAAATTAATCCAACTCTTCATCCAACAATTTCACACTACATGAATGAACAACATGAAATTGATACTTCTATCAAGTGATTTCATTGGCACTAAGTGCTCATAGCTTACTCAAGTCACAATTCAACCAAAACATTCACAAACACAAGAGAGGTGATGCACATGCAAAAAATCAAGAATTTATAGCATTTAGCAATAAACATTGATAATTCACTTGCATTTGTCAAAGGTTGTCATTTTTAATCCAAAGAGTATAGATTGGGTCAAAACACACTTTTAGGCAAGAAATCTCAAATTTGGGAAAAATTGGCCCAAACGGAGCCAAGTTTCCTTCAATCACATCTAAGCCTACATTATTGAATAAAAAGCAGTAAATAAGAAAATCATAGCTAAAACATGCAAAAATTACCAAAAATCTACATGATATACAATGCATGACAAAAAGAGCAATTTTTTTAAAAATTATGCAAAATTGCAAGAAAATAACTATATGACATGCATGTATGCAAAGAAAAAGCAAACAAAACAAAAGTAAATGGCAGGTGAAATGCAAAATGAGTGTGAAAATGAGATAAGGGCATACCGCCCTACCACCCCAAACTTTTGAATCATGTTGTCCTCAACATGACAATAAAGTCTAGGAATGATAGGGTAGAAGATCACTGCGGTGGCGGTGCTTCTCCTAATGGTGGAGGAAGCTGGTAATAGGAACTCCAGTAGTCTGACTATGGAGGTGGGTAATTGTCTTGAAATGCTGACAACGAACTCCACCAATCTTCCCCCTACTGGGGGTTCCTCTAGTGAGAAACATTCTACGGTAAGAGCATGAGAGGCATTCAAATAACTTCTCAAAGTGGTCACTTTTTCACCATCCAACCATATGGATTGAAAATATACCTTATTATTTACCTCCCAAAAAAATTTCATTATCATAGTACCTATATTGCATGCATAACAAGGGAATATTTTTCAACGCTCAATATTGAGTTTCAGACTGACCGTTGGATGTAAAATGTGTATATTGTATATATGGACATGTAAAAGATATCCAATTGCAATGATTTTTTCTGTGAAGGTAAATAAAATGATGTTCTTCCCATTTGTAAGGTTTGATATATATATACACACACACACACACACACACACACATATATATATATATGTCTCTTTGTGTGTGTGTGTGTTTGTGTGTTTGAAACCCGATCATGCTTCTAATATAATGGGTTATGTAACATACTGAAATTCAGTACAAAATTTAATTTTTGAGATATAAAAAATATTTTTTTAACCTTTTCATTCATATTTACACTTCATTTGAATTATGTTGAAATTTGGGAACCTAACTACAATGTGTCCCTATTTTGATCAAATTATTCCATTCGGAACACAGCTGAAAATTAAATTCAACTCAAACTCTTAGTATTAGAATCGCACAAAAAAAATATACAATACTTGTAATTAGATAATTACATATGTACTAGTTCAAAGAATATATTTATTGACAACCTTGGGATCATAAATATGGGGTTTTATAATTTTAGAATTTAGTTTAATGACACCTAAAGATGTGAAAATTTCAAGGAAAACTGGGATGTAACTTGGGATATACAAAATTTCAAAATATTGAAAATTTAATTTAAATGTGCCTTTTACTCCCGGTCAAACCAGGCTTTGACCCGGGTGCCGCTTCCTCACGCTGAAGCAATGCCGCGACTGTAATGTTCAGAGGAGCAACGGCGAGGATGTTCTCCTCATTTCTTGGTCATTTCAAGCAATTCAAAGTGCATTGAATTCACCTTTCAATCCTCTAACTTGACGACTACGTCCCCAGGAGCCCAAAATGCTACAGAAGGTACTACCATCAAAGCTCCCTAGAGCAAATATAGAAACTGACGGACCTCAGATCGCTACATTACACCGCCCAAAATCTTTTGGTAGAGCTTCACCCCGCTCTAGAAACCCTTAGGCCACCCTTTCCCTTGTATATATGCCACCTTCGGCCCCAACGCCAAGATACATAACCCCAAACCCCTCGCTGCATCTCCACCTTCCTCAAAATGTCACTGCCCTCACCTCCGACACCACTGCCACCCCCTACAACGGAGGCGACACATCTCTTCCACCCTGAACTGTCAGTCGTCCTCATGGGCTACAGACTCTCTGTTCTCCTTCTCGCCGACAGCCGTAGCACTTGGCCTGCTGCACACCGACGAGCCTCCACCATGGCATCTCCTTCCCCGCCCTCTCCTCTCTGACCTACTTTCAGGTTCTGCCACCAACGACCACTGACCATCGTACTCCCTCAACCTGCTGCGCTGCCAGAGCCTCACCCAACACCACGACACATACCTGCGCCACCCTCCACAGCACGAGTACCACCAACCCTAGTTCTTACGGTGGTCGTAAGATGACCTTGCTGCTACCAGAAGGGAGCATCACAGCTCCTGAACTGCATCTAAGATCTACACATACCCCTCCACCACCTTCTTTTCCTTTAGTCTATTATGCCGACGACCAACGTTGAACCTCACCAGCTACAACTAACTCCTCGACGCTGTCACTACCACCACAGCGAATACCAGTAGGAAAGCCAACTGTATGACCGTGCAGCCAAGCCGAGATCACATCCAAGGCATCGACACATCACAAGGTATATACACCATGACCTGTTCTATTCTATACATAAAATCAATCACGATCTACCATACAAAGGCAAGGTCAGTAAATCCATACTATGATGTATGAATCAAATTACAAACGACGAAACACCCTAACCACCTAAAATCCTTGCCTAAGCACATCTATATCACCTATGTAATATGTCTATTATGAAATCTAGGAGCTATAATTAAGCCTACAAAATAAAGAGAAAATCAGGAAGTATCCTCAATAACTATAGTCCAATATTTAAGACTAAATTCTTATAGTATTAAGTCCTATTTCCTTATTTATTAGTTTAATTATATTATTCGACCATTAAGGAACAACATGAAGGAATAAGTATATTAAGGAATAAACGTGGGAAACCAAAGGGCATACACTCGATGACATTATTATAATACTACCTTATATATATCTAAGGATATTAAGGGACATATGTGAAAAAAATCAAATTCAATAGATTTAATATAATAGTTATAATACAAATTTTGCAACCTATAAAGGTGTAGAAAACCAATTTCTAGATATGGTTTGATAGTACAAATATATAAATATATGCACGTGGTCAATACTATATGTATTCTGTAATGGGTATGTGACATACAAATACATAAACCATGTACATAGTGAACATGGATAAAGATTACAATATCATATGTGACTATATGTATAAATATGGGTACCATACTAATGACTCACATGAGATGTTACAACAACCAAAAGCAATCATTCAAGGTAATACTCCTTAAGGGTAAAATGGTCATTTCACCTAATAAGAAACTAGAAAGTGATTCCAAGCCAAGAAACATCAAATAACTCTAATACCTCCTCTCTTTCTAGATTCTTGAGGAAATTGCATTGTTGATCTTTGTGTGCAACTTGATTGGAAGTTCTCGATTTCAAACATGTACTTAATTCTCGATTATTTATTGAACTATTTATTTCCCTCTTGGATTTCATCTACATAACTTTGAAAAAGTGGTGAACCATTTTATTAGCCCTTTCCTTATTGTTGAAGTTTACCACGACTACATTTGAAAGTTGAACATTATAGAGAAATCGAAATGTTGTATATTTAGACATGGGCACAAAAAACTCAAAATATTGGCTAAAGAGTTTTGGCTCACTAGATCTGGTGGGTTACGACCCCCAACCCTACGTAGTGGATAATGGACAATTTGAGGTCCCCCAGTACTGGTTACCCCCACAGGCGAAGTGTCATTCTCTCATAGAGGGGAGAACACTAGGCACCTAGCCACTGACGAAGACAAAATATTAGATTGATTGTGCCAATAGATAAATTATTTTATTTTGAATAATTTGATATGTTGATATTTGTTTGAGGAATCTCATTGTTGATTCTAGTTACCACTCTGCATTATTGTACCCCTTTTGAAATTATCATGGTAGCTAGTTCATTTTTTTCTATTATCATAGTCCACCAAGCAATCTTACCCAAATTTGATCTATAACTCTTTATTTTTTAATAGTTCAATAATTGAATTAGTACCAGCCTAGTTGACCCTCTTTTCTTCCCTTTATGGGGTCCATGTGTTGTTTCTTTCCCTCTCGTAAATTCATGGACAAAAGGACCACCCCACATTGAAGATTCTGCTGCTGATATTGGAGACTAAATGGCGAAGGAGCATAAGGCTCGGTGTCCTTTGTGATCCTCTTTTCTTTAGTACTTTTAGCATTGTAGTCCCTAGAGGACAAAACTCTTTATCTCATGTATTTTCCAAGAGAACAATAGTTATGTTTTCATTTTGTTAATGTTCAAGCTACTTTGTTATCATACATGGATGCATGGTGTAAAACTATGTCGTCACATGAAATGGTATCAAAGCTATCAACAATCGGCATCTACCTTTGCTCTGAATTAGGGTTCCATATAGTTTCTCTTATTAACACTTAACATTTCTCATTTCTAGGAGAGGTAACCTATTTGACTTTGAGAAATCTGAACCTGATATGCCAAATTTTAATAGTGAAGGGTACTATACCCCCTCCCCACCTCGATCAAAGAGGAAAAGCAGGAATCATACCCCCTCGGCGGAGAAGAAAGGAAAGCACCATATCTCCTCATCCGAGATGAAAAGAAAATCCTCTTCTTATAAAAGAAAGTTGTACTATGCCCCCTCACCAAAGAGAGATCAACCTTCTCATCACGAAGGACCCCCTTCACCCCCAAAGGTCGATGCAGCTACCCAATTGGCCCAACTTCAATCAATCTTGGGGATAGCCATGAAAGGGTTCATTCATTGAAGTGGTGGGCTCAAGGAACCTACGCTCACTGATTTTCTGAAGATGAAGCCTTCTGAGTTCAAAGTGGAAAGTGAACGAGACATAGTGGAGAAAGCTGAGGATTGGGTTTTGACCACTCAGGATATACTGGAAAGTATGAGTTGCCCATTACACTTATGGGTCAAGTATGATGCCTTCGTGTTAAAAGGAGCGACAAAAGTTTGGTGGCAAAATCTGTCTAGTACCCTCCCTAGAGGTACAACGTCATTGGAATGGGAGGAATTCCTCAAGATCTTTCATCGCCAATATGTCCTCCAATCTGTGCTCATCCAGAAAGAAATGGAATTCAATTCCATTCGCCAAGGGAGTGACTCTGTAGCTGAATTCCTTCATCGTTTCACCCTCCTTGAAAGGTATGCAACTAGTATTATTGAGCAAAGAATGATCCACGTTTTCATGAAGGGATTCAACTAAAGTCTGAGTGACATCTTGGCCCCTCAGTTCCCTCTAACGTTTGATCAGTTGGTTGCTAAAGCACAATACACTGAGATGCACCTGCATAACTTGGGCCATTCTGCACCCCCGAAAAGTAATAACAATAGTATTGGGAATAATCAACACCGTAGCAACAACAACCATGGAGGCAATCAACAATGTCAGAATGAAAATAATAACAAAACTCATTCCTCCATCCCAGATCCTTGTTACAACTATGGGAAGAGGCATCATGGAGAATGCTACCATCCTTCGCCTCTTTGCTTCAAGACAGGCCACCGCAATGCAAATTTCCCTGAGCCTTGAAGAAACAATAGCACTCCTCGTACAAATGCTCAGGATACCCCACGTCAAGGAAGCAACAACAATAATAAGCTTTTTGCCGCCCAAAAGCCTACAGAGCACTGCCAAGGAAAGTTGTATGTCATGAGGGTTGAGGAAGCTCAAAACAATGATGAATTCATTGAAGGTATGTTGACCAACCTTTTATTTATTAACTTACTAGTAAGCCTTCAGAATATAGATAAATTGAACAATGTGCTTACCCTTATGTGTCCAACTAGTCCTGGATTTCGGGACGAAATCCCCTTTTAGGAGAGATGAGTTGTAACATACCAAAATTCGGTACAAAATTTAATTGTTGAGATATAAAAAAATAAAAATATCTTTTCTTAACCTTTCACTTCATATTTACACTTCATTTAAATTATGTTGAAATTTGGGAACCTAACTACAATTTGTCCCTATTTTGATCAAATTATTCCATTCGGACCATAACTGAAAATTAAATTCAACTCAAACACTTAGTATTGGAACCGCACAAAAAATATACAATACTTGTAATTAGATAATTACATATGTACTAGTTCAAAGAATAAATTTATTGACCACCTCAGGATCATAAATATGGGGGTTTATAATTTTAGAATTTAGTTTAATGACACCTAAAGGTGTGGTGAAAATTTCAAGGAAAACTGGCATGTAACTTAGGATATACGAAATTTCAAAATATTGAAAAATTTATTTAAATGTGCCTTTTACTCCCGATCAAACCAGGCTTTGACCCGAGTGCCACTTCCTCACGCTGAAGCAACGCTGTAGCTATTTTTTTCAGAGGAGCAACAATGAGGATGTTCTCCCTCATTTCTTGTCTGTTTCAAGCAATTCAAAGTGCATTGAATTCTCCTTTCAATCCTCTAACCCGATGGCTACGTCCCCAGACGCCCAAAACGCTACAGAAGGTACTGCCATCAAAGCTCCCTAGAGCAAAGACAAAAATAGACGGACCTCATATCGCTACATTGCACCACCAAAAATCTTTTGGTAGACCTTCACCTCACTCTAGAAACCCTTAGGCCACCCTTTCCCTTGTATATATGCCACCTTCGGTCCCAACGCCAAGATACACAACCCCAAACCCCTCGCTACATCTCCACCTTCCTCAAAATGCCACTACCCTCACCTCCGACACCACTCCCACCCCCTACAACGTCGGTGACACATCTCTTCCACCCTGAACTGTCGGTTGTCCTCATGGGCTACAGACTCTATGTTCTCCTTCTCGCCGGCAGCAATAGCACTCGGTCTGGTGCACACCAACCAGCCTCCACCATGGCATCTCCTTCCCCGCCTTCTCCTCTCTGACCTTCTTTCAGGTTCTTCCATCAACGACCACTGACTATCGTACTCCCTCAACCTGCTGCGCCGCTAGAGCCTCACCCAACACCACGACACATACCTGTACCACCCTCCGCAACACGAGTACCACCAACCCTAGTTGCTACGGTTGTCGTAAGATGACCTTGCTGCTACCGGCAAGGGAGCATCACGACTCCTACGCTGCATCTAAGATCTACACATACCCCTCCACCACCTTCTTTTCCTTTAGTCTGTTGTGTCGACGACTAGTGTTGAACCTCACCAACCACAACTAACTCCTCAATGATGTCACTACCACCACAACGAATACTAGCAGGTGAGCCAACTGCATGACTGTGTAGCCAAGCCGAGATCACAACCAAGACATCGACACATCACAAGGTATATACACCACGACCTGTTCTATTCTACATAAAATCAATCATGATCTACCATACAAAGGCAAGGTCAATAAATCCATACTATGATGTATGAATCAAATTACAAACGACGAAACACCCTAACCACCTAAAAGCCTTGCCTAAGCACATCTATATCACGTATGTAATATGTCTATTTTGAAATCTAGGAGCTATAATGAAGCCTGCAAAATACAAATTTTGCAACCTATAAAGGTGTAGAAAACCAATTTCTAGATATGGTTTCATAGTAAAAATATATAAATATATGCACGTGGTCAATACTATTGTATTCTGTAATGGGTATGTAACATACAAATACATAAACCATGTACATAGTGAACATGGATAATGATTAGAATATCATATGTGACTATATGTATAAATATGGGTACCATACTAATGACTCACACGAGATGTTACAACAACCAAAAGAAATCATTCAAGGTAATACTCCTTAAGGGTAAAATGGTCATTTCACCTAATAAGAAACTAGAAAGTGATTTCAAGCCAAGAAACATCAAATAACTCTAATACCTCCTCTCTTTCTAGATTCTTGAGGAAATTGCATCGTTGATCTTTGTGTGCAACTTGATTGGAAGTTCTCGATTTCAAACATGTACTTAATTCTCGATTATTTATTGAACTATTTATTTCCCTCTTGGATTTCATCTACATAACTCTGAAAAAGTGGTGAACCATTTTATTAGCCTTTTCCTTATTGTTGAAGTTTACTACAACTACATTTGAAAGTTAAACATTATAGAGAAATCGAAATGTTGGAGATTTAGACATTGGCACAAAAACTCGAAATATTGGCTAAAGAGTTTTGGCTCACTAGATCCGGTGGGTTACGACCCCCAACCTTGTGCAGTGGATAATGTAAAATTAGAGGTCCCCCAATACTGGTTACCCCCACAGGTGAAGTGTCGTTCTCTCATAGAGGGGAGAACACTAGGCACCTAGCCACTGGCGAAGACAAAATATTAGATTGATTGTGCCAATAGATAAATCATTTTATTTTGAATAATTTGATATGTTGATATTTGTTTGAGGAATCTCATTATTGATTCTAGTTACCACTCTGCATTATTATACCCCTGTTGAAATTATCATGGTAGCTAGTTCATTTTTTGCTATTATCATAGTCCACCAAGCAATCTTACCCAAATTCGATGTATAACTCTTTATTTTTTAATAGTTCAATAATTGAATTAATACCAGCCTAGTTGACCCTATTTTCTTCCCTTTATGGGATTCATGTGTTGTTTCTTTCCCTCTGGGAAATTCATGGACAGAAGGACCACCCCACGTTGAAGATTCTCCTGCTGAGATTGGAGACTAAATGGCGAAGGAGCATAAGGCTAGGTGTCCTTTGTGATCCTCTTTTCTTTAGTACTTTTAGCATTGTAGTCCCTAGAGGACAAAACTCTTTATCTCATGTATTTTCTGAGAGAACAATAGTTATGTTTTCATTTTTTTGATGTTCAAGCTACTTTGTTATCATACATGGATGCATGGTGTAAAACTATGTCATCACAGGTTCATTACTTTTTTAGTGGAGACATGGATTGTGTTTTTGAAGAGAGAAAATTGTCTATTTTGATTGCAAATAATGTATAGACTCTCTCAATATTCATCAAAGCTGGATGAGGCACATACAATAAATAAATACAAAATGCAAGTATAATTGAGAAGAGAGACTCTTAGCTAGATTTGGTTTCATGGTAGTATATCTAGCACACTACTCCTACTCATACATAAAAAAATGATATTTTATCTTTGTGAACAAGATATCCAATTTTTTGACCATGTGTGATTTTAGTTTTTTATTTCCACACACACACACACATATAGATGTATGTATTTATTCATCATCCTACCTTTTTATAATTGTGATATTAGATTTATGTGTATATCATTTCTAGTTATCTAGCTCAAAAGATATTTTTAACAATTATCTGACATTAAAGTTATTTATATGCACTTGAAAGGTGAAAATATTATAACAAAATAACCATTCATTAAGATAACAAGTCATTTTCTCTCTAGCAATTAAAGGAAATCAAACAAGAACAAAACTTGAGTTAACCCTAGAAAGTTCATTCTACTAAGCAAGAAAAGATAAGACAAGGCAAGAAAAGGACAATCTACACTCAGGCAAGTAAGGAGAAGGTCTACACTACACTAATCTGGCAAACATGGAAAAAGAGAAATTAAAGACCTAAACTAGCAAGAACAAAACAATAATAAGACAAGAAGCTAACTAATCAAGTAAAGAGCTAACTAAGCTAACACTAGCTAAGTAAGAAGGCAATTAGGGTTTTAAAGAAACAAAGAGAGGTGTGGGTTGTTTTGGGGATGCACTTATCAATTAGGTTGGGGTGACATATGAACATTATAGTCTCATTTAGATTATCAAACCAAACAACAAGCTAGAGTCTAATGAATTATCCTAAATTACTAACTGGCCATGGATATGCTAGGTTGTGTATAGGGTAACTAGTCCCTAACACCCCCTACTACCCTTGTAAGGCTCAATTGGGTTAGGGTTTAGGTGTAATTCAATTAGAGTCTAAACAAGCCTAGGTTTCTAGGTTACATGATGTTAGGATGATTAGAGGTTGAGGTTAGCAATGAGAGTGGAAGTGAGGTTTTAAGCCTCCCATCACCGACATTCTAGCCTTGAGAAAGCTCCATGCTAAGCACACTAAGTTCATCTAATCCATCTACTTATATCTCTCAAATTAATATGGTTAGGAGAATTGGTTAGCATGTAGGAGGATGGGTAGCTAGCTAGGGATCCATGAATTGGACCTAGGAGAAAATCCCAAAATTCACACATATAAGAAATTTGCCTAAATTTATAGGTGATTTCAAGCACAAACCAACAAGCAATTCATGAAGAGTGAGATGGAAATAGAACATAATATTAGAAAATGATATTACAAAGTTTACATATCATTTCCCCTCAACATGGTATTAAATTAACATTTTTGGCCCTAAACAGCCCACCTAAGGGGTCTAGCCACTCCTGGAAATCCAAAATACAAAAAGAATGGAGAAATAGGTAGAAGAAGTCAGGGATCTCTATGTATATGGAGAAATCTTCATCTTCAACTGCTGCAAAACATCCTCCTCCTTCTCCAAGGTGCAAGGGGCATGAGATGATGGTGGAATAGGGTCCGAAAAACTAGGAAACTAGGATTTTGGTGGTGGAAATGGTGAAATGGAGTGGAATGGAGGTGGAAATGGAGTGGAATGGGTGGAATGCAAAAATGGGGAGCTAGGAGGTGGTAGAAGGTAGTTAATCTCGTGTTAGAGATGCAACCTAGATATATATAGGTGCTGGGGAAGAAATAGTTCATGTGGGGGTAAAATTGGAAATGCAGTGCTAAAGTAGCTAGGTTTTGTGACTATCACGGACGTGGTGGGGAGGGGTGAGAACGGTCGTGGTGAATGGGAACGACTGAGGTGAGAAATGGGGAAAAATCACAGGGACTTGGTTGGTTTTGAACTAGAAGTGGCACGGTTGTGGTCGTAAAGAAGTGAAATCACCTCTCTACTAATAATAATGGTATGCAAAAGACCAATGAATAATAGTGGAATAAAATAACAATGACTATATTCAATTATATAAAGGGTACATTAAAATTATCCCAATAAGGGTGTAATATGGATCTTAATATAGAAGGAAACTAAACTACATCAATTTGTCTCCAAGAAATAACTTAAGGGATAGGTCCAAGATGAAAGGATGAAATCCTTGTCCCTAATCTTAGACTGGTTCATCATGCTCCTGTTGTTCACTCTTATACTAAACTTGGGTGGTTGGGATCACCCACCAAGAGGGGAAATAAAGTATGTGTCAATTAAAGGAATAAGGACAATTAAAAACCAAAATATTGCATGATAAATATTTATATGCTAAGAGGGTCAAAAGTATGAAGCATGTAATAAATAAGAAGTCTACCATGATTCACAATAATAAAGTTGCATGCATGAATAAAATTATGACTACAAAAACTAATATAGGGCTGAGGCACCTACCTAACCTCAACCAATAGGTGAGGGAGAGTAACACATTCCCAAACACCTAAATATATATAAAAACGGGGAGAGTAATCGCATTCCCCTGGACGAAATAACACATGCCCAACTCTGGGTGGTTTTACACATGTACACTACATTAATTATTTAGTCAATAATTCATCATGTTGAGTAAATTAAATTGGTAGAGTGGTAATAAAAGTAATATAGTAGTGGGGTTCAAAACCCATGAAATAATTGAAGTAAAGGTGCCAAAAGAAGGCAATAAAAAGATTAAAGGCTAAGAATATGCCTCATTGGAAATATTAGGGTTGGATATAAAAATGCCCAACTGAAGGAAGAAGTGTACACACTCATGCATAAATAGGGTTGCACATACACATACATAAAGAGGATTGCACATACCTTAATAGAGTTCTAATTATTTCTTTCACCAACTTGGTTGTATCCAAGATCACTTTAACCTTGTTACAATGTATATGTATGCATTAGGGTTTCATATATCATAAAGTGTAAGAAAGCCCAATTTTTGACCTTCTAGGAAAACCTTCAATTTAGGACTCAAAACTTGGACCAATCGATCCGTTGGATTCTCTTGATTAAGAAAACATATTTATTTATTAAATTTGGAGTTAAAATGAATCAGTTATCAATTTTAGGGCTTTTATATAATTAAAATAATGTGTCTAATAAAAATCAAAAGAGAGATGTAAAACAAGACTTGAGAACCATAAAATCACATTCTACTTGAAAAATTCTTTCCAACGAATATTTATTCATATTTTTCTGAGGATCATAGGATTTACTATGAATTTCCAAAAACTAACCAATCTGAATATAGGGAAATTCCACAGAGGCGACCTTTTTAACATTGGTATCTTGGGACCAGTTGAGGTGGACCTATCCGGGATGGCCAGCTAGTGACAAGATTTTCCATTGTGGATCTCTGGTCAAAGAACTACCAGGATGTGACACAAATGCCCTTGCAAGATTAATCTTTCAATCGATATGGTAGGGATGCTAAGGTATGGGATCTCCCCCTTGCATCCATGGTGAGTGCTCGCTATATGTAGGGGAGGATAAACGATCGAAACCCCCAAAAAAAGATTGTTTGTGGGAACTGATGTCGTCAGAGACTTACTGACACCAACTTGAGCACATAGAGACAGAGCTCGGTGTCAAGAAAGCACCGGAGCTCAGGATCACCCCACTGCAAGGGGGGGAATGAGGGAGGAGACTTTGAAACTCAAAAATCATCTTGAAAATGCAACGAAGATGGAAACCAAGGTCTCAAGCGCACTCGTTGAGTGGAGGTGAGGTCACCGATACAAACTATGTGACTAGAGACCACTGGATGGCCAAAGCAATGGGTGTTAGCGAGGTCCACATGTCAGGCTATAGGACACGACACCTCGGGGTAAGGCACGACGAACTGGCAATAGGGGGATATGGCAGGTGGGTTCATAGATACTCACTGCCAGACTAATATGTCTGCGCAGTGCCTAGGGCCGAGGCAAGGTCTTTGTCGCCAGAGATGAGGAGCAAGCATGTCTGAGAGCTTGGGGCTAGAACATGTGAAAATGGACTAGGAGGAGGAATGAGTACAGTCTGTCGATGCCTTAAGGGATATTTGGTTTGGGATCCAATCCGGACTAGATGTTGTCTTTTTGTGCCACATAGGCACTAATCCCAACTAACCCAGTTGGGATCTAATCTTGTTTGTTTGGCAAAAATCAGACTGACATGTACATTTTGGATTCTGTAATCCTCTAATCTAGACCAAGTCAGTCCTGCTATCAGTAGGATTTCGGGATCCCAGTCCGAATTTGACTCCGTCTTTTGTGTTATTTTGTTTATATGCCAAACTGAAAACACAAATTACAAGACTAGTCCAATTTAATGAGTGTTTGCATTGGGATTTGGCTACCAAACAAAAGCAGAATCAAATCTAGATAAACTAATCTGGATCTATCAACTAACCTAGTCCTAATTTCATAATATCGATCTCGAACCAAACATGGGCTTAGGGTCCTTTAAATTGGTGAAGGAGGGGCTATGGTGGCGAACATCGAGGAGCCTATTTTGGGTGTTCGTCCATAGTCCACGGGGGAGGGTAAGTGATATCTCGTTCAAAATGAGAGGGAGAGAGAGAGACGAAACTACTGGCACAAAAAATTTGTGAAAGCGTCAAGAACTGAGGGAGAATGAAGTCGGGGAATCAAAGCCTGTGAAACAGCTTCTGACTCGTGAAAGTAACATATGAAGAAAATGATGATCCGACCGTTCAACCGGTTTAGATTTTTGAATGATTTAATACTGGCCGTCAGATGGCACGCATGTGATGGAAATAGCAGATGTAGCACATGACAGCAAAAATGAAACCAAACTATAGGTTAATTTCTCACATTAATGAAATCACATTAAAAACCATAGTTACACTATAGTCAGACGCATTTGACTCATTTGGTGGGGCAAATATGGGTCAAATGACCTCAAATTTGGACCATAGACTAATATTAATGTCTAGAATAATGCTATACAATTAGATTTTCGTTTCACACAAGATTTGATCATTAACCACTATATTGGCCATTAATATATATATATATATATATATATATATATATATATATATATATATATGGGCCCATCTTTATTGCCCGCATAGGTAGCTACCTGCCCACCCTTCCGACCACTTTTTTTGAATTTTTTTTTCAAAATTGCAGAGGAGCATTTTATCTAGCTCCCCAAAAAATTTCATCCAAAAATAATATCATTTGCCCCACCAAAATAAAAAAAACCCGTCCTTATATATATCTGATGTATATTTTGTACAGAGTTACTCTTTTAGTCGTGTAGTTACTTTCTTATCACCATAGTTACTTTTTTGACAGCAGAGTTACTTTTGTGGCCAGAAGAGTTACTTTTTTGGCTGCTGGGTAGCGAAATTCCAGGCTACCCGCACGGGCAATGAATGAACGCCATATATATATTAATGTATTAAAGAGGGTGAATTAATATAAAAAGGTTTTCTAATTAAATCTTTGGGTGAATATTTGATATAGACAACCTATATTAATTTCAAGAGTCATATCTCACCACATTATTCTCTTTTAAGATTTATTGCCACCTAGGAGGAGAGAGAAAAGAAAAGAGGATTATTCTCTCATTAACTAACTCAATACCACATTTTTTTCTCATTTCTTCTTCTAAAAGGTCACAAAAACTCTAAATTAATATAATATACTAATTGTCTCTCATTAGTGGTCATTTTGCATTATTAGACTCTAATTAACACACTAGTTGAGATATTTGTGCACAAACCCATTCATTGTAATAAATGTGAGTTAAATATAATTCAAACCATTAAGTATATCTCAATTTCAACATTGAGGACAAAGAGGATAGAAATGGTAGGAAAATTTAGGAAAAAGACCAAAAGGATATGAAGGAAATGGAAAGCTTGAAAATGGGTTAAATTGCAAATAAATTTGAGTTTCACTATGTTATAGCACTCGACCCCTCAAAGAGGATGTAGTCCTCAAAATCTCAACAAGAGGGAAGGGTGAGTATGTAACATCCCAACACTAAGCAACTAGGTGGTTACTTCTAATATATGGTAATTCACATGCTCTATTCATAAGTCAAGTTTTCATAGTTCATTAAGGGTTCCATTATCCATATTACATTTTATAAAATATAACACAATAAACATTTTGGATTATTAGCATTATCTCCATTATGAAGTTACATCATCCTAAATGTTCTATTATGTCATGTTATATTCACATTGTTGTCAGAAGAATTACATCTCAACATTATGTACAATTCATATGTATTTCTTATTTACTCATTAGGATTTTTAAGCACGATTAGGGTTTACTAAATCATCTCAATTTTATTAATATATTAGATCAAAATAATTAATAATTTGTATTTATACTCCATTATCCTCATATTAACATCATGTAGAATTATCACTGATTATTTTGTAAGAAATGGATAATATTATCTAACAAGTTATTAAGTCTATAATAAATCTTAATAATTTCACATTAATTTTTTATATCTATATTATACATTGCCACATCACCTTTCATACTCATATTAATGTCATAATTAATCATTTTCTCCTATTTATTCACTTCTTATTATAATTTATACACATTTAACACCACATTAGGCATGCGTGTATATTTGTGTAAATACAGTTATTCATAACTCATATTAGAGTCATCCTATGTATACATGGTGGAATAGGTTAAATAGATGATAAACTGATTCATATACCAAGTTATGATTAGGTGATTAATGAGATGTGTATTAGAGAGTAAGGTGATATGCATTACATATATTGATGACTTTATTAATCTATGATTAGGTGATTATATTTCATTTATATGTATCAAGGTATATTATCCTATGATGACACTTAATGTCACTAATGTATCATGATGGAATTAAGGATATATATATATATATGTATATATATATATATGTATATATATATGTATATATATATGTATATATATGTATATATAGAGATTATCCCAATAAGGGTGTACAAAATATGGATCTTAAGATAGAGGGAAACTAAACTACATCAATTTGTCTCCAAGAAATAACTTAAGGGATAGGTCCAAGATGAAAGGATGAACTCCTTATCCCTAATCTTAGCCTAGTCCATCATGCTCCTACTGGGCACTCTAATCCTAAACCTGGGTGGTTGGGATCACCAAACAAGAGGAGAAATAAAGTATGTGTCAATTAATGGAATTAGGACAATTGTAAACCAAAATATTGCATGATAAAGATTTAATATGCTAAGAAGGTCAAAAGTATGAGACATGTAATAAAAAAGAAGTATACCATGATAAACAATAATAAAGTTGCATGCATGAATAACATTATGAATACAAAAACTAATACAGGGCTGAGGCACCTACCTAACCTCAACCATTAGGTGAGGGAGAGTAACACATGCCCAAGCACACACACACACACACACACACACACACACACACACACACACACACACACATATATATATATATATATATATATATATATATATATATATATATATATATATATATATATATATATATATATATATATATATATATATATATATATATATATATGGGGAGAGTAATCACATTCCCCTGGGAAAAATAGCACATGCCCAACTATGGGTAGTTGTACACATGTACACTACACTAGTTATTTAGTCAATAATTCATCATGTTGAGTAAATTAAATTGGCAGAGTGGAAATAACATCAATATAGTAGTAGGGTTCAAAACCCATGAAGTAATTAAAGTAAATGTGTCAAAAGAAGGCAATAAAAATATTAATGGCTAATATTATGCCTCATTGGAAATATTAGGGTTGGGTATCAAAATGCCCAACTGAATGGACAAGTATACACACTAATGCATAAATAGGGCTGCACATACACATACATAAATAGGATTGCACATACCTTAATGTAGAGTTCTAATTATTTCTTTCACCAACTTGGTTGTATCTAAGACCACTTTAACCTAGTTATAATGTATATGTATGCATTGGGGTTTCATATATTATAAAGTGAAAGTAAACCCAATTTTGGACCTTCTAGGAAAACCTTCGATTTAGGACTCAAAACTTGGACCAATCGATCACTTGGATTCTCCTGATTAAGAAAACATATTTATTTATTAAATTTAGAGTTAAAATAAATTAGTTATCAATTTTAGGGCTTTTATAATTAAAATAATGTTTCTAGTAAACATCAAAATAGGGATGTAAAACAAGATTTGAAAACCATAAAATTGCATTCTACTAAAAAAATGCTTTCCAACGAATATTTATTCATATTTTTCTTGAGGATCATATGATTTAATATGAATTTACAAAAACTGACCAATCAGTAAATAGGGAAATGCCACAATAGCGGCCTTTTTATCCACTGGGATCTTGGGCCCAGCTGAGGTGGACCTATTCGGGCCAGCCAGCTAATGAGAAGACTTGCTGTTATAACCTCGATTTCTCCAAATTATGTAATGAAATAATAAAGGTTCTTTTTAAAGAAAAATGAAATTCGTGGTTTATATGATGAATTGTTTGAATGGATTGAGTGGATTGTGTATGTTTTCTTATTGGGCCTTTGAGGCCGTGGAGCCTAATGGAAAGATTAAAAGAAAAACAAAAAGAAATGAAAAAAGAATTTCATTTAATAAAGGAAGATATGAGGAAAATAAAATGAAATGATTTTAAGGCTAAGATATTTTCCCAAAATAATATTTCGCTTTATAGAGATTCCTTGGGGCTCAAGGAACTCAGGATAATTAGATAGTGGCCAAGGAAATAAAGAAAATGTGGAAAATACCATTAATTAGGAGATAACTTGAAATTGGAGTAAAGAACTTGTTTCCTTGGGATAATAATTCCAAATTTTGCACAATAAGAGATAAACATGTGAATGACTTTCCTTTAAAATTTGAGTCCAAAAGGACTTATGAATTGAGAGTTATTAATTTTCCAAGTTATCTTCAAAATAAGGATTTTCCTTGTTTTATTGGGAATTTATTTTCCCTTTTGTTTTGAGCACGAACGACGCTGACCGTTGGATTTTAATCCAACGGATCTCGGTCATCGTCGAGAGTCCTAGAGGGACTCGGACTGTGGCGCCGACAGGGGTTTTTCCCCTCGCTTTCCGGACCGGTGCAGTGCATGTGCACTCGCGTTTTGTGTCCCATTGGGATCGGGAGGTCCGGGCGAAGGATCTAGACCTAGGATTTGATGGGTTTTGTGGTGTATTCTAGAAACGCCCAATCGGGCCAAGGTATGGGATGGCGGCAGGGTTGGGAAACCCTAGAGAGGCCCTCGTGCCCTATAAATAAGGGTCCTTCGAGTCGGGAGCACCTTCACTATCTCAAACGGAGGCTTGTAGACCCTCGACTCTCTCTCTCCCTCTCAATTGCCCTAGCTCCGGCGAGAACTCTGCCTTGCTCCGCCGCGGCTCGAGCAGTAAAGAAGAAGAGAAAGATGACGTACATACGTCGTTGGATTCGAGACCACCGTGATCCGGGAAGGGATCTAACGGCTCGAGGAAGCAACCGGTTAAGTTGCGCTCGCGACTCTGAGTGTTCGATCGAGATCCAACGACTGAGGATGAGCGGCGGGACACGTCTCTTGGTTAGTGGAGGGCCTCGACGCGGAGCATCAGATCAACGCGGGGCGCATCGGCGCACCGATCGAACGGCCCAGGTTTTTCGGTAAATTCTTCTCTCTGCTTAATAATCCAGATAAATGATTTATCTTGCGAAATTAATAGAATTTGCTAGGAAACTCGTATGAGAAAACTTAATATATGAAAATTGTATAGAAAAGTATGAGGAATCCAATAAAAATAGATTGAGAACCCAGTTCTGTCTGTTTTGCAAAAAGTACTTTAATTTGTTAATAAAGTGCATTAAGAATTGGTGAGAAACCCTAATTGCATGATTAAAGTGTATTTTGGTAAATCAATAGATCAAACTGATAAGTTTAACTTTGCTAATGATAAAGGTAATATGATTATCAGTTTGAATGCAAAAGTATGAGATTTAGAGTTGTAATGCTTAAAAAGGAAGTTATTTTACATGGAAACCCTAATTTGGGATAAAAGGAGATAAAAAGCATGTTTTTGGCGGAATAAGATAATTGGATATTTAATAAAGGAAATTTACTGAGAAATTAGGGGTTTTATGTAGTTTAATGAATTAAGGATGAAAATAAGGAAAGAAGAAGTGAAAACCCTAATTTCTAAAGGAACCATAAAATAGGAACTGAAACCCTAAGTAATATGATGAAAATTAGATGAATATTAATAAAAGGAAAATTGTCCTTTTATTTTAGGTTTTTGCTTGTTGATTGGGTTTCTCTTTCTATCTTGAAATCTGCATTTAAAGGTATGTGGTTACTTATGGTTAACCGCTTATGTTTCCCGATGTTTCCTGAATGTTTAATCGCATTGAATGCAACTAAACAGTTTGGATGTTTATTTCTGCCATGCAAAGTATAAAGTGACTATGACTATCACTTAATGTATATGCCTTCTAGCTCAGTCCTTGATTCCCTCTGTGTCGTAATGGCTGACCTGATAAAAGACTACCTAGAGGGTAGGTACATCAGGTCATGAATGACTTTGACTACCTAGAGGGTAGGGTCATGAATGACTTTGACTGCCTAGAGGGTAGGGTCATGAATGGCTTTGGCTGCCTAGAGGGCAGGTCCATCAAGTCACCTTAATAGAGGTACCATGTAAGTCCTATAGGGACAACACAGAGTTGTGAAAAGATGGATTGAGTAGTTTGGCTTAAAACGTAAACTTGATTGTTAAATGATTAATTGAATGATTATATTGTTAACCTAGTTGAACAGTATTGGCTCCCTCCACATACCAGCTTCGGCTGATCGTCGTTTTTGTTTGTCAGCGTTTTAGGTAAAATCCTCAAAAGCACAAACAGTAAAGCGACATATTGTGAATTCAAGAATTAAAGAACAAGGAGGAATTAGATAGATTAGTTAAATTGTGGTTAGAAGATAGTTCCCAACTTTTCAAGGTATGTAAAGAAAATTTTTGTTACCATTTTTTAGTATAGTCTGTTAGAATTTAATAATTGTTTATGGTTATATGTCAAACCTTTGATCCGAAATAAATGGTTTCGGCTCCAACCACTTGGTCTCCCTTAATTGGGGGTTACTGAGAGGTGGGTCGTAACATTTGGTATCAGAGCCTGGGTTCTTCATGTAACCATTAGTAATTATTAAATTTTACAAACTCCATAGAACCCAAGGGAGTTATTAGAGGAGTATCCGAAAGACAGAGGTGTCTAGAAAGGGATCACGACCGGGGGCTGGCAAGATTTTCCTCCGCACCGCTAGTCGGAATATGAGGACTCCCAAACCCGTGTGACCGCCTGGCCAAAGTCTTAGGGTATGAATCGAAATAAGATACCTTTATGACTCTCTCATCTTATTCATCCCTTTCTCATCACATAATCTATTAAGGCTTTAAGAGTAGGATTCTCTCTCTCCTCCACACTCATGTGGTATGGGCACATAAGTTAAGGGTTTAAGAATCCTCCAGCCAATTTAATAAAAGATATGTAATGAGATATCATTGAACATAAGTATAACTAGTTTAAATGATAAACTAAAGGTTTGTTTGTTATGCTTATGTAGATGGCACGAACAAAGACTGTGTCTATCCCTGAGGGCTCCGGAAAACCGGCTAGGAGTGTTTGGCCTCCCCGTAAAGTAAAGGAGTCTTCTGAAAAGAGGAATAGGAACCATGAGGGTGGATCCTCTAAGAAGAGGAAGAGGCCTGAAGAAGTCACTCAAGAAGTCCCTGATCCTGACCCAGTACCATTTAGTAACATGAATCAAGAAGAAGATCAAGGATACGAAGAGCAGCATGTATATGGGGAATAAGCCCAGATGGATGAGGACCCAGTCGATGATTCAGAACCCACCATGATGATCCATACCCCTGATACCTTGTGGTTAGAGCAACAGAGGAAGTTGACAGAAGCTATTAGTGCTTTGGCCCTTCGAGACATAGCTAGAGCTGAGAATGGTGAACCACGCCCTGTTCGTCCACGTGTGGGAGCCACCATCCTAGACTTTGTCAAGCTGAACATAGAAAAGTTCTGGGGGGAAGATAAGACTGAGGTGGTTGATAAAGCAGAGGCCTGGATACTTGCAATAGAGAATGGTTTCCGCATGCTTGAAGTACAGCCGAGCAAGAAGGTCCTCTTTGCTGCTCACCTTCTGGAAGGAGCAGCTAAGATATGGTGGGAGACTCACATCACAGGCCGAGATCTGACTGAGGAACCAATGGCATGGGCTGATTTCAAGACCATTTTCACTTCCAGATTCGTCCCGGTTGCGGCTAAGAAAGAGAAGGAAAGGGAATTCACTAACATGACTCAAGGAAATTCCTCTGTGGCAGAATTTGGGCACAAGTTTCGGATCCTGGAACGTTTTGGATACAAGATGGATGAGGAAAGGAGGGTGGATCACTTCATAGAGCGTATTCACCCTACCATCAGGCCTCATGTGATGGCAAGAAAACCTAAAACCTTTTCAGAAGCTTACAACACTGCCTTAGACATGGAGAGAACCGTGATGCCTACACAGCTTCCACCCAAGGGGTATTTGGGTTTCACTGAGGGAACCCGAGGACCGAAGAATCATCATAAGAAGGGTCCAGGTCATCATCAAGCCAAGGGAAGACAAGGAGGAAAAGGGAGACCCCATCAAGAGAATAATCGACCTTGATGCCGCTCATGTGGAAGAGGGCATCTCGGTGAGTGCCACTACAAGAAGAGAGTCTGTTTCCGTTGTCACCAAGAGGGGCATATCCAAGCTATTTGTCCTCTACCAGAGCCAAAAGGACCAGGCCCAGTGGCAGCCCCACCAGTAGCAGCACCACCAGTAGCTGTGGCCCCACCTGCTGGAGAAAGAAGGCAAGCTCGAGTGTTCGCCATCGACAATGAAGAAGCTCAAGCAAATGCAAATCGATTGATTGAGGGTAATAACCCTTAGAGTTTTCTTTATGTTTTATAAGCTAAAGCATGTAATGGTCTAATGTATGGTGAACAATAATGTAGGCATGCTTGAAGTCATGGGACATAATGTAAAAGCATTATTTGATTTTGGTTCTACTAATACTTTCATTTCGAGGAATCTTGCAACTATGCTTTGTTTGGATATCAAGGATTTAGGATATGTCTTAGATGTTACAACCCCAAGTGGACGAATCTTTACCTCTCTTTTGAAAACTCCGGTGATACCTGTGAATTATCGAGATCATGAGTTTCCTACAGACTTTATCCTTCTTGACATGAATGATTTTGATATGATCATTGGCATGGATTGGCTTTATACTTATAGGGCCCAAATCGAATGTAGGGAAAAGAAAGTGATAATTAGGGAACCAGGACACCCACCCTTTGTCATTCGAGGTAGGAAAGATGCCACCACCAGTTTGTATGTGTCATACCTGAAGGCAGAAAGAATGATGAGTAAAGGTTGTCAAGCTTTCCTAGCAGTTGTTACCGAGCCCGAACCCAAGGTGCAGCCCTTAGAGGAAATAGAGGTAGTCAAGAGCTATGCAGATGTTTTTCCGGATGATCTACCCGGGATTCCTCCCGAGAGAGAGGTGGATTTCTCCATAGAGCTAGCTCCAGGGATGAGCCCTATTTCACGTGCACCTTATAGAATGGCACCTGCAGAGTTGCTCGAGTTGAAGAAGCAATTACAGGAATTGCTAGACAATGGTTTTATCCGGCCTAGCACATCCCCATGGGGAGCTCCAATCCTGTTTGTAAAGAAAAAGGATGGCTCGCTCCGTATGTGCATAGACTACCAGATGATTAACCAAGCTACCATTAAGAACAAATACCCTTTACCCCGCATAGATGACCTGTTTGACCAGTTGAAGTCTGCTCGAGTCTTTTCCAAAATTGACTTAAGATCGGGTTACCACCAGTTGAGAGTCAAGAGTGAGGACATTCCAAAAACAGCTTTTCGAACATGATATGGCCATTATGAATTTGTGGTTATGCCTTTTGGGTTGTCCAATGCACCTAGTGTGTTCATGAACCTTATGAATAGTGTGTTCCAACCCTTCCTTGACTCGTTTGTCATAGTGTTCATAGATGACATCTTGGTATATTCCAATGACTTAGAGCAACACCGAGACCACCTTAGTAAAGTCCTTGATATCTTGAGAAAGCAGAAGTTCTATGGGAAATTCTCAAAATGCGAGTTTTGGATAGACCGCGTCATGTTCCTTGGGCATATCATCTCAGGAGGAACGATCTCCGTGGATCCAGCCAAGGTGTCAGCAGTTCGAGACTGGCCTACACCGAAGAACCCCTCTGAGATCAGAAGCTTCTTGGGGTTAGCAGGATATTATCGGCGTTTCATTTTAGATTTCTCAAAGACTGCCTTGCCCTTGACCATGTTGACTCGGAAGGAGGTGAAGTTTGTGTGGTCTGATGTCTGTGAGGCTCATTTTCAAGAATTGAAAGAAAAGTTGACCACTGCACCAGTTCTGACTCTACCATCAGGCAATGAGGGTTTCATGATCTTCACCGATGCATCCAAAATGGGTCTTGGCTGTGTATTAGAGCAGAATCGACATGTGGTTGCCTATGCTTCCTGACAACTCAAGCCTAATGAGGTGAATTACCCGACACATGACCTAGAGTTGGCTGCTATCATTCATGCCTTGAAGATTTGGCAGCATTACCTGTATGGTGCTACTTTTGAGATCTTCACTGACCATAAGAGCTTGAAGTACCTTCTGACGCAGAAAGACTTGAACCTACGACAACGAAGATGGATGGAATACTTGAAGGATTACAACTTCACCATTGCCTATCATCCTGGGAAGGCAAATGTTGTGGCAGATGCGTTGAGTCGGAAATAGCTTCGTTGTGCAGTTGTTCTGTCTAGTCAGTGGAAGAGCTTAGAAGAGCTGGTGAAATGGTCTCCTCAACCATTAGGTGATCGAGTTCGTTTGGCCAACATTCAGATACAATCTGATTTGTTGAGTGAAATTGTGGCAGCACAGATGGTCAGTAGTAAACTTGACAAGATGAGAGGCTTGATGAAGAAGCCTCAGACCCGCCTTTCCTTGGGAGTAGATGGAGGAATCAGATTCGAGAATCGTATATGGATTCCTGAAGACTCACCACTGAAGGAACGTATCTTAAAAGAAGCTCATGGTTCTAAGTACACAGTGCACCCAGGGACTACTAAGATGTTTAAGGACATGCAAAGGTTTTTCTGGTGGTCAGGGATGAAGAGAGACATTGCAGCTTATGTGGCCAGTTGTCTTACGTTCCAAATGGTGAAGGATGAACACCAATGACCTGGTGGACTTTTACAGTCTATAGAGATTCCAGAATGGAAATGGGATCAGATCACCATGGATTTTGTGGTGGGTTTACCAAGGACCAAGAGAGGTCATGATGCAATATGGGTTGTGGTGGATCGCCTTACCAAGTCAGCACATTTCCTTGCACTGAAAACCACTGCCAAAGTGACAGACTTAGCTGAGTTGTACATTCGGGAGATAGTGCATTTGCATGGCGTACCCAGTTCCATCATATCTGATAGAGATCCAAAGTTTACTTCCAAACTGTGGAAGCAGGTTCAAGAGGAACTTGGTACGAGGTTAAAGTTCAGTACCGCTTATCACCCCCAGACGGATGGACAGTCAGAAAGGACAATCCAGACTTTAGAGGATATTTTGAGAGCCTGTGTGCTCGATTGGGGTGGATCATGGGAGTAGTACTTACCTCTATCAGAGTTTGCATACAACAATAGTTACCAAGCCAGTATCGGGATGCCTCCATATGAAGCTCTATATGGGAGACCGTATCGGTCACCACTTCACTGGGATGATGTTGGTGAGAGGGCCTTGTTGAGGTCAGATGAACTCCAAGTGTATGATGATAAAGTTGCTTTGATCAGGCAAAGGCTAAAGAGAGCCCAGGATCGACAAAGGTCATATGCTGATGCAAAGAGGACTGATGTGCATTTCACTGTGGGCGAGAATGTTTTTCTGAAAATCCGACCGCTCTGAGCTATAGCTAAAAATATAGGAAAGTTGAGTCCCCGATATGTGGGTCCGTTTGAGGTTTTAGAACAGATTGGCGAGGTGGCTTATCGTTTGGTGTTACCCCCCCCCCCCAATATAGTATGATGCATGATGTGTTTCACGTGTCCAATCTGAAGCGATATGTGCAAGACCCGAGCCATGTGTTGAGCATTGAACCTATTGAGCTTCAAGGGAAGCTGTCTTATCCTGAGTTACCTTTGCGTATTATAGATACTAAGGTAAAAGATCTCAGAAATAAGCATATAGAGATGGTAAAGGTTCTTTGGAAACACCATGGAGAGGATGAGGCCACATGGGAGCTGAAGACGAACATGGAGAAAGCATATCCTGATTTGATTGCTTGATTTTTGAATTTTGAGGGCAAAATTCCTATAAGGAGGGGAGGATGTTATAACCTCGATTTCTCCAAATTATGTAATGAAATTATAAAGGTTCTTTTTAAAGAAAAATGAAATTCGTGGTTGATATGATGAATTGTTTGAATGGATTGAGTGGATTGTGTATGTTTTCTTATTGGGCCTTTGAGGCCGTGGAGCCCAATGGAAAGATTAAAAGAAAAACAAAAAGAAATGAAAAAGGAATTTCATTTAATAAAGGAAGATATGAGGAAAATAAAATGAAATGATTTTAAGGCTAAGATATTTTCCCAAAATAATATTTCGCTTTATAGAGATTCCTTGGGGCTCAAGGAACTCAGGATAATTAGATAGTGGCCAAGGAAATAAAGAAAATGTGGAAAATACCATTAATTAGGAGATAACTTGAAATTGGAGTAAAGAACTCGTTTCCTTGGGATAATAATTCCAAATTTTGCACAATAAGATATAAACGTGTGAATGACTTTCCTTTAAAATTTGAGTCCAAAAGGACTTATGAATTGAGAGTTATTAATTTTCCAAGTTATCTTCAAAATAAGGATTTTCCTTGTTTTATTGGGAATTTATTTTCCCTTTTGTTTTGAGCACAGACGACGCTGACCGTTGGATTTTAATCCAACGGATCTCGGTCATCGTCCAGAGGCCCAGAGGGACTCGGACTGTGGCACCGACAGGGGTTTTTCCCCTCGCTTTCCCGACCGGTGTAGTGCATGTGCACTCACGTTTTGTGTCCCATTGGGATCGGGAGGTCCGGGCAAAGGATCTAGACCTAGGATTTGATGGGTTTCTTGGTGTATTCTAGAAACACCCAATCGAGCCAAGGTCTGGGATGGCGGCAGGGTTGGGAAACCCTAGAGAGGCCCTCGTGCCCTATAAATAAGGGTCCTTCGAGTCGGGAGCACCTTCACGATCTCAAACGGAGGCTTGTAGACCCTCACTCTCTCTCTCCCTCTCAATTGCCCTAGCTCCAGCGAGAACTCCGCCTTGCTCCGTCGCGGATCGAGCACTAAAGAAGAAGAGAAAGATGACGTACAGACGTCATTGGATTCGAGACCACCGTGATTCGGGAAGGGATCTAACGGCTCGAGGAAGCAACCGGTTAAGTTGCGCTCGCGACTCTGAGCGTTCGATCGAGATCCAGCGGCTGAGGATGAGCGGCGGGACACGTCTCTTGGTTAGTGGAGGGCCTCGACGCGGAGCGTCAGATCAACGCGGGGCGCATCGGCACACCGATCGAACGACCCAGGTTTTTCGGTAAATTCTTCTCTCTGCTTAATAATCCAGATAAATGATTTATCTTGCGAAATTAATAGAATTTGCTAGGAAACTCGTATGAGAAAACTTAATATATGAAAATTGTATAGAAAAATACGAGGAATCCAATAAAATAGATTGAGAACCCAGTTCTGTCTGTTTTGCAAAAAGTACTTTAATTTGTTAATAAAGTGTATTAAGAATTGGTGAGAAACCCTAATTGCATGATTAAAGTGTATTTTGGTAAATCAATAGATCAAACTGATAAGTTTAACTTTGCTAATGATAAAGGTAATATGATTATCAGTTTGAATGCAAAAGTATGAGATTTAGAGTTGTAATGCTTAAAAAGGAAGTTATTTTACATGGAAACCCTAATTTGGGATAAAAGGAGATAAAAAGCATGTTTTTGGCGGAATAAGATAATTGGATATTTAATAAAGGAAATTTACTGAGAAATTAGGGGTTTTATGTAGTTTAATGAATTAAGGATGAAAATAAGGAAAGAAGAAGTGAAAACCCTAATTTCTAAAGGAACCATAAAATAGGAACTGAAACCCTAAGTAATATGATGAAAATTAGATGAATATTAATAAAAGGAAAACTGTCCTTTTATTTTAGGTTTTTGCTTGTTGATTGGGTTTCTCTTTCTATCTTGAAATCTACATTTAAAGGTATGTGGTTACTTATGGTTAACCGCTTATGTTTTCCGATGTTTCCCGAATGTTTAATCGCATTGAATGCAACTAAACAGTTTGGATGTTTATTTCTGCCATGCAAAGTATAAAGTGACTATGACTATCACTTAATGTATATGCCTTCTAGCTCAATCCTTGATTCCCTCTGTGTCGTAATGGCTGACCTGATAAAAGACTACCTAGAGGGTAGGTACATTAGGTCATGAATGACTTTGACTACCTAGAGGGTAGGGTCATGAATGACTTTGACTGCCTAGAGGGTAGGGTCATGAATGGCTTTGGCTGCCTAGAGGGCAGGTCCATCAAGTCACCTTAATAGAGGTACCATGTAAGTCCTATAGGGACAACACAGAGTTGTGAAAAGATGGATTGAGTAGTTTGGCTTAAAATGTAAACTTGATTGTTAAATGATTAATTGAATGATTATATTGTTAACCTAGTTGAACAGTATTGGCTCCCTCCACATACCAGCTTCGGCTGATCTTCGTTTTTGTTTGTCGGCATTTTAGGTAAAATCCTCAAAAGCACAAATAGTAAAGCGACATATTGTGAATTCAAGAATTAAAGAACAAGGTGGAATTAGATAGATTAGTTAAATTGTGGTTAGAAGATAGTTCCCAACTTTTCAAGGTATGTAAAGAAAATTTTTGTTACCATTTTTCAGTATAGTCTGTTAGAATTTAATAATTGTTTATGGTTATATGTCGAACCTTTGATCCGAAATAAATGGTTTCGGCTCCAACCTCTTGGTCTCCCTTAATTGGGGGTTACTGAGAGGTGGGTCGTAACACTTGCCACTGTGGATCTGCGGTCAAAGAACTTCCAGGATGTGAAAAGACGCAAATGTCCTTGCAGGATTAATTGTTCAATCGACATGGTGGGGATGCTAAGGTCTGGGATCTCCCCCTCGCATTTGTGGCAAGTGTTTGCTATCTATAGGGGAGGATCAGTGATCAAAACCTGGGAAAAAAAGATCATTCACATGAACTGATATCACCGAAGACTTACTCACACCAACCGCAAGGGGGGAACGAGGGAGGAGACTTTGAAAATCAAAAATCATCATGAAAATGCAACGAAGATAGAAACCAAGGTCTCAAATGCACTTGTGGAGTCAAGGCGAGGTCATCGATACAAACTATGCGACTGGAGACCACTAGATGGACATAGAAATGGGTGTCAGTGAGGTCCACAGGTCAGTCTATAGGACACGATGCCTTAGGGAAAGGCATGATGAAACGGAAATAGGGGGATATCACATAGGGTTCATAGATGCTCATCAGCAGACCAATGCTGTGATAATGATTCTGTAGTGAATAAATGTTATACACGTTCTTCATATTCCTTAATGGATATGTGATATGTTGCTCTTTCAAGTTATAGCTGCAATTTTGAATAAGATTAATATTCTAATCTGATAGACATTGAATTAACTGCTATCAAACAAATATGATTCCTCTGTTCATATTTATCTTCTTAAGATGCAATAATAGTTACTGGCGGAGAGTTATATCTCTTGCTGGGGCAATTTACAATTGTCTCATCCCCGTGGGAACTACATTTTTAGGTGGTCGCAGACGAGGAGACAGGAATCCTTCAGTAAGAGAAGGACAGTAGCAGCTGGAGGGACAACAATGAAGTTTCAGGTGGAGACACTGGCTGTTATGTCTTGTATAGATATATATAGAGTCCTATGTGTCGTCTCTGTACTCTCAGGTCCTCAGAATAGTAGTTAGTGCTTTCGAGATTTTGGCTCAGTGCCTTGAGATTTTATACTGCCTATGTTTAGCTTGACATGACAGTTAATGCTTGTAATTCTCAGAAAGAGATGATACATAATATGTACCTTCGAACAAGAATGTAAATGAGTTTCTTTGGTTCTATGTGAGAAAGTTTTCCTTTGATGGATCTCTTGTTAAAAAGGTTTTAAATTTAAGTGATTTTTGGTAATCCGCTGCATAATGAACGCTTCCGCATTAGTTAATCTTGTTTTTGAGAGTTGTATGCCACAATTAAGTGGTATCAGAGCTCTAGGTTCGTTGAGTCTATAGAGACATAGGAATAAGGTTGTAGAGTCTGTTCTAAGTGTCTTCCAGTTTATCTGATAGTATCTTCTGCTCACATAGGAGAAGAAGAACTTGAAAATGACTGGAGAACATGAGAAACACATTGCTAAGGGCAATGTTGTTGCACCAGGAGAGGGTTCATGGGACCAGGCAAGAGGAGAACAAGTGCCTGAGAATTTCCACCTTGACCTAATCAGGATAGAGAATCCTATGTTATGCTCTTGAAGGGCAGGATATGACAATAGTGATGCATATAGAAGACTGGATACTAGTATTACAATCTAAATTACCAGTCTTTAATGCATAAACTTTGGGCTTTGAAAGGTTTCTTGAGTGATATGGTCATGTTAAAATAGTGGAAATGTGGGAAAGATTAATATATGGTGAGAAAGTAGACTCTGCCATAAGTTTGGACAAATAGTACATTTATGATGGTAGTGTCCAAGGAGGGGCAATAAGTTGAGAATTAAGGTAAGGTCTCTATAATTTTAGAGACATTTGCATAAATATTCTGGAAAGCCAAAGTTTTTGGTGTCACCAGTACAATAAATGCCTAGTGCACCTGGACAGTAGTCACTAAGAGAAGGCAAAATAAGCAACATGAGATAACTGAACACTATGTGATGAAATCAACCTAATGTGGTAGGTGACCTTGAGGGGTAATACTTAGATGAAATATATTCATCCTGATACTTCATTTCATGTTTCTATGTGTTAAAGATATGAAAATAGTTGTTTTTGAATTCCTTTGACTAGTCCTATAAGGACACAAAGGAGATGAGAGCTTATATCTTACTCAATGTTTCTTAAAATGTTTTATAATCTTCCTTATCTGTGTGTTGAAAGATGAGATATAGAAATGATGCCTGAAGAAAATTCAAGAATGGAAAATCCTGTGTGTATAATGATATGAGAAGTGAGGAATATGATAGTAAATAAAGTGCATACTACCTAATCTCAATACTTGTATACCCTGGACAGGTATATGATTATTGTAGATAAGGCAAGTATGAAACTCTTAGATTGTTATCTTTTTTATTACTCTGATCAAGTAGTCATTCTGAAACAATCTAGAGAGTATAATGGAATTAAATAGGAAGAGCTTAGTGGATATTTTCAAAACAAATCACTTAGTGAACTTGCTCCATTAATATTTTCAAAACAAATCACTTAGTGAACTTGCTCCGTGGATATTTTCAAAACAAATCACTTAGTGAACTTGCTCCGTGGATATTTTCAAAACAATTCACTTAGTGAACTTGCTCCGTGGATATTTTCAAAACAAATCACTTAGTGAACTTGCTCCGTGGATATTTTCAAAACAAATCACTTAGTGAACTTGCTCCGTGGATATTTTTAACATACTTAGTGAACTTGCTCCGTGGATATTTTCAACATACTTAGTGAACTTGCTCTGTGGATATTTTTAACATACTTAGTGAACTTGCTCCGTGGATATTTTCAACATACTCAGTGAACTCGCTCCGTGGATATTTTCAACATACTTAGTGAACTTGCTCCGTGGATATTTTCAACATACTCAGTGAACTTGCTCCGTGGATATTTTCAACATACTTAGTGAACTTGCTCTGTGGATATTTTCAACATACTCAGTGAACTTGCTCCGTGGATATTTTCAAAACAAATCACTTAGTAAACTTGCTCCATGGATATTTTCAAAACAAATCACTTAGTGAACTTGCTCCGTGGATATTTTCAAAACAAATCACTTAGTGAACTTGCTCCGTGGATATTTTCAAAACAAATCACTTAGTGAACATACTCAGTGAACTTGCTCCGTGGATATTTTCAAAACAAATAAAGGATTGTTGAGTGAATTATCTGTGTTAGATATATATGTTTTTCTTTTAACAAATATTCTTGGGTAATGATAGAAGTGTGTTCTTTTATGCTTCTTCCTTTCAATAACATGGACATCACATGTTAGGGGTTTATGCTCTGCATAAATATAAATAGTGATAAGGAGGAATTAATGAAAGGAACTTGTGTGAATTACATATCCATGGTATCTCCATAACATTAAGATGATATGTGGAGACTTGAGGGCGTGATTAATGAATAATCTGTCCCTCCTTTTTCCTGGGATTTTGGGGACGAAATCCTTGTTAGGGGTTTATAATTTGTAACATCCCTGACCTGGGTTATGTGTTAACCCTAAATGATTTGCCTAATAAGGTTGAGTAGATGCTTAATCGTATCTTGGGAAAAGTAATTAGGGCTCATGAGAAACTTATGTTTCAATTTTGGTCATGTTTGAACAATGTTGAAGCAATGTTTGCCTATTTTGGACTAAAGTGTAAATTACCCAAGTCGAGGGGTTAAATTGCAAATTTTGCATGATAAGATGTTCCTCTGATGTTGAGACATCATAAGAATGAATATGATGTAGTGGTATGGTTTTCACAAGCTTGGGCACCAAGATTAAGCTTGTAAAGCAATCCTTGTGCATTAAATCCTAGTTTTGGTGTAAAGTGCAATTTACCCAAAACCTAGGGTTCAATATGAAAATTACCACTTCAATAAGGTCCCTAATGTTTCTTGGCATCATGTAGAGAAAATAAAATGAGAGGGGCGCCTCATTTGAATTAAGTTGGAGGAGAAAGAATCTTGATATTAAAATAATCAAGATTAATGCCTTATTGAAACCCTAATTTGATTTAGGGCAAAAATGAATGTACTAATTAAAGGGATTTCAACCAAAGTTAAAATGGTTGGATTCAGATGTTTGTGGATAAGCCTAAGGCCTTGAAAAGGCACGATCATATCCTAAGGAGGTGAAATCCCACTCACCATTATTATAAGGAAAAGAATTTCCACTCAAATATGGATATTCTTATTATAAGGGTTAAGGTGCTTAATTTCTTTTCCCTTAATTCTTGGATAATAGAAGGGATCTCTGTGGGATAGAGATGCCTTTGCATGTAAGAAACCAAGGGGGGTAGTTGTGGAAACAATTTTGGAATTAAAAGACTTTTATAAGAGATTTTCTCTCTCATCAATTTTCTTATAAAAGTACCTTTTCCAAGCCAAAATAAAGGCTTTTTCGGATTTCTTTCTTTCCCCTTGCTTGGTAAACGACCAAGGAGCTGTGGAGGAGCAGGAGGACGACCCCAAACCTTTTGGTAAGGTTCTTGACCTCCTTTCACCTTGAATCCATGGTGAAAATCGAAAATCAATGTATGAATTCTTCATAACTCGATCCCCTCTTCAATTCTAACCAATTCTTTTAACTCAAAGCTTGAGTACGACCCTTGGAATAGTGAAAATAGTTGCATCCACCATTGTTTCCATGAGCTTGTAGCTTTGGAGCTCAATTGGAGGCGGGTTTTATAACTTGAACCCTTAATTTTATTATTGCAATCAATTCCTTATCAATTGGTGATCATTTCTACATTTCCGAAATTAAGTTTGGTTGATTGATGCTATATCCATGGAAATCACAGTAGATTTCGTGAGTTTGGAGCTTGATTATGATGACATCATCATAAGCACACACCTCCCCAAATATATAGACCAAATGGTTTCAACATGTTTTCCCATTCGGTTTCACCAAACCGTTTGAGAGCAAACGATTTGAGACCGTTTGAGAGCAAACGGTTTCAAAACCATTTGAAAGAGTTGACCAAGGGTTGAACGTTTGAGAATCCTATTCCTAATTATGTTGGTTGATAACCCACCAAATTTTATGTATTAATTCCAAAGGAATCATGAGTTGAAGGCTAATCAATTAGGCAAACCCTAATTGGATTTAGTGCTGATTTTCAACTTGATTGATTTGACTGTTTGGGGTATTTATCCCAAACGGTTTCAAAACCATTTGGTGATCACCCAAACGGTCTCAAGACCGTTTGGGGGTCACCCAAGACCATTTGGAGGTCTAGGGTTGGATATGGTTAAGTGTTTGAAGGATAAAAGATATGGTGTTAACCCTAATCGGCTAAGTGCTGATTTTGCATTGAAATGAGTTGATGTTCTGGGTTGATTGACCCAAACGGTTTCAAAACCATTTGGGAATCACCCAAACGGTCTCAAAACCATTTGGGGATCACCCAAGACCGTTTGGAGGTCTAGGGTTAAGTATGGTTGCCTATTTTAAGGTCCAAAGTTACCAAGTTACATAGCAATCAATTGCTGATTTGTTGATCGACTCAATAGGCCAAACCTTAATGAAATTTCACTAGAATCCAAGGGTTGGATGAGCCAAACGGTCTCAAGACCGTTTGGAGGTCACCCAAGACCGTTTGGAGGTCTAGGGGTGAGTATGGTTAAGCAATTGATGATCCAATGTTACTAAGTTAAAGTGTAATCAATTGCTGATTTGGTGATCAATCCAATGATCCAAACCTTAATTGGTTGACTTGGATTTTGATGATATGATGGGCAAACGGTCTCAAGACCATTTGGAGGTCATCCAAACGACCTCAAGACCGTTTGGGGTCAGGTCATGTTCAATTTGGATGATGGTTCAAAGGTTTCAAAGTAACTAATCTTGCATTGATTAGTGTTGAATGATCATTGATTCCAAACCCTAATTCAATTGATTCAAACCCTAGTTGATGACTAATTGAGGGTCAATTGAGGGCTAAATCAGTTGTAGGTTGACCTATTTAACTCAATTGAAGTATGATGATAGGTCCAATTGATGATTGGGTACATGAATTCAATGATTGAAGGAATCAACATTGAGGACCCTAAATTGATTTGATCGGTTGAGACCATATTTGGTCCATGCAGTTTTGAGGACGTTTGGACCAAAAGGTCTCAAGACCGTTTGGGACCAAACGATCCCAAACCGTTTGGAGACCCAAAGTGCAAACGGGTTCAATACCTACTTTGTCTAATCGATTTCAAGTACAACTTTTCAAATGGTTTTCAACCAATTGATGTATGAGAACCAAGATCATTGAGGGTCTAAGTAAGTAACTTTGTGAAGATCAACATGGTTAATCCATTTGAATATCTCATGTAATTGAAGGTCCAATATGATGAACCTATTTAGATACTCAATGCTATGTGTGAATCCCTAATTAGAGTAATGCTATGTGTGAAACCCTAATTAGAGTAATGCTATGTGTGAAACCCTAATCTAGGGTAAAACTGAGTGTTATTATAAATCCAGGGTGATGATGTAACCCTAACTTAGTGTAAACAATGAAGGAAATCCTAATTCAATGGGAATCGTATATCTTAACCATAATTTGGGAATGAGGAAAGAGAAACCCACTTGGATGTGAATGGTAAATCCTAATCCCTAAAATGGGATAAAGATATGTGAAACCCTAATATAGGGTAGTGCCATTAATACTAATGTGAAGCCTTAACACTGGGTGATGTGTTGTGAAATCCTAATTTCACATAATACTAGGTGAAACCCTGATATAGAAGGATGTTATGTGAAACTCTAATGAAGAGTGATTCTAGGTGAAATCTATATATGTTTGTGAGATGTTAAGTGAAACTTAAGTTATAATTATGGGAATCATATTCCTATTGATGGAATGGTGATTAATGTATTGACAAATGAAATACCTAGAGGGGTTGATTATGAATATCCTTGTATGAATAGTCCCTGACTCAAGGATGAATCCATATCTTTGGCAATGGTTGTGTGTTCTAAAATAGATGAATCATGACCAATACATAGCATAATGAATGTGATGATCTAGTACATAAGTATCAGGATGAGTGATACCCTAATACAAGCTAAGTGAATAACTCAGGTAAGATGAAGGTGTTGAGGGAAGTGATACATCAAGGTATGATAGACATCACATCCAACACACCAATTCTGATATACCATGATGTGTTCTAAGTTCATTATAATTGGAATGGATGACACATGAAATGTGTCATGTCAATTGTTACATTGAGATGTAATACACCTTGATGGTTGTAGGCTAACATGCCTTATGAAAAGGTTAATCCAAATCAATAGACTATGATATAATCATATTCTGATAAAGTTGAGAGAGAAACTCGTACTTTGTGTTGATAATACATTCATTGATGAATGATGAGGATATATAAGTATGTTTGAATACTTATGATATCTATTTATGGTTTCTATCTTTGAGAAGCAATGGAATAGGGCTGATCATTAATAATATGATCTTAAGAATCCAAGTGATTATTTATGGAACACCCTAATGAAGGGTGCTGATATAAAAGAGAAACCACGAACCCTAAAGAGGGAACAGTGGTATTACTTAGTGTTGTATGGTACTGATATGAAAGAGAAATCATGAACCCTAAAAAGGGATGATACTACTTAGTGTTGTATGATACTGATATGAAAGCATTATAATTGTTACCATGAATATTAATCATGCAGGGATGATGAGATGAGAAGCATAGCCAGGTATGGGCTATGATGCTTGTTTATTGAGAATATATTATAGGCTTTATAAGCCTTCATATGCTTTGTGTGGTAAGAATCAATGAGCTGTGTGTATTATGTAAAATACATTGTATAGAAATAATTGTGATGTTTTTTTGTCAGAAGATCTGAAGGTGAAAAGTTACCTAACAAGTGGTAATAAGTATCCTATGGTGAGTTATGGGTTCAAATACCCAGATGCTATAATCATGATGATGAACTTGTTAAGAAGAGGAAATGTACTTGGTGAGTTGAGGGATTAAGATCCCAACACTTTATGAAAAGAGTATGGCTACAGGCCATGACTCTACAATGACAATGCCAGGCTTTAGATATATGATCTAAGCCTGAAGAGAGTTAATGTTGTGATAATGATTCTGTAGTGAATAAATGTTATACATGTTCTTCATATTCCTTAATGGATATGTGATATGTTGCTCTTTCAAGTTATAGCTGCAATGTTGAATAAGATTAATATTCTAATCTGATAGACATTGAATTAGCTGCTATCAAACAAATATGATTCCTCTGTTCATATTTATCTTCTTAAGCTGCAATAATAATGTTACTGGCGGAGAGTTATATCTCTCGCTAGGGCAATTTATAATTGTCTCATCCCCGTGGGAACTACATTTTTAGGTGGTCGTGGACGAGGAGACATGAATCCTTCAGTAAGAGAAGGACAGTAGCAGCAGTAGGGACAGCAGTGAAGTTTCAGGTGGAGACATTGGCTGTTATGTCTTGTATAGATATATATAGAGTCCTATGTGTCGTCTCTGTACTCTCAGGTCCTCGGAATAGTAGTTAGTGTTTTCGAGATTTTGGCTCAGTGCCTCGAGATTTTATACTGCCTGTGTTTAGCTTGACAGGACAGTTAATGCTTGTAATTCTCAAAAAGAGATGATACAGAATATGTACCTTCGAACAAGAATGTAAATGAGTTTCTTTGGTTCTATGTGAGAAAGTTTTCCTTTGATGGATCTCTTGTTAAAAAGGTTTTAATTTTTAGTGATTTTTGGTAATCCGCTGCTTAATGAACACTTCCGCATTAGTTAATCTTGTTTTTGAGAGTTGTATGCCACAATTAAGTGGTATCAGAGCTCTAGGTTCGCTGATTCTACAGAGACATAAGGTTTTAGAGTCTGTTCTAAGTGTCTTCCAATTTATCTGATAGTATCTTCTGCTCACATAGGAGAAGAAGAAATTGAAAATGACTGGAGAACATGAGAAACACATTGCCAAGGGCAATGTTGTTGCACCAGGAGAGGGTGCATGGGACCAGGCAAGAGGAGAACAAGTACCTGAGAATTTCCACCTTGACCTAATTAGGATAGAGAATCCTATGTTATGCTCTTGAAGGGTAGGATAGGAAAATAGTGATGCATATAGAAGACTGGATACTAGTATTACAATCTAAGTTACCAGTCTTTAATGCATAAACTTTGGGCTTTGAAAGGATTCCTGAATGATATGGTCATGTTAAAATAGTGGAAATGTGGCAAAGATTAATATATGGTGAGAAAGTAGACTCTGCCATAAGTTTGGACAAATAGTACATTTATGATGGTAGTGCCCAAGGAGGGGAAATAAGTTGAGAATTAAGGTAAGGTCTCTATAATTTTAGAGACATTTGCCTAAATATTCAGAAAAGCCAAAGTTTTTGGTGTCACCAGTACAATAAATGCCTAGTGCACCTGGACAGTAGTCACTAAGAGAAGGCAAAAGAAGCAACATGAGATAACTGAACACTATGTGATGAAATCAACCTAATGTGGTAGGTGACCTTGAGGGGTAACACTTAGATGAAATATATTCATCATGATACTTCATTTCATGTTTCTATGTGTTAAAGATATGAAAATAGTTGTTTTTGAATTCCTTTGACTAGTCCTATAAGGATACAAAGGAGATGAGAGCTTATATCTTACTCAGTGTTTCTTAAAATGTTTTATAATCTTCCTTATCTGTGTGTTGAAAAATGAGATATAGAAATGATGCCTGAAGAAAATTCAAGAATGGAAAATCCTGTGTGTATAATGATATGAGAAGTGAGTAATATGATAGTAAATAAAGTGCATACTACCTAATCTCAATACTTGTATACCCTGGTCAGGTATATGATTATTGTAGATAAGGCAAGTATGAAACTCTTAGATTGTTATCTTTTTTATTACTCTGATCAAGTAGTCATTCTGAAACAATCTAGAGAGTATAATGGAATTAAATAGGAAGAGCTTAGTGGATATTTTCAAAACAAATCACTTAGTGAACTTGCTCCGTGGATATTTTCAAAACAAATCACTTAGTGAACTTGCTCCGTGGATATTTTCAAAATAAATCACTTAGTGAACTTGCTCCGTGGATATTTTCAAAACAAATCACTTAGTGAACTTGCTCCGTGGATATTTTCAAAACAAATCACTTAGTGAACTTGCTCCGTGGATATTTTCAAAACAAATCACTTAGTGAACTTGCTCCGTGGATATTTTTAACATACTTAGTGAACTTGCTCCGTGGATATTTTCAACATACTTAGTGAAATTGCTCTGTGGATATTTTTAACATACTTAGTGAACTTGCTCCGTGGATATTTTCAACATACTCAGTGAACTTGCTCCGTGGATATTTTCAACATACTTAGTGAACTTGCTCCGTGGATATTTTCAACATACTCAGTGAACTTGCTCCGTGGATATTTTCAACATACTTAGTGAACTTGCTCTGTGGATATTTTCAACATACTCAGTGAACTTGCTCCGTGGATATTTTCAAAACAAATCACTTAGTGAACTTGCTCCATGGATATTTTCAAAACAAATCACTTAGTGAACTTGCTTTGTGGATATTTTCAAAACAAATCACTTAGTGAACATACTCAGTGAACTTGCTCCGTGGATATTTTCAAAACAAATAAAGGATTGCTGAGTGAATTATCTGTGTTAGATATATATGTTTTTCTTTTAACAAATATTCTTGGGTAATGATAGAAGTGTGTTCCTTTATGCTTCTTCCTTTCAATAACATGGACATCACATGTTAGGGGTTTATGCTCTGCATAAATATAAATAGTGATAAGGAGGAATTAATGAAAGGAACTTGTGTGAATTATAGATCCATGGTATCTCCATAACATTAAGATGATATGTGGAGACTTGAGGGCATGATTAATGAATAATATGTCCCTCCTTTTTCCTGGGATTTCGGGGACGAAATCCTTGTTAGGGGTTTATAATTTGTAACATCCCTGACCTGGGTTATGTGTTAACCCTAGATGTTTTGCCTAATAAGGTTGAGTAGTTGCTTAATATTATCTTGGGAAAATTAATTAGGGCTCATGAGAAACTTATGTTTCAATTTTGGTCATGTTTGAACAATCTTGAAGCAATGTTTGCTTATTTTGGACTAAAGTGCAAATTACCCAAGTCGAGGGGTTAAATTGCAAATGTTGCATGATAAGATGTTCCTCTGATGTTGAGACATCATAAGAATTAATATGATGTAGTGGTATGGTTTTCACAAGCTTGGGCACCAAGATTAAGCTTGTAAAGCAATCCTTGTGCATTAAATCCTAGTTTTGGTGTAAAGTGCAATTTACCCAAAACCTAGGGTTCAATATGCAAATTACCACTTAAATAAGGTCCCTAATGTTTCTTGGCATCATGTAGAGCAAAGAAAATGAGAGCGGCGCCTCATTTGAATTAAGTTGGAGGAGAAAGAATCTTGATATTAAAATAATCAAGATTAATGCCTAATTGAAACCCTAATTTGATTTAGGGCAAAAATGAAAGTATTAATTAAAGGGCCTTTAACCAAAGTTAAAATGGTTGGATTCAGATGTTTGTGGATAAGCCTAAGGCCTTGCAAAGGCACGATCATATCCTAAGGAGGTGAAATCCCACTCACCATTATTATAAGGAAAAGAATTTCCACTCAAATATGGATATTCTTATTATAAGGGTTAAGGTGCTTAATTTCTTTTCCCTTAATTCTTGGATAATGGAAGGGATCTCGGTGGGATAGAGATTCCTTTGCATGTAAGAAACCAAGGGGGGGAGTTGTGGCAACAATTTTGGAATTAAAAGACTTTTATAAGAGATTTTCTCTCTCATCAATTTTCTTATAAAAGTACCTTTTCCAAGACAAAACAAAGGCTTTTTCGGATTTCTTTCTTTCCCATTGCTTGGAAAACGACCAAGGATCTGTGGAGGAGCAGTAGGACGACCCCCAACCTGTTGGTAAGGTTCTTGACCTCCTTTCACCTTGAATCCATGGTGAAAATCAAAAATCAATGTATGAATTCTTCATAACTCGATCCCCTCTTCAATTCTAACCAATTCTTTTCAGTCAAAGCTTGAGGGGGACCCTTGGAATAGTGAAAATAGTTGCATCCACCATTGTTGCCATGATCTTGGAGCTTTGGAGCTCAATTGGAGGCGGGTTTTATAACTTGAACCCTTAATTTTATTATTGCAATCAATTCCTTATCAATTGGTGATCATTTCTACATTTCCGAAATTAAGTTTGGTTGATTGATGCTATATCCATGGAAATCACAGTAGATTTCGTGAGTTTGGAGCTTTATGATGATGACATCATCATAAGAACACACCTCCCCAAATATATAGACCAAATGGTTTCAACATGTTTGCCCATTCGGTTTCACCAAATCGTTTGAGAGCAAACGGTTTGAGACCGTTTGAGAAAAAATGGTTTCAAAACCATTTGAAAGAGTTGACCAAGGGTTGAACGTTTGCGAATCCTGTTCATAATTATGTTGGTTGATAACCCACCAAATTCGATGTATTAATTCCAAAGGATCATGATTTGAAGGCTAATCAATTAGGCAAACCCTAATTGGATTCAGTGCTGATTTTCAACTTGATTGATTTGACTTTTTGGGTTATTTAGCCCAAACGGTTTCAAAATCTTTTGGGGTCACCCAAACGGTCTCAAGACCGTTTGGGGGTCACCCAAGACCGTTTGGAGGTCTAGGGTTGGATATGGTTAAGTGTTTGAAGGACAAAAGATATGGTGTTAATACTAATCGGCTAAGTGCTGATTTTGCATTGAAATGAGTTGATGTTTTGGGTTGATTAAACCAAACGGGTTCAAAACCGTTTGGGAATCACCCAAACGGTATCAACACCATTTGGGGATCACCCAAGACCGTTTGGAGGTCTAGGGTAAAGTATGTTTGCCTATTTGAAGGTCCAAAGTTACCAAGTTACAAAGCAATCAATTGTTGATTTGTTGATTGACTCAATAGGCCAAACCTTGATGAAATTTCACTAGAATCCAAGGGTTGGATGAGCCAAACGGTCTCAAGACCGTTTGGAGCTCATCCAAACGGTCTCAAGACCGTTTGGAGGTCACCCAAGACCATTTGGAGGTCTAGGGGTGAGTATGGTTAAGCAATTGATGATCCAATGTTACTAAGTTAAAGTGTAATCAATTGCTGATTTGGTGATCAATCCAATGATCCAAACCTTAATTGGTTGACTTCGATTTTGATGATATGATGGGAAAATGGTCTCAGGACCGTTTGGAGGTCATCCAAACGACCTCAAGACCGTTTGGGGTCAGGTCATGTTCAATTTGGATGATGGTTCAAAGGTTTCAAAGTAACTAATCTTGCATTGATTAGTGTTGAAGGATCATTAATTCCAAACCCTAATTCAATTGATTCAAACCCTAGTTGATGACTAATTGAGGGTCAATTGAGGGATAAATCAGTTGTAGGTTGACCTATTTAACTCAATTGAAGTATGATGATAGGTTCAATTCATGATTGGGTACATGAATTCAATGATTGAAGGAATCAACATTGAGAACCCTAAATTGATTTGATAGGTTGAGACTATATTTGGTCCATGTGGTTTTGAGGAGGTTTGGACCAAACGGTCACAAGACCGTTTGGGACCACACGATCCCAAACCGTTTGGAGACCCAAAGTGCAAACGGGTTCAATACCTACTTTGTCTAATCGATTTCAAGTACAACTTGTTCAAATGGTTTTCAACCAATTGATGTATGAGAACCAAGATCATTGAGGGTCTAAGTAAGTAACTTTGTGAAGATCAACATGGTTAATCCATTTGAATATCTCATGTAATTGAAGGTCCAATATGATGAACCTATTTAGATACTCAATGCTATGTGTGAATACCTAATTAGAGTAATGCTATGTGTGAAACCCTAATTAGAATAATGTTATGTGTGAAACCCTAATCTAGGGTAAAACTGAGTGTTATTATAAATCCAGGGTGATGATGTAACCCTAACTTAGTGTAAACAATGAAGGAAACCCTAATTCAATGGGAATTGTATATCTTAACCATAATTTGGGAATGAGGAAAGAGAAACCCACTTGGATGTGAATGGTAAATCCTAATCCCTAAAATGGGATAAAGATATGTGAAACCCTAATATAGGGTAGTGCCATTAATACTAATGTGAAGCCTTAACACTGGGTGATGTGTTGTGAAATCCTAATTTCACATAATACTAGGTGAAACCCTGATATAGAACGATGTTATGTGAAACTCTAATGAAGAGTGATTCTAGGTGAAATATATATATGTTTGTGAGATGTTAAGTGAACCTTAAGTTATAATTATGGGAATCCTATTCCTATTGATGGAATGGTGATTAATGTATTGACAAATGAAATACCTAGAGGGGTTGATTATGAATATCCTTGTATGAATAGTCCCTGACTCAAGGGTGAGTCCATATCTTTGGAAATGGTTGTGTGTTCTAAAATAGATGAATCATGACCAATACATAGCATAATTAATGTGATGATCTAGTGCATAAGTATTAGGATGAGTGATACCCTAATACAAGCTAAGTGAATAAATCAGGTAAGATGAAGGTGTTGAGGGAAGTGATACATCAAGGTATGATAGACATCACATCCAACACCCCAATTCTGATATACCATGATGTGTTCTAAGTTCATTATAATTGGAATGGATGACACATGAAATGTGTCATGTCAATTGTTACATTGAGATGTAATACACCTTGATAGTTGTAGGCTAACATGCCTTATGAAAAGGTTAATCCAAATCAATAGACTATGATCAAATCATATTCTAATAAAGTTGAGAGAGAAACTCATACTTTGTGTTGATAATACATTCAATGATGAATGATGAGGATATATAAGTATGTTTGAATACTTATGATATCTATTTATGGTTTCTATCTTTGAGAAGCAATGGAATAGGGCTGATCATTAATAATATGATCTTAAGAATCCAAGTGATTATTTATGGAATACCCTAATGAAGGGTGCTGATATAAAAGAGAAACCATGAACCCTAAAGAGGGAACAGTGGTATTACTTAGTGTTGTATGGTACTGATGTGAAAGAGAAATCATGAACCCTAAAAAGGGATGATACTACTTAGTGTTGTATGATACTGATATGAAAGCATTATAATTGTTACCATGAATATTAATCATGCAGGGATGATGAGATGAGAAGCATAGCCAGGTATGGGCTATGATGCTTGTTTATTGAGAATATATTATAGGATTTATAAGCCTTCATATTCTTTGTGTGGTAAGAATCAATGAGATGTGTGTATTATGTAAAATACATTGTATAGCAAGAATTGTGATGTTTTTGGTCAGATGATCTGAAGGTGAAAAGTTACCTAACAAGTGGTAATAAGTATACTATGTTGAGTTATGGGTTCAAATACCCAGATGCTATAATCATGATGATGAACTTGTTAAGAAGAGGAAATGTACTTGGTGAATTGAGGGATTAAGATCCCAACACTTTGTGAAAAGAGTACGACTACATGCCATGACTCCACAATGACAATGCCAGGCTTTAGATATATGATCTAAGCCTGAAGAGAGTTAATGTTGTGATAATGATTCTGTAGTGAATAAATGTTATACATGTTCTTCATATTCCTTAATGGATATGTGATATGTTTCTCTTTCAAGTTATAGCCGCAATGTTGAATAAGATTAATATTCTAATCTGATAGACATTGAATTAACTGCTATCAAACAAATATGATTCCTCTGTTCATATTTATCTTCTTAAGCTACAATAATAATGTTACTGGCGGAGAGTTATATCTCTCGCTGGGGCAATTTACATCTCACCCCCGTGGGAACTAAATTTTTAGGTGGTCGCGGACGAAGAGACAAGAATCCTTCAGTAAGAGAAGGACAGTAGCAGCAGCAGGGACAATAGTGAAGTTTCAGGTGGAGACGCTAGCTGTTATGTCTTGTATAGATATATATATTGTCCTATGTGTCATCTCTGTACTCTCAGGTCCTCGGAATAGTAGTTAGTGCTTTCGATATTTTGTCTTAGTGCCTTGAGATTTTATACTGCCTGTGTTTAGCTTGACAGGATAGTTAATGCTTGTAATTCTCAGAAAGAGATGATACAAAATATGTACCTTTGAACAAGAATGTAAATGAGTTTCTTTGGTTCTATGTGAGAAAGTTTTCCTTTGATGGATCTCTTGTTAAAAAGGTTTTAATTTTTAGTGATTTTTGGTAATCCGCTGCTTAATGAACACTTTCGCATTAGTTAATCTTGTTTTTGAGAGTTGTATGCTACACTTAGGGTCCTTTAAATAGGTGAAGGAGGGGCTATGGTGGTGTCTTCAGATCTGGGGTGGTGAATAGTGAGGAGCTTGTTTTGGGCATTTCATCCATAATCTATAGGGGAGGGTAAGTGATATCTTATTCGAAATAGGAGAGAGAGATGAGACTATTAGAGAAAAAGTTTATGTGAAAGCATCGAGAATTGAGGGAGAATAAAGTTGGGGAATCAAAGCATGTGAAACGGTTTTTGACTCATGAAAGTAACAGATGAAGAAGACGATGATCCAACCGTTCAATCAGTTTAGATTTTTGGATGATTTAATATTGGCCGTCGGATGGTGTGCATGTGATGGAAATAGCAGATGTAGCGCGTGACAGGAAAAATGAAATCAAACTATAGGTTAATCGCTTGCATTCTTAGTTCACTTTCTACGTGGGGAGAAGTGGACAGTATCTCCAAGTTAGTTGATAAGGTTTTGAACCCTCCTGCACATGAGGTTTTGGACAATGGTGGTTGTAGATCTAAGGAGGAAGATACCAAAATAAACACCAACATCAGGCAGTGTCTCCGCAAAGTAGCAGATGGTCATTTTACAACAGCAGTTGAAGTGTTGTCTTCATCAGGTGTGGCTCCGTAGAATGAAGATACCATTAAGGTGTTGGAGGCAAAACACTCGTACAAGCCACCGCCTTCCATGCCAGATAATTTTTTTTGAAGCATCTATGGTAGCGGAAGTCGATACTATTCTCGGGTATATCAAGTCTTTTCCCAAAGGAACTTCATGTGGTAGAGATGGGTTGAGAGCCCAACATATCTTTGATACAATGTGTGGGGAGGGGTCTGATTCAGCCCTATTTTAGGGCTTTATCTTGTGTCATTTTGCATTTCAGCCACATCTATACTCTTGTTAGATTACATGTTATTTCCCCCAATATGCTTATTTCTATCAAATGCACTTATGGAGGCTTTTTACATGTTTTATAGGTACTTTGTCCACTACTTGATGGCATGGAAAGAGGATGGTTCAATCTAGGGTTTCCTCAGGCTTGGAGGAGCCCAAAATGAGGCCAAAACCACTTCCAACCTACTCCAAGTGATCAAAGAATGTTTTGAAGCAATACCCTCCATGGATGATCAAGTTCAAAGCTCAAATGCATGGGAGAGACACCAAAACGACCGTGGTATCCCACCACGGTCGTGGTGGACATGCCCCAAGCACAAAAAATCACTAAAACTCCCAGAAATGGATGAAAATGGCCAAAACGACCGTGGTGATCAACATGCCCGTGGCCATAGGTTCCCACCACGACCGTGGTGACCTCCCACGGCCGTGGCCATCCATGTACATATCCCTGTGATCTCCACATTTTAATTCCCACGACCGTGCCCATCCACCACGGCCGTGGTCTACCCTACCCACCACGACCGTGGTGACCCACAACGGTCGTGCTACTCACAAAATCCACCCACTTTTCCATTGCTTTCCCCATTTTACCCCTAACTTAACCCTAGACCCCCTAGACACCTATATATACCTAGGTGGCGGCTGGGGCATGGAGCTAGCTACCTTCTGCCCCCTCCTAGCTCCCCAAATCGCCACCCACTCCATTCCACTCCATATCCACCTCAAATCCACTCCATTTCACCATTTCCACCACATAACCCCCCATATCTAAGCCTTCCATCCACTTCCTTTCATCATTCCACATCATTTCATCCTTGTAGGAGGGAGGAGGACGTCTTGCAGCTACTGGAGAGGAGGATTGCTTCATCTACACCGAGCTCCATGGCTACTTCTTCCTCTTTCTCCTTTCTTTTTTGTATTTTCCATGTCTATGAGTAGCTAGGTCCCTTAGGTGGGCTGTTTGGGGGAAATTATGTTACTTTGATACCATGTTGGGGGAAATGACATGTAAACTTTGTAATTCCATTTGTTAATGATTATATTCTATTTGCATCTCATTCTCCATGGATTGCTTGTTGGTTTGTGTGTGGAATCACCTAGGAATTTAGGCAAATTGCTTGTTTGTGTGAATTTTGGGATTTGCCCCTAGGTCCAATTCTTGGATCCCTAGGTTTCCTCCAATGTTCCTACATCCTAATCAATCTCCCTAAACCTAAGTGAGAGATATAAGTAGCTATATTAGATAATTCTAGTGCAATTAGCATGGAACCTTCTCAAGGCTAGAATGTGGAGGAATTGGGATCCAAAGCCCTAATTTCACCTCCCCATTACTACCCTCGGCCCCTAATTGATTTGAACCTAATACCTAACCCAATTGAGCCTCGTAAAGGTAGTAGGGAGTGTTAGGGACTAGTTCCCCTATACACAACCTAGCATATCCATGGCCAGTTAGTAGCTTAGGTTAATTCATTAGACTCTAACTTGTTGTTTGGTTTGGATAATCTAAATGGAATCATAATGTTCATATGTCACCCCCCAACTTAAGTGATAAGATCATACCCCTAAACAGCCCACACATCTCTTTATTGCTTGAAACCCTAGTTTTGTGTTTGCTTAGCTTAATTAGTTCTTTCCTTGCTTAGTTAGCTTCTTGCTTTGCTCTTGTCTTGTTCATGCTAGTGTAGCTCTTTGATTGCTCTTTTACTTCTCTCTTGCTTGCCTTAGTGTAATTTGCCTTTTCATTCCTAGCTTAATCCTTTCTTGCTTGTCTAGCCTTAATCTAACCTAGGGTTAACATAGATTTCATTCTCGCCTTAAATTGGTTGCTTGTTCATAATAGTTTAACAATCAAAACCACCTTTAAACCCTTAACCCTAGTCTCTGCAGTAGGAACCTAGCCAAACTAACCTAGCTCTAGCGCCCCCTCTTTTCCCTGTGGATCGACCCTATACTTGCCACCTTCCTATACTATGACATGACCCCGTGCGCTTGCGGGTGTAGTGTTTTAGTAGACGTAGGTTGTTAGTTTAGGTATTATAATTTTCGAAAGCAAAAACCCATCACGTGTGTTCCGACCTCGTGGGGCGCATCTAGTCGGGTCAAATCGGCTAGTGTGTTGCACCTCTAGCGGAATCGCACCAAGCTTTCTGGCGCCGTTGCTGGGGATTAGAGGTTCTCAACCTAGCTAGTTAGTTTTGCTTTGACTTTTCCTACTGCCCTCATCATTGCTATTCTTTATTCATTACTCTTTGCATTCTTTGTGTATATTGGTTTGCTAACTTGCTTTCTTTTGTTTGGTTGTGCCTTGTGCATGTGACAAGCCACTCGGAGAAGACAAGATGGAAGGCCAAATTGCACAAACCTATCCATTACCTCCACCACCTCCATTGTCGCAACCTTCCCACCACTTCACCTTCCAACCTCAATTCCCTCCTCTACTACCCTACCTCCAAGGCTATTCTAAGCCTTACACACCACCACCACCTCCATTGCCGCAACCCTCCCACCAATTCACCTTCCAACCTCAATGCCCTCCTCCACCTAAAGTCCAAGGGCCATCAACACCGATGCCACCACCACAACTATCACATGCTCCCCCTACTACCCATGAGAAAATGGATATGATTGAGACCCCTCTCTTTGGTGCCTATGAAGACCCGTTCCTCAAGAGAGAGAAAACCTATGGCATGAGATTTCTAAGGGTCTTAAGGCTTATTAAGATCTCTGATGATGATCCCCAAGGAGAGAGAATTGCTGAAAAAGACTTACGAAGCTCGCATGACCCTTGGGAGGAAGATCAATCAAGGAAAGCATTTGAGAGGATTGCTTATGATGGGGGTGCAAAAATTTTGTTTTTGGACCATGGTTGATGGTGAAAGAACAACAAGCCTGGCTGAAGGCATGAAACTTAGCGCTTGTGGGAGACAACCCACCTAGGTTTGGGAATTTTTCACCCAAACTTCAATTTTTGATACTTTTGCTTTGTTTTTAAAATTTTCCAAGAAAACACACACACACACTTGTATTTGATAGTTTTTGTGCAGCTTTGATGATGTGGCAGGTGCTAGACACTAGAGAGAGAAGGTATAGAAGTGAATCATGGTCATTAAGGTAGATTTGTGGCCAAATGACAATTAAGAATGAAGTTCATGATTTTAATTCGAGAAAATTGAAGGAGCACCCTCACCACGGCCGTGGAGCTCGACCACGATCGTGGCACATGTGGCCAAGCATGACCATGGCACCCAACCACGGCCGTGGGAATTATTGCATCAAGTTGGCTGAAGTTACAGTGTTTTTAGAAGATTGGCCACGGCCGTGGCTACCCGCCACAGCCGTGTTGAAGAGGAGTGGCCACGACCGTGGCGATCAACCAAGACTGTGGCGAGGGTCGACCTCCAGACACAACAGGGTGACCTACATTCTGACGCTCTGCACCAGCCATGATCTTCACCCTACTATCCCTAAGCTCTAGTTTCATGCTGAGGACAACATGATTCAAAAGTTTGGGGTGGTAGGGTGGTATGCACCACATATCTCATTCTCTCATTTTGATTACTTGTCTGACATGATCTTTGTTTGCTTTTGATCTATCTAGTGTGGATTTTCTTTACTGCTTTGCATCCTTGCATGCCATGTAGTTTACATTCCTGCCATTTTTGCGTAATTTTCAAAAATTTTGCTCTTTTTGCCATGCATTGCATATCATGTAGATTTTTGGTAATTCTTGCATGTTATAGGTAGTATTTGCTTGTTTACTGCTTTAAGTTCAATAATATAGGGTTTAGATGTGATTGAAGGCAACTTGGCACCGTTTTGGCCAATTTTGCCCAAATTTGAGATTTCTTGCCTAAAAGTGTGTTTCAACCCAATCTCTACTTTTTTTGGATTAAAAATGATGATATTTGACAAATACAAGTGAGTTATCACTGTTTGTTGCTAAATGGTATCAATTCATGACTTTTTACATGTGCATCACCTCTCTTGTGTTTGTGGATGATTTGGTTGAATTGTGAAGTTGAGCATGCTTTGAACGCTTAGTGTTTGTGGAATCACTTGATTGATATACCAATTTCATCTTGTTCATTCATGTGGTGTGATATCTAGGATGGAGTATTGGATTAATTTTCATGCAAGATGTCTTATATGGAGAATCGTACATGTGACCCCTCTTTGACTCGACTTTTCACTCACCATCTTCTTACCCCTCCGCCTCATGAAAGGATGCCAAAGTGCACATATCAGCCGTGGACACCTCCAAAAATTTGGGGTGGCCACATCTCCATCTCTCCACTTCACTCTATCCACCATATGCCCTATCTACGCCAAGGGCAAAGAAAAAGAAAAGAAAAAAAAAGAAAAAGAAAATAAAAGGATGCTCATGTTTAAGAGCATTCAAATAAAGAAAAGATGAGTGTGTAAAAACACTCCAAAAATCTTATCGCAACCTTTTCTTCCATTTTCATACCCATTGAGCTAAGAAGCATCAAACTTAGCTCATTTTTCCCTTTTTCACAACCACATGGGTCATTTGGTGTGATTTGAAATATACGATTGAATGCATGAATGTGAAACAACACTCCTAGTCATTCTTGATTAACACCACCATGAAACGGTTTACCCGGAACTTTATGGAAGAAATATGGATAACTTGTGTATTCTATTCGCTATATTTGAAGTTCATATGCTTTGTGCTCTTTTCATGATTGGTTTGTGAAAGCAGGAGAGTAGAGAGGTGAAATGCATGTACTTAGTCATCTTTGATACCATTCAGCAATAATCATCTCTTACATTGCATTTGTCATTTCTTGTTTGTGGAAAATTTGTAGAGAGATTGAGTTGGAGAATACTTGAGGACAAGTATGTTTCAAGTTTGGGGTGGTGATTCAGCCCTATTTTAGGGCTTTATCTTGTGTCATTTTGCATTTTAGCCACATCTATACTTGTTAGATTACATGTTATTTCCCCCAATATGCTTATTTCTATCAAATGCACTTATGGAGGCTTTTTACATGTTTTATAGGTACTTTTTCCACTACTTGATGGCATGGAAAGAGGATGGTTCAATCTAGTGTTTCCTCAGGCTTGGAGGAGCCCAAAATGAGGCAAAATCCACTTCCAACCTACCCCAAGTGATCAAAGAATGTTTTGAAGCAATACCCTCCATGGATGATCAAGTTCAAAGCTCAAATGCATGGGAGAGACACCAAAAAGACTGTGGTATCCCACCACGGTCGTGGTGGACATGCCCCAAGCACAAAAAATCACTAAAACTCCCAGAAATTGATGAAAATGGCCAAAACGACCGTGGTGATCAACATGCCCGTGGCCATAGGTTCCCACCACGACCGTGGTAACCCCCCACGGCCGTGGCCATCCATGTACATATCCCTGTGATCTCCACATTTTAATTCCCACGACCGTTCCCATCCACCACGGCCGTGGTCTACCCTACCCACCACGACCGTGGTGACCCACCACGGCCGTGCTACTCACAAAATCCACCCACTTTTCCATTGCTTTCCCCATTTTACCCCTAACTTAACCCTAGACCCCCTAGACACCTATATATACCTAGGTGGTGTCTGGGGCATGGAGCTAGCTACCTTATACCCCCTCCTAGCTCCCCAAATCGCCACCCACTCCATTCCACTCCATATCCACCTCAAATCCACTCCATTTCACCATTTCCACCACATAACCCCCCATATCTAAGCCTTCCATCCACTTCCTTTCATCATTCCACATCATTTCATCCTTGGAGGAGGGAGGAGGACATCCTGCAGCTACTGGAGAGGAGGATTGCTTCATCTACACTGAGCTCCATGGCCACTTCTTCCTCTTTCTCCTTTCTTTTTGTATTTTCCATGTCTATGAGTAGCTAGGCCCCTTAGGTGGGCTGTTTGGGGGAAATTATGATACCATGTTGGGGGAAAATGACATGTAAACTTTGTAATTCCATTTTTTAATGATTATATTCTATTTGCATCTCATTCTCCTTGGATTGCATGTTGGTTTGTGTGTGGAATCACCTAGGAATTTAGGCAAATTGCTTGTATGTGTGAATTTTGGGATTTGCCCCTAGGCCCAATTCTTGGATCCCTAGGTTGCCACCCATCTTCCTACATCCTAATCAATCTCCCTAAACCTAAGTGAGAGATCTAAGTAGCTAGATTAGATAATTCTAGTTCAATTAGCATGGAGCCTTCTCAAGGCTAGAATGTGGGGGAATTGGGATCCAAAGCCCTAATTTCACCTCCCCATTACTACCCTCGGCCCCTAATTGCCTTACGAATGCCTAATCTAGAAACCTAGACTAGATAAGACTCTAATTGATTTGAACCTAATCCCTAACCCAATTGAGCCTCGTAAGGGTAGTAGGGAGTGTTAAGGACTATTTCCCCTATACACAACGTAGCATAGCCATGGCCAGTTAGTAGATTAGGTTAATTCATTAGACTCTAACTTGTTGTTTGTTTTGGATAATCTAAATGGAATCATAATGTTCATATGTCACCCCCAACTTAAGTGATAAGATCATACCCCTAAACAACTCACACATCTCTTTATTGCTTGAAACCCTAGTTTTGTGCTTGCTTAGCTTAATTAGTTCTTTCCTTGCTTAGTTAGCTTCTTGCTTTGCTCTTGTCTTGTTCATGCTAGTGTAGCTCTTTAATTTCTCTTTTACTTCTCTCTTTCTTGCCTTAGTGTAATTTTCCTTTTCATGCCTAGCTTAATCCTTTCTTGCGTGTCTAGCCTTAATCTAACCTAGGGTTAACATAGATTTCATTCTCGCCTTAAATTGGTTGCTTGTTCATAATAGTTTAACAATCAAAACCACCTTTAAACCCTTAACCCTAGTCTCCGCAGTAGGAACCTAGCCAAACTAACCTAGCTCTAGCGCCCCCTCTTTTCCCTGTGGATCGACCCTGTACTTGCCACCTTCCTATACTATGACATGACCCCATGCGCTTGCGGGTGTAGTGTTTTAGTAGACGTAGGTTGTTAGTTTAGGTCTTATAAATTTCAAAAGCAAAAACCCATCACGTGTGTTCTGACCTCGTGGGGCGCATCTAGTCGGGTCAAATCGGTAGTGTGGTGCACCTCTAGTGGAATCGCACCAGGGTCTGTTGTGGCCACTGACCTCTTATATGCCATCACCCGTGTTGTCAATTTATGGTTAGGGGAAGATGTCCCATGTGTTTGGCAGAGTTTATAGCTTATGCACCACTTACGTCGCTACTTAAGAAAGACAACGAGATACGACCTATTGTGGTTGGAACTATTTGGAGATGTCTAGTGTCCAAAGTTCCTATGCAGGAGTGAGTAAAGTTATGGCCAAATATCTCAATGAATTTCAGTTTGGAGTTGGTGTATCCGGTGGGGCAGAGGCTATCTTGCATAGTGTCAACAAGGTGTTGAATGCGCGACATAACGATGGTTCCCTTTCCATGCTTACAATGGATTTTTCTAATGCATTCAACCTGGTTGATAGGTCTTCCTTACTCTGTGAGGTGAGATCAAGGTGTCCATCCATTTCCTTGTGGGTGGTGTTCTTGTATGGTCAGGCAGCTAGGTTATACCTTGGGGACAGACATATTTGGTCATCTACAGGATTGCAATAAGGTGATCCTTTAGGCCCACTACTCTTCTCTCTTGTATTGCATCCGCTTATCCATCATATCAGAGACAACTACAAACTTCTTCTTCATACATGGTATCTTGATGATGGAACAATTATTGGAGACACTAAGGAAGTGGAGAAGGTTAGGTTTGATTTTCAATATCCGTAAAATAGAGATTTTTTGGCCTACATGTGATGGTAGAAAGCTTCAAAATGAGTTTTTCCCAAAAGATATTGGGAGACCTTTAGTTGGAGTGAAGCTGCTTGGAGGAGTTGTTAGCAAAGATAACAATTTTATTAGAGGTTTGGCTATGAAGAGGGCTTCGAAGGCTATTGAGTTGATGCATCTTCTTCCCCAGTTAGGTGATCCTCAGAGTGAGCTCCTCTTACTTCGTTCGTGTATGGGAATTGCAAAGCTTCTATTTGGCTTGAGGACTTGTCAACCTAGGTACATGGAAGAGGCAGTAACATGTTTTGATAGAGAGTTGTGAGCATCTATTGAAGACATTGTAGTCTGTGGAGGTCCCTTTTTTGGGGACTTCCAATGGAGGTTGGCTTCATTGCCGATCCGTCTTGGTGGCTTGGGACTTAGTTTAGCTGTTGAAGCTTCTTCGTATTCTTTTGTGGCATCTAAGGCCCAATCTTGGGTGCTTCAGGATCACATCTTGTGAGGTAGTGGGACTCACAGTATGGACACTGACTTTGATTTCACCCTAGATCATCTTCGTGTCATGATTCCCTCCTTTGATCTCAGTTGTTTTTCTAAAAAGGACACCGTCCCCCCAAAGGCACAAAATGATTTGGCGAGTGCTCTTTTTAGTAAAATAATTGAGGATATGGAAGTTAAGTTTGCTATGACCATTCGACAAAAGGCAGTTTTTGAGTGTCTACAAGCTGATCATGCTCAAGATTTTCTCCTTACTATTCCTATAGATGGACTTGGTCTGCACATGTCCCCAGTGGACTATCGTAGTATCCTCAAATATCGTCTCATGATTCCCTTATTTCTAGTCGACGAGATTTGTCCAGTTTGTCGTAAGGCGTGTTTTGACTCTTTTGGGGAGCATGCAGTTCATTGCAAGGAACTTCCAGGTTTTAAGTACATACATGATCTTGTTAGAGATGTTCTCTTTGATGTTCTCAGATGTGCAGGTGTTGCTGCTAAGAAAGAGGCACCAGTGAACTTTCTAACTAATCCACGAGAGGGGAGGTCGACACTTAGACCTGCTGATGTTTTGGTTTTTGGATGGATAGGAGGAAAACATGCATGTGTGGATCTAACAGGGGTTTCTCCGTTATTGGGATTGAGAAGTGGGACTTTTACAGTAGGACATGTTGTTCTTAAACCAGCTTCAGCCAAAGTAGCCAAGCATGAGAAAGCATGTATTGAGAATCAACACGCCTTTATCCTGTTTGCTTTTGATACTTTTGGATTCTTAGCACCAGAAGCTGTGGAGATTCTGAAGAGGGTCCAAAAAGTTATGAATAGTAATGTAATGTCCCCTAAGTGTATGGATGTAGTGTTTCAAAGGATTGGCTTTGCCATCCAGAAAGGACTAGCAATGCAACTTGTTGCCCGCTTGTCTTCTGTTTTGATGTAATTCCTCCTATTTATAATATGAAAGATTTTGTACCTTGCATTAATGAAATCACATTAAAAACCACAGTTACACTATAGTCAAATGCATTTAATTCATTTGGAGGGAAAAACATGAGTCAAATAACCTCAAATTTGGATCATAGACTAATATTAATGTCTAGAATAATGTTATACAGTTATACTTTCGTTTTATACATGATTTGACCCTTAACCACTATATTGGCCCTATATATATTAATGTATGAAAGAGGGTGAATTAATATAAATAGGTTTTCTAATTAAATCTTTGGGTGAATATTCGAGATAGACTACCTATATTAATTTCTAGAGTCATATCTGACCACATTATTCTCTTTTAAGCTTTATTGCCACCTAGGAGGAGAGAGAAAGAAAAAGAGGATTATTCTCTCATTAACTAACTCAATACCACATTATTTCTTATTTCTTCTTCCAAAAGACCATAGAAACTCTAAATTAATATAATCTACTATTTGTCTCTCATTAGTGGTCATTTTGCATTATTAGACTCTAATTAACACACTAGTTGAGATCTTTGTGCACAAACCCATTCATTGTAATAAATGTGAGTCAAATATAATTTAAACCATTAAGGTTTTCTCAATTTCAACATTGAGGACAAAGTGGATAGAAAAGGTAGGAAAATTTAAGAAAAGGCTAGAAGGACATGAAGGAAATGGAAAGCTTGAAAATGTGCTAAATTGCAAATAAATTTGAGTTTCAGTATGTTACAGTGGTGGTCACCATGGTCGTGGTGGCTTGGATTGCTCAGTCCGTTCTCTGCTCCATGACCATTCTTCTGTGGGGGTCACATGGTTGTGCAATGTGGCATGGCCGTTCTGTAGTCAATCCACCACGACCGTTCTAAGTGGCACGGCTGTGGTGATTTCTTCTTTACATGGAGGTGACTCTATTGATTTGCAAGTATGCTAGCGCGGCCGTTCTGTGGTACCACGGCCGTGCTGGCCTCTGGATCATCACTTGGACTTGTTTCTTTAGATTTTCTTAGACATCTTTCCTTCAATGGAGCTTTGGCCACTCAGGGTAGGCTGAGGGAGCTTCACACTTCACTTTGAGCCTCTCTAAGGGTAGAGAAATATTAGGATTACTCATCCTCTCTCTCTCTCTTTCATCCAAGTGTTGTCCAAAAGCCTGAAAAACATGCAAATAATGTCCATAAGTGCATTTTATACAAATATGCATATTCAGGGAAATAACATGTAATTAACAGATATAGATGTTATTGAAATGAAATATGATACAAGATGAATCCCTAAAATAACCACCCCAAACTTAAAATATACTTGTCCTCAAGTATGCTCCAACTCAATCTCTCTACAATTTTTCCACAATCAAGAATTGACAAATGTAATGCAAAAGGTGATTATTGCTGAATGGGATCAATGTTGATGAAGTGCATGCATTCCACCTCTCTCCTTTCCTACTTTCACAAACCAATCATGAAAAGAGCACAAAGTATATGAACTTTAAATATAGTGTATAGAACACAGAAGATATCCATATTTCTTTCATGTAGTTCTGGGTAGACTGTTTCATGATGGCATTACAAGGATGACTAGGAGTGTTGTTTCACCTTCATTCATTCGATCTTATGCTTCAAATCATACCAAGTGACCCATGTGGTTGTGGAAAAGGGGTGAAGTGAGCTAGGTTTCATGTTTCCTAGATCAACGAGTATGAAAATGGAAGAAAGGATTGCAGTAAGATTTTGGAGTGCTTTTACACACTCATCTTTTCTTTATTTATATGCTCTTAAACAGGAGAATCTTTTATTTTCTTTTGCATTTATTTTCTTTGCCCTTGGTGAGATAGGGCATATGGTGATGAGAGTGAAATGGGAAGATATAGATGTGGCCACCCCAAACTTTTGGAGGTGACCACAGCTAATATGTGCACTTTGGCATCTTTTCATGAGGCAGAGGGGTAATAAGATGGTGGATGAAAAGTCGGATCAAAGAGGGGTCACTAGTGTGGTTCTCAACATAAGGTCTCTTGCATGAAAATTAATCCAACAATTTCACACCACATGAATGAACAACATGAAATTGATACTTCTATCAAGTGATTTCATTGGCACTAAGTGCTCATAGCTTACTCAAGTCACAATTCAACCAAAACATTCACAAACACAAGAGAGGTGATGCGCATGCAAAAAATCAAGAATTGATACCATTCAGCAATAAACATTGATAATTCACTTGCATTTGTCAAAGGTCATCATTTTTAATCCAAAGAGTATAGATTGGGTCAAAACACACTTTTAGGCAAGAAATATCAAATTTGGGAAAAATTGGCCAAAATGGAGCCAAGTTGCCTTCAATCACATCTAAGCCTACATTATTGAATAAAAAGTAGTAAATAAGCAAATCCTAGCTAAAACATGCAAAAATTACCAAAAATCTACATGATATGCAATGCATGACAAAAAGAGCAATTTTTTTTAAATTATGCAAAAATTGCAAGAAAATAACTATATGGCATGCAGGTATGCAAAGCAAAAGCAAACAAAACAAAAGTAAATGGCAGGTGAAATGCAAAATGAGTGTGAAAATGAGATAAGGGCATACCGCCCTACCACCCCAAACTTTTGAATCATGTTGCCCTCAGCATGACAATAAAGTCTAGGAATGATAGGGTAGAAGATCACTATGGTGGCGGTGCTTCTCCCTATGGTGGAGGTTGCTGGTAATAGGAACCCCAGTAGTCTGACTGTGGAGGTGGGTAATTGTCCTGAAATGTTGACAGTGAACTCCACCAATCTTCCCCCTACTAGGGTTCCTCTAGGACTAGGCGTGCTGGAATTGATACAAGCGGTTGACCTAATAATGCATCTATTCATGGTCTAACCACATAGCATCCTGGGTGCACTGTAACCCACCTACACCCTCAAAATGCCCTCTTGGGTGCTCAGTATGCGGTCTTGTGTGCTCTGGATGTCCTCCAATTGTGCATGTATGGTAGACATGTCGTATACGTTCACTGAAGGTTGTTGTGGCTGCTAAACTATCTTCGCCTCATGTCGCCTCACCCTACGCACCTCTCGCTCCTCAACATTCCTCCTCCTCTCTACATCTGTCTGTGATTTGCCTAACCCCTTTGGGACAATCTATGGCTACTGAAATGTGTCCCTAGGGTTCTCCTCCTCCCATCTTCTCACTTTTTCTAAGAAATTTGGAGTAGGACCCCACTCCGTCAACAGTGGTGTAACATGGTATGGGAGCTCTAGTGATATGCCTGGGTAAGGTGGGTTGACCTGATATATGATTTTTTGATCAACAAATGAAATCATAGAAGAACATACAAGATAGTGCAGGTCCACCAACTTCCCCCCTTCAACCGTGGTATATCTAGAAACATCATGACCAAGGGTAACAACTATGGATGTCACAATCCCTCCTAGAATGAACATATTTTTTCTCTTTGATGGGATTGTCCTCAAGTAGTCAATCATTAAATCTCCTAATTTTACATGTTTTCCCTTTATCAACCAGCCCAAAACACACAAGTCTTTCTTTGTGCATCTCCCTTGATTCTCATATTTGCTAAAAATAGTATTTGCAAGTACTTTCTGAACATAGCGTAGGAAGGGGTAATGGAGAAAACTATTCTTTGAATTCCCCGCTACAAAGTCATTGTGGGAAGTGAATGCCTTCCACATGGTAGTAAAACTAGCACTGGTGCTCTTATCTATCTTGCCAGTCTCAAAGAGAGCTGCCATTTCTTCATTTGGAGTAAATAAGTTGTTCAACATGGTTGAAGAGATGATCCAACGTTGGTCTCCAAGCCTAACTTTAATGGCGTCTTGACCATCATGGGAGACCTTATCCAATGTGGCAAAGAACTACTGTGTGAGATCAAAATAAGTCTCCAAATCTATCATTAGAATGTCATAAAAACCAATCTCCTTCATCATGCTCTCATAGTACTTTAGGAAACCTAGGGCATTCAGCGTCTCCCATCATACATAGCGGGTGTCTATCACCCTACACGTCAGGCACTCAGGGTGTTTGGGCTTCTTTGCCTACCTATTAGAAGTCTCAGGCTATGTATCTAGCTATTGTTGTGGTGCCTCAGTCTGTGGTGCATCCTGCATCACCTCATCCTTGTTGTCTAACTGTAACTATCATCATGCTCTCGGCTTTGGTGTTGTAGATGTTGCAGGGCGACTTGAAGTCGACTTTCGAGCAGCTGAAACTGAAGGTTGGGTTGTTGAACCCGACGGATGAGCTTCCGAAACTGATGGCTTTACCACTACCCCACCTCCACTAGGTAGTCTAGACAACTCCTCCATCATGGGATCCACCGTATTCACTATATGGGGTGATTCTCATTATGAACCAGAGGTTGTCGATGGTTGTAGAAGGGCTAGAAGAGCCGAAAGATTCAAAGACAATGCATTCTTGGGACGACACCCGTATGAAATGACCTCCTTGGTCTTAGACACAACTTTCTATCCATTTACTTCATTTTGGATCAAAATTTGTGGAGAAATTTGGATTTTAGGTTTTCTCCAAAGAACTGAGATGTTGGGGCGGATTCGAGAGAAATGGGGGGGGGGGGGGGTTGTGGATGAAAATGGATGGAATCGGGAGATTAAGATAGTGGAAATTATGGAGATTGATTGGATATGGACGAAGTGTGATTTGGTGGTGATTCAAGGGTGGTAGGAGGCTTGAAAGGTGCAGCACAAGTGCTCTCGCGCGGAGGTTAGCCCTTCTATTCGGGAGAAATGAGTAGAAGTGTTTTAGAAATGTTGCAAAATGGCTAACTTAAGTGATGCATCGGGCTATAGCACGGATGTGCTGTGTGGCACGGCCGTGTGGGGAGGCTTGTAACATGTTTGTGCTGCCTCTTGTCTGTTCTACTTCACACGATCGTTCTGGGTGAGTGTCTCCATGATTGTGTTGCGTTGCACGACCGTGTTGGGTCTGTTCTTCAGTTCTTGAATTCTTTGAAATTTTCTCGATTCCCTATTTCATGCCAACACAACCGTAGTGAGTACTATGGCAGTTGTTCCATACTTATATTTCATCAAAATGTCAAATCTTTGATCCAAAATGATTTTTCATGGATTACTTGCCAACATTTTATCTAATTTTCTTCATTTCACCCTATTTTCACCTACACATATTAAAAATAAACAAAAACTATTAAAAACAAGTGTGTGTGTTTCCTTAAAAAGTGTAAAAACAACACAAAAGTATAAAAAATGGAAGGTTGGGTGAAAGTTCCCACACCTAGTGGGTTGGCTCCCACAAGCACTAAGTTTCATGTCTTTAACTGGGATTCTTGGAGATTCTTCAATCATTCATCCATTTGTCATCCTCATGTGCACATTCTTGCAATAGATACATCTCTCATTTTCATTCAATCTATGTTCCTCATCCCCTTGATCATAAAAGTCATCATCAATTCTTCCATCCTTACCTTCTTCTCTGAAATGACCATTCAGACTATTAAAGTATCCATGTCCAATATCCTTATCTCGGACTCGCTGGGTTGGGGTCTTGTACGTGTTGATCTTGATCTTCATGTCCATGAATGAAACTATCATTGTGCCACTACGACCATGTATCTTGGCATCAACTGTAGATAAGAACGGTCTTCCCAATATAATAGGAATCTTCCTATCCTCCAGCTCCATATCAAGGACAATAAAATCAGCTAAGAACACTACACCCTTTTTTCTATCATCACCAAAACATCATCCACTCTTCGTCTAGGCACTTTTATGGAACAATCTGCCAAATGGAAAGTGAAATGTTCCAACTTCAACTTGCCCAATCCCAGCTCCACATAGACATTGTATGGAATCAAATTTACACTAGACCCCCAATCAAGTAAGGATCAGTCTATGCACTATCCCCCCTATGTAACTAGGTATGAGTGGGGCACCTGGGTCTTTCCTCTTCACGGGAACTGAGTGTTGAATGATAGAGATCACTGGTTCGGCTAACTTCACTCTCTTTAGTATTCTCCCCATTGACCTTCTCTACATAGTGTATAAATTCTTAAGAAACTTGGCATATGATGGGATTTGCTTGATAGCATCCAATAATGGAATATTGACCTTTACTTGGTGAAACACCTCAAGAATGTAAACATTGTGCTTTTATTTCCTCCTTACTTCCGATGGCTCATCAAATGCTTCAACGAATGGTGGCTCACTTGCTTTGACCTTGCTTGCATCGACATGAGGTGGAATAGTAGGGATGGTGGGACTTGCAAATAGAGTGTGAGGTGGAGCACATGGCATCCCAAAATCAACATGAGGTATCACATAATCCTCTTCGGCAATCTCAATTAAAGTATCACTACTTGGCTACATTTGCTTTGCTTTATCAGCCTTTATTTGACTAGCGGATTGCTTAAGAGATTTTCCACTCTTTAGAACTGTCATAACACTTCCTTGCTCATGGTGGAGAAGGGGAGATAGTTGTGGCTGTGGAGGAGGTGGAGGTAACACTTGGTGTTGAAATTGACATAGAGGGGAGAATTAAGGTTGGAAGGTGAATTTTTGAGAAATTGGTGGTGATGGAGGGGGGGATCATAAGGCTTGGGATCACCTTGTAAGCGGTATATGGGTTGCACATGCATGGGAGGTGGACTACAGAAAACTTGTGAAGAGGGCATTGGTCCACTTGCTTCATTGAAACACAAGATGGGTTTTGAAGACAATTTCTCTTCTTGAAGAGCAATTATGGAAGACAACTACTCTATCCTCTCCTCAAGCCTTGTCACGTTCATTTGTATGTCGTTAAAGCTCTTCAACCTAGAGAGAACCTCTTCCTCAAACCTTGAGTTGTATCTGGGACTTTGTGGTTCCTAATAGCTATAGGAGTGAGGTTTTTTCTTTTCTTCACCATAGAACTCAATAGCATTGACCGCATGGCAAGGAACATTCATCGCTTGGTTTTTCATGAAGCTCACCATGTCACCAAGAATCTTCATCACTTGCATGCTTGAGTCATTATGAGTCAGAGATGTCATATCAAAGGCATGGCCACCATCATTCATCATGCTAGAAGCTTGGATTCTTGAACCTTCTACCAGCTTCTCATACAAGGGTCATATCTCCTCGGGTGGCTTAGCCATGAAAACTCCTCCACAAGAGAAATCTACTAAGGTTTGTCTCTTTGGAGATAGACCGGAGTAAAAGGACTGCACAAGCTACCACAAAGGGATCTCATGGTGTGGCCAAACTCTCAACATCTTCTTAAATTTCTCCCAAGCATTGTGAAATTGTTCATCACCTAATTGACTGAAACTTGTTATGATACACCACATTTGTGTTAACCTTGCTATAGAGTAGAATTGTCTTAAGAATACATTCTTCATCACTTCCCAACTCATGATGCCCCTCCTTAGATCATACCACTCTTTGGCTTTATCTTTGAGGGAAAATGAGAACAAGGTCAATTGTATTGTGTCATCACTAGTCGTCGGCGTCCTGAAGGTGGAGCATACTTCAAGAAATGAGTCCAAGTGCTTGTAGGGGTTCCCACTCTCCAAGCCATAGAATATGGATAGGAGCCCAAGAAGACCTGGAGGGATGGAGAATTGCTCCCCTAGCATTTGATCAACTATGCTAGCAATTGGTGATTTGTAGTTTCTAGGCATGAAGTAATCTTGAAGTTGGTTTTGAGGTACATTTTGGCATTCCATCTTGTCTTCCCCGCGTGGCTTGTCACATGCAAAAGGCAAAATCAAACAAAATAGGGAAAGTTAGGAAAACAATATGCACAAAGAATGCAAAGAATAAAGAATAAATAATAAATAATATCAATGATGAGGGAAGTAGGAAAAGTCAAAGAAAAACTAACTAGCTAGGTTGTGCACCTTTCTCCCCGACAACAGAGCTAGAAAGCTTGGTGCGTTTCTGCCAATGACATTACATACTACTTAATTGTGATTTGAATAGATGCAACTCCGTGAACAAACACACACAGTGGATTCACTTTCAAAATTTGTAAATACCTACACAAACAACCTACTTCTACTAAAATGCTAATCCGCAAGTGCACAGGGTTGTGTCATAGTATAGGAGGGCGGCAAGTATAGGGTCGATCCATAGGGATAAAAAGGGGCACTAGAGCTAGGTTAGGTTTTTAGCTAGGCTCCTACTACGGAGTCTAGGGTTGAAGGGTTTAAAGGTGGATTGTGTTGATTACACTAAATATGAACAAGCAAGTAATTAAAGGAAAGTAAATAAGAACAAAATCAAAGTTAACCCTAGACAATTAATTCTACTAAACAAGAAAAGACAAGGCAAGGCAAGAAAAGAACGATCTACACTAAGGTAATCAAGGAGAAGGTCTAAATTACACTAAGCTAGAAAATAGGGCAAAAGAACAATTAAAGACCTAAACCATCAAGAACAAAACAAGAGCAAGGCAAGAATCTAACTAAGCAAGTAAAGAGCTAACTAACCTAACACTAGCTAAACAAGAAGGCAATTATGGCTTTAAAGCAATAAAGAGAGGTGTGGGCTATTTGGGGCATGCACTTATCAATTAGGTTGAGGGTGACATGAAGATTATAGTCTCATTTAGATTATCAAACCAAACAACAAGCTAGAGTCTAATCAATTATCCTAAACTACTAACTGGTCATGAATATGCTAGGTTGAATATAGAGGAACTAGTCCCTAACACCCCTACTACCCTTGTGAGGGTCAATTAGGTTAGGGTTTAATTGTAATTCAATTAGAGTCTAAACAAGCCTAGGTTTCTAGGTTAGATGATCTTAGGTTGATTAGGGGATGAGGTTAGTAATGGGAGTGGAAGTGAGGTTTTAAGCATCCCATCACCCACATTCTAGCCTTAAGAAAGCTCCATGCTATGCACACTAAGTTCATCTAATATAGCTACTTAGATCTCCCAACTAGGGTTAGGAAAATTTATTAGCATATAGGAGGACAGGTAGCTAGCTAGGGATCAATGAATTGGACATAGGAGCAAATCCCAAAATTAACACATATAAGCAATTTCCCTAAATTTGTAGGTGATTTCAAGCACAAAACAACAAGCAATTCATGAATAGTGAGATAGAAATAGAACATAATAATTAGCAAATGAAATTACACAGTTTACATATCATTTCCCCCCAACATGGTATCAAACTAACATTTTTGACCGCAAACAACCCACCTAAGGGGCCTAGCTACTCATGAAAATGCAAAATACAAAAAGAATGGATAAATATGTAGAATAAGCCATGGAGCTCGGTGTAGATGGAGTATTCCTCCTCTTCAGCTATTTCAAGACATCCTTCTCCTTCTCCAAGGTGCAAGGGGCATGGGATGGTGGTGGAATAGGGTCCAAAAGCTAGGAAACTAGGGTTTTGGTAGTGGAAATGGTGAAATGGAGTGGAATGGGTGGAATGCAAAAATGGGCAGCTAGGAGGTGGTACAATGTAGCTAACCTCATGCTAGAGCCACCACCTAGGTATATATAGGTGTGGGGGAAGCAACAGGTCAAGTGGGGGTAAAATGGGAAATGCAGTGTAAAAGTAGCTAGGTTTTTGGGAGAACCAGCCCGTGGTGGTCACCACGGCCATGGTGGGGAGGGGTGAGAATAGTCTTGGTGGATGGGAACGACTGAGGTGAGAAATGGGGAAAAATCACAGGGACTTGGTTGGTTTTGAACTAGAAGTGGCACGGTTGTGATGGTCACCACGGCCATGGTGGCTTGGATTGCTCAGCCCGTTCTCTGCTCCACAACCATTTTGCTATGAAGGTCACACGGTCGTGCAATGTGGCACGACCGTTTTGTAGTCAATCCACCATGACCATTCTAAGTGGCACGATCATGATGATTTCAGCTTTGCACAGAGGTGACTCTATTTATTTGCAAGTATTCTAGCACAATCGTTGTGTGGTACCACGGTCGCGCTGGCCTCTGGATCATCACTTTGACTTATTTATTTGGATTTTCTTGGACATCTTTGCTACAATGGAGCTTTGTCCAGTAAAGGCAGGTTGAGGGAGCTTCAGACTTCACTTTGGGCCTATCTAAGGGTAGAGAAACCCTAGGATTACTTGTCCTCTCTCTTCCATCCAAGTGTGGTCCAAATGCCTAAAAAACATGTAAATAATATCCATAAGTGCATTTTATACAAATATGCATATTGAGGAAAATAACATGTAATCTAACAGGTATAGATGTGATTGAAATGTAATAAGTCACAATATGAAGCCCTAAAATAGGACTGAGTCAAGGGGGTAGGCTGTAAATGGGTATGGGTAGAGACCCACAAATCCACAAGTTCAGACCCTTCAAAAACCTATCACGGGTCTAAATTTTTACTCTCGCAGAACTGTGGACCCACATACTTATGGACCCGCATATAAGCCAGTCCACTAATAGGTATGCTTGGACCCAGACATGTTGACCCGTGGACCCGCTATACATAAATAATTACCTAAGTAATATGTTATTACATCAAACTTTACTAATCTAATTAATATAATACTTCATATTACATGTTACTCTAATTATAATAAGGTTAAAACTAGTCATGTAACATACTGAAAATCCACTATGTACCTCTTTGTACCCTTTTCTATAAGTTTTGTCCTTCATTTTCATCCCTTATGTCTTTGGACTTGATTTAGTGGAATTATGATGGTTATTGGATAAATGTTTCCCATATATTCTTGATATAAGGTTGTATGCACAAATGCCTCAGTTAGATTTTAGATAATGGGCCTAAAGTGCAAATTGTACACTAAGCAATAAAAAGAATAAAATATTTCGTCCTAGAACCTTCTTGCACTTCCTAGAATAAGAGAAATAAGAGAAAATCTGAATTTTATATAAAGGAGAAGATAAATGCAATAATTAAAGGTAATATGGAAATTATTGAGTAAGGAAGATAATGAGAAAAATATTACACCAAAAATTATAATTGGAAACCCATGAGGATAATTTGACACTCAAATTCGTTTTCTTGATCAAAAAGTTACTTAAGGGCCAAGTATCATTTAAAATGGAACATAAATGTAAATAGTAATGTCATTATAAAAAAAATAGGAAATAGGCCAATAAAGTGAAATAAAATACTTAATGCTAATCAGAAAAATAACTCCAAATTCGTATTGTAAACACAAAAATAAGCCTTTGGGCAAATTTGCAACTAATTTGGATAATGTTTGAATAATGTATAAAATAGGGGATAGAAAGTGTGTAGAATCTTCTATTTATTTAATAAATAAATAAATAATCTCAACTTGTAAAGATAAATACAAAATTGTGTTCTAATACCTTAGGGAGACTTATGGGTGAAGTTACACAAATTTTAGATAATGTTATCACCTTTTTTTATGAAGGAAAGAGAAAATGACATTTTAATTATTTAACCTATCAAACTTCCACAAAAGGCACAAATAACTCCATATTTGGATTCTACGCGTCAAAAACAGCCAGGATATAAAATTTGGTATTTTTTGGATGTCGTTTGGGCCTCCAAACGAGGAGAGAGAAAAACCTTTAGAATTTAAATGAACTTTGGTCGAATTTTATTGCAAATAGGAATCTTTTCCTTACCCATCCGCGAGATCGGATGGCTCAGGGTCCTTCGTGGACCAGGGTCCATTGATCTGACGACCCGCGGTCGTCTTCTTCCTCCAAACGTAAAAGGCAACCGGTTCATTGCCTCACTAGTTTCCAAATCCAAATATCCAGAGTTATACTCGATAGCTTTGGATAATTTTTGGTTCTATGAATTCCTTGGGAAATTCCGCACCGATATATTTCAAAATTTTCACATTTTTATGAATATTCAAGGGATGCCTAAAGCTTGTGCCGCCCCTCTCCACATTCCCCTATCTAAACCCTAGTCTAGGTTACCTTGCCTATATATATACCTACCCCAAGGACCGCCATGACCTTAGCAACTGGCATGTGCCTTCAATTTCAGTTTTTGTGGACGTCTTGACCACCACCAATCCACCGTTTGCCCCTGCTCTTGAAACACCTCTCGTGTCATGCTCTCTTCGTCTCCGTTCAATTGCAAGGTATCAACAGATTCAGCTCTCCTTCCTTTTTCTTGTGAGTACTTGAACGCAAAATTCCGTTGTGTATCACGATTTTTCCCAAATCAGCCGAGCTTGCTGCTCGCTGTTCGTTGCCAAGTCGCAAGCGATGGGAGGAAGATGACTCCCCGCAATTTTACCTTTTTACCCTCCTGTTTGGTTGCTTTCTCGGTTCCGCGCGAAGGGCACCCTGGTATTTTTGTTCTTTTGCCCGCCTTTGACCCAACTTTGACCGCGGCCCATGCTTCAGCAGCGAGAGGTCCAGATCATAGGGCGCATCCCTCTCTGCCCTCTCTGTATCTCTCTCTCTCACACGTTGTGCCTACGTGGTACTCTCTCATTGTCCGAAACGAAATAATTTCTATAAATTATTTCCGATGTCAAAAAATAAAAATAAATAGTGTTTTGAAATCAAGAAGACGAGATCTATTCATTAAAATTGCTTTTGAGTTTTTATTTTGATGTTTGCGAAAACATATTTTTAGAGTCAATTTAATTAACTAAAAATCACAAAAAATAACCCTAAAAGTCCATATCTTCAAAATATACAATAGTATATGTTATCTTGATCAGAAAACCCTAACTAAGATAATGGTGAGGTTTATGGAGTCTAATTTGATGGTTTACGCAAAAAGTTAGTAATATTAGGGTTTTCAATCTTTAATGAGTATATATAATTCTAATTCATATATCTAATGATGAATTAGGTAAAGAGGGTTCTGATTTCATGTGAAGGGTTGGAAAGAGGGTTCTAGAACACCTGAGTCTAAGGTATGTGCATCTACCCTTTTCAGTTGGGAAAGTCTTTATACAAATACCCATATTCCCTAATGAGGCTTAATCTGACCTAATTCATGATTCTTGAAACCTAATTTGTTTATGCCTCAAAATTTAGTTGTAATATTACCTTGATTGGGTTTTTACACCCCACTACCATGTTATTTAAATCTTTTGATTAATCTTGCCATAACTCCTTGCTAGAATGTAATTAAATGTTCTATTTAATTATAAAATAGTGGTACTTATGTACAACCACCCACAGAGGGCATGTATATAATCGCCCTAAGGGAATGTTTATAATTCTCCCCATAATAATATAGGTGACTGGGAATGTATTATTCTCCCCTCGCCTAAGGTTAGAGGTCCGGTAGGTGCCTCAACCCTACTTAGTTAGGTAGACATATTAATTTACATGCAAAACTCTTATTTACTTTTGTTATTGGCAAGTTTCATTATAAAAAGCCTCATACTCTTTGATGTCTCACTTTTCAATAAATCTCTAGTCTATTTTACTTGTTACAACTTTCTTGTCACTTTTAGAATAAATCTTGTAACACATACTTTTCTCTCTTTTCCTCTTGTTGGGTGTCTTCCCAACCACCCAGGTGCCGGTGCTGTGCAAGGAGAAGGACAAGCTTGAAGGAAGTTTCCCCTCAGGAGTTGATCTTTCGCATTTGGAAAGAATGGCTAGGTTGCTATAGCTAGATCTTGTTTATCTTATCTTTTCTTTTAGAAATCATTCATGTAGTAAACAATAAAAGCCATGTGAAGGCTTGTTATTTCTTTATTTCCGCTGCTATTGACATTTTATTATGTATCTGGAATCATGCTTATTTACTTGGAATATTATGCAATCATCCTCAAAATCTCTCAATTTTTGTTAAAATTGTGGATGTTTGTATTTCCTTTAAATCTTAGTAAAGAGGTGATCTCACCTCTTTACAAGTCATCTGATGAAGGATTAACTATTCTAATTACAAGAACGTGCAACATATGTAATCTTCAAATCAAATTAGTTACATGATATACTACATTATCAAAACAATAATGATGAGTGTATATATGTAAATAATTAACGCAACTGTCTTTACTCTACAAAGTATTACATTGTTTAATATAACTATTGCATATTTATGTCCTATATAATTGCAATATCTTGTTGTATAAAAGTATATATAACATTGTTGTAAATTTTCTTATATAAAAAGTATGATGTGTATATAGAACCGCTTACTCGCATACCCACATTGTAGATCTGTTATTATTATGGGTATGAGTATGGTGTGAGTCTAAATTTTTTCTTATGCGAGTCCATAATCAGAACCAGACTCGCTAAATTAAATGGGTATGGATATGGATATGACCACACCCACACCATACCCACATCGTTTACACCTAGGTGGAGAAAGGAGGGGATTCTTGTTGAAAAAAATCTTTTTTCTTTTAGGTTTGCATTATTACATTTTACCCACATTAAGTTCCTGAAAACAAATTTCTATAAGAGCATGTCACATAAGTTTCTCAACTTACAAATATTACTCTTTCAATCACGATAAACACAAATTGCAAGCATATCAATTCACAATCTTGCTAGTCCAAAGTAGATTTTTGCAAAAGTATGTTAAAATCCTTAAAAAGCGGAGAAAAATTAACATGTGAACTACAAAATAATCTGAGAACCTAATAGAAAGACACTTTAGGTATGTGATATATCTTGCAAGTAAGGATTGATATCTATTTCCATATCAAGTCTTGATGTCAATTTCCATATTAAGTCTTGATGTCAATTTCCATATCATTTACCATTGGTACTTGTTCTTAATATCAAAACACAAATTTGAACTTCGAGGCACTGTAGAGAAGTGAAAGTTTAGGGAGTTTGCAACCTTTTGGTTGTCTTTTTCTTAACTCCTTGGGAAACCATCTTTCTTTGGCTTCATCTAAATTGACAATATGTAAATTTTGGATACATACATACATACATCCCAATTTCTGCCTTGATTTAGCACCCTCCCAAGCATTCATCCTCTACCACAGGCGTGTGAGAGGGGGAATCTTTCTCTCTTAATCCCATACATATATACATACATACATATATATACCCAGTTGCCGTCTTGATTTACCACCCTCCTGGGTGTTTGGCCTCCACCACGGGCGTGGGAGAGGAGTGAGGAATCTTTCTCTCTTAATCCCCATACATATATATACCCAAGAGGAGAAGGAGGAACTGAGGAAAAATTACGAGAAGGAGAGTGTACGGCGTACCCGAGCATAACATAAAACATGTTAATATGTCCATTTTGCTAAGGAATATTAAAGGGGGGTGTGACAGGTACAAGAAGAAGGAGATGCGGGAGTGGATTGTTGCTAGTGGACATTCCTTGGTTGCATTGGTGGAAATAAAAATAAAGGAGAAGAATAAAAATAGTCTCAAGTATCTGTTTCTGCAGGGATGGGAGCATATATCTAATTTAGAGTGTGCTAATGTGGCTAGAGTCTATGTGGAATGGAAACCAAATGCATGTTAGGTGTCAGTGATTCAGATGTCAGACCAAAACATCTTAATTGGTTGTAACAATAATGGGGACCTACGCATGTGGATGACAACCTTATACGCTCATAATGATGCAAAGTACATGTTGGACCTGTAGGAAGATCTGATTTCTATATCCAGGAGGGCTTCTTTACCGTGGCTGGCACTGGGAGATTTTAATTCTCTTCACCTACATGCATAGAAAAGAGGAAGGAGACCAAATGTGAAGGCGGAGATAGATGCTTTCAAGCACACCATTGATAAAGCCAGCCTTTTTGAATTACCAATGACAGGAGGTGATATCTTCACGTAGAACAATGAAAGGAGCCCAAATAATAAAATTGCAAGCAAGCTAGACAAAGCACTGGTGAATGATGAATGGCTGAATTTTTTTTCTTAAAGTGCAAGTGAAAGCAGGTGGATTTGAATTGAGTGACCACGCCCCTATTTCGGTTCAGATTACAGAAAAGAAGCAGAAAAGGAAGCCGTTCAGTTTCCTAAACTATTGGGCTGATTGGAAAGGATTTGAGGAAGTCATAAAAGAAGGATGGAGCACTCAGGTGACAGGTAACACAATGTATATTTTTGCTAGCAAGTTGGAAGGTACCAAGGTGACACTTAAGAGATGGGTCAAAGAGGAAGTGAATATTCCAACACTGATTAAAGAAACAAAGAGAGAATGTAAAGAGGTCAGAGAAAACTGGTGACTGACCCTCCAAATCCTGAATTGATAGAGCAGGATAGCAACCTGAAAAGGATGCTAGGAGACCTGAAGAAAGTGGAGGAAAAAATCTAATAGAAAAGGAGTAAGGAGAAGTGGATGGATGACGGGGATAGGAATACTAAATTCTACCATACTGCTATTAAAAAAGGGGAAGTTGATAATATCAAGTTTGTGTTGATTGATGTTAAAGGGAGAGCGGTCAACAAATAGGAGGATCTAGAAGAGTAGGACATAAACTTCTACACATCATTATACAATAAAAGATTTAAGAATGACATGGAGAGAGAGAGGAGCTCAAGTGGAAATTCAAGCTCACAAACACACACAATAAATTCCTCACAAGAAGAACCAATGAACAAGAAGGTCAAGGAAATAGTATCGAGCATTGCTAGCAATAAGTCCCATGGGTCCGATGGTTTTAATGTTTATTTTTATAAGAAGACATGGGATATCATTAAGGAAGACTTGATCGCTTACTTGAGATAGTTTCTAGAAGGAGGTAACATGGTGAGACAAGTTAATCATTCTTTTCTAATCCTCATTCCTAAGAAGACAGTTACTTCCTCTCTTATTGATTTTGGACCTATTGTATATTATTTTGTTCAATATAAAATCATTGATAAGATTCTATCCGCTAGACTAAAGATGGTACTTCCCTATCTTATATCTACAAATCAAGGAGCATTTGTGATAGGTAGAATCATTAGAGATTGTGCCTTATTGGCGGGGGAATTTCTACTAGACTATAACGTCATGCGGGGAAGTAGGAAAGCCTGCTTAAAACTAGATGTTTCCAAAGCCTATGACATCGTTATATGGGAGAAATTATGGTGGACTATGGAACAAATGGGATTCAAGGAGCGACGGATGAATTGGCTAGATGAAGCAGTGCATTAGCACTATAAGATTTTTGGTTCTGGTTAATGGCACATCGGCATGAATATTTAGAGGAGGCAATGGTCTGTGCCAAGGAGACCCCCTCTCACCCCTCCTTTTTGTGTTTGTTATGGAGTACTTCACACAGAAGATGCAACAAGCTAAGACAGAAAAGGAGATCAATCTCTACACAGTTCACGTTACAAAGGTGACGACTCATTTGATTTTAACAAATGATGTGTTAGTTTTTGTTGAAGCTAAACAACATTCTCTGGGAAACCTTAAAAATATGCTAAAGAAATTTGGAGAGAAAACAAGGCTGTGTGTGAATGCAAGCAAGACATATTTTCTTGTCCAAAAACTGCTATCAAATGAAAGACATGTTAGTTGAAGCAATGGGGGTGGAAAGGGAGATTTTTCAAGCAAAATATCTTGGGTTCCCCTTAGCATATGCTAATCTACAGGTCAAGGATTTTGCGGACTGCATTGACAGGATGGAGGAAATGGTGAATAGGTGGCTGACGCAAAAGACATCTATGGCTGGGTGAGCAACACTAATCAAGGCTGCTATTGAAAGACTCCTCATCTTCTGGGTGCAACAAGGAGAGATTCCTGACTCGGTACTAGACAAAATGGAGATGAAGATGATAAACTTTTTGTGTGCAAGGGGGAACCATCCTATGAGATATGCAAGACTTGTGATCCCATATGATGAAGGTGGACTGAATTTGAAAGCACCTAGAGATATACCAAAGTGGGGGACAATGAGGAGGATAATCATCTATCAAGAAGGTGTTGGTATTTATATGCCCATAGATCCATCCCGAGCTATTGCATGGAGTCTGATATTAATTAATCAATTAATGAGATTATTTGGTTAATTAATGAATTCCAGAATATTCTAATTAATCCACGAGTGTTTTAATTAATGCAGTGTTTCTGTTTACCGATGGGTTTAGGAAACCCTACTTCCTTTCGTCTCTTATTTAAAAGGGACTTGACGACCGATATCTATATAAGATATTGAGAGATACTTTATCAGTTTATGCTCACGTACGTAAACCCTAGCCGTCACCATCCTTAGGAGAGAAAGGAGAGCAACACGCCGCTAGCACGCCGCCGCACAGACACGACTCCTTCCCGCTGGCTTAGGAAGCGCGACGTGGAGTTCCATTCCATCCGCGTGGACAAAGTAGAGATGCAGACACAGAGACGCCTGCGTTTGGAGGACATCGATGACCACATGTACGTGCTACGAGCAGCGTACATCACCGCACGAAAGGAGTGCCGTCGGATCTTCCTACGACACACTCAACAAACGGGAGAGAAGTTCTATCCGTGTAGGCCAGCATCATTGAGCGGGACATCACCATACTTGCTCTGCGATAAGGTATATCCTGCAAACACTCTTTCCGAATATGTTGTTGTCGACGAGATCCTATTTCGGGTTGCATGGAAATTTTTTTGTTGCTTCCGCCGTGCATGTTTTCTCCACAAAACCCAACAGTGGTATCCGAGCAATGTCGATCTACAACATATTTGGATTTGTTTTGATATGATCGATTCACTTTATACTGTTTTCAATGTTGCATACGATGCGAATTAAAACTGCTAATGTGAAAATCTAAACCTAATTCCACGTACGCCGCAGGCTTCATTTTTTGTCTTTTGGACGAGGTTGACTATGGAAAATACTGATTTTCCCGCACAGGGGCGCTGCCCCTGTGTACCCCGCATAGTCCGCGTGGGAGTCAAAAATGTATTTAATGGGGAATGTCCCGCATTAAAAGTAATACAATTTTATATGTATATATAGATATACCTATGATATCAAATAGTCGCCTTTTAAAATCTGTTTTATGTGGTGAATGTATGCACGGTTATTGCCTGGAATCCCCTTTTGTGAATGTTGTGAATGAATGTGGATGTCAATCTTATGGATATGTTTATTTGTGAATGCCATGGATGTATAATGGTTGCATATGGATCCTTTGTATAAAGTATTCGTCTTGCATGTGGAGCCTCATCTCTTATTTCAAAATGTAATTAATTCTTTCCCTTTATATTTGTACTCATATGATGTAATAGAGATAGGATTAGTTTTAGTCTTTGTAAACTTGATGTAAGGAGGCCACTTGAAGATCCAACTCTAAGGAGCGTCCATGAAGAAGAACCATGAATATCTAATTCCAAGAAGAAACCTGAAGATCCAACTCCAAGGAGCATCCATGGAGAAGAAACAAGAAGATCCAATTCCAAGAAGCAACTTGAAGTTCCAACCTCACGAAGCATCCATGAAGTTGTTCATTGTAATGCTAATCCTTACATGCTTACAGGTTGATTCATAGGTGTTGCATGAGATTCATAAGACCATAGGTGGACCGTAATCCTTTATTTCTCCAAAAGATTATAATAATATGGCCATAACTGATGTATTTGTATTTGTGATTACATGTCTATCGTTTGTGGTTATGAATATAGTTGTATATGATACGTACTATAAGTATGTGGTGTTTGCATATGTATATGTATTAATAAAACCCCTCAATTAATAATATTAAGTTTTAGTTGCCTTCCATAAAGAAACACACATGAAAAGCTTGATCGACTATGTGTGGGAACGCCTCCGCGTGGTACACTGTCTATCTCGTGGAAGTGTGATGGTGGGTGTGTGGGTCTACCTCTACAGGGTCCACACTCATTGTGTTGGATTATGGGTTGGACTTAACTAGGGAACATTGATAGGATCAAGTACCTAGAGGCACACAGATGCATCATGGCAAGGAGTTGTGCATGATAATCAATCCAAGAGTTGCATATGATGCAATTGGAAAAAGTTACCTACCTTCGTATTTGGTCTTTGACGTCGGCGTTGTCCGGGCATTGATCCAATTATTTTGGATCTTGGCTCACTAGAAGGTTGTACGTTGTGATCTTCTGAGTTGATAAATAGGGTTATCAATTTGAATAAAATAGTGGGAGTGTAATTAATTAAAGGCCTAATTAATCTCGTTTATCAAATATTTACAAGTCAAAATGTTTTGGACTAAATGCAAACTTTTTCTTTTGTAGAAATCAAATGGAAAACAACACTCATACTTTCTCGTTGTGATCGGTCCTTGAGAAGGACAAACTTACCGGAACCAACTTTCAAAACTGGTTTAGGACGCTAAGAATTGTTCTCACGCATGAGTGTAAGCTCTATGTCCTTGAAACACCAGAGCCAGAGGAACCCACCTCAAATGTGCCCAAGGCTAAAAAGGATGCTCACAAGAAGCACCTTGATGATGTCGTGGATGTCAAGTGCCTAATGTTGTGCTCAATGAACTATGAGTTACAAGAGAAGCATGAGAACATGAATGTCATGGAGATGGTAACACATGTCAAGAACATGTATCAGCATCGAGCAAGACGAGAGATATAATGTCTCCAAGGCTTTGTTCAGGAGCAAGATGAAAGAGGGAGACTCAGTTGGCACCCATATACTCACTTTGATTGGGTACGTGGAAATCCTATCCAAGCTGGGATTTCCCCTAGGTCAAGAATTGGCCACTGATGTGATTCTACAATCGTTGCCTAAATCATATAATCATTTTGTCATGAACTACAACATGAACAATCTTGATAAGCCGTTCTCAGAATTGTTGGGCATGTTGAGGATAGCTGAAGCACAGATGAAGAAAGACAAGCCCAAGTATGTGATGATGATCAGCAAGACAAAGGGAAAGTCAAAAGGCAAAGGTAAGGTTAAGAAAGGTTCTAAAGCTGGGAAGAAGCCAAAGTCATCCGCGCTCAAAGCTAAAGGTGGGATCTCCAAAGAAGGCAGTTGTCACCATTGTCACCAGGCTGGACATTGGAAAAGAAACTGTCCTCTCTACCTAGAGGAACTGAGGAAGAAGAAGTAGGGGATAGAGATCTCCACTTTAGGTATATACGTTATTGAGATAAACTTAAATACTTCTTCATCATGGGTACTGGATATCGGATGTGGATCTCACATATGTTCTAATATGCAGGATCTGATAAGAAGTAAGCCTTTACGAGAGGGCCAAGTCGAGCTAGGGGTCGCTAATGGAGCAAGAGTTGCTACCACCGCAGTTGGAGTTATTAGTTTATCTTTTCCTACAGGACTTGTAATAGAATTAGAGAATTGCTATTATGTACCTGCCATTAATAGAAATATTATTTCTGTATCTTGTATGGACAAGAGTGGATTTGAATTTCACATTAAGAATGGAATTAGTTCTATTTATAAAGATGAGATCTTTTATGGCAATGCCCCTATGCCTTATGGTATCCACTTGTTAGAACTTGAGACTAGCATATACAATGTAAATACTAAAAGGCTAAAACTTGACAACTCAAACAAAACATACTTATGGCATTGTCATCTTGAGCACATAAATGAGAAGCGCATATCCAGACTCCATAAGGATGGTTATCTAGACTCTTTTTATTTTGAATCATTAGAGACACGTGAGGCATGTTTATTAGGGAAGATGACCAAGACTCCTTTCACTAGACACAGTGAAAGAGCCAGTGATCTTCTAGGGCTCATACATACTGATGTATGTGGACCTTTTAGATCAAATGCTAGAGGAGGCTATCAATACTTCATTACCTTCATTGATGACCTCAGTAGGTAAGGCTATGTATATCTTATGAAAAACAAGTCAAAAACTCTTGAAATGTTCAAGAATTTCATGAATGAAGTAGAGAAACAACTTGGTAAGAGTATTAAAGCACTGCGTTCAGATCGAGGTGGCGAATACTTAAGCCAAGAGTTTGAGGACCTTCTGAGAGACCATGATATTATATCACAATGGACTCCACCTGGTACACCACAACATAATGGTGTGTCAGAAAGAAGGAATCGTACATTATTAGACATGGTACGATCAATGATGAGTTCAGTCAAACTTCCAATATCGTTCTAGGGATATGCTCTTGAAACTGCAATGTTTACACTAAACCGCGTACCTTCCAAATCAGTTCAAAAGACACCATATGAGATATAGAATGGGAATCGTCCCAATTTGTCTATGTTAAAGATTTGGGGATGTAAAACTTATGTTAGGAAACAATTTCCTGAAAATCTTGGACCCAAATCTGAAAAATGTTATTTTGTTGGATACCCCAAGGAAACTTAGGGATACTACTTCTACACACCAACTGACAACAAAGTGTTTGTTGCTAGAAATGTTGTATTTCTTGAAAAGGAATTTATTTCCAAGGGAATCAGTGGGAGGAATGTAGAGCTCGAAGAAGTTCGAGACCAACAAGAAAGTAGAGAACCTGAGGAGGTACATAAGGAACATGAAGACTCGCAAATTGTTGTGAAATTTCAAGTTCCTAATGTAACACGGGAACCTTGTAGGTCTAGTAGAACATGACTTCAGCCTGAGAGATTTGGATTTCTCGTGACTCAAGACAGTGACGAATTGGGCATAGTAGATGAGCCAACTTCCTATCTAGAAGCTACTAAGGGACCAGAATCTAAGAAATGGCTCGAAGCCATGAGATCTGAGATGGAAACCATGTACACCAACAAGGTATGGACCTTAGTGGATCCACCCGAAGGGGTAAAACCCATAGGGTGCAGGTGGGTCTTCAAGAAGAAGACTGACATGGATGGAAATTTTCAAACCTATAAAGGTAGATTGGTTGTGAAAGGATTTTGTCAAATTCAAGGTGTTGATTAGGACAAGACCTTCTCACCAGTTGCCATGGTTAAATCCATCGGGATCTTGCTTGCCATTGCAGCTTATCATGAATGAGATTTGGCAGATGGATGTTAAAACAACATTTGTTAATGGAAATTTACGTGATGATGTGTATATGACACAACCTGAGGGTTTTATCAATCCAAAGGAAGTCAATAAAGTCTGTAAGGTACAAAGGTCAATCTATGGATTGAAACAAGCATCTCAGAGCTGGAATCTATGTTTTGACAAAGTAGTCAAAAAGTTTGGCTTTAGTCAAAATGAAGATGAACCTTGTGTTTACAAAAGGGTTAGTGGGAGCACAATTGTATTTCTCATATTATATGTGGATGACATACTATTGATGGGAAATGACATCCCTACTCTTCAGACAGTAAAAGGTTGGCTAGGGAAGACCTTCTCTATGAAGGATTTAGGTGAAGCATCCTATATACTAGGGATCAAGATCTATAGAAATAGATCTAGAAGGCTTCTAGGCCTAAGCCAGAGCACATACATTGACAAGGTGCTAAAGAGGTTTATCATGTAGGGTTCTAAGAGAGGTAACTTGCCCATGTCCCATGGGTTTATGATTTCTAAAGCCCAATGTCCTAGTTCATGTGATGAACATGCACGCATGAGTAAGATTTCATATGCATCAACAATTGGATCTATCATGTACGTGATGTTATGTACTCGTCATGATGTGTCGTATGTTTTGAGCATGATGAGCCAGTATCAGTCTGATCCAGGTGAACGTCATTGGACAGCCGTAAAGAACATCCTAAAGTACTTGATAAGGACTAAGGATCAATTCTTTGTATACAGTGGTGAGGAAGAGTTTGTGGTAAAGGGTTACACTGATGCTAGCTTCCAAACTGACAAAGATGATTATAGATCGCAATCTGGATTTGTGTTTTGCCTGAGCAACGAAGCTGTGAGCTGGAAGAGTTCCAAGCAAGAGACAGTTGCAGATTCTACAATAGAGGCCAAATATATTGCCGCATCTAATGCTGCAAAGGAAGCTGTGTGGATCAAAAGTTTCATTTGTAAACTTGGAGTGGTTCCAAGTGTTGGTGATGCAAATGAGTTGTTTTGCGACAACAATAGAGAAATTGCACAGGCTAAATAACCAAGATTGCACCAACGTTACAAACATATTCTACGGTGGTTCCATCTCATACGAGATATCGTATAGCGAGGAGATGTGAAGATTTGTAGAGTACCTACAGAAAGCAATGTGGCTGACCCGCTCACAAAAGCACTTTCACAACAGAAACATGACGGACATGTTTGATCACTTAGATTTAGGTTCATGAGTGATTGGGTATAAGTGAAAGTGGGAATCTTTTGGTATGTATGCCCATAGAGACTATCATTTGATGATTGTAATGGGATACTATGTAAATGATTTGTAATACTACATTGATCATATCAATATCAACAGTGGGAGTCTGTTGGTATTTATATGCCCATAGAGTCATCCCAAGCTATTGCATGGAGTCTGATATGAATTAATCAATTAATGATATTATTTGGTTAATTAATGAATTACAGAATATTCTAATTAATCCATGAGCGTTTTAATTAATGTAGTGTTTCTGTTTACCGATGGGTTTAAGAAACCCTACTTCCTTGTGTCTCTTATTTAAAAGGGACTTGAGGCTGATATCTATATAAGATATTGAGAGAGGCTTTTTTAGTTTACACTCACGTACATAAACCCTATCCGTCATCGTCCTCAGGAGAGAAAGGAGAGCAACGTGCCGCTAGCATGCCACTGCACAGACACGACTCCTTCCCGCCGGCTTAGGAAGTGCGATGTGGAGTTCCATTCCATCTGTGTGGATGAAGTAGAGACGCAGACGTTGAGACACCTACGTTTGGAGGACGTCGACGACCACCTATACGCGCTACAAGCGGTGTACATCACCGCATGAAAGGAGAGCCTCCGGATCTTCCTGCGACGCACTCAGCGAATGGGAGAGAAGTTCTGTCCATGTAGGCCAGCATCGTTGAACACCATCGTGTAGTGGGACATCGCTGGACTTTCTCTGCGATAAGGTATATCCTGCAAACACTCTTTTCGAATACGCTATTGTCGATGAGATCATGTTTCGAGTTGTGTGGAATTTTTTTTGTTACTTCCGCCACGCATGTTTTCTCTAAAAAAAACCCCAATATAAGGCACCACAACTTGGGGGAAATGGACGAGGGAAAGATATCCAAGAGAATTGGACTTCAAGCCAAAGATAAGGGAAATATATTCACGCATTATCAACGTTATGATACAAAAATGGGAGTAGGTTAGACACATGTTTGAGGTCCAAGAGATAGGAAGTTAGAGACTTAAAGATCCAAGGACGAGCTTATGGGAAGTGACACACTCAAGGGGTGTCAAGGACTTGCATGGGGAATAGATTTGGATGGGTACATACGTGCTGAAATGGAGTATGTGCGTATTCAAAATTCTGCATGGTGTTCTTACTACTATTGACAGGATAAAGGGATCGAACTATGATGTTTGCACGTTGTGCTTGCTATGTAATGATGTTGAAGAATCTCATAATCACATTGTGAGTGAATGCAAATACACAAGAGACATTTGGGACACAATGTACTAGGATTTCAAAGTACAAATCCATCTAGAGGGAGATCCAAGAATAATACTGACAAAGTGTGGAAGGGATGATAGAAAGAAACTTTTTTTTGTTGCTCTATGTTTCCATGTTTGAGAGGAACGAAATGCCAGGAAACATCAAGGTGTTTCCACAAGTGCTATGAGGATTGATGTAAAAATATATAAATGTGTTAAACGTAAGTTGCACATTAATTAGCGGAGTGAGTTGTATTCTCCTTTCGTGGTGAATGGCATTATGCCTACACGCAAAATTTGACCTCCTATAATTTTAGGAGGAAGTCAAAATGTATTTACCTGATTCCTATATATATATATATATATATATATATATATATATATATATATATATATATATATATATATATATATGGAGAGAGAGAAGATCGGGAGACTATACTGAAGGGTACATGAAATTTCCTACACCAGAGTCTATTTAGCATGGTTTAAGTGGTAATTAATATTATCCAACAATACAAATGCAAAATATATGGTTTGAATTAGATGCTATTAAAATTTCATGATGATCATATTTTTATTTTTTTAGATATAAACCAATACATTTCAATGGTAGCTGTTGTTATCGTTCATTTGCATGATCATAAAATTTTTAGATGAAGATGCTACACATATTTGATTGGAATGTTTTTTGAAACACAACTTATCTACCTAGTATACTTTATATCCATATGGTTGGATCATGTCAAAAGTTTTGGGAACTGTGCAAAATAAAGTTCAGGTGTAGAAAATTTCCTATCCCTTGGGGATAGAGTCCTTTATTTGACACACACACACACAGACACACACACACACACACACACACACACACACACACACACATATATATATATATATATATATATATATATATATATATATATATATATATATATATATATATATATATGGTTGAAACTCGGTCATGCTTCTTCTTTTTTTAATAAAGTCGGGAGGAAATCTTATTCATCCCACCCTCCCTATGCGAGCAAAATTCAACTTCAAATTAAAATCATTAATTGAACGAGTATAAGGAAACATGGTAGTACTACTACCAATACATAAGTCATAGTATAATAAGTTTATCAAATCCCCTGTGGGTTGAGGGTACGATGTCTACCTCTAGGTGTTTTTTAGATTACTCTTAGCCAACTTGTCTGCAACTACATTTCCTTCTCTGCCTTTGTGCGTCATCTCCCAATGCAGTTTCATCAGGTGCTGAATGTAGTTGATAGTATTCACATATCTAGGGTTTGCAGCATGATACTCCTTGATCATTAAGGTTGTTACCTGTGAGTCTGTTTCTAGCATGATCGACCTGAGATTATTTTCCCCCTGATCTCCAAGGTAATGTAGACGGCTTCAATCTTAGCTTCAATGATGTCTCTGGTGTTCAGAAGCATTGATGTGCCACCCATCCATCATCCATGGTCATCCCTATCTACTACTGCGCTGCAAGAATCGATACCTCCCATAGCGGCATCAGTATTAAACTTCGTCCTACCTGCTTCAAGTTTGTTCCATTGGCAGATTTTCCTATCCTTCGAATTGTGGTGCTGCGGGATGGAGATTGTTTGCCATGCTTCCCTTTGATTTGAGATCTCCCTCTCGATGCGTCTGACCAGTTGCATCGTATGAGTTTCTTCCTTCTCGAAGGTGTACAAGTTCCTAGATTTCCAGATGAGCCAGCAAGAGATTAAAATTTGCAGGATCTCTCCTCATCTTGCTGGAGTTGATTGTTGATCCAAAGCTTCTTGTCATTAATGGTATAGAAACTGTGAATGTTCTCTTCTAGAATCTCGTTCCACACATCTCTTGCTGCCTTGCATCTCCCAAGGTGTGGATGAGAGTCTCATTGTGATCCAAACACCTTAGACAGTGGCCATCGCTAGTTATTCTTCGTTGGACTCTTTTGTTATTGGTAAGTAGAGCACCGTGCATCAGTAGCCATCCGGAGGTTTTCACCCGCATTGACAACTTTAGGTTCCACAGGGGATTCCAGCTTCCTATAACCTTAGTTCCTTTACCCTCTCTAAGGACCATGTACATCGAATTGGTTGTGTAGTTTCCATTTTGGGTCTGCCTCCAGACCCTCAGGTCCTCGTCATCTTCCTCTGTCAGGGGTTTGGTCTCTTTCACCTCCCTCATGACATCGCTTGGCAACCAGTGCTCCAAGAACTCAATATCCCACTCACCTTTCAAATTGATCGTGCTGGCTACTTTTAGATCGATTAGTTCATCTGGTATCGGCCTAACTGTATGCTCTTTCAGAATGGTGCCGCTCTTCAGCCATGTATCAGACCAGACGTTGGTGTTGTTACCATTCATAGGAAGAATGTAGGAGTTCTGCTCAATGAATTCTTTGCCCTTGATTAGTGCTTTCCCCAGACAAGACAGGTTGTGTAGTTTGTTTGAGTGATGCTTCTGATAGCGATGTTCCATACTAGTGTTCCAAAGATTTCTTCTACCGTTCGTTAGTTTCCAGGCATGTTTGTGTAAGAGGGATAGATTCTAGTCCCTCATTGTCTTCAAGCCTAGCCCGTCGTCACTTTTGTGGAAAGTGACCTTATCCCAGGCGACTAGCGTAAGAGGGTGGCTCTTGTTGTTTCCCCCTAGATGAATCGGCAGATACTACCATCAATCCTATCACAAAGCTGAATCGGGAATACTGTTGTTTGCATCGTGTAGGTCGGAATAGATTCCATCATTGCTTTCACAAGACAGATCCTACATGCAAGAGAGACTTCTCGCCGACCAAGCAGTGATCCTACCGTTGACCTTCTGCAAGACGTCACTGTAGGTTGTCTTATTCACACGACCGTGGATAATTGGCACCCCGAGATATTTTCCAAGGTCACTGGTGCTCTGGAAACCACTGACTCTGGTAATGCTTCTACGCAAGCTCCTGGTCACACTCTTGGAATAGAAGATTCGTGTCTTCTCAATGGACACAAATTGTCTAGAGGCCTCGCCGAAGATGTGGAAACATTCCTTTATGGTTTTCATTTGTGTCACACTTGCACGGGCAAAGATGATCAGGTCGTCCTCAAAGCAAATATGGGAGAGTTTTGGACCTTTCATCCCCAGTCGTATAGGAGTCCAACATCCATCATCAACCATCTTTTGTATTAACTAGCTCAGTCTTTCAAGACATAAGACAAAGAGGTAAGGTGACAATGGGTCGCCTTGCCGGAGACCTCTCGATGCCTTGAAGGGTGTGCTCGTTCTGTCTCCCCACACAATACTAGTTTTGCCGTTGGTTATCGAAGACGATGTATTCAGTGATGTTAGGAGGTATCCCTGTTCTATCCAGTGTATCCTTAATAAACCCCCAATCCATTTGGTCATAGGCTTTTGTAAGGTCTATTATGATAGCCATGACCTTATCTCCTTTCTTGCGATTCATGGAGTGGATAGCCTCCTGGACCACCGCTATACTGTCCGTGATGCGCCAGTCGGGGATGAAGCTTGTCTGGGATTGGGATACCCATTTGGAAATATGGGGCTTCAGTCATTCAACTACTACCTTTGATATGAATTTCAGTTCGATATTGTTCAGTGAAATCAGCCTCAAGTTCTCACATTTAGTTGGTGTTGTAATCTTCGGGATCAGTACAATCGTTGAGTTGCAGATCACATCAGGGACTTTGCTTGTTGTCAACGCCTCCTGAATAGTGTTGACTATGCTCATACTGAAGACCTCCCAGCTCTTCTGGATGAATGTTCCATTAACACCATCAGGCCTGGGTGCCTTTGTAGGGTCCAACATCGTCACGATGGATTTGATTTCTTCGTGTGTCGGGCAGCTTCCAATCTCCGTGGCTTGGAATGCTGAAAGTGGTTCGAAGTGGGCAGGGTAGGAGTTGTAGTTTTGGCTGGTTTTTCACGGAATACCAGTGAACACCTTCTGGAAGTGATGGGACACCAAGTCTGTTAGCTCCTCGTCACCCATAATCCATTCTCCCTCTTGGTTCTGCAATGTTGTGATTGTGTTCCTCCTGCGGTGTTGGTTGATAAAATTATGATAAAATATGGTGTTGTTGTCGCCGTCACGTAGCCAAGTAATATGACTTCGATGCCTTGGGTCCTCCTCTTCCTCTCTTAGGATGTCATCGAGGTCTTCCTGGAACCTCATGCATATGGCATCTGAGATGTCATTGTACTCATCAGCTAACTCAATCTGGAGTTTGTTGATATTTCTGATCAATCTGTCTGTTCTCTTCCTCTTTTCTTTTCTCGAGCTAGCATCCCATTTTTCTATGGAGTATTGCGCCACTTTGAGAGATTTGTTGAACTTCAGACTTGTGTTCCAATTGTCCCTCAGCATAGATGCAAATCCCTCTGTGTCCTGCCACAAAGCGTGAGTGATGAAGCATCGTTGATGATGTCCATGCAGGTTAAGTCTCACCAGCAATGGGTAGTGATCGAAGCCCATTCTGGGGAGGTGTTCGACATTGGCTCTGGGGAATTTGCTAATGAACATGCTATTCGTGACTGCCCTATCAAGTCTCTTTTGAAGGAGACCATGCATCTATACTAGAACCACGCATTAGTGCTGACAGCAATGCCTTAATGACAATTATAAAGCTGGGATTCTCTAATTCCTTTCGTGTTGAGGCGAGAGGATACTCTGGAGGCATTTGGATCTATTGGAATGCATACCAATGCTCTGTTAAGATCATCTGCTATCACCAGCAATTTGTGACTTGCAAGATTGGAGAGGGTTGCGCTATAACCTTCATATATGCGAGCCCACAGAGCTCCATACGGAACTTACTCTGGAACCATATCATTCACTTGGGTCACCAAGTCAAAGACGCATTGATGGCGATTAGAGATTTCAATACCATCCTTGATCCCAGCGAACATAACAACAACGGTTACTTCAATAGCGTGGAGGCAGAAACACTTCAAAATACTCTAATGGAAGCAGACCTAACCGACTTAGGTTTCTTAGGAATGTGTTTGGTTTGTCGATTGCCATTAGCTCCTTGAGCGCACGAACTCTGGCATCACTTCCAATACCTCTCACGTTCCAACAGAGGATACTGGCCATTAGGAATTTGGGTTGGTGGGAGAGGGTGTTTAAGAATTGTGATTCACTGAATCATTCGCAACTTCCACCTCATCTTTCTTACTGTCATCTTCCTTCACCAATGTGTCTGGTGTGCTTTCCGTACGTGGACTCTTCCTTATGTGTTCATAGGGGAAGTTGTTCTGGGTTTGGTTGCCTTCATCTTTGCCCTTTTAATTTTCCCTCCTGGCGCTAATGATGAGTGTTGTTGAGTATCAAATGGGTTGTATTTGTCAGTGTCATCCTCTAATTACTCTCCATTTGGGGTGCCCTCTTCCGTAGAAACTTCATTGTCATTGGGATCCTCTCTCTTTTCCGTGTTATTTGTTGTGTAGTGTTGCTTGTGTTTCCTGTTGTGGAGTCACTAGGTTCATCAGTTTCCTTCATCTCCTAATTTGACTCAGTGTCCCTAGCCGTCAGGTCCTCTTCCTGGATCATGATCACCTCGTCGACCCCCAGGTTCACCGCTGAGTGTTCCTGTTCTTCATTCGTCTGGGGGGTTGTTGTGTTTGAAACTATATTGCACTGGTTGTTGGGTATATTTGTTAGTTCTTCCCTTTTTTCATCTGTGGCATTGAGGTTTCTTTTCTGCCTCCATTGCTTGGTGGGTTTATCCATCCTCTTTCCTTGATTGGCTCGATCTCCTTATTCTTTGTTTGTGTTTGTATTGGAGGCTCTTATCTTCTCATCAGCGTCGAGTTGTTCAAGCCCCTCGAATCTATTAGCTTTGGCACTTGATTGTTGGCTTGTATCCCCCTACCTCGTCTGTCTAGAGGCTCTCCTATGCCAGAGGATTTTCTATTTTTGTTGTTGCCAGCCATCCTGGTTATCTTCTATAGTAATCCTCTTTTCCGCTGCCTAATTCATCACACCGGCTCCATCCTTTGCTGGTTGGTTATGTCTGCACTGCTATTCATTGTGCCCATTCTTACCACAAAAGGATCATGCCTATGAAATGACCTCGTACTTGATTGTGTATTCGAATCCATTGATTGAGATAGCAGGGTGTAGCATCTTGGTTGTATCTATCTCGATCGCAAGTCTAGCAAACTTGCTTCTTGTTCGGAAAGCAGTATGATTGTCTAACTTGATGAGGTAGCTGAAAGCAAGGCCTATGTACTCAAACAACATCGAGACATATAGATGCAATGGAAGTTCAAGGATCCTTACCCAAGTGATGACATATTGCGGCATGTCATCTGTTGGTTTGAAAGATGTGTTCCAATCCCACACCGCGAGGCAGCACCCGAAGATTTTCCAAGGGCCCCCTGTCATGGTGATTTCATAGTCTTCCTTGCACAACAGTTGAACAATGTAGTGACCCTTGTTGAGTTCATACATGTTAAACCTCCACTTAGGGTTCCAGAGCAGCTTTATACGGTCCCTCATAGTCATATAGCCGATGTCAGCGTCGAGGAGCCTAGTGACAACTGCATAGCACCACGGCTTGGCTGGGCCTTTCTCCGCCTCTGGTTCTATGTGAATGGCCAGTTTTCCTTCTCCTATTATCAACTTGATCGCTTCATCTTCCAACCGTCCTTCGTAAAGTTTGTCCAAGAAATAGATATCATCATGTTCTTGGCTACGGGAGTGTGTTGCCTCTCCGCCAACCGTCGTGTTGTATGAGGAGAAGTTATACATAGTAGCACCGTTGGTCGCAGCGTTGTAGGTCTGCGTCTGCTGCAACTGGCATGTGAATTCCTATTGGCCTTCTCGTTGCTCATGGCTGCGTGGAACTCCCTAGCGTTGCCTTGTTGCGTCAACTTCATTTCCTCCTTTGTCATTCCCTTCACCTTCTATCGGGTTGCCCCTCATGCCAGCAAAATGGAACTCGAGTCCCGTGTGGGGGATAGGGACCCTGACTCCTCCTCCTGCTCCCGTACTGACGGTCTGGGAGTTAGCATCCTTATTCCACCACTGTTCTATTACTTCATCTGCTTTTTCATCGTCTCCTCCCGACCCATTTCCCCTATTCGTCGGAGTTTCCATGGCAGTTACCTCTGTCGCCTCCCCTCGTCCCTTCTTCTCCCCTACACACCCCTTCCATATCCAGGTGGTAACCTGGTCATGCTTCTAATATAATGGGTTTGTTAATTTTTTAGTGGATACATGTGTTTCCAAATAGAAAAAATTCTCTATTTTGATTGCAAATAATATTATAGGACTATCTCGATACTCATCAATGTTAGATGAGGCACATACAATAAATAAATAAAAAATACAAATATGATTGAGAAGAGAGACTCTTAGCCAGATTTGGGTTCATGGTAGTATAGCTACCCCATTACCCCTTTACTGATACATAAAAATGAGGTTTTGTCTTTGTGAATAAGATATCCAATTTTCTACCATGTGTAATTTCAACCTTGTCTTTCTACACACATGTTTAGATCTATGTATTTATTCATCATCCTACCCTTTTATAATTGTGATGTTAGATTTATGTGTATATCAATTCTAGTTATCTAACTCAAAAGATATTTTTAATAATTTTATGATATTATAGCTATTTATATGCACTTGAAAAGTGAAAATATTATAACAAAATAACCATCCATTAAGATAACAAGTCATTTTCTCTCTAGCCATATATATATATATATATATATATATATATATATCATAGCATACTCTCTCAACCACTAAACCATCCTGAAACTTCAATAATGAGCATATATATCTTAGCATACTCTCTCGACCACTAGACCATCCTGAAATTTCAATAATGAGCATATATATCTTAGCATACTCTCTCGACCACTAGACCAGCCTAAGACGGCATTGATATGTTAGTCATGCACTCAACTAATCATTCCCACATCGTAAGCAGGTTGAACTCCACATAAGTTGCCCAACCTCTTGCCTGCTCTTTCTGATCTTATTTTATCTCAAGAGTCATAGATCTAGGCATTGCAACCATTTCATGTTTTTCTACAGATAATCCAACCTATACTATCTATTCCATCTCTCTATCACTTCCTCTCCCAGGAGTGGGCAATGTTGCGATCGTAGAAGAGGGGTCAGAGTGTGTGGAGCTAGGGCTCTCTCTACACATATTGGCAAGGAGCGGGCAATGATTGGGCTGGAGTGGGAGTTTTTTAGATCAAGGGGATCAGGGTCAGTTAACGGGGCTCTCAGCGTGTGTTGGAGGGGTGAGGGGCAGGAGGAGAAAGGAGGGGATTCACATTTTTGAATCCTTTTATTTTGTTGAACAAATTCTTTTTTCTTTTAGGTTTGTATTATTATTTTTTATCTGCAATAAGTTCCTCATAAATAATTTCTACAAGAGCATGTCACACATAATTTTTTAAACTTACAATATTATTGTTTCAATCACGGTAAACACAAATTGTAATTCACAATCTTACTAGTCCAAGGTAGCTTTTTTTGCAAAAGCATGTTGAAATCCTTAAAAAGCGGAGGAAAATTAACAAGTGAACCATAAAATAATCTGAGAACCTAATAGAAAGATACTTTAGGTCCATGATATATCTTGCAAGTAAGGATTGATGTCAATTTCCATATCAAGTCTTGATGGAAATTTCCATATTTTTTATGATTAGTACTTGTTCTTAATATCAAAACACAACTTTGAACTTCAAGGCACTGCAGAGGGCTGAAAGTTTAGGGAGTTTGCATTGATAAAAGAGGGCAATTCCAAAACTCGATCTCTTCAAGTGAGAGTATATTGATGAGAGATGACTGTGATTTGATCCACTGACAGTCATGAATACACAACGATAGTAAGGAGGTGAGACTAACGCTGTGTTTGGTACATGGTGATAAAATTGACGGTGATGGTGATGGTGATGGTGATGGTGATGGTGATGGTGACAGGGACGGTGATAGTGATAGGGAAATTATTAAAATGTGTTGTTTGGTAACATGTGCATGATGAGAGGGATGGTGATGGTGAAAAACTAAAAAAATGTTGTTTGTTACATGGTTATAGTGATGGAAGGGGAATTTTTTTATAAAAACACCCTACACAAGTAAGAATCATATTTATTAGAAAAATTTTTTGCACATTTCTATAAATAATTAGTGGAGTCTTGAAAGAAAACTGCTTTCACCATGATTCACCATGATTAACCATGCTTTTTCATGGGGACAAAAATAGATCAAAATTCACCACGGATTCACCATGATTCCCTATCACCATGGAAAACAAACAACATTTTTATTTCACCATCATTCCCTATCACCATGATTCACCATGTAAGAAACACAACCTAAGCGGTGCTGATTCCAGGTTATCATTGCCATCATCATGAAAATACTCCTTGTCTCGACATTCATAGATTTACAGTTGCCGAAGTTTGGTAGGGCCAGTATGCTCCACTAATCGTGGAAGTTGTTGTTGTTTACACTCAGAGATCTTGTGACTATCAGCATTTAGAAGAAATTCAATATTTTCCAACTTGGGGCAATTTGTTATGCACACAGTTTTCAATTGAGGAATGCCACTACCAAAGGCCATCGTTTGTTCCACCTACCACTCAACCCGTTCTGGCATATCATAGAAATGTAACGATTCCAACAAAGGAAAGAGAATATAATCACACACATCCACCACTAAAGAATTTGAGCGATGTTCATCCTCATTGGATGATGTCGTTGTTCCCCATCTACTTCTCTCTACACTGGACATTTTAGATACTTTAAGGTGTTTGAGAAATGGCATCTTACCGAGGTGGTAGCATGGTAGTGACTTCAATTTTCTACACCCAGTTATCTCCAAAGTTTCCAACAAAATCAATGAAAAATGAGTCAACCAATTTGGTAGCTTACTATCTGTGTAGCCAAATATGCAAAGCTATTTGAGAGTAATGCAGGGCCGAAGAGCTTCCAGCACTTGCTCTTACACTTCGCTAACATGACTGGAAGATTCCTTGTGATGATCTATATCCCTACTTCTCCAAGTCAACTCTAACCCAACAAGTTCTTTCCTCGCAAGTTGAGCTTCCTTTGCTTGTTCCCCGCCCATAACAACCTCAAGATTCTCAATTCTAACACTTCCTCAAAGCAAATTTAAATTCTTCAACTCACAAATCCCGTAGCCATTTTCCCTGCCCATAGTAAATAGGTTCAGACTTTGTAGCATCGATAGCCTTCCAATCCCTTGTAGAGGGCACAACTATTTGAAATCTGCAACAAGATGCCTCAAGTTAACTAACCTAGTCACACTTGTTGGAAGACCATGCAAGCTTGTACAATATGCGAGATTCAATATTTGTAGATTCTGAAGGTGTTCCAATTCTTCTGGAAATCTCTCTATAGAACTATACGAGACATACAGACAACGGAGAAGCTTTAATTTGCATACAGACGGTGGAAAATCTCCCATGGTGTTGCCTTTTAGCACTAGTACTCTCAGGTATTTCATATTCTCCAACATACTTCCAAGATCTTCCTCTGTTTCCATAGACATTGGGGCAGAAGGATGGATAATTAAGGTACAGAGCTTATCACATATGTAATCCGGCATCAATTTCCAAAGAGAAGGCATATGTTTCATGGCATGTGTTGATATGTGATAAACTCTCTGTGGATGTTCATCAGTAATATCTTGTAGACAAAGGCAAACATCTTTAAAATGGACCGGTACAAAATCATTGATCAGATCATGCCCCTCAACATTCTGTACGAATGATCTATCCTCTAAAGCCTGGAGGTACTTTTTGCCAACATGTTCAACTGACATTGAACCTTTCGCCTGGATTATGCGGTGAGCCATCCATAAATGTATGATTTCATATTCTTCAAAAGAAAAATTGTTGGGATATAAGGCAAAATAAACTAAACATTGCTTCAATTTTGCAGGTAACTGTTGATAACTTAGCATGAAAACAGAAAATATGTCACCATCTTCTCGTAGATTCGATGCCTGTAACTAGTGGTTCTCCAAGATGCTCCTCAAGTGTTCCACAGTGTTGTCATGCCCTAAGAGTCTACCACTAACTTTTGCACACAATGGGAAGCCTTTCAACCTTACAACAATCTGCTTACCAATAGGCTCGAGCAGGTTGTAATTACTACTGGTAGGAATGTTGTTGCTGCCATCACCAAAAGCATTTTGTTGAAGAATCTCCCACAAGTCCCATTGTTCAAACCTCCCAAAGAGACTATTGGCAGGTGTCCTTCCATTGCATTCCCGATTGAAATAGTCGACTTGTTATCACAGCACATTGACGTCCATTGTGTGCGTCTTTCAAGGGCATTAGAGTTGTTCCCAGAATTGTTCATCATCTTCAACCCAAACGTCATCTAGAACTAAGAGAAGATGGTGACCACACAATTGTTCAGAAAGTACAATTTGCATTGACTTGTAAAGAATTGTAGTTGTGTTTCTTTCCCAATGTACGATATATAGAATCCTTAATTTGTCAAGTGGCATGTCTTACATCGTTGTTGGCACCGACATGAACCCAGATCCGTAAATCAAAATGCTTTGTGATGTTAGAATCATTAAAGATGGATTGTGCAAGGACTGTTTTGCCTATCCCTCCCATTCCTATGATGGGAAGGACTGAGATGCTCGTCTTCAAAGGTGTTACACCTCGAAGACTCCTAGTCCTAATCCTAATCCTAATCCTAATCCTAATCCTACATGGTGTGGCAGTCCTATTTTGGGTCTTGCCTTGGTTTGAGTCCAACCCATGTTCCTACTTGGATTTAGATTAGTATTCATATTTGGAGTTGTAGATGGCTCTATCTTCATGCAACTTGGACTCCTATTGTGTACTAGACTCCTATTAGGATTGTTTATTCCTAGTTGAAGTCTTATGGCATGGAGCCTATAAATAGGACCTTAGGGGCATGAGATTTTCTTTTACTGAGAAGTGCCAACGTACAGTGTTGTACTGAAGAGAGTTCTCTCTCTTCTTTGGGTGTAACCTTTTTAGGTTCTCTTTCTTTGAGAGTATCTCTCCTTTATAATCTTCTTGAAATAGTGAAATTCTCTCTCCTCCTGTAGAGTAGGTCATCTGACCGAACTACGTAAATCTTATGTTTTGGTTGTGTGATCGTTCTTCTATTCTCATCTTGTTCTTCTGTCGAACTCATCGTATTCTCTCATTCAATAACTTAACAAAGTGGTATTAAAGCTGCGTGTTCAAGATCTGAACGATGGCGAGTCTGTACAAGATCGAGAAGTTTGATCGCAAAATCAATTTTGGGCTATGGTAGATCATGATGTGTGGCGTGCTTGTTCAACAGGGAGTCGTTGCTGCTCTGGATGGAATCGAGAAGTTGCCAGCCACTATGAAGCCAGAAGACAAGAAGGAGATGGACCATAAGGCTCTTACTGCCATCCAGTTATCCTTAGACTACAAGGTTTTGGCCGAAGTTGCCAAAGAAACTACTGTTGCTGGTATATGGAAGAAACTTGAAGATCTCTACATGACAAAGTCTCTCCAAGTGAAACTATATCACAAGTAGCGTCTCTACTTACTACGCATGGTGGAAGGCAGTTCTGTCTGTGATCAAATTGATGAGTTTACATATATTATTATGGATCTGGAAAATATAGATATTCAACTTGAAGATGAAGATAAAGCCCTTATTTTGTTGTGCTCCTTACCCCCATCATACAAGCAATTTTGAGAAACTATTCTATATGGAAAGTCTTCAATCAAGGTGGAGGATGTTATATCTTCATTGCTATCAAAGACCATGGTTGATAAAGACATGATTGCTTCTTCTAGCAGGAGTCAGTCAGAGGCTCTTATGGTGAGAGGTCGTACAAAGGAAAAGGGAAACAACAAGAAGGAAACACACAGATCTAAGTCTAAATCCAAGAAGGTCTGTAAATATTGTAAGATGAATGGATACATCGTTGATGAATGTTACAAGTTAAACAACAAGAAGAAGAGGGAGATTGAAAATCAACAATAACCTGCAGATGCTAATGTAGCACGGGAAGATCCAGATTATGTTCTTATGTCTTCATCATCTTCTTCCTCATCCATGAATTTTCAAACTTCTTGGATTTTGGATTCTGGCTGTTCACATCACATGTGTCCACACAGAGATTGGTTTTCTTCTTATGAACACCTTGATGGAGGTGTAGTAAACATGGCAAATGATACTACCTACAAGACCATTGGCATTGGGTCAATCCGCATAAAGATGTTTGGTGGTGTCATCCAAACTATCTCAAACGTTCATCATGTTCAAGGTCTCCAGAAAAATCTCATATCTCTTGGCTTGCTTGAAGCTAATGGATTTCCACACCATGCTGAATATGGAATCCTATCTATTACCAAAGGAGATGATGTTTTGATAAAGGGAATACGTATTCCAGGAAACCTTTATAAATTAATTGGTGAAACTATAATGGATGTTGTTGTTGTTGCTTCTTCCCCAACCACTTCAAGTCTGGATGCAACCAAATTGTGGCATATGAGACTGGGACACATGAGCCAGAAAGGCATGGAATTATTATGCAAGAGAGGACTTCTAGGTGATATCAGTACTGAAAAGTTAGATTTATGTGAGCACTGTGTTATGGGAAAACAAAAAAAGGTCAATTTTTCTACTACAAATCATACTACAAAAGGTATTGTTGATTATGTTCATTCAGACATCTGGGGTCCTTCTCAAGTCCCATCCAAGGGAGGTTCTAGATACATGCTTACTTTCATAGATGATTTCTCAAGGAAAGTTTGGGTGTATTTTGTGAACCATAAATCTAAGGCTTTTGATCAGTTTAAGAAGTGGAAGACACTTATTGAAAATCAAACAGGAAGGAGCATCAAGACACTGAGAACAAATAATGGCATGGAGTTTTGTTCTTCTGAATTCAATGAGTTCTACCAATCTGAAGGTATTGCAAGACATCGCATAGTTAGACATACACCTCAACAGAACGGTGTTGCAGAATGCATGAACAGAACTCTTCTAGAGTGTGCACATTGCATCCTGATCAGTGCAAGTCTGAGCAAAGATTTTTGGGTTGAAGCCATCTCTACTGCAGCCTACCTTGTCAACCATTACCGTCTACTCCACTTGGTTTCAAAACTCCAGAAGAGGTATGGTATGGTCATCCTGCAAAATATTCTAATATGTGTATATTTGGTTGTCCTGCATATGTCTATTCAAATGAAGGAAAGCTCGAGCCTAGAGTAAAGAAATGCATTTTTCTGGGTTATGCTGATGGTGTGAAGGGATACAGATTCTGGTGCATTGAGCCTAAGTCATCAAAGTTCCTGATTGAAAGAACATTTGATGAGTCTGCCATGTTTTCTAAAAAACATGATGGTGTTACTTCTTCTACTACAACTTCTCAGAGTTCCAAGGAACAGGTGGAGCTTGAAGTCACTGCACGCAACCCATCACCTCATGTTGTTGTACAAGAAAATTCAGATGAAAGTGAAGATGACACTACTGAAGAACAACCATATAGAATTACTTTTGGGAGACAAAGAAGACAGATCAGACCACCTACAAGACATTCGTATTATGTTGTTGCATATGCCCTTGCTACAGATGAAGAAACGAATGATTCTGGAGAACCGACTACCTACAAAGAAGCCATGGTTGATCCCAATTCGGCCATGTGGATTGCTGCTATGAATGAAGAGATGGAGTCTCTTCAAAAGAACAAGACTTGGGTGCTTGTTGATCCTCCTGTTGGAAAGAAGATTGTTGGATAAAAATGGGTATTCAAAAGGAAGGAAGTTGGTCCTGGAGATTCTACTGAAAGGTACAAAGCGCGACTAGTTGCAAAAGGCTACAGTCAGGTGAAGGGTATTGATTATAATGATGTGTTCTCTCCAGTTGTCAAACACACCTTTATTAGATTTCTGTTGGCATTAGTTGCTAGATTTGACTTGGAGCTGGAGCAACTTGTTGTGAAGACCGCATTCCTCCATGGTGACCTTGAGGAACAGATTTACATGCAGAAACATGAAGGTTATGTTTCTGTTGCAAAGAAGGATCAGTGTACTTACTGAAAAAGTCTCTTTATGGCTTGAAGCAATCCCCACGTCAGTGGTATCATAGATTTGATTCTTTCATGGTCAGGCATGGATATTCCAGGAGCAGATATGACGTTTGTGTCTACTTAAATAAACTTCCTGATGAGTCCCTTATTTTCCTCTTGCTCTACATTGATGACATGTTGATTGCAGCAAGAGATACTTTTGAAATCCACAGTCTGAAGCAGTTACTTAGTGACAAATTTGAAATGAAAGACTTGGGAGCAGCAAAGAAAATTCTGAGGATGGAGGAGAAGAAAATTGCTATTTTTCTTGTAAGATGTTGACTTCGAGTCAAGGTGGAGATTTGTTATGCCTCGGAGACTCCTAGTCCTATTCTTAATCATACATGGTGTGGCAGTCTTATTTTGGGTCTTGTCTTGGTTTGAGTCCAACCCATGTTCCTACTTGGATTTTGATTAGTATTCTTATTTGGAGTTTTAGATGGCTCTATCTTTATGCAACTTGGACTCCTATTGTGTATTAGACTCCTATTAGTATTGTTTATTCCTAATTGAAGCCTTATGGCATGGACCTATAAATAGGACCTTAGGGGCATGAGATTTTCTTGTACTGAAAAGTGCCAATGTACAATGTTGTATTGAAGAGAGTTCTCTCTCTTCTTTGGGTGTAACCTTTTTAGGTTCTCTTTCTTTGAGAGTATCTCTCCTTTGTAATCATCTTGAAATATTGAAATTATCTCTCCTCCCGTACAGTAGGTCATCCGACCGAACTATGTAAATCTTATGTTTTTGTTGTGTGATCGTTCTTCTATTCTCGTCTTGTTCTTCTGCCGAACTCGTTGTATTCTCTAGTTCAGTAAAGGAGCTTCTAGTGATACTTCCAACAGCCGTGCTATGATATCCTTCTTGACTTCTTCTCTGCCTAACATCAGTTCCTGTGAGATCCCCACTGGACTCTCTCTCACTGAACTGTGTGTAAGGGGATTCCGATAGCACAGGGACCCCCAATTTTTGGCGTTCAATAATAAAGGCTACAATCCTTGAAGAGATGGCTTGGAACTTCTTTCTGGTACGTCGTCGGTTGGTACGGCTATGGACGTGACGATGGATTGCTTCAGTCCAAGGGCGGAACCAGAAATATACTATAGGGGGAGCTAAAAAAAAAATTTCAAATGCAGTGATTCGAACCTGCGTCACCTATGTAATTAAAAAAACAGAATACCATTCCGGCTAGCCACTTCTACTATTTAGTATGCTGCGAAACATATATATATTATATTATTAGTAGTATATTTCAATTTTCATAAGGACATTTTAGTATATTTGGGGAGGGGAGGGGGGGCTAAAGCCCCGGCAGCCCCCCTGGATACACCCCTGCTTCAGTCACATTTTATCTCCAACCCTTATATATCAAGATCCTTCTAGAACACATACGTTCGCTCCCGTCACCTTTGCCCTCCATTGATCGAATAGCCTCGTCCGCAGCAAGCTTGTTGTACAGATCTTCAGCACCCATTAAATCATCGGGTTTTGCTATGCAGACCCATTTTCAAATTCATAACCAAATCCCAACCAATCTCAACCACATGTTACGATGCATAACAAATAAAATATATATTTTATTTATTATGCATCGTATATATTTTATTTGTTATGCATCGTAACATGTGGTTGAGATTGGTTGAGGTTTGGTTATAAGTTTGAAAATAGGGGTTTGCCTAGCATTATTCTAAATCGTCTATGAGTTTCATACTCCAATCATCAAGTATTGTCACATCAGCGTGGTTTCCATCATGGATAACTTTTTGCAACCAAAACAAAGCATCTGAAAGTAGGGGTGAGCATTCAGTTAATTCGGTCGGTTACGGTTAATTTGGTTCGGTTAAACGGTTAATTTGTGATTTGAGATTTTAACCATTAACCTAACCAAATTGAGTCGGTTAATGGTTAATTCGGTCGGTTAATTTGGTTAACCAAATAACACTCGTATAATAATATTATTTGAGATAGTCATAGAATTTGGGACAATATTGTTATATTATGGTAGTATTGTTGTAAATTTAATTTTGTATGCCTCGTAAAAACTTGATTACTATATATATGGGGAAATATTTTGAAATAAAAGTACAACTATATATGTATATATGCATGTGTAGGATATTATTTATGAATAAATTTTGACTATTCGGTTGATTCGGTTAACCAAACCAAAAATATCTTTAACCGTCAAATTAACCATTTAACCGATCAATCGAAATAAATTAACCAAATTAACCAAATTAACCAAATTGACCCAATAAAATTAACCATTCGGAATTAACCGTTTGGTTAATCGGTTATTAACCAAATTCTGCTCACCCCTATCCGAAAGGCGTTGGATCTCTGCCGTCGTCAGTTTGTCCACTCCTTTATGCGGCCAGAGTAGTATGTTGGCTGCCTCAAGTGGCGTGGAAAAGAGAGGGTCAATGCTTGAAGAGAAAAACAAGGATGTTTCTTCCATTATGTTGTTCTTCGTTCCTCCCAGATGCATAGCCTCTCTTCTCTTGCACCTCAGCGGAATGATTTCGAGGGTTTTCTCCTTCCCGTGACGCAATGGCAGGCTACAAGAAGCCGAACGTTCACCCACAAGAAAATTGGCCGCCCACCTTGATGCCCGCTTGATATTTAGGCAAAAAAAAATGGCTATGTCTGGCCATTTTAATGTCCAGAATAGTAAGTTCTTGACTTTAATTTCTAAAATGGCACATTTGGTAGCAATACGTCCCCGTCGGAGAGCAATACGTCCCGGCCGGCGACACATTGGTCCCACAACAAGGCAATGTGTCCCAGATCAGGACGTATTGCTATGTGAAAGAGCAATGTGTCTCGGGACGGGACACATTGGTCCCACCGTAGAACAATGCGTCCTGACGCGGAACACATTGCCATGTTGTTGGACCAATGCGTCTCTCCCTAAGATGGCCCAACGGCTCTTTGGTGCCACACATTGCTCCCACGCAGCACCTGGTTGTGTTATGGCTTAACCCTAGGAGTTTTGCTTAAGTAAGATACTTACAAGCTAATTATAATCTTTTGAAAAGTAATTAAGGCTTCTTATGAAGTTTATTTTCAAGATTGAGCTTAATTACAAACTATGTGTGCAATATATAAAAGTCTGAGTGAAAAGTACAATTTGCCCAAGATAAGGGGTTACATTGCAAATGACACATGTGGAATATGTTCTAAGTATTTTGGTATCATAATAAAGAGAGTGATGCTAAGTGGTGGATTTTGGAAAGCCTAAATTCCAAGTTATAACTTGTTTGAACAATGCTAGTACTTTGTACACCAATTTTGGTACAATTTATAATTTACCCAATATGTGGGGTTAAAATGTAAATTATCACCTCTAGAGTGTCCCTACTCCCTCTATGTATCTTTTAGAAGAAAGAGAAAGAAGGAGACACTATGTTTGAATCACCTTTGAGTGGTGATACTCTTGGTAATGAAAGACCAAGAATGAGTTGAAGGCAAGAGCCTTATATGTGTTGTATCGAGTTGTAGACTTGATATAAGGAGTCCTATTGGCCAAAGAGTCAAAGTAGGAGCCTCCTATCAGTTTGTTGAGCCTTAGAAAAGGCCATGACTGGTAGAGCACCTCAAGGAGGTGGCCCATGATGATTTGCAAGTTCCTTACAAAAAGTGTATCTGGTTGCTTATTTAATGAAATGAAGATGAGATAACTTGCCCAACAGGATAAGTAAGGGTCGAGAAATTATTTCTAGGTTATCCCCAAGACTCTGGCATGGCAAAATATACATTTGTGCATGCATGACCACGTGTCAACCATGCATGGCCACGTGTCATCTAGTAGCATGAGGGGAAGACACCTCTTATATGCTTTATCTCATGAAACCAAGTATATATACTTCACCTTTCACCAACTTATGAAAGTTTACGATCCTCATAAACATTCCCCTTGGAGATATCATGCAAAGACCCTTAGGTATCGTGCAAAGCAGCTCAAGGAGCTAGGGGAGCTCGAGCACCAAGCTTTAGGTAAGGCTTTGGTCACCTTCAACCTTGGTTGAAGTAGGATATCGGATTATGAATACTTCTTTCTTTCCTTCTTCACCAAGTGCTTAACTATGGTGATATCTTGTCCATGGAGGAGTTGTGAATGAGCCCTGGACCTTGGAAAAGTTCTTCTTCAACCTTAGGACGTGAAGCTTTAGAGCTTGGAGCTTTGAAGTTGTTCACAAGGCGGGTTATATAACTTGAACTCTATCATGTTATTATTCATCACCTAAATTTCTATACTTAATGAACTACTTTTAATTCCGAAAATCTTCTAGAATAGTTGATGAATTTATGAGTTCTAGTAGTTTCTTAGACTAGTTGCCATGATCTATAATAGTTAGAACAAAGTTCTAGAGCTTGAAGAAGATGGTATCACTTTATAAAGTTGATATTGGGTTCAGGCATCACTACTACATAAATGTCTTATAACATCATATTTACAGGCATCAGTTGTAAAAAATGAACCGATGCCTAAACCCTACAGCGTCGGTTGAATACACAAACTGACATATATCTGTGAGGAGTGGCCAGACACGAGTATCGCTTTTTATTTAGCGTTGGTTCCTCAATAAGCAACCGACGCCTAAAATAGACCGCCAAATCCAAATTTTCCAATGAAAAAAAATTACCTCCAAAATTTAACATACGGCGTCAGTTGTTAACAAAACAACTGAAGACTAAAGGTTTTTCGCGAGACAGAAATTGGGCCCATTTTTATTGTCGGTTTTGCTTGCAATAACCGACGCCTATGTATTTTCGCACGTTGTTTCCATGAAAATGTTCACCCCCCTTTGACGTCGGTTTTCTACGGCAACCGATGACTATGGTCAGAATTCGAGAATATTTTGTTTTTGTCGGCATATATAGATAGACGTCGATTTTTCTATTAGAAACTGCCGACTATCATTGAGCATAGGTGTTAGTTTTTTTGTGGTAATCAGCGCCTATTGTTATAAGCATCGGTTGATTTTAATAACTGACGCTAATTAATAACTTAATAGCACCCGCACGAAGCAGACTCTTCCACTTTCTCAATTTCATTGCGATTGAAGCTTAGGTTTGGCGATTTTCACCCCCTGCTCCCTCCTCCTTACGCACCGCCTCCCGCCGCTCTCTGCTCCTTTAGTGATGGACTTTGTCATAAGTTGCTATTTTTTAATCTAATATGAACTCTAATCTCATCTATCCATGTTGCATGTAGTTTATAACATTGCATTGTGAATTATTGCATGTTTGAAACTATTGAATTCTTGATTTATTATTTAATAATGCTCTATAGATTAGGTACTTATCATGTCTATTAAAATCCTATAGTAGAGACATATGTATATGAAATTAGAGCATCAATAAATCATCAATGAAACCTAGATGTGACATTAGAATGACATTCTCTGGGGTGATGGGTTCATGATATATAAGTAATGAGACCTCAATTCAATGGGGAACGTTGTCCTTGTGATTTACATACTCTAATAAGATCTGGAATGTGTTTGACCCTTGATCTAATATCTAAATTGTGAGTGATGCAATGTAAGTGAGCAAATACATGTTGGTCGTGAAATCTTATGTATATGTTCTTTTATAATTCTTTTATCTTATTTTTAATTTTTGCTTTTATTTTATTTACTTCCTTACATAACTTAGTTATATAAAAAGATAGTCAACTCGATCCAACCTTGTTAATCACTTTTTCTTAATTGGACTAAAATCCAAATTGGCCTTAAGAAAAAATGTCCTTAGGTTCGATCCTAAAAATTTAATGTGATCAAACCCGCCTACTTATGAGTGGTGTTATATTTTGTTGGCCTAGAAACCCATCCAAGATTTACTGATTAGGAGTAAATCTTGGATAGTCCCCAGTTTGGGACTGTTCTTGAACACCTAGTCTCACTTAGGATGTAAGTGTATAATGTGTATTGGGTTTTCAAAAAAAATCGACAGCATTTTCCCGTTTGTTCTCTAAGTACATATGTACTTGAAGAACAGCGGGGAAATGCTGCCGAAATTTTCTTGAAAACCCAATACACATTATACACTTACTAGTGAGATTAGGTGTTCAAGAATGGGATAGGTGGTACACGTTTATTATATATAAGAATGATAACACATGTATTTGTTGGCCTAGAAACCCGTCCAAGATTTACTCATTAGGAGTAAATCTTAGATAGTCCCCAGTTTGGGACTGTTCTTGAATACCTAATCTCACTTAGAATGTAAGTGTATAATGTGTATTGGGTTTTTAAGAAAATTTCAGCAGCATTTACTTAGAGAACAGCGGGAAAATGCTGCCGAAATTTTCTTGAAAACCCAATACACATTATACACTTACTAGAGAGATTAGGTGTTCAAGAATGGGATAGGTGGTACACATTTATTATATATAAGAATGACAACACATATATTTGTTGGCCTAGAAACCCGTCCAAGATGTACTCATTAGGAGTAAATCTTGGATAGTCCCCAGTTTGAGATTGTTCTTGAACACCTAATCTCACTTAGGATGTAAGTGTATAATGTGTATTGGGTTTTCAAGAAAATTTTGGCTGCATTTCCCCGTTTGTTCTCTAAGTACATATGTACTTGGAGAACATCGGGGTATTGCTGCCGAAATTTTCTTAAAAACCCAATACACATTATACACTTACTAGTGAGATTAGGTGTTCAAGAATGTGATAGGTGGTACACATTTATTATATATAAGAATGACAACACATGTATTTTTTGGCCTAGAAACCCATCTAAGATTTACTCATTAGGAGTAAATCTTGGACAGTCTCCGATTTGGGACTGTTCTTGAACACCTAATCTCACTTAGGATGTAAGTGTATAATGTGTATTGGGTTTTCAAGAAAATTTTGGCAGCATTTCCCCGTTTGTTCTCTAAGTACATATGTACTTGGAGAACAACGGGGAAATGCTGCCGAAATTTTCTTGAAAACCCAATACACATTATACACTTACTAGTGAGATTAGGTGTTCAAGAATGGGATAGGTGATACACATTTAATATAAGAATGACATCACATGTATTTGTTGGCCTAGAAACCTGTCCAAGATTTACTCATTAGGAGTAAATCTTGGATAGTCCCCAGTTTGGGACTATTCTTGAACACTTAATCTCACTTAGGATGTTTTAACCATTTATTATATATAAGACCTTAAACCCTAAAGTTTTAACCATAAACTCTAATCTTTTAACCATAGACCCTAATCTTGTTATAATATATACTTGTTTTCTCTTTGATCATTGAATGGATAGATCATGGATGTCCATTCCAAATCGCTGCACCCCAGAGTTTATTTCTGGTCTTGATCGGTTTATTAGATTTGCCAAGGAACATAGGAAACAACCTGGAGATAGATTCTACTATCCATGTAGGCATTGCGATAACAACTTGAAAGTCAGCACTTGTTACAACCCCAATTTTGGGTTCATATGATGAGAAATGTAAACTCTCGTATTGGACAAATAATGATGTAATTTGGTTTACAATAGCCTTGATGATTGTATTGTGGGCTTTATTGGCTATTGGGCCCAATAACAAGAAAATTCAATTAATTAAGAAATCGAGAAAAGTAAGATGTGGAAACCTCTAGAAGGTAAATAACTTAATTCAAGGGTGGATTTCGTGCCACATGGGTTCCTTGGGTTCCAAGGAGTCAGAAGTTGCAAAGAAAAGCAATAAGAAAAGAAAAGATTAATAAAGTATTTCTTTATTAAGAAAGAAATTGAAAACCATGGTAAAAGGTGAAAAACAAGTGAAAAGAGGTATAATTGAGTTATCCTTAGTGGAATTTCGTATTCCAAGGATTCCTAATGATAAAAGGAATACTAATGAGGAAAATAAAAGAGAAATAAAGAGAAATCCTCAAAAAGAAATATTTTAATGAGAAATACACATGATAATGAAGAATAATGCGTTTAGATGCATCTAGAAGGATAATGAGTATCCAATAAAAAGGATTTCGAAATAATAGAGTTTCTTGCAATCCAAGGAGTCCCAATGAAGAGGAAAGAAAGAGAAAATACCAAAATTGCAAAATAAGGAAAATGGGAATACATAATTAATATGTGGTTTTGCTAAAAAAGAAAGTATTTCCTACTTGAGGAGAATATAAATTCGAGGCCAATGAAATAAAAGTCATAAGAAGAATAAGGGAGAGATAATTTTTAGATTTCCTTAAGGAAAATAGATTCCTTATTAGTCAAGGAATACTAATAAACAAAGAATATATTAAGAGAGAGAAGTTATATCTCAAACAAGGAAAGTTTGGTGACTGGGGTTGAGGAGGAACTTGTTTTCCTCGTGCAGGGGCGTGCTAGGGCAGTGCTATCTGTCCCTATATAAGGCTTGGACCCATAGCCTCGAGTAGAGGAGGGTCTCACGTATCTTTCATCTTCTTTAACCTTGCTTTAGAGTTAACCCTAACCGGAAGAAGGAAGTGCGATCTCAAGAGCTATGAGTGTAGTTTGAAGACTTGGAGACGTTACTACGTCGTTAGGGGAGCCTTGGCAAGCATCTGTTCAGCTTCTCACACTCACACGACGCTGTAGACGGGCTGCAGGACAGCCATGGCGGCAAGGCTGCTGGACTCGTTTCCAACCAACCGGCCGCATGCCAGAGACACCCCCACCTACGAGAGGGCACGGCGGAGGCGGGGGAAGGAGTTGGGAGGGCCGACGGGTCCATATCCGAGGGAGGAAGCCGCGCCATGGGCGGCTAGGGCAGCAGCAGGTCTAGCTGCATAAGGTTGAAGACGGAGTTGGCTTTTGACATAAATGCCCCTCCGTGGGCTGAAGACCAACCTGACTTATCCAGGGGCAGCGTGGTCTTTTCGAAATATCTCCCAAACAAGCCGCAGCAACGTTGCATGCAATGGGCTACGTGGCGCCTCCCCATTGGTCCGAAGTAAGTATTTTTGCTAAATTCATAACTAATGATTCGTAACTCGGATTAGCACACATAAAATATGAAAGTTTCTCAAAAAAATGAGAGGAATCCAATAAAAATATAGTTAGAATCCAATTCCTTTTGCAATTCGAAAATTAATGGAAGATATCAACTTTAATGTGTTAATGTTTAAAGAACCCTATTTTGAGATGAATAATATATTTATAAGGGTTTAATGGATGATTACAGTTGGTATTAACATGTTAATGATGAAAGGGCACATTAGGAACAAAAAGGATGAACTTTGCATGTAATTAGTTAATTTTGAGTTTAATGTGCATGAATAATACTTTAATGGGCCTTGAAACCCTAATGTTGGTAATTAGGACTACTAATGGCTTTAATTATTCAATTTCATGCATAAAACTGAGTTTTCATGGTTATAAGCTATTTTGAGCATTAAAGTTCCTAATTTGTGGATAAATACCCTAAATGTAGTAATTAGGGTTTTCTCATGAATAAAGAATAGAATTAATGGCAAATCGAGTTCATATGTGAATTGGACCATAATGAACTATGAATTGATGATAAATGCATATATTGATCTTGTCATGGATTAAAGGGATAAAAATAGTAGCTTTAATGAAAAAGAAGCTTAATTGATGAATAATGTGCATGTAATATGAAAATAGGGTTGTGTGTTGTTAAGATAACTTTAATGTTGAAGAATAAATGAGATAATTAGGGTTTATGAGTAATGACATAAAATTAGGGTTTAATATGGTAAGAGATAAAGGGAAACCCTATATGCAAAACGAAACCCTAAAATGGATACAGAAACCCTAGAAAGTGAATCCAAGTCAATAAAGTAGGTTCTTGATAAAGTGAGTAATAAAAGGAAATTGTATAATTGTTTCAGGATCTTATTGAATGATTGCATGCTCATTGTTGTTTGGATTATTCCTGCACCTGAATCTACATGTACAGGTATGTGGTTACGCCTATGAATATCCCGAATTAGTTTCTTGAGGATTTTTGAGGTTTTATCGATGACTTGAATTAAACTGTTGGATGCTTTTAATTCTTGCAATTTATAATGTGAATATGACTATCACCTAAGATATGTGCCTACTAGCTCAGATCCTAGTCCCCTCTGTAACTTTATATATTGACCTAGTAAATGGCTACCAATGGGGTAGGTCCATCAGGTCATTAAATGACTTATTAAATGGCTACCAATGGGGTAGGTCTATCAAGTCATCATGAGTCAGGGATTGGGCTACCTTTGGGTAGGACCATGCGACTCCATAACCCTAGGAATTGGCTACCTGTGTGGTAGGGCCATGGGGGTAAGGATCTACCATATGAGAGAGGTAGTATCTATGTCCACTGCAGGGACGGTACAGAGATAGGGGATAGGCAAGGATTGAGTAGTATTGCTTAAAACGTAATCTTGGATGTTAAATGATATTTGGTTGATTACATTGTTAATATAGTTGCAAAATTATTGTTTCCCCCACATACCAGCTTCTTGTTGACCGACGTTTTGTTTGTCGGCGTTTTAGGTACAAATGAAAAGAACAAAAAGTAAAGTGGCATATGTGGAACTAAGTGAGAAATAACTTACACAGGAGGATTAGTTAGATTAGTATCTTCATGGATAGAAGTTTAGAAATCCCAGCTTTTAAAAGGTAAGTAAAGTTTTTATTTTATACCACTTTTCAGTTTAGTAGTAGAATTTCATAAGTATTATTGATTATTTGTCGAACCTTTGATCTGGGTTATTAGATAACGGCTATGATCTCTTAGTCTCCCTTAATTGGGGGTTACCGGGAGACGGGGTCATTACAATTGGTACCAGAGCGAAGGTTACTCACTTAATCTTTAATAATTATTAAATTTTACAAATTCTGTAGAACCCAAGGGAGTTATTAGAGGATTGTCCGAAAGATTGAGGTGTCTAGAAAAGGATCACGTCTGGGGGTTGGCAATATTTTCTTCCGCACCGCTAGTCGGAATACGAGGACTCCCGGATTGTGTGACTGCCTGGCCGATGTCTTAGGATATGACTCGAAATAAGATACCTTTAGGACTCTCTCATCTTGTTCATCCTTTCTCAACTCGAATTCTCTAAGGACCTTAAGGATTAGGGTTTTGTCTCTTTTCCTCACCCTCTTGAGGTATGGGTAAGGTTGATAAGGATTAAGGAATCCTCCACCAAATTAATAAAAAACATGTAAATAAGATGTCATGGACATAAGCTTAATAGAGTAAGTGTTAAGGAATAGATACATGCTTAGGTCGTATGACACGAGTTGTCATTGCCCTCAAGAGAGGCCTGAGGATAGACCTCCTTGGCAAGAGGATGAGTAGAGAGAGTTGTCTTGGAGGTAGAGACCTCCATTAAAAGTAGATACCTAGCACATCCTTTGAAGATGATGTTAACCCTAACCCTAAGTGAAGGTTAGAGAGAGATGACATGAAGAGTTAGATGTCATAGTAGACCAGGTGTTTGGATAAACATGCCTTGGATTCTATATGAGCCATGAGAAGTTGATGATCGAGTATCGTTAGCAACCCAACCTTGGGAAGGGTCGTGCATGTTTGAGCGAAGGATACCTCCTTCATGGATGAGGTTAGAGAAGAACCTATAGAAACCTTATGGGCTGTTGCAAGCTTGCACCCAGAGTACATCAGTGGTATGAGCAGTAAGTCTAAACTGAGGTCAGAAGGACATGATGGATGGCTTATGAGATAAGCATAAGGGGCTATGGATAATCATAAGCAAACATAAGTTTGAACATAGGCTTCACCAGGTAGGGATATGCTTGTGAGCTTGATCCTACTTCATAGAGAGAGGACCTCTAGTTGTAAGGCTGGATGTGGAGTTAGCTCTGGAAAGAGAAAGTAGGACCTGAGAAAAAGATTGGAAACTTAGATTCCAAGACATGAGGAATAGTGGGGAGTTGAGGGTAATGCATCCTAAGTGGATGATAGTGGTTACCTTATGCTTGACCCCTGGAGGCTGATGATGTCTTGGTTATCTCAAGAGGAACCAAACCCTAGAGAGAGGATGATGCTTTCAGTACCTATGGTATAAGTGATTACCTACTGGATGAGATAAAGAGTGCTTTAGACCCTGAGGATGTTTAAGTCACCAGTTGTGAGGCTTTATACCTAGTTGGATGTCCTGGAAGAGGAATCAACTCTGAAGTGTTGCTCGAGTAGAAAGATCATGGAAGTACATGACATATCTTGGGCAGGCTTGATTCGTGGTTAAGAGATTGAGCATGCAGTTGGACACCCGAAGGTGAACCTAGGGTTCCTAGGCCTAAGAAGGGAAGCAGTGTATCTGATGATCATGATGAGATTTGAGCCTCTATAGTTTCGAGCATGATACTCCTCATGTGTAGAGGCAACGGAAACCCCTTAAGTTAAGGGTATGTTTGATGAACCCCTCACAGCTAAGTTGATCTAATGTTGAGGAAAGAGAACAAGTATGACCTAGCATAGTTAATAGATGGTCTTCTTGTGCCTTAGTAGCTGTTGGGTTAGGCATGCTCATGAGAATGTAAACCCTAGGTACGCTTGTGACCTTTGTTATCAAGGTGTAGTTTCCTCCCATCCTGGGAGAAGGACCCTTTGGTAGGGGATTTACCAGTTTTGTGGGTATGAGGAAACCTAAGGAGGTTTCATAGGATCTTGAGAAGCTAAGTGAAGAGTACATGACATGAGAATGAACCTATAGACCCATAGATAACCATGTCTATGTGCATGTGGATGTGTTACCATGGAGGTAACTGGTATGGGGCCTGACCAAGGTAGGCAGGTCGCCATGATCCCTGTGAAAGGATGTAAGGGATAAAAATAGTAGCTTTAATGAAAAAGAAGCTTAATTGATGAATAATGTGCCTGTAATATGAAATAGGGTTATGTGTTGTTAAGATAACTTTAATGTTGAAGAATAGATGAGATAATTAGGGTTTATGAGTAATGGCATAAAATTAGGGTTTAATATGGTAAGAGATAAAGGGAAACCCTAATTGCAAAACGAAACCCTAAAATGGATACAGAAACCCTAGAAAGTGAATCCAAGTCAATAAAGTAGGTTCTTGATAAAGTGGGAAATAAAAGGAAATTGTATAATTGTTTCAGGATCTTATTGAATGCTTGCATGTTCATTGTTGTTTGGATTATTCCTACACCTGAATCTACATGTACAGGTATGTGGTTATGCCTATGAATATCCCGAATTAGTTTCTCGAGGATTTTCGAGGTTTTATCGATGACTTGAATTAAACTGTTGGATGCATTTAATTCTTGCAATTTATAATGTGAATATGACTATCACCTAAGATATGTGTCTACTAGCTCAGATCCTAGTCCCCTCTGTAACTTTATAGATTGACCTAGTAAATGGCTACCAATGGGGTAGGTCCATCAGGTCATTAAATGACTTAGTAAATGGCTACCAATGGGGTAGGTCCATCAAGTCATCATGAGTCAGGGATTGGGCTACCTTTGGGTAGGACCATGCGACTCCATAACCCTAGGAATTGGCTACCTGTATGGTAGGGCCATGGGGGTAAGGATCTACCATATGAGAGAGGTAGTATCCATGTCCACTGCAGGGACGGTACAGAGATAGGGGATAGGCAAGGATTGAGTAGTATTGCTTAAAACGTAATCTTGGATGTTAAATGATATTTGGTTGATTACATTGTTAATATAGTTGCACAATTATTGTTTCCCCCACATACCGGCTTCTTTCTGACCGACGTTTTGTTTGTCGGCGTTTTAGGTACAAATGAAAAGAATAAACAGTAAAGTGGCATATGTGGAACTAAGTGAGAAATAACTTACACAGGAGGATTAGTTAGATTAGTATCTTCTTGGATAGAAGTTTAGAAATCCCAGCTTTTAAAAGGTAAGTAAAGTTTTTATTTTATACCAATTTTCAGTTTAGTAGTAGAATTTCATAATTATTATTGATTATTTGTCGAACCTTTGATCCGGGTTATTAGATAATAGCTATGATCTCTTAGTCTCCCTTAATTGGGGGTTACCGGGAGACGGGGTCATTACAGGACTGGTGACGAAATCAAAAGTTATGTCATGTGCAACGGGATTGTACAAGGCTATACAGAATGGCACTGACATGGAGAGATTTCAAACCTGAAATCAGTGGATGTTGATAGCAGTGCTTTTATGGAAGAAGAAATTGCCTCCGATGAAGTAGATGTGAATGAACCAGTTCGAGTAGACATCGTTGATGTGATGTTGCATAGTTGTGGGGTAGAGAACACCGATCCACCTCCCATGTTTAGAAACATTGTGCCTGATGCTGAGATATTGTTATACACTGGTTGTAAGTTTACGAAGCTTAGCGTTGTGTTGAGATTGTATAAGATGAAAGCTAACAATAGATGGAGCGACAAAAGGTTCACGTCATTGTTGTCTTTGTTGAAAATAATTCTTCCTGAAGGAAACGAGCTGCCAATATCAACATACCAGTTAAAGAAATTGTTGTGCCCAATGGGAATGGAGGCCAAGAAGATACACGCATGCCCGAATGATTGTGTATTATTTCAAAAGGACTATGTGGATTTGAAAGATTGTTCAAAATGTGGTGCGTCAAGGTATAAATTGACGACTTTAGGGGAGTCCAAAACTGGTTCTCTTGCCAAGGTGATGTGGTATCTACCTATAATATCACGGTTTCAGTGCTTGTTTGACAATCTGATAGATGCGAAGAATTTGAGGTGGCATGCATATTTTAAGAAAAATAATGATGGGATCCTACGACATGCGTCTGATTCCCCACAATGGAAGAAGATTGATTTATTGTACCATGAATCGGTGAAGAAGTCAGGAATATAAGACTTGGGCTTTGTACAGATGGGATGAATCTGTACGGGACATTGAGCAGCCAACATAGCACTTGGCCAGTTATGCTTGTTATATACAATCTTCCCCCTGGTTGTGTATGAAAAATAAGTATGTTATGTTGTTGTTGATATCGGGCCCTAAACAACCTGGAAATGATATCGACGTTTATCTTGACCTCTGGTTGATGACTTGAAGAAGCTCTGGGGTGAAGGTGTGATGACCTATGATGCTTCACGAAGAGAGACATTTCGTTTGCACACTATGTTGTTTTGCACTGTGAATGACTTTCCAGAATATGGGAATTAGTCTGGATATAGTGTCAAAGGATCTAAAGTGTGTCATATATGTGAAGAGAACATTGATTAAATATGACTAAAACACGGAGGCAAAAGTGTATATCTTGGTCATCGAAGGTTTCTTCCAAAATTCCATCTGTATCATAGGTTGCGCAAAGCATTCAATTGACGGAATGAGGGACGGAGTGCACCTAAACCTATACCAGGGGAGGATGTTTATGAAAGAGTAAAAGACATTGCCAATGAATTTGGTAAGAGATCACAATGTATGATGGCCACACGGAGTGACAAATATTTGTTCAAGAAGAAGTCAATATTTTGGGATCTTCCTTATTGGAGTTCTTTGGCAGTCAGACATTGTATCGATGTCATGCACGTTGAGAAAAATATATGTGATAGCGTCATCGGTACTCTGTTGAATATAGAATGTAAGACTAAAGATGGGATAAAATCTAGAATGGACCTACGTGAAATGGAAATAAGGATAGAATTAACAGAAGTAGTTAGTAGCGATCAGAGAACATACTTACCTCGCGCTTGTTACATGTTGTCTAGAAATGAGAAGAAAGCTTTTTGTGAATGCTTGGTAAATGTTAAGGTGCCACAGGGTTACTCATCCAACATCCGTAGATTGGTATCAATGAAAGATATGAAGTTGATAGGTCTTAAATCTCATGATTGTCACACTCTAATGCAACAAATATTGTATGTGGCAATTTGATCTATATTGTTGAAGCATGCAAGGTTTGCAATCACCAGACTTTATTTCTTTTTCAAGAGTCTGTGCAACAAAGTTATTGACCCTGATACTCTCGATAAAGAAGTGGTTGTTACCCTATGTCAGCTTGAGATGTATTTTCCTCCTTCGTTCTTTGATATCATGGTACATCTTGTTTTCCACTTGACTAGGGAAGTGAAAATGTTGGGACCAGTTTCCTTGCATTGGATGTATCCCTTCGAACGATACATGAGCATTTTTAAAGGTGATGTTTGAAACCGTTATCGGCCTAAAGGGAGTATTATTGAGGGTTATGTGGCGAGAGAGGTTATGGATTTTAGTAATGACTTTCTGAGTGGTAATGACGCTCTTGTTAATGATAAGAATATTGAGGAGCATTTTGGCAAAGGAATTTTGGGATCACGGATGAAAGTAAATAGCCGTGAGCAGTTGGAACAAGGTCACATGTATATTTTACACAACATTGACGAAGTGAGTGTTTATATTGAGGAACATACCAATTTCATCAAGAGACAATATCCTCGAGCTAATTCAATGTGGCTTGCTAGAGAGCATATGAAGACATTTATTAAGTGGTTTGAAGATAAAGTCTTACATCAACTATCTCAAACACCAGATAATCTTACTGAAACTATCAAATTCCTCGCCTTTAAACCAAAATTGAATGTTATGTCTTATGAAGGGTTTGACATAAATGGATTCTCATATTACACAAAGCGTTAAGATGATAAGAGTGTCCTCCAAAACAGTGGGGTCACCCTTCAAGTGTCTTCATTATTTTTTGTAAGTGCAAAGGATAAGAGTCTACGTGAAGCTAAAATGTCATATTATGGTGTCATTGAAGACATATGGGAGTTTGACTACGTAGATTTCAAAATTCCGCTCTTTAAATGTAATTGGGTTGATAACACCAAAGGAGTTATAGTGGATGAATTGGGTTTCACATTAGTAAACTTTGAAAAGATTGGCGAGAAGGGTGAACACTACTACAGAAATGGCTTATAACGTCACTTTTACAGGCGTCGGTTGTATAAATACACCGACACCTAAACTATACAGCATCGGTTGATAACATAAACCGACATCCAATCTATGAAGGGCGACCAGACACGGGTACCGCTTTTATTCAGTTTCAGTTACTTAATAAAAAAACCGACGCCTAAAATTAACCGCCAAATCCAAAATTTCAGCGAAAAAAATTACCTCCAAAATTTAACATATGGCGTCGGTTGATAAATAATAAACCGACGACTAAAGGTTCTTCGCGAGACAGAAATTGGGCACATTTTGGTCGTCGATTTTACTACAATTACCGACGCTTATGAGTTTTCCCGCGCTGTCCGCGGGGAATTTTTCACACCCTTCAAGCGTCGGTTTTCAGAAGACACCGACGACTATGGTCATTAATCGAGAACAATTTTTTTAATCGGCATATGTATATAGACGTCGGTTGTTTTGTAGTTAAAACTGATGACTATAATTGAGAATAGGGGTCGGTTTTTGTGGAGAACCGACACCGTTAATTGTATGTGTCAGTTTATTTGAATAACCGACACCTATGGTATAGTTAATAGCCCCGTGCGAAGCCGATTGTTATGTTCCCCTTTCTCTGTTTCATCCCCGCAAAAATATGTCTGGAGATTTGCTCGCTCTGCCGCCCGCCGCTGCTCGGTGCTCTGCCTCCCGCCGCTGCTCGGTGCTCGCGCCTCTGTTACTCGGTGCTCTACCGGCACGCCGTTCCCTGCCCTCCGTGCTCGCGCCGCTGCTCTGTGGTACCGACATCGCCGCTCTCCCTCTCTTCTCGTCGGCCCTCTGTGCTCGCCAGCGCTCTCTGCTCGCAGGCCCTCTCCCTCTCTGGTCTCTGGTCGCCGGCGCTCTGTGCTCGTCGGCCCTCCGTGCTGGTCAAGGTACTACCTTCTTCCTCCTTCCTTCCTCCGCCTAGGCGGCTGCTTGGGCGGTGCCAAGGCACGCCTGCTGCTGCTGGGCATTTTTTTTTAAGTTATTTACTTATTGGCAACTTGATAAGTAACTCATATCCATTGATGTTGAAGTAAGTTAGGAAGCCAGTTTGTTGACAGTGATATCTGATTATCCATCTGACTTTTGGTTCTTCATCCTATTCATCATGGTGGCATTGCCTCTTACTATGGTCAACTAGGGGAAGTAACATTTGTTTGCAATGTAACTTATCAAAACATGTAGAATAAGTAATTGAAGAACTAGGAGTAGGAACATGTATAATGGGTACATCACAATGGTGAAAATTTAGCTCAAATGAGTGAATTGCTTAATTTTTTTGAAAGCTCTAGTTATACTTCTTATATTTATCACTATAGGTACTTTCCCCTATATCATTCAGATTAAAATATCCCTTCCTAGACCGTTCTTACTCTATGCATGTTTCATGTTTGGTACACGACTGAAGCAACAGTATATTAATAAAAAAATGATTATGTCTTTGTTAGAAAAACCTTGGCTATGACTCCTATGGATGATATTTAGCAGCATGCATATTAGATATTTAAGTCATATCAGTCACATGATTAAGATTAACTTTCAATAATGCAGATCAAGTAAGTTATCAGAGTTGGACTCGCCAGCAAGTTTTTGATGTTTTCTCAATGTCAAGTCGATTATGCATGCCTTTCACGATAAAACTGGACATTCCATACTAATGAATAGTTTAACTATGAAATTGGTAACTTGTTTCATTGTTGAGTATATTGAGAATCCTAATCACCCTTCTTGCTTAATGATGAACTGTAATGCACACATATGACATGCTTGGAATGTAAATGGTGAACTTTTCCCTAAATTTCCAATCATGCTTTTAAATACATCAATAATCACCCTAACTTGAAGAACTAGGATTTTAGGTATAAGAATGACAACACATGTATTTGTTGGCCTAGAAACCCATCCAAGATTTACTCATTAGGAGTAAATCTTGGATAGTCCCCGGTTTGGGACTGTTCTTGAACACTTGATCTCGCTTAGTATGTAAGTGTATAATGTGTATTGGGTTTTCAAGAAAATTTCGGCAGCATTTTCCCGTTTGTTCTCTAAGTACATATGTACTTGGAGAACATCGGGGAAATGCTGCCGAAATTTTCTTGAAAACCCAATACACATTATACACTTACTAGTGAGATTAGGTGTTCAAGAATGGGATAGGTGGTACACATTTATTATATATAATAATGACATCACATGTATTTGTTAACCCTAGACCCTAATCTTGTTGTAATATATACTTGGTTTCTCTTTGATCATAGAATGGATAGATCATGGATGTCCATTCACAATTGCTGCACCCCAGAGTTTATTTCTAGTCTTGACCAGTTTATTAGATTTGCCGAGGAACATAGGAAACAACCTGGAGATAGTTTCTACTATCCATGTAGGCATTGCGGTAACAACTTGAAAGTCAGCACTAGTGACGAAATCAAAAGTCATGTCATGTGCAACGGGATTATACAAGGCTATACAGAATGGCACTGGCGTGGAGAGATTTCAAACCCGAAATGAGTGGATGTCGATAGTAGTGCTTGTGTGGAAGAAGAAATTGCCTACGATGACGTAGATGTGAATGAACCAGTTCCAGTAGACATCGTTGATGCGATGTTGGATAGTTGTGGGGTAGAGCACACCGATCCACCTCCCATTTTTAGAAACATTGTGCATGATGCTGAGATATCGTTATACACAGGTTGTACTAAGTTTACGAAGCTTAGTGCTGTGTTGAGATTGTATAAGTTGAAAGCTAACAATAGATGGAGCGACAAAAGCTTCACGTCATTGTTGTCTTTGTTGAAAGAAATGCTTCCTGAAGGAAACGAGCTGCCAATCTCAACATACCAGGTAAAGAAATTGTTGTGCCCAATGGGAATGGATGCCAAGAAGATACACGCATGCCCGAATGATTGTGTATTATTTCAAAAGGACTATGTTGATTTGAAAGATTGTCCAAAATGTGGTGTGTCACGGTATAAATTGACGACTTCGGGGGAGTCCAAAACGGGTTCTCCTGCCAAGGTGATGTGGTATCTACCTATAATATCACGGTTTTAATGCTTGTTTGCCAATCTGATAGATGCGAAGAATTTGAGGTGGCATGCAGATGTTAAGAAAAATAATTATGGGATCCTACGACATGCGTCTGATTCCCCACAGTGGAAGAAGATTGATCTATTGTACCCTGAATTTGGTGAAGAAGTCAGGAATCTAAGACTTGGGCTTTGTACAGATGGGATGAATCCGTACGGGACATTGAGCAGCCAACATAGCACTTGACCAGTCATGCTTGTTATATACAATCTTCCTCCCTGGATGTGTATGAAAAATAAGTACGTAATGTTGTCATTGTTGATATCGGGCCCTAAACAACCTGGAAATGACATTGATGTTTATCTTGAACCTTTGATTGATGACTTAAAGAAACTCTGGGGTGAAGGTGTGATGACCTATGATGCTTCACGAAGAGAGACATTTCGTTTGCATGTTATGTTGTTTTGCACTATTAATGACTTTCCAGCATATGTGAATTTGTCTGGATATAGTGTCAAAGGAGCTAAAGCATGTCCTATATGTGAAGAGAACACTGATTCAACAAGACTAAAACATGGCGGTAAGACTATATATCTCGGTCATCGAAGGTTTCTTACAAAATTCCATCCATATCGTAGGAAGCGCAAAGCATTCAATGGATTGAATGAGGAACGGAGTGCACCTAAACCTATACCAGGGGAGGTTGTTTATGAAAGAGTAAAAGACTTTGTCAATGAATTTGGTAAGAGATCACAATGTACTATGGCCACACGGAGTGACAAATCTTTATTCAAGAAGAAGTCAATATTTTGGGATCTTCCTTATTGGAGTTCTTTGACAGTCAGACATTGTATCGATGTCATGCACGTTGAGAAAAATGTATGTGATAGTGTCATTGGTACTTTGTTGAATATACCAGGTAAGACTAAAGATGGGATAAAATCCAGACTGGACCTATGTGAAATGGGAATAAGGTCAGAATTAACAGAATTTCGTGAAATGGAAAATTGGAGAACATACTTACCTCCCGCTTGTTACACATTATCTAGAAAGGAGAAGAAAGCTTTTTGTGAATGTTTGGTAAATGTTAAGGTGCCACAGGGTTACTCATCCAACATCTGTAGATTGGTATCAATGAAAGATCTGAAGTTGATAGGTCTTAAATATCATGATTGTCACACTCTAATGCAACAAATATTGCCTGTGGCAATTAGATCTATATTGTCGAAGCATGTAAGGTTTTCAATCACCAGACTTTGTTTCTTTTTCAACAGTCTGTGCAGCAAAGTTATTGACCCTGATACTTTCGATAAATTGCAAAGAGAAATGGTTGTTACCTTATGTCAGCTTGAGATGTATTTTCCTCCGTCATTCTTTGATATCATGGTACATCTTGTTGTCCACTTGACTAGGGAAGTGAAAATGTTGGGACCAGTTTTCTTGCATTGGATGTATCCCTTGGAACGATACATGAGCGTTTTTAAAAGTGATGTTCGAAACCGTTATTGGCCTGAAGGGAGTATTATCGAGGGTTATGTGGTGAGAGAGGTTATGGATTTTTGCAATGACTTTCTCAGTGGTAATGACACTCCTAATAATGACAAGAATATTGACGAGCAATTTGGCAAAGGAATTTTGGGATCACGTGTGAAAGTAATCAGCCGTGAGCAGTTGGAAAAAGGTCACTTGTATATTTTACACAACATGGACGAAGTGAATGTTTATATCGAGGAACATATCAATTTCATCAAGAGACAATATCCTCAAGCCAATACAATGTGGCTTGCTAGAGAGCATAACAAGACATTTATTAAGTGGTTTGAAGATAAAGTCTTACATCAACTATCTCAAACACCAAATGATATTACTGAAACTATCAAATGCCTCGCCTTTAAACCAAAAGTGACTGTTATGTCTTATGAAGGGTATGACATTAACGGATTCACATATTACACAAAGCGCCAAGATGATAAGAGTGTCGTCCAAAACAGTGGGGTCACCCTTCAAGCATCGACTATGTTTTTTGCAAGTGCAAAGGATAAGAGTCCACGTGAAGCTAAAATGTCATATTACGGTGTCATTGAAGACATATTGGAGTTTGACTACATAGATTTCAGAATTCCTCTCTTCAAATGTAATTGGGTTGATAACACCAAAGGAGTTATAGTGGATGAATTGGGTTTCACTTTAGTGAACTTTGAAAAGATTGGTGAGAAGGGTGAACCATTCATATTGGCATCACAGGCAAAACAAGTATTTTATATCGATGATCCTGCAAATGATAAATGGTCGGTTGTTCTTCATGGTAAAAGACAGTTCATTGAAGATCCTATAGATGAAGAAGAGTACTATGATAAGTATGATGACTCCAGTCCATTCTCAGTTGGGTTGCCAACACCAGCAAATATTGAAGCTAATGATGACTTGTATGTGTGCGGAGATCACAATGAAGGATTGTTAATTGATAAAAAAATCGCAATATTAGAGGCATGTTTATATTTTTTTATATGCTTTATTTTTCTGAATGTGAACTTTACAATGTGAATTACTTTACAATGTGAATGTGAACTTTACAATGTGAATTTTACAATGTGAATTACTTTACAATGTGAACTTTACATTGTGAATTACTTTACAATGTGAATGTGAACTTTACAATGTGAGCCTTACAATTTGAATTACTTTACAATGTGAACTTTACAATGTGAATGTGAATTTTCAGATGGCTGAGCATTCTCCTTATGACCGTGATGATGATTACCGTGAGGGTGAGGACATCAATGCACCGCCTCACAATGTAAGTTTTAAAAATATATCATATATTTATATCTATATGTCAATTTATATTTATATCTTGTAAATGTGTTTATTTTGTCAAATTTTAGGTTGATGATGCACATGTACCACCTGAAGCACTTGAGGCACTTGATCAGCAGCACCAAAAAGTTGACAAGAGAAGGGGCATCACTATGATGAAGAAGTTAATAGCACAAAAGGGCAATGGACCCAAACTTGTTGTGGATTTTGATAATGCAGGAAATGCATCTGGTGTGAATCGCAATTCGTTTGTTTCATATCTTGGGTATGTTACTCGTAGCCATTGCGGTTGTAAGATAGATTCTTGTCATAAAGTTCCTAAGGAGAAGAAAGATGTAATATGGAAGGATTTATGCGTGAGTTATTATTAATTTGCAATTTTATTGTGTAGATTACTAATTTTTTGGATACTAGTTAATAGCAATTCTATTTTGCAGAGTATATTTGAATTGGATGAAAAGCTGCATTGTAAATGCATGATGCAATGTTGTGGGAGAGTCCTAAGGAACTATAGGACAAATCTCACCCGAGAATACATAAGAGAAGGTGATAAGAGGAAGAAGACAGCCACTGAACAGTGGAACTTCCTGGACCAAGAAGAATGGGACGTGTTTGTTGCTTCAAGACAAACTGATGAATTCAAGGTATTAGGCGTCAGTCCCAATCTCATTAATATATGTTGTATTCACCTATTCAAGATTAACATTTAGTGTTACTAACCAAATCATTAATGTGCATACTAACTAGGCCCTCAGTGAGGCACAAAAATCAAGGCGTGCACTGAATGTGCATGACCACACAATGGGTCCAAAGGGGTATGTAGGCATTCGCCAAAGACTACAGTCTGAGGCTACTGCTTAGTCTGCTGCTACTCAGGAATCCTCTACTATAGGTAGCACAACTCTGCCTCGCCATGATGTTTAGATAGCTGGGAGGCAAAATAAGAAGGGAGAAATAAGGAAGCCTGCAACTGCTGAGGCGGCTGCAAAAATGGTAAAATACAACTCTTATAGCAATCGTTTGAATATTGATTATTTGTAGTGTTTACTTAATTACAAATTTTTGTTTTGGTGATTAGCGGGAGCTGCACGAGCTGAGGAAACAAGGCAAGTTCATCCCTGAAGGCACAAGGGATGAATTGACAGTTGCTCTGGGTAACCCAGAGCATCTTGGACGTGTTAGGGCTGCAGGCGCTGGTGTGGGCATCAAAGCTTTTTCTGGGCCATCCCAGCGCAAACATGTCCCAAAAGCGGGACTTTCACAAGAAGAGGTAACATATTCTTTCTTTATAATGTTACTATAAAAGAGAATTCAATAATTAGAAGCTAACATTTCTTTTATCCATGTATAAGTAGATAAGCTAGTTGATAGGAAACTCGAAGAAGCAATGAAAAAGTGGCAGGCATCTCAGACTGCCACTTACCAGACAGTACCTATGGTGTCTCGCACTACTCCTACTGCAGAGGTTGGGAGTAATCCTGTAGACCCGCCACCTAGCACATCCGCTGTAAGTATTTTTATGACATAGTAACTAGTTTTTTAATTCAAGATGATATGTATATATGAAATTGTAGTCGTTTCAAAAAACGATGATATGTATATATGTATATAACATTCTTTACACAAAAATTTGTAGGGGTTGAAGCCATGCCGTCTAAAAAGTAAAGAATATGTCGTTGCAGAGGGGTCGGCTTACCCATCCCTACCAGGGGAAATGTTTCACAGGTCTCCATTACCATCTGGTTGGATTCGTGTGAGCCCGGTACGTATATTCTCCCAGTGGATGGATCTTCCATTGCCATATGCCCACCCAAATTGTGAAACGCTTGGTGAGGCAGAAGGCAGAGTGATATTGTGGCTAAAAGCGGATGTCCTCTTTACTGAAACTGTATGGTAAATTTACATTACATTAAATTGTTAGTGTGTGTATATGATGTCAGTTGATCTGAAATTTATATATATATATATATATATATATATATATATATATAGGTTAAAAAGAAGACACTCACAGCATCTAGACCTCCACCTCCACCTCCTACATTACCCAGTTGGGTTCCACAGGACCTACCTGTCCCGTTAGGTCCTAACTGTAGGGGTATGGCAATATGTTTAGGCGAACATGATATAAATTGCCCTATAACTGTTTCTATAGATTCAGATGTTGCAGGTCAATCATACGAAAGCAACCTATTTATACAAGATATTTTGGAGTTGTTTCGATATGATTGGCTAAATACATCTGTGATAGAGCTATGGATAAGGTGAGATCTTCTTTATACATCCATATACCTTGTGTAGGATCTGGTGATCTGGTTTCTTATTTATTAATGTATGCGTAATTAATACATATTTTGCAGCTACTTAGACAAGATATGTGCATATTTTGCATTCGAACATGTAGGATTTTTGATTCCATCTTTGATTAGTCTAGTAGCTAAAGACCCTCCGTCAGTTCAACAATACTGTTGTGAGGCTTTTACAATTTTTTCTCAAAATAAGAAGACGGTGATAATGGCTCCATTCAATGTAGAGTAAGTTTACTTTGCTTATTATAATTTGGACTTAAGAAAATTACATTTTTATTGTGGATTTTGAGTTATTAATTTTTAACTTTTTTACCTCTAGTGGTATGCATTGGGAGTTACTGGTTATTGTCCCCGAGACGTTCACTGTCTATTATCTAGATCCTAAGGGGAGTAAATTGAATACAAAATATGGACACATAATGAAAATGGCATTATTCCGGTGAGAAATATTTCATTTTCATATCTGTTAACATATGTTATTACATTACTATTTAATTATGCAATGTACTGTGTTACATTAACATGTAGGGGTTTTGATGAGTTCAAAAAGGCTGGAGGAAAGGTCCCCATGAAAAAGAACCAGCCAATAATTTGGAAGAATGTGAAAGTAAGTTCCCGACTGCAATATATGTATATATTATTTATGTGAATAGTGCTTAATTAGTTGTATTTTTTAATATTTTGTATGTTTGAATTTATAGTGTGCTACACAAGACAACGGGTGGGCATGTGGATACTATGTGATGTGATTTATGCACATGATTATCAAATATGCCGCAATGGACATCGATTGTATTGCTGAGGTATTATATAGTCTCATTAGATAATATGAAATATATCAATATTATTTATAGCTCATTAATTATATATATACATCATTCTCTTTACAGGTGTTTAAAACTGACCACACTACAGGAACGGCCTTACCAGATGTACATGCTCCCTATACGACGGGAGAATTAAATGAAGTAAGAGAAGAATGGGAAACAACCATACAAGTAGTGGGGGTTTTAAAATATAATTGGGATGTTGATAGCGAATAATGACTAAATAATGATATTTTGTAGATGAATTTCTGAATTATAATATATGTGTGAATGTTTCTACATGTCTGGATGTTTCTACATGTGTCTGAGTGAAAATGAATGAAACTATTGGTTGCTATATGAATGTTTCTACATGTGTGAATGTGAAAATGAATGGAACTATAGATTTCTAGCTACATGAATGTTTCTAAATGTGTGAAAATCAAATGGAACTGCAGGTTGCATTGCTAAATGTGTGAATATTTTTGTTGTTAATTTTGCAGGTTTTTGGCCTGTTTTTGGCTGATATCAATGGATGTAGTAAAACATGCAGCTCATAACTGAACTGCAGGTTTCTCATCCTGTGACCAGCCACAACAGGTTTGCAGACTGACAGAAAAAAAAAACAATAGGCGTCGGTTATTTGTATAAAACTGACACACATAGCTACAGTGTCGGTTTCCCTACTCGTAACCGACGTCTATTTCCTTAACACCACGGCCGTGCTGGGAGTGATATGGCGTCAGTTTGTTATCTAATAACCGACGCTGATAGTGCCCAAGATGGCACCCTTTCTGTGGTGCGAAGGTATATGGCGTCGGTTTCTTATCTAAGAACCGACGCCTATAGTCCCCTGATGGCGCTTTTTCGGTGGCACACGAAGGGTTTTGGCGTCAGTTTTGGAACCAACGCGTAATGGTTGGGCTTTTAGTGTCGCCCACATAGGTGTTGCTTAGAAACCGACACTAAAGGCCTTAAATAACCGACACTAAAGGTCGGTTATGTACTAGTGGAACCGTTCATATTGGCATCACAGGTGAAATAAGTATTTTATATCGATGATCCTGCAAATGATAAAGGGTCACTTGTTCTTCATGGTAAAAGACAGTTCATTGAAGATCCTATAGATGAAGAACGGTACTATGATAATTATGATGACTCCAGTCCATTCTCAGTTGGGTTGCCAACACCACCAAATATTGAAGCTAATTGTAAAGAGGGTGAAATCACCCCTTTACTAAAAAATTGAAGAATTAACATCCATTCCAAACACTCTCAGAGGTATGATGGAATGGGCATAAATTTTCCAAATTTATATTAATGGTATGAAAAAGACCAAAGTGCAGTAGCAGAATTAAACAAAATAACTGACTATATTCAATTTGATAAAAGATTACAAAAATACATCAAATTCTCCCATTAGGGTTTACATCAAGACACACAATCAGGATCTACATAGAGGGAAGTCTAGACTATTACAATCTTGTCTCCAAGCAACATCTCCATCAACTGAGTCCAAGACAAAAGCTAAGATCTTCGTTGTCTTATCCATCACCTTGCTCAACACTTGGGTGGTTGGGAAGGCACCCAAAAAAAAGGGAAAGGGAAGAAAAGTATGTGTCACAAAACTAGTCTAGGATATCAAGATAAGTAAAGCAAATAAAAATAGGCTAGGGTTCATCATAAGATGAAGATAACAAGAGTATGAGGATATATTCAAAAGAAACTTGTCATTAACAATTATATTAAAAAGGATGTGCATGTAAGATAATTATGTCTATCTAATTAAGTAGGGTTGAGGCACCTACCGGACCTCTAACCTATAGGTGAGGGGAGAATAAGACATTCCCAATCACCTACACAATTATATAGGGGAGAATAAGAACATTCCTCAGGGCGATTAAATGCATGCCCTCTGTGGGTGGTTGTACATAAGTACCGCTACTTTAAATTAAATAGAACATAAATCCACATGCTGGAAAAGTAGTCATGGCAAGAGTAGTCAAAATATTCAATAAGCATGGCAGTGGGGTATAAGACCCAAACAAGAAGAAATTATAATCTAATTTGAGGCATGAACAACATTAGGATTCAAGAATAGAATATTTAGGGTTCATTTAAGCCTCATTAGGGAAATATAGGGTTTGGCTGCAATTATCCCAACATATGGTGTAAGGAATGCACATACCTCTCTTACTAATATCAACTACTAACTTTCACCACTTTAGAGTCCAAGTTCCACTTTGCCTATTTTCAATGTATTAGCATGTATTAGAGTACATAGTGCACATTAATGTATAGAAAACCTAATTTTAGACCTTTTTAGAAAAACTCAGATTTAGATTTTGAAAATATCACCAATGAACTTATTAGGCTCTCCTGATGAAGAAAACATATTTTATGTTAATTTTGGAGTTATGATGATTAAGATATAATTTTTATGGATTTTATGCATTAAATTCATTTTACAAAAATACTCTTCTTCAAACCATGAAATCAGACCTTGAAAATATTTTTATTTGATATAGATTAATTTTCCAATTCAAAAACATATTTTTTGTCAAATTTGGATAAGCGGTTTAGAATATATGAATTTTTCAATACTGACCAATAGGAAATTGCCACATCATCGAACTGATTGAGATAATTGAAGAGAGAGGGAGAGGAAGAAAACACCATTCGACCAAGATCAGGTTTGAAGTTGCATAGGTAACCAAACTAGAGCTTCTAGAGAAGGTAAAACAACAAGAAACCAAAACCCTAGAAGAACATGGTAAAAAGAGATGGAAATCATCGATTTTCAACATAGAATCATGAGTTTTAAGCATGTACTAAGCACTATATGAGAAGGGGGTTAACAAACTTGCCTATAGGATGGTAAGAAGGTCCAAACATAAAGGACCCCGATATTAGAAGGTCTGGTTTCTCCAAGCTAAGCTCCTTTCTTGAGCAAAGATCACCTTCTCCACTTTAGAGGTGCAAACCCTAGCAAAAGAGCATGGAGATGAGATGTTTTAGGGTTCTTAGGTGGAGTTTTACCATGGAAGGTCATGGTTCCAACCTGGAAGGAGGTGGTAGGAATACTAACAACATGAAAACAGGGAAGTAAAGGAGGATTCTTACTAGTTTTGGTCAAAATCACCAAGGAGGAGCTTAAGAAATCCTAAATAGAGAAATTTGGAACCCTAGGAGCCTTCTTCACCAAGGTAGGCACCCTCTTTTACCTTGGGATAGAAAATTCGTGGCCAAACATAGAAGGGACGATGCTCTAGGCTGGGGGAAATAGAAGGAGAGGATTGGTTCTTGAATTGGGAGGTGGGAAGGGGTAGGCATGGCTTTATAAAGAAGGGGGCAAGCATGAGGTGTCTATGTGACTTCCCATGTGTCTTTAGGCTAAGGCTTCATGGCCATGCAAGAGGACAGCTCATGGACTCTTCTTGCATATCAAAAGTCGGTCCTAAGAGCCCCTAGAGCCTTCTAGGCCATTCCCACCGTCCTTCAAACAAAGAAATAACCCCATTGGTTGATAGCTTTTAAAGATAAACACATTTATAAAGAGGGTAATCCCTATAATGCCCTTGGAAAGTAACACCTTCAAACCAAGGTTCAATCAGGTTCCCCATGGTTCAAAATATCATGAATGGTAAGGGAATATCTAAGTATTAAAATTCAGGTGATAATTTGCAAAGAAAACCTCTCAATTGGGTAAATTGAATAAAAGTCCAGAATGTGCATATAATTGCATAACCTGCACAAACAACAACCAAATTAGACCAAACTTCATCCAAAAGTTATGTTTGATGTGTAGAATATGAATTTTCCATTATTTCCATATTTTGAAGTTATATAATCACATTATTAATTACTTGTGCCTTTTACTGGTTTTCTCTCTCCTAAACTTATCCTAATATTTCAAGGTAGTCCAAATTAGATGAAATTTGACATGTAGGCTAATTTTGATATGTAAATTTAGAATTTGTAGTTTGTTTCCTCTTTTGAGACTTCTTTTTATGAGATATTTCATATGGCCCATTGATGGAGCTTTCACTTACGTGAAATTGTGTGCACCACTAAAAATCCTAAAGATAGATTATCTTTAGGTTTAGCCTTGCTTTGTGCTAAAATAAGAACTCCACCCACGTATGCTAGGATACATGGAAGTCTTATCATAGTAAAGTTAAGGGTCGAATCCATAGGACAACGGTCTTGCTAATGATTAGCAAGATGGAAAACGTTGGAATTTTACTTAACTACTTACCAGTTGATATTTAGATCCAAAAGTTGATTTGGTTGGTTAAACTAAGTGCATGTAAAGTAAAAGCAAGAAAGTAAATATAAGGTTGTAAACAGTGTTAAGAAACCACTAGGATGTGATCAGGTTTCACCACCACTACACATGGAACAAAACATGCAACATAATAAACATGGCATGCAATAAGAATCGAATCAGTTAGTATCTTTGTAGACTTAGTTTCCTTTCAGAGAACTAACTACGAGAAGCGTGGGAATGTTGCAATGCCATCCATCCCCGTACGAATGGTCACTTACTTTGCATCATTCCCTTCGCAAGGTGTGTTCCTCGACTTATCAAGGTTGTGCTTTTATACGTCAACTGATTCCATTTCATAGTATAAAAACACAACGATGGAAGTGAGTCTACTCCACCTCTTGAAAGCACTCCTAGATACCGAAACAGATATATGGTGACTACATACATCAAGAACCAACATTCAATCGATATTTGAATCTAGAATTACAAACATAGACAATTCATACTAGTAGATAATAGGTAACACAAGTTGGTGATCAAGCAACAAGCATTCATTAAACGATTGATGTTGAACTGAAAAGAAGGTAGATCTATATTGCAAACTCATAAATTACATTACATGAAATGAAAACATAGGTAGTGGGGCTACTCCCCGCACCCTAGTGTATGAGACTACTCGCTCATAGCAAGAACAAAGAAGGAGGCGAGAAGAGAGATAAAGAACATCATCTCCACGAAGGAGGGAAGAAGGTCGACCCCTTAGAGAAGAGAGCAATGATCTTCACACTTCGTAGCTTACTTGATGATGGATCCTCCTCTTCCCACCTTCTTTGTCGATGTGAGAGAAGGTAGCTTGGAGATGGAGTGTGGATCTCAGACTGGCAGCCTGGGGGCGATGGATGAAGGATGGAATGGCTCTGGATCAGGAGAGGCATCCTTTGGGCGTCTGAGACTTGATGATTTGTGAGGACCCTTTGGGTCTTATTTATAGGCTTTAAGTGAAGTCCAAACGGTTTTGAGTGATTTGGGTTGGACTCTGAAACTATTTGGACTTTCTCAGATTCGAAACCGTTTGGACTCTCCCAGTTTCTAAACTATTTGAGTCCTCCCGGTCTTGAAACTGTTTGCCTTTATTTGGTCTTGGGACCGTGTAACTTCATGCGGTTTCGGGACCGGTTGATCTCCATTCAGTCTTGGGACCGTTTGGCTTCATACGGTCTTGGGACCGTTTGGCTTCATTCGGTCTTGGGACCGTGTAACTTCATGCGGTCTTGGGACCGGTTGATCTCCATTCGGTCTTGGAACCATTTTGCTTCATACGGTCTCGAGACCGTTTGGCTTCACACGGTCTTGGGACCATTTTGGTCTCCAAACGGTCTTGGGACCGTTTGGTCTCCAAACGGTCTTGCTTTTTGTAATTTTTTTGTGTTTTTCTGTAAGAATAAAAAGGAGAAAAGTTAGTTTAATGGTATATTTGCAATAAGGTGAAAAGTAAAAGATTTGATCTATTTTATCTAAGAAAGAGTATGGAAAATAGAGAAAACTAATAAGATATCATCACAAAAATGGGAGGTTATCACCCCCCCAACTTAGAATCTAGCTTGTCCTCAAGTTAGATAGAGCTGAGGCAAGTAGTGGCGAGGCGATTTTTATTTAGTGAAGATTTCCATACTCTTGCTTCAATTCTAAATCAGAGATCTCCTAAGGTCATATCGGGACTTCTTCTTGCCTTACTCTTTCGGGTGTCGAGAGTTACATGGATCTCAGGTTTCTTCCATATCATGTAGCTCGCATTGGGACCACCTTATTGTGTGCATGTCGTCGACTCTAATTAGTTTTATACTTCTTTGACAATCCTATCGGGAGTTAAAATATGTATGAGTGTTGGCTAAAGTCTATTGTGTAACTCCCCTTTAAGTGGGGGAGGGTTTATCTATGTTTTTGGGATCTCACTACCGGGCACGACACATCTTCCTTTGTGAGGGAAGCCGAATGTACCGGCCGGGTGAGTCCTTTTTCATCCTCTCCATATATTTGGAGACCTTAGGATCTCACTACCGGGCACGACACATCTGCCTTTGTGAGGGCAGCTGAATGTACCGGCCGGGCGAGGCCTTTATTGGCTCTTCATATAGGTCATTATGCTTGGCACAACTCTCATGCTTTTATTCAACACTCTTGCTTTTATTCATAAACTCACAGGCTTGGGACAGGGGTTTTTAGGGTTTTTGATTGGGCGGCCAAGCCTCTTTTATTGAAAAGAAGAAAACTGTCCTTAGAGTTTCCCGACATGCACTTATTTCTGTTTGATGGTCCACTTGCGAGGTTTCTTGATTTGGATTTCACCTGATTTCCCTCCCGTCCTTGAGAGTGTTTGGCTTGCTTCGGCCTTGATGTTGACCTGTGAAGAGTCTGATATAGAATTGAAGCAAAGGCATGAAAATCAAGTGTGAAGGTAATTTTATTTATTCACCATTACATGCCTATATACTATCTCGTTATTACTTTTGAGGACTGCTTGGATTCTAAAATTAGTCGGGGATGACTCCTTTCAAAAAGGGATGTTATTCTTATGTGCAGGATTTATTTTAACAAAGAAACTACTGAAAAAGTCTAATTGTGAAAAAGAAAGATGAAAATTTTATATAGAAAAACATGAGTGAAGGAAAGAGTAAGGATAGGAGGGTTGGAAAATGATACCTCACCCTTGTCCAGTGCACTCCCCCCCTAACTTATTACTCACTCTGTCCCCAGAGTGTCAAAGTGATGGGTTGAGAAGTACATGGACAACGGCATTAGGCCTCTGTTAATCCTTTGTTCGCGCCATGCGTTTGGAGCAGATTAGTTGTGAATTTCCCACATAGAGCGTGGTAATCCACGTCCGTCATGTCCTCTACTGGTCTTTTAAGGACCATAATGGTGTACATCCAGTAGAGGACGTGGAAACCGTAGTCGTTGGATTCTCGAATTTGCTGGGGGCCTCTGTGGCTGAAGGCTGGGCGGTGAAAGTGTTCTTTTCTGTATGCCCTTGTGTACTTGCTCAAGAGATCGTGTAGTTTGTTGTCATGTCCTCTACTGGTTTTTTCTGTATGAATAGGTCGGCTGGTGGTGGTGTTGTAGTGGTAATGATGGAGAAAACAAGGGTGGTAGTGGTGGTTGATGGGATGTATCCCGCCAGGGTTTGCTCCCTCGCAGTGGCAGGATGTACTTTCTTCCTTGCCCGTTTCTTTGATGGTTGCTCTTTGGCAGGTTCGTGGGATTTCCTCTTCCCCTTGGATTTTGTGGTAGGGGATTCTGCCTCAGGAGTTGGCTCATATTCTGAGCCCTCATTAGATGATGGGATTTGTTGGATCTCTTCTTCAATGGGATCTTCGGTCAAACACATGTCCAATCTGGCAATTTCGTTCATGACCTTGATTAAGTCGACCTTTGGCAGGATCTTTCCAGTCTTCTCGTAGTTGACTACGATTCCTTGAAGCTTTGCACGATCTTCTATTAGTTGCTCCCTTGTCTAGAAGGGAGCGTCAGCAGTTCCTGTTGGCTGTTTTGTGGGTGAGGCCATTCTGAAATTTGGCAAGAAATCATGTGTTAGAAGTTTTGAGATTGTAATGATAGCATGTTTTTATTTCAAAAGAAAAATGAAATTAAATGTGCCATAGTATTTTTGGGTTTTGATAGATCAAACGGTTTCAAGACCGTTTGGTTCAAAAATGGTTTGGAAGACCGTTTGGGTTCAAACGGTTTCAAGACCTTTTGGGTTCTAACAGTTTCAAGACCGTTTGATTACTATTATTACTTTTTTCTCAAACGGTTTGGAGGACCGTTTGGATCCAAATGGTTTCAAGACCGTATGGGTCCAAATGGTCCCTTGCCCAAACGGTTTCAAGACCGTTTGGGACCAAACGGTCCCTCATCCAAACGGTTTCAAGACCGTTTGGCACCAAACGGTTTTAAGACCGTTTGGGACCAAACGATCCCTCGTCCAAACGGTTTCAAGACCATTTGGCACAAACTGCATGGAAGGCGAAATGTCAGGAGGTCGGTTCGAACGATGGCAAAAAGGTAGGTGGAGACCGCTGACGACGGCGGCGATGCGCACGTCGGCGACAAAGATAACCTCAACGGCGAAGCAGGCGTCGGTGATGGTAAACAAAGTGGATTCGAAGCACGGCGAAATGACAGAGGCACCGGCAATGGTGGCGGTCTACCTTGCAGCTGCGGGCGAATGATAACGAAAATTTGCGGAGTAGAACGCGGGATGCTGAAGGAGATGTTGTGATCACGGCGGTATCGTCGGCGACAGCGGCAGTGTGAACAGGCGTCGTGCGAGTGAGAGTGTGCGGGAGTAGCAAAAATGAATGAAACAGGGAGTCGTGCGAGGGTATAAAGGGTTCGACATTCTAGAAGAGAAAACGGAGGGGTCAAGGTTATATTTATATGATTTGGGAGGGGGTCGTTACAAATTCCCATGGGCAAACGGTTTAGAAACCATTTGGGGTCCAAACGGTCTCGAGACCGTTAGGGGTCCGAACGACCCCAAACGGTTTTGAGATCGTTTGGGTGCCAAACGGTTTCAAGACCGAAAGGACCAAATGGTTTCAAGACCGAAAGGACCAAATGGTTTTGAGACCGTTTGAGTCCAAACGGTTTTGAAACCGTGAGGACCAAACGGTTTCGAAACTGTTGGGAAAATATATGGTTTTTGGATTTTATATATTTTTTTGTTATTTATGTGAATTTTTATATTTTCAGGTTAAAGATGATGAAACTAGAGTAAGAAAAAATAAAAGACTATTAGCCAAAATTAAAATAAAATGGAAAGGTGATGCTGAGATCTTGGGTTGCCTCCCAAGTAGTGCCTTGGTTTAACGTCACTGGCTCGACAAAATTCTGATTTTTGGCTATGGCGATGTTGTGGGATCATGGATCTTGATAGTTTTTCTTGGTATTTTGTCTACTGGAGTGTAGTATTTCTTTAATCTGTGACCATTGACTGTCCGTTCTCCCCCGTTATCGTCAAGGATAATGACAACTCCTGTCGGGTAGATATGTTTGATCGTGAATGGCCCTGACCATTTTGTACGCAGTTTTCTAGGAAACATCTTGAGTCTGGAATTGAAGAGGAGGACCTTATCTCCAACAATTATATCTTTTCTTTTTATATGACCATCATGCCACATCTTCGTTTGTTCTTTATAGATCCTGGAACTCTGGTAAGCTATCATTCTTAGTTCTTCCAGCTCTTGTAGTTGAAGTTGTCTATATTAACCAGCACTCTTGAGGTCAAAGTTTAGTTGTTTGATAGCCCACCATGCTTTATGTTCTAGTTCAACTGGTAGATGACACGACTTCCCATACACCAATCGAAATGGTGTTGTTCCAATTGGTGTTTTGAAAGCTGTGCGATATGCCCATAGAGCGTCAGAAAGTTTGGTGGACCTGTCTCTGCGGTGTCTATTAACAGTTTTCTCCAAGATAGCTTTGATTTGTCTATTCGACACTTCAACTTGACCACATGTTTGTGGATGATAAGGTGTGGCGACTTTATGATTGACACCATATTTTCTTAATAAGTCTTCAAAGCTTCTTTCCAGGAAGTGAGATCCTCCATCGGATATAATTGTTCTTGGAACGCCGAATCTGGGGAAAATGATGTCCTTGAACATTTTGATGACAGGTTTGGAATCACCAGAGATGGTTGGTAGGGTTTCTACCCATTTCGAAACATAGTCTACTGCGACCAAAATGTACGAGAATCCATAAGATGGGGGGAATGGTCCCATGTAGTCCACCCCCCATACATCAAAGAGTTCGATTTCTTGCCACATATTTAGAGGCATTTTGTTCCTTTTGGTTATACTCCCAGAAAGTTGACATCTGTCGCATGATCGCACATATTCATGTGCATCTTTTACAATGGTTGGCCAGTAGAAGCACGATTGTAGAACTTTTAGAGTAGTTTTCTTTGAGCTCATGTGCCCCCCAGTAGGGCCAGAGTGACAGTGTTCTAAAACTGGGATGATCTCTTCTTTAGGAATACAACGGCGAAAAAGTCTGTCTGCACATAGACGGAAAAGGTAGGGTTCATCCCAAAAGTATTGTTTGACATCATGCAGGAATTTTTTCTTTTCATGGTAGGGGGTAGAAGGATGGATAATTCTGGTAGCTAAATAGTTTACGATATCAGCATACCAAGGAAACCCATGTGTAACTTTCATTAATTGATCATCGGGAAGAGAGTCCCGAATGGGTATTTTATCATCCTCAACTTCAATGCGACTAAGATGATTAGCACAACATTCTCTACCCCACTTTTATCTCTAATTTCTAGGTCAAATTCCTGAAGCATTAATACCCAACAGATGAGTCGGGGTTTGCGTCCTGTTTCTGGATCAAATATCTTATTGCTGAATGGTCAATGTAGACTATGACTTTTGATCCGATCAGATAGGAGCGGAATTTCTCTAACGCATAGATGACCGCTAAGAACTCCTTTTCCGTAGTGGTATAATTCTTCTGCGCCTCATCGAGTGTCTTAGAAGCATAGTATATGACATAAGGCTTTTTGTCAATTCTTTGCCCTAGAACTGCCCCTATAGCATAATCGCTAGCGTCACACAATATTTCAAATGGTAGTGACCAGTCGGGGGCTCTCAGAATGGGGGCGGAGACTAAGGCACTTTTCAGAGTTGTAAAGCTATTTAAACACTCTTGATCAAAGATAAATTCTGCTTCTTTGGTTAGCAAGTGGGTCATGGGTTTCGCTATCTTTGAGAAGTCCTTTATAAATCTTCTGTAGAATCATGCATGACCCAAAAATGCTCTTACTCCTCTGATGTCCTTGGGTGGTGTTAATTTCGAAATGACATCAATCTTAGCTTTATCCACCTCGATTCCTCTATCACTTACTCTATGGCCGAGGACCACACCTTCTGTAACCATGAAGTGACATTTTTTCCCAGTTAAGAATAAGGTTGGTTTCCTCGCATCGGTGTAGGACTTTACTAAGATTAAGTAAACAATTATAAAAGGAGTCTCCATAGACCGAAATGTCATCCATAAACACCTCCATAATGGATTTGGTTAACCCTGCGAAGATAGAAGTCATGCACCTTTGGAAGGTTGCTGGCGCATTGCATAGCCCAAAAGGCATTCTTCTAAAGGTGTATGTTCCAAAAGGATAAGTAAATGTCATCTTTTCTTGGTCGTCAGTGTAACATCCCTGACCTGGGTTATCAACTAACCCTAGGTGTTTTGCTTAAATATGTGAATAGATGCTTGTGGTTATCTTGTGAAATGCAATTAAATCTTTTGAGGAACTTATATTTCCATTTCAGTCCCTTTTAAAACAATGTTGCAACAGTGTTTTGTTAAATATGGACTAAAGTGCAAATTACCCAAGTAGAGGGGTTAACTTGCAAATTGCACACATTACGATGTTCCTCTGATGATAAGACATCATAAGAATGAATATTATGTAGTGGTATGGATCCTCCAAGCTTGAGCACCAAGATGTAGCTTGTAGAGCAACCTTATGCTTTAAAACCTAGTTTTGGTGTAATGTGCAAATTACCCAAAACCTAGGGTCCAACATGTAAAATGTGTCCTCTAGAGTATCTCTCATGTTTCTTGGCATCAATTAGAGCAAAGAAAATGAGAGGGGCGCCTTATTTGAATAATCAAGTAAGAAAGATAACCTTAATATCTAAATAACCAAGTTTTAAGCAAAATGGCCTTTCATATATATATCTTATTAAGATATATGGTTTCTTTTCCTTTAACCTTGGATAAGAGAGAGGTTTTGCATGAGAAAAGGAGTAAGAAACGTGGCCAAGGATGGAGTGAGCATGAGTGGATGGGTTTAAGAAATAAAAGAAATAACTATCTTTTTCTTTGCCTTGGTAATATCCAAAAATATATAAGCACCCTTTTTCCACAAAGCAAGGGAACGTTTCCCTTAGTTTATTTTCTCATCTTCTTGCTTTGGCCGACTAAGGAGAATCTCAGGAGCATAGGAGGATGACCAATCTGGTTTGGGTAAGCTTTTATTATCACCTAGATCGAATTCATGGTGGAAACCCTAATACAATGTTGGTTTGTTAGTTTTTCTTACACAACTCTTCTTTCTAGCCATCTTCTCCATCCAAATCTTGAAGAACGGACCTTGGGAAACCTTTGGAGCTTCATCCACCATTAAATATACGAAGCTTTGAGATCTAGATCAGATCTAAAGGTGGGTTTTATAACTCTAACCCTTAAGTTTTGTTAATGCATCTTCTTCTCCTAGAATTGTTTCTTATTCTTCTCCTTTAGACACTTTTAAGTGTTCTTGCTAGTAATCCCATGAAGAACAGCCCCTGTTCTTGAGGTAGAAGATGATGACGTTATTTCCAAAGTTTATCCACAATCTTGCTTCAGAAAACAGTCTTCCACCTCTTGCTCAAACGGTTTTCCAAACCGTTTGAGAGAAAATGGTTTCAACCAAGAACGCATGGAAGCAAACGGTCCAAGACCATTTGGATGTGTTTACCACGCATTGACCATTTGTAGGTCTGTTGTAAACAATATGAACTAATCACCCACCAAAAATCATCAAGTAATTCCAAGAGAATCACAAATTGAAGGCCCATTAGTCACCTAAACCCTAATAGGGTCTATTGCTGATTTCAATAATACAATCATGTTGAAGTTTGGGTTGAGTGGCCCAAACGGTTTCAAAACCATTTGGGGATCACCCAAACGGTCTCAAGACCGTTTGGTGATCACCCAAGACCGTTTGGAGGTCTAGGGTTAAGTAGGGTTGACCAATTGAAGGTCCAATGATATCATGTTGATGAGCAATTGATGCTGATTTGGTGACCAAATTTAGGGTTAAACCCTTAAGAGAATGACTTGGTTTTTGATGAAATAATGGGAAAACGGTCTCAAGACCATTTGGAGGGTATCCAAATGATCCCAAGACCGTTTGGGGGTCACCCAAGACCATTTGGAGGTCTAGGGTTGACTATGGTCAAGTGGTTGTAAATCTAAAGGTAACAAGTTGAAGTATAATCGATTAGTGACCTAATGATCAAATCTATGAGCCAAACCTTAATAGGTTGAGTTAGATTTTGATGTTGACTTGAGAAAACGGTCTCAAGACTGTTTGGAGGTCATCCAAACGATCCCAAAACCATTTGGGGTCAGGTCATGACCAAATTGAATGATGGTTCAATGGCTTCAATGTCAATTAGACTCATGTTGATACATGTTGAAGGATAATTGATTCCAAGCCCTAATCCAATTGATCCAAGCCCTAATTGATGATCAATTGAGGATCAATTGAGTGTCAAATCTGTTGAGGGTTGACCTAATTGACTCAATTGATGAGTGGCTAACAAGTGCATGATCAATTGAGGGGTTCAACATTGGAAACCCTAACTTATTTGAAGTGGTTGAGACACTTTTTGGTCCATGCGGTTTTGAGATGGTTTGGACCAAACGGTCTCAAGACCGTTTGGGACCAAACGATCCCAAACCGTTTGGTGCTCATGTGGTTTCAAGATCAATTTTGCCCATGCGGTTTCAAAGTCAAAGTTGGCCAAACGGTCTTCACCCCATCTTGGGCAAACGGTCTTGAGTATGCACTTTATCAAACGGTTTCAAAAGTCAAAGGGACCAAACGGTCAACACCACCAAACGGTTTCAAGGTTGGTTCAAGACCGTTTGGGGGTTTAGTGTGCAAGACCATTTGAGGTCTATGAAGGTCAAAATCATTTGATGCCTTAGTGGTCAAGATGGTTTAGTAGTTGATTAACCTAAACCTTATGGATACCTAAAGTGATTAAGGGACCAAGTAATTAGTTGTTTAATGTATGTCATGATCAGTGGAGATCACTACAAAGGTACCTTGATGAGATAGAATGACTAATACCCTTTGATAAAGTGAACCTTAATGACCATAATAATAATGACATGAACTATGAAGTCAAGGTTGATTTGACTTAGCCTAATCATAGGTGATGTAAACATCATCTGATAGAAAGAGGAGAGAGAAGACTCCCTATATGAATGAGAATCAAGTAATAAACTTCCAATATGTATGAATACACCTATTTGGGTATGACCCTTCATAGTGAGATCATGGAAACCCTAATTATGATGGTTAATGAATCTTAACCTAATTTGAGGACATTAATGGAAGTAATCCTAATGAATGTGAATAGTGAACCCTAATCTAGGGTAATGAGATGCAATATGAATAGTAAACCCTAATCTAGGGTAATGAGATGCAATATGAATAGTAAACCCTAATCTAGGGTAATGTGATGCAATATGAATAGTGAACCCTAATCTAGGGTAATGTGATGATATGAACAGTAAACCCTAATCTTGGGTTATGCCTTTAAGCATGAAACTCTATGATTGAGTCAGGAAATGAGGAATCACTATTCCTAATTAAGCTAAGGAGTTGAATAAGTCTAATTGAATTGAATAAGAAACCCTAACCCTAGAAACCAGCCGTGGTGATGTAACACGGTCGTGGTATATCTTCTGTAGCATGACCGTGCAAGGTAGCACGGTCGTGGTGTTCTATACTTGACTTAGAAATAAATTGTATTGTGCTGATATAGATATAATGTGCATGTTATCAATTGTGTTAGTCATGCAAGTCTTTATCAAGAAGTGATCATAGCTAGGTAAGGGTTATGATGTCTTAATCATTAAAAGCACTTTATAAGATTTGAAAATAATGACATACTATGTTGCCTAGTAAGAGGTAACATATGAGATTGATAGGTTGTACAAGCCATGAGAAATATCTGCATTGTTACAATCAAGGTCATGCTGATAAATGACTTGATGATAGTATGTTACTTGGTAACAAGTGTTATGATGATCTAAGGGTTTGAACACCCATGATTTTGAATCATAATGATGAGATGGTTAGGGATTGATATCCCAATGATTAACAATATGTGATATGAACTTGATACAATTAGTACTCTTTTCTTTATAGCAATTGTTTTAATGGTCTATGTTTGAAAACATGCCTGATGCTAAAAGAATGCCATAATGTACTTAAATAATCAAGTATAATGATATCATGTAGAGCCCTGGCCATAGATCCATCATTGTCAGAAGTTAAATGATGGTGAAACAGGTTTTCCTAAGGGAATTCCTGGAGAGCATACTTTTGAGTATGTAAGGGTTATGGACGCGAATATCCTTACGTCCTAATGGAGGAATTGATGTGAGATAAGCATTTAATCTCTCAATCCTTCATTATATTTGTATACCAGGATGATGTATTACTATTCTCCCAATGATGTTGTTAATGCCGCATCGATGTGAGATAAATAAGAAATCCCTCGATGGCGAAGAGAGTACAGCATGCCACTGTAACTCTAATAGAGAAGTTTCCAGAATACCCTGGAAAGCTATTATGGCAGAGACACAAGATGTCCTGCATGTTGTTCCTCACACTGACTGAGGAGGATGAGGTCATAGGAATCCGGCTCTTCTAATGACCTATGTATGGTACCAATTGCGATTTAGTAATGGTCGGTTGGAGTATGAGAGGTGTAACTCATCTCCTCAGGGCATAAATATGTTTGTAAAATGTAATCAGCCATGTAGCATATTTGCTTAGGTTGAACTACGAGAAACAATGATTGATGTTAAATTGTTTATCGTGCTCTAGTTAAATAACTAGTGTACATGTTCTTCATATTCCTTATCGATTAAATGTCTTGTCATTCAATCAAGTTATAATTTAAATGATTGCTTAAAGAATACTTCTCTACTTATATTATTTATGGAATTGCCTGCTGTTGAATATTCATAATTCTACTGCTCAGTATTATTCCTCTAACTACAATAACAATGCTTCTGGCGGAGAGTTATAACTCTCGTTGGGACAATTATTCAATTGTCTCACCCCCATGGAATTAAATTTTTAGGTAATCGTCGTAGAAGAGGAAGAAACCCTTCAGTGGGTGAACAGCAACAGCAACAGCAGCAACAGCAACATCAGGGACAGCAGTGATCCTCAGGTGGAGACACTGTCTGTCAAGTCTTGTAGATAGAAATTCCTATGTGTCGTCTCTGTACTCTCAGGTCCTAGGAGTATTTAGATGTTTTATATAGATCTGATATTTTGGCGTAATGCCTCGAGATTTTTGTATCTTTCCTTGAACAGTTAACAGGGCAATTGATGATTGTAATCCTCGAGACGGATTTTACAGAGATGTAATGATGGATTAGTTTGTAAATAACTTATCATGTTCTTTTATGAAAAAGTCTTACAGGTTGTGGACCTTTGTGCAAAAAGTTTTAAAATTTTGTGATTTTCAGTAATCCCGCTGCTAATTAATCGCTTCCGCTTAAGTTAATCTCATGTTTTATAAGTTGGATCCCACAGTCAGGGTGGATAGGGATCTGATAAAACCCTAAGTATCCATCGATATAGCGGAAATTTTTTTGGTGGGCTAGTCTTTCAAGGACCTTGTCCAGGAATGGTAAGGGAAAATGGTCTTTCCTGGTTGCTTTGTTTAGTTTTCTATAGTCTATGCACATTCTCCAAACAGTAACCGTCCTTGTAGGAACTAGTTCATTCTTATCATTTAGAACAACATTGGTTCCCCCTTTTTTAGGGACCACTTGAACTGGGCTAACCCACTGAGAATCAGAGATTGGGTAGATAATACCAGCTTTCAAGAGTTTGAGGACTTCAAGGCGAACTGCCTCTTTTAGATTTGGGTTTAACTTTCTCTGGTGTTCCCTCGAAGGTTTGAACTCTTCTATCATTGGTATTCTATGCATGCATAGAGCTGGATTAATACCCGTTAAGTCAGTCATCTTGTACCCCATTGCTTTCTTATGCTTCTTTAACTCAGTGAGAAGCCTTTCTTCCTGATCGTCTATCAAAGTAGAGCTGATGATAACAGGGCATAATTTTTCCTCATCTAGACATACGTGTTTGAGCCTTGATGGTAGGGCTTTCATTTCCGGTGCTTTGGGCACTTCAGTTGTCTCTAACACGGTGACAGATTTTAGTTCCTCAAATGTGGCTGTTGGATCTTCTTCAGCATTTTCTAAATGTTGCAGACATTGTTGTACCAATTCGTTAGCTGAGAATTCGACTTCCGGATTTATCAAAGCTTCTTCCAAATCATCAGATGGTTCATATATTTCTAATTGAGACATTTGATGTATTGCATCGAGAAGAAAAACTTCTTCTTGAATGTTGGGGCCTTTCATGCTGTTAAGGACTCTGAACTGAATGGCTTCCTTCCCCAATCTTAAGAAAATGGTGCCAGCTTCGACATCAATAAGCGCTCTGGCAGTGGCAAGGAAGGGTCTGCCAAATATTATCAGATATCTCATGTCTTCCTTTATATCCATGATGACAAAGTCACATGGGACATAAGAATTTTTTCCGATTCTGACTGGAATATCCTCGATAATCCCTAGGGGTGCGGTAATTGTGGAATCAGCTAGTTGGATTGTCATCGTAGTGGGCAGCAAATCCGTGAAACCTAGTCTTTTTCACATGGAGTAGGGCATGATGGATATGCTAGCCCCTAGGTCGGCTAGTCCCTTTTTAGTAGAGGCATTTCCAATAGAACATTGAATACCGAAGGATCCAGGGTCCTTCTTTTTCCTTGGCATTTTATTCAAAATAATATCGGAAGTAGTTTGGGCTAGTTTAACAGTTTCTTGCTCTTCGGTCACATATTTTCTTGATAGCAAGGTCTTTAGATATTTATCCCAGGCTGGCACTTCAGAGAGGGCGTCGAGAAGCGGGATATTGATATAAAGTTTCTTCATTGCCTCTTTGAATCTTTGGAATCTGGTGTCCATTTTAGTCTCCCTTAGTCTGCCTGGATATGGTATCCTAGGTTTATAAGGTTGGACTTCAAGTTCTTTTGAATCTAATTCTTTTTCCTTCCCCTTTTTAATGTCTATAGGTTCCTCAGCTTCCCGATCTGGGCTTCCGATTGGGGTAAATACAGTCACATCATCATCGTCGTGAATGATTCTTATGGTTTCGGGAAGGACACGACCGGACCTTGTAGTGACAGCGTTTAATTACTCTGGTATGTTCTGATTGTGTCTTGGATTTACCTCTGGTTGTCCTGCAAATGTGCCTGCTGGTGGTTTCAACTGGGCAGCAATCTGTGCTAGTTGTGCCTCCACGGCCTTCTGTTGAGCTTGTTGATTGGCAAGCATGGTCTGTTGTGACTGTAACATCTGCCTAATTAAGGATATTTCATCAGAGGGTTGAGGTGGAGCACCTTTTTGTGGAAACTGGGTTAGTTGTTTCTGCCCTTGTGGGGGTTATTGTGGAGGTGTTGTTAACTGAGGTTGTTGCGGCTGCTGCAGTTGAGGTTGTTACAATTGCGGGTGCAGCGGTGGATGAGTATATTGGTAATATGTGGATGGATTTCTTGGGTAATTGGATCTTTGGAAATTGTTTCTGAAATTCCCTTAATTTTGGTTATAGTTACTTTGAAATCCAGGTGGTAGTCTGTTGGAAGATCCTCCTTGTGTTTGATATTGTGGATTGGTGGTACCGGTAGGATTTCCATATTGAAACCTAGGGTAGTTTCTTGGTCTATCAGGATTGTAGTATACTTGACCTGGTATGGAATGGATGGAATTGACTTGTTCTGGCATCGGATCCTCAGGATGTTCTATGATTGGCTCATACTGCGGTTGCGGCGGTTGCATATCCATCATTACGTTGTATAAGAGACTGCATGATAAAGTAGGGTGATCAGAAGCGTGAAAGGCCTCGCAAGTTCCAGTGGCTACTTTGACTTGTTGGACTAGGGAACTTTTCTTCTTATCATATTCCCCAAATGAGGTTTCGAGTGCCTGTTGCTTATTAGCTATAGTCTTCAAAGCTTCGGCAATGGCTTTCAGCTCCATGGATTCTTCAGCTTTGAAAACTTTGAGGACCCCCTTGGTATATGACCTTCCCTAATTATATTGGTTTTCGTCCCCAAGTGTAACAATTTTCTAGGCATCCTCGTAGTTTTTCCACATAAAATTTCCTCCATATGAGAAATCTAGAAATTGATTGATATCATCACTTACCCCCCTATAGAATGCCTCTATTAATTGATTATGGGATATTCTGTGATGAGGGCACTTCCTTAGGAGTTCCTTGAATCTTTCCCAAGCTTCTGCTAGTGTTTTCCCATGTAGCTGGGAAAAGTGGTTAATTTGCCCCCTAATCTCGTAAGTCAGTGATGGTGAAAAAAATTTCTCAAGAAACGTTTCTTCTATAGGAGCCCAGGTAGTGATGATTGGCTCTATGTCCAATGAGTTGTACCAGCTCAAATTTCTTCCACTTAGAGTGAAGTGGAAAAGGTGTAGCATTATCGCATCAAAAGCAATTCTGGCTTGTGGAACAAGTCATCAAAGTGCCTTGAATCTTTTCAAATGATCCATGCAGTCATCTCCAGAACCTCCAAAGAATGAGATGCCCTACATGATCTGAATCCATTGTGTCTGGATCTCGAAGTTGGTTATGTTGATGATAGGCGGTCGGACTAGATGGTTGTCTTCATAGTTTTTGGGAACGACATAGTCCCGAAGTTGGTTGTTTCTTAGCTCTAACTGGGCAGCTTCAATGGCTGTTGCATTCTCATCTCGGATGTGAGCATGTTCTTCAGCTCGAATTTCTGCTTGAATTGAGCGTGAGTATCCGCAATAAGTTGTGCTCTGTGAGCAGCTATGGCGGCGTTGACCCTATCTGCTACTAGATGTTGCTCTTCGACCATTTTTCTAACTCTTTGGTGATTAAGTCGAATGCGTCTGTGGAAGCTTCTTTCTACCTCAGAGTCAAACTCTGGCTCAGGGGAGAATCTGATGTTATGCGGGGTTTGCATACACGTCTTCTACCTGAGTAGAAGAAGAATCACACTTTTAAGACGATGGAGAAAAATGATGGAATCAAGAATATATGAGATAGCTATCAAAGTAAAGTGCAAAATCCTAATCAACTAGAAAGCTTATCAAGTAAAATTAAAACGTTCCGTTGTCCCCGGCAACGGTGCCAATTTTTTGATGGAGCTTTCACTTACGTGAAATTACGTGCACCACTAAAAATCCTAAAGATAGAATATCTTTAGGTTTAGCCTTGCTTTGTGCTAAAATAAGAACTCCACCCACGTATGCTAGGATACGTGGAAGTCTTATCGTAGTAAAGTTAAGGGTTGAATCCACAGGACAACGGTCTTGCTAATGATTAGAAAGATGGAAAACGTTGGAATTTTACTTAACTACTTACCAGTTGATATTTAGATCTGAAAGTTGATTTTGTTGGTTAAACTAAGTACATGTAAAGTAAAAGCAAGAAAGTAAATATAAGGTTGTAAATAGTGTTAAGAAACCACTAGGATGTGATCAGGTTTTACCACCACTACACATGGAACAAAACATGCAACATAATAAACATGGCCTGCAATAAGAATCGAATCAGTTAGTATCTTTGTAGACTTAGTTTCCTTTCGAAGAACTAACTACGAGAAGCGTGGGAATGTTGCAATGCTAGCCATCCCCGTACACATGGTCACTTACTTTGCATCATTCTCTTCGCAAGGTGTGTTCCTCGACTTATCAAGGTTGTGCTTTTATACATCAAATGATTCCATTTCATATTATAAAAACACAACAATGGAAGTGATTCTACTCCACCTCTTGAAAGCATTCCTAGATACTGAAACAGATATATGGTGACTACATACATCAAGAACCAACATTCAATCGATATTCGAATCTAGAAGTACAAACATAGACAATTCATACTAGTAGATAATAGGTAACACAAGTTGGTGATCAAGCAACAAGCATTCATTAAACGATTGATGTTGAACTGAAAAGAAGGTAGATCTATATTGCAAACTCATGAATTACATTACATGAAATGAAAACATGGGTAGCGGGGCTACTCCCCGCACCCTAGTGTATGAGACTACTCGCTCATAGCAAGAACAAAGAAGGAGGTGAGAAGAGAGAGAAAGAACGTCATTTCCACAAAGGAGGGAAGAAGGTCGACCCCTTGGAGAAGAGAGCAATGATCTTCACACTGCGTAGCTTACTTGATGATGGATCCTCCTCTTCCCACCTTCTTTGTCGATGTGAGAGAAGGTAGCTTGGAGATGGAGTGTGGATCTTGGACCGGCAGCCTCGGGGCGATGGATGAAGGATGGAATGGCTCTGGATCTGGAGAGGCAGCCTTTGGGCGTCTGAGACTTGATGATTTGTGAGGACCCTTTGGGTCTTATTTATAGGCTTTAAGTGAAGTCCAAACAGTTTTGAGTGATTTGGGCCCTTGGACTCTAAAACCGTTTGGACTTTCTCGATTTCGAAACCGTTTGGACTCTCCCGGTTTCAAAACCGTTTGAGTCCTCCCGATCTTGAAACCGTTTGCCTTTATTCGGTCTTGGGACCGTGTAACTTCATGCGGTTTCGGGACCGGTTGATCTCCATTCGGTCTTGGGACCGTTTGGCTTCATACGGTCTCGGGACCGTTTGGCTTCATTCGGTCTTGGGACCGTGTAACTTCATGCAGTCTTGGGACCGGTTGATCTCCATTCAGTCTTGGGACCGTTTGGCTTCATACGGTCTCGGGACCGTTTTGCTTCACACGGTCTTGGGACTGTTTTGGTCTCCAGACGGTCTTGGGACCGTTTGGTCGGAACTTTTTGTAATTTTTTTGTGTTTTTCTGTAAGAATAAAAAGGAGAAAAGTTAGTTTAATGGTATATTTGCAATAAGGTGAAAAGTTAAAGATTCTATCTATTTTATCTAAGAAAGAGTATGGAAAATAGAGAAAACTAATAAGATATCATCACAAAAATGGGAGGTTATCACCCATTAACGACCCATTATCTAAATTGTTCATCCAATTAAGTTTCTTATCTTCATATTACCACTAAAATGAGTTATGTGGCATATTTTATGTTTTCAAATCACATCAAAAACTTAGATTAAGGTTTAGAGAACTTAATTATGGTAATTAAGCTTTCACTGAGGTATTTGTGCATAAACCCTTCCATTGGTATAATTAGTGAATAAATGTTCACTAAACCACTATAAATTCCACTAATTAAATAGAAAAGGCCAATAAGGATAGAAATGAAAGGAAAAGATGGGAAAGAGGGTTAAAAGACAAAATTTCAGAATTCGGTATGTTACACTAATGATGACTTGTATGTGCGCGGAGATCACAATGAAGGATTGTTAATTGATAAAAGATCGCAATATTAGAGGCATGCATGCTTATATTTTTTATATGTTTTATTTTTCTGAATGTGAACTTTACAATGTGAACTTTATAATGTGAATGTGAACTTTACAATGTGAATTACTTTACAATGTGAATTTGTTATAACCCCAATTTTTGGGTTCAATTGGTGAGAAATGCAATTTCTCATATTAAGGATAATTGAACAAATAATGATGTGATTTGTTTTGAATAAATGGATTCCATTCACAATAGCCTTGATTGGTTGTGTTTTGGGCTTTGTTGGCTATTGGGCCCGAATAACAAGAAAACTCAATGAATAAATGGATAATTGAAGAAAAGAAATATGTAGAAACCTCTAGAAGGCAAATCCAAAGAGGATTTCGTGCCTCTTGGGTTCCTTGGGTACCAAGGAGTCCAAGGTTGCAAAAAGAAAGCAATAAGAAAAGAAAAGATTAAATAAGTATTTCTTTATGAAGAAAGAAATTGAAAACATTGATAAAATGTGGAAATTAAGTGAAAAGATGTATAATTGAGTTACCCTTTATGGAATTTCGTATCCCAAGGATTTCTTATAATAAAAGGAATGCCAGTGAGGAAAATAAAAGAGAAATAAAGAGAAATTCTCAAAAAGAACTATTTTAATGAGAGATAAACAAGATAATGTGAAATAATGCATAATGATGCATCTAGAAGGATAATAAGTATCCAATGAAGAGAATTTCGAAATAATGGAATATCTTGGGATCCAAGGAGTCCCAATGAAGAGGAAAGAAAGATAAAATACTAAAAAGGCAAAATAAGAGGATAATGTGTTGCTTTATTAATGTATTATGTGGTGTTATTTAAAGGAAAGTATTTTCTAATAAAGGAAAATAGGATTTCGTGGCTAATGGATTAAAATCCAAGTATAAAGAGAAAAAGGGAAAGAGATTTCGAGTCCCTAATTATCCAAAGAATATATTTATCTTAGGAGATAATGATGAGAGAGTAGGTGGCTTGTTGTTTAAGGAAAACATGTTTCCTTTTGGGCAAAAAGGACTAAGTCCTCGTGGATGCTCTTCTTGGGGTGTGAATGCTCACCCCTATATAAAGGGAAGAGCCTATGGCTCGAATTAAAGGGAACTTCTACATATCTCTCTCTTCCTCACCTTCTTCTTGTTCCTTTGAATTTGAAACCCTAACCGAGGACATATGGGACTACCTCGATGGCATCCAGCAGCAGTGGAGGGATCTCGATAGAAGGAAGAAGCACCCACGTTACTCTGGGGTGGTTGGCCATCCTTTCCTGGCCGCTATCCTCGTGCGACACCTGCAGCACGGCTGCAGGCCGGCTGCGGATGGCAGGCCCGACAAGCTTAAGCCAGCCGCCATGGCTGCGAGGATGGAGCACCAGCAGGTGGGAGCTGACGATACCATGAAGACGGAGTGAGGTCGAGTTTGCATCTTCGTGCCCTGCACTACGCGGCACAGCAGCAGCACAGTTGCTTGGGCGGCCGGACGTTGCAGGCCCGCACAAGCCAAACCGGCCACCATGGATGCAAGATGAGGATGCCTAGAGGTGCGGGGAGGTCCAACGGAGGTAAAGGAAGGAGTTTCTGAAGCCTTCAGGTCCAGATTTGGGAAGGGGAGGCGCACCTTGCCCTGCGCACGGCGACAGCAACCTCTGTCGAGAGGTTGAAGACGAGGGATCGGTCGTTGGACCGTTTTGCCCTCCGAGGTACAAAGAAATGTAGAGCCGCGCCGGGGGTAATTCAGTAACTCGGTTATGTTTCCCAAAGCCGCCTACAATGTTGAATGGAAACAGCCACGTGGCGCCCTCCGATTGGCCAGAGTAAGTAAATTTTGCTAAAATCATATCTCCTGATTCGTAATTCGGATTAAAACAAGTAATATATGAATTTTGCTCAGAAAATCGAGAGGAATCTAAATAAAATATGTTTATAAACCAATTCCTCTTGCAATTTGAAAAGTGGTGTAATTTATCAACTTTAGCATAATGATGATTAAAGAAACCCTACTTTGATATGATTAGAGTGATTAATAGGGTTTAATGAATCATTGGAGTTGATGTTAACCTGTTAAATGTATAAGAGTACATTATGTTCAAAAAGGGAGAACTTTGCACATGATTAGTCTAATCTAGGGTTTATATACATAAATATGCTTGAAATGTGAAAAGTACATAAAGTTATCATATTTAATGATTTGATTAATGGAAAACCCTTAATTTTGATTAAAGATGGATTTAATGTTGTTCAATGGATAATTCAGGCCAATATAAACATATGGTTAATAAAAAATGAAAATAGGATTTAAAAGATTATCTTTTTTTATAATTGGCTTGAGTTAGGGTTTTGTGCATAATTATGCATTAATGAGCTTGAAACCCCTAATTTGGGAGAATATGTCTTTTAATTGGATTAATTGTCCAAATCTATAAATAAATAGGGATATGATGATCCTAAGTCGATTTGAGTATAAAAGACTATTAAAATGGATAGTTTGAGCAATTAGGGTTTATATGAGTAGAAAAGAGTATTTTAGGGTTGTTAACCAAAAAGGGATAAAATGTGAGAAATTGATCTAAGAAACCCTAATGAATATCAATGAAACCTTAATACAGATTAGAAACCCTAGAAAGTGAATTCAAGTATATAGAGTAGATTCTTGATGAAGTGTGTAACAGTAGAGTACAAATTCTTTTCAGGAATTATGTGATGATTGAATTACTTTCTTGGATCTGTTGATTGGCTTGATTGTATATACATGAAGTAAATGTTGAATAATCTGCATGATTCATCAAATCAGGTATGTGGTTACGCTTATGAATAATTGCTTTAGTTTCACGGCGATTTCCGAATGATTTATCGGTTGCTTGAAAATAACTGCTGAATGTCTATTTATTTCATGAAACTATAAAGTGACTATGATTATCACCATAAGTATGCATGTAACTGGCTAGATCCGTGTTCACCTCTGTTGCTTTAAAAAGGCTGAAAAAGGGGTAATCCTAGAGTAAGGTCTAGGTTACCGAGAGTTAGAAACTGAGCTGCCATGTGTGGTTCATGAGACTCTTCAGCATACCATGAGTTAAGGAGTGGTCTGCCTACGGGTAGTTCCATGTGACTCAACCCTAGAAACTGGTTCACTTATAGGTGGGACCATGAGGGGTTTAATGGGGATCTACCATAAGGAAGGTAGTGTCCAAGTCCACTACAGGGACAGCTAAGAGGTTAGGGAACTTGTGGATCGCGGAGTTATATTTAAGACGTAATCTTGATTGTTAAATGATTAATTGAATGATTACATGGTTATCATAATTGCAAGTTTATTGTTTCCCCCACATACCAGCTTCGGCTGACCGACGTTTTGTTTGTCGGCGTTTTAGGTACAAGCCAAAAGGACAAACAGAAAATCGTCACATGGTGAAATACATGAAGAATAATACAAGGAGGATTAGTTAGCATAGAATCATTAAGTGGATAGAAGTTAGAAATCCAAAATTTCAAAAGGTATGCAAAGTTTATTTTCTTACAGCTTTTCAGTTTAGTATGTTAAAATTTGATAATTATTCTTGGTTAATTGCCGAACCTTGATCCGGAAGTCATGGGTGCGGCTTCGACCTCTCGGTCTCCCTTAATTGGGGGTTATCGGGAGGTGGGTCGTAACATTTGGTATCAGAGCCTGGGTTCCTCAATTAACCATTAATAATTATTAAATTTTACAAACTCCATAGAACCCAAGGGAGTTATTAGAGGATTATCCGAAAGATGGAGGTGTCTAGAAAAGGATCACGACCGGGGCTGGCAAGATTTTCCTCCGCACCGCTAGTCGGAATACGAGGACTCCCGGATCTATGTGACTGCCTGGCCAAAGTCTTAGGGTATGAATCGAAATAAGATACCTTTAGGACTTCTCATCTTATTCATCCCTTCTCATCACAAAATTCTGATAAGGACCTAAAGGATTAGGGTTTTCTTTCTTCTCCTCACCCTCTTGAGGTATGGGTAAGGTTAATAAGGATTAAGGAATCCTCCACCAAATTAATGAAAGGCATGTAAATAAGATGTCATGGACATAAGCTTAATAGTTTAAGCGCAAATTAAATAATAGATACATGCTTAGGTCGTATGACATAAGTTGTCATGTCCTCAGAAGAGACCTGAGGCTAGACCTTCTTGTCAGGAGGATAAGTCAGTTTTGGAGATAGAGATATCCATTGCTAGTAGAGACCTGGCACATCCTATGAGGATGATGCTAACCCTAACCCTAAGTGAAGGTTAGAGAGAGATGATTTGGACCTGGTTTTAAAAGGACATGACTTTGGGATGCCATATGATCCATGGGTAACCTAACACCTTTGGCAACCCAACCCTGGGAAGGGTCGTGCATGATAGGGTAAAGGATATCTCCTTAGATGATGAGGTTAGTGAAAAACCTTAGAGACCCTATGGGCTTATGCAGATATGGCATAGCATGCACCCAGAGTATGTTAGTAGTGTGAGTAAAGGGTTGAAACCCTGGATAAGGAATCATGATGGAGCATAAAAGGGTTATGGATGATCTTGAGCAAACATAAGTTTGAACCTAAGCTTCACCCATGTAGGGCATGCTTTTGAGGTTGATCCTTCATGAAGGGAGAACCTCTAATGGTGAGGTTGGATATGAGGTTATCTCTAAAGAGAGAAAGAAACCCAGCAAGAAGGTTGGAAGCCTAAAACCCTGAACAATGGATGATAGTGGTTGCTTCATGATCGATCCCTGAAAGTTGATGATATCTTGGTTGCCTTTAGAGGGACCAAACCCTAGAGATAGACGATGAAGCATCTGGTGCCTATGTGCCTACGGTATATGTGTTTACCTTCTGAGGTAGGAAGAAGAGTTCCTTAGACTTAGAAAGGTTTAGTAGCAGGTTATGAGGCATTTTACCTTGTTAGTTTTCCTTAAGGAGGACCCAACCCTAAGTGTTGATCGAGAAGAAGGATGACAGGAAGTGCACGAGATGCCTTTTGCAATCTTGATTCATGGTTCAGAGATAGAGCGTGCAGTTGGACACCTAAAGGTGAATCTAGGGTTCCTAGGCCTAAGAGGGGAAGTGGTATACCTAATGCTCATGATGAGAATTAAGTTTCTATAGTTTTGAGCATGGTACGCCTCATGAATAAAGGGAAAAAAAAAGGAAGTCCCTTCAGTTTAAGGTATGTGTAATGAACCCCTCATAGCTAGGTTGATGATAAAGGAAGGTATGATCTTGATCTAACTTCGAGGAAAGAGGACAAGTATGACCTAGCATGGTTCGGTAGGTGATCTATTTATGCCTTAATGGCTTGCTAGGGATCAGTAGGCTCATGAGGAGGTAAACCCTAGACCGAAGAGCTGTTGTGACTGTGTTATCAAGAGATAGTTTTCCTCCCATCCTGGGGGAGAGACACCATTGGTAGGGTGTATATCAGTTTTGGTTAGTTTAAGGTAACCCAAAGAGTCTCATAGGATCTTGAGAATCTAAGTACATGGTATGAGAATGGACCTGTATACCCATAGATATCCATCTCTAAGTGCATGCAGATGTGTTACCATGGAGGTAACCGGTATAGGGCTTGACCAAGGTAGGCACGTTGCCATGATCCTGATGAAAGGACGAAAGTCAGCCCATGAATGCAGGAAGAGAGATGATGAAGAGTTGGGTAAGGTTCTAAGTGAACATGTACTATGATAGAGAATCTTGAGTCTATCCTAGGGTCAGGTAGGGATAAGACCGATGAAAGTAGGAGTTGCCTAATTACCCAGTTGCACATGACCATAGGGTCGGGAGGTAACAACTATCATTGTCTGAAGGCCATGGGGTAGGAGATTGATCACCTTCACAAACTCATGGGACCCAAAGGGCAGATGAGTAGGGCACTCTCTTGATGCATGTGGGAAGAGGGATGACCCCAAAAGAGCCGGTACCCTATAGACCTAGAGGGGATGACTAAGGATATAATTCCCAGTAGGTTTAAGATTAGTTTGTTATCATGATGTCTGTGATGTAGAGACATATGTGGCATGTTGCGACTTAGATGTAAAGGTGCATGGGTAAGGTGGGATGCACCATCTCTACTCTTGGAACAGGAAGAACTCTGTATTTGAACTGCAGCCAAATGCTTATTTCCTCTTGTTATGGGGGGTGAGAGATAGTACATTATGCATGTCATACACCAAGGATAAGAGATGATGTAGGTTGGAACGTTGCCACGAGAAATGGGGATAGAGAAGATATCTACCCTGGTAAAGTGAATGATACATGGATGGTTTACAAACACTAAGAGGAATGAGGTAGTTTTTATCATGAGCTATACCAGGTTGAGTTTGATCACCATGATGATGAAATCAGAGAGTGTTCTATGATAAGTGAAAAACATGGAAGTGTATGTCTTCAATGTTACCTAATACATAAGAAGGTGAAGCAGTAATGGATGCTCTGATTGAAATATATCTGCCTAGTTTGGCTAGAAGAGGTTGTTTGGATAACCCTAAGTTTGGAAAGAAGGGGTGTTTGGATAAACACTCAGATGTAACGAGGTACGTTGAAAAGTTAAGAGTTGTTTGGTTAGCCAGTATAGTCCTTGATACGATGAAAATATGGTGGTAGAACCTCAAGTACACTTATTTGGATAAGAAGGTGATGAAACCCTGATGAGGGTGGTTTAGGGTTTCTGAGGAAATCAATCTTGAGGAATCAGGACATACAGGAAATCGTGATTTTAAGATCACCATACACTGTACTACCAAGATAATAAGTGATACTTTAATACCTAAGATAAAGTTTCATGTGGTATATGACCATGCAAGCCAAGGGTAAAGGATGAACACCAGTAACCCAGTGCATTGATATAAAGGATAAAAGTCCCAGAAAGAGAAAGGGAGTTCATCACTATGGATGTTGGAAGTCTCCCCTGGACCAAGAAAGGTCAAGATGCAATGTGGGTTATGGTAGTCCGCCTTACCTAGATGACATGGGAAAGAAGAAGTTCTATCAAGGGACAGATCTGGTTGAACTACCCATGAGAGAAAGATGGTTCAACTATAAAGCAAGTTCAAAGGTTTTTGAGTTTGACCAAAAGGTTCCCTTCCATAAAGTGGAAGTAGGTACATGAAGAACTCAATATTAGTATAGTTGTCACCCCTAACTATGGTTAGTATGATCCAGACTAAAGGGTCTGATGAGGGCAGGTGTGCTCGTTCAGGGTGATATCTATAGACAGTTCTTGTCCTATGAAAGATGTGACATTGACCACCATATCCGGTATCGGGTTTTATATGAAGCTCTGTAAGGGAGGTTGTGTCGGTCACCACTTCTATAAGATGATGTTGGTGAAAAGGACCACATGATGGTTAGAAAAAGGGACCCCAGTGCGTGTAGATGAAGTCACTTTGATCATGAAAGGGCTGAAAGGAGCCTAGAGACGATGAGAGTCGTGAGCAGATGCAAAGTAGACTGACATACAAGTTACTGTGGGAGAAAATGTGACACGAAAATCCGACCCCTCTAAGTTATAACTAAGAGAGCTGAGTCTCCGATACATGGGTCCATTAGAAATGGAAGGGTGGAGAAGGTTAGGTTTGACCCTACCCTCAGGATAAAGTAATGTGGGATGTTTTCCATGTGTCCAATTTAGAGCACTATGTGAGGTACCCCGATCATGTGTTGAGCAATGAACCTAGTGAGCCCCAAGGGAGGCTGAAATGGCCTGAGTCACCTGTGTAGTTTATAGACGCCAGGATGAAAGAACTCAGAGAAAATATGTGATGATAAAGGTTCTTTGGAAACGCCATGAGTACGGTAAAGCCACATAGGGGCCAATGATGGACATGAAAAAGTCTTATCCTGTTTTGTTTGTTTGCTTGATTGAATTTTGAGGACAAAATTCCTATAAGAGGGGAAGGATGTTATAACCCCAATTTTTGGGTTCAATTGGTGAGAAATGCAATTTCTCATATTAAGGATAATTGAACAAATAATGATGTGATTTGTTTTGAATAAATGGATTCCATTCACAATAGCCTTGATTGGTTGTGTTTTGGGCTTTGTTGGCTATTGGGCCCGAATAACAAGAAAACTCAATGAATAAATGGATAATTGAAGAAAAGAAATATGTAGAAACCTCTAGAAGGAAAATCCAAAGAGGATTTCGTGCCTCTTGGGTTCCTTGGGTACCAAGGAGTCCAAGGTTGCAAAAAGAAAGCAATAAGAAAAGAAAATATTAAATAAGTATTTCTTTATGAAGAAAGAAATTGAAAACATTGATAAAATGTGGAAATTAAGTGAAAAGATGTATAATTGAGTTACCCTTTATGGAATTTCGTATCCCAAGGATTTCTTATAATAAAAGGAATGCCAGTGAGGAAAATAAAAGAGAAATAAAGAGAAATTCTCAAAAATAACTATTTTAATGAGAGATAAACAAGATAATGTGAAATAATGCATAATGATGCATCTAGAAGGATAATAAGTATCCAATGAAGAGAATTTCGAAATAATGGAATATCTTGGGATCCAAGGAGTCCCAATGAAGAGGAAAGAAAGAGAAAATACTAAAAAGGCAAAATAAGAGGATAATGTGTTGCTTTATTAATGTATTATGTGGTGTTATTTAAAGGAAAGTATTTTCTAATAAAGGAAAATAGGATTTCGTGGCTAATGGATTAAAATCCAAGTATAAAGAGAAAAAGGGAAAGAGTTTTCGAGTCCCTAATTATCCAAAGAATATATTTATCTTAGGAGATAATGATGAGAGAGGAGGTGGCTTGTTGTTTAAGGAAAACATGTTTCCTTTTGGGCAAAAAGGACTAAGTCCTCGTGGATGCTCTTCTTGGGGTGTGAATGCTCACCCCTATATAAAGGGAAGAGCCTATGGCTCGAATTAAAGGGAACTTCTACGTATCTCTCTCTTCCTCACCTTCTTCTTGTTCCTTTGAATTTGAAACCCTAACCGAGGACATATGAGACTACCTCGATGGCATCCAGCAGCAGTGGAGGGATCTCGATAGAAGGAAGAAGCACCCACGTTACTCTAGGGTGGTTGGCCATCCTTTCCTGTCTGCTATCCTTGTGTGACACCTGCAGCACGGCTGCAGGCCGGCTGCGGATCGCAGGCCCGGCCAGCTTAAGCCAGCCGCCATGGCTGCGAGGATGGAGCACCAGCAGGTGGGAGCTGACGATACCACGAAGACGGAGTGAGGTCAAGTTTGCATCTTCGTGCCCTGCACTACGCGGCACAGCAGCAGCATAGCTGCTTGGGCGGTCGGACGTTGCAGGCCTGCACAAGCCAAACCGGCCACCATGGATGCAAGATGAGGATGCCTAGAGGTGTGGGGAGGTCCAACGGAGGTAAAGGAAGGAGTTTCTGAAGCCTTCAGGTCCGGAGTTGGGAAGGGGAGGCGCACCTAGCCCTGCGCGCGGCGACAGCAACCTCTGTCGAGAGGTTGAAGACGAGGGATCGGTCGTTGGACCGTTTTGCCCTCCGAGGTACAAAGAAATGCAGAGCCGCGCCGGGGGTAATTCAGTAACTCGGTTATGTTTCCCAAAGCCGCCTACAATGTTGAATGGAAACAACCACGTGGCACCCTCCGATTGGCCAGAGTAAGTAAATTTTGCTAAAACCATATCTCCTGATTCATAATTCGGATTAAAACAAGTAATATATGAATTTTGCTCAGAAAATCGAGAGGAATCTAAATAAAATATGTTTATAAGCCAATTCCTCTTGCCATTTGAAAAGTGGTGTAATTTATCAACTTTAGCATAATGATGATTAAAGAAACCCTACTTTGATATGATTAGAGCGATTAATAGGGTTTAATGAATCATTGGAGTTGATGTTAACCTGTTAAATGTATAAGAGTACATTATGTTCAAAAAGGGAGAACTTTGCACATGATTAGTCTAATCTAGGGTTTATATACATAAATATGCTTGAAATGTGAAAAGTACATAAAGTTATCATCTTTAATGATTTGATTAATGGAAAACCCTTAATTTTGATTAAAGATGGATTTAATGTTGTTCAATGGATAATTCAGGCCAATATTAACATATGGTTAATAAAAAAAATGAAAATAGGATTTAAAAGATGATCTTTTTTTATAATTGGCTTAAGTTAGGGTTTTGTGCATAATTATGCATTAATGAGCTTGAAAACCCTAATTTGGGAGAATATGTCTTTTAATTGGATTAATTGTCCAAATCTATAAATAAATAGGGATATGATGATCCTAAGTCGATTTGAGTATAAAAGACTATTAAAATGGATAGTTTGAGCAATTAGGGTTTATATGAGTAGAAAAGAGTATTTTAGGGTTGTTAACCAAAAAGGGATAAAATGTGAGAAATTGATCTAAGAAACCCTAATGAATATCAATGAAACCTTAATACGGATTAGAAACCCTAGAAAGTGAATTCAAGTATATAGAGTAGATTCTTGATGAAGTGTGTAACAGTAGAGTACAAATTCTTTTCAGGAATTATGTGATGATTGAATTACTTTCTTGGATCTGTTGATTGGCTTGATTGTATATACATGAAGTAAATGTTGAATAATCTGCATGATTCATCAAATCAGGTATGTGGTTACGCTTATGAATAATTGCTTTAGTTTCACGGCGATTTCCGAATGATTTATCGGTTGCTTGAAAATAACTGCTGAATGTCTATTTATTTCATGAAACTATAAAGTGACTATGATTATCACCATAAGTATGCATGTAACTGGCTAGATCTGTGTTCACCTCTGTTGCTTTAAAAAGGCTGAAAAAGGGGTAATCCTAGAGTAAGGTCTAGGTTATCGAGAGTTAGAAACTGAGCTGCCATGTGTGGTTCATGAGACTCTTCAGCATACCATGAGTTAAGGAGTGGTCTGCCTACGGGTAGTTCCATGTGACTCAACCCTAGAAACTGGTTCACTTATAGGTGGGACCATGAGGGGTTTAATGGGGATCTACCATAAGGAAGGTAGTGTCCAAGTCCACTACAGGGACATCTAAGAGGTTAGGGAACTTGTGGATCGCGGAGTTATATTTAAGACGTAATCTTGATTGTTAAATGATTAATTGAATGATTACATGGTTATCATAATTGCAAGTTTATTGTTTCCCCCACATACCAGCTTCGGCTGACCGACGTTTTGTTTGTCGGCGTTTTAGGTACAAGCCAAAAGGACAAACAGAAAATCGTCACATGGTGAAATACATGAAGAATAATACAAGGAGGATTAGTTAGCATAGAATCATTAAGTGGATAGAAGTTAGAAATCCAAAATTTCAAAAGGTATGCAAAGTTTATTTTCTTACAGCTTTTCAATTTAGTATGTTAAAATTTGGTAATTATTCTTGGTTAATTGTCGAACCTTGATCCGGAAGTCATGGGTGCGGCTTCGACCTCTCAGTCTCCCTTAATTGGGGGTTATCGGGAGGTGGGGTCGTAACAGAATTCTAACTTTACAATGTGAATTACTTTACAATGTTAACTTTACAATGTGAATGTGAACTTTCAGATGGCTGAGCATTCACCTGATGACCGTGTTGATGATTCCGTGAGGATGAGGACGTCAATGTGCCGCCTTACAATGTAAGTTTTAAAAATATATCCCTGAGGTTTCTATCTATATGTTCATTTATAGTTATATCCTGTAAGTGTGTTTTTTTGTCAAATTTTAGGTTGGTGATGTACCCCCTGAAGAAATTGGGACACTTGATGAGAAGCAAAAAAAATTGAGAAAGTGAGGGGCATCACAATGATGAACAAGTTACTATGGCAAAGGGACAATGGACCCAAACTGTGTGTGGATTTCGATCATGCAGGAAATCCAGTTGGAGTGAACCGCAACTCATTTATTTCATATCTTGAGGTTCTTACTCGCAACCATTGTAGTCCTATTTTTGAATCCTGGCATAAAGTTCTTAAGGGGAAGAAAGACTTAGTTTGGAAGGAAATATGTGTGAGTTATTATTATTTGTAATTCTATTTTTGTAGATTACTAATTTTTAGGATACTAGTTAATAGCAATTCTATTTTGCAGAGTATATTTGATCTGGATGAAAAGCTGCATCGTAAATGTGTGATGCAACGTTGTGGGAGGGTCCTAAGGAACTATAGGACAAATCTCACATGAGATTACATATGCGATGCTGAGAAGAGGTTCTTGATTTATTTCCAATTCTAGACATTGATCACTTTTGGACTAACTCTACACTAATATTTTTTGTTTGTATTCTCTTTAAAAAATAAATTTAGGCAGAAGGCATCCACTGAGCAATGGAACTACCTGGATACCAAAGACTGGGAGGAGTTTGTTACCCAAAGAAAAATGAATGAATTCAAGGTATTAAGATCCACTCCCAATTCATTTAATATACGTTCTTATGTATTCACCTATTCAAGATTAACCTTTAGTGTTACTAACCAAATAAATGTGCTTACTAACAAGGCTATCAGTGATGCTCAAAGAGAAAGACGTGCACTGAATGTGCATGACCACAAAATGGGTCCAAGAGGCTATGCAAGCGTTCGCCAAAGACTACAGGCTGAGTCTATTGCTCAGTCTGTTGCTACTCAGGAGTCCTCTACTATTGGTCCTGCACCTCTGCCTCGCCATGCTATGTGGATAGTTGGGAGGTAAAACAAGAAGGGAGATATAAAGAAGCTCGCAACTGCTGAGGCGGCTGTAAAAATGGAAAAATTCAACTCTTAGAGAAATTGATCGATATTGATTATTGTTATGTTTACTTACCAATTTCTGTTGATGGTGATTAGTGGGAGCTGCACGAGCAGAGGAAGGAAGGCAAGTTCATCCTTGAGGTAAGAAGGGATGAATTGACAGTTGCTCTGGGTAACCCAGAGCATCCTGGACGTGTTAGGGGTGTAGGCACTAGTGTGGGCATCAAAGCGTTCTTTGGGCCATCCCAGCACAAACCTGTCCCAAAAGTGGGACTTTCACAAGTTGAGGTAACCTATTATTTTTTTAGAATGTTATTGCGAAAGGGAATTCAATAATCGATAGCTATGTTTCTTTTATCAATGTATAGGTAGATGAATTAATTGAGAGGAAAGTCCAAGAAGCAATGGTGAAGTGACAGGCGTCTCAGACGTCCACTCAGACGGTACATGTGACATGTCGTGCTTCTATTACTCCTACTACAGAGGTTGGGAGTAATCCTATAGACCCACCACCTAGCACGTCCGTTGTAAGTATTTTTATGACATAGTAGCTAGTATTTTTAAGATGATATGTTTATGTATATATGTATATAACATTCTTTACGTAAATTTGTAGGGGTTGAAGCCATTCCGTCTAAAAAGTCAAGAATATGTCGTTGCAGAGGCGTCGGCTTATCCACCCCTTCCAGGAGAAATGTTTCATGGGACTCTAGTACTAGATGGTGCGGTTTGTGTGAGTCCGATAAGTGTAGTCCCCAAATGGAGGGATCTTACACTGCCATATGCCCACCCAGATTCTGAAATGCTTAGTGAGGCAGAAGGCGGAGTGATATGGTGGCCCAAAGCAGATATCGTCTATACTAATATTATATGCTAAATTTACATTACGTTAATTTGTTAGTGTGTATGTATATATGAGTCAATTGATCTGAAATTATATATACAGGTTAAAAGGAAGACACCCGCTACATCTCGGCCTCCACCTCCACCTCCACCTCCACCTCCTAAAGTACCAAGTTGGCTTCCAAGGGACCTACATGCCTCGTTAGGTCCTAATTGTAGGGGTATGGTAGATTGGATAGGCGAACATGATCCAAATTGCCCTATAAATGTTACTCTTCCGAAGGAAGTTGTAGGTCAATCATACGATAACAAGCTATTTATACAAGATATTTTGGAGATGTTTCGTTATGCTTGGCTGAATACATCTATGATAGAGCTATGGATATGGTGAGATCTTGTTTATACATCCATATACCTTATTTTATATACGGTGATCTGGTTTCTTCTATATTAATGCATACATAATACATGTTTTGCATCCACTTACACACGATATGTACAAATTTTTCATTTCTCCATGTGGGATTTTTGGTTCCATCTTTGATTAGTCTTGTAGGTAAAAACCCTAGGTCAGTTACTTCATACAATTGTGATGTTTTTAAATATTTTGGTAAAAACAAGAAGACGGTGATAATAGCTCCATTCAATGTCGGGTAAGTTTACTTTGCTTATAATTTGGACTTAAGAAAATTACATTTTTATTGTGACTTTGAGTTATTAATTTTTAACTTTCTTACCTCTAGTGGTAAGCATTGGGAGTTACTAGTTATTGTCCCCGAGACGTTCACTATCTATTATCTAGATCCTGCGGGGAAGGAATTGAATATATATGGACACTCAATGAAAAGGCCATTATTCCCGTGAGAAATATTTCATATTTTTATATCTGTTAACATATGTTATTATATTACTATTTTATGCAATTTAATGTGTTACATTAACATGCAGGGCTTTAGAAGAGTTCAAAAAAGTTGGAGGTAAGGTCCCCAAGAAAAAGAACCAGCCACTAACTTGGGAGAATGTGAAAGTAATTTCCCGACTCCAATGTATATATTATTTATGTGTATTGTGCTTATTTGTATTTTTGAATATTTTGTATGTTTCAATTTATAGTGTGCAGCTACACAAGACAACAGTTGGGCATGTGGATACTATGTGATGTGATTTATGAGCATAATTATCGAACATGTCACAATGGAACTCGATACCATACATCATGTATTATATGTAGTCTCATTAGATAATATGAAATATATCAATCTTATTATATATTATTAATTATATATACATCATTCTCTTTGTAGGTGTTTAAAACTGACTTCACTACAGGTCAAAACTTATTAGATGTACACACTCCCTGTATGATGGATGAGTTAAATGATGTAAGAGAATAATGGGCAGAAGCCCTACAAGTAGTGGGAATTTTTAAATATAATTGGGATACTCATGGAGATAATGACGATGATGAATAAAGAATGGTATTTCTAAACTTTATTCTCATAATTATTTTTGTGTGAATGTGAATGAATTTTTCTGAATTGTCATATGTGTGAATGTGAAGATGATCAATACATGAATGTTTCTATATGTGTCTGAATGTAAAAAGAGATGAAATGAATGGAACTGTAGGTTACTAAATGTGTGTGAAAATGGAGGAAATTTGAAATGAAACTACTAGTTTCTACATGTGTGTGATGAAACATAATATGAATTAAATGTGCTTATACATGTGTGTGATCATAAATTGTTGTCCATCTTGTTAATTTTGCAGGTTTATGGCATGGTGTTCGCTGATATCAATGGATGTCGTAAACCTGCAGTTCAGAACTAAAGTGCAGGTTCTGCATCCTGCTGACCAGCCATGCAGCAAGCCTACAAACTGATAAGAAAAAAAATCAAAACATAGGTGTCAGTTATTTGTATAAAACTAACAACAAATAGTTTTAGTGTCAGTTATATATATAACCGACGCCGATTGTGCCTTTGTTGGTGCCTTTTTTTAGTGGCGGGAAGGGGTATGCCGTCGGTTGTTAATTAATAACTGACGTCTTTAATCAGGTTATAATGTCGGTTTTCTTTAAGAATCGACGCCTATAGTACCCTTGTTGGTGCATTTTTGGTGGCATGAAGGGTTTATGACGTCGGTTGTTGATTAATAACCGACGTTTTTAATCATGTTATAGTGTCGGTTTCCATAAAGAACCAACACCTATAGCCCCCTTGCTGGCGTATTTTTTGTGGCGGGAAGGTTTATGGTGTCGGTTGGAAACCGACACTGAAGGTGTCGACTTTTAGCAGCGCCCACTTGGGTGTCGCTTGGAAACCGATGCCTTAGGCCTTAAATAAATGACGCCAAAGGCCTTTTCTGAAGTAGTGCATACACACTAGTAGCTCTAACCCGATATAGGTATGTGCAAGTATCACTTGCACGATATGAATTGAAGATTTCATTTCCTTGCACGATATGAAGGTGAAGTTCATATCTTGGAACATGATATGGTGTTATCCATAAACCTTTTACACGATAGGAAGTGAAGTATAGACTCCATGCACGATACAAGGTTTAATGTACACTTGTAAGATTGATATGAAACCCTAGTTTGGGAAACTCGATATGAGTAAGTTAGCAAGTATTCCTTGCACGATATGATCATGTAATATACACTTGTATATGATATATTGAATCATACATCTGATTCATGATATGATGGATTGAGTATACATTTATACACAAAATAAGATATGGATTAAAATATAAGGTGTAACCCAATATGGTTGGAACACCTCAACCCGATATGAAACCCGCGATGGGGTTAACCCGATATGCAAATAGAGGATAGCTCATACACGGTATGGGTTATGCCCTTACAAGATATAGGATATACCCATTTACCCCTTATGCATGATATAAGTCCAAGATTATACTTTTTGCACGATATAGAGATATAAGTACTCTAAACAAATAGAATTGGAAACCCTAGGTGATGGGTAAGCTGATACAAGTGGTGAGTGATACCACATGAATGATATGAATGATATCCCTTGGATGCTAGGAATAGCACTTACTCCTACTTGGTAAATGATATGAAGTTTAATTCATACTTCATGAATGATATGGAATAATTTACCCAAACTGATGGAAAACCCTAGTTGAGGGATTGAAATCCGATATACCCTACCCCTTTGTGTAATGGATTGTGATATGAGAATTTAATAAGACATCTAGCTTGTCAAGTAATTATATGATAAGGTTGATCCTTGGAGGAATGAAGGGGTTATGAGTTTTAGGGTCTACCTAAGATGGTAACCCGATATGTTACCCGACATGGATACCCGATATAATAAATCCTGAAGGGAGACTGATATGGTATCTTGTATATCACTCAAATGATATATGATGAGATATTTGTTTTATGCCCGATATGGGGCACATCTTGTGCACGATATGGCACCAAGCACATAGCTTATACCTGATATGGGGTCAAGCACCTAGCTCATACCCGATATGAAGTTGTCTTGAGAAGATAAGAACTAAGTGATAGTCAATTTGATATGGGTACATGATAGGATGATTAGGGGATACACCCTAAACATGATATGGTGATGTGGTTATACCACCTTCCCGATATGGATACACTATGTGAAATAAGAATGTATCTTAAAGCAATAAACGTTAACATACACACATCTTATACCCAATATGGTAGAGACACTTCAATCATATGTGATTGATTGAGTGATACATGTTGAATGTGGTATTAATTAAAGTTGATGGGAATTGTTAATGATGAACTTAGATTCCTCAAAGAGGAGGATTGAACCAAAAGTATGATGTAATCAATATCCTAGCAAGGATGAGAGAGAAACTCATACTTTGTGTTGATAAACATTTAATGACAAATGATGAGAACAGATAAGTATGATTGCATACATATGATATCAATATATGCTCCTAGATGTGTGGATCAATGAATTAGGGTTTGGATTGATAATGTGATCTTGAAACCTTATTCGACTATAAAGGGAAAACCCTAACCCTAATAATGGGAAGGTTGTATTTCTCTTATTAAATAAGCCTTGTAAAGCATGTTAAATAATTGTATAATGCTTATGTGGTTTGATGACCTAAAAGATAATTGTTACCTAGTGAAAGGTGACAAGATGTTTAAATGGCCTTATGAGCCATGTGCATAGTTGTTACCTAGTGAGAGGTGACAAGACGTTCAATAACTTGTGTGAATATTGTTACCTAGTGAGAGGTGACAAGCATTTAATAACATGTGTGAATATTGTTACCTAGTGAGAGGTGACAAGACGTTCAATAACCTGTGTGAATATTGTTGCCTAGTGAGAGGTGACCAGATGTTCAATAACTTGTGTGAATAATTGTTTCTTAGTGAGAGGTGAGTAGATGTTCAATAACCCATGTGAATAATTGTTGACCAGTAAGAGGTGACAAAATGATTAATCAAACTATGTGAGCTATGTGAAATACTTGTACAACAAATGAAATGAATACCTTGTTCTGAGGACCTAGAGGTAATAGTTACCTGTTACAGAGGTAACAAAGCCATGTGATGATTAGGGGTTTGAATACCCAGATTTGGTAATCATGATGATAATGATGTGAAGGGATGAGGATTCCCAATAATGTGATAAGGGACTGAGATCCCAAGTACCAAGTATCTAAATGTGTTTTAAAGACTTGAAAAGTACATGATAGATTTATTACACTTTCTTTGTATAATTTGTTGTGACTAATAGTGATAACTTGTTTGATGCTAAAAGAATGTTGTAATGCACATAATATATCATTAGAAACCATAAAACATTACCCTAACCATAGATCCATCAACGTCAGAATTTGTTGAATGGTGAAACGGGTTCCCCGCGGCATAACCAGGAATGCATATTTTTGAATATGTGGGGGCATGGTGCCTAAGTGACCATGACTCAGTAATTTCATAAGAATTTCTCAATAGAGCACGGTGAACTAACTTGTGGCTCAGAGTATGGTGCCTATGTGACCATGACTCAGAGTATAGTGCCTAAGTGACCATGACTCAGTAATTTCATAACTGGGGACGGTTGTTGTAGATGTTCCCCTAAGAGAGCATAATTGACGCTATAGCTCTAAGCAAGGATGCCTTTGTACCCTGGCACAACTATATTGCAGACGACACAAGATGTCCTGCTAAGCCTAAGTGGTCTCGTACTGACCGAGACAAGGGAGGTCATGGCAACTGAATCTTCCATTGACCTTGTATGGTACCGACTTGTGAGAAGTTTGTAGTCAGTTGGAGATGAACGGGGTATGCTTCATCTCCTCAGGGCATACGTGTGATTGTAAAATATGTTCAAATGTGTAGCATATCTACTTAAGGATCGAATACGGAAAACATTGTTTGATGCACAATTCAGTTATACATCTTAGTTGATAGATGTTATTTATGTTTCTTTACATTCCTTGCAAAGCAGATAGATGATTTATAACTCTACCATGGGTAGATGCAATGTTCTCCTTAAGAAAGGAGATTATCTTATTCCATTCATACAATGATTAGTCCTTCCTGTTAATATAAAAGGAACCAATGCTCAGTTTTGATAATGTTTATCTGCAATAATAATGTGGTCAGTGGAGAGTTATATCTCTCGCTAGAATAATTGTATCACCCCGTGGGATCCACAATTTTTTTTAGGTAGACGTGTACGAGGAGGTAGAGACCTTTTTGCAGAGGAGGGACAATAGCTGAGGCAGCAGTAACAACTCAGGTTGAGTGTATTATCTGTCATGTCTTGTAGATAGAAGTCCTGTGTGTAGTCTCTGTACTCTCAGGTCCTTGGAGTTGGTTCATAAAAGATCTTGTGAACAATCTGATATTTTGTCTTGTACACTTCGAGGTTTTATGTTGCTGCGGTATATGTTTTGATAGAGCAATTGTTATATGTTGTCCTTGAGATGAGATAAAATAATGTTGTACAATATAAATAATGATATGTATGAGTTTTGGATCCTTCAGTAAGAGTTTTCTGGATAAAGGATCTCCTTGCAAAATGGTTTTAAATTTTAGTGATTTTTGTTAATCCATTGTTTATGATTATTCTGCATTTTTAGTAACAATTTGGTCATCGGTTTGATGGTGGTCGTTACACATCTGATGCCTATATTGATGTGTTTCTTGAAAAAACATCTTTCCACCAACATTCTAGTTTCATGAGTCTATTGAATCAATTTCAATCCCAATCGTAATAGTAATGTAATTTCTGAATGGAATCAGCCATCTGAATTCTCTCAAAATCCTATTATTGAGAATATTCGTCTTGAGGTTGAGGAGGGAGAACAAAATATTGAAGAAGAATGTGATGATAATAGTGATCATGAAGGTGATAATGATAGTGATCATGAAGGTGATAATAATAGTGATCATGATGGTGAGTCATTGGAAACTAATGATGGGCATGAACATCCATTCCCTGACTCTATTACAACATTGAGTTCCATTCCTACCATATTTGATAAACAATGGCCCCGACACGAACACATTGATACCAACTATGAAGCTTTTCAAGATGAAGAATGGGTGGAAGATTTTCGTCAGGAATTCTGTCTCAATTACAACCCTTCCAGCACTAAAAATATATGAGGGTGCTTTATTTGCATCCAAAGTTGTAATGACTGAGACAATCCAAAAATGGTCGGTACAAAACAATGTCCAATATCGTACACAACGCTCAAATAATCGTCATCTTATATTTGTTTGTATACATGACCAACGATGTCCTTGGAGTTTGACCGCTTGCCAGTCCAAAAGAGAAGGTGGCATGTGGAAGGTAAAACGTTATAGTACAAGACACAATTGTCAACTAACTGTTCTGAATCAGGACCATCACCAAGTCACATAATCTTATATTGGTCGTATAATAATGCCAATCCTAGTATCACGATTGAAAATGTCCACATGAGAAATTTGTGACAAGGTGAATGATGAACTAAACCTCCATATATCTTACAAGAAGGCATTTCTAGTGAGGAGGAAGGTTTTCTGTAAAATATTTGGAGACTGGAAATCATCATATCATAATTTGTTGTCATTCCTGATTTCTTTGTCATAATATATTCCCACCTTGTGGATGATTATACCCTTCAAACTGAAGGCACTCGTAGATTCAAGTAGGTGTTCTAGGCATTTGGTCCAGCTGTGAGGGGTTGGGCCTATTGCAGTCTTGTTCTTACTGCTGATGGCACATTTCTAATAGGAAAATATTCTGGCACACTTCTCATTGCATGTGGCATAGATGTTGATGATGGTCTATTTCTACTTGCTTTTGTTGTTGTTGAGGCAGAAAATAAGGACTCATGGGAGTGGTTCTTTGGTTCTCTACAAACTTGTATTCCAATCATTCCATGCCCTACAAATCTGTGTATTATTTCTGATTGAATGAGTGGAATTTTTCCAGCACCTAGGTCACAATTTAACTGAGCTCAACATTGTTATTGCCTTCGACATCTTTGTGAGAACTTCCATCAAAAGTTCAAGTTACAGGAGTTGAAGGAACTTTTGTGGAAGGTGGGATCCATAATTGATACACTTATATTTGATCGTCTAATGTCTGATATAGAAACCATAGAACCAGCTGCTACGGAATGTTTGATAGCCCCAAATCCAGTACAGTGGTTTCTCACATATGACAAAGGTTACATGTATGTGTCATTGACTAGCAATCATGTTGAAGGGTTCAATGGAGTCTTAAAAGGTGTTAGAGGTTTAGCAATACATGTGCTAATTGTTGCCACATACTATCACTCTGTTACAATGTGGTTGGAGAAGCGTAATGAAGCATATGGTCGTGCACAACAAGGACATAAATGGCCCTTTAGATTTCATAATAAGCTTTTTAATGTATCACAGGATGCAGAAAAACTAAGAGTAACCATCCGTGTGAACAATGATGAATGGCATGTTGATGACATGCAAGGGCATAAATTTCAAGCCACAGTGTGTCCAAATGGTCCAAGTGAATGCAGTTGTGGTTTTCCACAACAATGACATTTTCCATGTTCTCATGTTTGGGTAGCTGCAAGATCTGTCAATTATGATACTGATGGACTTGTGAGCCCATATTTTACAAATGATGCTTATTTAAATGCATACATAACTGAATTTCGTGGTATTCCCGACAAGAGGTATTGGCCTCAATTTGATAGAACTAGAGGTATTTATCCCTTATTACCCCAAGGAAATGAAGGCACGCTGGAATACCAAAGAAAAAAAAGGCATTCAACTATGGATGTTGATCCAAATTAATGTCATAAGTGTGGCAGAAGGGACCATAATAGACGCACTTGTCCTAATGTAATATGATGTCTGGTCATGTAATGTTTCAATTTCAGTTTGTTCAAGTCATGTAATGTTTGCAATTTCAATTTACTCAAGTCATGTAATGTTTCCAATTTCAATTTGTTCAAGTCATGTAATGTTTGTATTTTCAGTTTGTTCAAGTCATGTAATGTTTGCAATTTCAATTTACTCAAGTCATGTAATGTTTGCAATTTCAATTTACTCAAGTCATGTAATGTTTGTAATTTCAATTTGTTCAAGGCATGCATTGTTTGCAATTTCAGTTTGTTCAAGTCATGTAATGTTTGAAATTTCAATTTAATATAATATTTGCACTTTTCATTTAATGTAATATTTGCACTTTTTGTAGATATGGCTCCTAGACAAGCATCCTTCCTACTCTCCCAGCACCACTTCATGTTGTCACAGTGACCTATTACTAACCCGGGTGTTTTGGAAAACATTTCTTTGGCTAGTTTTGGGCTTGTTCATAAGCTACAATGTTCTGACCGTATCCAAGCTTAATTGGTAAACTAGGGTTTACCTGGATGATTATATGCTTAATTGGATTGATCATTGTTAAATATAATTAATGATGATAATTCAATTATGATGTTTTAAACCTAATAACAACGTTAAGTGTTCTATTGTTTGAGAAATTAGGGTTTGATAAATATAAACCCTAGTTGGCTGAAATTAGGGTTTTGATGGTACATGAGTATGGAATTTGATCAAGATAGTAGTACGGTAAATAATTTATCATATTTTCTATGTAATTTGGATTTAGTTGAAATTTGGATATAATATGTATAACTCAATCATGCATTTCAGTGAAAAATTTTCAGAATTTTTGGATGTTCTTTGAAAGCCATTCTCGGTCGAGATATACTTCAACCGACTATGCTGACAAAATGTTGTTTAGTAATATATTGTTTGGTTTTTAATTATTTATAAGTAACTCCGAATGATCTAAAATTTTAATTTCAGATCTAAAACTCAATCATAAAAAACATGTAAAATTTTCATAATTTTTAGAGGATCTGTTAGCTATTCAGTAGACGAATTATAGTAACAATTGTATGATAGAAAATTCAGTTGAAATAAGAGAAAGTATAGTGAGGGGTCAATGTGCAATTGACCCAAGCAGCTCAATTGCTCTATATGGTCAACCTAACATACAAGGAGCTCTCATAATTCGTGATTCAGTCTAGAGAAATGAAATCCTAGAGAGAGAGGGAGAGTTAGGGTTTGAGAGGAGAAAGTGATGGAGATGTTGATCTAGGGTTTTGTGGTCCAAGGAAAGATGAAATCATGTAAGTTTAGCTTCTTTGGATATAGTTTCATGGCGAATCTTTTCTCAGATGTCAAGATTCCATCCCTCCCCTGATTGGATTCAAAATCATATCAAATCAAGTCCTTTTCTCACTCTTTCTCTCCTAATCTTCAATTCTAGGGTTTCCGAGTTGAAAGGAAGAAGAAAGTGGTGATTGCTAGGGTTTTGATATGGATTCTAGATTTTCAGATATGGGATATGTTTTTAAGATGTTTTACAGGTTAGGGTGAGTGGGTAAAAGAATATTTCAGCCAATTGTACTCAATTAGTTTATTTTAGTTGATAGTATCGATTTCTCCCTAGATGATAATATATGAAAATAACTGTTCTTGAATTCAGTCTATAGAATACTTCAATTCATGTTCCAACTATGATCTGAAAACGTTTATATGATGACATGGATATAGATATCCATGTATTTGAATATTACATAATTAAGAAGTTATTTGAGAATCTTCTAAAGATCTGAATTTTCAAGTTATTCAGGTGCTTGAAAAACTTTATAGCTAAAATTTGGATTTATGCTTATATGATCTTACTTATCATCCTAGTGCATATAATTATACATGTTTGATTTCTTTAATTTGATATATGGACAGATTTTTTTTTTTGATTTTCACAATACATATCCTGTGAATGGCAAGTAATCAAGGATGGAAACCCAATCTAGTATGCTTTTACAAGTATACATATATAATTTAGTAGTAAATGGCTGATTGAAATGATTCATGTGATATTGTGAGATTTTAGCTAAATATTATCTTATATGCATATATGCTTTGTTTATGAGATTCCTATTTTCTAACTCAAATACTTGTCATGAAATGCATATGTTGTTATGCTATTGCAAGTGGAGAGATATGACATGCCCTAGATAGGTATGTTATCGATGCCATGCATAAATGTTAGAAATGTTGAATGAGAATATTTATATTAGTAGACACGATATATGTTTGAATACATGAGAAGTGTTATATGTGCATGAGTAAGGAGAAACCCTAAGAAAGGGGTAAACAATATAGTAAGAGCATTCCAAGAATAATAAAATAATATACATAGGTTCCTTGAACACCGTAGATTCCCTACGGATGTCTGCACTGTAGGGAGGAAATGATCCACCCTGACAACGACTAGTATACGGGGATCGGAACGCACCCACGGAGCGTGCGGGGAGACGAAGACCTTGAGGAAGTCTCGTAAGAGAAGATAGGTTACCCAACATGAACTGGAGATCCCGGTGGTAACCCAGAGGTACCCATAGAGCGTACTAAGATGAGGCCCACAGAGCGTCTTAGACACTGCGCCTGTGTACTCAGCCTAGAAGGAGAGGTCCAGTTAAAGTCCAGCTATTTAGTCGCCTTAGTCAGACGTGACGGTTCGAGTCAAGAAGACCCAGATTCAATTCTAGGCTTAGCTTCTCGGGCTTTAAGCTAAGTCTTGTATGGTGAGATCGTAGTTCGCTATGAGTCTTCATATGTAGAGTACACTGCATATGATCAGGGCATAAGCTAAAATATGTTCATATAGGTTTAAAGAGTTTCTTATAAGTAAGAAGAGTTAAGTAAGATTTGATTTCAGTTTCACAACAGTTGTTCTTTAAATGTAATATTGAATATAGTGAGGATTGTATTTCCATACTTGTTTATTTCTAATGATGTAGACTTCAATGTTATTAGTAAGTTTTTGAATATCTAGTCTTTTAAATTTGAAATTTACTATCTTGTTTTATTTCAATTATCTAAGAATGATAAATGTCTGATTCAGTACTTTAGACTGCATTATTGTTTTACTCATTCACTGAGCGAGTAGGCTCACCCCTCTACTCAAAAATTTTAGGGAAACTGTGCGGATTGAAGATATCATTGCATCAGAGTATATCTGCCACAAGAGTTAAGTCTGAGTATAGTTAAGTTTAGTCGGTCCTTTTCACTCTAGGTCCTTGTAAAGAAATAAGAGAGAGTTGTAAATGATGATGTATAACATTATTCCTCTTTTAGCAATATGTGAATCAGCAAGTCTAATGTGTTTAAAAGTGTGAGAAACATAATGAATGTTTATACATGCATTTTTACTGTTGAAATCAGATTAGAGAAATCAATGTTTAGATTCTCTTGTAAAGTTAGTTTATGTGATTGCATGTGAGAAATAAAATGAAGAAAGAAATAAAAGAAAATGTTAAGGGTGATCTTTGTATTACGTTAAATCCTCGATTTATGCCCTAATCTCATGATTAGTGGTAATTGTGAGATCGAGGTGTAACAACTTGGTATCAGAGCTTAGGCTGAGTTGTCAGGGACCATTAAGTTAGTAAGTTAGAGTCATAAGTGTGGCTGATAGGAGATGTTATGATGTTAGCTCTGGGGATTTGAGTGTTTGGATATCCTGGCCCGATATCTGAGTACTTGGATCAACCAGTATCAAGCTACTCTGTCTATTCTTTCATGTATACCCTGGCCAGGTATACACTGGAAGGATGGGCTAGAGAGGAACCCTAGAAATATTATGGTTAGAAACAAGATAAGTAACATGAATTAAGAACATAAATATAAAATTAGATAGAACTTTCATTTCATATTGTTGTTTTATTGAAGATAAATATAAATGCTCTTATATGTTTGAATTCAGATATTCAATATTTTGAAATATAAATGGGTCTTTAAGATTTTTTGTACACTATGCAGTTGTAGCATTAATTGATTACATTCTTTGTATCAAGTAGACTAGAAATGATCTTTGAATGAGCTTTCCTAAGTGGATAAGTTTTCTTCCACACATTTGAGATGAATAGGAGTTGAGTAATCCTGAGTAGCTCTTGGCTTCAAGACTGTAGGTTTGGCCTGGTCCGACTAGCATGATGCATTACTGGGAATCTAATGACTCCTATTAATAACATAACAAGAGTAAATTCTGGATAGATTAGATCAAAAAATTCTAGTATGAATGTATATACTCTAAGATTTTGAAGTTTAAGGGAAAGACTGGGATAACTAAGAATGAGTTGAAACTGATATCTAAGATCCAGTTTTGGGTCCTCAGATAAGTAACCCTAATTTGAGGATAAAGGAAGAAGGAATACAAATTCAAAAAAATTCATTTATGAGGAATAGATCATATATTCGAGTAAAAAGTAGTTGTGTACTCCAAAACAAAGGGAAAATAGAAGAAAAGAATTAAGTACACAAAAGGTACATAGAAGTGAAGAATTTTCAGAAAAAATGAGGTAAAGAGAACTAAATAAATGTGTGAATTATAATACTAGGATAAGAAACTCATATGAAATAAAGACACATGATGAGTTTGATTAAGAAAAGAGGGTTACATGATATAATAGAGAGCATGTAATGTCTCATTATATTATGAACTCTAATATATTCATTGTTACTGCCTTTTTGGTTACAAAATCTCTATAAAGTAACAACCTAGTTTCCCTTGGATGTACTTAATAAGTTTCTTGACTTGAAATGAAACTAGTTTCTAAAGAACAACAAAGGTGATACTAAACAAATGAACAAATCATATATGAGAATGAGAAATATGGCCATATGATATAAGTACAAGCTAAAGGTAAATAAATGGAAGGTAGCATATGGTAAGAGGATGATGGAAATTAAATAAGGGTTCAAAACAAGAGGAAATAATGTAAGTTACAAAGAGATAAAGATTATGAGATGTGAGAGACTGTTAATAGTTCAGTCTCCTTAATGATAACTAATTAGATACAAATAATGAAGTAAGTGAATACTTGAAGATCAGAGATCTAAGTTTTAAAAAAAAATCACCTTCTCTTTTGTATCCTCCATAATGAGAGTAATGCGGGATGAAATGATAAGAGAATGGATTCAAATGATAGAGTTTGATAGGATTTCTTTCCTACGAAATTAAGGTGCTTGGCACCTAAGGTGAGTGTTTATCTCCCTCATAAGCTTTAAATTCATGTTGAAAGCCTAATTCTATCCGACCAAAATAATCAGGAACCTTTCTTATATTTGTATATGATTGGATATTGATTTGGAAAGATATTAGGGAACTAAACACTACTGGTTTTGATTGTTTCTCTTTGATTGGAACTTGATTAGTTCCTGATATTTTGATTGAGGATTCGTGGAAAATCATATGGATACATGACTATGCTATTTCATGTGAATGTTCCCTAAAATCAGCCCAATGGCTGATATGCTTGGAATTGAACTGACATGTATAGAATCATATTTGAATTATACTAGAATGTATTATGCAAGTATATTGTTGAATGTAAATGGAGTTTAATATGATATTTACATAAGGATCAGGATGAGGTGGTGATATCTCCTATTTAAGGGTCGTATCGAAAGATTGAATCAAATCAATTAATTATCCAATGTATACTTATGGTTGATGAATGCAATATGTGGAAATGGAAACTAGGGTATCCACGTGTGTGAATAGCCCGGATGAACCCCATGTGCATCATGATGGTATTACTTAATGATATGATTCTTATTAGATGTTATATTAAGAATGGCTTCACCAAAACCCTAAAAGTTTAGAATTAAGACGAGTATGACTGATAAAGTTAGAACTTATATATAATGTTGTCAATGTGATGAAATGCTAAATTGTAGGCATTAAATACTTCAAATGAGTATGATGAGTATTATTAATATGATCTAAGCCTAATGCATTTGTTTTAGTATGGCTTATTAAATGATGAGTGTCCCTCATATGAATGTGGGTCCTTTTATACAAGCAATATAAAAAAATGAATCGTGAAGGATGATTAGAGATTATGGTGTAAGAAGATTTAACCTAAATCATTCTTTTAGGATAAAGTGGGTAGTATAATAAAGAATGATCACTATAGATTATGGAATGGTGATGAAACCCAACAGAGTAAATTAAGAAAGTAACTATTTAGAAAAGGCCAAATAAGAGAATGGAAATGTAAGTGATAAAGGTAAGGAAGGCTTTAATAATCTTCCAGAGATAAAGTTTACATATAGAAATAAGGAAGCAAAATCATGTCACAACAAGATCATGTTATAGATATGGATCAAATTGTAGAATGTTTAGGTTCTATCAGTTCAAGGGATGTTATTAGTGATATAATCTTGAGTGTTGAAAGTATTATGAGATAAGATCCTAAAATTAGAAATGTGAGAAGTACATTAATAATGATAGTAACCCAAGGTCTATGGGTTGCAAATGATAAAGATAGATAAAAACACGGAAATGATTAAGAACGGAGGATAAGAAATAAAGTTTAAATGTATGAAGTGTGATCTGAATAAATTCTTACAGTGATTGGAAGAATGATGAATAAGCCATTCTTACTTCAAAAAGTTTAATGTTGAAGATGTTTACTCTATATGATCAAAATGAGAAAGATAAGTTTAAGTGGTAATGAATAAGAAGAGAAATTAGAGAAATAAATGACTCAACGTTGAAGCCAGTTTTTGAAGAAAAATACTAGAGTAAGTGAGACATAAAATCTCAGAAATTCAAGAAGAAACCTTGAATGTACTTTTCTTGCATGTTTATGTTTCGGGGACGAAACCTTTTAAAGGGGGGAAGAATTGTTATGACCGTATCCAAGCTAAATTGGTAAACTAGGATTTACCTCGATTATTATATGCTTAATTGGATTGATCATTGCTTAAATATAATTAATGATGATAATTCATTTATGATATTTTAAACCTAATAAGAATGTTAAGTGTTCTATTGTTTGGGAAATTAGGGTTTGAGAAATATAAACCCTAGTTGGCTGAAATTAGGGTTTTGATGGTACATGAGTATGGAATTTGATCAAGATAGTAGTACGGTAAATAATTTATCATATTTTCTATGTAATTTGGATTTAATTGAAATTTGGATATAATATGTATAACTCAATCGTGCATTTTAGTAAAAAATTTCAGAATTTTTGGATGTTCTTTGAAAGCCATTCTCAGTCAAGACATACTTCAACCGACCATGCTGACAAAATGTTGTTTAATAGTATATTGTTTGATTTTTAAATCAGAATGATCTAAAATTTTAACTGGAGATCTGAAACTCAATTATAAACAACATGTAATTTTTCATAATTTTTGGAGGATTTTTTAGCTATTCAGTAGATGAATTACAGTTTCAATTGTATGACAGAAAATTCAGCTGAAATAAGAGAAAGTATAGTGAGGGGTCAATGTGCAATTGACCCAAGCAGCTCAATTTCTCTATATGGTCAACCTAACACACAAGGATCTCTCATAATTCGTGATTCAATCTAGAGAAATGAAATCCTAGAGAGAGAGGGAGAGTTAGGGTTTGAGAGGAGAAAGTGATGGAGATGCCGATCTAGGGTTTTGCGGTCCGAGGAAAGATGAAATCATGTAAGTTTAGCTTCTTTGGATATAGTTTCATGGTGAATCTTCTCTCAGATGTCAAGATTCCGTCCCTCCCATGATTGGATTCGAAATCATGTCAAATCAAGTCCTTTTCATTCTCTTTCTCTCCTAATCTTCAATTCTAGGATTTATGAGTTGAAAGGAAGAAGAAAGTGGCGATTGCTAGGGTTTTGATATGGATTCGAGATTTTCAGATATGGGATACATTTTTAAGCTGTTTTATAGCTTAGGGTGAGTGGTTTAAAGAATATTTTAGTCAATTGTACTCAATTAGTTGATTTTAGTTGATATTCTCGATTTCTCCCTAGATGATAATATATGAAAATAACTATTCTTGAATTTAGTCTATAAAATACTTCAATTCATGTTCCAACTATGATCTGAACACGTTTATATGATGACATGGATATAGATATACATGTATTTGAATATTACAGAATTAAGAAGTTATTTGAGAATCTTCTGAAGATCTGAATTTTCAAGTTATTCGGGTGCTTGAACAACATTATAGCTGAAATTCAGATTTATGCTTATATGATATTACTTATGATCCTAGTGCATATAATTCTACATGTTTGATCTCTTTGATTTGATATATGGACAAATAGAGTTTCTAATTTTCACAATACATATCCTGTGAATAGCAAGTAATCAAGGATGGAAACCCAATCTAGTATGCTTTTACAAGTATACATATCTAATTTAGTAATAAATGGCTGATTGAAATGATTCATGTGATATTGTGGGATTTTAGCTGAATATTATCTTATATGCATATATGCTTTGTTTATGAGATTCAGATTTTCTAACTCAAATACTTGTCAGGAAATGCATATGTTGTTATGCTATTGCAAGTGGAGAGATGTGACATGCCCTAGATAGGTATGTTATTGATGCCATGCATAAATGTGAGAAATGTTGAGTGAGAATATTTATATTAGTAGACATGATATATGTTTGAATATATGAGAAGTGCTATATGTGCATGAGTAAGGAGAAACCCTAAGAAAGGGGTAAAAAATATAGTAAGAGCATTCCAAGAATACTAAAATAATAGACATAGGTGCCCTAAACATCGTAAATTCCCTACGGATGTCTGCACTGTAGGGAGGAAATGATCCACCCTGGCAACGACCAGTATACGGGGATCGGAATGCACCCACAAAGTGTGTGGGGAGATGAAGCCCTTGAGGAAGTCTCCTAAGAGAAGATAGGTTACCCAACATGAACCGGAGATCCCAGTGGTAACCTAGAGGTACCCACAGAGCGTACCAAGATGAGGCCCACAAAACGTCTCAGACCCTCCACCTGTGTACTCAACCTAGAAGGAGAGGTCCATTTAAAGGCCAGCTATTTAGCCGCCTTAGTCAGATGTGATGGTTTGAGTCAAGAAAACCCAGATTTAGTTCTAGGCTTAGCTTCCCAAGTTTTAAGCTAAGTCATGTACGGTGAGATCGTAGTTCACTATGAGTCTTCATATGTGGAGTACACTGCATATGATCAGGGCATAAGCTAAAATATGTTCATATAGGTTTAAAGAGTTTCTTATAAGTAAGAAGAGTTAAGTAAGATTTTATTTTAGTTTCACAATAGCTGTTCTTTAAATGTAATATTGAATATAGTGAGGATTGTATTTTCATACTTGTTTATTTCAAATGATGCAGACTTCAATGTTATTAGTAAGTTTTTGAATATATAGTCTTTTAAATTTGAAATTTACTATCTTGTTTTATTTCAATTATCCAAGAATGATAAATGTCTGATTCAGTATTTTAGACTACATTATTGTTTTACTCATTCACTGAGAGAGTAGGTTCACCCCTCTACTTAAAATTTTTAGGGAAACCGTGGGGATTGAATATATCATTGCATCAGAGTAGATCTGCCACAAGAGTTAAGTCTGAGTATAGTTAAGTTCAGTCGGTCCTTGTCACTCTAGGTCCATGTAAAGAAATAAGAGAGAGTTGTAAATGATGATGTATAACATTATTCCTCTTTTAGCAATATATATGAATCAACAAGTCTAATGTGTTTAAAAGTATGAGAAACATAATGAATGTTTATACATGCATTTTTACTGTTGAAATTAGATTAGAGAAATCAATGTTTAGATTCTCTTATAAAGTTAGCTTATGTGATTGCATGTGAGAAATAAAATGAAGAAAGAAAGAAATGAAAAAGTTAAGGGTGATCTTTGTATTACGTTAAATCCTCAATTTATGCCCTAATATCATGATTAGTGGTAATTGTGAGATTGGGGTGTAACATACAACCTATCCACCTTGACCCCAATTTAATCACAGTCTTAGTTAATTAGTGGGACAACTCTAGCAATACTTTTAGGTTTCCCCATTTTGAGATGAGTGTAACCCTTCAGGATGTTGCAGTTCTTTTAGGTCTTAGGATTGATGGCCCACCGGTTATAGCTTCATATCCTTTAGGCATAGATGAGGGGCAATTTTCTTCATGGTCTCACCTTTGTGAGAGTTTCTTAGGAGATGCACCAGATGGGATGTCTAAGGGGCATATCTCCTTGATATGGTTGTCTGAGACCTTTAGGGGGGTGGATTTCACCTTGGGAGATGAAGAACAACAAAGACAAATGAGGATAAGGTATACTAAAGCATATCTTCTATACTTTTTAGGTAGTAACCTTATTCCAGATAGTACCAGGGACAGAGTTCATGTACGGTACCTCTCGGTTGTGTCTGACTTTGCAAGTTGTAGCACTCTATCTTAGGGTGTTGCAACTCTTGCATACTTGTATAGGGAGTTGTACAAGGCTACCACCCATTCTAGGAAAATTACCCACTTGTCTGGTTGTGTATGTCTACTGCATATGTGGTGTTGGGAGAGGTTAGGAATTGGACGCACATGTTCACTGTTATGAACTGGGGGGAGTGGCCAAAAGATGTTCCCTTGGGTTATAGGTAAAGATTTACATAATTTATTTATAGATTTGTCCAAACATTTTGTAATGTTTATCTAAATTTAGTTTGTCAATTTAATAGGTGGCCTACATTTATTCAAAGGAGTGATACTATGATAGGATCGGTCTAGTTTTATGATTCATCATTTGACCAGATTTTTCCCTCTCAGGTATAAATTACTTACTTCTACTAACATGTTGTATGATATATGTTGTATTTTTATGCAATATCCTACATGGTGTATCTATTTGAATAACATGTATAGTTAACTCATTACACTGTTGATATTCTAGAGAGACTTCCAGCCTTGTGTCGAGAGGGTTGTGATATTTGGTTGGCATGAGTGCCTTTAGTGTGCTACACAGTAGTAGAGTGGCACTTCCCTGACAGAGTACTTGGACAATCCGGATTTGTTCAAGTACAACCTACTCTGGAGTTGCCACACCTTAGTAGGATATATGGGAGGGGTCATGCGGCTGAGGACTAGTTGCATCATTATAGGAGGGAGGTGCAACTGTGGAAGAACAGACGTGATATCTTAGTTCCCCCTCCACCAGCGGAGATAATCTTTAGTCCACATGTGCACTACACATGGTATCATCCCCAGTACGTACTGCCCCCTCCAGCTCAGCCTCTGACCACATAATACCCACAAAGTTATCGTCAACAACAATTTGTGAGTATCATTAGTATTTCTTTTACAAATTGTTATTATTTATCTTTATTATTTGTAATGTATGTAATTGTTCTTTATTATTTGTACATACTTTGTTTGAACAAGTGGAATCACATGTGCGGATCTGAGCGGCTTTACAGCATGCCCCTGCACAGATCAGACATATCAGAGATGACATCTATGGCATCTAGGAGACTTACTTTGACGGTCTTCTTGACTGTGCTCGCATGTATGATCCCATACCCACTCATACCACAGCCCCTGAGCCCACTGCTACTCGTACTCCTACTGCTACTCCTACTCCTACTCTTATGCTTACTGCTCTTGAGCCCACTCCCACTTCTTAGTTCATGGGATGGGGACCGACATGCTCATACTATACAAGAGTTGCACTACTACAGAAATGGCTTATAACGTCACATTTAGAGGCGTTGGTTGTATACAATAAACCGACGCATAAACCCTACAACGTCGGCTGAATACACAAACCGACATCTATATGTGAAGACCGGCCAGACACATGTATCATTTTCTATTTAGCGTCAGTTAAGCAATAAGAGACCGACGCTTAAAATCGCCCACCAAATCCAATTTTTCCAGTGCAAAAAATTACCTCCAAAATTTCACATACGGCATCGGTAGTTTACCAAATAACCGACAAGTAAAGATTTTTCACGAGACAGAAATCGAACCCACTTTTGTCGTCAGTTTTCTTGAAATAACTGACGCCGATGTATTTTCACACACAGTACCCACAAAAATTTTTAGGGTTTGGGTTTCCCAATTGGCGTCGGTTTTGTATGGTGATTGATGCTTTTGGAACTTAGGTGTCAGTTTCTTAAACAACTGCCGCCGCCTACTGGTGTGCTCAACACCGCTGCCTACCCATGTGCTCAATGCCGCCGCCCACACTGCCTGCTCAACACCGCCACCTACCTGCGTGCTCAACGCCGCCAGATATTATCGGTAAGTTTTCCCTCATTTCTAGTTCTTGTGCTTGGGGTTGCCTGCAGTAGCAAGTGGCGACTTGTTATCTAGGGTGGAGGGTATTTTGGCGGTTGGAAGTGCAGGTGGGCGGGGGTGATGGGGGTTTTGGCTGTGGCAGGTGTAATGTGCTTCTCTACAAAACATATAAAAACTAATTGTATGTATCTAATTATATACTTACTGCATTAATCATATTACTGTATTTATGTACAATACTTCTACATACCTCTTTATTCTTTGCAGAAGTTAGAGTAACTCTTTGATTCATACATACAATTATAATCTAGTTAGTTATTAGCCGTTATGCTAATTAATTACGACTTTTATAGATAAATAGTATAACCGTTGCTAATTATTACTAGCTATTGATGTGCTATAGTTATGAATTTACATATTTACTGTTCGTGTATTGTCGCACTAAGTTAGTAACTACTTTATTAGTACTTAATTACTTGTTATACTTATATATGTTATGTTACTTTATATCAATTTACTTCATATGTGTTCATCTATTCTCCATTACTTGGTATATGAATATGTAGTGATATATTATATCCTCCTATATAATTTGGTAATCTAACTCCTCTCGAATAATTATTAATTCATTAATCACCCTAGGTATCTAATATTATGAATCACATAACCTAGAATCTAATTATAATTTTGGGTTCTTCATAGTCCAATGAACTTAATTAATTAGATTTTATTAATTATGCATGAATGAATTTAATTAATTAATAGTGCTTTCTTTATTTCTTTTTGATGTTGATGATGATGATGCTCCAGTCGCCACCACCGGCCACCGCCTGCACCTCCTATGCTTCACCTCCAGCGCCGACCACCTTCAGCTCCAGCCCGGCCACCTCCACCTCCGGCCGCCTCCACCACAGCCTTCTCGATCCACCAGCATGGTGAGTATTTAATTAATATGTACTAGATTTGAACTCAGGATTAATGATGCCACCATATAGTTGATTACAATTTAATAATTAGGGTTAATGATGCATTAATGAACATAATTAATTAGATTTGTACTTAGTTTCTCTAAGATTGTATAGTTGATTAATATTGATTAATCATGGTTAATTATGCATGAATGAATTTAATTAATTGATAGTGCTTTATTTCTTTATTTATTTCTTTCTTTCTGATGATGATGATGATGATGATGATGATGATGCCGATGATGACGGCGATGATGACGACGACAATGAGGATGATGATGATGATGATGATGATGCTCCAGTCTCTGACACTGGCCACCGCCTACACCTCCTCTGCTTCACCTCCATCTCGACCACCTCCACCTCTGGCTGCCGCCACCAAAGCATTCTCGATCCACTAGTGTGGTGAGTGGTTAATTAATCCGTACTAGATTTGAAACTTAGGATTGATTATGCCACCATATAGTTGATTACTATTGAATAATTAGGATTAATGATGCATTAATGAACTTAATTAATTCGATTTGTACTTAGTTTCTCTAGGATTGTGTAGTTGATTAATATTGATTAATCATGGTTACACTATTTTAGCAAAACAATTAACAACTAAGAACTAAGTTGTAACATCCCTGACCTGGGTTATAACCTAACCCTAGAAGTTTTGCCTAAACATGTAATTATATACTTGTGAATACTCCCTGGCATGTAATTAAGTTCCTCAGGAACATATACTTTCAATTTTTGCTCCATTATAAACAAAGTTGTAGCATTGTTTTATAATGCAGGGACCTATGTGCAAATTACCCAGTTAAAGGGGTTAACTTGCAATGTTCACAGGTTAAGATGTTCTTTTGATAATAATACATCATATGAGTGAATATGATGAGGTATGATGGATTTCCCAAGCTTGGGCATCAAGATGCAGCTTGTGGAATGATCCTTGTGCTTAAAAACCCTAATTTGGAGTAAAGTGCAATTTACCCAAATTGAGGGGTGCAACTTGTAAAATACACCATCTAGAACATATTTTATGACTCTTGTCATCATTTATAGTAGAAATGGTGAAAGGGACACATCAATGAATAATCAGATAAGAAAGATGATCCTTGTGGTAAAAATCACCTAATATGGGTATGGAGACCTTTCATGTATGTACCCTAGTTGTAGATTGGCTTTCTTCACCCTTACATCTTGAGATTTCATGAGCTTTGCATAAGTTTAGATGAGATTGTACGTGCCCTTGAATAAGGAGGGACTTGGATGAGAATTCCAAGTTCTAGAGGTCCTTATGGTGTAAAATAGCCTAAAGTATATAAGCTAGAATCCTTGCAAACCAACCAAACGTATCACTTCTTCTCTTCTTTCTCAAAATGGCTAAGGCAAAGCTCTGGAGCTCAGGGAGACTACCAAGTAGTTCCAAGGTGAGTAGGAACCATCTTCTAGTTCGAATTCATGGAGGAATTCTTCTTAAAAGGTTGGTTCTATGGTTAACTCACTTAGGTTCTTTGTTCTAGCCGACCATCTCCATATTTTCCTTGGAGAATCACCTATGGCCGAGTTGTGGATCTCAAGACACCATTAAATGCTTGAAGCTTGGAATCTTGGAGCTCTAGGAACAACGTTCTAAGGCGGGTTTTATAATTCTAAACTCTTTGCTTTATATGCATGCTTTTGTTCTTGCAATTTCAAGTTTTAGTTCTTCTTCTACCTCCCTTCTTCCTTGCATTTTTGCAAGCAAAACGGTGGAATAACTGACCTTGACAGAGGTTGAAGATGATGGGCGTGGATTCCTAGGTTACTTTATCAAATGACCTTGGACCCTTTTGGTCCAAACGGTTGCAAACCGTTTAAGGTCAAACAGTTTCAAACCGTTTGATCTCAAACGACCTTGCAAGACCGTTTGGATTGAAATGGTCTCAAGACCATTTGATAGGGTTGACCAAGGGACGATCGTTTGAGGTTCTGTTGGTAATATATTGAATTTCATTCCTGCAAAGAATCAAAGTTTAATTCTTAACCAATTGAGAGTTGAAGGTACTTCAACATCCTAACCCTAATCGGGTTGAAATTGTTGTTTTTAAGTATAGATCTTGTTGAGTTTTGGGTTGAAGGACCCAAACGGTCTCAAGACCATTTAGGGATTCATCCAAACGGTCTTAAGACCATTTGGTGACAACCCAAGACCGTTTGAAGGTCTAGGGTTGAGCTGATTTGATGGATTGAGGGTCCAATTGCAATAAGTTGATGAATTGATAAAATTGCTGATTTTAGACCTAATTAGGGTTCAACCCTTATCCAACCGACTTGGTTTTTGGTCAAACTTTGGGAAAACGGTCTCAAGACCGTTTGGAGGTCATCCAAACGACCTCAAGACCATTTGGTCCAAGTTTGAGCCCAATTGGAGGTCAATTGATATGTTCAACCTTGATTTGATTCACCTTGTTGAACATTGATGATTATCCGATTGAAACCCTAATTGAGATGGACTTAACCCTAATTGACTTTCAATTGAGGGTTAATTTGGTGTCCAATTGATTGAGTCTCATCCTAATTGACTCAATTTATAAGTGGCTAACATGGCTTTGGCCAATTGAGGACTTCAACATACATCACCATAACCGATTGTAACTTTTGAACCATGTTGGAGGTCCAAACGGTTTGAGCCCAGACCGTTTGGATCCAAACGGTCTCAAGACCCCTTGAGGCCAAACGGTCTCAAGACCGTTTGGGCTCAAACGATCTCAAGGTCATTTGGACCAATCAATCTCAAGACAATTTGATCAAACGGTTTCAAATCGCATAAGCCCAAACGGTTTGGAAGTCAAACTTTCCAAACGGTCAACGCACCCAAACGGTTTGGGAAAATGACCTTGAGGTCATGCGGTCTTGGAGTCAAACTTAGCAAACGGTCAACGTAGCCAAACGGTTTCAAACCGTTTGGTGGTTGAAGGTTGAAACCGTTTGGAGGTTTTCAATGTTGTTTATACTTAATCACTTGAAGATGTAATTGGTTCAATAATAGTTTGATCTAAACCCTAATGGTAACCTAGGACATTAAGGGACTAAGTAACTAATGAATTGACCCATGATGGTGATCAATAGGGTAATTTACCAAAATACCCTTGAGGGGTTCAATTGAGTAATACCTTGTTCTAATCAAACCCTAATCACTTGATAGTGATGTTTTGGCTTATGCTAGTCAATGAGGACTTAGCCCAACCTAATCTAGAGTGGTGTAATCACCATCTATTAGTAAGAGGAGAGAGAAAGTATCATAAGAGAGAGAAAGTACCCTTTTATGGTAGAAACTCAAGTAAAGTACCTTCAATACACATGAATGTGCATGATTAGGGTATGATTCACCTGTGTGAGATCATGGAAACCCTAATTATGATAATTGATGAATCTTAATCTTATTTGAAGGCTTTAAATGATGATGTTTCTCATACATGATGATGTTATGAGTTCAATTCACCATGAGTTGAATAGTAAACCCTAATTCCAGGGTGATGACACGTAATGTGAATAGTAAACCCTAATTGATGAAAATTGGGGAACTTGACTTTTCTAAGAGCTTGAAAGTATAACTTCTAGAATGAATTGTTTACTGTTATCAGTTAAATCAACCATGCAGGTTGTCATGAGATGATGATCATATCCAGGTATGGATTATGATACTATATTCATTGAAAGCATGCCTTAGCTTTATGAATAGTAAAATATCCTGATGCCTTGTTAGTGGCATCTAATGAGATTTATGGGCTGTGAGAGCCATGAGTATCATCAAGGTCATGCTTAACAGATGACTTGTGATGTGATGATTGAGATATGATAATTGATGTGAGTTAGACTTGTTACATTTAGTATTTTGTTTTCATAGCTGCCATGCTAGTGATTAAATGTTTGAGAACATGTATGATGTTAAAAGAATACTAAAATGTACCTAACTAATCAAGTATAATCATACCATGCAAAGCCCTGATCATAGATCCATCATTGTCAGAAAGCAATATGATGGTGAAACGGGTTTTCCCAAGGGAACTCCTGGATCACATACTTTTGAGTATGTGGGGGAAATGGATGCGTAAATCCTTACATCCTAGTGTAGGAATTGATGTAGATGTTTCTTAATCCATCAACCCTTCACTACATGCTGTAACATCCGTGGAAACACAAACACCGCATCGATCAGAGGTAAATAAGAAACCTCTCGATGACGAAGAGAGTACAGAATGCCACTGTAACTCTAAAAATAGCGAAGTACCAGATTACCCTGGTAAGCTATAGTAGCAGAGACACAGAATGTCCTGCAAGTTATCCTCACTCTGACTGAGGAAGATGAGGTCGTAAGAATCCAACTCTTTTGATGACCTAGGTATGATATCGATGCGACTTAACAAAGTGATCGATTGGAGTATGAGCGGTATACCTCATCTCCGCAGGGCATAATAATGTTTGAAAAACATAATCAACAGCGTAGTATATCTGTTAGGATTAACTACGAGTTACTTGATTTATGTTACACTGTGTAGTACACATATTCTTATTATTTCTTAAATGATGAACATATGTTTATTATCAAACTGTTGTTGAATACTTTGAAAGCTTTTACTGCTTAAGTTATTCTTTGAATTGTTATATAAAGCTTCTAGTGGAGAGTTATAACTCTCACTGGGACAATTATCTAAAATTGTCTCACCCCGTAGACTTCAACTTTTTAGGTGGTCGTCGAAGACGAAGAAACCAGCCTACAGGTGACCAATCCCAGCAGCAGCAGCACCAGGAGCAGCAGTGAATCTCAGGTGGAGATACTGACTGCTTAGTCATGTTGTTAGATAGTCATATGCCGTCTCTGTACTCTCAGGTCCTAGAAGATATTGGTCTGAGATTTTGTTTTAACTCTTGAGATTTTGTATCATGATGTGTATAATTACTCAAGAAGTAATTATCAGAGATGTAAACAGTTTAAATCCTTTTTCTATGGAAGAGGTTTGTGGTTTCAAGCTCTTATCTCAAAAAGTTTTAATTTCCCGTGATTTTTGTCTTCCGCTGTTAATCGAATGCTTATGCTAAGTTTAACTCGTGTTTATATCATGGTTTGGAGATCGGAGCCCACAATTAAGTGGTATCAGAGCTCTAGGTTCGCCGAGTCTACAGAGACATAGGACTTAGGATGTTGAGTCTATCTTTAGTGTTCCTTCCTTATCTAATAGAATCTTCTGCTCCTTAGGAGAAGAAGATATATAAGGATGTCTAAGCCACATGAAGAGCACGTGGCAGATAGAGCAACCCATACCTGAGCAACCCGGGGAGCCACCTCAGTTCGACCCAGTCGACATGGGTAACCCATCTGTGCAAACGATGTTTGGGCAGTTTATGACTGCCATGACGTACATTACCGACATGATGCTTGTGCCTGCACCCAGGGCACCTGTCCAGCCAGAAGGTCAAGGTATCGGGAAGACGTTCGAGCGACTTCGTCGTGCCGGAGCTACCGAGTACTTTGGGACTACCGACCTCACAGATGTTGATCTGTGGTTAACAGAGTTGGAGAAGGCTTTTAGGATTCTCCACATCCCTGAATTTGAGAAGGTCAGACACGTTATCTATCTTCTCAAAGGAAGCGTTGGTCACTGGTGGACAATGGAAGAGCAGAAGAGACCTGGAATGGAGATCTCGTGGGAAGATTTTCGGCGGGAATTTGTTCATAGATATTTTCCAAAGACCTTCCTAGACGAGAAGATCTCTCAGTTTGAGAGACTGAGGCAGGGCATGATGAACATTAGCGAGTATGAAGCTAAGTTCATGGAGTTGTTGCGATTCTGTCCGCACATGGCTGCCACAGAAGAAGAAAGGATTAGAAGGTTCGAGAAGGGTTTGAATGCTGACATGACTACCCCTGTGTCTGCCTTAGAAAACCGAGAGAGATTCTCTACCTTTGTTGAGTCAGTCCGAAGGATAGAGAGATCTGTGGTTGAGAAGAGGCAAACTCAGAAAAGATATCCACAGTTCCAGGGTTCTTCATCTAGGGACTTTAAGAAGCCTAGATTCTCTGCACCTAATCCTCCACCAACTAGATCTAGTTCTCAGACTTAGTGGTCTCCAAGTAGAGATAGAGGATGAGGACAACCACCTCAGGAGACTCAGAGTTCTGCATCAATGTCAGTTACTGGACCACCAAGACCACAACAACTGGAGAGAAGTTGCTACAACTGTGGTAAGGTGGGGCATTTGATGAAGGACTGCCAATCTAAGCCTGTCAGTGTGACACATCCTCTGAGACAAGGTCAGCAGGGATCACAGAGAAGGCAATCTCAAGGAGCAGCTCGAGGACATGGGCAAGCATCTCAAGCTGGATCATCAGCACCACCTCAACACCAGGCGACAGCGAGGTTCTATGCTATGAACCCACCAGAAGTAGTGGTCGATCCACGGGTAGTGGCAGATCAGATGGAACTTTTATTTTCTGATATGTCTAAATCCTGTGTAGTATCTGTTGTGATTGACCCGGGTGCTACACACTCTTTCATCACTCGAAGAGTGATTCGCAACTGCAATATGACTGTCAGTCATAGGGCAGATAGTTTGTTGTTGGAGACTCCGTTGAGTGGGTCTGCCATTTTGCAGGAGGTATGCTCTCCCTGCATCCTCTTCTTTTCTGATCACCGCATTCAAGTGGATCTTTTACCACTTGACATGTAAGGATTTGATATAATCCTTGGGATGGATACCTTGGAAAGGTATCGAGTTGTCTTGGATTGTGAGTCCAAGTTGGTTGTGTTTGCTAATGAAAACAACACATGGATCTTTCAAGGAGAAAGAAAGATTCTGCCCACCTGTCTTGTATCAGCTATGGTTGTTGATAAGCTGATGAGGCAAGGATGTTATGCATTCTTGGCCCATGTGGTAGATATTACCAAAGAGAGCCCCAACCCTACTGAAGTTCCTATAGTCAGGGAATTCGAGGATGTGTTTCCTGATGAACTTCCTGGTATACCACCACCTCGGGAGATTGATTTTGAAATCAATTTGGTCCCAGATACAAAACCTATAGCCCAGACTCCTTATAGGATGGAGCCTGCCGAGATGGCAGAACTCAAGAAACAGCTTCAGGAGCTACTTGAGAAAGGTTTTATCCAACCGAGTACTTCACCTTGGGGTGCTCCGGTTTTGTTTGTTAAAAAGAAAGATGGGTCGATGCGGTTGTGCATTGACTACAGACAACTCAATAAAGTAACAATAAAGAATAAGTACCCTTTGTCGATGATTGATGATCTTTTTGACCAGTTGCGTGGTGCAACAGTCTTCTCAAAGATAGACTTAAGGTCTGGATATCATCAACTCCGCATTAAGGACAGTGACATATCCAAGTCTGCCTTTAGGACAAGATATGGTCACTATGAGTTCACGGTTATGTCGTTTGGACTAACCAATGCACCTGCTGCATTCATGGAACTCATAAATTGAGTCTTTCAACCCTTCCTTGATCAGTGTATTGTCGTCTTCATAGATGACATTCTGATTTATAGTAAGGATGCTCAGCAGCATGAGCAGCATCTTCGCCAAGCTTTAACCTTGCTAAGAGAACATAAGCTTTACGCTAAGTTTAGCAAGTGTGAGTTCTGGTTACCTGAAGTGTCTTTTCTTGGACATGTGGTATCTGCCTCGGGAATTCGAGTTGACCCTAAAAAGGCAGAATCTGTTCTACAATGGGAACAACCAAAGACACCGATGGAGATTAGAAGTTTCTTGGGATTAGCTGGTTATTACCGAAGGTTTATTAAGAATTTCAGTTCTATAGCCTTACCCTTGACCAAGTTAACCCGGAAAGATGATCCTTTTGCCTGGAGTGATAAGTGTCAACAGTCTTTTCAGCTGTTGAAGGAGAGGTTGACAAGTGCACCTGTGCTTGTGCTACCTGAGCAAGGAAAAGGATATGTAGTCTTTTGTGATGCCTCCAAGAATGGACTTGGATGTGTGTTGATGCAGGATAAACAAGTGATTTCTTTTGCTTCCCGACAGCTTAAGAAACACGAGGAGAATTATCCGACACACGATCTGGAATTAGCTGTTGTGGTTCATGCCTTGAAAATCTGGAGACAGTATCTTTACGGAGAAACCTTCCAGATTTTCACAGACCATAAGAACCTTAAGTATATCTTCTCTCAGCATGAGCTTAACATGAGGCAACGTCGCTGGATGGAGTTAATCAAGGACTACGACTGTACAATTGATTACCATCTGGGCAAGGCCAATGTGGTTGCAGATGCCTTGAGTAGGAAATCAGCAACATCAACCATGGATAGAGCACAACTAAGTTCATTAGTATGCTCTAGGAGAGATATGCTTATCTCTTTAAGGCAAGACAATGTGCAGTTGAAGGTGTCATTGTTAGCTGGTTTGTTAGCTGAGATGCACATCAAACCTATCCTCAGAGAGCAGATAAAGGAGGCACAACAAGTTGATGTTGCAGTTCAGCAGATCAGATCTGAGTTTGGTAATAAGAAGCGAGAAGGTTTTCATGATTCAGATGACCAAGTGGCATGCTATCATGGGAGAATGATAGTGCCTGATGTGGATAACCTGAGAAAGCTAGTTCTGGAGGAAGCTCATTCTTCGATGTATACTATGCATCCAGGGAGAACCAAGATGTATCGAAACTTGAAAGATATGTACTGGTGGCCCGGGATGAAGAAGGATGTAGCTGAGTTTGTTCTAAGGTGTCCTGTGTGTCAGCAGGTTAAGGCTGAGCACCAGAAACCTACAGGAACAATGCAAATCTTACCCATACCACAGTGGAAGTGGGACCATGTGACCATGGACTTTGTTGTTGGCCTACCCAGGACAAGCAAAGGACATGATTCCATTTGGGTAGTGGTTGATAGGTTGACAAAGACAGCGCATTTCTTACCTGTCAAAACAACCTATTCTGCTGAAAGGTTATCACAGTTGTATGTTCAAGAGATAGTGTGTTTGCACGGAGTTCCTGTCACTATAGTTTCTGACAGAGGTCCCCAATTTACAAGTCGTTTTTGGGAGCAGTTACACAGAGCCTTAGGCACCAAGTTAAGGTGTAGTACATCCTTTCACCCACAGACTGATGGACAGTCAGAAAGGACTATACAGACCTTGGAAGACCTGTTGAGAGCATGTGTTCTCCAGTTTACAGGAAGTTGGGATCTACACCTGAGCTTGATAGAGTTTTCCTATAACAATAGCTATCAGCATAGTATTGATATGGCACCATATGAAGCCTTGTATGGTAGACGTTGTAGATCACCCTTGTGTTGGTATGAGACTGGTGAACATCAATTGTTAGGTCCTGATCTTGTGCAGCAAACTACAGAGAAGATCAAAGTCATACAACAGCTTTAGACTGCACAGGATAGGCAGAAGTCTTATGCCGACAGACGTCGTAGACCTTTAGAGTTCCAGGTTGGAGACAGAGTGTATCTCAAGGTCTCACCTTGGAAAGGAGTCCTTCGTTTTGGAAGGAAAGGGAAGTTAGCTCCTAGATTTATGGGGCCTTATCCAATCTTAGAGCGAGTTGGAAAGGTAGCCTATAAACTAGAGTTACCTCAGGAGTTGCAGAAGTTACACCCTGTGTTTCACATTTCTATATTGAGGAAATGTCACCCAGACACCGAGTCAGTTCTACAACCTATGGAAGTAGAATTGAATGAAGATATAACTTATGAGGAAGGACCAGTGTCAATCCTTGATAACAGAATTAAAAAGTTAAAGAAGAAAGATATAAGCCTTGTGAAAGTCCTCTGGAACCACCGTGGTATTGAAGAAGCCACTTGGGAGCTAGAGGATGAGATGAGAAGGAAATACCCTGCTCTTTTCTCTTAATATGTTTGATCGATTTCGGGGACAAAATCCTTGTAAGGGGTGGATAATTTGTAGCATCCCTGACCTGGGTTATAACCTAACCCTAGAAGTTTTGCCTAAACATGTAATTATATACTTGCGAATACTCCTTGGCATGTAATTAAGTTCCTTAGTAACATATACTTTCAATTTTTGTTCCATTATAAACAAAGTTGTAGCATTGTTTTGTAATGCAGGGGCCTATGTGCAAATTACCCAGTTAAAGGGGTTAACTTGCAATGTTCACAGGTTAAGATGTTCTTTTGATAATAAGACATCATATGAGTGAATATGATGAGGTATGATGGATTTCCCAAGCTTGGGCATCAAGATGCAACTTGTGGAATGATCCTTGTGCTTAAAACCCCTAATTTGGAGTAAAGTGCAATTTACCCAAATTGAGGGGTGCAACTTGTAAAATACACCATCTAGAACATCTTTTATGACTCTTGTCATCATTTAGAGTAGAAATGGTGAAAGGGACACATCAATGAATAATCAGATAAGAAAGATGATCCTTGTGGTAAAAATCACCTAATATGGGTATGGAGACCTTTCATGTATGTACCCTAGTTGTAGATTGGCTTTCTTCACCCTTAGATCTTGAGATTTCATGAGATTTGCATAAGTTTAGATGAGCTTGGACGTGCCCTTGAATAAGGAGGGACTTGGATGAGAATTTCAAGTTCTAGAGGTCCTTATGGTGTAAAATAGCCTAAAGTATATAAGCTAGAATCCTTGCAAACCAACCAAACGTATCACTTCTTCTCTTCATTTCTCTTCTTTCTCAAAATGGATAAGGCAAAGCTCTGGAGCTCAGGGAGACGACCAAGTAGTTCCAAGGTGAGTAGGAACCATCTTCTAGTTCGAATTCATGGAGGAATTCTTCTTAAAAGGTTGGTTCTATGGTTAACTCACTTAGGTTCTTTGTTCTAGCCGACCATCTCCATCTTTTCCTTGGAGAATCACCTATGGCCGAGTTGTGGAGATCAAGACACCATTAGAGGCTTGAAGCTTGGAAGCTTGGAGCTCTAGGAACAACATTCTAAGGCGGGTTTTATAATTCTAAACTCTTTGCTTTATATGCATGCTTTTGTTTTTGCAATTTCAAGTTTTAGTTCTTCTTCTACCTCCCTTCTTCCTTGCATTTTTGCAAGCAAAACGGTGGAATAACCGACCTTGATAGAGGTTGAAGATGATGGGCATGGATTCCTAGGTTACTTTATCAAACGACCTTGGACCCTTTTGGTCCAAACGGTTGCAAACCATTTAAGGTCAAACGGTTTCAAACTGTTTGATCTCAAACGACCTTGCAAGACCGTTTGGATTGAAACGGTCTCAAGACCATTTGATAGGGTTGACCAAGGGAGGACCGTTTGAGGGTCTGTTGGTAATATATTGAATTTCATTCCTGCAAAGAATCAAAGTTTAATTCTTAACCAATTGAGAGTTGAAGGTACTTCAACATCCTAACCCTAATAGGGTTGAAATTGCTATTTTTAAGTATAGATCTTGTTGAGTTTTGGGTTGAAGAACCCAAACGGTCTCAAGACCATTTGGGAATTCATCCAAACGGTCTTAAGACCGTTTGGTGACAACCCAAGACCGTTTGAAGGTCTAGGGTTGAGCTGATTTGATGGATTGAGGGTCCAATTGCAATAAGTTGATGAATTGATAAAATTGCTGATTTTAGACCTAATTAGGGTTCAACCCTTATCCAACCGACTTGGTTTTTGGTCAAACGTTGGGAAAATGGTATCAAGACCATTTGGAGGTCATCCAAATGACCTCAAGATCGTTTGGTCCAAGTTTGAGCCCAATTGGAGGTCAATTGATATGTTCAACCTTGATTTGATTCACCTTGTTGAACATTGATGATTATCTGATTGAAACCCTAATTGAGATGGACTTAACCCTAATTGACTTTCAATTGAGGGTTAATTTGGTGTCCAATTGATTGAGGCTCATCCTAATTGACTCAATTTATAAGTGGCTAACATGGCTTTGGCCAATTGAGGACTTCAACATACATCACCATAATCGATTGTAGCTTTTGAACCATGTTGGAGGTCCAAACGGTTTGAGCCCAGACCGTTTGGATCCAAACGGTCTCAAGACTGCTTGAGGCCAAACGGTCTAAAGACCGTTTGGGCTTAAACGATCTCAAGGTCGTTTGGACCAATCGATCTCAAGACAATTTGATCAAACGGTTTCAAACCGCATAAGCCCAAACGATTTGGAAGTCAAACTTTCCAAACGGTCAACGCACCCAAACGGTTTGGGCAAATGACCTTGAGGTCATGCGGTCTTGGAGTCAAACTTAGCAAACGGTCAACGTACCCAAACGGTTTCAAACCGTTTGGTGGTTGAAGGTTGAAACCGTTTGGAGGTTTTCAATGTTGTTTATACTTAATCACTTGAAGATGTAATTGGTTCAATAATGGTTTGATCTAAACCCTAATGGTAACCTAGGACATTAAGGGACTAAGTAACTAATGAATTGACCTATGATGGTGATCAATAGGGTAATTTACCAAAATACCCTTGAGGGTTTCAATTGAGTAATACCTTGTTCTAATCAAACCCTAATCACTTGATAGTGATGTTTTGGCTTATGCTAATCAATGAGGACTTAGCCCAACCTAATCTAGAGTAGTGTAATCACCATCTATTAGTAAGAGGAGAGAGAAAGTATCATAAGAGAGATAAAGTACCCTTTTATGGTGGAAACTCAAGTAAAGTACCTTCAATACACATGAATGTGCATGATTAGGGTATGATTCACCTGTGTGAGATCATGGAAACCCTAATTATGATAATTGATGAATCTTAATCTTATATGAAGGCTTTAAATGATGATGTTTCTCATACATGATGATGTTATGAGTTCAATTCACCATGAGGTGAATAGTAAACCCCAATTCCAGGGTGATGACACGTAATGTGAATAGTAAACCCTAATTGATGAAAATTGGGGAACTTGACTCTTCTAAGAGCTTGAAAGTATAACTTCTAGAATGAATTGTTTATTGTTATCAGTTAAATTAACCATGTAGGTTGTCATGAGATGATGATCATATCCAGGTATGGATTATGATACTATATTCATTGAAAGCATGCCTTAGCTTTATGAATAGTAAAATATCCTGATGCCTTGTTAGTGGCATCTAATGAGATTTATGGGCTGTGAGAGCCATGAGTATCATCAAGGTCATGCTTAACAGATGACGTGTGATGTGATGATTGAGATATGATAATTGATGTGAGTTAGACTTGTTACATTTAGTATTTTGTTTTCATAGCTGCCATGCTAGTGATAAAATGTTTGAGAACATGTATGATGTCAAAAGAATACTGAAATGTACCTAACTAATCAAGTATAATCATACCATGCAAAGCCCTGATCATAGATCCATCATTTTCAGAAAGCAATATGATGGTGAAACGGGTTTTCCCAAGGGAACTCCTGGATCACATACTTTTGAGTATGTGGGGGAAATGGATGCGTAAATCCTTACATCCTAGTGTAGGAATTGATGTAGATGTTTCTTAATCCATCAACCCTTCACTACATGCTGTAACATCCATGGAAACACAAACACTACATCAATCAGAGGTAAATAAGAAACCTCTTGATGACGAAGAGAGTACAGAACGCCACTGTAACTCGAAAAATAGCGAAGTACCAGATTACCCTGGTAAGCTATAGTAGCAGAGACACAGAATGTCCTGCAAGTTATCCTCACTCTGACTGAGGAAGATGAGGTCATAAGAATCCAGCTCTTTTGATGACCTAGGTATGATATCGATGCGACTTAACAAAGTGATCGATTGGAGTATGAGCGGTATACCTCATCTCCGTAGGGCATAATAATGTTTGAAAAACATAATCAACAGTGTAGTATATCTGTTAGGATTAACTACGAGTTACTTGATTGATGTTACACTGTGTAGTACACATATTCTTATTATTTCTTAAATGATGAACCTCTGTTTATTATCAAACTGTTGTTGAATACTTTGAAAGCTTTTACTGCTTAAGTTATTCTTTGAATTGTTATATAAAGCTTCTAGTGGAGAGTTATAACTCTCGCTGGGACAATTATTTAAAATTGTCTCACCCCGTAGACTTCAACTTTTTAGGTGGTCGTCGAAGACGAAGAAACCAGCCTACAGGTGACCAATCCCAGTAGCAGCGGCACCAGGAGCAGCAGTGAATCTCAGGTGGAGATACTGACTGCTGAGTCATGTTGTTAGATAGTCCTATGCCGTCTCTGTACTCTCAGGTCCTAGAAGATATTGGTTTGAGATTTTGTTTTAACTCTTGAGATTTTGTATCATGATGTGTATAATGACTCAAGAAGTAATTATCAGAGATGTAAACATTTTAAATCCTTTTCTATGGAAGAGGTTTGTGGTTTCAAGCTCTTATCTCAAAAAGTTTTAATTTCCCGTGATTTTTATCTTTCGTTGTTAATCCAATGCTTCCGCTAAGTTTAACTCGTGTTTATATCGTGGTTTGGAGATCGGAGCCCACATAAGCTAAGCACTAAGGCAAGCAAAACCTAACTTAACCCTAACTAGCAAGACTAGGCAAATCAATTGAAGGAAGTAAAAGCAACTAAGCTATACTAGAATTAACTAAGCAACAAGGAAAATGCTATAAGAATATACCCTATACTACTAGTTCTAATAGGACTTATCAAGTCTAGGTCCCTAGGGTAAGTGGTATGGTGGGAGGAGGGTAGGGGTGGGGTAGGGTGGAGGGCTAGGGGAGGGTGAGGGTGTGGTAGGGTGGGGGGAGGGTAGGGTGGGGTAGGGTGGAGGGCCAGGGGAGGGGGAGGGGGAGGGGGAGGAGGGAGGGTGGTGTAATTCTAATAGGAAGGTACTAATAGGAAACCCCGTATACACCCATAAGCTCTGTTTTCGACATTCAAAATTGGGTAGTCGTTGTTTGTAGCCATCTGAGTTGTATGGATGTATGCTTCATCCTAAGGTGTTTTAGCTGTAAAAGCGTCCTTAGGTACAACCTCAAGCAACAGATATCAAGACCCTCACTCAAGTCTAGGTCCCCAGGGTAAGTGGTATGGTGGGAGGAGGGTAGGGGTGGGTAGGGTGGAGGGCCAGGGGAGGGTGAGGGGTGTGGTAGGGTGGGAGGAGGGTAGGGGTGTGGTAGGGTGGAGGGCCAGGGGAGGGGGAGGGTGAGGAGGGAGGGTAGGGGTGGGATAGGTGAGATGAGGATGTTCACCTCATGCCCCAACATGATATCAAAGTAATGGGAATATGTTCATTACAAACCATCCTCCCCCAACATGGTATCAAAGTCATATTTTGATCCCAAGCAACCCATCAAGTGGGGCTTAGCTACACTTGATCAAGGAAAACACAAAAGCAGAGGGGAAAAGGTGCTTTTATTAGTATCTCTTACATGGTGCCCTAATTTGACATATATGGCAAATGTAAGGATTAGTGTAGATAGTTTAACAGATACAATGAATAACTTAGTGCAATGAATAACTTATTTATCATCATCATCATCAATTGTTTCTCCGACATGAATATGAAATAACCCATCATTGTTGTGTGTTGTTAGTACTTACATTTATATTACTTTTTCTCAACATTTTACATTATTGTAAGCATAATGGCTTGGGCCTCTACCCCAATGTTATTATTCCCTGTTGAAGAATAGTTGGACATCATTCTAGACGATCATTCATTAGCACAACTCATTATACCTAAACATTGGCGTTATCTAAACGGAAGACGCTACATGGCTGGTGAAGTGACCCTAAATTTTGGAATTTTAACTTTTGTTATCGAGGTTAAGTACAATGTTGAGGGGAATCTTATATCCACATCTAGTTGGTGTGAGTGGGTTCAGAAGATGCTATTGGGTCATAGTGACAAGATTTTTCTTCATCCGGTTGGCCATTATACCATCAAGGTTTGGATAACAACATCAACAACGAGACGTCCGATCATCTGGTCTGATTTGAGTACTCCACAGAGGATAGCGATGATGATGATGATGATGATGATGATGATTGTTGATTCCAGACCATGTTGATGTTGTTTAAGTTGTGTATCTAGTCTAGTGTCTCTCTCTTCTCAGTAATTTTACTTATGTGCATGTTTAAGGGTACAACAACCCCCTTGTTTAGTTATTGTTTTCTTAATTGTCATGTGTGAATGTGAAGATGATCAATACATGAATGTTTCTACATGTGTCTGAATGTGAAAAGAGATGAAATAAATGAAACTGCAGGTTGCTAAATGTGTGTGGAAATGGAGAAAATTTGAAATGGAACTACTGTTTCTACATGTGTGTGATGAAAAATAATATTAATTAAATGTGCTTATACATGTGTGTGAATCACATGATCCATATATAATATTGTCTATCTTGTAAATTTTACAGGTTTGTGGCCTGTTGTTGGCTGATATCAATGGATGATGTAAACATGTAGTTCAGAACTAAACTGCAAGTTCTGCATCCTACTGACCAGCCATACAACATGCCTGCAAACTGATAAAAAAAATCAGAAAATCGGCGTCGGTTATTTGTAAAAAAGTGACGTCTATATGGATATAGTGTCAGTTATATATAAAAACCAACGCCGATGGTGCCCTTGCTGGGTTATGACGTCAGTTTTTATAAAACGCCGACGGATTTGACCTGGATATAGTGTTAGTTATATATAAAAACCGACGCCGATGGTGCCCTTGCTGGCGCGTTTTATTGGTGGCGGGAAGGGTTATGACGTCGGTTTTTGTGAAACACCGACGGCTTTGACCTGGATATAGTGTCGGTTTTATTAAATAATCGACACCTATAGTGCCCTTGCTGGCACGTTTTTGGTGGCGGGAAGGGTTATGGCGTCGGTGTTAAAACCAACGCTGAAGGTTTTGACTTTTAGCAGCATCCACTTGGGTGTCGCTTTGAAACCGACACCATAGACATTAAATAACCGACACTAAAGGTTAGTTCTGTACTAGTGTTGGTTCATTTTCTTCATTCATCACCCCACCTCTACCGTCATCCTACTACGGAGTAGGTTCTTCTTCTGTTCCATACACTCCACTCCCACCACATGTTATTCATGAGACTCGACCACCACCCAATCCCACATACTCACCGACTCCATTAGATTTCTCTGGATATACCCCCATGCCTCACATCCTAGTTTTCAGAGACCCCTCACCCCACCTCCAGTTTATCCTTACTTTCCAGGTGCTCGTCAGGCTGCTGCTACACAGTTGTCCCCAGTTGAGGCGTCTCCAGATGACTTCGGTACTCAGGAGTCAGATGTACAGGGAGGTGGGCGAGGACGTCATGGGCGTCGAGGACGTGCTTAGTTTTTTATATATTGTACTGTGTTGTATATATGCCTTTGTGAAGGCATTATTTGGCTTGTATGTGGATCTATCATATTATTATATCATATTGGTTCATTTTGGATCTATCATATTGTTCTGTTGTGTATTTTTTTCTCGTCAACTTGGTTCATATTTTAACCTTGTTTATAATTGATATCTCATTTTTTGGGATTAATTTCTTCTTATATAATCAATTAGGAACCAGCCAGTGTTGGTTGCAATACCACTTCTATAATCCATATGTTATATAGAGCTATTGAAATTAACAAATTTATAATATTTGGCTATATTATAGACATTCAAATAGAAGTGAACGAATTGTAAATGTACAAATATAATAAATATTGTTAATATGCAAATCAATAAGCATGAAAGAATAATAATGAATGCAAGGAAAATTGAAAAAATTACAATATGTCCTGTATGGGGACGTTTTACTCTGATGTGGCAACAATACGTCCCCATGCAGGACGCACTGCTTTCCTGTGGGGCCAATACATCCTGCCCGGGAACGTATTGCTCTACGAGAGAGCAATGCGTCTCAAGCGGGATGCATTGGTCCCACAGCAGGGCAATGTGTCCCGTGTCAGGACGCATTGCTCTGTGGTGGGACCAATGTGTCTCGTCATGAGACGCATTGCTCTGTCGCAGAGCAATACGTCCTGACCTGAGACGCATTGCCCTATTGTGGGATAAATGTGTCGCCGGCCGGGACGCATTGCTCTGTGATAGAGTAATACGTCTCCGGCCGGGACGTACGTATTACTCCACAAATGTGCCATTTTGGAAATTAAGTTCAAGAACGTGATATTCTAAGAATTAAAATGGTCAAACGTGCCATTTTGGTTATGAGTAGGATTGGACTCTAACGGCATGTTTGGTTCGAAGGAATGGATTCGAATGGACTGAGAAGGAGGATAGGATGGGTAAGTATACGTGGAGGTTGGGATGCTGACTATCCTATCTCACGTTTGGATGAAACTTGGGATGTGATTAGCTTTTGATACAGATGTTGTTGGTGGGCAACAATTTTTGATGTCAGTGGGAAACATATTGGAAGGGTACCTCATCAATGGGTTTTTTGGGACCAGTTCATGTATCCGGATGGGACCATGGCGGCTGCAGTGAGTTGTTGGGGTCCTTTCTGTTTGAAGTGAAGCGTGGGAAGATGTACTTGCTGTAGATTGTGAACGTGATGTTGAAATCGCCGCCAAACACATGCTTAGGGTCATGGAGGTCTTGACCAAGCCGTTCGTCATAGGCGTCGTGTTCATTACCCAGGGACAGACCACTGTCGTGCTTCTTAAAGCGGACGATCAACGTCGTGTTCATTCACCAGGGACATACCATGTGATCACTATTGACAACACCACGGCAATTGCTCTACATCTATGTTGTGCCCGATCATCATTCATCAGTTTCAGTCCCCCTCAACCTGCAGATGTACCAACAACTGCATCGGCGTGCTGGAACGCGACGCCCGTAACTACCGCCTTCAAGGGCTCGCCGTAGCCTCGACTCACTGCTTGAGGAAGCCAGAGGCGGCGGCCGATGAAGGAGGCTGTGGTGCGTGTGGAATCCTGGGGACAACAATCATGAAGGCGGAGCGGAGGCTGGGAACCGCCGCACCCAAGGTGTTGGCAATTTTTGTGGATGGAGTGTCGATCGGGAACTGCTGCAAGGGGTCGGGGATTTATCCCAAGCAAATACTTGGGGGGGAGCCAGGATTGAGAAGTCCCGGCTGCTTAGGATTCCAGTCCGGTTCACTTCCTATCCCTGTGTTGCTTTTGTTGATCCAAACATAGGATTTAAATATTTATGGGATTATGAGTCCTATCCTTATCAGGATCCCTTGAACCAAACATGCCGTAATCCAACTCGAATCTCACGTTTCGTCAACATCGACGTACTGATGAGAAGCGGAAACCTCCCGAGCAATTCCAGATCTAGTCTCCCGAGCAATCCCATTTCCTCTCGCTCGATCTGACTACGACATCGAATTAGACATGTTTATATTCAATTTATCGTAATCATTCACACGAGTTTAATTGTCTGAGCAAATTGTAAGCATCCAAACCAAGCTGCTTCGCATCAAGGTATGATGCATGATGGGCAGGGGTAGGTATGATTAACTCATTTTTGTCACTATATCTATCCTATTCTGATGCACCCAAACACAGGATAAGAAAACCAGCGTCCTTTTGTCCATACATTTCCATCCTATCTTTTAAGACATCATGGTGTAGTCTTACCAGTGAACCAAACATGGAACCCTATCGTCAATAAACTCAACAACTATGACAAATTTTCTCAATCTTGTTAGTAGACTACTTTAGTTCAATCACTTTATTGACTACTTATTATATGAGCTATATTCCTCTCCCAACGCACATGCGTCATACTATTAGCGAAATCCATAGAGACTTCTGCAAACATAAATGCAAAAGAATCCAACTTGGTCAACCGGGACATCATCTATGCACCAAAATAATACGAAAGATGTGGCATCATAAACATAAAAACACACGTCCTATGTTTGATTTTCAAAATTGTCGCCACACTGTGCTCCAATAGAGAATGCATCTGGAAAGGTCATATTTTACACAAAGTACTATCAAAATAAGAATTCTACCCACTAAAGAGCCCCACCCCACTATGGAAACATTTCGATTGACACGTACACCACATCCAAAACTGTATTAACACGCCACCACATGTAGTTAACAATGCCAAATTTTGGATTGGCCCCTGGTATCATGGACAAGCCATTACCCATAAAACCATACACCTCCCAGATTTCATGCTCCATATCAAACATCACCACCACAAAAGCATTGACTCAAAAGGGTAGCCTATGAGATAAACTCCTAAAAAGAACTCTCACTGCTACCTTTTCTGTAAGTACATACATTTATCTATACAAGAGCGTCAAAACAAATACCATGAGTACAATTGTTCACTCAAGGTCTAAACTGACTAAACCCTTATTTTGATGATGACTAACTATTCCACTTATTTGTATCTAATGCTTCTACTTGAGTGATTTCAAATTAGGTATAGACACACTCGAAATGCCCTAACTTGCACATTCTAACTTGGAGAAAAGACAAGTCAAAATGAATACAGGTGTACTTTTGTAGAATATGATGTATCTCTATTAGAATCATGTTATGAATTACTTGTAATGATTATATTACTTGTAATTAAACTTAGAAAAAAATCAGGAGCACTTAAATCACGTAGTGCCTGTTCCGTCGAGTTTCTCCTATGGAAAACTCAACCGACACCCATGACGCGTTTTGAGAATGTATATGTTCGACCGAGTTTTCAAAATACATAACTCGACTGACATCCTGCATTGACACATCAGATTTAAGTGATCGGTCAAGTTTGATCCAGGGTAAACTCGACCTATGCTTCAAATTTACTTTGTTGTATAGTGCAATCGGTCGAGTTTTCCAAAAATAAACTCAACCGAGCTCACTATACGGAAAGTATACAAAAAGTGTTTCTAGCCATTGGAGTGATGCAAAACTTTAAAAAAAATGTTGCAACACCCCAAACGGTTAGTATTTGTCCTTAAGTGTTTTTATTGACTAGGAGGTATTTCCAACTATAAATAGGACCCATTGGGCTTCATCCCATGGTTAGTCAAGCACTATGAATGTCCCTATATTATAGTTGAGTGCCTCCAAGAGACTCCCCCTCTCTCTAATCTTAATCACTTGCTACATCCATTAGAGTGGGTAGGAGATTTATAAGAGAGCTATTCCTACATGTATATCTTGTGAGACTCTCACTTTGTCTACCTCACAATCTCTCATTAAACCTTGAAGATTAAGATTCTCTCTCTTGTCTAAGAGATTTGAATAAGAAAAAGGAAAAGTGTCCCTTGATGAAAACTTCTCCTTGGAAAAAGTGAAGTCAAAGGTTCCAAGAAGAGTGGATAATTCCTTCAAGGCGGAAGACTTGTTGCAAGAGTGTGCAAGTCATTGGTGAAGGAAGAAGAATAAGTACAAAAGTGGGTAAGTCTATGATGATGTTGAAAATTCTTGGTCTTGGATAGGTAAGTCTTTTGGTAGGTTGTTGGCTCCCTTCCCCTTAAAGGGAAGGTTGGGTATCCTTGGCCTGGAAAAGGAAGGTCATATATTATACTTATGCAATGGTTGCAAAATCCTAGATCTTGACCTCTCTAGGTAGTGGACTGACTTACTCCTAGTTTGGAGTATGTAACCACTCTACATAGCTTGTGTTCTTGTGCTTGTTCAATCTCTCTCCCTTGCTATGAATATTTTAGTTGCACTCAAAGTTCATGTGCCATATTATCTTAGATATATCTTGAAGGTCTAATGAATTTTATTTAAGTGCATTCACTCTATTCCACCCCCTCCTAGAGCCGATCCTAGATCCAACAAGTGGTACCAGAGATGGGTCTTCTCCAAGCATACTTCCACAAGTAGGAGAACATGGGAGATTATCAAGGAGGGAGATACCTCATCAACATTTCAATTTTTTATGGGAGCAATTTCTTCTATTGGAAGAGAAGGATCCAATACTACATCTAAGGATGAAGTCTTGAGCTATGGAGAATGATGGACCTTCCACTCAAGCTACTGGAGATAAATATAGAAGAATTGGATGATCCTGCTTTGAAGAAAGAAACCTTGAATGCAAGAGCCATCAACATTCTCCATGTCTCCATGTCCCCCGCCTAGTTCAATCAGAATTCCTCTTGTGAGATAGCCTATGAGATATGGAGAAAGCTATGCGTCACTTATGAGGGGACAAAGAAAGTGAAAGAAATAAAAGTCTACATGATCAAAGGCCTCCTTGAAAACTTCAAGATGGGAAAGGAGGAGAGGACACCACTAGAAAACTTGTTAAAGCTGAAGGCCATATCCCTAACCAGTATTTGTGAACCCCTGACCAATATGTCATGATCAAGGGATAATCCCTGACCAACGTACCCTCGATAAAAGCTTTGTGACCAATACTGGTTAGTCAAGTTGTATCCCTAACCAATAGAGACGAAAGCCTTGAGCATACATAAACAAGAAAATAATTTAAATTCTCAATCGAACATTTACATCCAATGCACATCCATGACCAGTAGGGATGTTTGAGATTGAAAATTACTATACATTTATGTATATATGTATTTACACACACACACTCACACACATATATATATATATAAATATATATATATATATATAAATATATATATATATATATATATAAATATATATATATATAAATATATATATATATATACACACACATTGCATGACAAAAAAATTGAGTTATATGGAATTTTCTATTCAAATATCAATCATATTATTTACATATGAAATACATGGATGGGAGCTTCATGTTCACACAAAACATGGTTACATCTTCTAAAGTCACTTTCATACATATCATTTGACATATAACATGGTGAAACAATTTATAACTTGAGTTAGTTCACCTCCTACATTTTCCCTAATATTGCTTCCACTACTTCAGACATGGACGCTTTCTCTAGCATTTGCTTCATCCCTCCTAGTATGTGGGATATTGTTAACATACTGCATTACAAAATGATGTTTATTAGTATCTTAAAAAATTCTAAGATACAAAGACTTCATTTTGACATATACAGAGAGAGACATTGATTTAGAACAAAAGAAAATTTAACCTTAGTGTTTGATTTTGGAGACATGTACTAAAAAAAAGTATAGCAATGACATAGGCATCAATAGACTACACAAAGATGATACATATAGGATGTTTTATACCATAATGAAGTTGTTTGTCATCTCTTATACCAGACTAGTAGCTATAGAAAGAGCTTCATGAAAGTAATACAATACTTACATCTTGTTCTTAATGAAATGTAATTTAAATGAACCAATTGATATACCATTGACAATTTTTCATTCTGTTGATCGAGGTGGTATTCTTAGCCTCCATTTATCGATAACAATTACCATAAAGATACATCTTCGTGAATCTTGGACAATGCCATCAACACCTACAAAATCATAATAATACAAATGTAAGTGACACAGAATTTCTATCTGACCCTTTGGCCTTAATGTAATGATGATAGTGCGAGATGGGTAGAAGTTGACAAGACATACTTTTATGGTGCAACAACGACTACTCATTGTTGTTAAACTTTAGACGTCAAAGGAAGGAGACTAAGACGTAGCTGAGCACTCTCCAATATCATATTTAGAAAGAGACATGTAAATGTAAAAAGGAACGATAAATAGACAACCTGAGAAAATTGAATCTAATAAAGAAAACAAACGCTCTTATGTATCTTTATGTCATCACCTCCTTATTGATTAGAACAACGCCCCTTAAATATTAAAATCTTCTTTGTGGTTAGTAAATTCATTGGGCTTAGCTAAAGGTTCAATCAGGTTCTCAACTCAAAAACTTCGACGAGGATATCTTACTAATTGGGTGTGTCCTCATGACTAATCCTCACAAAAGCCTGACAATATATGAAAGAAGCTGATGAATCCTCCAGATTCATCCTCACAGTCACCAATTCTAGGGATTTTGTGCCTCATATTGACTGATCTACCTTTGTTTTGGTTTACTCTAAGTATCTCCTCAGCTTCAGGTAAATAGTGCTTTACTCATTCTAATTACCCTAGTTCTCAGTTTATTTGACAATTTTTGATGAATGCATTCTCATCATGATTTTTAAGTCACCATCTTGGGCCCATTTCGACTTAATACATTCGATTTCATCTCATAAAACTTACAATGTGCAATTTTGTCTAATTAGTTGAATTATCGATTTATTGACTATTGATTTCATGCAGGTCGCCACCGTCTCTTGCCCTAGCGGTTTTTCTTAACGATTTCACCTAAACTGTCTTGCCCTAGCAGTCTGCTCTCTCGGTCCCAAGACCGTTTGGAGCAAGACCGTTTGGAGCAAGACCGTTTAGATCAAGACTGTTTGGTCCCAAGACCGTTCAGTCCCAAGACCGTTTGGAGCGAGACCGTTTGGATCAATACGGTTTGGTCCCAAGACCGTTCGGTCCCAAGACCATTTAGAGCAAGATTGTTAGGTCCCAAGACCATTCGGTCCCAAGACCGTTTAGAGCAAGACCGTTTGGAGCAAGACCGTTCGGTCCCAAGACCGTTTGGTCCTAAGATCGTTTGGAGTAAGACCGTTTGGATCAAGACCGTTCGGTCCCAAGATCATTTAGAGCAAGACCATTTGGATCAAGACCGTTTGGTCCCAAGACCATTTCGAGCAAGACCGCTTGGATCAAGACCGTTCGGTCCCAAGACCGTTTGGATCAAGACCGTTTGGTCCCAATACCATTCAGTCCCAAGACCGTTTAGAGCAAGACCGTTTGGATCAAGACCGTTTAGTCCCAAGACCGTTTGGAGCAAGACCGTTTGGATCAAGACTGTTCGGTCCCAAGACCATTTAGATCAAGACCGTTCGGTCCCAAGATCGTTTGAAGCAGACTCACACCAAAAACGTGAAGCCCCCATTCAATCCTGTAAATATGACCACAAGGGTCTTCATTTGAGCACGAGATCCGAGAGGCCGGAAGGCTGCTCCACTGCTACCTCATCTCCACCAAACTCTCCACTAAGCTCTGCCTCACCCTACACATACATCTCTGGAGGTAGACACGAGGATCGAGGTGAAGAGACGAACTTCATCGACAAAGTAAGAGCAATCCCGAAGACTGGAGCAATCTACATCGGGCTGCCACAGATCTACTCTTCTGCTCCGACTATGCTTTCCTTCTCTTTCTTCTCTTTCTTTGTTGCTCCCTCTATGAGGAGCAAGTAGTTCCATCTACTGGGGTGCGGGGACTATCCCCTCTGCCCGTGCTTTGTAATCTATACCAAAAGATGTTATCTTTCTGATTCATTACTAATCGTTTCATTACATGCTCGAATGTTGGCCGCCTTCTTGCGTGATCTATTGTCTTTTTTTGTAGTTTGTCTACGACCGCTCTTGAGACTCGAATATCGATTTAGTGTTGGTTCTTGAAGTGTGTATCCACCACACATCTGTTTCGGTATCTAGGAACGCTCTTCAAGGAGTGGATTAAACTCACCTCCATCATTTTACTTTCATGTTATGAAATGGAATCAGTTGACGTATGAAAGTACAATCTTGATAGGTCGAGGAACACACTCTGTGAAGGGAGTGATGCAAAGTAAGTGACCATTCGTTTGGGGATAAATGGCATTGCAACACTCCCACGTTTCTCGTAGCTATGTCCTCGAAAGAGGGATACTATAAGGATACTAATCGAATTGGTAATTATCGCTCGCTTGTTAGTTTTCTGATGCACGTTTCATGAGGTTGAGTAAGATTCTCTCTTCGGAGACTACATATCTTCATTGACACGTAGACATGTACCGGATGAGAGTTACTCAACCCGTGAAGGATGTGTGCAATACTCTTGTCCCACAAGACATCAGTATTGTACAACATCCATGTGTCTTGCTTGCAGGTCTTGCTATATTTGGTATAGGTACAATGCATGTGTAGTGGTGGTGAACATCCGCATCGCCCCAGTGATCCATCATCATTTGCTAATCTTAGATTTTAAACCTTAACTAGTTTTTATACTTGCCTTTACTTTTGCATGTTTTAGGTTAAATAACTCAAATCAAACTCTTGGTCATAGATGAGTAACTTAGATCGAGACGAAACGAGATAAAGACACTCATATTCTTAACGTTGTCTTTTGGGTTCGATCCTAAATCTATATTATGATAAGGCTTCCACATTCTTGTGGGGTTGGAGCTTTTATCTAGCACGAGTTATAGGTAAACCTAGAGGGTACATCAACTCCCTAGGATTTTTGGTGCACAATTAGAACTTCCACCGGAAGAGTAATCTACCGACGTAAGTTCTAGCTCCATAAAAAAATGGCGTCGTTGCCGAGGAGAACGGTGTAAGAATCGTCTTTTTTGAATTCCGTGTCGATTTAGGTTTCTCTAGGGTTTTTCATTTTTCTTCTCAAAAACCTAAAAAGTGAAGGACTTAATCTTGCATATCTTCTTTGATTTGAAGTGGTTGGTCAAGCTTGATAAACCCGTCCTTTGATTTCAGGTACCAACTCTCTTCAAAATGAAGTAGTTGACACCACCAACCACTAGATGTCAACTATGTGGTGACTATTATCATGCATCAATTCACTGCTTCAACATCCCTCCTCACTACGTGATGGCTCTGTGTCAAATAATAACGAATTGTATAGTTGGGAAACTCAAAGAAGCCTCTTCATACAACTATGGATATAACGCAAGTTATAATCCATATCACCCTGGAGGCTACTACGAAAAACCTAACTATGATGGATTTCAAGGCGTAGAATGCAATGTAGGAGGGAACCTGGAAAACAATGTAAATCAATACTATAATGAGGAGAGATATTATCAACATCAACCCAACGGGTGCAGCGAAGATCCTTCTTATGGAGATTAACGTACGTTAATGGAAGAACTACGTGTCTTATAGACGTCGATGGCTCAACAACTAGCTTATCAGACAGCCGCAACCAAGAAGTTGATAGCCGAACTTGATCGACTTACGCAATTTGTCAACGCCTCTGACCAACATGTAGAATAGCCACTCATTTCAACTAAGCACATCCCTAGTCCACATGTTGATTTTGATGATGATTATGAAATCATGTGGGATATGCCTTCCAATGATCTTCAAGCATCAGTGCAGGGTGAGGAATAATCCTCAGAGCTAATAACTGAACTCAAAGATGATTTCTTCACAACATCACAAGAGAAAGAATCATTTTCTGAGCCAGGGTCCGACTCAGATAATGATTCCTGGACTATGCTTTTAGATGAAAGATTGAGTAGCCAATATGGGGATTCTCTATAGTCAGGAGATCAATTGGAGATAAACACTTACCTACCTTCTGATTTCATAAACCCAGATCCAACTATTGAGGAGAAATTAGCAATGATCGACTCCCTAAATGACAAAATCTCTTCAACTTCAACTGTCTCATCAATGAAGTCCATAGAAGAAGGGTTCATGTCACAAGAACTCTACACTCCTTCATAGTCAGACTCAGAGGAATACATGATTGATTCGAATAAGGAGATATCTTTTATGCAAGAGACTCAACTAACTCCATTACTGGAACATGATCTGATTTGTCCTTATGAAGAAATTTATGATCATTCGGCTGATCTAGAAACAAACTTCGAGGATGGGACTGATCAAAATCTTGATTAAAAAATGGATCATGCTACTCTCACTGATCCTGATGATGAAAAAGAATCATGGGAGGAGGATGGGTCTCAAGATGATGAATCTATAACTGATCCTTTCCATGAGATGACGTTACCAGAGCTACCACCTCTACAAGAAGTCCAGACGGAGCCAGTTCTTGAACAAGAGCATGATGTTTCTATTGAATCTCCTTCTAGTCACTTGAATGAGTTAATAGTGCACTATGAAGAGAAACATGAACCATCTCTTGATTTTGGAATGGATTACAATATTTCTGTAGAATCTTATAATGACAAGGAGGACCCTTGGGAAGACATCCTCTATTAAGTGTTCGGGAGGAGTCTCTATGGGAAGGATGAAACCTTGTTCAGGTAATGGAGATATTTTGGTCTCTTGTATATTAGGTAGCTCGGGAGGAGCTTCTTCGTAGGGAAATTTGGCCATAGGAGTGCTATGAGGAAGAGCTGGAACAACAGCCTGACTCAGTAATGGAGTATATTGGTCTCAATATCAAAGAAATGGAATCGTGGGAGGACTCTAGTCCACAAAACGATATGCCATGGGCTAACCCTTCCCACGAAGATACGTCACTGGAGACTCTACTTCAAGATCTCATACTTCCTTTATCCAAGCAAGAGTTCGTTCTACCTGTTGAATCTCCCTCTAGTTCTATCGACCCCAACATTAACAATGATGACCTTCTAGAGGACACACGACATCAAAAGGATGATCTTCAAAACAATCTCCCTGATGAAGAAACGTCACCCTGGCTACCATATCCTACATAAGAAAAGTCGGGTGATGAAATGAAGCCTGAACCGGATCTGCCACCAGATCCGAGACAAGAAGAAGTTCATGTGGCCGACCCTTTATCAACTACTCTGGATCATGAAGAAGGCAGCTTGACTCTGAATTTTGAGGGCGAGCCACAACTAGAGGACACATATAGGCATGACTTCGATCATTCGCCTAGTCCCCCAGTTTCAACTGCATATATTCCACCTCCCCCGCTGATGGGGGAAGGTCTTTGGATTCTTCTGGACGAACAAAGAGGTGAAACAAATGTGCATCTAAGTCGTCGAGAAAACCCATTTGAGTTTCCACGACCACCCAGTCAACAAGTTGTCTGTGCCACTTCCTCACTCTCAATTCCGACTATCATGAAACATCTTCGCCATACCTTCTTTCAATTGTGAGGACCGCCTGGCTAACACCGCGCAACTCTCCCCTCCATCTTGAACCTAGTTTTTTCTTGGAAACACAAAAACTCATAAGTTCAAGATGAAGGGTGGGTGGTATTTTTCTCACTCCACCCTCTATCTTTACTGCTTTGTGTTTCTCCATTCTAGCTCCTTTTTCATAATTTTTTCACATTTTCGTAGCCTTCTTAAAATAAAGCATTTATCTAGTCGACTTTTGCTTTTCTAATCTATATTCATCACCTATTTTCGTTGCAAATCCATGAGAAAACAATGATTAAAACTAGCCGATAAATGATTTCATCTTGTATAGTATGTGAATCCTATTGTCATAAGCTTCAATAAGACTGAGATAGATCAAATGCATCATGCATCTCACTGATTAATGGATTAGCTGTATGGAATTCTCATTTGAAGTTTTATCATGTCACTATTTGAGCAAAAGGAACCCGTCATATGGAATCTCTAACCAAACTGCATTATGATTCAAACTCTCTTCTACACTTCTTCCTTCATTTTCATACCTCTCCACTCACCACTCATGCCAAAGCTTTAAGTTCGGTGTGGCACACCACACTCCTTTCTAGTGAAAACCAGAACATTGCTGAACTCTAAGTTCGATGCGGTAAACCACAACTTTGACGAACTCTAAGTTCGGTGAGGTACACCACACCTCTTTTTCCATTACCGCTTCTTCCATACCCATCAATACATAACAATGGTGTATCACCTTCTCATTTTGATTCAAAGAGTATACAATGATGATTGTGCACATACCAAGGTTGGTGAAAAATCTACCCTAATTCCAAAAAGAGGCTTGGATCCCAAAATTACAAAAATACCCTTTCTCCTAAGCCAAGTGAGAATGAATAAAAGCCAGAGTGTGAATAAAAACATGAGAGTTGTGCCCTGAATAAGGATTACTGATAAAGGTCTTACCCGGCCGGTCCATTAGCTGCCCTCAAAAAGTCAGATGTGTCGTGCTTGGTAGTGAGATCCTAAGGCTCCAAAAATGACCCCTTACATCCTATGGAAGAGGTAAGCTAGCCAAATGCCTTAAGCCAACCTACACACACTTCTGAGTTACCTTTAGAAAACATCAGGTGTAAGGCTAAGTCAACATGTATTGTGCACCAAATATTCAAAGTGTCTTGATGAATTACCAATAATAAGAGTCTTGAGTCAATCAGAAGAGAGACTCTTATCTCTTGATCGCACCTCTTTTCCTTCCTCTTTCATCAAACCGGCACCCCAATCGCCTCCATTTCAACCTTTCTCTTGGAAATGCCAGTGACGATCATATGCATGTTTGTTGATTCTGTGGGTCTTTTCAAAGTCTCATAAAACTTCTAGACATGACCAATACAAAAAAAGTGAAAAGGAAATACTCCAGTGAAGTGAACTTAGAAACGAGGATATTACAAGATGTATTACGTGATCTAAGGAAGTCTTGATGGTATATCAGTTTGAGCCATAAACAAAATTATGATGTGACATAGGATGAGGCAATCACGAGATGAACGATTTTATTGGTGATTGTTTTAAGTTTTCCATTCCTCGAGATGAGCAACGCTTAAGTTCAGTGTGGTGATGAATCCTCCAGATTCATCCTCAGTCACCAATTCAAAGGATTCTCGATGTTTTTGCCCTAATTTTGTTTTGCTTCACTTTTTTTTCTCTCAATTTTGTGAAAATTCTGACTTTTGCACGAAGATGAGGTAATCACAAGATGAACGAGCTCTTTGGCGACTATCTTGGTCTTTTCCGTTCCTCGGGACGAGCAACGCTTAAGTTCAGTGTGGTGATGAATCCTCCAGATTCATCCTCACAGTTGCCAATTCTAGGGATTTTGTGCCTCATATCGACTGATCTACCTTTGTTTTGGTTTACTCTGAGTATCTCCTCAGCTTCAGGTAAATAGTGCTTTACTAGTTCTAATTACCCTAGTTCTCAATTTATTTGACAATTTTTGATGAATGCATTCTCATCATGATTTTTAAGTCTCCATCTTGGGCCCATTTCGACTCAATACATTCGATTTCATCTCCTAAAACTTACAATGTGCAATTTTGTCTAATTAGTTGAATTGTCGAGTTATTGACTATTGATTTCATGCAGGTCGCCACTGTCTCTTGCCCTAGTGGTTTGCCTTAATAGTTTCACCTAAACGGTCTTGCCCTAGTAGTCTTCTCTCTCAGTCCCAAGACTATTTGGAGTAAGATCATTTGGAGCAAGACCATTTAGATCAAGACCATTTGGTCCCAAGACCGTTCGGTCCCAAGATCATTTGGAGCGAGACCATTTGGATCAAGACCGTTTGGTCCCAAGATCGTTTAGAGAAAGACCGTTCAGTCCCAAGACCGTTCGGTCCCAAGACCGTTAAGAGCAAGAATGTTTGGAGCAAGACCATTTGGATCAAGACCGTTCGGTCCCAAGACCGTTTGGAGCAAGACCGTTTGTATCAAGATTGTTTGGTCCCAAGATCGTTTAGAGCAAGATTGTTTGGTCCCAAGACCTTTCGATCCCAAGACCGTTTGGAGCAAGACCGTTTGGTCCCAAGACCGTTTGGAGCAAGATCGTTTGGTCCCAAGACTATTTAGAGCAAGACCGTTTAGATCAAGACCGTTTGGTCCCAAGACCGTTCGGTCCCAAGACCATTTAGAGGAAGACCGTTTAGATCAAGATCGTTCGGTCCCAAAACCATTTGGAGCAAGACCGTTTGGTCCCAAGACCGTTTGGAGAAAGATCGTTCGGTCCCAAGACCGTTTGAAGCGGACTCACACCAAAAACGTGAAGCCCCCATCCAAGCCTATAAATAGGACCACAAGGGTCCTCATTTGAGCATGAGATCCAAGAGGTCGGAAGGCTGCTCCACTGCTACCTCATCTCCACCAAACTCTCCACTAAGCTCCGCCTCACCCTACCTATACATCTCTAGAGGCAGACACGAGGATCGAGGTGAAGAGACGAACTTCATCGACAAAGTCGGAGCAATCCCGAAGACTGGAGCAATCTACACCGGACTGCCACAGATCTACTCTTCTGCTCCGATAATGCTTTCCTTATCTTTCTTCTCTTTCTTGTTTCTCTTTCTATGAGGAGCAAGTAGTTCCATCTACTGGGGTGTGGGGACTAGCCCTGCTGCTTGTACTTTGTAATCTGTACCAAAAGATGTTATCTTTCTAATTCAATACTAATCGGTTCATTACATGCTCGAATGTTGGCCACCTTCTTGCGTGATCTATTGTCTTTTGTTTTGGTTTGTCTACGACCGCTCTTGAGACTCGAATATTGATTTAGTGTTGGTTCTTGATGTGTGTATCCACCACACATCTGGTTCGGTATCTAGGAACGCTCTTCAAGGAGTGGAGTAAACTCACCTCCATCGTTGTACTTTCATGCTATGAAATGGAATCAGTTGACGTATGAAAGTACAATCTTAATAGGTCGAGGAACACACTCTGCGAAGGGAGTGATGCAAAGTAAGTGACCATTCATTCCGGGATGGCTGGCATTGCAACACTCCCACGTTTCTCGTAGCTATGTCCTCGAAAGAGGGATAGTCTATAAGGATACTAATCAAATTGGTAATTATCGCTCGCTTGTTAGTTTTCTAATGCACGTTTCACGAGGTTGAGTAAGATTCTCTCTTCGGAGACTACATATCTTCATTGACACGTAGATATGTACCGGATGAGAGTTACTCAACCCGTGAAGGATGTGTGCAATACTCTTGTCCCACAAGACATCGGTATTGTACAACATCCATGTGTCTTGCTTGCAGGTCTTGCTTTGTTTAATACAGGTGCAATGCATGCGTAGTGGTGGTGAACATCCGCATCACCCCAGTGATCCATCATCATTTGCTAATCTTAGATTTTGAACCTTAACTAGTTTTTATACTTGCCTTTACTGTTGCATGTTTTAGGTTAAATAACTCAAATCAAACTCTTGGTCATAGATGATTAACTTAGATCGATACGAAACAAGATAAACACACTTAAATTCTTAACATTGTCCTTTGGGTTCGATCCTAAACCTGTACTATGATAAGGCTTCCACACTCTTGTGGCATTGGAGCTTTTATCTAGCACCAGTTCTAGGTAAACCTAGAGGGTACATCAACTCCCTAGGATTTTTGGTGCACAGTTAGAACTTCCACCGGAAGAGTAATCTACCGACGTAAGTTCTAGCTCCATCAGAAGCTTAAATTTTTTAATCATTTTCCTAGACTTTTCACTAGAGACAAGGAGCAACATGGATAATCGAAAGGATCAGGAAAATGTGAAGACGTTCAGTTTTAAGCAAGCACATTAGATGAACATGACCCAAAACTTCTGACCGATGTCTGCAACTTTTTTCCATCTCCTAAAATGGGCTACATAATGGATCATTGTAAAAACCAAAATTGCAAAACAAAGTATAGAGTAATCAGTCATTATACAGAAAGATAAATACCAATGAACATGTAATTTCCTAATTTCGGCTATGTAGCAGAGGGCCAGAGTACATAGAGGGCAGGTGAATTTGATGATTGGCCGATCAGCTGGTCCAACATCATAGCGACCCTTTTGAGCATGTGATGTAAAACCATGCCGAGGTACAAACATCACGAATGAGGATCGACTTCTATCATTATTGGCATGATTGAGGAGGGGGCTCCCTGAGATGGCACAACATTAGAGGGGGAAGGGCTTCTAGACCGTGCGCCGAGGAAATAGGTTAGGGAACGCCACCAAGGAGGTTAGAGCATTGTTTGCGTCTGGAGTCGGCATGATAAGGAGAGGGGTCGGGTGCAAGGGGTTAAATATGACCAATTTGTCTAGCGGGGAGAGAGGGAATCTGACTAGGGTGTGGAAGGCTATTGAGAGGGGGAAATAGTTGGTCAGGGAATGATCATAATATTGGTTAGGGATAACTCTTGAGGAAAGTGTCAAATGTAGTCACAGTCTATTCTCTGACCACATTCCCCTAACGATTATCATGTTTTGTCATAGTGATAGCTGATATGTACTCAAGGCTCAACAACATTGTGGATGGTCTTGTCTTTCTAGGTCATCCTATGGATAAAGGAGAGATAAACTCAAAGATTCTTAGAACTCTTCCCAAGAGGTGGGAATCCAAGGTGACCTCCATTGAAGAAACAAAGTCTCTTGGTGATATTGCTATTTAAGGGCTCATATGAAATATACAAGTCCATGAAGTCAAACTTGACAAGCAAGATGTAGAAGAAAGAGAAGAAGAGAAAGAACTAAAGAGAATGAAGAAGGCTGAAATCAAAGCACAAATTGAGGCTATTTTTGGTCAATCTTCTCCATCCTCTCAAGTTGAAGAAGATGCCATGTACTCCATGGGTAAACACTACAAAGTCAAGTCATCCTCCTTCACCTAGTGCGTCAAATTTGGAAAGAAGGGTCACTTCAAGGAAGAGTTGTCCACAAGACAAAACGACCCATCATCACAAGAGAAGAGAAAAGAAACACAAGAAGAAGGAGAAATGGCACAAAAGCTCAAGTGACTCCTCCAACTCAAGCTATAGTGACCATCCAACTCAAGCTCGAGTGACTCCTCCAACTCAAGCTCAAGTGAAGAATCAAGTAGAGGATCTAGATCGAGCTATAGTGAAGATGGAGAATGGCACTTTGCTCTCATGGCCTCAACAAGTGAAGACTCAAATGAGGTAAGTCCAAACTATTTAGATAAAGAATCTTTAATTGCTATTATTCATGCTATTCGTGCCTCTCTTAATTATTCTAAAAAGGAAAAGAAAATGCTTGTTAGGATTGTTGATAATTTGCATGTAGAAAAGGATGATTTTGAACATGCTAATATTTGCTTGCTTGATGAAAATAATGCTCATCTTAGTCAAGTAGATTATCTTAAACTTGAACATGCTAATTTGCTTGATAAGATTAGATTCCTCGAAGCTCAACCATTTATGCATAGTTGTAATGAAAAGCATATAAATGTTATGAATTCTCTCATGCTTGATATTCATGTTCTCAAAATTGAAACTAAGGACAAAGTTTTTGTTTTACAAGGATTAGAATCTGAAAATGGTGTTTATCTTTCTACGATTGCTTTGCTTGAAAAATAAAATGATTCCTTGCTGGCTAAAATCAATGTTTTTGAATCTTGTTCTAGTTCTACTAGTAGAGAATAATGTTGTTGCTCTTCATATTGATAAAGATTCTTATATGACCAAAGCTCTTTGCTTAGAAACTAACCTTTTGCATGCTAGAGATAAAAATCAATTGTCTTCTACTACTACGTCTCTTATGCATGATAATCATAGTTTGAGATCTTCTATGCCAATATTCTTAAATGATAAAAGGAATCTTAATTAAATCCTAGATAATACTAATGAAAAAATGGGTCAGGATGATTTTAGACTTGATAGTAGACAAAGGGACAACAAAGATAAAGAACCTTCAAATTTCAAGGAGGAAAATCAACTAAAAACCCTAGAAATCCAAGAGCAAGCCAACAATTTGTATATGCAAGCACCAAAACTTCCATCACCAAGGAAAATTGTAGCACAAGAGTTATAGTTCGTCTAAAAGAGTTATTTACTCTAGATCACCATGTGAACACAAACCCTAGATAAGGAATATTATTCTTCAACTTGTAATCATGTTTTAGACTAAGATTATGTGCATGCAAGGTATGAGTAAGCAATAACATTGGAGAAATTTATATAACTCGCCTTAGCATTGATGTAGAAAACTCCAAACATCAAGGTATCTTGAAGAAAAGGGGGAAAGAAACCCTATCTTGAGCACTCCTCATGGCCAAACTAGATCCACCTCTAAGAAAGAAGTAAACCCTAGGTGTAAAAGTAAAGAAGAGAAGTTCTTCAAGCTCTAACTCAAGCACTACTATGAAATACAATGGGTTCGGCCAAGGAGAGAAAGAATAAGGGGGGAGAGCAAGGAAAACAAAATGAAGAGGGATTTCCCACTTACCAAGACCAAGAAGAAGAGAAAGATAGCACCAACGATCACAAGAAGGATAGATCTAAACTCTAGCTCCACATGCAAGATAGATCAGCCTTCTTCTCCTTACTTGGCACCTTGTCCACTAAGCACCAAGGGGATGAGCTCCAAGAGCAACCAATAAAGAAGAGAGGGGAAACTAGGTGTGTAAAGAGATTATTTGCATGCAAAGAGGGGTTTATATAACTTAGGTTTGGAGAGAGAGAGAATGGGGGGTTAGGTGTCATGCTAAACATGCCATGTGTCTAAGAGATCTCGTCCATGAAATCACCACACTCATCTATGCTACTAGGGGAGACAAAACCAAGAAAACCAAGCGACCGAACTGACCTAGAAATGCAAATGACCTATGTACATTCTTTGGTGACCAGGATGATCAGAAACTCAATCAATCGTCAAAACTAACCTTAGGGATTCTTGGCGACCTAGAGGGGTCATGAGCCTCATCGACTGCCAAGAATAGAGGGAACACTCAAAACATCATCGACCACCAAAAACATGAATCACAAGATCCTTGGCAATCGTCAAAACTAGGGTTCATCGTTCAAGCACACATCTCAAAACATCATCGACCACCAAAAACATGAATCACAAGATCCTTGGCAATCGTCAAAACTAGGGTTCATCGATCAAGCACACATCAAGGTCAATCATCAACTAGGGCATCCATGCAAACCCTAAATCTCAACACATGAGGTGTCACCACTCAAATCAAGGTGTGACAAGGTGCCCCAAAGCTCAACTATATCAGACATGATGTGTAACATGTGAGGTACAAAAAGCATGTGACAAATTGCAAGAAAACCTCAGATATGGGTAAATGCAATTAAGTCCAAAACTAGCACATATGCATAACTAGATTAAACAGTGTCCAAACTGGACCAAACTTGAAACATAAGATTGTCACATGATATCAAATCACATCAAAAAGTTATTTTAAGATTTTAAGCATCTAATTATGCTAAGAAAGCATGTTCAACTAAAAAGTCAAGGTTTGGGTCTTGCACTCAACACAAGCGTGGCGCCAAGGAATGACCGTGCCAATCAAGTTCAAAATCATAGTCGAGCACATAACAAGAATTGAAGATAAAAATTCAATATCATGGCTGTGCAAGCTTCCACGATCGTGCCAAGAAGGACCCAACACGTTCGTGCTAGTTAGAATAACCAGCTCATCTCTGACCCATAAGGACCGTGTGCCCTTGCACGACCGTGGCGCCGTCGACCCACCATGGTTGTGCCACCAACATCCAAAACACCAAAAATAACCTAACCTAATTCCATTTCTCAATACGATCATTCCACCTGACCATGACCAATCTACAACTAGGTCAGCACAATCTTAGAATGGTCGTGGTGGCCAGAGAACCTAGCATAATTTTGCACTACATTTCCCATTATACCCCCACTTGACGTAGTGCTTCCTCACCACCTATATATACTTGGGTGGAGGTTGGTGCATGAGGTTAGCTACCTCTCAACCCATCTTTTCCCCCTCTCATCCATTCCACCCACTACTTCATTCCATCACCTTTGGCAACAATGCCCTTCTTTTACGATTTTTGGTCGCTTTCCACTACATTTGCATGTTATTTGCCCTTGGAGGAAGAAGGTGCTCGAGCTGTTGCTATTAGGAGGTGGAGAAGGAAGAGTCTCTACCGAGCTACCATGGCTTTCCACTCCTCTACTCCTCATTCTTTCTCCATTTTTTGTTTTTGTTGTTATGAGTAGCTAGGCCCCTTAGGTGGGCTATTTAGGGTCAAAAATGATACTTTGATACCATATTGAGGGAAAGTGATATACAAACATTATAATTTTGTTTGCTAATGATTATGTTATACTTTTATCTCATTTATCATTAATTTCTTTGTGGTTTGTGCATGTAATCACCTAGGAATCTAGGGAAATCACTTATATGTAGATAATATGAGAATTGCTCCCATGTCCAATTAGTGGCACTACTACATTTTTGGCCAGTAACGTCGCTGCCCATAGCGTCATTTTTATTAGAATAACTGACCTAATAGACTATTGCATCAGTTTTATCATAAAAACTGACCTTACAGGTTTCCCACGAAAAAAATTCATGCGATTTTGGCTTCGCGCGTCGATCTATAGCGTCGGTTTTTCCAAATAACCGATGCTATAGGGTCAAACAAAAATGCGGACACCGCTTTGGAACTCTAGGGTCAGTTTTTATGGATAATCGACCTTATAGATACTGACCTCTAGGGTCGGTTTTTTAAAATACCCGACCTTATAGATGGTTTACGAAAATTCGGGCACCACTTAGGCTTTAGCGTCGGCTTTTTGGAATAACCGACCCTATAGACCTGACTTCTAGCATCGGTTTTGTCAGTTAACTGACGCTAAAGGTCGGGTTGTTACCAAAAATGTGCGACTAGGACCCTATCAACTTTTGTTTCATTTCATTTTGCTCGAAAGCACGACGCTAGAGACCCCCTCCTTCTCTGTCGTTGTGTCCAAGGAGCCCATCTCTGTGTCCTTCCGATGCCGCCATCGTGTCCAACGAGCCGTTGTGGCCGCCCTGTCTAAGGAGTCGAGCTGTGTTGTGCCGCCGTCACCAACTAAAGGTCACAAGGTACATTATATTAACCGAAAATTGGTCGCAAGCTTCTCGGTTGTACGTGTTGTGCCGCCATCGAAGAGCCTTCTCAGTTGGAAAGGAGAGGCGGGACATGTGGGGGTTGATGTGGTCGAGGCTGGGGTCTGGTGGTGGGTGGTGATGGGTGCTGCAGTCAGGACTGGGGTCGGCAGTGGGTAGCAATGGGTGCTGGTGGTAGTAGCACGATCGTGCCATAACCATGACCCTTTTTCTTCTTATTGTCATGCCGCAATTGAGGAAAGGTTCAGAGTGAATGTATTTGTTAGGTAGTACGGCCGTGTTGGGTAGCACGGCCGTGGTGGTTGTGGCTGAGTGAATGTATTTGTTAGGTAGCACGACCATGCTGGGTAGCACGGCCGTGGTGGTTGTGGCTGAGTGAATGTATTTGTTAGGTAGCACGGTCGTGCTGGGTAGCACGGCCGTGGTGGCTGTGGCTGAGTAAATGTATTTGTTAGGTAGAACAGCCATGCTGGGTAGCACGGCCGTGTTGGCTGAGTTGCTGAACTGCATTTGTTAAAATCTTTCTGCTCCTCTAATATTGATGTATATTGACCCTAATGCCTTACATTATAAGAGAATTGAATCGTGCATTTGTGTTGTTGCAGGTGTTGTTGACTTGCATATATTTCTTCTTCAGCCTTCAAGTGAGGTATAATATTCTCACTCTCCCAATGTGCCATTAGGCTTCATTTTGATTCAAATATTTAATACATGTACGGCAGCGCTTGGTAGACATTCCAGAAATATGAGGGTAGACATTGTGTAGTCTCAGATTGACACTTTAGGGTTTATATATGAGATCATCGAATGCATGATGTTTAACTTAATATATAAATAAGACTACACCTCGACACTTGACATGGATTGATGCTAGAAAGAATCGAGCAGGTGAAATTGTCAACCCTGCAACTAAGGAGGTGGCACAAAAGATGGTAGGTTTATCCCAACTAAGTAAAGAGTAACTCCCACAAACTTAGATTTATTTATATCTAATTGATATTGTGATTTAATATTTTTATTAACTATGAATAGATTGATCTCCACGAGCAAAGGAAGGAAGGAAAGTTCATCCCAACTGGCCACATAGATGAACTATCAGTTGCTCTTGGTATGAAGGAGCATCCTGGCCGTGTTAGGGGATTAGGAGCTGGCATAGGATTCAAGTCTTATTTTGGCCCTTCGCAATCTAAAAGAGGTAGTGCACGAGGTCTTACACAAGAGGAGGTTGAAGCATTAGTAGTGCAGAAAGTACAAGAAATAATGTCTTCATTTCAGCCTACTCAACCTTCTCAACCTATTCATACTGTACGTCACTCAAGTGATGAGGTACAAGCTGGCCATGCTCCAGTTGTAGAAGGTCATGGGAGCACTCCCAATGACCCACCACAACAATATGCAGTAAGTTTTTGTTCTATATGTTGTGTTATTAGTATGATATATATATGATAATATATATAGTTGTAACAGGTATCTGTTCTACTGCTTCTTATATAACCTATATTATTTCAATCTAGGTTGGTATGAACTATAAACTTGCAGTGGAGGTTCCAGAATATAATATTGTGGCAGCGGGCAAGGTGTACAACCTTGGTGGTACATTGCATTGCCAACAAATTACTGATGACATTTGCCGTGTGTCCATCCATCTTGTGTATGACAGAATGGGGGACAAACCACTACCCATACCTAATCCTGAATATAGTACAGTTGAAGAAGCAGAGGGTGCTATGGTGGGTTGGCCTAGACACTTGGTTATCAATGACAAGGTATACTTGAATTCTACCATGTTTTTCATATTTGACTGCATATATGAACTCGTGTAATAGAAGTATGTAATTTAATTAACAGGTTTGCAAACCAAAAAGTAAAAATTCAACTAGTTGTCCTCCTATGCCCAAGCCATCTATTATTCCAGAATCCACATTCGACGAGTTGGGAAGTAAATGTAAATGTTTGTGTCGATACTTAGCCAACCAAAGCTCTGGACTACAAATGTTGATCAATTTAATAGAAGATGCAACTGGGAGGGACTTTGACAATTATATTTTTCTTGATGATATTATAGAGTTGTTCCGTTATAATTGGCTAAATACTTCGATATTAGAAGTATGGATAAGGTAAGGATCTATCAATATAGAAAATTCCAATACACATTTTTAGCTTATTTCTACATATGAAAATAATTACAAATGTTTAACAGTCATTTATATACCGAGACCACAAACTTTGATATAAAGAATGTTGGATTCTTAGTTCCTTCGGTCACTAGTCAGGTGGAGACAAATATTGAGGAAGTGAGTGAGTACTTCTCTGATGCATTCAAATATTTTGCTATTGTGGGAAAGGAAATTATCCTAATTCCTTTTAACGTCCAGTAAGTATTATTATTCAATATAATTTTAATAATGAACAAATGTATTTATTTTAATGTTTGTTTTATTCTTACTCAGATCTAGACATTGGGAATTAGCGGTGATTTCCCCAAAATTGATGACTCTTTATTATCTTGACCCAATGGGAAAAACAACAAGGGGTCACAAACTGAAATTTCTAGCTATGGCGTAAGCATAAATATAGTTAATGCTTCAACATGATATTTCTATTTAGAATTTCTATTTTACCAACTATCGTTTAATTGATAGGGGTATAAAAGCTTTTCGTGAAGGCGGAGGACAAATACCCACAAAATTAAAGACATTGACTTTGAAAAATGTCAATGTAGCTACTTTGACAACTGCTTAGTCTTATATGTATTAATTTTCAACTCTTATATGTCAACTCTTATAGTCTTCTATTTATAGTAGTTACTAACATTAAGTATAATTCGTTATTTGTAGTGTCCTATACAAAATAATGGTTGGGCTTGTGGTTACTATGTAATGAAATATACACAAGCTATTGTCAAACAAGCATCAAATGACATTCATACACTACTACAGAAACAACATTCAATGTCGCTTTTCTGGGCGTCGGTTCTTTAGGAAAACCGACACATACACTATTAGACGTCGGTTATTTAGGCAAACCGGCGTCTATATTCGAAGACCAGCCAGACACGTGTACCGCTTTGAATACAACGTCAGTTGTTAATAACAAACTGACGCCTAAAGTCGCCCGCGAAATCCAATTTTCGAGCAAAAAAATTAGTGTCACTTTCAGCGTCGGTTATGTAGATAGAAACCGACGCCTATGCGCGATGAAAATTTACGTGAAAAGTGTCACTTTCAGCGTCGGTTAACCTTTTATAACCGACGCTGAAAGTGGTTCCCGCCAAACAATTTTATGAAAATATCGTCCAATTGGACGTCGGTTGGTTCAAACAACCGACGCTAAAGAGGGTTAGGCGTCGGTTGTTTGAAACAACCAATGCTATTTGGGAACTTAATATCCCGCGATCGCCTGACTCTTCCCCTTTCTTCTATTTCATTACGAGCCGATTTCCCTTTTCTTCTCTGTTGTCGCCCGACCACGCCGCCGATTTCTCCTCCACGAAAGCTCCTTCTTCCTCCACAACAGCGCCGCCGCGCCGCCGGCGCACCCCCTTCTCCGCCGCCACTGTTGCTGCCTTCTTCCCCTTCTCCGCGCCCCCTTCTCCGCCGCGCCCCCTTCTCCACAGCCACTGCTGCTCCTTGGTCTGCCTTCCCTGCCGCCTGGAGCTCGCCGCCGAGCCGCCTTCCTCCTTGTTGCCGCCCGCCGACGCCGTTGCACCTTGCCGCCGACGCCGCTGCTCCTCGGTCTGTCTGCCCTACCACCTGGAGCTCGCCGGCCACCGCTGCACCTGCCTGCCCTGCCGCCTGGAGCTTGCCGGTCACCGCCACCACTACTGGGAGGTCAGTTGTTGTTGCTCGCCTAATATTGCATCTAAATCTTGGTTTCACCACTTCTTTCACTGAGAACTGAGAAGAATGGCCTACCATGGCCGTGCTGGGTAGCACGACTGTTCTGGACAGCACGGCCGTACTGCCCAGCACGCCTGTGGTAGGCCAACACAGCCACGACCGTGTTTGATTTGATTTAAACCCTAATTTGATTTAAATCCATTCTAGCATCCTAATTTGATTTGAGTAAACCCTAACATTGATGAAACCCGAATATCAATTGTGATGAAACCCTAACATGTACATATCTATTATTGTGTTTGTTGGCCTAGAAACCTAGAGCATCATGGATGTGTTAGGGGTGCAGGCGTTGGTGTGGGCATCAAAGCATTCTTTGGGCCATCCCAGCGCAAACCCAGAGCGGGACTTTCTCAAGAAGAGGTAACCTATTCTTTTTTTAGAATGTTATTGCAAAAGGAAATTCAATAATAAGAAGCTAATGTTTCTTTTATCCATGTATAGGAGAATAAGAGAGTCGAGGATATAGTTGCTAAGAAGGTCAACGATGTAGTTGCTGAGAAGGTCAAGGAAGAATTGCTGCGGTGGCAGGCATCTCAGGCTTCCAATCAGCCTATGGCGACCCACTCTTCTCCTGATGCACAGACTGCGAGTAATCCTGGAGACCCATCGCCTAACACGTCTGCTGTAAGTATTGTTTATGACATTGTAGCTAGTCTTTTCAAGATGATATGCTTTCAAGATGATATGTATATATGTATAACATTCTTTACGTAAATTTGTAGGCATTGAAGCCATGCCGCTTAAGAATACAAGACTATGTTGTTGCAGAGGCGCATGCTTACCCATCCCTTCCTGGGGAAAGGTTTCACGGGACTCCAATGCCATAGGGCTACGTTCGTGTGGGCCCATTACGTGTGTTACCCGATTGGAGGGAAGCTACATTGCCATATCCCCACCCAGATATTGATACACTTGCTGAGGCAGAAGGCGGGGTCATATTGTGGCCCAAAGCAGATGTCGTCTACACTACTGAAATTGTAAGATAAATTTACATTGATTTAGACTGTTAATGTGTATATATGATGTCAACTGATCTGAAATTATATATACAGGTTAAAAAGAAGACACCAGGAGCACCTAGGCCTCCACCTCTACTTCCCGCATTACCAACTTGGGTTCCAACTGACCTAACATACCCGTTAGGTCCTGCTTGTAGGGGAATGGCATGTTGGCTACAGGCACATAATATACATTGCTCGATAATTATTTCTTTAGATGCAGATTATGCAGGTCAATCATACGATAGCTCTTTATTTATACAAGATATTATTGAGCTATTTATGTATGATTGGCTGAATACATCAATGATAGAGATATGGATAAGGTGAGATCTTGTTTATACATCCATATACCTTGTGTAAGATCCGGTGATCTGGTTTCTTATATATTAATGCATACGTAATACATGTTTTGCAGCTACTTAGTCGAAGATCATTGCAAACAATTTGCATTTGATCATGTGGGATTTTTGATTCCATCATTGATTAGTATGGTAGCTAAAGACCCTGATAATGTTCAACAATACTGTATAGATGCTTTTACAATTTTTGGTCAGCAAAAGAAGACGATAATAATAGCTCCATTCAATGTCAAGTAAGTTTACTTTATTTATAATTTGGACTTAAGAAAATTCCATTTTTATTGTGCATTTTGAGTTATTAATTGTTAACTTTTTACCTCTAGCGGTAAACATTGGGAGTTACTAGTTATTGTCCCCGGGACGTTCACTGTTTATTATCTAGATCCCGCGGGAAGTACATTAAATACTAAAATTGGACATGTAATGAGAATGCCATTATTCTGGTGAGAAATATTTCATTTTTGTATCTGTTAACATATGTTATTACATTACTATTTACTTATGTAATTTACTGTGTAATATTAACATGTAGGGGTTTAGATGCATTCAAAAAGGCTGGAGGAACGGTCTCAAGGAAAAAGAACCAGCCAATAAATTGGCAGAACGTACAAGTAAGTTCCCTACTCCAATGTATATATTATTGATGTGAATTGTGCTTAGTTGTATTATTTTGTATGTTTCAATTTATAGTGCGCTACATAAGACAATGGCTGGGCATGCGCATACTATGTGATGCGATTTATGCAGATGATTATCAAACATACCGCATTGGACATCGATACCATACATGAGGTATTATATATAGTCTCATTAGTTAGTATGAAATATATCAATCTTATTTTTATATTATTACTTATATATATACATCATTCTCTTTGCAGGTGTTTAAAATTGACAACACTATAGGTAAACGCTTAAAAAATATACATGATCCATATACGATGGAAGCATTAAATGAAATAAGAGAAGAATGGGCAAAAGCCATACAAGCAGTGGCAACTCTAAGATATAATTGGGATGTTGATAGCGATAATGAATGATACTTTGTAAATGAATATTTCTGAATGTTAATACATGTATTTGAATGTTTCTATATGTGTGAATGTGAGAATTGAATTGATGTCTGAATGTATCTACTTATGTGAAATTTTCCTTGAGACTTTTGCAGGTTTGTGGCCTGTTTGTAGGCTGATATCAATGGATGTCGTAAACCTGCAGTTCAGTTTCTCATCCTGCTGACCAGCCACAACATGCCTGCAAACTGATATGAAAAAAAAATAGATATAGGCGTCGATTATTTACAGAAAACCGTCAGCAAAGACCTACAACGTCGGTTATTGGAAAAAAACCGACGCCTAATAGTACAAACAACCCGACCGTACAGGATAGCACGACCGTGGTGGAAAAGGCGTCAGTTATTCATATAAAACCGACGCCTATAGTACTAAACACGACCGTGCAGGGAAGCACGACCGTGTCGTCTTGAAGTATGGCGTCGGTTTTTTTATAGAAAACCGACGCCAAAAGGATTCGCGCCACAGAAAACAGCGTCATCTAGGACTCTTTCTGCGTCGGTTACCAAGTAAACACCAACGCTATAGTCCATATAGGCGTCGGTCTTTTAGTAGATAACCGACGCAAAAAGTGTCCTAGATGACGCCGTTTTCTGTGGCGCGAACCCTTTTGGTCTCGGTTATCTACTAAAATACCGACACCTATATGTTAAATAGGCGTCGGTTAAAAAACCGACGCCGAAGTGTTCGACCTTTAGCGGCACCCACAGAGGCGTCGCTCAGAAACCGACGCCAAAGGGGGTTAAACAACCGACGCCAAAGGCTGTTTCTGTAGTAGTGATACTATAGATCAGGTAATAAAGAATAACATCATAAATTTACAAGTGAGTTGTAGTCATTTTTATAAAATATTAGCATGTGCATTTTCTATTATAGATCTTTACAACTCAGCCTTACACACGTGAGGACTTAAATGAATTCCGAGAAGAGTGGTCAGATGCTTTTCTAAATGAAGTCAATATAGCATTGGAATAAATATGTCAGTTACGTTCTATTTATGTATGTGGTTTCAGTACTCTTTCATATTTACTTTTTGTATCTAACATTTAATATCATCTCAGACTTGCAATCTATCATTTTGTAAATTATGATGTGACTATGTGTACTCAACTCCATATATGCATCATTTTTGTTATGAATGTGTGGTTTGGAATGGTGACGGTTGAGCATCAATGCTCCCCTCTCCCATATCTTATTCTTGTTCTTCTGTTTTGTTCTGTTCAATTTATGCAATTTTTTTTAAAAAAAATTCGACCCTATAGCGTCGGTTTTCTTAAAAAACCGACGCTATAGGTGTCTTGGCCATTCCGCGTAGAACGGCGGTGCTGCATAAAACGGCCGTGTTGGGATGAGGTAGAACGGCCATGCCGTGTAGCACAGCCGTGCTAATATAGACCAACACGGCCGTGCTAGGTAGCACGACCGTTCTACCTCATCCCAACACGGCCGTTTTATACAGCACAACCGTTCTACGCGGAACGACCAAGACACCTATAAGGTCGGTTTTTTAAGAAAACTGACGCTATAGGTTTTTTAGAGTCAATTATTTAGTAACAAACTGTCCTTAGAAATAATCTTTAGAGTCGGTTATTTATTAAACACCGACGTTATAGGGTTCAGGTATAAATTCATTTCTCATTTGGGTTTAATTTTTGAGGGCCTATAGGGTCGGTTTTTACTATACAAGGTCGGTTTTTTTGGGTTAAAAAACCGACGCTATAGAGCAATTTCTGTAGCGACGACCACTTAGGCGTCGGCTAAAAAGTGACGCTATAGGCTTAAAAAAACCGACGCTATAGATTGTTTCTGTACTAGTGTGGACCCCTAAATATATTCACATTCCGATATGCTGATCAATTCTCCTACACCTAGGTGAGAGATTTAAGTAACTCGTTTAAAAGCATATAGTGTAATTGGCTTTGATCTTCCTAAAGGCTAGATGGTAGGTGATGTGAGGTGTACAACCCTCACTTCCGCCCTCCATTACTACCCTCAGCCCCCAATTGCTAAGACTTCTATCATGGAAGCCTATACTTGATTATATCCTAATTGAATTCCACCTAAACCCTAAACTAAGTGAGCCTCCCAAGGGTGGAGAAGAGATGATAGAGTCTAGTTCCCCAATACACACCATATCCCAGCATGGCCAATTAGTAGTTTAGGGCAAATCACTAGCATCTAACTTGTTTGGTTTGAATGATCTACATGAGAGAGTAATGTTTGTATTTTATCACCCCAACTCAATTGACAAGAACATTCCCTCAAACAACCCACACTTCCCATTATTACATTATAATCCTAATTTACCGTGTTTCTTAGTTAATGCGTGCTTAGCTAATCTCTTTACTTTCCTAGTTAGTTGTTCTTGCTAGTTTAGGCCTTTAATTGCCCCTTAGTCTAACTGTTTTTTAGTGTAGTGTTAGTCTTGCATTGCTTGCGTTAGTGTAATTTGCCCTTTTCATTACTTTGCTTGCCTATTTTTGCTCATTAGAACTAATTGTCTAGGGTTAGCTTAGGTTTTGATTCTCGTCCTCTTTTAATTGCTTGTGCAACCTTAGTGTAATCAAATAATACCAATTTCAAACCCTAACTCTAGACTCCGCGGTAGGAACCTAGCAAAACTAACTAGTTCGAAGCCCCTCCTCTCTCTTTAGTTCGACCCCTAACTTGGAGCTTTTTTATAATGTAATACGACCCCGTGCGCTTGCGGGTGTGTTAGTTTATATGAACGAACTTATTAAGGCACTATAAATTTGGAAAACCCTTGTGTATGCCTAAGGTGTGTATAGCCAAGTCAATTGGTTAGAGTTACCAAAAACATGCCAACTTGTCATAGAACATTTATTATGGAACAAATCCTCAAAGAAAAAAATCTTAATTTTTTTTTGAAAAAGAAGATGATTATTAGCTTCGGCGGTAGTTTTATTCCTAATGCATTTTTTTGAGGAATTATTCCTAATGCATCTAGATGTCTTTCCTTGAAACTTGTTATGGAGTGCTCTCCCACGAGTCAGGCTAGTGTACACTCGAGTGTATCGGAGACACTGTACACCTCAATCATTTTTAAAGATGCAATAACTTTTTGAAAAATCTAAACCGTTGATCTTCTTAAATATCTTAAGAACATATCATATAATAAATTTTATCTCATTTGGACACTTATAGGTCATGCATCTAAATGATGTAAAAATCAGACATTTCAAATTAGTTTTGTACATCTAAATAAGTCACTCATCCAAATGAGCTCAAATTTTATATGTGGCATATTATTATTGTAACTATTAATATCAATGGATTATATTTTAGAAAAACATGGTCTAAATAGACAAATACCATTGAGGTGTGCATCGTAATCTGTACACTCTAGTGTATTCTAGCCTGACTCACTCTCCCACAAACATTATTAGGCTTATACCATAATATATATCGTTATGATTGTACTTTTGGTGTCTAATCACAACGAAGGTTCAAACTTATCTTCGTTATTATTGTCTTTCTTTTTTCCTTTGACTAGCTAAAAGCACATGCTAAGCATGTGAATAACAGTTGAATCAGCACAATAAAATCCCTAATGTATACTCTTACATATGATAACAATGTTTAATGATTATTCAAAAAATATAATTTAAAAATTGATCTCTGGGTTCATAATTAGTAATAACAATAATTACATACAACTTGATAAAAGAGAATAACTCAATTAATATTCAGTGTACTCCCACAAGTATGTAAAAAAAACTAAAAAAAGATGCAAAAAAATGTGAATTATAATTTTTTGACTAACCCTTTAAGAGAGAGAGAGAGAGTAGATCGATTGACATTCTGTTGACTCATTCTAATTTATAAGCACACAAACATGTTGAATTGATTAGCATACAAACAAGCTGGATTGATTAAGATACATACATATTTCCAAAGCACAAACAATGAATAAACCAATGAGCAAATATCTAAGCTATTGGAACACATACAAATACTTTCGGTCAATTAACCAATTGTCTTCCTCCAACTTGTAGCGCATCCTTATCAAAATCTAACCAAAATTATTATTTCTAATGACTCATGATGGTCACTGCATTAATATGTGCTAATCTATATAAACATACTAAGAGAAAGCATCATGATTAATAGCCAATTGACTCCCTCGAGCCTATAAACACACAGATAGATTGGAGCAATTAATACTTAGATAGAATGTTTGAACACACAGACAGACTTAACTAACTAGCATTGAGATAAGCCAATTGAACACACAAATAAACTGGATCAATTAGTACTATTGGAATTCTCTTTGAAAAACGGATACGTCAAACACATAATTAGACTGGACTTGTTGGTGTGGATAATGACTATTGGAACACACACACTTATTGGAACAATGAGCATATAACCAAACTGTTAAAACATAGACAAACGGTCTGATGAAAACACATACCTAAAATATATCACTTGTATAACATTTCCTTCTTTTATTTAGCTTGAAAAAAAATATATAAATAAAAATAGCAAGTAGGTCGATTAGCAGGAACACATACTCTTGATTCAACTTTGTTGTAGGTAGCAAAACCAACCACAAAAGTAGTTAGACCGATTGACACCTACTAATATGATTGACACATGTTGTAGCAATATCGTACTACACGGACATACATACTCTTGAAGCATACAAATTTATCGATAAGAGGAGCTAGCACATAGACCCCAAGAATGAAAAAAAAAATGACCTTTTGAAGCTTCTTGAATTGGAAGGAAAAAACAGCTAAAAAATGATAAAGCAGTCACACACAGTGCTATAGTTAACAAATACACATACAATACGTTAAAATAAAATAATTTGATTTATTACCGGATGATTATCTTACATGTTACTAAATTATATGCGCATGTACATGTCTCTGTTGACAAATAGACACCTGGAAAAAAAACTTTAGAAAAGCCGTAAAAAAGAGCTAAGGCACACGTACGCCTCAAAAAGCTAAAAAACACACACACACACCTGGAATAACACACAGCTAGCACCGCTCTCATTCATAGGTATATATAGATTCTACGACTCTAAACTCAGACTCTATGAATGAAATACTAATATTTATAAAGAAAACTTTAGATTTTCTGCCGAAACAGCATCCCACGGTTCCCACCGCCTTAGCTCATCCGCCCTGCTAGGATATCTCATAAACCAGAAGGCCCCGAAGAACCCACGGGTTACCCGACGACGACGCAGCCCGGCGACCATCAGCGGCAGAAAGGAGCGGCTACAGGGCTACGGCGCGTAGGGGACCGGCACGATGCCGAAGAAAATGGGAGTGAACTCCAAGGCGGAGGCGGCGCGGGAGCGGAAGAGCTCGGCTGAGTCAGAGAAACGGGACCGCGACGCGCGGCAGAAGGAGGAGAGCTACTGGAAGGAGGCGGAGGGCGCCAAGTCCCGCGCTGCGAAGAAGCGGGAGGAGGAGGCCGAGAAGCGCGCTGAGGTTACCGCGCGCAAGGCCGAGGCCCGCCGACTAGCTGAGCAGGAGCAGATCGAGCTCGACAAGGCTGCGAAGAAACCCGATAAGAAGATCAACCGCGTCGCAGCCCCTGTGCCCAAAGTCACGTCAGCTGATCTGGAGCGGCGGAGGGAGGAGGAAAGGCTACAGGCTCTTAGGAACGCCGAGGCCGCTAAGAAGAAGCAGGCCAGGACGGCCGAGGAGGAGGAGTATGAGAGGACGGTGCTGGTGGCGAATACTAATAGGGATGATTCTTTGATAGAGGCGCATTCCGTGGATGAGGCACTGGCTAAGATGTCCGTCTCGGAGTCCTTGCCCCCCGATCGGCATCCTGAGAGGAGGCTCAAAGCTTCATTCAAGGTACTGCTTCTCCATGTTATCACTACCACCTTTCCATCCGCCGGCTCTTTGGAAGCGAGTAGAACCTCTCTTCAAACTGCTTGTCCGGGTCGTTTCCTCTTTCTAAGAAATGGGCCTTGTATGTATTTCAGTTCACCATTTCTTATATTTACTTTCTTCACCCTTTTTGTTATCAGTTTCTTCTTCAAACACCTATAGCGAAACTAGTCAGTTGTTTTTTATAGGATCTAACAATTGCACATACATCTTGCAAGTTGAATTTGGTAATTCTTGTGATTTTTCTTTGGAACTATGCATTGAGAATTTATTTTTCTACTTAGCTTCTCGTTAACGAATCGTTAAAGAGTTTTGAGACATTCTATATGTCTAGGAATGTGAAGTTGTGAACTAGTAGATTTTGTGTAGTAGTTCCATTGCTCAATATTCTTTATATTCATGTTAAGGAAAACTGAATTGTAGGTGCAGTTCTCTCTATTATACAATACAAAACCGAGGAGCTCGAATAGGTCACATCCATAGTTCACGTGTTTTTGGTTGCACCTCAAAGTTGAAACCTAGAAGTCCTCTGGCAAGCGTCAGATGAAAGATCAACACCACCAAAAAAACCCTTACTAGATTGCAGCAATGTCTATGGACCTAAGAAGCATGGACACGGGCACTGAGACGTGTCCCAACGATTTTTGAAAATATAGTACACGAACACGGTGTTGGACACGACAATAAGATAGCAGCAATGTCTATGGACCTAAGAAGCATGGACACGGACATTGACACGGGACACAACGGTTTTTGAAAATATAGTACACGAACACGGTGTTGAACACGACAATGTATATACATAGAAACATACATACATACAAATATTTACAGACGTGTACGATTTTAGACATGTATATGTATATAATTTATTTGTAAAAGACAAGATCCATAATTCTCGACAACAAGCACGAACAAAGATCACCAAAATACATTAATTCACGTATGTATTCGAACCCACTATTCTAATCAATATCAAATTTAGCATACAAAATGATATATTGTAACATCCAAGAATGACAAACTAGAGAAAAAGCATTAGAAGTTAATTACATAAAATAACAAATTTACAGTTACAAATCTAATGGAGTGGAATGCAAGGAAGAGAAGGGGAAGCAAAAGTGATGGAGGGGAGATATGTATTGGTAGTGGTGATGGTGGTGAAGAAAGAGGAGGTTGACGCATTTAGTAGTCATGTAGGAGTGGAGGACTGCATGTTGGAAGAAGGAAAAAGAGGGAGGAGAGTTTTTTATGGATTAGGAAGAAGAGGCACATGGAGTGTACACATTAGAGGACCAACGAAGTACGGAGAAGAGGAAGGAGAAAAGGAACGAGTGAAGCAAATATAGAGGAAGAAGAGGGAAGGAGTTCCTAGAGGGGAAAAAAGTTGCTTTGTATGTCTGATCTAGGTGTTGGCAGCTCCTGATGCAAATGGCTGTCGCTTGTGGCTGGTCTAGGTGTTGACAACTCATGCTGCAAATGGCTGCTGCTTGTGGCGGCTTCAACTCCTACTGGTTTCTGCTGCAAAAGCTACTTGTTGTAGCTCCCATCTCCTTGTGATTGTTGCTTGTAGCGGCTCCAACACTTGGCTATTATTCTTGCAGCAGTTTCTGCATGTAGTGTCCAAGATGTGTGGGCTAGGCTAGGCTAGGCTAGGCTGGTCGTGTCCAACAAGTGTCCAATACGTGTCCATGCCGTGTCTAGCTGGAAAATAAAAAAATGAAGCTGGGCACGCTTGAGCCGTGTCCGCTGTGTGTCCGGGCGTGTCCACGGTGTGTCCATGTTGGACGTGTGTTGGACACGGACACGACAACCTTCGGGAAGTGTCCGTGCTTCGTAGCTGTGGACCTGCATGTATGGTTCCAGGAGATATTATCTTTCTGCTGAATGACGAAACACACTAAAAACTTAGAGATGCAGTGACGGTCTCTTCTCATTTGACGGTTGCTTCTCAACCGAATCTTGCTAGGCTAGAATGTTCCATCGAGGTAGTAGTACTAATGTCTTCTGAAGTCTGGTCATCATTACAAACCGCTCTTGTCTTGGTGTCCAATGATTTGACGCCTACTTCTCGCTTAACATGTACAACAACTTTGTAACAATCCCTTCACCAACCTTCACTCCTAACCAATGTTTTAAAAAATGTTAAGCGGTAACCGTGCGGACATCACCTTGTAACTGGTTAAGCGGCCGATTTTTGAAAAAAATGGATTTTATTTTCCTATATAATTTTATACAAAATTACATATATATGCATATAAATACTAATACTCTTTGGAACTTTTATATATATCTAAAGATTCTAAACACTCTACCCAACAGTGCAAAACACCCAAATAGTTTATAAGATAGCTATAAGACAATAATTATAGCCATAATATAATAAACAATAGATTTGACATAGATAAAATACCCTACATACATGATTCAGAAATATTTTTGCATCACATGTTTACATAGTTAAGCAGTAAACAATAGACGAATTATTGGATACCTTTCTAACTTATTGTTATATGTGCATATCATCAATTAATCATACATTACAGCAGTACAATTAACTAAAGTATGCATTTTAAAATTCGATAATAGTTACATATATTTTACTTGTATAAATTACACTTTACAACAGTACCCTATTATCCCAACTTGCATACAAGTATGCATTCTATTAGAACTAGGCTTATCATAGGATATTTAAGTTTAATATATTATAGTCAGTAATACTTGGGGCCATATAGTTTATATAAAGTTACATGTGTACAACAAAATTTACAAAAAAGGACAAAAAGGGGAAAAAAGGGCAAAAAAACGGAAAAAAGGGTAAAAAGCGGGAAAAAACGGCCGATTAATTACAAAAAGGTTAACCGGCGATTTTGGCAATTATCGAATGGCCTGGGTGTTGGGCCGATTAATCGGCCGCTCAGCCCGTTTTTCATTTCACTGCTCCTAACATTAATCAATTCAAATTACAGTTTCTGACCTCACCCTCTTGGATAAGCATCTACAAGACCATGAGAAGTTCTTTGCCGTCTTCAACAACCTTGACTCTACCTACTTTCACGACGTCCATTCTCAGGCCTCTAGTCCCTTCAACATCGTTCTTCCTCTCTATTAATTAAACTTGCAAAATCATTCCTACATAGGTCTTGTAATCACAAACTTCAAAGCTACTTATTCTTACTCATGTAGAGGACATTTGTGGAGGTAGTAATGAACAGTCCTCATGCTCCCTATGTCAATGAAATTTCGGACCATTATTTGGATTCTATTGGGATTTAGAAAGAAAATGGTAATGATTCTTAGGAACCCCAAACACTTGGCACATGAGAAATTCAGAAGAGCTGTCCAAGATGGGAATCCTAGGGAGTTTAGGAAGAGTATGTCTCACTACTAAAGACGAGAAGTCAACTTGCTTGACGCGGGACACGTCATATGGAAGAAGGGATTAGGGGAAACTATTGTTAATTTTTTCTCAAATCAAATTTGTATGTCTGATCATGCATCCGAGACTGGGTATTTATAAGTAATGGCAATGTCTAGTCATGAGATAATTGTGGAAAATAACCAAAATACTTGAATGCCTATTCATCGGAAACAAATCCTAAATATGGAGAAATTGCAATATAAAAATCAAATGTACTAATCGGCTTTCAGAGGTTTGTTTGGATCCAAACAAGGGAAAAACATGGCTCTTGTCTTCCATTAGTTCCCTCAAGCTTTAAAAGACGAGCCATCAATGAGTGGGTAACGAACTTGAAAGACCTCTTCATGCAACAACAGTGGGTTGGACTCAAAAGCGCTTGTTCAAGTTGTGGACACGGAATTGGCACCTTCTAGAAATATGAAAATGGTATGTATTGGAATAACAACTGTGTTGTACATGACGTTCAAACTGCCACAAGTATCCCACCATGATTTTCGTCACTTTGACATGTGGGGTGACAATACGCCACATTCTTTCAGACACCATGATAGGAGAAGTGTACTAAGCATATCTAAATCAGCTAGTTACACATGAGGTCGATCCATCACAAATGCTAAAGTTGAGGAAAAAGCTTGCTCTATAACCCAAGTGCCTCTATTGTTGATGCATGGATATGTTGGCCATGCTAATATTACCGGTGGCCAACATGCATGTCCTGCCCTAACACTCTACAATAGAGAAGAGCTAACGTGACACAGATTTAGATGTGAGCCCCTATGTTCCTGTAGTAGAAGAGAGCACTGTGTGGCTTCATTTACATGTCCTCATTATCATTGAGTTCACTCACGTCTAGCTTATTCTTATATTCTATGTCTTCCTCTTTGTTGGATGCTACCATGGTATCAACTTGACTTGGCACAAATACGTCTGTCCAATGTCCTGGCAATTGAAGCACTCACTGTTTTTAGTGTTGGCGATGTCTTTGGAGGAGGATGCCTGACTCATCGTGGCAACAACATATTTGGAAGGGACGTTAACTGCAGTTGGGGCACACAGGCAACTATCTTGATTGGCTTGTGTTGGCATAGATCTTCCTCAATTTGCATCGCCACCTAAACTACATCTTGAAGTTTGACGGAGATAGACAAGGCTAACATATTTAGTCCGTAAAGGCGAATTGCATAGAAGAAAGGTCCGGTTCCAAGACAAGCGCGATTAGAACTTCTTGGGCTCAATTTGGCCTTTTGATTTAGCATTTGTTTATTTAGGAATTTTAGGCTTCATTTGACTATGATTTTTTTATTCCTATTTTGGTTACTTGCAAGTAAAGGATTGAGTCCTATATAAGCTAGCTCTGGGCTAATGTCTAGGCAACTGAATATGAAGAGAAATTTTAGTTTGATGTTTGCAAATTTATCTCCCTCTCGTTCATCCCCGTAGCAGTGCTACATAAAGTGACATCAGAGCCAAACCTAAGTAATTAGAGTACGGTCCAGTCGTCTTCTTCCCTTCTATTATTGTTCATGGAGAATAGCAGTACATTCCTTCCTCTATGTTCATTTTCGATCTTCAACCCACCTAATTCCCTACGCAACCCCATTGCCCGCTCCACGATCCATCTCTTCTCCCCCCTCTATGCTCCAACGCATGCTGACTTTTCCTTTGGTCCCATCATTTGTCAGTCTCCTGACCTCAACGTCTCCCCTCCAGGCCTTCCATAGGAGCAACTGTCGCCCTCACTCGCTCGCTCAGATCCCTAGCCATCAACCATAGCGACGTATGTCTCCATTTTCAGGTCTATGTGCCAACTATCGACTCCTCGAACACTAGAGACTTCGGCTCCTTAGTCCATGCCCCTTGGAGGCCGGCATCACAAACACTTTGCCTCCTCCCCTCTGGATACCCCATGTCTTGTTCAACTTGCTAGACGTTGCTGTTCTATAGCCGATTTCCCCCTATTTCCTTTCCCCTATGTCTAGCCTGTTCATATGTCCTTATTTATATGTCTTTATTTACTGTTATGTTATTTTACTTTTCTATATGGACCTCACTGTAATTGTACCACTTATATAAATATCAGGGTACACACATTGTGTAACCCTACGTTCTCCAATTTCTCTATTCTCATGGTATCAGAGCTGCATTAGCCCAGCCGGGCTTTCCATATTTCTCCCAACATTTCTCTTCAATATGATTAGACCGGCCACAGAAGCTGCAGAACCGTTGACCAGTCTGAGGACGTGCAGCAGCAGGAGGTCCAGAAGATGCTCCACGACCAGAAGAGTTCCTCCCTCTTCCAACACCAAGAGGGGGACGAGTGTCGTGAGAACGGCCGCGTCCACGACCACGACTAGACACGCACCAAGTGCAGTGGAATCGCCAGTATCAGTAGATGTCTCAGATGAGGATGCAGGCAGGCGCTGTAGACACTGAAAAGCACTCTGTAGAGTAGGTAGTGGATCACTGTCCAGAATCTGATCTACAACCCCAGCATATGAGTCAGGTAAGCCACACAGGAACTGGACTACTTGCAACTCCTGGCGTTGACGTTGCATAGTAGCCAAATCAGTAGACAAGGGATGGTAGACCTCCAATTCCCCCCAAAGTCCTTTGAAGGCTGAAAAGTAGTCAGTAAGATCAGATCCCGAGAAGTGCAGACGACTGAGCTGTTTCTTAATATCCAAGGTTGAAAAAGGCGTGAGGCGTAACGAGGCGTAAGCCTCAGAATGTACCGAGGCGTTCATATTATATATATATATAATGTTATATTATAATGTACATATATGTTAGTACAAGCATGTACATTCACATAGGCATACACAAGTATACACATTTTAAAAATTATATACATGTAACTCCATTACATATACACATAAACATATGCAAGTACATCCAATATACAAAAGAATACAAAATATCAACATATATACATGTAAATCTGTACACATGTTACAATTATATACATATACACATATACATGCACAAATATATACATGTAAATGTATACGATGTGCGACATTACATGTATATGCATATACATTATAGATACATACACATTTACATAAATATATAGACACAAATATACATGTTTAGATGCATATGTATGTATATATACAAACATATATAGATTATACACACAAATATACATGTTTATATATATATGTATATTTACACATATATATCGATTATACATATGCATATGAGGCTTAAATTGGGGTCTGAACTGAGGCTTACGCCTCGGAAACGCCTCAACGCCTTTTTACGCCTCGCCAAAAATGAGGCGCACGCCGCTCACTTGGACAGTGAGGCGCACGCCTCAGGGCGCATTGGGGTACGCCTCGCCTCAAGGCGTACGCCTTTGAAGCCTCGAGGCGCGCCTTTTTGTTCCATGTTAATATCAAACACTTTCTTTGGATTCTAGCTGTGTGAGTAGGTACTAGCAAGCTGATCCCACATCTGCTTGGCAGTCTGCAGGCTTAATAGGGTGACACTAATTTTTGTCTCACTACTATTCAGAATCCACGTCATAACAGTAGAATCATATTTAACCCAGTCATCATATGCTTTAACATCTTTGGAGTCGGCAGTTGCAGCAGGCACAAGAGGTGGATCACGCGTCAAATGTGACAATTTCCCTTGAGATTTAACATAGATCTGCATGGAACACACCCATTGTTGGTAGTTTCTCCCATCCAGTTTAACAGTGGTAACTTGACGACGCAGATCCTCGTGTGAAGATGCCATAGCAGGCAGATCACCAATTGCCGACATAGAGAAAAACACGTAGGCACAGGCAGGACACAACCGCCTAGTTCCTCAGCTACATACGGGATTCTACTGTTATGACGTGGATACGTTACATACGGACGGACCAGTTACATACGGGATACGTTGCGGCGCAACAGAAAACCCGGTGGCTCAACGGCCTACACGGGCAGGCAGAAAAATAGATCCGAAGGTGCCCTTCAGTCGGGATTCAAGCCACCGGACAAGCACGTGCAGATCGGAGCTCAGCGGCTGGCATGCTGCCCCGGCGGTGCTGGCAGCAGCCGGTGCGGCAGCGGGCTGCGGGCGGTCGGCTGCCGTGCGGGGGGGGGGGGGAAGAGCGAGAGAGAAAGGGAGGGAGGGAGGGAAGGGGAAGAGCAGCGGCTCTGGATCTAAGCCCGCTCTGGTACTATGAGAACAGAGAAATTGGAGAACGTAGGGTTACACAATGTGTGTACCCTGATATTTATATAAGTGGTACAATTACAGTGAGGTCCATATAGAAAAAACACAATATTCTATGCCTGTTAAAGTTTTTAGAACTTTGCATACTAACCACCAAATGTGTGGTTCCATCAAGGATCTATCAACAATAGAATCATGATTTCCGAATTCTTCTAGGAAAGATGAGAACTTTGCATACTCAATCATCACAGTACGACGCTCCTCAACATTAGGGAAGTATCTCTTAAGACACGTTTCTTTCATTTGTAATTTCAATGTCATTATGAGGAGCGACTCTACTAAAATCCTCATCAAGCCATTGAGAGCTATAATACCTAGAAGAGACGAGTAAAGATAGTTAAGTTATTAACACTTAAAAATACCATGATATATCTAGGTGGAAGGAGTAAATTGTTGAATAACTTTTTACCTTGGATTCAATGAATGTGCTAAACAATGGAGGAGTATTGCTTTTATTCCACCGATCTACTAAAATTGTGTGCACCACCTTATAGAAGCTTGACTCCTCATCATCCTTCTTCTTTTCATGGTTGTATATGATTGCCTTCACTTTCTCTATCATAGAATCCCACATATCATACGCTAAGTGCAAGCAAGGTTTGTCAGTGTTGGCAGCCCTCAACATCTCATAGATAGGTTTTGTGAAAGCAATTATGTACACTTTATCCCACCAAATATCATCAATAATTTTTTATTTGACAAATTGGGCTTTTTGTACATCATCATCTCTATACAAAGCCCACTTTTCACTGACAACCATATTTGCAAGGCCAACTTTGATATTCCTCATCCTTCTAAGCACATAATAACAACAGAAGCAAAGCGAGTTTCCGCAATAGATAACATCTTCAACTTCACAAACTCATTGAATATGGCAAGCCGCATAGAATTATTTACAATAAAATTGCGAATGTAATGAGCATCAACTGTCACTTTAGATATCCACTTACACTCATCATAAGCTATTTCATCTGCTTGTGTTTGTTGCAGCACAAATATTCTTGAGAGCTAGATTGAGTGTATGCACCACACAAGGTGTCCAAAAGATATATGGATACACAGCCTCAACTAGCATGCTAGCTGCTCTACACACCGGGGCATTATCAGTAATAACTTGAACTACATTCTTGTCCCCAACCTGAGCAATGCATTGTTTAATCAAGTTTGCAATAAAGAACCTATCCTTGCACTCCCCCTCACAATTCACAACTTTTAAGAACATTGGACCATTCTCAGAAACAACCATAAAATTTGTTAATGGCCGTCTTTGTGCATCGGTCCATCCATCACTCACGAGACTCAACCCTTGTTCCTTCCATTTTATTTTGGTGGGTTCCAAGAGCCTCTCAATGTTTGCCTTTTCCTTTTGCAGCAAGGTTGTTTTAAGCATATTATAACCAGGAGGGATGTAGCCTGAGATTTAATTATTAGCTGCAAAAGTGAACGAGCTTGTAGTAAGGATTTCTAGCAAGATGGAAAGGCAAACCAGCACAGTAAAACATCCTAGCAATTTCAGAATGCAATTGCTCCCTCTTTTCAAGGTCAACAGATTCCTCTATCCTTGACTTCCCGGTGCCTTTCTTTTTATTTGCAAGGTTGGATGAAGATGGAGGTAGAGGGACTTCTTTAGGCATTGAATTTTTCACCCGTTGTGAAGCTGCATTTACTACATCCTACATTTCACTAAGATGTACAGCTGAAACTTTAGGGCAAACTTTAATACCAAATAATGGTATTCTAAGAAGATGGGATTTTACCCTAGAATATGACCCATTGAAGATTCGGTTGCCATAGTTGCATTGGAACTGATAATCCCCCCTGTTGTTGCCTTGTCTAATTTTGTAACATATTTCCACAATGGTGCGCTATCATCGATGGATAGTTCTTCCCTAGACACACTCATTTTCCTAAAAAACAATAAACATACATATTTTTAAATTAAACATTCGATATGCATTGGTACTGTGAAAGACAATGAGATTTGGAGAGCTTAGGGTTGCATAATGTGTGCACCCTTCTATTTATAGTAATGTAACAATTACAGAAAGGTCCAGATATAATGGAAAATAACATAACAGAAATAAAACAACACATATATTAACACTCCCCCTCAAGTTGGAGCATAGATGTCAATCATGCCCAACTTGTCCATCAAGGCGCAGAAATGCTTCTTAGGCAGCAGTTTGGTGAAGATATCAACAACCTGGTCTTCAGATCGAGTAAACGGTGTGCAGATCTTGCCAGTAAGAATAGACTCCCGAATAAAATGACAGTCGATTTCAATATGCTTGGTTCGTTCATGATAGACATGATTGTTGGCAATAAAAATAGCAGCTTTATTATCACAGTGCATGGGTATAGCAGAAGAAGACTCAACACCGAAGTCTTTTAGAAGAGAGCGTACCCAAAGAAGCTCACAAGCAGTATGAGCCATAGCCCTATATTCAGCTTCAGCACTAGATCTGGCAACTACATTTTGTTTCTTGGATCTCCATGTGACTAGATTGCCTCCAACATAGGTACAGTAACCAGAAGTAGATTTCCTGTCAATCCGACTTCCTGCATAATCAGAATCAGAATACCCTTCTAGAGAGCAGTGCCCATTTTTCCTGTAATGAAGTCCCTTGCCAGGAGACTTTTTTAGGTATTGCAGAATATGACATAGTGCATCCTAGTGGCACTGTCTGGGGTTATCCAGGTACCTGCTAAGAAGACCCACAGCAGTAGATATGTCAGCTCTAGTCACAGTCAAATATATCATTTTACCAATCAATCTCCTGTACTTTTTATTATCAGCAAATAATGGAGAAGAATCATCGTCCCAATTGACATTGGGATCTAGAGGAGTGTCAGCAGTTCTAGCTCCAAGCATACCGGTCTCCTGTAGAAGATCCATAACATATTTCCTCAGAGACAACACTAGTGCATTAGAGGTTCTGGATACCTCTATACCCAGAAAATACTGCAGTTTACCCAAGTCTTTTGTAGCAAAGTGCTTGCAGAGATGGGCTTTAGTAGCCTGAATAGCAATAGAGTCACTGCCAAAAAGTACAATATCATCCACATACACAATAAGAATCACAATGCCATTAGTAGTCTTCTTAGTAAAAATAGAATGATCCTACTTGAGATCTCAGAAAGCCAAACTCAATCAGAATTTTACTGAGTTTATCAAACCAGGCACGAGGACTCTGTTTGAGTCCATAAATAGACTTCTTCAACCTGCAGACTTTGTGTGACTCCCCCTGAGCAACAAACCCAGGGGGTTGCTCCATATAAACCTCCTCTTGCAAATCACCATACAAGAAAGCATTTTTAACATCTAATTGCAGCAGAGGCCAGTCTAGATTGATAGCAACAGACATGAGAATTCTGACTGAATTAAGGCGGGCAACCGGAGAAAAAGTTTCAAAGTAATCAATACCATAAGTCTGTGTATACCCTTTTGCAACCAGGCGTGCCTTCAGCCGTTCTATAGTACCATCAGGTTGATATTTAACAGCATATACGCATCTGCAGCCTACAGGTTTACATTGAGGGGGTGGATCCACCAACTCCCAAGTTTGTCTGTCAGTAAGCGCACACATCTCTTCTTGCATAGCAGAAGTCCAGGCTGTACTTTGCAAGGCATCATGAGTATTTTTTGGAATATTGACAGCAGATAAGGCCGAGACAAAATTACTAGCATGAATACTCAGATGTGCAGTAGATACATGGTTAGCAATGTTATGAGAAGTGCAGGAACGAGTTCCCTTTCTAAGAGCAATAGGAATATCCAGGTCAGAAATTACCTCAGGTGTGGCAGGACCTTCTTGAGGAGGAGATTGGTGTTGAATGGGGGGCTCTTATTCAGGTGGAGTTCTGTTCCTGCGCTGATAAACACGAAGAGGTGGTGTCGTATTCTTAGGTGCCACTTGATCAGAATTTTCAGACACACATTAAGTAGTAATAGGCAGAGGAGAAGCAATAATATCAGGCTCCAGACTATCTCCTCTAGTGGAGTAGTATGGGATATCCTCAAAGAAGACAATATCACTGCTGATGAACCATTTCTTTGTAGTAGGACTATAGCATCTATATCCTTTTTGTGTACGAGAATACCCTAAGAAAATACATTTCTCAGCCCGGGGAGCCAACTTATCATAAGTAGGACCAAGCAGTCTCACAAAACATGTACAACCAAAAACACGAGGAGGTACAATAAATAAAGGTGCATCAGGCTGCAGGATTTGGACATGTACTTTATTTCCAATCACAGATGAAGGCATCTGATTAATCAAGAAACAAGCAGTTAATATTGCTTCAGGCCAGAACAATCTGGGTACATGATAGTGCATCATAATAGTTCTAGCAATTTCTAACAAGTGTCTATTTTTCCTCTCAGCTACTCCATTTTGCTGTGGTGTATATGCACATGAGGTTTGATGTAAAGTACCAACAGACTTACAAAACAGTGCAACATCTTTTTGGACAAACTCAAGCGCATTATCAGTACGAAAAACTTTAAACAGGCATAGCATATTGAGTTTTCACCTCAGCAAAAAAGAATTTAATAGTAGACAATACTTCAGACCAGCTTTTCATCAGAAACAACCAAGTAGTCCGAGAAAAATCATCAATAAACAGTAAAAAATATTTGTAGCCAGACAAATTAGGCACATTACATGGACCCCATGCATCAGCATGAACAAGATCAAAAATGTTTTTGCTACTAATCTGAGGACGTTTAGGGTAAACAGCCCTAGTTTGTTTCCCTAACTGACATGATACACACTGAAATTTATGAGTGCCAACACCAGAAATAACATGTTTCAGTTTGTCAGACGACGGATGTCCAAGTCGATAGTGCCATTGCAATGCTGAGACTGATGCAGATAACGCAGATAAAGTAGATGCCAACGCAATCTTGTCCACTTTTGGCAGATCATCCAGATAAAACAGGCCATCAGATCCTTCATGTCCCCCACCAATCTTCATCCTCGTGCGAAGGTCCTGGAAAACACACAAACCAGGTATAAAGGTCAGGCTACAGTTCAGGCTGCGTAAAATTTTGCTAACAGATAATAAATTTAGAGGAAATCGAGGCACATATAAAGCAGACTTGAGAAGAAATTTAGACACAATGTCTCCAACCCCAGAAACCGCAGACTTAGATCCATCGACAAGCATAACAGAAGAATTAGTAGCTGGTTTAGATAAATTTCTAAATAAAGTTCGATTCCCAGAAATGTGCGACGATGCTCCCGAACGATAACCCATTTTGTATTACCAGCACTAGAGGATGGAGTACTGAGGAATGCAGTATCACAACCCGAGTAGGTCGCAACATTGGCTCCACTTGTCGTAGCAGTAGAAGATGAACCAGTCCGCTCACGTAACAAGCGCTCTACCTCAGCACGAATATAGTCCACAGTAGCAGTTCCCAAGTCCTAAGACACAACATGCTGGGTAGGTGTCTCTGGAGTAGTCGTAGTGTCACTGGCCGCATTGGCCCACGCAGGTTTACCATATTTTTCCCAACATTTTTCTTCTATATGGTTCGACCTGCCACAGAAGGTACAAAGACGCTGCCCTGTCTGAGGACGCACAGTACTGGATGACGCGGCTACAGAAGTGCCACGTCCAGAAGATCCGCGTCCCTGTCCTGCTCCATGATGATGGCTGTCAGAAGACCTGCCATGGCCACGACTACGACCACGGCCTGACATGGCAGCAAGCGCAGTAGAGTCTCCAGACCCAGTAGTGAAAGTAGACGAGGCAGAAGGTAGACGCTGAAGCCTCTGATAAGCACTCTGCAGAGAGGGAAGCGGGTCACTAGCAAGAATCTGGTCAACGACACCTGCATACGACTTTGGTAGCCCACACAAAAACTGGACCAACTGCAACTCCTGACGCTGACGCTGCATGGTGGCCAAATCAGTAGACAAGGGGTGGAAAGACTCCAGCTCCCCCCACAGACCAGTAAACTCTGAGTAGTAGTATGCAATATCCAACCCAATAAAGTGTAGACGACCCAGCTGCTTGGTGATGTCAAACACCTTCTTGGGGTTCTGGCTATGTGAATATGTACCGGCGAGTTGATCCCACATCTCTTTTGTCGTAGGCAGGCGTAACAAGGTGACACTAATTCTCGGCTCACTGCTGTTGAGAATCCATGTCATCACAGTGGAGTCATCCTTGACCCAATCATCATAAGCCTTCATGTCCTTAGAATTAGCATTGGCAGCAGGTTGTGTCGGACCGACAGACGTCGGATGGTTGTATTTTCCTTGGGATTTGGCATAAATCACCATGGAACATACCCAGTGCTGGTAATTGCGCCTGTCAAGTTTCACCGTCGTGACTTGACGACGCGCATCATCATTGGAGGACGCCATAAGGAAGAAACAGATGCAGACGTAGAGTTACAGGCAGGCAACAACAATCAGGCACAGGCAGTAGAAGGCTGCCTACGGATCCAGGTAGGCAGCAGCAGGCACAGAGCATGCACAACAGTAGTAGTCAGCAGTCAGAGGCAGAAGTCCAACACATGGACTAGTAGTAGAAGGTAGAAGATCCAAACATGGATCTTAAAAAAAAACCACGTAGGGGCAACATATGATGAGAAAAAACCTACGCCAACATGGAGGATCAGTCACTCCACTATGAGGCGCAGGCAGACAGAGAGGATGAAGCCCGTTACGCCGTCAACGTGCCAGAACTGGAAAGTTACCGTGGCTGTCCGGAGATTTCGGAAAGAGAAACGGAGCTAGACGGAGGGGCCTGTGGTGGATTAGGCCACAAGGATGGAGGTTATTAGGGGATTAGAGGTGGATGGAGGGCTGCGGAGGGGTGGGCGACGTTACTGTAGCGGCGACACTACTGTAGCAGTACTGTAGCGGCGGAAAAAAAGAGATTTCGGAGTGTGGCGGCGGCTAGGGTTGGTGGAGAGAGAGGGATTACGTTTAAGGTGGATCGGCCCGCTCTGATACCATGTGAAAGACAATGAGATTTAGAGAGCTTAGGGTTGCACAATGTGTGCACCCTTCTATTTATAGTAATGTAACAATTACAGAAAGGTCCAGATATAATGGAAAATAACATAACAGAAATAAAACAACACATATTAACAGGTACTAGATAGAAGAGAACGCAATTAGAAATAACTCAATAAGAGATAACTCAAAGGAGTAGAAGACTTACTGAGATTTTTCTAGATGCTAGACACCAACACTGCGCTTAGGTGTCTAGACAAGTGTGACAATCATAAGACTCTGAAGTCAGAAAGGAGCATAGTAACAAGTTCGGGATTCGGCAACTTTTCGGCTGGCTGGAAAAAGTTGGAATTCGGAAAAAATCGAGAAAAGTTGTGAAAAGATCGATAAATTTTGGTCAACTATTCGGAATTAATCGAGAATAAGTCGGCAATATAAGTATATACATATATATGTATGTATATATATGTATGTATGTATGTATGTATGTGTATATATATAAATGTATGTATGTACATACATATATGATGCATGTAACTGTTACGACCACAAGACATACAATCTTAGTGAGTGAAAAAGTAGGAAAAGAAGTAAAAAATAGTTGAGTAATAACATGAACTGTCCAGAGGAGTGGGGGGGGTTTGAGGTTTAGTGTGTATTAGGAATTTTGTGTACATGGTTTGGTAAAAAAAGAACAAGCGACTTAAAAGAGAAAAATCGTGAAAAATCGTATGAATCGCGAAAAAGCGGAATTAATCGTGAAAAGTCGTGAAAAATCGGCGATTGGCGTATTAATCGTGATGAATATTCAGGAGCCTATAACATCGTGAAAAATCGCCGATTTTTCGTAAAATTCGGAGACTTTTGTTACTATGGAGAGAAGTCGAAGATACATGGTGTACAAGAACAAAAAAAAACCAAGCTGGTAATTATTTGGAGAGTTGATCATAGATTCACAATCTTTTCATTGAAGTAAAAGAAAAAAAGATGAGAAGAAAGCAACAACCACCAACACTAAAGTAAAGAGGAAAAACTTTTGCTAAAACAGGGAGTTCTCCAAAAGGACCAAAACCTGATGTCCAGGGAACGAAAATAATAATGATTCACGTGATTCATTGTTCAGTTGAAGTCAGAGAAAGAAAGAAGAAGAAAGAGATATAGACTGCAGTACTAAAGCAAACAGAAAAGAAGGTTGGACGTAGGCCAAAGAAGAAGAAAAAATGTGCAGGAAGTTGTCTAAAAATGAAGAAGAATGCATTATTTAATTGATATAAAAAAGAAAGAAGAAGAAGAAAGGGTACAGGAAGCAACACTACAACAATGAAGAAGAAGACATGAAGAAGAAGAAAAGAGTAGGATGTTGCCAACAAAAAAGAAGAGACCTATTGTCGGGCTCCAAAACGTGTACACGCGAAAAACGAAATAAAATGCTTTGGAGTATCATCCTTTAAGAAGTCAAAGAAAGAAAAAGAATAAGAAAGGGATATAAGCCGCAATACTCAGACTAGCAGTTTTCAAGGAGGACAAAAATTAGACGATGGCCAAAGAATGAGAAAAATTGAAGAAATCAATCAGATGATGGCCAGAGAAAAGTGGAACAACATGGTGCATAATCGAAGTAATTTATTCTGAGAATAGGAGTGCATCGTTAAGTTGAAGAGAAAGAAAAAAAGAACCAGAAGAGGAGATGTAGACGTATGCTTAAAAAATATGGACTGACCTGCTGTTGACTTGCACCTCGTTGTGCGACTGCCCACCTGTTGGTCCCTGCTGTTCCCACAGCGCCGCTGCTGCAAGCTTCTCTAAGGAGCAGCTGCTGCAAGGTTCTCCAAGTGCCGCTGCTCCAAGCCTTCAAGGCGTCGCTGCTCCAAGATGCTGCTGCTCCAAGGCGCACGTTGGAGAGGTGGGCTGCTGTCACTTCCGCAACTCTCAATTCCCATGCAGGGACGTGTGCGGATGGCGGCCTAGAAGGGAGATGGCTGGAGCACAATGCGGCGAAGCTACCTTCGCAGGTCACACCGGAGAGGGGGATCAGGCTCCGAGCCCTAATCGGCGACGCACGCGAGTCGGAAGGGAGAAAGAGTGGAAAGAAAGAAAGGGGTCGCGGGAGATGCCAGTCGGGGTCTGCAGGAGTCTTGGTCACGCACAAAGTGACTAAGCGTCCTGTTGGGCCGATTTTACTGGGCTTTTTCCAGTGAATCGCGTCCAAGACGTGTCCAGGGCCGAAAAAACCGTGTCCAGGCAGTAAAAAAACCCAAATGGGCCAGACACGGCCGAAACGTGTCCAATACGTTTTGAGTCGTGTCCAGGCCGTGTCTGTGTCCAAAAAGCGTCTGACACGGCCACAAGAACCCCACAGAAGTGTCCGTGCTTCCCAGATGTCAAGGTACAAAATTCAGACATGTGGATTTGAACCCAGTAAATCTTTTTAGAACTGTTTAAACTTTTTTGTTTTATGGGGATCTGGATCCCTGAGAACTAAAGCCCAATCAGACAGCTTCCACTTTTATCTTTTTTATTGCTAGATTTTGGGGAAAACTAGATATTGCAAAATTTGAGTCTGTCTCGACAAGCTGATCATGCATTTCACCCATGCTCCAACTTGAGGCGGACGGGCGAGGGTTGTTGGTTATCGAGTTTATTATGATTATGTCCTAAATATTTTGGCCCATTATGACCATGTTTTTTAGAATCATCTTACTTACAACAAAATTCTTGTATATTTTAAGGATATGTGTTTCACAATCCAATAGTGGGCCAAGTTTTAAGGTATTTTGCTAATGCAAAACCTCAACATGACCTTAACAACATGTTTGGTTCATGGGTTTCTGTGAGGCACGTGATTCTATATCCTATAGGTATTCCGATCTTATGTTTGGTTGTGCAATAGCAACACCAGGATGGTAGACCGACCGTAAGCAAATCCTAACCAAACGGGACTCCTTAGTTCTAGACCCCCATGGTAGTGACTTGGGATACATCCCCCCACTCCTGATAAGAAGCCACTGATTGCTATGCTCCAACGTTCGTCTCTTTGTGCGACGCGCCTCCCACCTCCCTCTAACGCAGACTGTCTTCTTCTCCTGCACTCACTGTGTCTTCGTCTTCCTCACCCACGACATCCTCTCCTCCCTGCACACTGGTATGTTGACAACTCCCCATCTAGCATCTTCATGCCTATGCTTCAATCTTCTTCATGTCATCTGTTATGGTTGGCTTTTTTTCTAGCCACGACAGAGGGCAAAGCACCACCTGTGATCACGTGAAACTGCCGACTACGTCCATCATCTATTGCCCCCATCTTTATTAACCTGCTTATGTTTCTATTTCCTTCACGACATTGTGCCTTTTTTCCTTTTCTTGCTATGTTCTTTGTTCGTTGGCCCTTTTTTTGGCTACGACCTATAATGTATTCACTTTTTTTCTTTTCCGGCTATGCATGCCCCTTCTTCCCTCTGCCGGTCTTCGCCATCCCCTTTTTCTTTGGCAACTACATCAGGCTACCGGTTAGCAACTGCTGATTGAACTGACCCTATCAGAGTAGTCCTATCCTACATTGTTTCCTAACACAAGATGGGAAACATAGTAACTCATCCTTCACCTATACATGCCCATGCTATCCTTCTCCCCATCCCATCCTAATGCTATCTCATGAACCAAACATGCCCTAAGGCTGTGTTTGTTACATGGTGAATCATGGGGAGGGGAATGATGGTGAAACAAAAAATATTGTTTGTTTGCCATGGTGATAGGGAATCATGGTGAATCCATGATGAAATTTGCAATCTTTTTGTCCCCATGGAAAAACATGGTGAAAGGAGTTTCTTTCAAGACCACTACTTATTTAGACACATGCAAAAAACGTTCTAATAAATTTGATTCTTACTTGTGTAGGGTGTTTTTTATAAAGAATTTCCCCATCACCGTCCCTGTAACCATGTAAAAACAAAATTTTTAAAGTTTTTTCCCATCTCAATCACTATCACCATGCACAAGTTACCAAACAACACATTTTAACAATTTTCTCATCATTATCATTGTCCCCTTCCCTATCACCATCACCATCTCCATCACCATTAATTTTTTCACCATGTACCAAACACAACCTAAGTGTATGGGCTGGTGGTTGGACTACAATTTTTGGACAAGGCTAAATTCCTATGAAAAACCCACAATTTAATTTCCAGTGTTAGGATGTTTAGAAATAACATTTATGGCTTCGTCATAGAATTAACATACAGCCCAACATACCGGATATGGTAATGGAGATTGAACATACTTGTTAAGGCGGCAAGGCACCCATCCCAAGTCTTGTCTAGATGCACTTTGGCAAACCCTTCTTTTATATGTCAGACTCGTTTTTTCAGTAGTATACATTTATTTTATGGTTATTATAAGTATTTCTCCTAGTATAATAATGATTTATGGCTATTTACGTAGGATATAAATCTATTTATAGTTGACCCCTAGATAAGGCTCAACAAGGGAAATCTATTCAAGGAGCAAACTAATGTAAATTTAAGATTGAATATTCATGTTAAAAAACCCTAAAAGAAAGAGATTAGGCTTCTAAACTGGACTGCAATCCTTAATTAGAATATCATGAACCTAAAAGGGATCATAAATATGGGGTCGAGAACCCACAAAAAGACTCCAGATACTGGCCAAGGCACACACATATAAAAGACAAGGTGTTAGACCGAAGCACACCCCATTAGGGTGCCTTCACACATGCCTTGACAAGTATCTGCTTGAAATTGGAACAATTGTCAAGTCCAACACATTGTCTGGTGACAATTGGATGCTATGAAACAACAGTTCTTGTGTGTATATTTGCATATCAAATTGATGCTTCTGGTTTATGGGTGTGGCAAATATATTGATGAGATTCTCTGTCTAATGAGGTTGGTATGATAAAAAAAGGTAATTGATTGCTGACACGTCCCTAAATGTGATAATAACTAAAAAAAAGCCTGTGTGACATCCCTAATTTGGTATATCCACCCATAGTTTCAATGCACTTAGGCTCTGACTCTTAAAAATATGAGACTGGTTTTTGCGAGGCCACCTGGTGTTCTGATATCAGTATGTGTTGGCACGTATGTGGCACCATATGCATGCTAATGCATCTCATTACCTAGCCAATTAGCTGATATCACCTTGCATTTTTTAGCGGGAGTAAGAATTTTTTGTGTGTTATTTATGGAATTTGGCTAGAATACACGTGAGTATATCTGTGACGTATACTGAAGTCTGTCTACATAAAACTATTTGGGCTGTGGAATTCTGAAATTGTTGGTCTTCAATTTCACATGAACAAAGTACAAACCAAACTTGTACTCATTGCCCGGCTAGTGTAGCGCAGATGGTTCGGTCCGGCTTGTCCTCCCCGGGGGACCGGGGTTCGAAACCTCCTGTTGCGCATTGTATTTACCAACCCTTGGGTCATCCGGGCTCTGACACCTGTTTGAGGGAGGGGGGGGACTAAGTCTCCTTCTAACTCCAACTTGTACTCATTTAGATACATGTTGATTGTGCAAGAATAAAGTTGACATCTTGAAAAGTTTTTTGGGCATTAAACTTGTAGCCTAGGAATGGCAAACTTGTTTCCAAATGGAAATTTCGTATGTAAGCTATTTAATTGACATTTAAGATGATTATTGGTATGTGTTTTCTCAAAAACTGATTCAACTCCTTAAAACAAACGTTGGGCGTATGACATCACCTGTATTTTTCAAGCGTATCCTAGCTTAGACTCCATATAGGTGTTATGAACATTTTTTTATTATATTTTATATTACTTATAGTTATAACAGATATATTATACGAGCAGGAGTGAATATGCTTGATACTGGAAATAATAAGTATTCTTTATTTCGACATGGCTAGATGGGTGTGTAATACTTACAACCAATTAAAATGATAAAGATAGGAACTTGCCTATGTTTCTGCAATTGCACCCTCATACAACATGTACCTTTACAAAATTTGCACTGCATGCTGTTATTGGAAAACCTTGGTGATCGCATGCTAGTATGTACATGTTGATCTATCCGCTTCACATTAATACTCACAGTTTTAGTCCTTTGTACTTTGTAGCCTTATTACCCTGCTGCTTCTAGAACAAATTCTGTTTGCAACTTTTTTGTATTTGTTAATTGGGAATAATAAAATATACACTGCATGGTGTTATTGGAACCTTGGTGGTCACATGCTAGTATATATATGTTGATCTGTCTGCTTCACATTAATACTTCAGTTTTAGTCCTTTGTACTTTGCTAGCCTATCTTTTTTTTTTTGATTTACGAGAGAACCGCCCCCGTAGAAGCACCACAATCGTGACCCCCCCCCCCAGACAATGTAAACTCTCGGGGCATGAGAGGGTGAGTGGTCCGGTCACCCCCTCCCTCACCCAATTAGCTCCGTGTTACTTTTCGCAGAGCGCCTTCGGCGTGATTAGAACCTGGGTCCTTCATCTGGACTTAGTGATTAGAACCCGGGTCCTTCATCTGGACTTACCGAGCCGTAACCAGCCGGGCTACTTTGCTAACCTATCACCCTGTTGTCTCTAGTAGAATTCTGTTTGCAACTTTTTTCTATTTTTTAATTGCATGTTACGTTTTTGGTCAAATTTATATGCCGTTTTCGTTCTTATTTGATATGTACATTTTGTTGATTGATGTATTTTATATGCACTTATTATGACATTGTACTGATCTTTCAACACACAATGTCTTAAGGCTTTTGAAGAGGTAGAATTGACCAAACTGAAGGAAGAGAAACCAGGGCTTACCCTAACTCAGTACAAGGATCTGATATGGAAGTTATGGAAGAAGTCTCCTGACAATCCTCTGAACCAGGTATAAAGTCATTTGATCGTTGTTTTACTTTCTGTGTATATTTTGTATTGTTGTGGTTTTGCTATAGTAACAGGCTAGCAATTGTACAGTCATTTGGCGACTGAACTCGAGTAAATCCGATTATTAATTGTTAGAACTTAATAGATTCCCGGAAGACATTTTCTTAAATGTTTGTTGAGTTAGATGTATACTTAATATTTATTACCTAATAGTGTATGAAAGCCTATTAGCTCTTAACAGTGCTGAAACAGAGTCCTGATTTGATAACCTAGAAAATCAATAAGAGAGTAGATGTATAATTTATACCCTATGTTACTTTACCTAGAAATTTATATAATGTGTGATTTGAGACATTACCTTTGCACCATCCATTTTGTTATGCATCAGTGCATGATAGAGGAACTATAAGGTTTTGTTGTTAATATATGTTTACAATGTAAGTGGAGTGTGGATAAGAGTTTCTATATCATCAAGGGCGAAAAGAGACAAAAAAAGTCAAAGTTGGTGTAGTCCTTTTAAAAGTGCTAAAAGAGAAAGTTGCAGCGACTAATAGTAATTTGCCAAATCTGGAAAGCACAAACACTTACCCGGGGCAGTCACTGCCATCCTGAACTTTGTTCAGTCACGCCATGCCATGAACAAACAGGGATGCGATGTGGACAAGCATGCCCAAACCAGTTCCCTATTTAAAAGAAACCTAAGATGTGGTTCCTCCCTCCTTCCATCACACTACTAGAATGTGTATTGCTTCTACTTTGATTAGCCATTGACTATCATGTATGAAAATTCATGTTGTAGATATAAAACAAACCATCATCTTTATAGAGTATGTTCTAGAAATTTGACAGAAGTTTATTATAATTCATCTTTCTCCATTTACACTTATTTGATCTCGAATTGCAAATGTATTGTGGAATAATTTTTCTCCTTGAATAATGTTTGATCTCATGATGAGAACACGTAGGTGGTTACATCATGTTTCACAGTGTTAAAGTTTACATTCTTAAAGAAAATGAACTTTTGAGTTTGATGAATCCTTCTATGCTTGTTCCATAGAAGACTGTTATGACTTGCATCATAGTTTTGAACGACTGGATGCTATTTTCATCAATTCCATGCTATTTGTATGTATATGTATATGTATATGTATATGTGTATCTATATGTATGTGTATGTACGTGTGTGTATGTTGTATCCAGTGGTGTATCCTATGTTTTAAATTTTGGCAAAACAGACAAAAATTTGACAAAATTTCCGGACTGATGGCAATTGGATACCGAAATGCTATGTCGAATTGCACTAACCTTCATTTTTTTACTATTTAATGTTACTACCTGTCATTATTCTTTTGCATAGTTTTGTGTCTTTAAGTCTATATATTGTGCTTGCTAACTAAAATGACTTATTTCATTCAATTCAACATTGAAAATTGATACCAAAATTCCACATCAAAATCCCCATCGATACTGCACTCAGACATGAGGTACCCTCCTCCCCCACATATCCAATGTGAAGTATTCTTGAATATTTGAGTAGATCTACAATAGTAGGTCGTTTTGTTAAAATTTCATTGATTAATTGGTTCATTTGGCCGTCAAAACACCTAGAAAGCATATGTCGGGATTTTTATCGAAACTTGTCAAAATTTTTGTTTCTTTGGCCATCAAAACGGTGTCAAAATTGGACATTTTCTGCCTTGGCCGTATCCATGTCACACGTTGGATGTTATGTTCATATCACTGGGTGGATATTATATCTATGAGATTAAGAGAGATATTTCTCCCTCCTCCCACAATCTATAGCGGAGGCTGGACGCCTAAGGGATATTAGATTGGGAAATGTTTGTTTGGTGGTTTGAACTTGGGTTTCTTCATTGAGGAACACCTGAATTCGCCAACTGCGTTGTTCCTCGTCGCCGTTCATATCTACATATGTGTATGTATCTGTGTATGTTGTGTTTAGTGTTGTGTCTGTGCCCTATATTATTAAAAACCGTCATCTTCTAGGAAGCATAGAAACTCCAAAATAGGTGCCCCACCCATACACGTATTGGATACTAGTACTTCTTGGATACTTCTTAAGACATATCTAGATTTTTTTTTCACCTAGTAAAGAGTGGATACTTTGTGGATCCATCTTGTACATTCCTTGGATACGACCAAACCCATTTGTACAGAGATGCATACATAAATCTGACTCAATTTGTCACTCTGTGCCTATAGAAATGTTAGTTCTATATTCATTATATTTTTATGTCCAAAATGACGTTTGTCATAGGATCACTGCAGGATGGTTGAAATGGAGTGCAACTGGAGTATTATGTGACCGAAAGATCCCTCTCAAACTAAAAAGCAAGTTTTATAAAAACTTCTATACGGCCAGCCATGCTCTATGGGAGTGAATGTTGGGCGGTGAAGAAACAAGGACTCAACAAGATGAACGTGGCTGAAATGCATATGTTGAGAAGGATGTGTGGGAAGACAAGAAAAGATCGCTTGAGAAATGGCTATATCAGGAATAAAGTGGGGGTGGTGACCATTGGGGACAAGTTGCGCGAGGACCGACTCAGATGGTAAGGAAATGTGCAATGCAGACCGAGTAATGCACCTATACGAAGCAATACTATTAAGGCAAGTACAATTAATAGAAGAAGAGGAAGGCCTAAATTAACATGGGAAGAGCTTATAAAGAGAGATTTTGAATCTCTACATCTCAAGATTCTCAACCAAAATATGACCCATGATAGAGCTGAATGGAAAATAAGGATCCATGTAGCCGACCCCAACATAGTTGGGATTGAGGCTTAGTTGATGATGATGATTATTTCTTGGCTCTCAAATACAAAATTGATAGTTTTGGGACTACCATAAAAATCAATATGACATTTATGGATCTAGACAACACTGTTCTAGGAACCAAGTTGACATTCTAATAAAACTATTGTTAGTTTGTTGCTGAAATTGTTAGTTTGATACTGAAACTACATTTTCTTTCTTCTTGTTAGTAACTACTGCTTAGTTCCAAATTCTTGAGACTGTTCAGGTAATTAAGCGGTAGTTCCAATTTTTTTCCTAGAATTCTTTGACTCACAAATTAAAGCTAGAAATTCAAACTACAATGAAATCATGTTAAATCTTAATCATAAATCTATAGATACATTATTTTATAAACTTACTCACTAAAATAAACCCCCTCTAGACTATGGATCATATGTATGACAATGGCCATATTAAGTTGATCAATGGGGGCGAGGGGATAGCCCAGCGACGTGGCTCGGCAATCCCCAATGAACAAGGAACGAGGTTTTCACGAAATCGTCAAAATTTTGAGAAAAATTTCAAGTCTGCCAGCATCTGCTACGAAATCATGCTGCTGTGCTGCTGTGTCAAAATTAGCGAAATTTACCCAAATTTCAAAATTTTCCCAGAATACAATAAAGTTTACTTATCTCCCACATGAAGGACCCCCCACCTATCCCTATATATAATTTTATTGCATAAAATGATTCTTATAGGTGTAGACTCTCATGCCAATGAAATTTCATGATTTATTTCATTCATTTTGGCGTCGAAACGAGCACTGTTGCATTTATTGAAATTTATGTCAAAATTTCAATAAATTTCGATTTTCCTGTTGTCGGAACAACATCAAAATCGGATACCTCATTCTTTGCCATGAAGGTACCTGAGTTCGACTTTGGCTGTCAACCCTCGCAGCGCAATGAAGCCCCATTTAATGAGCGCTCCGCGGTGCCCCCAAGTACGCGATTGGTTCCAGGGTTTACCTTGCTGGGGTGGATCCTATAGTGGTCCTGCCTGGGAGGGGTTCATTGTTTCAAATAAAAAGTGGATGATATTAATTCATTAGGGTGTTTGTTGTTATAATTTTGAACTATTATGATGCTAACTCAATATCTTGTGTTATGTTGTGTAGGATATCTCTTATAATCTCACTGTTTTTGAATTCCCAAATCTTTTGCTTAGTTCTTCTTAGAGTCTTGTCAGATGTTATACTCCAACCCCTTGGAACTACATCTTTGATTCTACCTTATAGTATCCAATCTACGTTAACTGTCCTCATTAACTGTTCTCTGTTATCTAATCTTTATCTCTCTTATGAAAGGACACGTCTCGAAACTATATCAGGAACCTCCATAGAAATCTACAATTATAATATCAGGAACATGAAAGGGTGGCAATAGTAAATGTTATAACTATGTTAATAAAGAGTGCATGGGATCATATACTAGAGTAAAAGCACACTTGCTAAAGATTCCATGCAAGGGGGTTAAAATTTGATCAAAAGTCACTATAGAACACCCAAGTGAAATGCTACATGTTCATGAGCTCGAACAAAGATTAAAATATGTCACGTCTAAGAAACATTTTCATTTATATTTATCTTGAATGATAGTAGTTCGTCAAAAAGAAAGAGTGCATGGGATCATATACTAGACTAAAAGTGCACTTGGTAAAGATTCCATGTAAGGGGATCAAAATTTGATCAAAAGTCACTATAGAACACCCAAGTGAAATGCTACATGTTCATGAGCTCGAACAAAGATCGAAATATGTCACGTCTAAGAAACATTTTCATTTATATTTATCTTGAATGATAGTAGTTCGTCTGAATTTGCATTTTTATAAATAAAAATAAGTAGATATCCAAACATTATTTTGCTGTATCCACTCCTTCCCATATCCTAGATATTCAAAAATCATCGTATCCCGTACTCATACCCTTACCCTTTCCTATATCCGTGTCCATGTCCATATCTGTATTTGTGCTTCATAGGTTGTAAGTATCCATGCCCATGCTCATGTCCATGCCGTCTCCCCCGTCCCTGTCTGTGCTTCCTAGTGGAATTTAGACCAGGCTTTTATAATCTGATGATTATTCAAACAATGATGTTGCAAAAACTGTCGCTTTGTTTGTTTATGTACATATTTGGGTTGTACATTTTGATGTTTTGTAATTCAAAATTTAATGCTTTTACATTGTAGATTATATGTATCGATACACACATATACACATTTGTACACATGTAGACACACACACATACATATATATGTGTGTGTCTACATGTGTACAAATGTGTATATATACAGACACACATTATATTATGTACTTACAAACTCACAGTGTCAACATGACAGTTGAGTTGATTACCCAAGAGCTTTGTCGGGTCAGCCTCTTGGGTTCAAAACCTCTAAAACAGAGAGCTTATAATGTCAGATGGGCAGGATTGGTATTATACTAGTGATAGGGATAACATACTCCTTTCCAAGAATGTCAGTGGTGGTATTGTTGGGGTGGTCACTTAGGTTTTCTAGGCAGTCAAGCTCATATATATATATATATATATATATATATATATATATATATATATATATAGAGTCAGGCTAGAATACACTTGAGTGTACAGATCGCACGAATACACTCAAGTGTGTTTGTATATCAAGACTATTTTTTGCAAAATGTAAACCATTCATCTTCACCGTCATACTATAACTAGACTACATACAAATTTTGAGCCCATTTGGATGAGTGTAAGCCACTCATCCAAGGGCAACAAAATCGACGCGCGAAACTAATTTGAAATGCATAATTTTTGCGGTCTTTATAACACGACCTATAAATGTCCAAATGTGCTCAAATTTTGCGTATGAGCTATTCACAACATGTTTAAGAAGATTGTGACAGAGTCAGGGTTTTCAGAAAGCTCAGGGTTGCACAATGTGTGCGCCCTCATATATATAATACTGAGAGAATTACAGAGAGGTCCATATATAATAGAGAAATAAAAAAAACAAATAACAGGCTATATAAAATAGGAAATATATATTGTAACACTCCCCCTCAAGTTGGAGCATAGATATCAATCATGCCCAACTTGTCCATCAGTGTGCAGAACTGTTTCTTCGCCAGCAGCTTGGTGAAGATATCAGCAACTTGATCCTCTGATCGCGTGAATGGAGTGCATATCTTGCCAGCAAGAATAGATTCTCTGATGAAGTGGCAGTCAACTTCAATGTGTTTGGTGCGTTCATGGTAGACATGATTATTTGCAATGAAGATGGCAGCTCTGTTATCACAATGCATAGGAATGGCCGAAGAAGACTCAATCCCAAACTCTTTCAGAAGAGAACGCACCCACAGTAACTCACAGGCAGTATGGGCCATGGCCCGGTAAGCTTCAACACTAGATCTGGCAACGACATTCTGTTTCTTGCTCCTCCAAGTAACAAGATTACCTCCCACAAAAGTACAGTAACCAGAGGTGGATTTTCTATCAACTTTGCTGCCTGCATAATCAGAATCAGAATACCCTTCAAGAACACAGTGCCCATTCTTTTTATAATGAAGTTCCTTGCCAGGCGACTTTTTTAAGTATCTCAGAATGTGACATACAACATCCCAGTGACACAGTCTGGGTTTGTCAAGGTACCTGCTAAGAAGACCCACTTCAGTAGCAATATCAGGACGAGTAACAATCAAGTAAATCAATTTACCAATCAACCTTCTGAATTTTTTATGATCAACAAACACAGAAGAGGAATCATCATCCCAATTCACATTGGGATCTAGAGGAGTATTCGCAGGTCTTGCTCCAAGCATACCAGTCTCCTGCAGAATATCAAGAACATACTTTCTCTGAGACAACACCAGTTGATTAGAGTTTCTAGAGACCTCTATGCCAAGAAAATACCGAAGTCTGCCCAAATCTTTTGTAGCGAAGTGCTTGCCCAGATGATCTTTGGTAGCCTGAATACCAAGAGAGTCGCTGCCAAAAATAATAATGTCATCAACATAGACAATCAGAACAATAATACATGCTAAAGTCTTTTTTGTAAACACAGAGTGGTCAACCTGTGACCTCAGAAAACCAAAATCAATCATGATCCTGCTCAGTTTGTCAAATCAGGCACGGGGACTCTGCTTGAGCCCATAGATAGACTTCTTTAGCCTGCATACTTTAGGAGACTCCCCCCCGAGCAACAAACCCAGGAGGTTGCTCCATATTCACCTTTTCATGCAAGTCACCATACAAAAAAGCATTTTTCACATCCAGCTGCAAAAGAGGCCAGTTAAGATTCACAACAACAGATAGGAGAATCCTGACAGAGTTAAGACGAGCAACAAGAGTGTAAGTCTCAAAATAATCAATGCCATATGTCTGAGTATAGCCTTTTGCAACTAACCGCGCTTTCAACCTCTCAACAGTACCATCAGGTTAATATTTTACGGCATATACCCACCTGCATCCCACATGCTTACACTGAGGAGGTGGATCCACCAGCTCCCAAGTGTCTCTGTCAGTAAGAGCAATCATTTCTTCTTTCATAGCAGATGTCCAAGCAGTACTTTTCAAGGCATCCTGAACATTCTTAGGTACAACTACAACAGATAGAGCATATACAAAATTGCTAGATTGAGTATTCAGATGAGCAATGCTATGAGAAGTGCAGGAACGAGTACCCTTTCTGAGTGCAATAGGAATGTCAAGGTCAGAATGTACCTCAGGTGCAGCAGAACCTTCTGGAGGAGAAGATTGGTCGTCTTGGGGGGGTACTTGTGTAGAAGGTGCTCTATTCCTGCGCTGATAAACAATAAGAGGAGGATCTTGATTTTCAGTATTCACAGTGTCAGTAATCTCAGGCACACAATCAGAAATAACAGGCAAAGGAGAGGCAATAATGTCTGTCTGCAAACTGTCTCTGACTGAGGAATAATACGGTGTGACTTCAAAAAAGACAACATCACTACTAGTAAACCATTTCCTCGTAGTGGGGTTATAACACCTGTAACCCTTTTGAGTTTTAGAATATCCCAGAAAAATGCATTTAGTAGCCCGAGGAGACAACTTATCAGGGGTGGGTCCAAGTAATCTGACAAAGCAGGTACACCCAAAAATTCTAGGAGGCACAGTAAACAAAGAAGTCTCAGGTTGCAGAACCTGTATAGGAATCTTATTTCCAATAACAGACGATGGCATTCTATTAATCAGAAAACACGCAGTCAAAATAGCCTCAGGCCAATAGGAGCGGGGCACATGAGAATGCATCATGATAGTCCTGGCAACTTCTAATAAGTGTCTATTTTTCCGCTCAGCGACACCATTTTGTTGTGGGGTATAGGCACATGAAGTCTGATGTAGCGTACCAACAGATTTATAGAAAACCACCACTTCTTGCTTAACAAATTCTAAATCATTATCGGTGTGGAAAACTTTAACAGGCAAACCAAACTGCGTTTTTATTTCAGCAAAAAAGTACTTGATAGTAGACAGCACTTCGGACCTACTTTTTAATAGAAACAACCAAGTAGTCCTAGAAAAGTCATCAATAAATAGAATGAAATACTTGTAGCCAGACAAACTCGGTACATGGCATGGGCCCCATACATTAGAGTGAACTAAATCAAAAATGTTTTTACTGCTCACAGTACTACGTCTAGGATACACAGTACGAGTTTGTTTTCCCAGCTGACAAGCTTCACACTGAAAACTACAATTGCCAATATCAGAAACTACATGACGCAGCTTCTCTGACGATGGATGTCCCAGCCTGTAGTGCCATGTGACAGAGTCAGGGTTTTCAGAAAGCTCGGGGTTGCACAATGTGTGCACCCTCATATATATAATACTAAGAGAATTACAGAGAGGTCCATATATAATAGAGAAATAATAAAACAAATAACAGGCTATATAAAATAGGAAATATATATTGTAACAAAGATCAACAGATTAGATTTTTGAAAAAAATATTGCATTATGTAAAACTACTTGAGTGTATTCTGCTCCGAATACACTCGAGTGTATTCTAGCCTGACTATATATATATATGCCATTCATTCGCTACCCGCATGGGTAACTAACCTTAGTTACCCGTGCATCTGTCTTGTAATAGGAAGATACATATTTGTAATGAGAGAGACATTGTTTGTAATGAGATGACCAAATTTGTAATATTTGGGATAGAGGTGGTAAGAGGTCAAGAGACCAAGATGTTTTCCTCTTTGAACTACAATTACCTAACATATATATATATATATATTGTATTACACATCTGATTACAGTAAAAATGATATTTATGACAACAGTTTACGCTGTAATACAAAACGAGTGTTTGTATTACAAATTTATTTATATATATATATATATATAGAGAGAGAGAGAGAGAGAGAGAGAGAGAGAGTCAGGCTAGAATGCACTCGAGTGTATCCGAAGCGGAATACACTCAAGTAGTTTTTCATGATGCAATGTTTTTTTGGAAAATCTAATCCATTGATCTTCTTAAACATCTCGTGAACAACTCATATGCAAAATTTGAGCACATTTGGACATTTAAAGGTCATGTTATAAAGACCGCAAAAATTATGCATTTCAAATTAGTTTCGTGCATCAATTTTGTTGCCCTCGGATGAGTGACTTACACTCATCCAAACGGGCTCAAAATTTGTATGTAGCCTAATTATAGTATGACAATGAAAATCAATGGTTTACATCTTGCAAAAAAAAAGTCTTGATATGCAAACACACTTGAGTGTATCCATGCGATCTGTACACTCGAGTGTATTCTAGCCTGACTCTCTCTCTCTCTCTCTCTCTCTATATATATATATATATATATAAAGTCAGGCTAGAATACACTCGAGTGTATTCGGAGCAGAATACACAAGTAGTTTTTCATGATGCAATATTTTTTTCAAAAATATAATCTGTTGATCCTCTTAAACATCTTGTGAATAGCTCATACGCAAAATTTGAGCACATTTGGACATTTATAGGTCATGTTATAAAGACCGCAAAAATTATGCATTTCAAATTAGTTTCACGCGTCGATTTTGTTGCCCTTGGATGAGTGATTTACACTCATCCAAATGGGCTCAAAATTTGTATGTAGCGTAGTTATAGTATGATGGTGAAGATCAATAGTTTACATTTTGCAAAATATAGTCTTGATATGCAAACACACTTGAGTGTATTCGTGCGATCTGTACACTCGAGTGTATTCTAGTCTGACGCTCTCTCTCTATATATTGTAATAGGAAGATACATATTTGTAATGAGACAAACATTGTAATGAGATGACCAAAATGGAAATACAAACACTCGTTTTGTATTACACATCGGATTACTGTAAAAATGATATTTATGACAACAGTTTACGTTGTAATACAAAATGAGTGTTTGTATTATATATATATATATATATATATTCGCTACCGAAGTCGGGTAACTAAGGTTACTTACCCGTGGATCCAGTTTTGTAACAAGAAGACACCAAACTATAATGAGACAACCATATTTTTAATAGAAAGACTCGTGTGAAACAATCTGTATCCCGGTCGATACTATCGACACTCATGTCGATGGTATCGAGACCGGTTCAGGGTCGAGATGATGTTCTGTCGATACCATCGACACTCATGTCGATGGTATCGAGACCGGCGCAGCGACGGCTCGTCAATCTGTCGGCGGTTCTGTTTTCTTCATAATATTTATTTTTTATTTCTTCTCTCTTTGTACCTCATGTACTTTACCCTAATATATAAATACAAGTGAGTAGGCTCAAGCCCCCTCACTTTTTTGCTGCGTCTTGCAGCCGACATTTGATCGATGTTCTTGTCTTCTTCCCTTCTTCATTTCTTCTCACATGGTATCAGAGCGGAGATCGATCTGGGGCTTCTCCTTCTTCTTCTCCTTCCTCTCACCGGCGGATCTCTTCCTCACCGGCGGCCGGCTGCTTCCCATCCGTCGACTTGGCGTGATCCATCGGCTGTGTAGAACCACCGTCGGCTACTCTGGGTCTGCGGTAGATATCAAACTCTACCGTAGCCTCCATCACAAAGCGTTTGGGGATCTCCGGGTGATCCAACGATCATCTAAAAACACAACCGGAGGACTAGTTTCGTCTCAGCTATCATCCTAGTCACACCTCCTCCATGTGTGATTAGGAAGATCATTTAGAGGCTGTGAATGCGTCAGTAACACATTTCTCCTTGTTTGTCTTCTGTGTGTGACGTGTATCTTTCCGTCACCACAATCTGTTTGACGTGTATCAATCTGTCACATATTCCGTTCTACAATGGAGGATATCAAGACACCTACGATCTACAACGAAGTGTCGCCTATCGCCTCCATCAAGTTCAACGGGAAAAACTATCTTCTTTGGATGAATGCCGTCCACACCGTCTTGGAGGCTCGTGACAGAGCAGGGCATGTTGACTCGGGTCCCAAGGCATCTACTGACGAAGGGTATGCTGAATGGAAGCGTCATGACAGTCTTGTGAAGACTTGGCTGTGGAATAGTATGGAACCTGCAATCGCCGCAAGGTTCATGTTCTACTCTACGGCCAAGGAAATATGGGACGCAGTGAAGCAACATTATTCTCAAGAGAAGAATGCTCTCCGTCAGTTTATGATCTATGATCGTCTGTTTGCTGAGAAACAGGGTGACCGATCTCTTGAGGAGTATTTTGGGGCGGTTCAGGCTCTTGCTCAAGAGCTAAGTTATTATCATCCTGTGGTTGCTGAACAGATAAAGGATAGAGATGATCTTGTTATAGCCAAATTCTTATCTGGGCTCAACTCGGCTTGTAGCTCCGCTCGGAGCGTTATTCTGGCTACTGATAAACTACCTAGTCTTGTGGAGGCTTATTCAAGGATCCAACAATCTCTATTTGAGCCTGCTTCCTTTGTTTCTGATATATCTTCTGGAGAATCTCATGCTTCTGTTGCTGCTGCGGTACGAGGAGGACGACCCGGTATGGGCAGAGGGCGTGGGACACGCCCTAAGTGTACCTTTTGTGACAAACTGGGACATACAGTGGAGAAGTGTTGGAAGAAACATGAGAGACCTGCTGCACCACCTGTGGGAGCAGCACATTGTGCTACCACCACAGGATCCTCATCCTCTACAACTGTGGGTACTACCTCTGGCACCGGCATCACTCTTACCCAAGAGGAATATGATCGGTTCATTCATGCGACACAACACATGAGTATGGGGTCATCATCATCTTCATCGGCAAATCTGGCATCTACTGTTGGTAATCAGGCTACATCTCTCATAGCATCTGGCTCATCCTCATCTTGGGTGGTTGACTCTGGCGCCTCACAGCATATGACTGGTATGAGGAGATTGCTCCACACTATTGACTCATCTATTCCTCACCAATCTGTTACACTGGCAGATGGTTCAGTGAAGAGAGTGTTAGCTAGTGGATCTGTCTCCCTAACACCCAAGATTGATCTTAAATCCGTTCACTTTGTGCCTGAATTTCCTTTTAATCTTCTTTCTGTTGCCAAATTGATTGACACTGTAAAATGTTGGGTAATATTTGGACCTTCTTGTTTCATATTACAGGATCTCAAGAGTATGAAGACGATTGGTGGGGGGGCCTAGGAAAGGTGATCTCTACTTTTTCAACGGTGACAGTCTGCCTCGCCAAATGCCTTCTCCTGCTCCATCCATCCTGTTGAGTGGTTCCCCCTTACTATGGCATTGCAGATATGAACATCCTTCTTTAGAGAACCTGCGGAAGTTGGAACCAGAGCTGTCCCAATTATCTTCTTTAGAATGTCAGTCATGTCAACTGGGAAAGCACCATAGGTTATCCTATCCCAGTCGAGTCAATAAGCGGGCTTCGTGTCCCTTTGAGTTAGTGCATAGTGATGTGTGGGGTCCTGTAAAAGACCAGAGTTATAATGGTTTTCGTTATTTTATCTCCTTTGTCGATGATTTTTCACGCATGACGTGGATCTACCTTCTTAAAAGTAGAAAGTCTGTGTTGTCTATTGTGAAACATTTTCATACTGAAATTAAGGTCCAGTTTGATTGCAATATAAAAATTCTTCAGTCTGATAATGCTTTAGAGTATGTTCAAAAGGCTATGTCTGATTTTTGCAGCTCGGTCGGTATGATTCATCGCACATCTTGTCCTCACACCCCTCAGCAAAATGGGGTGGCGGAGAGGAAGAATCGCCATCTTCTTGATATTGCTCGATCCATTATGTTTCAATCCAATGTGCCCAAGAAGTTTTGGTCTGAAGCTCTTTTAACTGCTTGTTGCTTGATTAATAGACAACCTTCTTCTGTTCTTCAAGGACAACCTCCGTTTTCTGTGTTGCGTCCCATGGACTCCCCCTTTCCTATTCCTCTTAGAGTGTTTGGTTGCACTTCCTTTGTCCATAACTTTGACCCTAAGGCCGACAAGCTGTCTCCTAGGTCCATTAAAACACTGTTCCTGGGTTACTCTAATACTAGCAAAGGATACAAGTGTTACTGTCCTAGTCTTCGCCGCATGTTTGTGTCTAGGGACGTCACCTTCCATGAGACCACTCCATATTTCTCCAATGCTATGAGTAAGGGGGAGCAGTTTAGAGAGGGAGAGACACCAGAAATACAGAATGAGAGAATGGCACCATCGGTGCAGAGTGAGGGAGTGCCACTTATCATTCCGGATTTTACTTCTATTTCGGATGAACAAGCAGGAGATAGACCTACCATTGAGCATTACACACATGTTTACCATAGGCGAGGCAGGCAAGATCCAGAAGAAGTAGCGACACCAGTCTCTGAGCCTTCATCATCGCCTTCTACTCAAGAGATTCCTACAGAGACATCAGACCTCGATCTTCCTATTGCTGTTCGGAAAGGTACTCGGTCCTGTACTATTAGACATCCTATTACAAATGTATGTTGTCTGTCTCATCTATCTAAGCAGGCCCGTGCATTCGCTATTGGGATTGATTCTGTGAATATACCAAGAAATCATTATGATGCTATGAAGAACAGTGGCTGGAAACAAGCTATGCAACTTGAGATGTCAACTCTCTCAAATAATGACACTTGGGATCTTGTTGATCTTCCTGCAGAAAAGAAAGTAGTGGGCTGTAGATGGGTTTTCACTATCAAACACAATCCGGATGGATCAGTTGAACGGTTGAAAGCCCGATTGGTCGCAAAGGGTTACACCCAAACCTATGGTGTTGACTTCTTTGAAACCTTTTCTCCTGTTGCTCGCCTGAATTCTGTGCGGATAATTATTTCTCTTGCTACTACCTTTGATTGGCCCCTGTTTCAGCTGGATGTAAAAAATGCTTTTCTCCATGGTGATCTACAGGAAGAGGTATATATGGAGCAACCTCATGGGTTTGTTGCTTAGGGGGAGTGTCAGAAAGTGTGCAAATTAAAGAAAGCTATGTATGGGCTGAAACAGTCACCTAGAGCTTGGTTTGACAAGTTCAGTGAAGTTATTCTTCAGATGGGTTTTTCTCGCTCCATGACTGATCATTCCTTATTTTACTCCAGCTCTTCTTGTGGATCCATTATTCTTGTTGTATATGTTGATGACATAGTAATTACTGGCAGTGACACTATGGGAATACTCGTGTAAAAGAAAGTTTGCAAAAACACTTCCATACAAAGGATCTGGGCAAACTAAGATACTTTCTAGGCATTGAAGTGCTTAGATCTCATACAGGTGTCAATTTATCTCAGAGGAAATATGTGCTTGATTTACTACAGGAGACATGCATGGCTGAATCCAAACCGGTATCTACACTGATGGATTATCACATCAAAGAGGTGGTTGATGATGTTGAGTATCAAGATCCAAGATATTACAGGAGAATAGTGGGCAAGTTAATATATCTAATAGTCACTCGACCTGATATTTCTTTTGCTGTGGGCGTGGTCAGCCAACATATGCACTCTCCGCGAAAGTCACACTGGACAGCAGTCTGCAGAATTCTGAGATATATGAAAAGTGCTCCTGGTAAGGGGATCACATATTCTAGACCAAAGGCACCTCCATCTACTCCGACTCTCACAGGATATTCAGATGCTGACTGGGCTGGTGATCATACTAGTAGGAGATCTACATCAGGCTATTGTACCTTTCTAGGTGATAATCTTATCACATGGAAAAGTAAGAAGCAACATGTGGTTGCTAGATCCAGCACTGAGGTTGAATACCGTGCTATGGCCCATGCATGTTGTGAACTAAAATGGGTCAAATTTGTTCTATCTGAATTAAAAATTTCTCTTCTACCTTCTATGGAGCTCAAGTGTGACAATCAATCTGCTATGCACATTGCCAGGAATCCTATCTTTCATGAGCGTACAAAACACATAGTTTGATTGCCATTTTATTCGTGATCAAATCAAAGATGGCACTATTGTGACACCATATGTCAGATCTGAAGACCAACTAGCAGATATCCTGACAAAGCCTTTGGGTTCAGCAATCTTTCAGAGACTCTGTGGCAAGCTGGGCATACACGATGTGTACTCTCCAGCTTGAGGGGGAGTGTGAAGCAATCTGCATCCCGGTCGATACTATCGACACTCATGTCGATGGTATCGAGACCGGTTCAGGGTCGAGATGATGTTCTGTCGATACCATCGACACTCATGTCGATGGTATCGAGACCGGCGCAACGACGGCTCGTCAATCTGTCGGCGGTTCTGTTTTCTTCATAATATTTATTTTTTATTTCTTTTCTCTCTTTGTACCTCATGTACTTTACCCTAATATATAAATACAAGTGAGTAGGCTCAAGCCCCCTCACGTTTTTGCTGCGTCTTGCATCCGACATTTGATCGGTGTTCTTGTCTTCTTCCCTTCTTCATTTCTTCTCACAACTTGTTTTGTAAAAATAGTGTCAATTTTGTATTTTGATCGCTGAAAACAATAAAAATGACGTTTCTGAAAAAAAATCTCCGCTCCCAACTACGACCAGGAGCAAAAATTTGTAAGCAGAATACTAAAACTGTAACTCGAATGTACGTTCAATTTACAACCAAACTCGTTGGGTAACTAATTCATATTACCCAGCTGGGTATCGAATACATCCCATATATATATATATATATGTATATAGAGTCAGGCTAGTGTACACTCGAGTGTATTCGGAGCAGAATACACTCAAGTAGTTTTTCATGATGCAATATTTTTTTCAAAAATCTAATCTGTTGATCTTCTTAAACATCTTGTGAATAGCTCATACGCAAAATTTGAGCACATTTGGTCATTCATAGGTCATGTTATAAAGACCGCAAAAATTATGCATTTCAAATTAGTTTCACGCGTCGATTTTGTTGCCCTTGGATGAGTGACTTACACTCATCCAAATGGGCTCAAAATTTGTATGTAGCGTAGTTATAGTATGATGGTGAAGATCAATGGTTTACATTTTGCAAAATATAGTCTTGATATGCAAACACACTTGAGTGTATTCTTGCGATCTGTACACTCGAGTGTATTCTAGCCTGACTCTCTCTCTCTATATATATATTGTAATAGGAAGATACATATTTGTAATGAGACAAACATTGTAATGAGATGACCAAATTTGAAATACAAACACTCGTTTTGTATTACACATCTGATTACAGTAAAAATGATATTTATGACAACAGTTTACGTTGTAATACAAAACGAGTGTTTGTATTATATATATATGCCATATATTCGCTACTGAAGTCGGGTAACTAAGGTTACTTACCTGTGGATCCAGTTTTGTAACAAGAAGACACCAAACTATAATGAGACGACCAAATTTGTAATAGAAAGACTCGTTTTGTAAAAATAGTGTCAATTTTGTATTTTGATCGCTGAAAACAATAAAAATGACGTTTCTGAAAAAAAATCTCCGCTCCCAACTATGACCAGGAGCAAAAATTTGTAAGCAGAATACTAAAAATGTAACTCAAATGCTCAATTTGTAACCAGAATGCTAGAAATGTAATTGGAACATTCAATTTTCAACCAAACTCGCTGGGTAACTATACATCCCATATATATATATATATATATATATATAGTCAGGCTAGTGTACACTCGAGTGTATTCGGAGCAGAATACACTCAAGTAGTTTTTCATGATGCAATATTTTTTTCAAAAATCTAATCCGTTGATCTTCTTAAACATCTTGTGAATAGCTCATACGCAAAATTTGAGCACATTTGGACATTTATAGGTCATGTTATAAAGACCGCAAAAATTATGCATTTCAAATTAGTTTCACGCGTCGATTTTGTTGCCCTTGGATGAGTGACTGACACTCATCCAAATGGGCTCAAAATTTGTATGTAGCGTAGTTATAGTATGATGGTGAAGATCGATGGTTTACATTTTGCAAAATATAGTCTTGATATGCAAACACACTTGAGTGTATTCGTGCGATCTGTACACTCGAGTGTATTCTAGCCTGACTCGCTCTCTCTCTCTCTATATATATATTGTAATAGGAAGATACATATTTGTAATGAGACAGACATTGTAATGAGATGACCAAATTTGAAATACAAACACTCGTTTTGTATTACACATCTGATTATAGTAAAAATGATATTTATGACAACAGTTTACGTTGTAATACAAAACGAGTGTTTGTATTATATATATATATATATATATATATATATATATATATATATATGTCATATATTCGCTACCGAAGTCGGGTAACTAAGGTTACTTACCTGTGGATCCAGTTTTGTAACAAGAAGACACCAAACTATAATGAGACGACCAAATTTGTAATAGAAAGACTCGTTTTGTAAAAATAGTGTCAATTTTGTATTTTGATCGCTGAAAACAATAAAAATGACGTTTCTGAAAAAAAATCTCCGCTCCCAACTATGACCAGGAGCAAAAATTTGTAAGCAGAATACTAAAAATGTAACTCGAATGCTCAATTTGTAACCAGAATGCTAGAAATGTAATTGGAACGTTCAATTTACAACCAAACTCGCTGGGTAACTAATTCATATTACCCAGTTGGGTAACGAATACATCCCATATATATATATATATATAGTCAGGCTAGTGTACACTCGAGTGTACCAGATGCACCGTACACCTCAGTCATTTTTGAAGATGTAGTAAATTTTTAAAAAATCTAAACCGTTAATCTTCTTATTAAGAACATACTATATAATAAATTTTAGCTCATTAGGACACTTATAGGTCGTGCATCTAAAGGAGGCAAAAATCATGTATTTCAAATTAGTTTTGTGCGTCGATTTTTTTGTCTTTGGATGAGTGACTTACACTCATCCAAATGAGTTCAAATTTTGTATGTGACCTATTATTATTGTAACCATGAAGATCAATGGATTAGATTTTGGAAAAACATGGTCTAGATAGGCAAACACCATTGGGGTGTACGACGTGATCTGTACACTTGAGTGTATTCTAGCCTGACTCATATAGAGTCAGGCTAGTGTACACTCGAGTGTGCAGATCGCACGAATACACTCAAGTGTGTTTGCATATGAAGACTATTTTTTTTCAAATTGTAAACCATTGATCTTCACCGTCATACTATAACTAGGCTACATACAAATTTTGAGCCCATTTGGATGAGTGTCAGTCACTCATCCAAGGGCAACAAAATCGACGCGTGAAACTAATTGGAAATGCATAATTTTTGCGGTCTTTATAACATGACCTATAAATGTCCAAATGTGCTCAAATTTTGCGTATGAGCTATTCACAAGATGTTTTAAGAAGATCAACGGATTAGATTTTTGAAAAAAATATTGCATCATGAAAAACTAGAGTGTATTCTGCTCCGAATACACTCGAGTGTATTCTAGCCTGACTATATATATATATATATATATAAACCTATGAGAAATATATGAATCGGTAGGAATTAGGAAGAGGAGGAAAGTAAGGAAAAAAGAACATTGGTTGGCTTGAGGATGATTTTTTTTTTAAATCAACAGGAGGTTGGGGGAGGATAAAAAACAAAGAAAGAATGAAAAAAAGAAAAGAAAAAATGGAGCATCATGCAGCAGAACCTTAGGTATGGCGAAACCATGGAGAAATAAAATAAAGCTGAAGAAGATTGGTAGAGGAAGAAGAACAAATAACAAATTGGAAGTACATCGGTAGAAAAGATGAGAAACAATATAGTTTCTATATGTACTATACTAATATGAATAAATGAGTATAATATAGGAATGTTGGAGTAAGAACAACTCAAAATGCAAGAAAAAAATTAGCATTGTATTACATTCGTGCAAGAGATTTGTAAACATCATATAGAAATAGGAGGACGAGGAAGGAAAAAATGATGGAGTATGTAGTGAATCGGTAAGTGGAGCTGTAGTAAATGGATAATAGTACAGTAACAGTAACTCTGTAACATAGCAACAATTAGCCCTACAGCAAAAATAAGAAACAAAAATAAAGAGGAATGTAGTAACATTGCAACAACTTTGTTGCTTGGTGGAGCTGTAAAGGAAAAGAAAAAACAAGAGGAAAGGTCAATAAGGAAGAATAATATCAAAAGAAATGAAAAAGAAGATGAGAAAAAAAAAGTTGCCTAGATTTTAGGCCCAGTAGGCGCCAGGCACCCGCCCAGTCTGCCCAACAGCCAAATTAGGCTGGGCGCCGAAGTTTTGGAAGCTAGGGGGCCGCCTAGGGACCTAGGCACGCATATACACAGCCTAGGCAGGTGCCCGTTTAACCATGGTTGTCACGGGGGGGGGCATAGATAATGTGGGTAGTGGTATCGTTGGGGCCAATGGGGCACTTCACACTTGTACATGTAGAATAGCGGTTAAGAGGTAGCATAACTGTGGATTCCATTATCATACCTTTTTCCACCCTGTGGGTTTCTAGGTCGAGTACGGACAGTTGCATGATCCTATATTGTGGATAACTACCACATGTCTTTGATTGGGGAAGAATTATACAACTGGACTGGGGGCAGAATCTGAATTATACAGATTGGAAGTGAACTTGGACCTATGTGCAAGTACCACCAAATACAAATTGGCAACCGAGTATTGTAGATTGTGGAGTCTAGAGCCGGATTATTGGCAAGAGGCTAGATGTGATCAGAAAACTGATTCAATATGTGTATAGGCGGCCAGGCGGCTAGGCGTTCCAGGGGGACGCCCAGACAGCCTAGGCGCCCAGGCGGTGGCCCAGGCGTTTCCAGGCGTTTTTATATATTTTTTATTTTAACAAATGTATGTAAAATTTCTGAAAAATACAATCCTTACACATAAATATACATGATAAATATACAATCAATGTGCTAGCATCGTCTGAAGAAAGCAACAAAAGCATTATATATGGATTGAATTGTGGAAGTTTTACCTAAACAAAATTCATATAGAAACCAGAATGCTAAACATGTATAATGTTTGTAGCCAAAACTTGTATAATACTATTAGGTAGAATTAAGGCTAAATCAAAACTAACAAGATCTAAACTAGAACTGATTGGCCCTAATATAAACTCATTTGATCCAAATTTGGCCATATTTGACCTAGTTTATCCTAATTTTTGCCTAAACCAGACCCAATTTTGTATACCATGACCTAATCAAACCCAATTTCCATAATTTTTTCATATATTCACCTAAATTAGACAAAACTTGGCCAAATATGACCTAGTCATCCAATTTAGAACAATTTCCCCCAAATCATACTTGTTTCCCCTAAATTAGACCTAATGTGCCCAATTTTGACATGATTTGGCGTAAATAAAACCTAATTTTGTATATTATGATCCAATTGGACCTAATTTCTCCAAATTTTCCCTATATTGACCTAAACAATATTTAATTTGGTTAAATTAGACCTAATCTCACCAGATGAGACCATTTTTCCAAAATCAGACTTATTTTCCCCTTATCAAACCTAATCTGTTCAAATTTGACATAATTTGGCCTAAAATCAAACCTAATTTGCATAACATGACCAAATCAAACCCAACTAACCCTAAATTTCCCTATGTTGATCTAAACGAGGCCTTACATGACCAAATCAGACTCAATTCCCCCAAATTAGACCTAATTTCCCCAAATCAGGCCTGTTTTCCCCCCAAATCAGACCTAATTTACCCTAAATTGACCCCGTTTGGGATAAATCAGACCCAATTTAACCATAAAATATCAATTTGATCAAATTTGGATCTAATTTATGCTAAACTAGCCTTGAATTTGCTTAATTTGGGCCTCGAAAGGCCTTGGGCAACAACTTAGGCCAATTAGGGGTCTGGGCGCCCAGTTTGAGGCGGGCTGACTTAAGCCCAGGCGTCGCCCAGGCGCTGCCCAGGCGTCGCCCAGGCGAGGGCCTGTACAACACAGAGTATACTGTAATCAATGGATGTTAGCTTAGCTGGTGCTGCTGCATTTACACTGCACTTTAACAAAAATATCATCTTTGCATAACACTTTTAACTTAACTGTAAGTCTTGCCACAATATCGACGGCTTTCTGAAATGTTGCACACAATCACAATATGCTATTCAGGAAACAGTCTGTTATAACTATTAAAAAAAAAACTTCCCCTCTTCACAACCCACGCACACAGCTAACATACAAAACAAGGCATTGTTGTTCATGATTATATGGAAATTAAGGTTTTCTTCCGATTTCATTTTTGTCCATACAAATAGATTAGCAGTAATGCTTGATTTAGTAGACATTGGCTATGGTAAAGTATATAATAAATCTACCTAAAGTAGTAGTGAGCAAGAGGGCAATGCCATCAAAATCCTTAATCCTTCAGGGTATCAAATACCAATTGGCAACCGAGTATTGTAGACTGTGGAGTCTAGAGCCGTATTATTGGCAAGAGGCTAGATGTGATCAGAAAACTGATTCGATATGTGTAGTATGCTGTAATCAATGGATGTTAGCTTAGCTGGTGCTGCTGCATTTACACTGCACTTTAACAAAAATTTCGTCTTTGCATAACACTTTTAACTTACCTGCAAGTCTTGCCACAATATCGATGGCTTTCTGAAATGTTGCGCACAATCACAATATGCTATTCAGGAAACAGTCTGTTATAACTATTAAAAAAAATATAACTTTCCCTCTTCACAACCCATGCACACAGCTCACATACAAAACAAGGCGTCGTTGTTCATGATTATATGGAAATTAAAGTTTTCTTCCGATTTCATTTTTGTCCATACAATAGATTAGCAGTAATGCTTGATTTCGTAGACATTGGCTATGGTAAAGTATATAATAAATCTACCTAAAGTAGTAGTGAGCAAGAGGGCAATGCCATCGAAATCCTTAATCCTTTAGGGTATGGGTAGTGGGAAAATGTTGGTTGTTAAAGTGGTGAGGGCATATGTAGTGGGGACTAGGATGCCCACTACAGCAAGGAACATTAGTTTGCGTATGTATCTGGTTGAATAATGCAACATGAAATTTCAGAGACTAGATTTATCTAGGGTAACAACTTTTTATAAAAAGTCAGACTACAGAATCCAAACACCTGGATTTGAACCCAGTAGAAAATTTTAGAACTGTTTAAACTTTTTGTTTTATGTGGATCTGGATTTCTGATAACTAAAGCCCAATCAGGCAACTTCTGCTTTTATCTTTTTGTAGGAACAGAAACTGACTAGTGTCATGGATTAAAATTTCAGCCGAAATTGCAAAGTTTCGGTTTCGACCACTACCAGACAAATGGACATGCCGAATTGGCGAAGTTTTTGATTTGTAATTTCATTAAAAAAATATGTAAAAAAATCCTTAAAAAGTGAGAGAGACCCCCCCCCCCCCCCACAGTTAATTGAATCCAACATATAAGATGTAACAAGTTACTACATAAGAATATGTGTATGTATACATTGCATGATCGAAATCCTGATCAAAACAATTTTATATATTTTTCACTCACAAATGTAGGAGACTCCAACCCTATACCAACATATGATACTATTGCACAATTAGGTGTATTTCTGTCTGTAATTCATCATGGTAAAATTTGATGACTTAATTCCTTTATTTGGTCATCGAAATTGTCAAAATTTGCATTGAAATCTTGTGCTCAAATAAGCAGAAATATTGAAATTTCTGTTTCTGGACCACTGGAAATGGCGTTGAAATCGACATTTAAAACTACGACTAGTGTACGTCAAAACAGGATAATGCAGCATAGATTTTTAAGAATGACAACACAGTGAGCGTGGCTATTGAGTGGATGATGACTGCCCAGTTTGATGCCATTATAACGTTGCCAATTATGATAATGAATGTTCAACCAAAATATTTTGTTGATATGGTTTGAGATTGTGGTTTTGACCTATTGTTTTGTGAGAGTTTTCCTTTGTATGATCTAGAACTTCAATTTGGTGTGATATGCACCGACTTGTAAATATGAATGCTTGGTGTATCAAAGATGACAAAAGCCCCTAGTAACATGCTGATGTAGGACATGGTGCTCGTCCAGAGCCTGGTTAGGGTTAAGATGCCTCTAGATTAGAACATGTCGATTGTTATTTATGTCTGTTTTTTCATTAGTTGTCTTCTATTAGTTTCAGCCGTAGGGTTTAATTTGCAATAATTCTAGTATTTTCGTGTTAGGAGTTATATGTAATAGCTTGGGCCTTTATCTGAAAGTCCTTAATCGATTATTTTGATGTATCATTGGTCATTAGCAGAAATAAGTCACGGTTAGGGCTTTCCATGAGTTTTCTGTATATGGGCGTCTGGAGGAGGAGGAGGAGGAGGAGGAGGGGGGGGGGGGGGGTGTTGATTTTTTTTTCAGCTGTGGTTGGCATCGCATGCATGGTGAGAGTTTTTGCAGCTTGAAGGATGACCAAAATATCCCATATAACGATTTAACTTATTCATGCAGGTTGCACAGTGATTTCGGGCCACTTGCATAATATGCCGATGATTCATCCGACAGCGATGCACATTCTGGCATTTGGGAGCTTGTTGAAAGGGTGCAAGACTGTGATGCATATATCTAATAACATAATCAAGCTACTAAGGCGTTACACTATTGTGTTATACGACGGTGTTTGGTGATTATGTCGATGTGTTGAAAAATACAGAAAACAAACTAGAAAATCTCGTGCTGTAACAGATGATGTTCCAGAGTGATAATTGGATTCTGTCTACTACATTGTTTTAGTTTATGATGGAATTTGCAATAAGTGCACGTTTATTTGTTTTTCCGTTTCCATTTTAATTTTTCAAGGTGGGATCTCTTTCAAATTTGTATACATCGGGACATTGAGTGGCCCCACATATGGATGAGTATTGGACCATCGATCGTTTTATAACCTAACTAGGTTCCAACGGTTACAAGGTAGCTATCAGATAGTGATATTTAAAGGCGGACAAAATTGAGATATTTAAAACCGACAACATTTGAGTGACGCCACCCGCATGAGGATCAGACTACGCGTACCAGTCGGTGGTGTAAAGCCGTGTGATTAGTTTCAGTATTCAGGTTTATGGAAGATCTGTTAAGCGCAAGGAGGCGCAAGATAGCAGCAGCGCTAATCCTGCATCACATTGTGTGCGAAATTCGGAACTCCGTGATAATGTGATTTAGCAGGTGGAGTGACTGCTCGATCCATTAGGGTGCTCGCATCAGTTCCTGCTGGTCATCACTAAACGTATTCTTTGATATTGCGGATTTGGGTTTTGACGCCCTTTGAAGGAACACAAGGAAAACTTACTGCTTCCTGTTTGATGTTTTCGTCTCTCCTCTCTTTGTATTTTGAGTTTGCCTTTAATATAGACAAATTAAGATAGAAAATCTAATCTCAAGGTCACTTTTCTGTTGCTGTTTCTTTATATTCTGACCTTTCTCCATTACTCTTGTTTATCCGTTTTCTCATGTAGGGACTTCTGTAAACCCCTCTTGCACAGTTTTGGTGAGCCGAGGGGTATGGTCTTCAAGAAATTCTGGGGTCCGTCACCTTTGTCTGTGTACTTAGGTTGTCTGTTAAACATTTGGTTCTGTTATACTAGTAAACACACACGCCCACATGCACGTGCCTTATTAAAATTTAAAACTTATTATTTATATTGAAAAAAGAATAAAAATATTTATATTTTTTGTATGTTAATAAAACTAAACATCAAACATCTGTAAATATATAATATAATTAGATACATCAATATAATCATGGATATATATCTAAACTGTTATTCATAGTTAGATGCATCCACATTGCATATATTACTCTAACTACAAATAAATTTCTTTCTATTCATTATTGTTCAAGTGTTAAAAAATATGTGTTTGGATAATTTCTTTAAAAGATAAAAGATGTATATATTAGTGTAATACAAACTAATAATAGCATATATATAGATAATTGTTTCATAAGTAAATATGTAAGAGTATGAAACCGAAAAATAGAAAACACAATGTTGCCATCATAATATTTTGACATTATGTATGTATGTGCATATCCATAATTATCCTACTTTATAATTAAAGAGAGATCAAAATATTTTTACAATTAATTATTCTATTATAAAAGAATAGTGCTTGCACGAAAGAGTTAGATTGCATTATCAGTAAAATCTTAGATGATTAACAAAAATTATGTGGATTCAAATTGAAGGAATATGAAGGGAAGATGAAAGAGATGAGATAGATAAATAGAATGATAAAAAATGAAGATAAAGCATTGAAAAATAGTGGACGAAGTTGGGCTATATCTTAGGAATTAGGGGGATCTTTTTATGGGCTAGGAGAGAGACAGTGGGATAGTAGAAGTAGAGAGAAAACAAACAAAAATATGGAGGGGAAAAACAACACGGAGAAAAAAAAATCAAAGAGAGTGATCTTTTTTATTAAATTCTTATATCCTTATTTGTTTGAATTAAATGAACATTTTAAAATGGTATGGATTCTATAATTTTATATTAGCTTGGGATTTAAATTTCTTAAGGAATACATAATTCGATAAATTGGTAATGGTGTTCAGAATTTTTTAACAAAGTAAAGAAAGTTTTATTTTGTTGATAATTTTTCTGAACATCATTATGTAATGAAAAAGAAGATATTGGTTTCTAATTCAAACCGCATACCTATTTATAAAGAATTTAAAACCATGTTTCTATTATCTATTTGACAAGCTCTAATCAAAGAAATTGACGGAGTTGAACATGGTTTAAGGGGTACATGAAAGAGATTTCAATGTTTGTTCTTGATTTTCTTTGTGATTATCTATTTATCAAGAATGTCACAAAGAATTGAAGGTGACAAGCTCTAATCAAGATTTCAATGTTTGTTCTTGATTTTCTCATATAAAATTTTCTTTCTAATCTCTTTCATGTACCCCTTAAACCTCACACATCGAGAGTGTCACAAAGAATTGAAGGTGACAATTAATAGATAAATTTTCTCTTTTCTAAAAAATTATATAAAAAAATAGTGATAGAGAGAGTTAAGGGAGTAAACAATTTTTAAAAGATTATTCTTTGTTTAGTTGGGAAATTTTCGTCAACCGTTTTCACTGCACAAATTATATATAAAGACTTAGACTTTTATGTTGCAAAATGATTATATGTCACAGAGATTGTGAAATAAGAAAATATGATACATCATATCTAAAGTACATCTTAACAACAACCTACTCAGACAATAAAACCAGATCATGTGAGATTGAGTGCGCCAATAAGTGGTACATTAAATCATTTACATCTGAAATTTCTTATAAATAAAAAATATTAATTTTGCATTTAAAGCCATGTTCGGTATTTGCATTCCATATAGGGTAGTAAGCTTCTAATGTTAAAAGGTACATATACCTTATTTTATAGAAAATATAATATTTTTTCAAAAATAATTTATTTCAAAAAGGTGCTTATATGCAGATACTGTTTCATATTCACAAAATAAACTATTTATTAAAATATTATTTACATATTCTTTGTGTCAATCAATAATGTACGGTTGTGGTTTATAAAAATATAACTGTATTTACCTTAAATGGACATGTTTTGAAAATGTAAAAAAATTGTACCATAGTAACTAAATTTTCGAAGAAAAATTAGAATCAATTTAAATTTACCATTGTGACTTATAAAGAAAATTACCATCATTATTAAATTTTGAAATGGACTATAAAACTATGATGTTTACATATTGTTTCTTTCAAATGTCTTTCTTTTTTAAATGTGATCTGTCTCAAATATGACATTGATTCAATAAAATAATTTCAGAAATATATATAGATATGTTAAAAAAATTATGTGAGATGATCCCCTATCTTTAGAAACAAAATTAAAATCTAACTTTAAGAAAGATACAGAGCCATGCATGTGGGGAGCTTGGATGGTGAGAGAGAAGTAGGGGAGACTTATTAGGAAAGATTTCCCCACAAAATTGTTTAGCAAGAAACAGATGAAGAATGAACATGAAATGGGGAGATTTATTAGCAAAGATCTTGTTATAGAATATTATTTAGTGGGAAACGGATCCTAGAGGAGACTAAAAAATAAAGATAACATTTAACGGAAACATTTAAAGATGGTTACTTTAGAATGAGTAATAATGGCCCGGAAAGAACAGTTTAGACACGTTTGAGAATGGATGAGAGTGCGAGTAATTAGTAGGGAGAACGGGGAGTTGATAAGTTGGCATTGAAATTGGAAAAATAGATAAAAATGAGAGGAGAAAAGAGATCATTTGTAGAGTTGAGACCCAATATGTGACTGTCAAGTAACTCGTCTAGTATTCAGTTACTTGTTGAATAGGTCAAACAATTCTTTTTCGTTCTATTGTGTGCAGTAAGGGGTTTCAAATTATTACTCCAGCCATTAAGAACATGTTATGTACTCCACTCATTAAGAAGATGTTATGCTGGCCGGTCAAGTGCACATGGGGAGTGGCGTCAAGCAATTATAGGGAGAGAGAAGAGACTTAAGATCATGTTTTGAAAAAAAAAACTATGAAAGAAATTTATATGTTGACAATCATAAAGAAAATATTACAGCCATGAATGTATATGTTAATAAAATAAATAATGCAAATGTAGAAAGCTCTGAACTAATATGAGATTTTACTCATATTTCTTTCTGGTCTACATTTTAAACCACCGAGTAACATTAACAGCAAACATATCTAGATCAATAATTGAAAACTTCTAGAGGGGGGGTGAATAGAGTTTTATAAAGATTTTAATAATAATTTAAACTCAAACAACCACAATGAAAATATTGGACAAGGAGACACATGGTTTAGAGTGGTTCCAACCTTAGCAAATACTAAGGAAGTCAGTCCACTACCCGGTTGCTTACCCAACCGGGATTTGAAAAGAAATTTATTTTATTACCTCGCAAGGACTTTACATAAAATATAATTTCTTTTCCCAAACCCTTCAAGCAGCCTTCACCTAGAAGTAATCGCCCAACCTTGAAGCAGCCTTCCCTTGAAGTAGGTGCACCAACTCCCGTTGCACCAGCCTTCTGAAGTAGCTTCCCGTGCGATAGCCTTCTTGAAGTAGCTTGAAGTCCCCTTCTCCACCTGAGAAGTCAACCCTCTCCGATCCGCAGCCTCCAACCCTAGGAGTAGCAAGGAGAGTACAAAGGATAAAAGGAACAAGAAGGAAAATAGAAATTACAATACCGTTGTAAGCACAAGGCTTGATTTGCCTATATCAAGCGTATAGATCTCCTAACCAATGTGTATGACAATGTGATTGTAGTGGATAGGAGATTCTAGCCTATAGGACACGAAATGGGAGCAATAGGAATGAATGGCAAGTGTAGGAATTGCTCTATTGCTCTAAAACAGATTGCAAGTGAGTATTCAAGCTCAAGTATAGCACAAGTATATCTTTTGTGTATCTTGGTGTCCTAAGGCATGTCCTATTTATAGGAATGGCCTATGGATGCTTAAGGACGTTCTAGACAACTTCTAGGGGTTTCTAAGTGCTTAACTAGCCGTTAGATATAAGTTAGGTGCATTAGTAACGGCTAGTTACTTTATTCTGCAGTTGCTGTCAGAGACCATCTCGGTCGACAATTTGTCGACCGAGATACCTTCTCGGTCGAAGTTTTGTCGACCGACAGGCTCTCTGGATCAACGTTCATTTGCAACTGCCAACTACTTTGTCAGCTGTGTCTAACGGCTACTTGGGTCAATCTCGGTCGAGAAGTTTGTCGACCGAGAGTGTCTCGGTCGAGGAGTGTGGTCGATCGAGATTGACTCTGTTTTCAATCTTTTAATTAAACCACTAAGCATGTGTATGAGTGTGCATATGTGATCCTATTTGAAGGGGATGACCTATCTAAGTGTGGTGATTGGCTAGGAAGATCCAACGCTTGATTTACATGCAATCTAAGTACTTGTACATTATATATTTGTACAAGTTTTTTACAACAGTGATTACATTGCATGGAAATATAAATATGTAAGCTCTTTGGATTTTCCCTAGTTGCTTTGTCATCCACCTTAATCCTGCACACTCAAGTAGCTCGTTAGATCAACAAGAATGAAATGTTTGTCATCATCGAAACAAAGGGATTTATCATAATGTCCAATTTATCCAACAATCTCCCTTTTTTGAAGATGACAAACATTTCCTAAAATATGAAATAAGGAAATATAAAGCATGTGAGTTTCATACCTGAAGATTACCTTTTGTAGCCATTCTTGTTTTACAAGTGAGTGCTGGCCATCAAGATGAAACTCATTTATATTTATATTTTTGATTTTATATTCTTTCTCCCCCTTTGTCATTTCAAAAAGATATCCAGGTTAAACATTTTATTTCTTCTCCCCCTTAATTTTATATTAAGCTCCCCCTTAAATAGATATCCTATTAGGAACATGGATTTATGTCTAATTTATCCACAATTTGTTTCTCAATCATTTGCAAAGGATGTTAAGCCTTGAAATGATATGAGATTCCCTTAAGCTTATGATGAATGTATATTTATTTCTCATCTATCAAGGGATGTTAAGCCCTAAATTAAATGAGAGTCCTTTAATCTTAGAGTACAAAAAAAATGTCTCCAACCAAAACAAGGGATGTTAAGCCCTGATTTGTTTAGAGAGTTCCTTTAAGAGCAAGATATATCATTTTGATGAAATTCTTTTTCATACAAATTACTTTTAAGAATCCGAATGTCATAACAAACTCCAAATGATGTTAACAATTTTTTTTTTGTAAGCTTCATAATCAAATAATCAAATTTGTTTTTATAAGCTCCCCCTTAATCTTACAATTTAAGCAATTTAAGACTTTTAAGGTCACAAATGATAATTTTTTTTTTTTGATTTTGACCTTTATCAAAAGTATACTAAGATTAAGTTCAATAAATTGATGTCCAAATAAGCATTTTGTCAAAGCTTATTTTAGGTCGCCCTTGACTACGACCATGGCGCCCCTTGGTCAATTTTAATTTTAACCAAGAGGCAAATGCTGCAGATTTCCAAATTAAGCACTCATAGGTGAAGTATAATTTCTGCAGATAGCTATAAATATCAATTTGAAGCACATTAAGGTATACCTATTATAAAGACTTAATATGAGCATCATAATGAAGTCTTTGACCTTGATTTTTCTAGAATGCATGTTTTACATTCATTGTGAATGATGTTTCATATGCTTTGCTATGGGTACATAAATATCAAATCCCATTTCTTCTTATACCCTTATCATAAGATTCTTTAGAAACATATATTTTGAAAGCAAGATTAATATCTTAAAGTCAAGATTTTTGCTTTTGATTTCTTAGAACAAGCAAATAGATAAAAACATTAATATTTTGTTCTAAGAGGCACCGTTTGGCTTGTCATAGCAACATCATCATCACAAGTTGTGTCCACAAGCATTATCTATTATGTCAAGATGCTTTTATGCTAATGACATTTGCATTTATCACAGTTATCATTCATGGTTTGCATATATGAATCAAATCTTATTTTAAACCAATGAAACATAATGATCATGATGAAGCATATCTATGATAGAACAATTGAAGCATGAAATTTAACCCATGGTTTTTATGTAACTAGATCAAGGAATACTTAGAATGGACCTAGATGATTCAAGTGAAGGCATGTTGCAAATATCAATCTGTGATTTGTCTTAAAGATTCATTCATAATTCCAATTAAATTTATAGCAGACTGAGCTAGTCGGTTTCCAGAAACTTATTCGGTCGAACTCTTCTCAACCGAAATATTTTCGGTCGAAGTATTTCTCGACCGGGAATGTTTCTGCAAATTTCATTCAGCAATTTGTATGTTTTATGTATAAGTTCTGTTACAGGTGTCAAATCCTATTTACTCTTGTTTTCTTAGAACAAATAGACAGATAAAACATAAAAATTTGTTCTAAAGAAACATAGTTATTGAAATATAATAATCATGATGCTATAGAGAAGCATATCCATAGTGAAATAATTTAAATTGCAACACATACATGATTCATGTATAGATATTCCAAGGATTACTTAGGAAAACCATGTAAATTATGATAAAACAGTAATTTCCTTAGTTAATCATGATTTTTTTTTAATTTTAAGACAAACTTTTATAACTGATCATGCCGAAGAAACTTTTCAAACAATGAATAAGGTTTGTTCAAGATTAGTCTTCTCACAACACTTTTGCAATATGTTTAAGGATTTTCTACTCTTAATGTAAACGATCAATATGTCTTGCTACAAAAAAATTGTCTTCCAAGATTTTATTCTTGATTTGCATGTTAATTCAATCATCAATAACAATTTGATAGCAAGCTAGGTTGATTGAAAAACAATTTCAGAAGATTTATGTCAGACTTGACAACAGAAGCCTGCTCGGTCGACCATTTCTCGACCGACAGATCCCTCGGTCGACAGTGTCTCGACCGAGAAAGGTTCTGTGTTGTTTCAAACCTGTTTTCAAATATTGTTTATAATTAAAAGCAAAAGTATGAAAGTTAAAGCTCGATTTAGTTGAGATATCAAAGTAACATTTAGGTTAAATCTCAACTAATCATATACATTTTGTGAATCCAAACTAAACAAGTAGTTTAAGATGTATATTTGGAAATTTCATTTCTTGGATTAACTTGGTGCCCTATTATGTTAAGTTGAGATAGACATAGAGATATACAACTTGGAGTGTTTGGTCATATCTCAACTTAATTTTATTCATTTAGTTTGGGGGTTTTGGAACCCATACTAACTCAACATTCTTTTTCTTGTATGGGCATGAAAAAGAGTAATGTCCAAGACGTGAGCAATAATGGCAACATATAGAATCAACCTCAAGTCTTTTTCTATGATTTTGTTCTAGGTTGTTCTTTGGTACAAATGTGGCTTGATGTGCTCGTGTCTTTCTCCAACTAGGTTGTTGATGAGATTTCCCTTTGGGCTTGTAACCTAGTCCTCTTCTCCCAATTTGATGATAGGAGTCGTCCAATATTCTATCAAGGATTCCATTGTTGCTTAGCCTAGTAACTTCCTGTTGCAACTTAGCGATCTCATCCATTCTTTTCTTAATGTCTAGTTTTGCTTGATCTAGATTAGATGATAAAGAATTCCTTTCTTTTACTATATTATCATAATCTAGATGTGTACACAAAACAGGTTGTTTTTGAAAATCATTTAACTTTGCAAGTAATTCAACCTTTTCTTGGGATAGAATATCATAATTTGTTTCTAGAGAAAAAAGCTTTACATCACTATTACGTAGAGATGATTTCAAAGTATGATTTTCAGAAATAATGCTATCTTTTTCAAAACTAAGATCATTCAATTTAGCATATAAATCTTCTTTTTCGGATGTAAGAGCAAGAAGTCTAGCATTTAACTCATCGTTTGCTTTATTAGATTTCTTTAATTTCTTCTTGCACTCAATATACTTATTGTGTGTTTCTTCAAGACTAGAAATTAGCTCTTCTTTTGATAAATCAAGAAGACTTACCTCTTCTTCTTCTTCTTCATTGGTTGTAGCAATGAGACAATTTTTATGCTTTTCCTCAATCTTCTTTTCTCTCCACGGACAGCTGGATGTTGTGTGACTTGTTCCTAAGCACCACTCGCATCTTGTTGAAGATTTGTCCATTCTTTTCTTTTGCTCGCGGTTGTAGACACCTCCACCCTTCATTCTTCAAGACCTGGTTAGGGTTCCTTGAAGCCTGCTCTGATACCAACTGAAAACTTCTAGAGGGGGGTGAATAGAGTTTTATAAAGATTTTAATAATAATTTAAACTCAAACAACCACAATGAAAATATTGGACAAGGAGACACAGGGTTTAGAGTGGTTCCAACCTTAGCAAATACTAAGGAAGTCAGTCCACTACCCGGTTCCTTACCCAATCGGGATTTGAAAAGAAATTTATTTTATTACCTCGCAAGGACTTTACATAAAATACAATTTCTTTTCCCAAACCCTTCAAGCAACCTTCACCTAGAAGTAATCGCCCAACCTTGAAGCAGCCTTCCCTTGAAGTAGGTGCACCAACTCCCGTTGCACCAGCCTTCTGAAGTAGCTTCCCGTGCGATAGCCTTCTTGAAGTAGCTTGAAGTCCCCTTCTCCACCTGAGAAGTCAACCCTCTCCGATCCGCAGCCTCCAACCCTAGGAGTAGCAAGGAGAGTACAAAGGATAAAAGGAACAAGAAGGAAAATAGAAATTACAATACCGTTGTAAGCACAAGGCTTGATTTGCCTATATCAAGCGTATAGATCTCCTAACCAATGTGTATGACAATGTGATTGTAGTGGATAGGAGATTCTAGCCTATAGGACACGAAATGGGAGCAATAGGAATGAATGGCAAGTGTAGGAATTGCTCTATTGCTCTAAAACAGATTGCAAGTGAGTATTCAAGCTCAAGTATAGCACAAGTATATCTTTTGTGTATCTTGGTGTCCTAAGGCATGTCCTATTTATAGGAATGGCCTATGGATGCTTAAGGACGTTCTAGACAACTTCTAGGGGTTTCTAAGTGCTTAACTAGCCGTTAGATATAAGTTAGGTGTATTAGTAACGGCTAGTTACTTTATTCTGCAGTTGCTGTCAGAGACCATCTCGGTCGACAATTTGTCGACCGAGATACCTTCTCGGTCGAAGTTTTGTCGACCGACAGGCTCTCTGGATCAACGTTCATTTGCAACTGCCAACTACTTTGTCAGCTGTGTCTAACGGCTACTTGGGTCAATCTCGGTCGAGAAGTTTGTCGACCGAGAGTGTCTCGGTCGAGGAGTGTGGTCGACCGAGATTGACTCTGTTTTCAATCTTTTAATTAAACCACTAAGCATGTGTATGAGTGTGCATATGTGATCCTATTTGAAGGGGATGACCTATCTAAGTGTGGTGATTGGCTAGGAAGATCCAACGCTTGATTTACATGCAATCTAAGTACTTGTACATTATATATTTGTACAAGTTTTTTACAACAGTGATTACATTGCATGGAAATATAAATATGTAAGCTCTTTGAATTTTCCCTAGTTGCTTTGTCATCCACCTTAATCCTGCACACTCAAGTAGCTCGTTAGATCAACAAGAATGAAATGTTTGTCATCATCGAAACAAAGGGATTTATCATAATGTCCAATTTATCCAACAATAATTTCTTAAAAACACGTCAAACATTTTTATTATAAAAGAACGGGAAGAGAAGGATGGTGAGAGGGAAGTTGAAAATTTTATTGGTAGGAGAAAGAACAAGTGCTTTAGTTTTTATAAAGCTTCTCCGTGTTTCTGAAACAGAAAATTAATGTTCAAAGGAAAACCATAATACCGTACAAATGATTATCAGGTTGATTCCTTCTTCCACGTACTATATGTATCTAACAGACTTTTATTAAATTTTTATTACAGTCTTATAAAAGATTACTGCAGATGAACATAAAATGGAAGGAGGCAAAGGTACATGATGGTGTCTTCTTGTTGGAATTAGACTTTCAAGATCTCCGCGGCAGCCTGATACATGCTTTCTTCTTGAGTGCAACGTTGGATTTGAAGTCTTCTTCACAGTCTAGTAGAAATCCAAACAATCTAAAACGTAAATCAGATTGCGGACAAAAGGAAAACACTGTCTAAGAAAATTCAGATTCAAAGAAAGTTTGATGAGCGACCAGAAGTGGCTGCGTCGACTGATGGCTAGCTCATACAGGAGGCTTCCTGGAATCGCAACGGCATGCTAGGTGTGCCTCGGTTTGTCCTTCCTTCAAGGGAGATGAGGCACCCGACGTAACCATATAAGCAGCCCGAACCCACCCGAAAATCTCAGGTTAATGCATTTTTTGGAAGCAGCCGAGCCAGACTTTCAGGCGTTACTTTTTGAGCTGAACACCGACGTAGAGTTGATTTCGGTGGGCGTGCCCCCATTCTCGTGTCCGTCATCAATGACGACACTGCACCGTGGAGACCAGGATCTACACGTTGGCGTTTTTCGACATCCTCCTCCCTTCATGGTCCGAAGTCAGTCGCACCTGAGGAATGAATCGCTCTTCAGCCATAGCCTCTTGGTGGACCACCTCCGGGTAGCCAGGAATTGTCAGCGAACGACATGATTGCTGGCGAGTGGGCGTCACCATATGCTACATCCACAATCCCCGGTGTGGTGGAGGCCGTCGGGACTAAAGGGCAGCAGTGCTTACAGCGGCGAAAGAAGCAAAGTGGTGAGGACAGACCACCCGATTTCTGACGGGTGGGGCTGCCATCTGCTATATTTACTATCCCCAATGTGGTGGCTTTCGTTGGGACTGAAGGCAGTAGTGCTTTCTATATATAGTCAGGCTAGAATACACTTGAGTGTATTCGGAGCTAAATACACTCAAGTAGTTTTTCATGATGCAATATTTTTTTTCAAAAATTTAATCCATTGATCTTCTTAAACATCTTGTGAATAGCTCATATGTAAAATTTGAGCACATTTGGACATTTATAGGTCATGTTATAAAGACCGCAAAAATTATGCATTTCAAATTAGTTTCGTGCGTCGATTTTGTTGCCCTTGGATGAGTGACTTACACTCATCCAAATGAGTTCAAAATTTGTATGTAGCCTAGTTATAGTATATTAGTGAAGATCAATGATTTACATTTTGCAAGAAATAGTCTTGATATGCAAACACACTTGAGTGTATTCGTGCGATCTGTACACTCGAGTGTATTCTAGCCTGACTCTCTCTCTCTCTCTCTATATATATATATATATATATATATATATATATATATATATATATAAAATTGTGGAATTCATGTTTTTATTCCGAATGGGATATTTCAATACCCGTTATCTGATCTAGATTCTTCAGATTTAGAATGCAGCATCCAAAATCTGATCCAAATCTCAGAGATGTTAGGTTCTTCTGAATTTCAAATGCAAATTCAGGTCCAATATGCTAATTTCGATTATCTATTACATTGATCTAGAGGTCTTTGATGTTCCTTTCTGTCAAGAGATGTGGCCTTTAAATTACCTTTTTCTCATGCCTAATCCTTGCCATCACATGCAAGTAGCGGGAGTTAGCAGCAATAATTGCAACACCAATGGTGTGTTCTGGGGAATAAGTAACTGAAGGAAAACGGCTTGGGCTTCGACTAGAAAATAGATGTGAAGAAGATGTCATTCTAATTAGCATACACCGTGGATGAGGAGATGAAGGAGAAGACCATATCAAAATAAAAAGAATATTATTTTTCGAAACCTCCTCTCTTTCCTACAAATCTCAGACACAACCGTGGCCTAAAAAATCATAAAAAGGCCCCATCACCCCACTACCCTTCACATATCTCCACTATGCCACGCCATTAGTGTTATTTGTAGTTATTTTTATATGCTCCTACACCATCACCATAGGCAAAATAAAATGGGCCCAAATGGATTATAGTTGGACATATATCTATGTTTATGCAAAAAGTTCATCAAAGTAAACACTCACGTTAGTTTTTGGCATTAGAATGCGGCATCCAAAATCTGATCCAAATTTCACAGATGTCAGATTTTTCTGAATTTCATATGCAAATTCATGTCGAATATGCTGATTTCTCATATCTACAACATATATCTAGAGGACTTTGATGTTCCTTTAGCTCGAGATGCAGCCTCTTAAAATATCAAGTATGCCTTTTTCTAGTGCCTAATCCTTGCCATCACATGCAACTAGCAGGAGCTAGCAACATTAATTGCAACACCAATGATGTTATTCACGATGATGCTCCAATGATCCATGGGGTGGGCTGGGCTGGGCAATAAGTAACTGAAGGAAAATAGCTGGGCTTCGACTAAAAACATAGATGTGAAGAAGATATCATTCTAATTGGCATACACGGCGGAAGGAGATGAAAGAGAAGACCATATAAAAAAATATAATTTTCGAAGCCTCCTCTCTTTTTTCCTACAAATCTCAGACGCAACCGTCGCCTAAAAAATCATAAACTACCCTTCACGTATCTCCACTATGCCACGACATTAGTGTTAGTTGTAGTTACTTTTATATGATTCTACACCATCGCCATAGGAAAAAAAAATGGGCCCAAATGGATTCTAGTTGGACATATATCTAGATTTATGCCAAAACGTTCCATCGAAACAAACACTGACGTCAGTTTTTGGCAAAACGTCATATCCAAAACCTAGTCTTATTTTATGACGTGTAACCTAGAACTAGTTCTACCATTTTCTATTATCTTATGTAAGTTAATTCACTAATCATTTGCTTTCATCATGTACTAAATATTAATTCTCTTTCTTATTTTATACTATATAACAATAATGATTCTTTACAATTTTTTTATATGTATCGAAACCATTAGTAAATCAGAGTTGATATTGGAACTAGTATAAAGTTGTCACTCCAACTTTAAAATTTTAACATCCACTTTCAAACCCGCTACTTACTATGGTGACAAAATTCAAACTTGACCTAGTTATATTTGTGCTAGATTGGATTATATATGTAGCTAAACTAATTTTAGCAAACCTAATATATCAAAACCGACTTTGAAATTTCAAGTTAAGGATTTGGGTCACATCGATTATAAGTTCACATGTTGATTGTGGTAACTCATAACCCTAGACAAGATTCAAGTTCCTAGGAGGGTTATTTCATTAAAAACCCTATGATTTTGAATGGTTGCAGGTGCAATTGATAAGAAAATTAGGTCAGGATTGATTTGAGGAAAGCCCGATCTGCAAACATGCCCAGCTGTTATGCCTCTCAAAACTATCTCTCAGCCAGAGAACACGAGCCAACATGATCTTGAAACTCAGCCGAATCAGTTTCATATTTCAAAGGTGATGTTGAATTACAATCATGGATTTAAAATCCATACAAATAGGTTAAAAAAATGTGCATATTAGTATATAATTTGAATTACTTATAGTTAGTGAAAGATGGGGTGGGGGTTTGAAAGGAGATACAATTCTAATATATATAATAATTCAAAGACAGACGAGGTTGTATGAAACTTTCCTAATAAGATATTTACAAAGAAGTTAAGAAAGAAGATAATGAAAGCAACTATAAAAGACATAAGATGTATACTAAATTATGTATGAAAAAATGTATATCTACTACCTAGTATTTTTCTACCAGACTTTCTTAGCATGAAATTTTATTACTTTTCTAGATTGATAAATAATTACAATATCAATATCTTATGTGGATTAAGACCGAACTTCCTTTTCATCTCAAGAAACTTTTTGCCCTTCTTTGTGGGGCAAAGAAAGACCACTCAATTTTCTTTTTGAAGGCTTTATAAGATCACCCTTGAATAATATCACCTTCTTCTCCTTAACCTAAAGACACAATCTTCTTGCATGAAGTATCTCTAAAAAACTTATACCAAACATGGAACATGAAGAAAAAAAGGAAATTACAACACTCTTTCAATTTTCCATTAAAACACCAATGAACAAGTGATGAATTGCAACCACATAGGTTTAGGCAAATTTTGATGTGGTGGAGTAGGTCAATTAAGATGAATTAATATTTGGCTTACTTGGAAGCCACTAGGAATATCAAAGTATAGTGATAAACTACTTTGATGTCAAGTGGATATGACTCCTCAAGTGTACTTTGGGCTGTTCTAAGACACTCTTATATATCAAAAAGAAATGGTCTGGATAGTGGTTTGGAGATATTCAGACGAGTTGAGTACTCAATTAATTGTTATAGAATAGCAAGTGGGATAAACATGGCTACATACTTATAGAGAAGTCCGTAAACTTAGGGCAATTGGATAAATTTGACCAGAAAGCTTCTTAGTCAAATAGACTTCGATTGAGTTACAACTAGAACCTAGAAAGGTGTAACAACTATATCACAACCAAGTTAGAGTTTGAACGTTAGGATTTCAATTGATATGTAGTTCGTTAAAAGAAGTCTATCTTAAAACTCCTAATTTATTGGAGAACAACTGAAATGATTTTTAAACAAAATATACCTATCCTAATGAGTGCACACAAGTGTAAAGACAACTTAGGATGGTTGAGGTTTGTTCGTTACCCGTCTTACATGAGTTTCATAATTTGTACAATTGAACATATACATGTCATAAAACTAGGTACAACTTGAATTACCAGCCCCCAATATGCTAGATTACATTAAAAAGATACTGATGTTGATCTTGTCTAAGTTCCTTGATCACTTGGAATACTTTATATATAATTTAATAGATACAATGAACCAAACTCAGGTTTACATGAAACTTGTATACCTTCTTACTTTTAACCTTTCTTATAGTTAATTTGAAACCATATTTGCAAAATGAAACTTATGTAAATATGCTCATCCCTTGTTCTTGTGATTAGATGCATGTGAATTCATTAAGTAATATGGAAACCATATTTTTGGAAGAGATAGTGAACTTGATTAAATGTGAATAATAAAACCTACTTTATTGTTGAAAGAATGTTAGTGCAATGTTTGTTTGATTTATGTTATTCTACGAATTAAGTTTTTTTTCTTGTAGATCCTAAATTTGTTATTTACCTAAGTTATGTTAGTGTGCTCAACTAGTCTTTATTGAAATAAAAAATATGTTCCATACATCTTAATATTATCCATAATAAAATTATCTTAACATAGTGTTCTTGCATGTGAATATATACACAAGGAAACAAAATTGCATTAACTATACTTAGATTTGATTTTAAAATTATGTTTGCTAGAGTTGAACATGAAGTAGGTTGATTTAGGGTAAATCATACCGATATTGGGCCCCAAAGAAGCCTCATTAGGTGATACAATATTTCTAAATTAACTAGTTAGACCAAACTTGCTCAAAGTTTGGACAAATTCAATTGACTTCAGGTAAAAGTTGGCTGACTTTGTCAAGAGCCAAACCATTGTTGCACTTTTCAACTTTAATTTTGCACATTGATCGATGCATCTTCATCAGGCTGTAAGTTAGACGATCTTTGACAATTCTGGCACATGTTAGGATCCAAACTAATATTTTTGTTCCAGATCAAGCCCGTTAGGCTAGGAAGTCAACAAATATGCTATTTTTGTCAATACTACACAACTATATACATATATATATATATATATATATATATATATATGTATTATCTTTAATAACGCCACATGTAGCTACCCACTCAAGAAATAGTTACTGATTCTACACTTTTTTAATTTACATGTATACATGGTTACATTACCTTTGAAATAGTTACATTACATGTAAAATAATTATAGTTGTACAGATGCACAATTACATATTTATTTTAGAATATTTAATGTGTATTCTGTCTGTGTTTACCTTTTTAGACAAATAGTTACTTTTTTTGTCCAAATAGTCTCATGTATTTTTTGGTTTTTCATTATCTTTGTACCTTCCTTCAGACCGATCTTCTCCTAAAAATAAAGTTTAGGTCCCTATTTCTTCTTCCTTCTTCCAAAATATCCTTTTCTTGGTTAGAGTTGAAAGTATGAGACTTTTTCTACCCCAATCTAGGATCTTTGATGTGTTTTATTGATAGAGATTGATAAGGCTACATATCTCTCCTTCTTGCTACTAATTTTGGTGAGTGGATAGTGAATAATCAACTGATAAGTACAAAATCATTGTCTTTCTTATTTATCATACTATATTCATTCCCTAACGAACTAATGCCTGAAAGTAGGTGTTTTCTTATAGAAACAAGATCTAGAGTTTACTATTTTTTCTTACCTTATGCTATGAAACAAGATGGAAGACGTTTCAAAATTTCTTATGTTGCTTATGCTCATATATGATGGAAATTTCCCTGACGTTATGAGAAAAGTACGACAACTGAAACTATTTGGCTATGTTAGTGATAATTAAGGTAAGTTTCATTGGTCACTGCTTATCTTATACTCTATGTCAACATATGTGATTAAACTAAATTCTTATTTGTTACTCCGAAACTTGTATCTATAAAATTATTGGACTGAGAAATTGCTTGATGATGCACAATCCTACTATAATATGAGCACAATTGTAATATTTATGATTGAATTCCTTTAAAAAATAAGATATCTAATAATGAAAGTGAACATGATGAGCCATCACCACAAGAGAGATACTACTCAAAATAATACCCGATTAAACACAATGATGCTCATCATCCACCAAAGACACATAAAGATCACATAGTAAAAATTTCTTCCTACACTTTAGATAATATTAACAGAAGCACATGGTTCTTACAAAAGGACATATTACATCTCCCAAAATTACAAGTCCTTGGTGTACCAAATTTACATGATCCACTTACACAATATCTCTCAAAATGCATAATGTTTAAGCATTATATATGTGGCATTACCATATAACATGCACATAAATCTTACAACTCATGTAACTATTACTATAGAGGCCATGCTACATGTCAAAACTTCAAGCCAAAAATGACATACAATAAAACTTTCATGCTCGGACCGGAGCGTACACAGAAAAAGATAGAACTCTAACCTTATATGATTTAACACTGGAGGAGGTCATGCAAATGTCACCTACCTCTGAGATCCCTTCATGCAGAAATCTCCTATGTCCTATAATAGGGACAACACCCTCTTGTTGATCTTCTCATCACTGTCAGGATAACTCTTTCTCTCACTGACAAGATGTAAAGAGACCATGGGGTGAAACCCCAATTCCCAACGATATGATTTAACATCTGATACATATATTACTTACTAGATAAGAAGAAATTAAAGGAATCAATTAAACATTTAGATATGTATGATTAAAGTGTACTTGGAAGTACTCACTTACCTTTCCATACGTATATCTGTGACTGACCTACAAAAGATGTTAGACCAGATATTCATATATAGTCCTATAGGTAATTTTCATATCAAAGGCACATCCATGTTTAGAACCAATTAAACCTAAAAATATATGCTACTCAGTTGGGATATATTTTATAATTCCCTTGTCATATTGAGGTGTACCACTCAACCATATAGATAGATGATATCAAACCAACCTAGTAGTCTACAAAAGATATAAGGATATCCAAATTCCCTAGATCTCTCCACAAAAAATCAATTCAAAGTAAGGTAACCAAAAGGTAGAGAACCCACTAGATGATTCCACCATGGGCATATGCATAAGAGCAGATTAACAAATATCAGGCTTGTATGGAGTACATACGTCACGATGCAAAATTAGGGTAACAACCTTGGATACCATATTCCAACTTATCGTTGTATCTCATTTTCCATTCTCCATTAGACCTTAGGCCTTTTCCAAGTCCCAAGAATCACAAAAAGATGATAGGTTGTTTCTATACTAAGAGTCCATCATAAATACATGGGTCTGAGTATCTTCTCACAACTTTAGATTGCTACAAGAATTACTCATTTTACTATTCCCCCTAACAACCTGAGAGAATAGATCTACAGACTCATGACTCTACAACTTACATTCCTTTTTTATTAGTTAGATTAAAAAATCTATAACTATGTCAAAATAGACAAGAACAAAGCTACACTGAAAGACAAGTAATCATATTATAAGAAACTTCAAAAGATATAAAATGTATGGTTAAACCTATTTTAGGAATCAGATACTCTAGAAACAAGTTGTATACCGTGATACATAAGATCAAGTAGGATATGTAAGAGGGTAAGTGAGAAGGGTTACACTTTTAGAGAATGATATTTTCAATTTTAGTGGAAATTTCTGTATACTTGATTAGACATATATGTGGTAGACAATCTTAGAGGACGCACACATATCTATGTATACTATGCACTAAAGAAGCAAAAATATGTATCCAAAGCTAAGTGAGATTTACTGGTGGCCATGTATGAAGATGGATATAGTTGAATATGTCAATAATATAGTATACATCAACAACTGAAGTTTGAACATCAGAGGTCAGTAGGGACACTACTACCCTTACCTATTCCTTAATAGAAATGGGACCACATGGCTATGCATTTCATGATCATTATTCATGGTACAACTAGATAAGACTATTCTATTTGGGGTATCATAGATAGGTTGAGAAAATCAAATCACTTTCTACATGCCAATACTATGTATTCATTCAACCATTTAGTGTGTGTTTATATATATATATATACACAGAGAGAGAGAGAGAGAGTCAGACTAGAATACACTCGAGTGTACAGATTGCACGAATACACTCAAGTATGTTTGCATATCAAGACTATTTTTTTGCAAAATGTAAACCATTGATCTTCATAGTCATATTATAACTAGGCTACATACAAATTTTGAGCCCATTTGGATGAGTGTAAGTCACTCATCCAAGGGCAACAAAATCAACGCACGAAACTAATTTGAAATACATAATTTTTGCGGTCTTTATTACATGACATATAAATGGCCAAATGTGCTCAAATTTTGCGTATGAGCTATTCACAACATGTTTAAGAAGATCAACAGATTAGATTTTTGAAAAAAATATTGCATCATGAAAAACCACTTGAGTGTATTCTGCTCCGAATATACTCGAGTGTATTCTAGCCTAACTCTCTCTCTCTCTCTCTCTATATATATATATATATATATATAGATGAGATAGTCAACATGCATGGTATTATGTTTCCCATAGTATCAAATTATATACCTCAGTTCACATCTAAATTTTGGGACAAGCTTCATGATTCCATGGGTACTATACAAAGTTCACTGTAATTTTTCATCCTTAGATAGAAGGACTATTAGAAAGGATGACACAAACACTAGAGGACATGCTCATAGCTTGTGTGTTACACTTTCAAAGTAGTTGGGATGTGTACTTGAGTCTAACCTAGTTTGCCTATAATTACAATTACCAAATGACCCTAGGGATGACGAGTTATGATGGAATTTACAAAAGGAAGTGTACTCCTATTTGTCAGAACATGATAGGAAAAAAGTAGTAGTTGTGTCCATGCATAGTACAACGAACCACTAAAAGATAGAAGTGATAAGACAACAACTGAAGGGTGTACAAGAAATACAAAAAACTTATGCACACAAGGGTTCTATACCCTAAAGTTTGAGGTACATGATCACATTTTGTTAAAGGTATCCCCTTGTAAGGGAGTTCTTATATTTGGTACAACTTACTAAGTTTTGGATAATAAATCAATTTTTATGCTATAATTCATAGTTCTTCTCATTGTAAAACCTCAACTTCAATTTCTTTTTTTATTAGTTCAAATTAGAATTTCTTGGGTCTAAATAAGTTTCTCCTCATCTATTGATAAATCATTAGTATCTAGTACCTAAAATTAAATTCCTAAAACACCTTGGTATCAATTAGTGAAATTGAGTCTAAATATATTGAATATACTTGTACATGAATAAAGTACTCCTGGATGAACAATTGAATTGCTTTAAAAATCAATGAAAAATATTGATTAAATTAAAAATATTAATTTTAAATGATTTTAAAAAATAATTAAGTTAGCTTAGTCAGGACTATACGTAGAGGAGTTAATATTTTTAAAATGTAGTCGACTAGAATATAAATCTATGAATTGTTTTTACAAATTAAATGGAGATTTAAATGCTAGATATAAAACTGAGAAGATAATGATATTTTTGGGGTTTTGACTCAATTAAGTGCAAAATCTTCAGCACATCTCCTTCTATTGTGTTGATTATGGCTGTTTTTATAGATGATTGACATGTCTGTCTCCTTCCACAAGTGATGCCAAGTAGTGGCCAAGAAGTGTTGAAAAACCCTTCGTGTGCCCTACTCAATGGAGACCATGATAGTAATTCTAAGTCCCTATTCCTCAACCCCTTAGATACTCCTCCTATGACCAAAAAATAGAAAGTACCACTATGATCGACATGCATACCTCACCAGAAATTGCTAAATTCCTTCTCAAACATCACAACCCTCAAATTTCTTCCAACCTCCCTCTCACACAACTTCCCTTGTACCTAGCACTACCCAACTAAATTATGAATCATAATAGAACATGTCGACTGCAAATCTAGAATGTTATTCAAGACAACTCAGACCCCAAACCCCTCCTCACCCACCATGCCTCATATCACAATGTGACCTCTAGATCATGCCCCAAAGAAACTTGGACTGACCCCCAAGATCTGAGTCTAAGTCCCACATATGTACCTCACTGTGGTGGTTCTTTTTTAACTCCTCCTATTATCCACTGGATGATCCTCCACCTCCTACACCGGAAACTCAAATTCTCTTAATCATTGGTAGAGGAGAGAAAGCAATCGCTCATCTATTGATAGATACGGAGTTCCAACTCCAAATTTATGGGAGGACATACAACTCAATCTTCAAAAGTAGTACGTTGACAAACGTCGTGGAATATTCACAAAACCCACAATCTTCATCAAGCCTCTGTACTATCATAGACCAATCAAGACTTATAAGCAAGATAATGGTAAGTAATCCCAGTTCATCCATGAATGGAACTTGACCTATACACCAAGCATCAAGAGGGAATCAATGTTCTACTAACTGTAAGCACATGTACTCATCCTAATGACATTACTTTTTAGTATTCCAAAAAAAAGTTTGGTAAAGATACTAATCTAGACAATATTTATCACATCAGGGTAAATAATAGTAGTAAGAATAACGTCTCAGCCATATAGTATGCATATGTGTAGGTATTCATATATAACCCATACTTATTTTAACTATTAGGATGCCTACAATCGTGAAGTACCATTGCACTAAATGACCATCGAATGATAATACAGATGATATATATATGTATGTATATACATGTATATATACATAAGATTCATTACATAATATTAATAATTTATTCGACTAAATATTTTAACTTTGTTTCATTAGAATGTAATTATTAGCCTGTTAGTAAATAAGAGTTTCTATGACTATAGATTCTCTTTTAACTCTCCTGATATAACCTTATTTAAAACATAACTAGATGTGATGATAACTGTCAAGTTTTAGATATATAAATTTAGTTAAATCGATCAAAAATCAACCTAATCCATATCATCAAGTGAGGTAGTGTCTATATATCTACTAGGGTATTTCCACTATAGAGTTAGTAATCCTACTAGTTACCTATAAACCCGACATATAGACCTAGTTACCTATGTGAGTTTTGATGTTAAGATAGATGATACTACTACAATATCTTCCATAGTTATGTACTATTGATAAGTGATCGATCTATAAAACCCTTATTTTGTATCATATTGGTAATTGTATACATATATAATAAGTTCTAAAATTGTGATATTAGAGAACAATGAATAATATGTAAATGGGAACAGACATTAATCATATCTCTTGATTATAAAATGAAGTTATCTTGATAAAAACATGGTGATATGCTATCCTAATGTTTGTCATATGTGAAACATGTAATGACTATTGTTGGATCCTAGATGGGTGATTAGATGCTCTAGAGGGGGGGGTGAATAGAGCTGAAAGCACTTAAACAAAATTTATTAAACCTTCAAGATATATGACAAGATAATGTTGCTAAATAGGTAATTTGAGTGCAACTAAAACATACATAGCAAGGGAGAGAGAGATTGAACATGCACCAATTATACAAGCTATTTAGAGTGGTTCCATACTTCAAACTAGAAGTGTGTCAGTCCACTTGCCTAGAGAGGTCAACCTCTAGGACTTCCAACAATTGCACTCTTATATTCATTCATAAGACATACAATGCATGACCAAATAAAAGACTTACCTATCCAATACAAAGAGTCTTCAACCTTACCAAGGACTTACCCTCTTTGCAAGAGTCTTCGGCCTTCTCCAAGGACTTACCCACTCTTACACAAGTCTTCAGCCTTGCAGGGATCACCCACTCTTCTTGGATCTTCAGCTTTTGACTTCACCTTCACTCGGAGAAGCTTCCACCAAGGTCTTACCCACTTGAGCTTGAGTCTTCTGCCTTCTCCAAGGGCTTACCCACTCTAGCTCCAAGTCTTTAGCCTTGATCTTCACCAAGGGACACCTTCCCTTGTTCTTCTTCACCTCTCTTGAACAAGAGAGAGAACCTTCATCTTCATGATTGAAAAGAGAGAAGGGGAGGTGGTGGAAGTGAGAGCCTCACAAGATATACATGTAGGACTAGCTCTCTTACAGATTTCCTACTCACTCTAATGGATGTAGCAAGTGATTAAGCTTAGAGAGAGAGAGGAGGTTGTAGGAAGCACTCAACTATAGAATAGGAACCTCACATAGAGTTTGCAATGAATGCTCAACCTTGGAATGAAGCCCAAGGGGTCCTATTTATAGCTGGGGATGCCTCTTAGCCTTTGGGAACACTTAGGGCCGAAAACTAGCCATTTTGTGGCTTGCAACAGATCTATTTTCACTTGTTGCAACTCCACAACGGCTAGAAGTACTTTTCTACACTTTTCCGTACAGTACAATCGGTCGAGTTTCTATAAGGGTAACTCGACCGATCAAGTAAACTACAAGGCCGATACTCAAATGATCGGTCGAGTTTGTCCTGACAAAACTCGACCGACCATTAGGAATCGAAATGGTCAGTTACTTGATCGGTCGAGTTCTGTGTAAACACAACTCGACTGATGCAATCTTCAGAAAATTGATCAAGCATTGATCGATCAAGCTTTCAGGCTGGGAAACTCGACCGACAAAGTGCCTGTAATCAATTTTCAAAGTTGCATCTAAAGTGCTCTAATATTCGATCTAAGTGCTCCTGATATTTTTCTAAGCTTAATTACAAGTCATACAATCATTACAAGTGATTTACAACATGATTCTAATGGATATACATCATATTACAAAAACGTGCACTTGTATGACTTTGACTTGTCTTTTCTCCAATTTGAGATGCGCAAGTTAGGGCAATTGGAGTGTGTCTATACCTAATCTGAAATCACTCAAGTAGAAGCATTAGACACCAATATGTGGAATGATTAGTCATCATCAAAACACGGGTTTAGTCAATTTAGACGTGAGTCAACATTGACCTAATTGACCTTGAGTCAACAACTATGTCATGGACTTGATAGAAACTTTATAGATTATATGAGTACTTAAATGGATTAACAATCATACATTGAGAATATATATAAAAATTGACTTGTTAAATATAAGTATGGGTGACTTCATATATGTAAAAAGCTTACTCATAATGACATGTTGATTAAGACATTGCTATCCTCATTCAACTAAAATAATACTAGATGCATACTTGTATCCATATATGCAATTGAAATCTAATTGGTAGCATGATAAGTACTAACCTATTCATACATGAAAGTATGTTGACTATAAACCCTACCATGCCACCACGTGATTGGCATTAGGATAAGAAAAATATACGGAGAGATATTTGGAATGAATTTGAGAGATATAAAATAATGTATTTCTGGGAGGAAAATGTGACATTGTGAACCAAAGTACCTTATTAGAGTTAGGCATGTGCGCCTATCCTAATTTAATTGAGCATTAGGGAATTGGTATCTCTAATCTTCTTCATCAGTCATTTTCCAAATTTAATTCCTATTGAATCTTTTTTGATTTTTTAGAATATCTTTTGTTATTATCTAAGTTTCCATTCTTGGCACATTTCATAAATAGATCCTTTAACGATAGGTTCTTTGACCCCAATGACGTGTTGGATGTTTTCATACATTTGTACTTGTATATTATTTGGAATAAAATTATTATATTGCCTACACGATTTTATGTATGTGAGTATATTGATCATACGTTGTACTAGGAGCCGAGGTTTAAGTCCTCCTACCATAGCATGAAGTTTGTCTTCCTGCCATATATTATACTAGGTAGAGATGCTTTATTACTCCTATCACATTTTATATACTTGGTACCGAGGTTTTAGTCTTCCTGCCCTTAGTTTAGAATTTATAAGCTCTAGTTCTTTCTTAAATTATGCTAGTCGAAATCACACTCGTTTCTTTATTTAAATTATGTTTTTGGGGCTGTTATACATTACAAGAATCTTTATATTCATTTAATTGTTCATCCGATATGAATGCCTCATTGGTTATTTCTCATTCTCTTGTGATACTTACTCTTGAACATACCTATATGTACACAAATCTCTTTTCACTGAGAACACCCATTATATTTGTACTTAAAATTTTAATTTCTAAGTAAAATTTTTATTACACATACTTATATTTTAATAACACATACCTTTTTCTTTCATCTCATCTCTTATGGATGTTGTTCTCAAATCGTCTAGATATAGGTGTTTTAGAGGGTGATGACTCAGGAGGAACATGTACTAAGAATATGGATTGTGAGGATAGCTTAGACCGACCATGTTGCTCTCTGCTTTGGTCTCTTGTATAAATTAGATTACCCCTTTTCTTTTTTATAATGACCCCTTGTGAGGAGGATCAATGCAAATGAAATATTTTATGATAATGTAATAGTTTTATTTTCCATTAATATTAAATCATAACACTTTTGTGCATCATACTTTAGAGATATGAAATAAAGTACCCCCATTCATTCTTGTCGGTGTATGAGTGGGATGATATTAAATACTGAATAGACAATGAGTGGATCCCTCTTGGTTCCCACTTAGCACATTTAATTAGGGCTGAACATAATTTGATTAATAACCAATGAACTAAATGGTTAATTCCAAATGGTTAATTGATTTGGATAATTTGGTTGATTTGGTAAATTTGTTAATTTATTTTGGTTAATTGGCTAAACGATTAATTTTTTTGTTTAAATAACCATGATTTATTCATATAAAATTATTCTATATATAAACCTATACAATTGTAATTTGGTATCACTAAACTTCCACATTTATATACTAATTAAGTTTTATGAACTTTATGGCGTTAAATCTATATGCAATACTACTATGATATGGTAATTTTTAAAATTTATGAGTATTTTGAAATAATATTGTTACACAAGTGTTATTTAGTTAACTTATTAGCTGAATTAACTATTAATTGAATAATTGTATCTAAATTAATTGACTCTAATACAATTATGTTAATGATTAAAATCTGACCAACAAATTAATTGAATAATAGAACTAAACTAACCTTTAATTAAAAAATTAACCAAATACTCACCCCTACATTTGATATGATGGATAAGTTTACCCGCATGTATGTGGGGGCATTACCCTCTTATAAAGATGATTAGAAAAGTCACATATACGTGGTTGTATAAGGTAATTGAGACCCATCTTGTTACTCTGTGGAGAATAATATAAAATTTAGTATAATCCCTGGCCACTGCTCCTGTATATCCCCTCTCTGAATTCTCTTAGTAAGGAACACATAAACATTTATTTATTCTTCTCCTCTGTACAAACGTAGGATCTCCATTTGAGGATATTGCCAAAGCGCATGTAAAACTAACCGCTATGATCTGATCGTCGTTTGTTTGATCTCGTCATCTGTTTTCCCTTAGCTCGCTTCTATTTGATTGCCATCTCCTTTTCACTTTTCTTTCCCTTCTAAATCAAATCGGCTATGTGCTTCACATTACCTTTTCAACGCTGCCAAGGCATTGTCAAAGCAGCCGTGATATTGCTAAGCAATAGATTACCGTGGCCAATTTCTTCTCCAGAAGATGAATGGAAGCCTATTGACCAGCAGCCTTAAATAACGCTGTGGTGCCGATTTCGGCTCCTTAATTGCGGCCAATTTCTTTTTTCCAGTCCCGTGTCGTGCCAATTTCTTCCCGTATGATCACACCCTGCCTATTGCTCTCATAGGTGGCTTCGTATATAATACATGTTTAAATTATATAAGCAAGTCAGCAGAGAGCTGAAGGCAGTTTTCTCTAATATCTTTTGCACTTACACACTGGTCCCTGCGTGTCTAAATTATACTTTTGTTTTTATTTTTAAAATTATATGTTATTTAAAATAATTAAACTATAATATATAAGAAAGTCCGTAAAGAGGATGAATGAAATTTTCTCAAATACTTTTTTTCAAATTAAAAATTGATCTATGTTTGTGTAAACTATACTTTTATTGTTACTTTTTAAAATTAAGTATTATATAAGACTCATTTATTGGAGAAGGTAGAAATTTCTGACAAAGGAGTAGAAACATTGTGGATTAGAGATGGTGATTGCAACATGAAGGTCTACCATAATTTTGTGAAAAAGAATTATATGAGAGATGAAATCCATGCTTTGTTAAAAAGTGATAGTACTTTTACCATGAAATTGCCGTTCAAAATCTTATACAATAAAGATCAGAGGATGGCCCAGTGTAATATCCCGCTTAGGAAAGTGATTGCTTTTTGTCTCATCCTTTTTGGACCAGTTTCTAAGGAGGAGATCAAGGCTATGGTTTTCTCGATTGATGCGTCTAAGCACCCAGACCCAACCATTTCAATGTGACGTTTTTCCAACACAATTGAGGTTATCATAAAGAATGATTTGTGTTGTGCTGTGAGGTGGCTCCTTGTGGCATGTTGGGATAGATAAATCACTCATTCCTCCATTTCATACCAACAAAGTTGATGCCTGCCTAAATTGTAGATTATATACTATTTTTTGTTATTTGGTGCTCTATGAAGTTTTCTCCAAAATCTTGGCAAGAAGGCTAAAGGTGTTCCTACCCGAGTTGGTGTTGCCCAATCAACTGACGTTCATCTGAGGAAGATTTATCTTCAATGGAGCTCTACTGGTTGCTGAATTCTTCTTTAACATTAATGTCCTTAATACTTCCAGGAAGGCTTCTACCAAAATTGATATTATTAAAGCATATGATCATGTTATTTGGGGATGCTATGTGGGCAATCATGCAAGAGATGGTTTTTTTTTATAGATGGATCTCTTTGGTGAGATAGTGTGTGGAATCCACGTCTTTCTCAATCCTAATTAACAGTATCCTTCACGACCCCTTTGCTGCTTCTAACGGGCTAAGGCAGGGGGATCCCCTCTCCCCACTGTTTTTCTCCCTGGTGACGTAAGCGATGTCGAATATGGTCCTTGGGACTGAGGACAAAGGTGGTCTCGTATCTTTCAAGGTGAATGAAAATTCATCCCTGTCCCACATGATTTTTGTGGACGATGTCATGTTCTTCTTAATTAGGTACTGCTCACATCTTTGTAGGGTGAGACACATCCTAGTTTTGTTTGGCAAACTTACATGACTATACACAAGTGATATTAAGTCCACAATTTTCTTCTCAAGGAGCTATGATTCTAGAAGAGGAAGACTGAAGGAGGTGTAGGGTCTCTCTCTTGGCTTCTTCCCAACACAATAATTGGGTATCATCAAGGGAATGGACTATGCCAACACCATTGAGGACCTTCTTGATGTTGTGGATAGGTGGGCCGGCAATGCCATCTCCATGGCTACTTGGTTGACCCTCATTAGAGCACTCCTCCTCAACAAGGTCTATTTCTGGACTAGGCAAGTCCTCTCTTCATCCTTGAAAAGGCAAATAGCATCACTAGTAGTTTCTTAAGGGGTGGGAAAGCCCATGGAGTGGCTTGGGAGGGTCTGGCTAGGACTGACCACAACATGTCAAACTTTACTAGTCCCCATGACCTTGATATAAGAGACACCCACAAGTGGTTTGACTAGTTCCTCATTCACTAGACCACTCTTTGGAGGCCATGGATGACGAGTCGCTATAGAGTTTCCCTAGATTTCCCCCCTCCAATGAGCTTCTTAAAGGTTGGTGAGCTCTAGTCGACAATTGGTATCTGGTGAGGGGTCATTATTTCTATCTCTATTGATTCTCAGTGGCCGAGGGTGATCAAAAATCCATGGATGACACGCCCCTTAGACCGTCTGTTTTGTGGGTCCAACTTATCTGTAAAAGGCCCACACCCCAAAGTGGAGTTGCTTCCTATTTAGGTGCATTTTGGGTAGGATTCCCTCGTTGTACAGGTTGTGCAAATGGGGCCTCAATCCTAATCCTATATGTCTGCTGGGTAAATCTGAAGATGCGTCTCACACTCAACTGTTCTTCTTATGCCCATTCACTAGATACCTATGCTGCATGGCCTCTCTCATATGCTATTGGGGTGGTTACCCCCATTCAACTTGGAAGAGATCCAATATTAGATCATGAACATGACTGGTCATAGCTATGCCATGTGATGTTTAGGTTCCCTTTGCACCACTATCATTTCTTTCCTAGTTTGGCAAGAGAGAAATTGTAGGATTCATAGAGGTATTGAGAGGGACAATGTTTAAATTTTTGATGTTCTTGATAGAATGAGAGATGTTTGTCTGGCCAAACCTATCATCTTTGAAGGCTTAGACCAATAGGTGGCTTGGCAGTGTTTTTTTTGTAGCTAATCTCCTATAATACAATATACGTGGTGTCATCCACTATACTTTTTGATCATTTGATTTTAGTAATATTTTACCTTATAAAAATAACAATAATATTAAGACCCCATATATATATATATATATATATATATATGGATTTTGTGTTATGAGGAATTGATTTTGTTATCAAGAAAGAGGCAATGGTGCAATTTGCTTCCTACTTGTCTTCTATATAATTGTAAATGTAACATTTGATCTCAATTTATAGAAATATATTCATCTATTGAAAAAGCTACACTAGGCTACTCTTGACCCATGAATCCCGAGCAGGAAACACCCTACTCACAACTTATTTTCTTGACATGAATGGTATAGATAAAAATTCTTAAATAGACACGAAGACTTCCCCAAACATTCATCATAATATAGTCTATCTTGGACCATCATCTGGAATTTTACCTACCGATGTTAACGATAGATTTGATAGGCTTGGAGGTAAAGTTATTTCTACTGGGTATAACTAACTACAAGACCAAATTGTATACTAAAATAGTTTTCTTATCCCATGAGCATGTAGTTGTCTAGCCCAAGGATGACATATGATACATATAGAAAAATCATAGTAGAGGAAGCATGCAGGAACCCTACAATTTTCTATAGGAGGATCAATAAAAAAATGCATTTAGTACTCCAAAGCAACCCCTAAAAATTAATAGACGAAAAATTTATTACTATGCACTCAAACAAAATTCTATTAGTCTCATACTAAATACTTATAGGAGGTTTCCTATAATTAATAGTCCATATATATAATTTGGTTTCTCACATAGTGTTAACTCAAGAAGGTATACTATTAGCACATTTGCATATATAATTTACAAGGTGTGAGATATTGATCAACAAGGAAATTGTTGTCACTATACTACTGCTTCTGATCCATATCATTGTTCAGTCAAGAGTGTCTGGCTAACCATGTCAGCACTTGGTGCCAACAATTTACATATTTGAGGACTCATTAGTGGATGTAGGAAACAAGAACCACATGCATGGTTACCTAGACACCAAGGCAAACCACCCACACTGTGGGGTATACTACCAAGAGGGCAAGCCCATGAGGAGGTTCTCCAATGGGTTCCTCACCATTGACTTCCTAGCACATAAGCTAGGGTTTCTTGAGAGCATGCTGCGGCCTTCTCAGTGATAAGTGAGGCAGAAGACTGGAAGGCTCAACATTTCTTCTAGAGGGTCAGGTGTCTTGGACACGATGGTAACTTCCTTTCCACACATGAGTAGCTAGTTGCCTGTTAGAGCATAATAGCTAAGACTGGAGCTAGCCTCACTTTTGGACAAACTACTAAAAGATTGCATGGTATGAATGCACATTCATCTATATCACCCAAAGATGACCCTAGAGGTGTATGATTTTCGGATGCAGTCTAGACATGCTTTGTCATTATCCAATGATCTGGACTAGATGTTGTGTCCTTATAGGGGTTAACCTGGTCAACAAGAAGAGCAAGAAGTAGTCTGTGGTCTCTCACTCAAGCGCCGAGTCTGGGTATCAAGCTAAGTCTCATGTTGTAACTGTGACATCTTAGAATTCTCTCTCTACTTCACACATCATCATCTTCATTCATATTTAGATCATACTATTGTACATACTTATAACCTATTCTCATTCTCATGTTGTACAACTTTCTCTAATGATTTCAATGCATCTTGTTTTACCCAAATCGAAGCTAGGATGAATGAAATATGTTCATTTGAAATCACTTTCCTTTAACTTTGTTTTATCCCCTTTTAATCAATTTTCAGCCCATAATGGGCCCAAATCCTGGACGCGCAACCCATTTACCCCTATTCTTTGGTTTTCTATCCGCTTCTTCTTTGAATGACCAATCAGGAGACCAGATCCAAGAGCAGATGATGTGGCCATTATATCCTACTGCCACAGATTGAGCCCCTCATCCGACGACCGCTCTCTTGTCCCCTACCTTTGTACAGGGGTCGGTGAAAATGGTGCTGCGACCACCTTCCACCTCCAATGACACCATCCCAAGACCCCTTTTGGTGCCTTATTTTCACCAAGAAACACCTCCTTTGCCTATAAAATCACTCCCCTAACTCCTTTCCCCTCTTTTCTTCTCATTTTCCCTAACCCTAGCATCTGATGGCCATCTTCTTGTTACTCCTTTTCTAGTCAGCATCAGTGCAAGATCCTCTTTAAGTGTCTCAATTTCATGTGAATCTAGTGGTGGTGATAGATCTGCCAGGCTTTCCCAAACCTCAACAACCGGTTTGCAGCCTCCTTTGACCACCCATGCACCGAATTTGAGTATCGCCAACGAGCAACTTTGCATAGTAGCGTGATGTGCGTGACCGTAGGGCCCCTTTAAGAGTACTGCACAACGTTCATTAGTGACTCAAAATCACATGCCATCCACTCAGAGCGGCTAGAGGTGTCTAGGGGCTTCCAGTAGCTAGGGAAAATGGGTTGAACGTGGGCCCAACAGCCGATATCCCAATCGGCCAGGCTTAGTGGCACCTCATTTGGGGGCTTCGTGTCCTCTCCATAGCCACTAGATCAAGATCTAATGACCTAGAACCACCACATCAAGGTAATTCTTGAAAAAATGATATCTAATAATCCCTTGATCCTTTTCAGACACGCCTTGTATGATTTTCGATTAGAGAACATGATTTACACAATAAAAATAATTTTAAGGCCTAGTTTTACTCTTATCTTCTTTGGTTTCCTAAATGAAGTCATTCTATTATCTTTATTTAGTAATCAATATCAATCATGCATTCTAGGTATCACTAATGACCTTTAGTCTATCGAATCCCCATAGTCAGTAACTCTACTCCTTTTTGAATATTATCTAAATGTCCTAAACCATTTATATGAAGCCTAATTCCCTCTTATTATGATTTAAAGATGGTTGTTTAATATGCTTAAATGAATGCAACTCTATAATATGCGAGACTCCTAATTTGTCTCAATAAAGGGTTGAACTTCAAAATCAGTAACCCGCCTTGTGCTTTGTACCTTTGGGATGAAGAACTTATACTAATATACTTTTGCTTGCATCATGAAGTCTCAAGCACCTAGTTTGTACATTAAATTGACCAAGTAGACCTAGTTTACTTCCATAGGATGAAATATGACTTTTATGCTAATACCATGCTCTATCTTGTTCAAATCAATAAACTCATAATTCTTGCAACACTAAATACTAGCTTGATCTATCCTATGCTCTCACATGACCATATTACTTGGAAATATGACCTTATTGCATGGAATTGATCTAGTATTTTTAGTTATGATCTTGCACGCTTAAACCCTGATAATAATCTAAATCTCATTCTTTACCTACATCTAAATTATAATTTATGTTTATCTAAGTATAAATCATAATGTGGATGGCTCACTTAGACCTAGGACTTAATGTTTGGAACTTAGACCTAGGACTCTATAAATTGTGGTTACATGTTTTTCATAGCGTACTGAATGCACTCATATTGAGATATTTTGTTTATTGAATTTGTAGTTACCAAATGAAGATCCACTGCATTCAAGACTCTAATCTCTAAATTGAAAGACAAATGGGTAAATTCTTGATACAGAAATGGGTAAATATCTCTTTACTTCATGTTTAAGTATCTTGTTATCTCTTATTGTTACTGCTTTTCCATATATACTACTTGTGTGAAACTATGTGGCATTATAGGGATGGATGCCCAAGTCCACTCACCTTTTTCTATGTAGCTATTGGGAGTGTGGACTTAGGGTAACAAATAGTTTTGTGACAAATGGTATCAGAGACAAACACATAGGCCTCTATACATGTTTAAGGTATAACACATCTTTAAAACCTAAGGAAAAATAAAGTCCATAATGGTGAAATAACTCAATATTGCCAAATCAGATAGATGTGCTTTCTATGTTGGAGGTAAATTCTTGGTATGGTGAAATAAGACGGAACTCATGTTTTACACTTCATGATTGATGAGGCACCTATTGATTAAACCCATTTTGCCCTATTATTGATCAAACCACAAACATAGTCAAGCAAAATTTTTACCCTATTTGATATGTGCAATGATCATGCCACAAAATGACCATGTATTTGGAATCCTAGATCATGATTTGAAGACTTGTTACAAGAGGAAGATCCCCTATTAACTATAATTCCTCTTAATGGATTCAATTTGAATGATATGATGGACCTAGATCTGAATCATGCACTACTATGCTCAAACTCTTGAGTTCTCAATTGACTTCTCGATTTCCAAAATCTACCCTTACCTTGATCATGAAAGGTAGGGAATGCAATTATGACTTTGAACTCACAAAATCTTGAAATACGATTGCCCTATTAATGATCTTGATGTTTGAATCGTGATCTTATGAAATGTGATTTGATAGTTGATACTCGCCCTATTTGGATATGCTTGTCAACTGATGAGTAATATTGACTAGTGTTCTAGATTAGGGTGGTAGTTGACTCGAGACTTCTAACCTAGGTTACATCTCTATTGTGACTGCCTCTAAATTTTCACCTTGTTGATTCATTTAGTTTGGAAAGGTAACTCCTTTCATACTATTTTGATTTCTTGACCTAAGTCTCTAATAGGTCAAATCTATGAAAACATTGCTACTCAATATTTTAGCCACAATTTGGTAATGATCTTGAAATATGATGATGTTGACTATAACTTGTGGTTGAATTCCTAGAAAGGCCTAGGTTTATATCATTCATCAACGACGAATACCATGACAATGAAATTATGTGGATACCACAAAATGTCACTCAATTGTTGCTCAATTGATGTATATGGATGACTGATCACCCCTAAATAGGAACCTAAACCCTAGCTTCAAAATGTTTGGACCTATGACTTTGATGGCCAAACTTGACTCTAGAAATTGATTTATGAATTCTTGACTCATGATTATTGATCTTGATATTGATTTGGCTCCTATAATCACTCTATTTAGATCTTGAGATCACTCTCTATATACAACTGATGACTTTCATATTCCTAAATCTTAAAATTTTGAAATGATGATTATAATCATTCACTCGATTTATGACATAGGGGTGAGATTTCATGTGGACAAGGGTGGATCTTCCATATATTTTGAACATGAAACCACGATATTGAAATATGATGTACATCTCAAATTGTTGAAATATTAAATTTTGATCATGGACGTATAACCCCACCTAGGCCGGTGAGGAAGATAGAACCTTAAATGTTGGGATTGAAATTCATGTTGTTCTCTTGATTTAAGAGCTCTATTTGTTTGACCTAAAGTGTTATCTCTCCAAAATTGTGATCTATAGGATAATCTCTCTAGTTTTGTGATTTATGTAATAATCCCCCAATTTGGTGATCAATGTGACTAGGATTTGACTTTGATAATCAATTTCTTGATTTTGAAATATCTTAACTCTGAAAGTATACCAAGTTGATTTTGATATGAAAACCCCATCTTTATTTATGACTTGATTTAATTTTGGGGACAAATTTTCTTTTATGGTGGGGAGGATGTGACATACTAGAATTCTCTCCTCTCATATAGGTTTTATGCACTTCCTACTTGCATAAGTATATCAATCTTGACCTTAATTTCATTATTTGACATGATTTGATGCTAAACGGAATCATCTTGGATACTTATGTCTTGTGGTGACACTCAATTTAATATAAAACCTAGTTTTGAACTACTTCACACATCATCATATGCATTCATATTTTGATCATACTATTGTACATAGCTATAGCTAAATCTTATTCTCATTTTGTACAACTTTATCTCACGATTTCAATGCATCTTGTTTTACCTGATCAGAGCTAGGATGAATGAGATGTGTACATTTAGAATCACATTGCTTTAACTTTGTTTTATCCCCTTTTAATTGATTTTCAGCCCATAATAGACCCAAATCCTAGACGTGCAACCCATTTACCCTTATTCTTTGGTTCACTATCCGCTCCTTATTTGAATGACCAATCAGGAGCTTGGACCCAAGAGAAGTTGATGTGCGGCCATTGGATCCTACTGTTACAGATTGAGCCCCTCATTCGACGATAACTCTCTTATCCCCTACCTCCTTAAGGGGTTTGCAAAAGTGGTGCTACGACCATCTACCACCTTCCATGACGCCATCCTAAGGCCCCTTTTTGTGCCTTATTTTAACCAAGCAACACCTCCTTTGCTTATAAAACCACTCCCCAAACTCCTTTCACCTCTTTTGTTCTCATTTTCCCTAACCCTAGAATCCAATAGCTGTATTCTTCTTCCTCCTTTTCTGGCCGGTGCCGCCACAAGAGCCTCTTTGGGCATCTCAATTTCATGGCATTTTGGGTGAATGAGTGGCAGTGACAGATCCGCCAGGCTTTCCCCAGCCCTAATGGTTGGTTTACAACATCCTTTGACCATCCATTCACCAACTTCAAGCATCGCCAGTGAGCTACCTCACAAAGCATCCCGACATGAGCTCGAGTGGTTGGGCATGATGTGCGTCACTGTAGGGCCCCTTTAAGAGTGGCGGACAACATTCGTCGGTGACTCGAGATCACATGCCATTCACTCAGAGTGTCTATAGTTGTTCTGGGGTCGCCAGTAGCCAGGGAAAGCGGGCTGAATACGGGCCCAATGGCCGGTAGCCCAGACGTCCAAGCTGAGTGGCACCTCATGTGGGGGCTTCATGTCCTCTCCATAGCCACTAGATCAAGATCTAATAACCTAGAACTACCACATTAAGGTAATTCTTGCAAAAATGATACCTAATCATCCCTTGATTCTTTTAAGACATGCCTTATATGATTTTTGATCTAGAGAACATGATCTGCACAATAAAAATAGTTTTAAGACCTAATTTTGCTCTTATCTTCTCTGGTTTTCTAAATGAAGCCATTTTATGATCTTTATTTAGTAATCAATCTCAATCATGCATTCTATGTATCATTAATGACCTTTGGTCTATCAAATCTCCATAGTCAATAACTCTACTCATTTGTGAATATTATATAAATGTCTTGAACCATTTATATGCAACCTAATGCCCTCTTATTATGATTTAAAGATGGTTCTTTCGTATGCTTAAATGAATGCAACTCTATCATATGCGAGACTCCTAATTTGTCACAATGAAGGATTGAATGTCAAAATCAGTAACCCACTGACCGGCCTAAATCACACGCCCAAAAGGAGTGGATTAAAGTAGTCAAACTTTTAAAGAGATAACCCGACTCTCAGGCCCCCGCAATGATAAACGGAGTCCGATGTAGCGATCGGGGTCAAACACAGGGACAAGGTTGGTCGTGTTAAGAACGCGGAATCAAACACTCTATACTCCAGTAGAAAAGGGGTGTAAAGAGATGTTCCCTAAGGAACAATATCACAAGAATGAGAACAATAAAGCAAACAAGAAAAGAAATAAACAGTAAACAAGTGTATGAAGGGGAACTTGGGTTGGGGTTCACCAACTAAAGAACCTCACCAACATGCAATAGTATCTCTCTCCCTCACATACCCATATCAAGATTACATGCAACCAAGAAAACGTCTATTCCACTCTCTCTCGAGATGAGGATAGATCTAGTCTAAAAGAAGCCTCTCTCTCAAGATGACAACTTAAAAACCTCGTAGCAAACATATGGTTTAAAGATTTAGCATTCCTACACTCTCGTGCATTCATACCACTCCATGACACGGGATAAAAGTGATATTACTCTCTCGAGATATCAACAATCAAACATTACAAGATGGTAGCTAAGCATACAAGTGAAGCATTAAAACATGTGCATGGAGATAATCTTGATAAGAATATATATATATATTCAAAAGAAAGAGACAATATACATGTTGGGAGAGCCTTAGTGGCTACTCCCAACCTAAGTTATGGTGTTTAGCCGCTCATGTTTGCGGATAGCATGACGACACTATAGAAAGATAGATCCATGAGATACCACGAAGAATGGAGGTGAGTACAACCTGAGGAAATGATAGATCTAGAGGAGAAGAAACGTGATACTACACACTACTTCTTTAGATTTGGATCTACCACGGGGATGTCTCCTTTGCTCGAAGAAGTGGCGGGTGTGGGCGGTCGGCTTCTCTCTCCTTGGCCTTTGCTCCGGAGATCCAAGACTGATGGATGGTCGACAATGGGTCCGGGATGCGGCATCACTTCATGGTATCAGGATCAAATCTCTCTGATCTGAAGCATTGACAAGATAGGTTGGAACACTATTTATAGGCACCCTCCACCGACTTAAGACCGCGGTTGTGGTCTTTCCACTGACTTAAGACTTCGGTCGCGATCTTTCTTCTATTCCTCCTTGGTCGCGATCTTTCTTGACCGTGATCCTCCCCAGGACTTCAGTCGCGGTTGCGAGCTTTTGAAGTGGTCGGGATTTTCCCAAGAGCCTCAGTCGCGGCCTTTGGAGAAGCCACGGTCGTGGTCTTGGAGAAGCCGCGGTCGCGATTCTTGGAGAAGTCACGGTCGCGACTCTTGGAGAAGCCGCAGTCGCGGTCCTTGGAGAAGCCACGGTCACGGTCTTGGAGAAGCCACGGTCACGGTCTTGCAGAAGCCACGGTTGCGGTCTTGGAGAAGCCACGGTCGCGATTCTTGCAGAAGCCGCCGTCGCGGTCTTGGAGAAGCCACGGTCGCGGTCTTGCTGAATAACCGCGGTCGCAATTCTTAGAATCACGGTCGTGGTTGGGCTGATTCCTAAAATCACGAAACAAGGTTTTAGTCAAGAAGATAGATAAAATGTGTGTAAAGTTGACTAAAATTATTCTAAAAGTGGTGTAAAATATACAAAAAATACGTAAAGTGCGGTGTTATCAACTCCCCCAAACTTAGAATCAAGCATGTCCTCAGGCTAAATGCAGGTTCGAGCACTCAGAGAGAGGAAGGATGAACATGGATAACAAAATAACACGACTGAAATATCTCATTCTTGCATCAAGACTGTCATTACATGTATTCAATCTCTTATGTCTCAATCTCTCCCTTTAGACTAAGAGTTGCATAACCTCGTCTCAATTGTCATATCCTTCTATTGTAAAAGGTTTCCCCTTCTCAACTCATAATCCACCCTTTGCTAGCATCCATACTAGTGCCACATCTTTTTGAAAGGTAGCCTTCACACCAATTCTTTATTTTCAGAGAGCCCTATGCTAATGTATATAGGTAGGCTAGAAGATTTTAAGGTGTTCCCTCTTCCTCCTGAACTCCTCACCCACAACTGTCGTAAGAACAGTGTTGCCCTTTTTGGACTTCTGACTTTAAGTCAGGTGGTATGCGAAGTTCCATTCAGGATTGGAGGTGTGTAAGCTTGGCTTCAAGTTTCCACTTACGGGCACGACATATCTGCATTCATGAGTGCATCTATATACCGTCTGGGAGGAAACTTTAGGCATCTATTAGGGAACATCTCTCATATTCTTTTCTTTATTTTATTTTTGGCTTTTTACCTCTCCTTTCAGGTTTAGGGTTTGAGGATTTTTGTTGGTCTTTTGGGCGGCCAAGCCTCTTTTTGGATATTTTCTTTGAATAGGGCAGCTTTTTCCTATCCACATAGACTAGGATTTTCAGGATGTGAGCGTCAGGAGGGGTTGGTTGTTTAGGAGTATGACTAAGGTTCTCTTAGTTTGCAGGGGGTTCATGAGTTAAGGTTACTACATTTACAACCTCTTATTGCAAGAATGAGATATATCAGTGTTGCTACGACTGTTGTTTTACTCTTGTATATGTTGCTCATATCCTTCTCTCTCGGAGGCTGGAGCACTACTTTTTGAAAATTTTAGCGAGAGGGAGTGAGTTTCTAAAAGGTTAGTTGTTATGAAAATTTCAAAATTTCATTTTTTTGCGTAAGAAATGTAAGAAAAAGGAAAGTGAGAAAGGAAGTAATAGAGGGAAGTATTCTAGCACCTCTACGGCCCGTTTATGACTCCTCCCCCAAACTTACCCTGCACCCCGTCTCGGGGTGTCAAAATTTGAGTAGGAAGTATAAACGAGCCTTCTTTATTTGTTTATTTGTCAGAGAAGGCCCACTTGGACTCCATGAGCATACTGGCGTAGATACCCATAAGCGCGTGATACTGCTCATACTGCATGTTCTCCACCCTGAGGCCGGTAGTTGCGATAGCTACCATCCACGATAGGCATAAGAACCTGCAGTCATTTGATAGGGGTAACTGCTGAGGGCTTCCGTGGCAATATTGGGTCTTCTTGAAGTCCTTGCCTTTTATCATTGTGAACCCTCTACAGTGCTTTTGTATCATACTGACAATGGCTTCAGCACAGGTGTTCGCCTTTTCTTCGGTAGAAGACTTTGCTATCGCCATGTTGGTTGTTTTCTTCAGTGAGAAGGCTGCATCGGAGCTATTGTATAGAATTGTAGTCTTCTTCAGCAGGTTGACATACATCAAAGTCCAGTGGTTGTCATGAAGAATCGATAAGAAGATATGTTCAGGTGTTCCTACCTGAAGCCGTCGTTGTAGCCGCTCTGTCTATCCTGTCTTCTTGTCCTTGAGGATGTCGTCTACCAGTAGGAAGTTGGCTATATGCGAGTTTGGCATTGAATCTCTTAACAGTGCCTAGTAGGCTGACATCGTGCTCACCGAAAGGTACCCTCCTATTCTCAACGTTTCTTGGAGGTCATCCTTGACGACACAGATGCCATCCCGTTCGAAGATGACATCCCCCGACAAATCATCTTCCTTCAGAAAACTCATAATTATTGTGAGTTCTTCCATCGACAAGCTGAAGTAGCTCCATTTGTCGAAGTTCTCGAAGGAAGGTATTATGTCTCCTGTCGGGCCTTTTGGTCCGTCGTTCCCCAGGTCTTCTGCGTCCTCTGCTTCTGTGGGTTGCTCTTCTGCTAGGGGAGCTTCAGGAGCATCAGATACTGGAGGATGATGTTCATCTTCTACTTGCTTCACAGCCTCTTCACTCTCTGCAGCCCAACTCACTTTCCAAGCCGTAGCCCTAGCCGATTTTGTCAGGTCGACCCACATGTGCTTGAGTTTCTCCCTCCAAGATGTCTTCTCGGGGAGAGGAATGTCCGCATGAAGCCTGCGGGGTACAACATCTGCAGCCATCGCCGGATCCTTGAGGAATCGGCGATCGTAGATGACTTTCATTGCGTACATGCGACGTAGTCCATGCAGGTCTTCCGCTTGCAGGTCTTCCAGGGGAGTGCCCTTGTTGATGGCTTCCATCATACGCAGGACAATGAAAGTGCAATCCCCTGAGCCTGCTGTTTCCTGGGGAACGTTCTTACTTATGGAGAAGAGTTTCTAGGACCCTGGGAACCTCAGACTTGCCTCTTTAATATCCCGATGTAGGCGTATCGGAATTTTTAAAGCGTCCCTGGCATCCTTTCTCTTGTAGACCATCGAGGTGCTATCCATCTCTACTGCATAACAGTTGAGTACCATCGTCTTCCATTCCATAAGGTCGATGATGATAAGGCCCCAGTGCTTCACATTACAGATGGGCATCACCACTGTCCTGGTTTCCCTTCTCCTTACTATCGCCTATAGTTCCAACACTTCTGCCACCATGTATTCTTCTTTGTACTGCAGGATGGCTAGACGTGTGGTGCCGTTGAAGACTGACTGCGGCTTATCTTGATGGAGGAACTCTTCCAGGAGGGTGGCACAAAGTACTTTGAACATTCTTTTCTGTACTTGCACCATTTTTAGAAAGACCCTCTGGAAGTCCTCCCTGGTAAGACGTCTACCCTTGTTGATATACAACATGTTTGACCTGGGTAGATCGTCATCGAGGACATCTACCAGGACATGGACATCTCTACAGGAGATGCGCAATACGATCTAAATTTCCATGTCCTTCATTTTGCAAGGCAGAGGGGGAGTTGCCGTAGGTAACATTGTTCTTTCTTCAGCTTGCCTCTCCCTGGTGGGCTCTTCTGTGAAGAAGGCTGCTAGCCCACCCTCCTCATCTTCTCACATCGCCTCTTGCGCTGTCGGTACTGAGGCTTCCCGGATGGTGGGCATAGCCTCGACCGATTTCTCAATGCCCTTGATTGGAGGTTGTGCTGTGGCCCTCGGTCCAGTTTCCTTAGAGGAAGCTTCTGCGATGACGTCTTTAGCGTGGCTTTCTTCTGACGTCTGCCCAGCCTGGCCTCGGCCATCATCTTTAGGTAGCCTCTATCTTCCCATCGTAGATGTAGTCGTTGTGCTCCTCATGAGATGGGAAGAGGAGGAAGTTAGTTGATTCTTCCATCCCAGCTCCTAGCTCGGCTATCAGCCTGTCTATCTTTGCTGCACCGACTGAGCTAAGTGCCGCGACCACCTCCTCCCGGTGAGCCTGTGCTTCCTACTTTGCTTTTGTCAGAGTGAGTGCGGGAGGGGAGAGGTGATGTTCCGCCTGTTGTTCATCTTCATTTATAGTTTCGTCCATTGCCTCCTCCGGGTCGTGGTTGAGGTCAAACCCCCTTGATTGTGTTGTATTTTTTTCGTACTGGGGGCTTGACCTTCCTACTGGTTGGGCACTCTGGTGTTCAGCAATGGGAGACTGCCTTTAGCTTGTACTCCCATTCTTTGTTGCACTGGCTTCTGATGCGCCGACTCCTGCCCCCACCCCCATGTTGTCGTTGTGGCTGGAGGGGCTGGCGAGGGAGCATTCTGGGCTGGCAGGGCGTCTTGCCTTCTTCTCCCACCGGGCCTCGAATTCTTCATGTTCCTTCTCGAGTTTCCAGTGATATTCTTGTATGCCCTGCTCCTCTTCATGCAGGGCATCCATCGCCTCCTCATAGTCTTTACGCATCTGCTCATTGTCCACACGTATGGCCTGTCCCTCCTTCCGCATGATCACAATTTCCTCCCGCATTTTTTTGCAGCATTTCTATCATCGTTCATTGGTTTCTCATGACTTCTTGTATGAACTCTGGGAGTGCCGATGTCTTTTCATCTATCTCCTTTACCTGCATTGTTAGTGAAGATAAAGAAGTAGATTTTTTTTTTATTTATTGAATTGGTTTGATGCATGTGTTCCCACATCGCATCAAACCTGTTACCTAGGGCACCCCCGAAGGAGGGTGCCTGTTGTTGTTGTTGGTGCAGCTGTTGTCCTTCTCATGTCGTTGACACACTTGGCCCGGTTGGCTGCTTAGGTGGCGGCGGTGGGGGCATCTCCCCCGGTTGAATCTTCTTTGGCGCCGCCTCTGGTACGACTGGAGAGGCTTGTCTTTCTGCCTTCGCCTCCAGCATGTCAGTGTCGAAAGGGCGTATTCTTCGGCTTGGCCCCTCTCTGGATTTGGCTCTAGTATGGCTTGGGAGCCTTGTCCTTCTGGCTTTGCCTCCGGCTGGATGGTGGGGTGTGGGGCCTCTTCAGTGCCCGTGGTCTTTTATGCTTCACCCTCCTCTACAGTAGTGTCTTTCTGCAGTCTTGGGGAAGCGAGGTCCGCAACTTGTGCTTCCACCCATTGTTCTGCGGCCCTCTCTTTCTCAGCTGGCTTAATGGTGGCTTCTGTTTTTCTTTTTCTCCACCACCAGTTTCTTCCTTGGCTCCTGGGTTTTCTTCACTATGGGTGTTGGGACACTGCCTTCACATACCGTGCGTGCAAGTTCTTCTGATGTGCTGGCATGTAGTGTCCCGGAGCTAATCTTATCGATGTCGTCGAGAGTCGGCCGCAGCTTGTGGGCATAATCAAATGCAATATCGGGGAGGGGGAGAAGCTTCTTCAGCCCCTGGTGTTTGAAATATGCTTTCTCCCCCTTCACTTCTAGAATTCCTATGATGGTGAATGGCTTTATATCTATACTTTGTTGTCCCTCCATTTCTTCGTATTTTTGCAGTTCTCCTTCTTCGAGCAGGTAGTCAGCGATCCTTGCTATCCGACGACCCATATAGAAGGCGGACTTCTTCTTTGCCTCACCACCTACAGCCGATGACAACCTTCTAATAAGGATCCTTCCTATATTGACTGGTCGCTTATTGATCATATACCATATTAGGAAGAGACCCCCCCTTGCTGACTGTCCCGGTCTCTGACCTGGCATCTATAGAGAAGGCGGTGATCTTCTATATGATTTTGATGAAGTAGGATGTAATTCTAGAGGCCTTGGAAGTCTTCGGGTTGTGCTTTCTCTCTCCAGTCAGCTCCTCCCACATCTTGTTGCTGTCATATGAAGCAATCTCCTTGTCCCCCAGAGCACCTGAACAGGCCTTAGCCTCTTCTTCAGATTCAGTGAAGATCCTATTCAGGTCCGTCTCTGTTACCAGGTAAGTTTCACCTCCTAGACAAACCTGGAGCTGGTAGTCCCCTCCTCCTACTGCTCGTGTCCCGTCAGTGGTGGTGAGCTTTGTCAGGGAGGGCATGAACTACAAGGTTAACCTTTGGTAGGACCTCACTTCAGGTGTGCAAATTGTTCACAGGTTGGTGCCCTCCAAGAACTTCACCATCCTGTTATATAGCCCCAGTTTCTAGAAGTCCTCCACGTCAAAGTAACGTATTGAAACACATGCCTTGTTAGAGGACATCCAGTCGTAGGCGGACTGGTGCACGATGTCCCGGGGTACGAACTGGGGCTCCCCTTGAGGCTCAGAGGCTCCTTCTATGACCTTTTCAGTCTTCACCTTTTTGTTGGGCCTGGGCTCCTTGAATACAACTTTCCGTTTCTTCCCGTGCACTGGGCTTACTGATTCTTTAGGCAGGTACTCAGAGGCCTCTGTTTCCCCCGTCTTCTTTGTGGCTTCAGCAGACTCCTCTTGTGGTACCCTAGCCAAGATCCTCTAGTATTGTTCCAGTCTGAGCTGGATCTCCAGACGCTTGGGTGCTGGCAGGGAGGTGTTCTTCTTCATATGTTCTGTCAAACTCTTCACTATCGTTTCTACCTCTTTCAGAGACGTAGCCTTCTTGTAGAGGGGATCGCTTGATGTAGGGGAAGACATCCTACAAATTGAAAGAGGTTAGTCCTCAGTAAGATATATCCAAAAATCACCTCTAGCGTCTTAGTCCTAATTATTATCAAGTCATATGTAATTATCAAGTTCTAGGTTATCATTCTCAACCTTTTGGTTATAATTTTATTGACAGTAATATTCGTGGTCGCGGTTATAATCGCGGTCACGATTATTATTGTCTCAGAATAAATCGCAGTCGCGGTCTTCTCTTGAAGAGATCGCGGTCGCGGTCTTCTCTTGAGGAGATCACGGTCATGGTTTTAATCGCGGTCGCGATCTTCTCTTGAAGAGATTGCGGTCGCGATTTTTTTCTTCTGAGGAGAGAACCACGATCGCGATGTTAATTGCAGTCACGGTCTTTTCTTCTGAAAAGCCGAACTTAGTGATTTTTAGGGTTTAACAGACATCGCGGTCGCGATCCTTAGGGTTTTACACCCCGTGCCGGTGGAGATGGCCAAGACCACGGATGTCCATCCGTTCAGTTCCTCATACCACCGTTCTTCATCTAGTTAGTTTTCATTTTTAGGGTTTTAAGGACTTTCTTTTTTTAGGGCCGAAAGAGGGGGAACGGGAAAAACGACCGGGTTAGGCGCCCACAAACAAGGCGTCGGCGAGGCGAATAGTAGCTAAACGGCGGGAGCGGCTCGCCGTAGCGATGAAGGAAAAGTCCGATAACAAGGTAAAATCCACCGGTGAGAAGAAAGGAAAATCAAGCAGGTTACCTGATCTATGGAAGAGGTTGCGATGACGACGAATATCTCAGAAGACAATGCGAATGATCTCGACAGACCTGCAATGGCGACTACCTCAGGCGACGGACGGCGGAATCGTGGCTTCAGCTTCAGTTCTCAAATGAACAGACAAGGGAATCTCAAAGAATGCACAAAAGCGAAAGGAGCAGTAAAGAATCTGTCGTTCAGTGACTTAAGAGTATATATAGGCATCCAGATCGCGACTTAATTTAGCCCAGTAAAACACCACGGTCGCGGATTTTACCATGGTTGCGATTTTAATCGCGGTCGCAGTGTTCTTGAAAGCGTCCGCGGTCGCAGTGTTTGCCGCGGTCGTGATTCCCAGAAGAAAACCACGATCGCGGTCTTATTGACTAAGGGAAAAGATCGTGGTCTCAATTATTTGATATGCACGAGTAAAACCGCGGTCGCAATTATATTCACGGTCATGATTATAATCGCGGTCATGGTTAAACAAAGATAAGACTTAAAATTTCTTAGAAACTTAAACTTAAAATTTCTTAGAAACTTAAACTTAAAATTATTAAATTCAAAAGGGAAAATGGAAACGGAAACACTCAGAAAAATGGGGAAAAAACTCAAACTAAAGGAGAGGAGGTAAGGTAAAAATAAATACCAAGAGAAAAGGGATGAAAACTTGGGTTGCCTCCCAAGAAGCGCTTGCTTTAAAGTCTCTTAGCTAGACTGCGTAAATTTTTTACTTTTCTGGTCCTTCGGTTGGAAGGGGCGACTCTTGATCCTTCTTTTTGTTGAGCAGGGTTGGTTCTTCCAAGTTGATATCTGATCTCCTTACAAAGGCTTCATTCTCGTAGAATCTTTTCAACCTGTGTCCATTAACCTTGAAGATCCCAGTCTTTTCTCCTTGAATCTCCATCATTCTCGATGGATAAATCTTTACCACAGAGAATGGACCTGACCATCTCGTTCTGAGCTTCCCAGGGAAAAGTCTAATTCTAGAATTGAAGAGGAGAACTTTGTCTCCTTCATGAATGTCCTTGTTCCTTAAGTGGGCATCATGACACACTTTGGTCTTCTGCTTGTAAATCCTTGCATTTTTGTAAACATGTAATCTCAGCTGCTCGAGCTCTTGCAGCTACAAATATCTCTTTTGTCCTACCTTTTCCAGGTCCATATTTAGAAACTTAATTGCCCAAAGGGCCTTTTGCTCGAGCTCTAAGGGTAAATGACAAGACTTTCCATAGATTAACCTATAGGGAGTTGTGCCTATGGGTGTCTTATAAGCAGTTCTATAGGCCTAGAGAGCATCGTCGATCTTCATGGACCAGTCTTTCTGAGTACGACTGACAATCTTTTCCAAGATTTGCTTAATCTGCCTATTTGATACCTCCACCTGTCCATAGGTTTGAGGGTGATAGGGCGTAGCAACCTTGTGCTTCACCCTGTACTTCTTCAGAAGTGCCTCAAACTACTTCTCCCCAAAGTGTGATCCACCATCGCTTATCAGAGTGTGGGGTACTCCAAAGCGTGGAAATATGATTTTCTCAAATAGCTTAATCACAGATTTAGAGTCGCAAGTTTGGGTAGAAACAACCTCTACACATTTCGACACGTAGTCCACAACCACTAATATGTACTGATAACCTTTTGATGAGGGGAAGGGACCCATGTAGTCTATTCCCCAGACGTCAAAGAACTCAATTTCTACCCAGTCTGCCATGGGCATTTCGTTCCTTTTTCTGATATTTCTGGTTGATTGGCACTCCTTGCAAACTTTAACATAACCAACAACATCCTTGAATAGCGAAGGCCAGTAAAATTCTGATTGAAGCACTTTTGTGGAAGTTCTATCCCCACTATGATGCCCTTCATAAGGTGAAGAGTGGAATTCTCTCAAGATTAGTGGGACCTCCTCTTCCAGTATACTCTTTCTGTACAAACTATCATAACATTTCTTGAATAGCAATGGGTCGTCCCAATAGTAGTTCCTCACATCAGACAAGAGCTTCTTTTTCTGGTTGTATGTGATGTCCGGTGGAAGTTGGCCACATGACAGGTAATTACAAATGTCCGCGAACCATGGTAGGTTTGGCTCGTTGTACTGAGCCATTAACAGAGCTTCATCAACATAGTTGTCGTTAACAGGCAACTGGTTTTCTTCATCGCAAACTATTCTCGAGAGATGGTCTGTGACCATATTTTCTTTTCCCTTCTTATCAATTATCTCATGGTCAAACTCTTGCAGGAGTAGGGTCCATCTCAGCAGTCTGGGCTTTGTGTCCTTATTTTGCATCAGGTAGCGTATGGCTCCATAATCTGTATAGACCTTTACCCTTGCCCCTATAAGATATGACCTGAATTTGTCAAATGCAAAAACGATTGCCAACATTTCTTTTTCCATGGTGGTGTAGTTTACTTGCGCCTCATCTAGAGTCCGGCTGGCGTAACAAATGACATAATGCTTCTTATCCTTCGTCTGCCCTAAGACAACCCCCACAACGTAGTCGCTAGCATCACACATTAATTCAAAAGGGAGCTCCCAATCCAGAGCTTGGAGAATAGGGGGAGTCACTAGGGATTCCTTCAGAGTCTGGAAAGCTTTCAAATAGTCATTAGTAAAATCGAATTCTATGTCCTTAACCAGCAGGTTCGAGAGGGGTTTCGATATTTTTGAGAAATCTTTGATGAATCTTCTATAATAACCGGTGTGACCGAGAAAGCTTCGTACCCCTGTCACGGACTTTGGTGGAGGCAGTCTAGAAATAGCCTCAACCTTGCTTACATCCACTTCAATACCTTTCTTGGAGACTTTATGACCAAGGACTATCCCTTCCTGTACCATAAAATGACACTTTTCCTAGTTAAGGACTAAGTTATTTTCCTCACAGCATTGTAGGACTAACAATAGGTTTTTTAAATAGGCTTCAAAATCCTTTCCATAAACAGAGAAATCGTCCATAAAGACCTCTACAATGTCCTCCAGGAAGTCTGAGAACATCGAGATCATGCAATGCTGGAAAGTTGCAGGAGCATTGCATAGTCCGAACGACATCTATTGAAAAGCATATGTACCATATAAGCAGGTGAAGGTAGTCTTCTCCTGGTCATAAGGCAAGATAGGAACTTGGTAAAATCTGGAATAGCCGTTCAAGAATCAGAAATAATCATGATGTGCTAGTCTTTCTAGCACTTGGTTGATAAAGGGGAGAGGGTAGTGATCTTTCTTAGTGGCCTGATTTAGCTTTCGATAGTCAATACACATCCTCCATCCAGTATTAGTCTGGACGGCTACCTCATCACCTTTATCACCTTTTACAACTGTCATTCCTCCCTTCTTAGGTACCACGTGGATCAGGATCACCCAATTGCTATCACTGATCGGGTATATAATGCCTGCATCTCTGAGCTTGCTGACTTCTTTCTTTACGACTTCTTTTAACATTTGGTTCAACTTCCTCAGGGGTTGAACAAGGGGTTTTGCAGATTCTTTAAGATTTATTCAGTGCATAATACATAAGGCAAGGTTTAGTCCCTTAATATCATCCAACGAATACCCTATAGCTTGTCAGTGGAGCCTCATCTCCTTAAGAAGCCTTTCCAGCTGTTCTTCGGTCAGGCTGGCATTGACTATAACATGATTTCTTTCTTTAGGGTCTAGAAAGTCATACTTCAGACCTTCCGGTAGTTGTTTCAGCTCTGGGTTAGGTTTTGGTACTTTCTCCTCTACCATGGTTGATTCTAAAGAAGCATACTTCACCGTCTCGACGACTTCCTCTTCATCGGTCAGATCTCCTTCATCTTGGTCCAGGTAGTTGAGGATTTCAACTACCTCGGGGTCGTCGATCTCTGAGTTCTCTTCTTTTAATGCCCTCATAAGAGGGCCCACCACTGCCGTGTCCTCTTCTACCTCGTCGCAGTATTGGTTATAGCTATCCATGACGTAAGCAGATTCAAGCAGGGACGGTCCTTTCATTGAGTCTTTTACCTTGAAATATATGTGATCATCTCCGACCCTCAGGGTTATCACGCCTTCAGCGATGTCAATAAGTGCTTTTCCGGTTTCTAGGAAAGGACGACCAAAGATGATGGGGCACTTAGGGTCCTCAACGGTGTCGATGATAACAATGCCACATGGAATGAAGAACCTCCCTACTCGAATTGGGACATATTCCACCACTCCTACTAGCCTTTTGAAGGTGTAGTCTGCCAGCTCTATCCTCATATTAGTCCTGACCATATCAGTCAGTCCTAATCATTGCACGAGGCTTAAAGGCATTAGGCTGATACTAGTCCCCAGGTCGGCGAGACCCTTCCTCTTGATGTTATCTCCTACTGCGAAAGGTATGGTAAAGGCTCCAGGGTCCTTTTTCTTGGTTGGTAATTTGACTTTTACGAAGGCTGTTGACAAACTGGCTAGGTGTACAGTTTCGGTCCTTCCTCCTCATCTTTTCTTCGTGACTAGATCCTTGAAGAATTTGGCATAGGTTGGCATTTCTTCCAAGGCATCCAGAAACGGTACCTCCAGGTGGAGCTTCTTCACTGATTCCATAAACTTCTCATACCTCTTCTTGAGGTGAGCCTTTACAAGCTTGTACGAAAAAGGTAATCTTGGCGAGTACTGACTTCTTTTGGCGAATATTTCCTCTTCAAGTTCTGGTTCCCTAACTAGTGGGTGTTGGCTTCCTCCTTCAGCTGGCTTTTTTGCAACCTGCTCTGGCTCGGGTTCTTCAGCTCTTGCCTCTTCAGAGCGCTCTATGGTCCTTCCCAATCTAAGGGTTGCCATCTTGGCAGACTCTGTGCTAGAAGGAATCTTCCCCGAATGGTTCTTTACGAGCTCAGCCAACTGAGCAAGTTGCTGGTCTATGTGACGCTAGTGTATTTGCATGTCTGCCATTTGTACTTGCATAGTATTCAAAATGCCGGAGTTGGACAGTGCGCTCTGCGCAAGTTGGTTATTTATCGTATCCTGTCTTTTTACGAAGTCAAAAACTTGACCCACTAAATCTGGATGGCTACTACTCTTGGTGTGGCTCTGTCCTTGATCTTGCACTTGCCCCTGACTTGTGTTAGTAGCTTGACAGGGTTGATATTTCCCTTGACCTTGATAATTGGTTTTCTTTGTCTGGAATGTGCTCGCCTTAGTGTACTGTCCTTGCCCGCTTTTTTTCTCAAAGCCAGGTGGTTGCTTGGGTGGGTTGTTCAACTGATGCGAGTTCTCTGTGGCATCCTTGTTGCCATAACTGAAGCCTGGATGGTCTGACCTCTTGAAATTAGTATAAGATACATTTTCAGCTTCATCTTCCTCAGAATCACTTTTACTTGACTCTTCAGGTCGAGTATACACACAATTATCTACCCCATGTCCTCCTTCACCACAAGTGACACATTTCATTCACTACTACAAAAATGGCTTATAAAGTAACTTTTCAAGGTGTCGGTTGTATACAAAAACCGACACATAAACCCTACTGTGTCGGTTTGGAACAGAAACCGACATCCAATCCGTGAAGGTAGACCAGACACGGGTACCGCTTTTATTAAGTGTCAGTTAATTAATAAAAAACCGACACCTAAAATCAACCGCCAAACCCAAAATTCCAGCGAAAAAATTGGCTCCAATATTTTACATATTGCGTCGGTTCGTAACTAAATAACCGACGACTAAAGGGTATTCGTGAGATAGGAATAGTTGTCGGTTGTTGTTTAATCAAAAACCGACGACTATAATCTAGTATAGTTGTCGGTTTGTGGCAAAGAACCGACACTGTTGGTTTAGTTGTCGGTTTTTAAAGAACCGACATGTATTTTCAACTTAATAGCTCACCCTGCCCAAACGATTCTTCCCATTTCCCTATTTCGTTCCCGATTTCCCTAGCTCCGGCGATTTCCCTTGCTTCCTGCCGCCGCCACCGCCGCTCCTTCCTCCGTGCTCGCCGCTCGTCGCCGTCGAGCGAGAAGCAGTCAGCCTCCCTCTCTGCCCGCCCACCGGCCTCCCTCTCCGCCTGCCGGCCTCTCCTCCGCCGTCGGCCTCTTCTCCACCCGCCGGCCTCTTCTCTGCCGTCGCCGGTAGCAGCTAGGTCTACTAGCCTCGCCGCGGTCTACTAGCCTCGCCGCCTTCTCCGCCGCTCCTCTCTTCGCCGCCGGAAGCTGCTAGGACTTTGCCTCGGCCGCTGCTCTTCTTCCCTCAAGGTGCCCGCCCTGCCTTCTTCTTCTTCCTCTGCTCGTCTTCCCTCAAGATGCCACCCTGCTGTTGGGCATTTTTTTTTAAATTTATTTACTTCTTATGAGAATCAGTTTTAATTAGGGCTCATACACATATTGATGTCTAACACCTAAATGAATATCTAGTTAGTGTATTTTCCTAGTATCGTGAAAGATTCTCAATCGTGTGTATCAAATGGGATTCTTATATATATTCAGATCTTAATGTTAAAAATGGAAGACTCGAATGTTATAAAATCCCATCAAAGTAGGTAGAAACAACTTATATATATTCAGATCTTAATAATTCCATGAAGTGCACATTATCTTACTCAGGAAAAGTATGTGTATAATGTAGGATTAGTTCCATATAATGGTTCTATTTTAGTAAGCACCTAGAAACCCGTCCAAGATTTACTCATTAGGAGCATTTCCTCATTTGTTCTCTAAGTACATTTGTAGACTTCTTTTCAAGCTATCATGTCTACCACAATAAAGTTGGTTATGACAAGCAATAAAAGGTTAACTGATGTTATACAACTTTTTCTGAAAATATATAACATCGTTATATGTACTTACACTTTGTTAATACTAATATTGTGCAGTCTCTGTCCACCCATAACAGTCACTATGAACTGGGCCTCTATGTCAATGTTAACGTTCCCTATTGAAGAATAATTGGACATCATCCTAGATGATCGTTCCTTAAACCAATTGGTCATACCCAAACATTGGCATTTTCTAAAAGGAAGACACTACATGCCTGGTAAAGTGACCCTAACTTTTGGTAATTATTCACATGTTATCGAGGTTGAGTATGATTTGGCGGGAAATCTTGTATCAAAATACGGTTGGCGTGATTGGATTGGAGAGCTACATGTGGTCCGTTGGAACAGGCTTTTTCTCTGTCCAGTTGGCGATAATTCCATCAAAGTTTGGATAACCAACAGCAACTGCGAGACCCCCGATCATCTTCTGCGGTATGAGCGCACGACGTCGCATATCAGCTCGGACAAATCTGAATCTGAGGCCCCTGTCAGTTCAGATTCGTCTAAATACAGTGAGGAGCTTCGTGACACAGCTTCATCATCAAAAAGAAGTTACTGATGCATGCGGGACCATGTTGGTGTAGTATTTAGTTGTCTATCTATCTAGACTTTTCTGTAGTAATAGTTTTTTTAATTATGCGCATGTTTAGGGGTACACCAACCCCTTTGTTTAGTTATTGTTATAACTGAAGTGTGTGTTCCCATGAATGGAACTGAAAGTTGCTACATGAATGCTTATAACTGAAGTGTGTGTTCCCATGAATGTTCCCATTTGCATGATTACACTACTATTTTCTCATATTGTTTAGTCTATTTTAATATGACATACTTGCTTATATCTTGCTTAATGATGAACTGTAATGCACACATGTGACATGCTTGGAATGTAAATGATGAACTTTTTCCTAAATTGCCAATCATGCTTTTAAAGACATCAATAATCACCCTAAATTGAAGAACTAGGATTTTAGGTATAAGAATGACAATACATTATTTGTTGGCCTAGAAACCCGTCCAAGATTTACTCATTAGGAGTAAATCTTGGATAGTCCCCAGTTTGGGACTGTTCTTGAACACCTAATCTCACTTAGGATGTAAGTGTATAATGTGTATTGGGTTTTCAAGAAAATTTTGGCAGCATTTCCCCGTTTGTTCTCTAAGTACATATGTACTTGGAAAACAGCGGGGAAATGCTGCCGAAATTTTCTTGAAAACCCAATACACATTATACACTTACTAGTGAGATTAGGTGTTCAAGAATGGATAGGTGGTACACATTTATTATATATAATAATGACATCACATGTATTTGTTAACCCTAGACCCTAATCTTGTCCTAATATATACTTGTTTTCTCTTTGATCATAGAATGGATAGATCATGGATGTCCATTCGCAATCGCTGCACCCCAGAGTTTATTTCTAGTCTTCACCAGTTCATTAAATTTGCCGAGGAACATAGGAAACGCTGTCCATGTAGACATTGCGGTAACAACTTGAAAGTCAACACTGGTGACGAAATCATGACTCATGTCATGTGCAACGGGATTATACAAGGCTATACAGAATGGCACTGGCATGGAGAGATTTCAAACCCGAAACCAGTGGATGTCGATAGCAGTGCTTGTATGGAAGAAGAAATTTCCTACGATGATGTAGATGTGAATGAACCAGTTCCAGTAGACATCGTTGATGCGATGCTGGATAGTTGTGGGGTAGAGCACACTGATCCACCTCCCATTTTTAGAAACATTGTGCATGATGCTGAGATGCCGTTATACATAGGTTGTACTAAGTTTACGAAGCTTAACGTTGTGTTGAGATTGTATAAGTTGAAAGCTAACAATAGATGGAGCGACAAAAGCTTCACGTCATTGCTGTCTTTGTTGAAAGAAATGCTTCCTGAAGGAAACGAGCTGCCAATCTCAACATACCAGGTAAAGAAATTGTTGTGCCCAATGGGAATGGATCTCAAGAAGATACACGCATGCCCTAATGATTGTGTATTATTTCAAAAGGACTATGCAGATTTGAAAGATTGTCCAAAATGTGGTGCGTCACGGTATAAATTGACGACTTCGGGGGAGTCCAAAATTGGTTCTCCTGCCAAGGTGATGTGGTATCTACCTATAATATCACGGTTTCAACGCTTGTTTGCCAATCCGATAGATGCGAAGAATTTGAGGTGGCATGCAGATGTTAAGAAAATTAATGATGGGATCCTACGACATGCGTCTGATTCCCCACAGTGGAAGAAGATTGATGTATTGTACCCTGAATTTGGTGAAGAAGTCAGGAATCTAAGACTTGGGCTTTGTACAGACGGGATGAATCCGTACGGGACATTGAGTAGCCAACATAGCACTTTACCAATCATGCTTGTTATATACAATCTTCCTCCCTGGCTGTGTATGAAAAATAAGTACGTAATGCTGTCGTTGTTGATATCGGGCCCTAAACAACCTGGAAATGACATCGATGTTTATCTTGAACCTCTGATTGATGACTTAAAGAAACTCTGGGGTGAAGGTGTGATGACCTATGATGCTTCACGAAGAGAGACATTTTGTTTGCATGCTATGTTGTTTTGCACTATTAATGACTTTCCAGCATATGGGAATTTGTCTGGATATAGTGTCAAAGGAGCTAAAGCGTGTCCTATATGTGAAGAGAACACTGATTCAACAAGACTAAAACATGGCGGTAAGAATGTATATCTCAGTCATCGAAGGTTTCTTCCAAAATTCCATCCGTATCGTAGGAAGCGCAAAGCATTCAATGGATTGAATGAGGAACTCAGTGCACCTAAACCTATACCAGAGGAGGTTGTTTATGAAAGAATAAAAGACTTCGTCAATGAATTTGGTAAGAGATCACAAGGTACTACACGGAGTGACAATTCTTCATTCAAGAAGAAGTCAATATTTTGGGATCTTCCTTATTGGAGTTCTTTGACAGTCAGACATTGTATCGATGTAATGCACGTTGAGAAAAATGTCTGCGATAGCATCATTGGTACTCTGTTAAATATACCAGGTAAGACTAAAGATGGGATAAAATCCAGACTGGACCTACGTGAAATGGGAATAAGGTCAGAATTAACAGAAATACGTGAAATGGGTAGTAAAAGAACATACTTACCTCCTGCATGTTACACGTTGTCTAGAAAAGAGAAGAAAGCTTTTTGTGAATGCTTGATAAATGTTAAGGTGCCAAATGGTTACTCATCCAACATCCGTAGATTGGTATCAATGAAAGATCTGAAGTTGATAGGACTTAAATCTCATGATTGTCACACTCTAATGCAGCAAATATTGCCCGTGGCAATTCGATCTATATTGCCGAAGCATGTAAGGTTTGCAATCACCAGACTTTGTTTCTTTTTCAACAGTCTCTGCAGCAAAGTTATTGACCCTGAGACTCTCGATAATTTGCAAAGAGAAGTGGTTGTTACCCTATGTCAGCTTGAGATGTATTTCCCTCCTTCGTTCTTTGATATCATGGTACATCTTGTTATCCACTTGACTAGGGAAGTGAAAATCTTGGGCCCGGTTTTCTTGCATTGGATGTATCCCTTTGAACGATACATGAGCATTTTTAAAGGTGATGTTCGAAACCGTTATCGGCCTGAAGGGAGTATTATTGAAGGTTATGTGGCGAGAGAGGTTATGGATTTCTGCAATGACTTTCTCAGTGGTAATGACACTCCTAATAATGACAAGAATATTGATGAGCTATTTGGCAAAGGAATTTTGGGATCACGTGTGAAAGTAATCAGCCGTGAGCAGTTGGAACAAGGTCATTTGTATATTTTACACAACATGGACGAAGTGAATGTTTATATCGAGAAACATACCAATTTCATCAAAAGACAATATCCTCGAGCCAATACAATGTGGCTTGCTAGAGAGAATAACAAGACTTTTATTAAGTGGTTTGAAGATAAAGTCTTACATCAACTATCTCAAACACCAGATGATATTACTGAAACTATCAAATACCTCGCCTTTAAACCAAATTTGACTGTTATGTCTTATGAAGGGTATGACATTAATGGATTCACATATTACACAAAGCGCCAAGATGATAAAAGTGTCGTCCAAAACAGTGGGGTCACCCTTCAAGCATCGACTATGTTTTTTGCAAGTGCAAAGGATAAGAGTCCACGTGAAGCTAAAATGTCATATTACGGTGTCATTGAAGAGATATGGGAATTTGACTACATAGATTTCAGAATTCTGCTCTTCAAATGTAATTGGGTTGATAACACAAAAGGAGTTATAGTGGATGAATTGGGTTTCACTTTAGTGAACTTTGAAAAGATTGGCGAGAAGGCTGAACCATTCATATTGGCATCACAGGCGAAACAAGTATTTTATATCGATGATCCTGCAAATGATAAATGGTCGGTTGTTCTTCATGGTAAAAGACAGTTCATTGAAGATCCTATAGATGAAGAAGAGTACTATGATAAATATGATGACTCCAGTCCATTCTCAGTTGGGTTGCCAACTCCAGAAAATATTGAAGCTAATGATGACTTATATGTGCGCGGAGATCACAATGAAGGATTGTTAATTGATAAAAGATCACAATTTTAGAGGCATGCATGTTTATATTTTTTTATTGAAGCTAAATGTTTACTTTTTTAATATCAATATCATTTTCTGATTTGATGTTTCATTATCTTCTAGTTAATACAAATGCTAAACATTGTGGGAGGGTGCTAAAGAACTATATGACCAATCTCACCCGAGATTATACGCGATGCTGAGAGTAGGTTCTTGATCTATTCCAATTCTAGACATTGATCAGTATTTCACTAACTCTACACTAATAATTTTTGTTTGTATTCTCTTTGAAAAATAAATATAGGAAGAAGGCTATGCAGGACGGACATGACATAGCTATGCATGATATGCAGGAAGAAGCCCCAATGAAGAGAAGCATGATACATATACAATACATAAAGTGCAGCACACACAAGTGGTTCAGATTCATATTCATATAACAACATGACAGACTAACACATATATAGTGCATAACAACAATAGCTCCGAATTTACATACAACACTAACTTAGTACATATATAGTGGACTAAGGTGACGATACCACCTGCTAAAACAGGTTACCGACTACATGTTACGACTGGGAGGTCATGATTCGGCAACATATGCATTAGCAGGAGGACAAGAGATCACCATATGAGGACAAACATATGGTGATCTGTTTGTCCTCCTGCTAATGCATACTGTTGCTGAATCACGACCTCCCAGTCATAACATGTAGTTGTCGGTAACCTGTTTTACCAGGTGGGATCGCCACCTTATAAGTCCCACTATATATGTACTAAGCTAGTATTGTATGTAAATTCGACGCTGCTCTTGTTATGTACTATATATGTGTTAGTCTGTCATGTTGTATGGACATCGATTGTATTGCTCATGTATTATATAGTCTCATTAGATAATATGAAATATATCAATCTTATTTATAGCTCATTAATTATATATATACATCATTCTCTTTACAGGTGTTTAAAGCTGACCCCACTACAGGAACGGACTTACCAGATGTACATACTCCCTATACGATGGGAGAATTAAATGAAGTAAGAGAAGAATGGGCAACAACCATACAAATAGTGGGGATTTTGTAAATGAATTTCTGAATTATAATATGTGTGAATGTTTCTACATGTCTAGATGTTTCTACATGTGTCTGAGTGAAAATGAATGAAAGTGTTGGTTACTATATGAATGTTTCTACATGTGTGAATGTGAATGAATGGAACTACAGATTGCTAGCTACATGAATGTTTCAAAATGTGTGAAAATAAAATGGAACTGCAGGTTGTATTGCTAAATGCATGTGTGAATATTTTTGTTGTTAAATTTGCAGGTTTGTGGCCTGTTGTTGGCTGATATCAATGGATGTCGTAAAACCTGCAGTTCAGTTAACTGAACTGCAAGTTTCTCATCCTGCGACCAGCCACAGCAGGTCTGCAGGTCTGTAAAAAAAAACCAATAGGCGTCGGTTATTTAGATATAACTGGCGCCTATTTCCAGTGGCGCGAACATATATGGTGTCGGTTTCTTAATACAAACTGAAACTGATAGTGCCCAAGCTGGCGCCAATAACAGGCGTCAGTAATTGTAAACAACCGACACATAACTTTACAGTGTCAGTTATTTAAATGTAACCGACACATATTCTTTTGGCGCGAAGACATATTTCGTCGGTTGTTGGCTTATAACCGACACTGATAGCGCCCAAGATGGCGCCCTTTCTGTGGCGCGAAGGGTTTGGGCATCGGTTTCTTATCTAATAACCGACGCTTATAGTCCCTTGATGGCGCGTTTTTGGTCGCGCACGAAGAGTTTGGGTGTCGGTTCTGGAACCGACGCGTAATGGGTGACCTTTTAGTGTCGCCCACATAGGCGTCACTCGGAAACTGACACTAAAGGCTATAAATAACCGACACTAAAGGTAGGTTCTGTAGTAGTGATTACCTTCTCTATCTGCTTCTTGCCTTTTCCTCCTGACTCCTTTAGCTGTCTGACGTCTGTAGATATCTTCTGTATTTGAGACGTGATCACCTCAAGAGCCTTGGATTCGATTGATGGCCCTTCATTGGTGGCCTTCTTCACATGCCCTCTGTCAGTCCTATCATACTCAGTCCCGTCTTGTAGTCCAGCCATGTTCTCAATGATCTTTTTAGATCTACTAGGCTTCTTGCCAAGAAAATCACTTCCTACTGCTGCATTCAGTGAGACTGTCTCCTCAGAGGTTAGGCCATTATAGAACATCGTTATTAGGAAACCCTTCTTGTAATTGTGGTGAGGGCAGTCCCTCTGATACTCGTGGCATCTCTCCCAGGCCTCATGTAGATTTTCTCCTAGTTTCTACATGAAAGATGTGATCTTCTGCCTGTTCCTGACATTCTTCTCGGTAGGGTAGAACTTGTTCCCAAAATCATCTGCTAAAGCATTCCATCCATTCAGGGATTGATGTGGCAGTCCAAGGTACCATGACAGTGCCTTGTCCTCTAAGGAAAAAATGAAACCCTTGCAGTAGATCACTTCTTGCGGTACTCCCCTCATTTTGATGGTGTCACATATATTTTTAAAAGCATTGAGGTGATGATAAGGGTTATCATTCTTGGAATTCCCTCGAAAACTCTTATTCTGGATCATGGAAATCACAACGGGTTTCAGCTCGAAGTTCGTAGCATCGAACCTCGGGATTATCACAGGGCATCTTGAGTTGTTGGCTTTTGTGGCTGCCAACTCCTGAAGTGTCTTTTCTTCCTCTTCAGAATCTTCACTGTCGCTATCCCTATGATTTCTCTCTTGATTGTGGTAGTTCCTTCTATGCCTGCGGCGATGACGACGCCCCCCATGGTGATAATCCTCCTCAGGTTGTTCTCGTTCAGGTTCTTCTCGTTCTTCAAAGAAATGATCGTCATTATAACGACCATTTCCATCTTAGTCGGTTCCTGGAGGAGGTGGGTGTGGTCCAACTCTCGCATTCTACTCGTCTGCGGAAAGGGGTGGTTCTACGTGAGGCGGAATGATGAACGAAGTTCAATAGAACAATGTGATCCTCCCTGGGTACCTGAATACAACGTACGATCAAGTTAGAAAATCAGGCTTGATGAATCAAACTATTCTGCACAGATTTAGGTTAGAAGGCTTAAAGTAGCTGTGCTGTCAAGCTTATCGCTAAGCTTGAGGCACGAGAGTATAGTAAGTGGACTCGGGTTCTTTAACAGTACCATTTTGCCTTGTCCCCGGCAATGGTGCCAAAAAGTTGACCGACCTAAATCACACACCCAAAAGGAGTGGATTAAAGTAGTCGGACTTTTAAAGAGATAACCCGACTATTAGCCCCCCACAACGATAAATGGGGTCCGATGTAGCGATCGGGGTTGAACACAGGAATAAGGTTGGTCGTGTTAAGAACGCGGAATCAAACACTCTATACTCCAGCAGAAAAGGGGTGCAAAGAGATGTTCCCTAAGGAACGCTATCACAAGAACGAGAACAATAAAGAAAACAAGAAAAGAAATAAATAGTAAACAAGTGTATGAAGGGGAACTCGGGTTGGGGTTCAACAACTAAAGCACCTCACCAACATGCAATATTATCTCTCTCCCTCGCATACCCATATCAAGATTACAAGAAACCAAGAAAATTTCTATTCCACTATCTCTCGAGATGAGGATAGATCTAGTCTAAATGAAGCCTCTCCCTCGAGATGACAACTTAGAAACCCCGTAGCAAACATATGGTTTAAAGCTTTAGCATTCCTACACTCTCGTGCATTCATACCACTCCATGACACGGGATAAAAGCGATATTACTCTCTCGAGATATCAATAATCAAACATCACAAGATGGTATCTAAGCATACAAGTGAAGCATTAAAATAGGTGCATGGAGATAATCTTGATAAGAATATATATATATTTAAAACAAATAGACAATATACATGTTGGGAGAGCCTTAGTGGCTACTCCCAACCCAAGTTATGGTGTTTATCCACTCATGTTTGCGGATAGCATGATGGCCCTACTGAAAGATAGATCCATGAGATACCACGAAGAATGGAGGTGAGTACAACGTGAGGAAATGATAGATCTAGAGGAGAAGAAACGTGATACTACACACTACTTCTTCAGATCTGGATCTACCACGAGGATATCTCCTTTGCTTGAAGAAGTGGTGGGCGCGGGCGGTCGTCTTCTCTCTCCTCGGCCTTCGCTTCAGAGATCCCAGACTGATGGGTGGTCGACAACGGGTCTGGGATGCGGCAGCACTTCGTGGTATTAGGATCAGATCTCTCTGATCTGATGCATTGACAAGACAGGTGGGGGAACTATTTATAGGCGCCCTCCACCGACTTAAGACCGCGGTCGTGATCTTTCTTCTATTCCTCCTTGGTCACGATCTTTCTTGACCACGATCCTCCCCAGGACTTCAGTCGCGGTTACGAGCTTTTAAAGTGGCCGGGATTTTCCCAAGAGCCTCGGTCGCGGCCTTTGGAGAAGCCGCGGTCGCGGTCTTGGAGAAGCCACAATCACGATTCTTGGAGAAGCCGCAGTCACGACTCTTGGAGAAGCTGCAGTCACAATTCTTGGAGAAGCAGCGGTCGCGGTCTTGCAGAAGCCGCAGTCGTGGTCTTGCAGAAGCCGCGGTCGCGGTCTTGGAGAAGCCGCGGTCGCGATTCTTGTAGAAGTTGCGGTCATGGTCTTGGAGAAGCCGTGGTTGCGATTCTTGCAGAAGCCGCGGCTGCGATTCTTGCAGAAGCCGCGGTCACAGTCTTGGAGAAGCCGCAGTCGCGGTCTTGCTATATAACCGTGGTCGCAATTATTAGAATCGCTGTCATGGTTGGGCTGATTCCTGAAATCACGAAACAAGATTTTAGTCAAGAATATAGATAAAATGTGTGTAAAGTTGACTAAAATTATTCTAGAAGTGGTGTAAAATATATACAGAAAATACATAAAGTGCGGTGTTATCACCCACCTTGTGCTTTGTACCTTTGGGATGAAGAACTTATATGAATATACTTTTTCTTTCCTCATGAAGTCTCAAGTACCTACTTTGTACATTAAATTGACCATGTAGTCCTAGTTAGCTTCCATAGGATGAAATATGACTTTTATGCTAATATCATGCTCTATCTTGTTCAAATCAATAAAATCATTATTCTTGCAACACTAAATACTAGCTTGATCTATCCTATGCTCTCACATGACCATATGACTTGGAAATATGACTTTATTGCATGGAATTGATCTAGTATATTTAGTCATGATCTTGCATGCTTAAACCCTGATAATAATCTAAATCTCATACTTTCCCTACATCGAAATCAAACTTTATGTTTATCTAAGTATCACTCATAATGTGGATGGCTCACCTAGACCTAGGTCTTAATGTTGATTTTTGGACTATGATAAATAACTACATGCACCTTTGAAACTTTGCAACTAAGTTTGATCTATCTGGAACCTAGGTCTAAGGGAACATCAACATGACATACTTGATGCTTGTCTCATCAAAACCCTATTGATCTAAGACCCACTATTATGTCTTTTTGCATCTTAGGTCCTCCTTGAGTTGGGCCTTCTCTAGAATCTAATTAGGAATCATGGCTTGTACTCTACTCACAAGGTATGCTTAATCTCTTGACCCTACTATGATATTGCCATGTTTGTATGCATGCTCGTATGAATGCTTGCATAGATAATTACTTGTTTGAGCTATTGTGCCTGTGACTACTACTTTCATGTTTTCTTATACTATGTTGACAAAACTTGAACATAATTTAGAGAAATCCATTATATACCCTGGTGAACCTACTTGAAGTTTTGGGGTAAGGACACCAGGTTGGGCGTCTTACTTGAGATGTTAAGATAAAACGAACGATTACGATGCAAGGGTTTTCTCTTGGCGATGGCCTTGAGGTCCCTTTAAGATAGGGTTAGCTAATATTTAGCACCCTAATAGACTCTTCCGATGGGAAGTTAATCAGACTCTTTCGATGGGAAGTTAGTCAGACTCTTCCATTGGGAAGTTAGCCGAAAGACCTACGATTGATATAATGGATAAATAAATCTAAAACATGCTTTGTATAAAACAATGCAGTTAAATATTCTCATCTTATTTCTTATTCTTGATATAACAATTCTTGTTCTCATGACCATAGATATAATAATTGTTATCATCTAAACTAATATTGATTTAATGGACTAAAAATGTTAAATAAGTAAAATATGGAAACTCAAGAATTATAATATAATGAAATTCTTTTGAAATGAATTGAAGGTAATATGATCAATCAAGTGATTGTTGATAATTAAGACGTATTATTTATTATAAATGTAATGACAATGAGCCAAAAATCCTAATTGTAACATAATTCATAAAAGAAAATCTCAAAACTAAAATATAATGGTAAAATCACATTTCTCGAATCCCAGTTAGCTTGGGTGTCAAGTTTTGCTTTATTTAAACAATAATAACTAACCTAATTCCATTAAGAAAAGAAAATCATAGATAATGCCAAATATGTTAAAGGAATTATTGAATGACTTCAAAAATGAAAAACAGTGAGTAAATTAGTTTTCTCCTTTCTTGTTGGTCATTGAAGTCAATTTCTTATTATTGAGAAAATTATCATAAGTTGGGAAACTTGTTATTATTTTCTAGATTAATTTCAACAATAAAAGTCCTAGTGAAAATTGGAATGAAAAGAAATATAATAACATTATGGATTTGTATTAACATCTAACAAAATAAGAAAACTTACTTTATAATTTATAAATATATATTTACATACAATTATGTCGTGGTTCACTAAACACACCCAATAATACTTATAACGCATGCAACAATATATATTATGCTATACACATATATATTTAATCTTAATAATATTCTTAAACATATAAACTAATATTAATCGGTACTTCACACAAGTGGGACAATTTATGTTTCCATTGTCTAACAACTTGCTTTACGAAAACCAATGTATTATGTGTAGTAAATGTGTGAAATTGTTCTTAATTAAAGAATTCCAATAAAATTATCATTTACATGTATGGTGATTTCATAAGGAATGTAAGGACATTGTTCTATTTAATAAAATATATGAATTTGATAGAAATCTAACTTGGTATCTCTCTCTCTTATATGCAAAAATATCATGTAGTTAGAATAATACTCTCTAGATACCGTAAAGGGAGTAGACTCCCATTAAGATTTTTATAATTAATTGCAAATATGTTGCAACATAAAACACGTCTAATAGATAAATGTATACCAATTGAAAAAATATATACCGTTGTTTGGATGCTTTTCTTAATGAAACTTACCACTTTCCTCCACCACTCCTAAAAAAATGGAAGGAATCTCATCATCATTATTTTCAATTAAGACAAATTTAACAAAAATGCTATATTATAGATACCCTAAATATCTTCATATGTTTCCTCTTATAAGTTATTGATATAATTGAATTTGTGATATGAAAGTTTAGAACAGTTTTAGGGAGATCAAAAATCAAAACTAGAATTTATCTTTACATTAATTATGTATATACCTTTTCCTTAGAAGGAAATCGTGTTACAAATACTTAATGGAAAATTAGCTTGACAATATGTATGTGAAGAAATATAAAAAAGATATACTTTCCTCATGAGTAGATAATTTCTAAAGGATCATAAAAACCAAATATAGTAACACAATATACATTATGATAATATTTATCTAAATAAAATAAAAAATTTATATATTAAATACTCCATTAGATAAAGTAAAAACAAGAACTAATGTAAAAATTGGATTTGTCATGCAATAGTTAGTCGATTTATCATATATCACGTCAATTGGATAATTCTAAGTTGCCATTGATAAATTATAAAATAAATTAGTATGATAATTCTAAAAGGACACAAATAAAATAAACGACTTATTAAATAGTTTCAAAATAGGAAACATATGTTAAATTTGTGTTATACACATCATAATTAGACTAAATGTTGAATTAATTTTGTTTAGTTAATGTTTGTCTCCTTAAATAAAATATAAAACAAAAGACAAAAAGATTAGTATATAATGAAATATTAAAGATTTAGTTTGGTTGTATTTTCGTAAAGATTTCCTATCACACTAAATTATAGATCCCCAAAATGAAAGCAGTCAACCAGCAACCCCTGACTATCATTCTTAATTCTATGATATCTCTTGCCTCCTTTCTCTATCTGCAACCCTATTAAGTCAGGTACTATGCAGAAGGTTGCTCACGAATTCCTATTTGATTCTCCCTTCCCTATTCTTCCCCTCCACCATGATCATGAAGCAACATATCCTGCCACCATGATGTCCTCTTTCCAAAGAAGCACGAAACATCATCAAACCATCACATTTGCAATGCACAACCATGCTCCACTAGTTCTGATATTTGTCCTTGGTTCTTTTCCTCACATTGATGGACTATTCACAGAACTCCATGACAATACATGGTGACCTGTGCAAAAGAAACTAAGAGTACCTACAAGAATCTACGACCACCAATACCACTGAACTAAAATTGAAAGAGTCTAGACACTATAGACAACTTGGATTCATGGAAATTGGAAACTTGAACCAAAACCTTGACCTTCCTTGATCCATTTGACCTTCCATAGATGTTTTGAATCCAAGTAGTGATATGCGGTCGTGTCTTCTTCTTCAACAATGTTCAAGAATATGAAGATCTTAAACCATGTGACTAGTCAATGGTTAACCTTGTTTGTGACCGGAGAAGATCACAAGTCTATTTAGCTAAAGCTAATTTCAACCAAACTTGTTAAAGGTCATATGCCTTAATCTCCAAGGCAATAGATCAGTAATCTCTTGCTGTAGCTTGAATTCACTAAGAGTTTAGTTAATAGATAAATTAAAAGAAGAATGAAATATTGATATCCTAATTTTTATATATATAATGAATATAGGTTTTGGCGTGACCATTACCCTTCTCTTATAATGGATTTGATATTTAGGCTTTCAACTAAGGTATGTTACATTCTACATTATTGTTATTGACCAATAAACCTATTTTCCATATCTCTGGGTCCTTTGAACACAATTAGCCTTTACAACTTCTCTCTCTTCTGAGGATTTATTTCATTTGAAAAATTTTATGTTGATTCTAGTCTTATGATCATCTTCCTTTTTTCTTCTTATTGGATTATTATTGATATCTTGTGATGGAATTTATGATCTTATATTACATTTTATTTGTGGACATGTTTAGATATTTTTATGGATCCTATGACCCCTTATTATAACTGTTGGATGTTCTCATCCTATTGTTTCAGTTTGAATAAAGTTTAACTTGAATTTCTCTATTTTAATGAATGTTGAGACTAATTTAATTTCTTGTATGTACATGAGTACAACCATACATAGGACACACTTTTTCCATCCCGAGTGTGCTTTTCTACTCGTTATATACAGGGAGTGCTATTTCTTCCCATGGTGCATTTTTTCCACCCAATACTTTTGAGGATAAGATCCTATGATGTCTCATCCCTACTTGAAATAACTTTAGACTTAGTTGTTACCTGCACTGCTTCTAGTTTTGATATTGTTTTAAGGAAAGAAATCTATTACTACTGATTATCCTTCTATTGTCTTGATATTTGCTTGGATAATACTTTTATTCTTCTATGGGAAGCCTTATTATATTTGATGTACTTTTTCCTTATATTTCTCAATCCATATTTTGTATGCACATACCTACCTTTATGCTGATAACTTCCATTTTTTCTTCTCTACTGTGGCATGCTTCCAACCCTAGGTGTAGGACTTGGATGACTGGACATCGTGACATGGACTTGCTAGGTGGAATTCTTAGGGAGATAGACTTGAGATAGATGGATATCCTATACTTAGATCCTTATATTGTAATTTTCATGCAAGCCCCTTAGTGGGAGAATTTTTATGTAACCTTTATGAATTAAATATAGTCATGATTTATATTCCATTGCTATACTCTGGTCTTTTGTTTACCATTATTTGAGAAAAAAATACACCTATTGCAACATATGTTTTTAATATATATTTGGACAGATTGATACATTCCTCAAATTTCATAGGGAGTGGATCCCCTCTTGAGTCCCACTCCTTACAAGATGTTATTATAGCTATAGTGGTCAGATTTTGACTATTTCAATTTTATCTACCTAATTAGATTCCTTACCCTAAATAGTCACCCTCTAAATGATTCTTACCTTAGGAAGGACCTACATTATTAATGATATAGTGAAAGGTCAATGTAGGATCATATGAGGTACACATAAGAATCATGGTTGGTAAACCCTTATGTGATGAGGCTCTAGTTGCTCAAACCGTATGATGTAGGTTAGTTATGACATGTACTTTTGGATATATTGAGGTTTGACTTGATGATGGAGTTAGGTTATGAGGATGTTGATGTAGTAGTATAAGAAGATCTTAAATGGAAATTGTGAATTGGTTTCACATTGATTTTGGCACCAATTTCAATTTTACATCTCAAAGTTTTTCCATAAAATTATTTTTATTTATAATACTATATGTACTTTTTTTTTTACAATATTTCATTGTGGTTTTCTTTAACTAAGTTACAATGAAGATATGTGTGAGTCTTGATAGAGAAACCCGAGATTTAGTTGGAATAGATATGCTAAACCCTATTTTTGGTGTTTGGAGTGATGACTAGGAAGATGTGTCTTGTGATAAAGGTTTAGTTGACCTACCCTTCTGCACCCTATGATCTTTAGTTTGGAGACGTGAGCCTTAGGGTTGGTAGGTTGGAAAAACAAGGACCTAAAGGTTGGTATTGTAAGGACCCTGACCTCCATTTTGGGCTTATCCTGTTTGCTTTGCCTAACCCTGGTGCTTAGTTGCTTTCTAATCACCTTTAGTGGTGATTAGGGTTTGTTTGTGCTTTGTTGAGAGCTGGAGGTGCTACTTGCAATTAACCCAAGTCTAGGGTTGATGAACAAGTTTGTCACCTTGAGAAGTGTTCCTCTCTCTCCTTGCTTCCTCTAGTGCTGAGAGGAAGGGTTGGGCTCGTTGCTAGAGTTGCTTTGGGCTTGGATGAGCTTTTTTGGGCCTTGTTGTGCCTTGCTTGACCTTATTGGACCTTGTGTCGGCCATAGGTGTGCCGACCATGGTTGTGTCGACCTAGGTGTGTCGCCCAGGGAGTGATGTCGGGCATGGAGATGGGGTGTGTCGGCCATGGACCCCTTTGACCCCTTTGACCTCATTTGTGTCACCACTAGTGGACACTTGGTGCTTGATGCTTGCATGTGGAAATGGCCTTGGACATGTGTTTAAGGCAAGTTAGAGAGGTGGAATTGCCCATGGACAAGTGTCCCTAGGTGAGTGACACCTTGCCTTATCTTACCTTGGTTTCTCCTCCACCCTACCCTATATATGTACCTTCTTTCTCTTGCTAAGGATCCCTTTAGTTCCTTAGTTCCCCTCTCCCTTGGTTGCACGACACATCTTCCTTTGCAAAGCTTGGTGGCCGATCCTTATCTTGGAGTCTTCTTCTTCTTCCTCTTGAGGTGGCCGAATGTGGTGCTTGGTGCTAGGATCTTGGAGCTTACTTAAGTCGGGTTACATAACTCCTAACCCTAACCATAATACTTTCTTATATATTCTTGCATGTTTTCTTATGATCATAATCAGCCATGTGTGTTTCTAGATATGTTTCTTGCTTAGTTGCACCTGGTTGGCCAAACCATGTTTTAGGGTTTCCTTGTTGAGCAACACTCCTTTCCTTCCTTGGTCTAGAGAAGTGAGCTTGAGCTTTAGTAATATGAGCAATACCCCTCTCTCATTTAAGTTGAGAGGTGAGCTTGTATTCTAGTTGCTTAAGCAACACCCTCCTCTCACCATGGATTTGAGAGGTGAGATTTTTGGTAGATGTAGACCCATGTTAGGGTTGATCCTTGTGGTTGCCCGAGTTGTGATAGAGGTTGTGCAAAACCCCTCTCTCTTGGTTGTTGAGAGGTGAGCCGATCTTCTTGATCAATCTAGGGTTTGTTACCCTTGTGCTTGAGGTTGATGATGATCTTGTTGGGATGTATCTTGCACGATATGGCTTGGGGATGGTGTTGCCCGATACCCTCTCTTGATTTAGAGTTTTGGGTTGATATGAGGTGGTTGTGTTGGGCGATATACCTTGGTCCTTGTCTTGTGTGTTGGCCGATAGGATAAGGCTAGTTTGGTTGGACGATAGGCTTTCCTTTGCTACTCGTTTGAGTTAAACTCTTAGCCGTTGTGCCTAGTTGAGTATGGTTGTTGGTCGATACCTTTGTGTGTTGGGCGTTATGTCTTGTTGAGTGCCCTGCCCGATACACTTAGCTTGGGTTGTGGCTTTGTGCCCGATGTACCTTGAGCGTTATGGAGCTCAGTGGGCTAGCCTTGTGTTGGGCGTCATGGTTTGGTGGTGATGACCGATATAGTGACATATGATAACCCTAACCTGACACATGGATGCACGACACATGGATGCATGACACATGGTTGCACGACACATAGGGTTGCATGACATACCTTGAGGTGGTAGCCCGATATCCTTGCTAAAGTTCTTGGCCGATATGTGGCTAGATTGCTTGGGCGAGATGAGGGAAGTACCCTGCCCGATACCACTTCTAGTGAGGGTGCCCTACCCATCACACTTCTTGTGAGGGTAGTGGGTACTTCTAACGAGGGTCATGTTCCACCCGAAAACCCATCTGATAAGTTCTTTATCATGTAATCGCGTTAGGATTTATGGTTTGTGAACCTTGGACATGTTTGATAGTAGTAAGGTGATTGATATAGTAGAACACACCTATGTAAGCATGAAATATTTGAAACTCTAATGCCATGATGTTACATGTGTTTATGATCATCTTGAATATATATATATATATATATATATATATATATATATATATATATATATATAGTGATGGGTAATGATAAGTTTGGAAGTATATGAGTTGCTTCATATGATGCTGTGACCCATGCCCATGGTCATAGATTTGAGGCATGAAAGTAAAGCATGCAATCATGAATGTTGCCCTATATTTTGACAAAACGATCATTTTGTTAATCTATGATGGTTTTAGTTATCTCTATGATTGTGTATATTAACCATGTAGGTGTTTCATGCTGATGCATAACCATGTAAAGGGCTATGAGGTATATATGTTTGAATAACACTGCTTTAAGGGGCACTCTTTTTGATGAGATAACATGCATCACCGGTATAATGTGTTTAGGTCTGAGGACCTGAGTTTGGCTAAAGTGCCTAGTTGAGGTGTTATCCTCTAATGATGAAATCTGGGATTGTTATCCCCAATGATGAGAATGCCTTATAAGGCCGTGGTTTCTTGTGATTAGGGATTGAGATCCCCGGATATTGTGATGGTGGTAACAATAATGCAGCTTAATGTTATATATGTGATACCACTTGTTTGCCTCAACAATCCACTTAAAATATACTAACTAATTACAGTGGAATATGTTATGTAGTTGCCCTGGCCATAGATCCATCATCGACAGTAGCTGGTGATGGTGAAACAGGTTCTCCTGCGGGTTAACCTGGAAGCACATATTATTGAATATGTGTGGTTTCTCCTAGCCGAAAATGAGGAGGTTAGAGTGCAACTTCGGTTATAGACTCAAGATTTGTATAAGAGAATGGTGAACAGGCCCATGGCTCAGTGTGATAGAGCATGAATGCGTTCATGGCTCAGGGAGCACGAGGAACTGGCCCGTGGCTCAGATATGCTAGCACCGAGACCTGTACCAAGGTGGGCTAGAGAAAGGGTAGCCTGCGGGAGATGACCCTATGGCGGAGGCCACTTAAGCATGATACTGCAGTCCTGCTTTGGTTATCATGCACTGACCACGAGGTGGGAGGTCGTGGAGTCCGACTCTTCCTTTGACCTTGTATGGCACCGGCTTGGGTTTCGCAACTGAAGGTTGGATTTGAGCGGTACGGCTCACTTCCTCAGGGCATAATAACATGTAATCCAGCCGAATAATATTTATTGCTTAAGGCAAAACACGGAACATTGGTTGAGGCCTTGCTTGGGTAGTTGATCTTGTTTTACATTGCTGTTACTTATACGTTCCTTATGTTATGTGGTAAGATCTTATAAATCTTATCTTGTCAATCATGTTCCATAAAGAAATACTTGGTTATATGCCTTCCGTACACCTTGGTAAGCTCGATGGTAATAACAATCTTGCTCTATAGACTGCTCTTATTGTACCTTTTATCAGTTATCTGCTGTTTTGCTTTATCCTTCTGAGGTTTTATAGTTTCAGCGGGAGTTATGTTTCTCGCTGGGACTGTGTGTCTCACCCCGTTGGTTTACAACCTTTTTAGGTGTTCGCGCTAGACGTGGTGGTGGTCGCGGGGTTGCGGCCGAGCAGCAAGAAGAGCAGTACAAGGCAAGAAATGGATATGCTGCTGTTTTGGTTGTTTTTTAGTAGAGTCCTAGAGTCATCCCTATACTCTCAGGTCCTCGGAGGCGTTTTGACATTGCTTTACAATGTTTAGCTGATGAAGCTTTGTATATCCTGCTGCTGGCCGGATGTGGCCTGTTATGTATATAAACAAGTGATGAACTCATGTGATGACAATACAGCTGATCCGTTAAGCTGTGGACACGTATCTAGACTTGTAGATGTTTATATAACCTGTCTTCTTGCAGGCTGAGGTTCTGGATGTAATAGTTTCTTAGTTTATCTGCTTCCTGAAATCGGTTTTAATTACCCCGTGTTTTTGGTAATAAGTGGTTTATGGTGTTTTCCGCATGTTTTCGCGTGGCACGTCGTTGTCTGTGTGATAGCAGGATGTGTCACCACAAAGCATGGTATCAGAGCTCTAGGTTCAATGAGTCTACAATGATTTAGGACTAGGTTGTGTCTGTTCTTGTGAGTCCTCCAGATTCTCTTACGATTATCTTCTGCCCTCAGCGGAAGAAAAAGCCAAGATGTCTGGAAATCATGAAGAACATGCTGCCGAGAGCAGTGATGCTGCATCAGTTGATGGAGCTGAAGGGCAGGCACATGAGATCGGGTGCCTGAGGTCCCCCAACTTGACCCAGCCATTCTCGAAAACCTTGCCTACCAACAGCTTATGGGCAGATGATGGCTACGATGAATCTCATGGTAGAGAGATTTCCAGTGCCTCTGCCGAGAGCACATGGTCCCCATGGTGAAACATCGGGTATTGGGAAGACCTTTGAGCGGCTTTGCCGAGTCAGAGCTTCAGACTATGCTGGGATGGCTGATCCAGCGGATGCAGATATGTGGATGATAGGTCTTGAGAAGGTCTTCCGGATCCTCGACATCCCTGAAAAAGACAAAGTCAAGCACGCTGTCTACCTTCTGAAGGGTAGTGTTGGTCACTGGTGGACCATCGAGGAGGAGAAGCGACCCAGTGAGGTGATTGGTTGGGAGGTTTTCCGGCGCGAGTTCATCAACAGATACTTTCCAAAGACATATCTGGACGAGAAGATCAGCCAGTTTGAGTGCCTGCGCCAAGGAGCGATGAACATCACCGAGTATGAAGCCAAGTTCATGGACCTGTTGAGGTTTTGTCCTCACATGGAAGTGACAGATGACGAGCGAATCAGACGTTTTGAGAAAGGTCCGAGTGCTGAGCTGACAACACCTGCTTCTGCGTTGGAGAACCGAGAGCGGTTTGCCACGTTTGTGGAATCTATCCAGAGGATCGAACGGTCAGTTAGGGAGAAAAGAGAATCCATGTCTAAGAAGAGGCCTGCTCAGTTCCAGGGACAGAGGTTTGGTGGCTTCAAGAAGCTGAGGTTTTCAACACCTTCTGGGTTAAGAGGTTCCAGTGCACTGTCACAGTGGTCTTCGAGTAAAGGAAGAGGATATGGTTCTTCACCGTCAAAGGAACATAGTACAACTTCTGTAGTAGTGACAAGGCCGTCTAGGCCACAATAGCAAGACCAGTCATGCCATCTGTGTGGTCAGATCGGGCATTGGAAGTCAAATTTCCCAAGTAAAGATGTTGAAGTGACACAGCAGCTGAGGTAGAATCAACAAGGGTCAGACCGACAACAACCCAGTAGTAGCAGAGGGCAAGGATGCGGTCAAGCGTTACAAGCGGGATCGTCTACTCAAGGAAGCAGAGGACGTGGATAGCAAGCAACGACTCGATTCTATGCCATGAGTCAGCCGGAGGCGATAGTCAACCCGCGAGTAGTGGCAGGTCAGATGGAGTTATTTCATTTTGATTTGTCTTCTTCTTGATTTATATCTGTTCGGGTTGACCCGGGTGCTACACACTCTTTTACCGCCCATAATATGCTTGAAAATTGTCTGTTACCTATTAGTTGTAAGAAAGATAGCCTGCAATTAGAAACCCCTCTTGATGGTTCCTCGATACTTCGAGAGGAGTGCCCATCTTGTGTTCTATCTTTTTCAAGACACAAGATACAAGTGGATCTTATACCACTTGATATGCGTGGGTTCGATGTGATCCTTGGGATGGATAACTTAGAGAAGTATAGGGTTGTGTTGGACTGTGGTTCCAAGAAGGCAGTGTTTGAGGTTTGTGGAGAGAAGTGGATCTTCCAAGGAGATAGGAAGATTCTTCTGACGTGTCTAGTATCAGTGTTGGTGGCAGAAAAGTTGTTACGAAAGAGATGTAAGGTGTTCTTAGCTCACGTTGTGGATACCAAGGCGAAAGGCCCTAGCCTTGAGGAGGTGATAGGTGTCTGAGTGTTTGCAGATGTGTTTCCTGATGAGTTCCCCGGTGTTCCTCCACCCCGGGAAATTGATTTTGAGATCAATCTAGTTTCAGGAACACAACCAGTTGCACATACACCATATAGGATGGCTTCAGTAGAGATGGCCGAGTTGAAGAAGCAGTTACACGAGTTGTTGGAGAAAGCTTTTATCCGACCGAGTACGTCACCTTGGGGTGCTCCAGTGTTGTTTGTTAAGAAAAAGGATGGATCGATGCGGCTATGCATAGACTACCGACAGCTGAACAAAGTCACGATCAAGAACAAGTACCCGTTACCGAGGATAGATGATCTGTTCGATCAGTTGCGTGGTGCTACAGTGTTTTCAAAGATCGATCTACGGTCCAGATATCATCAGTTGAGGATTAAGGCGGATGACATACCAAAGTTAGCTTTTAGGATGAGGTATGGTCACTATGAGTTTGTGGTTATGCCGTTTGGGCTAACCAATGCACCTGCTGCTTTCATGGACCTGATGAATCGAGTGTTCCGTCCGTTCCTAGATCAGTTTGTTGTAGTCTTTATAGATGACATTTTGATCTATAGTCGGGACAAGCAAGAACATGAGCGACATCTTCGACAATCGTTGACTCTCCTTCGCCAACATCAGTTGTATGCCAAGTTTAGTAAGTGTGAGTTCTAGTTAAAAGAAGTAACTTTCTTGGGTCATGTGATATCTGCAAAAGGAGTCAAGGTAGACCCCAGGAAGGTGGAGTCAGTTGCTGAATGGGAGCGGCCGAAGACGCCGACCAAAGTTTGCAGTTTCCTAGGATTAGCAGGATACTACCGGAGGTTTATCAAAGACTTCAGTGTGATTGCGTTGCCAATGAAAAAGTTAACTAGAAAGGATGTACCTTTTGTCTGTAATGATCGTTGCCAGCAAGCTTTCCAAAGTTTGAAGGAGAAGCTGACTAGTGCTCCAGTGCTAGTGCTCCCAGAGCCTGGGAAGGGCTACGTTGTTTTCTGTGATGTTTCCAAAAAGGGCTTAGGATGCGTGTTGATGCAGGAAGACCATGCAGTTTCTTTTGCTTCGCGACAACTTAAGAAACATGAGGAGAACTATCTGACTCATGATTTGGAGTTGGAAGTGGTGGTTCATACGTTAAAGATTTGGAGACACTATCTTTACGGGGAAGTGTGTCAGATCTTTACAGATCATAAGAACTTAAAGTATATCTTCTCGCAGAGTGAGCTAAACATGCGACAACGTCGTTGGATGGAGCTTATCAATGATTATGACTGCACCATCGAGTATCACCCTGGTAAGGCAAATGTGGTAGCTGACACGCTTAGCCGAAAGTCTTCTTCTCTTCCCACAAAAAGGACACAGTTGAGTTCCTTGGTATGCCATAGACGGGATATGTTTGTCTCCTTGTGACAGATGAATGTGTAGATGGAAGTTTCCTTGTTAGCAGGACTTTTGGCACAGATGCAAGTCAAGCCTACGCTGAGACAGCAGATCAAAGATGTACAACAAATAGATGATACAGTTCAGTTGATCAGGTCAGAGCTCGATAGCGAAAGGCGTGATGGGTTCCATGAGTCTGAGGATGGACTAGTTTGCTATCATGATAGGATGGTGGTCCCCGATGCTGATAATCTGAGGAAGCTAGTACTCGAGGAAGCACACACATCAATGTATTCTATGCATCCAGGAGTCACCAAGATATATCACAATTTGAAGGACCTATATTGGTGGTCTGGCTTGAAGAGATATGTAGCCGAGTTTTTGGCTAGGTGTGCGGTATGCCAGCAAGTCAAGGCTGAGCATCAGAAGCCGACAGGTACGTTGCAACCCATGCCGATACCGCAGTGGAAATGGGATCATATAACCATGGATTTCGTAGTTGGTCTGCCCAGGACAACTAAGAATCATGATTCCATTTGGGTAATAGTGGACAGATTGACGAAATCTGCTCATTTCATACCTGTGAAGACAATGTATACAGCTGAGAAGCTCGCTCAGGTGTATGTAGATGAGATATTATGCTTGCACGGTGTACCAGCAATGATAGTTTCCGACAGAGGTCCTTAGTTCACAAGTCGTTTTTGGGAACAATTGCACAAAGCGTTGGGAACGCAGTTGAGGTTCAACACCGCTTTTCACCCGCAGACAGATGGACAATCTGAAAGGACTATTCCGACTTTGGAGGATCTTCTTCGGGCTTGCGTTTTGCAGTTCCTAGGCAGTTGGGACGTACATCTCAATATGATGGAGTTTTCCTACAACAATAGTTATCAACGGAGCATTGACATGGCTCCTTATGAAGCACTATATGGAAGGAAGTGTAGATCTCCCCTATGTTGGTATGAGTCCGATGAATATAAGCTTTTGGGTCCTGAGTTAGTACAGCAGACAACAAAAAAGATCAAAGTGATACAACAACAGCTGAAAGCGGCATAGGACAGACAGAAGTCTTATGCAGACGATCACCGACGACCTTTAGAGTTCTAAGTGGGAGACAAAGTGTATCTCAAGGTCTCACCTTGGAAAGGCATGCTAAGGTTTGGCCGGAAAGGTAATCTAGCACCCAGGTATATGGGGCCATACCCGATAATAGCACGTGTTGGTAAGGTAGCTTACAAGTTAGAGCTACCGCCAGAGTTGCACAGGTTAAATCTAGTGTTCCATGTCAGTATGCTGAAGAAAAGTCATCCAGACACAGGGACAGTGATACAACCAGTTGAGGTTGAGCTTGATGAAGATGTGACCTACGAGGAAGGTGTTGTGATGATCCTTGATAGAAGAGTAAAGAAGATGAAGAGGAAGGACCTGGTTCTAGTAAAGGTACTTTGGCAACATCGTGGCGTTGAGGAAGCCACGTGGGAGATTGAGGAAGAGATGAGGAGGAAGTATCCCTCACTTTTCTCTTTAGATTTCGAGGACAAAATCCCTTTGTAGAGGGTTATAGCTTGTAAGGACCCTGACCTCCATTTTGGGCTTATCCTATTTGCTTTGCCTAACCCTGGTGCTTAGTTGCTTGCTAATCACCTTTAGTGGTGATTAGGGTTTGTTTGTGCTTTGTTGAGAGCTGGAGGTGCTACTTGAAATTAACCCAAGTCTAGGGTTGATGAACAAGTTTGTCACCTTGAGAAGTGTTCCTCTCTCTCCTTGCTTCCTCTAATGTTGAGAGGAAGGGTTGGGCTCGTTGCTGGAGTTGCTTTGGACTTGGATGAGCTTTGTTGGGCCTTGTTGTGCCTTGCTTGACCTTGTTGGACCTTGTGTCGGCCATAGGTGTGCCGACCATGGTTGTGTCGGCCTAGGTGTGTCGCCCAGGGAGTGATGTCGGGCATGGAGATGGGGTGTGTCGGCCATGGACCCCTTTGACCCCTTTGACCTCGTTTGTGTCACCACTAGTGGACACTTGGTGCTTGATGCTTGCATGTGGCAATGGCCTTGGACATGTGTTTAAGGCAAGTTAGAGAGGTGGCATTGCCCATGGACAAGTGTCCCTAGGTGAGTGACACCTTGCCTTATCTTACCTTGGTTTCTCCTCCACCCTACCCTATATATGTACCTTCTTTCTCTTGCTAAGGATCCCTTTAGTTCCTTAGTTCCCCTCTCCCTTGGTTGCACGACACATCTTCCTTTGCAAAGCATGGTGGACAATCCTTATCTTGGAGTCTTCTTCTTCTTCCTCTTGAGGTGTTTGAAGGTGGTGCTTGGTGCTAGGAGCTTGGAGCTTGCTTAAGTCGGGTTACATAACTCCTAACCCTAACCATAATACTTTCTTCTATATTCTTGCATGTTTTCTTATGATCATAATCGGCCATGTGTGTTGCTAGATATGTTTCTTGCTTAGTTGCACCTGGTTGGCCGAACCATGTTTTAGGGTTTCCTTGTTGAGCAACACTCCTTTCCTTCCTTGGTCTAGAGAAGTGAGCTTGAGCTTTAGTAATATGAGAAATACCCCTCTCTTGTTTAAGTTGAGAGGTGAGCTTGTGTTCTAGTTGTCTGAGCAACACCCTCCTCTCACCATGGATTTGAGAGGTGAGCTTTTTGGTAGATGTAGACCCATGTTAGGGTTGATCCTTGTGGTTGCTCGAGTTGTGATAGAGGTTGTGCAAAACCCCTCTCTTGGTTGTTGAGAGGTGAGCCGATCTTCTTGATCAATCTAGGGTTTGTTACCCTTGTGCTTGAGGTTGATGATGATCTTGTTGGGATGTATCTTGCACGATATGGCTTGGGGATGGTGTTTCCCGATACCCTCTCTTGATCTAGAGTTTTGGGTTGATATGAGGAGGTTGTGTTGGGTGGTATACCTTGGTCCTTGTCTTGTGTGTTGGCCGATAGGATAAGGCTAGTTAAGTTGGACGATAGGCTTTCCTTTGCTGCCCGTTTGAGTTGAACTCTTGGTCGTTGTGCCTAGATGAGTATGGTTGTTGGTCGATACCTTTGTGTGTTGGGTGTTATGTCTTGTTGAGTGCCCTGCCTGATACACTTAGCTTGGGTAGTGGCTTGGTGCCCGATGTACCTTGAGCGTTATGGAGATCAGTGGGCTAGCCTTGTGTTGGGCGTCATGGTTTGGTGGTGATGACCGATATTGTGACATATGATTACCCTAACCTGACACATGGATGCACGACACATGGATGCACGACACATGGTTGCACGACACATGGATGCACGACACATGGTTGCATGATAAATAGGGTTGCATGCCATACCTTGAGGTGGTAGCCTGATATCCTTGCTAAAGTGCTTGGCCGATATGTAGCTAGATTGCTTGGGCGAGATGAGGGAAGTACCCTGCCCGATACCACTTCTAGTGAGGGTGCCCTTCCCGTCACACTTCTTGTGAGGGTAGTGGGTACTTTTAACGAGGGTCATGTTCCACCCGGAAACCCATCTGATAAGTTCTTTATCATGTAATCGCGTTAGGATTTATGGTTTGTGAACCTTGGACATATTTGATAGTATTAAGGTGATTGATATAGTAGAACAAACCTATGTAAGCATTACATATCTGAAACTCTAATGCCATGATGTTACATGTGTTTATGATCATCTTGAAATATATATATATATATATATATATATATATATATATATATAGTGATGGGTAATGATAAGTTTGGAAGTATAAGAGTTTCTTCACATGATGCTGTGACCCATGCCCATGGTCATAGATTTGAGGCATGAAAGTAAAGCATGCAATCATGAATGTTTCCCTATATTTTGACAATACGATCATTTTGTTAATCTATGATGGTTTCAGTTATCTCTATGATTGTGTTTATTAACCATGCAGGTGCTTCATGCTGATGCATATCCAGGTAAAGGGCTTTGAGGTGTATATGTTGGAATAACACTGCTTTAAGGGGCACTCTTGTTGATGAGATAACATGCATCATTGGTATAATGTGTTTAGGTCTGAGGACCTGAGTTTGGCTAAAGTGCCTAGTTGAGGTGTTATCCTCTAATGATGAAATCTGGGATTGTTATCCCCAATGATGAGAATGCCTTATGAGGTAGTGGTTTCTTGTGATGAGTGATTGAGATCCCGGGATATTGTGATGGTGGTAACAATAATGTAGCTTAATGTTATATATGTGATACCACTTGTTTGCCTCAACAATCCACTTAAAATATACTAACTAATTACAGTGGAATATGTTATGTAGTTTCCCTGGCCATAGATCCATCATCGTTAGTAGCTGGTGATGGTGAAATTGGTTCTCCTGCGGGTTAACCTGGAAGCGCATATTATTGAATATGTGTGGTTTCTCCTAGACGGAAATGAGGAGGTTAGAGTGCAACTTCGGCTGTAGACTCAAGATGTGTATAAGAGCATGGTGAATAGGCCCATGGCTCAGTGTGATAGAGCATGAATGCGTTCATGGCTCAGGGAGCACGGTGAACTGGCCCGTGGCTTAGATATGCTAGCGCCAAGACCTGTATCAAGGTGGGATAGAGAAAGGGTAGCCTGCGGGAGCTGACCCTGTGGCTGAGGCCACTTTAGCATGAGACTGCAGTCCTGCTTTGGTTCTCGTGCACTGACCACGAGGTGGGAGGTCGTGGAGTCCGGCTCTTCCTTTGACCTTTTATGGCACCGACTTGGGTTTCACAACCGAAGGTTGGATTTGAGCGGTACAACTCACTTCCTCAGGGCATAATAACACGTAATCCAACCGAATAATATTTATTGCTTAAGGCAAAACACGGAACATTGGTTGAGGCCTTGCTTGGGTAGTTGATCTTGTTATATATTACAGTTACTTATACGTTCCTTATGTTATGTGGTAAGATCTTATAAATCTTATCTTGTCAATCATGTTCAATAAAGAAATACTTGGTTATATGCCTTCTGTACACCTTGGTAAGCTTGATGGTAATAACAATCTTGATCTATAGACTGCTCTTATTGTACCTTTTATCAGTTATCTGCTGTTTTTGCTTTATCCTTCTGAGGTTTTATAGTTTCGACGGGAGTTATGTTTCTCGCTGGGACTGTGTGTCTCACCCCGTTGGTTTACAACCTTTTTAGGTGTTCGCGCTAGACGTGGTGGTGGTCGCGGGGTTGCGGCGGAGCAACAAGAAGAGCAGTAGAAGGCAAGAGATGGATATGCTACTGTTTTGGTTGTTTTGTAGTAGAGTCCTAGAGTCATCCCTGTACTCTCAGGTCCTCGGAGGCGTTTTGACGTTTCTTTACGATGTTTAGCTGATGAAGCTTTGTATATCCTGCTGCTGGCCGGATGTGGCCTGTTATGTATATAAATAGGTGATGAACTCATGTGATGACAAGACAGCTGATCCGTTAAGCTGTGGACACATATCTAGACTTGTAGATGTTTATATAACCTGTCTTCTTGCAGGCTGAGGGTCTGGATGTAATAGTTTCTTGGTTTATCTGCTTCCCGAAATCGGTTTTAATTACCCCGTGTTTTTGGTAATAAGTGGTTTATGGTGTTTTCCGCACGTTTTCTCATGGCACCTCGTTGTCTGTGTGACAGCGGGATGTCTCACCACAGGTATGACATGGATGAAAGAACATCATAAAAATGTTAATGATTAAAAAATATACATGCAACCCTAATATCTATAAGAGTTGTTTAGTTTGTCTATTATGTTAAACCTTTTAAAGGATATATGGAAGTTGGTTAGTAAAGTAATTATGGTTGGATTTCAGATATGAAATCCTTTTTAAGGGGAGGAGTGTTGTAACATACCAAACCTAGCATCTTGACTCTAGAAATTCTATTCCTACAATTAGGAGATTGGAATGTTTGGTCTTTTAAATTTGACCAAACAAGGATAAGGTTACACCTTAATGAAATTTTTGATACATATAACATATTTTGTGGAAATAAGTTCTATAATCAACCACATGTATCAAAATACACTCATATTAACATAATAACTCAATTATGTGTTAATATGTAAGTAAATCCATTAAATATGTCAAATATGTTTCTTTTACTAACCAAACTACAGATAATGGCTAAAATATGTTTATTAAGAGATATAATGTGCTTTGCAATAACAATTCTTGTTCCCATGACCATAAATATAAATAACATATTATCATCAAAAATAAATATTGATTTAGTGGACTAAAAATGTTATATACTAAAATATGGAAATTCATGCATAATAATATAAGGAAATTCTTTTGTAAGTGATATTAAGATAATATGACTCAATTAAGTGAATGTTGATAGTAAAGATATAATATTTTGATACTTATAATGACAATGATCCAAAAATCGTAATGGTTCCATAATTCATGAAAGGAAATATCAAAACTAAACTATAATGGGAAAATTGTGTTCCTTGGGTCCCATTAGCTTGGGTGCCAAGTTTTGCTTTATTTAAACAATAATAACTACCATAATTTTATTAAGAAAATAAAAGATAATGCCAAATATGTTACAAGAATTATTGAATGACTTCAAAAATAAAAAATAGCGAGAGAAGTGGTTTTCTCCTATCTTTTTGGTCATAGGAGTTGGTTTCTATTATTGAGAAAATTAACATAGTTTCAGAAACTTGTTGTTATTCTTAGATGAATTACAATAATAAAAGTCCTAGTGAAAATTTGAATGAAAAGAAATATAAAACTATTTGAAGTAACTTGTAGAAAAATAAGAAAACTTTCATTCTAGTTAATAAATGTATACTTACATATATTTATGTTGTGATTCACTAAACACACCCAATAATGCTTAAAAGGATTGTAGAAATAGATATTATGCTATATATATCAAATAATAAAACATGCTTATACATGTAATTAAATGTTAATGTGTATTTTATAGAGGTGGGACAATTATGTTGCCATTAGCTAACACTTGCTTTACAAAAAACTAATATATTCTATGTAGTAAATGTGTGAAATTGTTTGTCATGAAATAATTCCAATAAAATACTCATTTCCAGGTATGATGATTGTATATGAAATTTAATGACATTGTTCCATTTAATACAATATAGGAATTTCACAAAAATCTAACTTGGTATCCCTCTCTCTTATATGAAAAAATAGCATGTAGGTAGAATTATCCTCTCTGGCCTACCTTAAAGGAAGTAGACCCCCGCTAAGAAGTTTACAATCCACTGGAAATATGTTGCAACATAAAATACATCTAATAAATAAATGAATATTGATTGAAAAATTATAATAATTTTGTTTTTATGCTTTTATTAAAAAAAATTACTGCTTTCCTCCTCAATTCCTCAAAAATGGAAAATCATCAATTCGGTAGTCTCATCATCATTATTTTAATTTAAGACAAATTTAATAAAAATGCTACATTATAGATACCATGAATATTTCACTTGTTTCCTCTTATAAGTTATTGATATAGTAAAATTTGTGATATGTAAGTTTAGAATGGTTTTAGGGAAATCAAAAATCAAAATTAGAATCTATCTTTACATTAATTACATAGATACCTTTTCCTTAGAAGGAAATAGTGTTACACATACTTAATGGAAAATTAGCATGACAATATCTATTTAAAGAAATATAAAAAGGATATACTTCCCTTGTGAGTAGATAATTTCTAAAGGATCTTAAAACCAAATATATTAAAACAATATATATTATGATAATATTTATTTTAAATAATACCAAAAACATATTTATATATTGAATATTCCACTAAACAATCCAAAAATAAGAACTAATGTTAAACTTGGATTTGTCATGTATTAGTTAGTATATTTATGATATATCGTTTGAATTTAATAATTCTAAGTTGCCATAGATAAAATATAAAATAAATTGGCATGCTTCTAAAAGGACACAAATAAATTAAATGACTTATTAAATAGTTTCAAAACATGAAACATACGTTAACTTTTTATTATACACCATAATTAGACTACATATAAAATTTAATTTGTTTAGTTAATGTTTGTTTCCTTAAATAAAATATAAATGAAGGACAAAAAACTCAGTATATAAGGAAACATTGTTTCTTTAGTTGGGCAATATTTTCCTAAAGATTTCCGGTCACACTATGTTATATATAAAAATGAAACCAGTCAAACGATAACCCCTGATTCTCATTCTCAATTATCTCCTTTCTCTTCTGCAATCCTATTAAGTTAGGTTCTATGTAAAAGGTTGCTCACAATTTTCTCTTCTCTTCTCCCTTCCCTATTCTTTCCCTCTAGCACGATCATGAACAAACACCTCCTGCCTCCTGATGCCTTATTTCCAAAAAAGCACAGGACATCATCAAAGCATCATGTTTGGAGTGCACAATCATGCTCCACTAGTTCCAAAATTCGTCCTTGGTTCTTTTTCTCACATTGATCGACTATTCAGAGAACTTCATGAAAATACATGGTGACTTGTGCAAAAGACCTAAGAGTACCTACAAGAAGCTACGACCACCAAAACCATTGAACTACAACTTAAAGAGTTTGGACATTGTAGACAACCTGAATTCATGGACATTGGAAACTTGAACCAAGCCCTCAACCTTCCTTGGTAAATTTGACATTCCATAGATGTTTTGAAGCAAACTATTGATCTGCAGTCATGTCTTCTTCTTCAACAATGATCAAGAATATGAAGATCTAAATTTATGTGACTAGTCCGTGGTTAACCTTGTTTGTGACCAGGGAAGATCATGAGTCTATTTGGTTAAGGCTAGTTTCAACCCAACTTATTAAAGATCATATGCCTTCATCTCCAAAGAAGTAGATCAGTATTCTCTTGCTATATTTTAAATTCACAAAGAGTTTAGTTAAGTAGATAAACAAAAAGAAGAATGAAATGTTAATATTGTAATTCTATAATATATAATGAATATAAGTTTAGTTGTGACTATTATCGTGATCTTGTGGTGGATTCAATATTCAGACTTTCAACTAAGGTATTTTGCACTCCATATTATTCTTATTGAACAATAAACCTATTTTCTATCTCTCTTGGTCCTATGGAAAAAATTAGCCTACACATTTTTTTTTGTCTTTTGAGGTTTTATTTCATGTGAAACATTTTATATTCATTCGGATCTTATGATCATCTTACTTTGTTGGATCTTCTTATTGGACTCTTATTGATATCTTGTGATGGACTTTATGATTTTATCTGTGGACATGATTAGATATTTATTTATGGGTCCTCTGATCCCTTATTATAACTGTTGGATGTTCTCATCCTATTGTTTCAATTTGAGTAAACTTTAACTTGCCTTTCTCTATTTGAGTGCATGCTTAGACTTTTTTTTTTCTTGTAGAGATACATGAGTACAACCATACATAGGGCACACTTTTTCTAACCTAAGTGTGTTTTTCCACTCTTTATATATAGTACGTGCTATTTTTGTCCATGTGCATTTTTTCCACCCAATAATTTTTAGGCTGAGATCCTATGGTATCTAAGCCATGCTTGAAATAACTTTACTCTCTCTTGTTTACATGCACTGTTTATATTTGTGATATTATTTTAAGGCAAGATACCCATTACTACTCATTATCCTTCTATTGCAATTCATATTCTTTTGATATCTGTTTAGATAATTCTTTTCCTCTTCTATGGGGAGCCTTTTTACATTTGATGTCCTTTTTCCTTATATTGCTCAATCTATATTTTATATGCACATACTGACCTTTTATTGGTATGCATGCCTAGAGAGACAATCATATGATGATTGTAATGACATATTTTTCAAATGATTTGATTAATAGTAAAGGCAATATTACTATTTATTATTTTATTCAATTATGAGATAATGATGTAATATAATAAATGTCTAAAGAATGATATTACTCTATGGATTATGTCTTCGGGTTGAAGACCTGAAAGATGATATCACACAAATGTCAAGAGTATATGCATTCTTGTTATGTACCTAGTCATATATTATTGTGGAAGGCTAATAGACAACAATAACATATAAGACTAGAGTGTGCGTGGGTTGATGATAGAATCTCACTAATCATGATATATGCTATCAAACCAAGCACATAAATACTTATTAGAGAATAATGTATCAGACAGACCCACCTTGAGACTAACTCATGAAACCGTGAATGGTAGTCAGAGTCACCTATCATAGTGATGGTGGTGATTGTGGTTCTTAGACCTCAAGTAACTACACTCATCATATGTCGTTCGGCGTGCTTTGACATCATACACCGTGATCTTGAATAAGGGTTGCCATAAAGGTGATGCTCGAGTGTACTATGACACATGGGGATGACTATGAGCGATGTAGATAGGATTTGTACCTCCTATAAGAGTTTGATATCCTAGCCAATTGATGGGCGAGATTGAGAAATACACGGCCATGCTGATGTGAGTCAATATGTGATATTGAGCTTACACCTATCTCAGACAGTCAGCTCTAGTTCAAGGAACATGGATTGAATGTTGAAGAGGATGATGATTCCACCTCGAGTTCAATCCAGACATTAGAGACAAAGGAACTATACATTCACTATAACACCAGTCACATATGATAGGTTAAGTTATTCTCCAACTTCTCTAGTTACTTGGGTAGCAATGAAGTCTTGCTAGATACCAATCATTGCTTGTAAAATCACAATATGATTATGAATATCATTGCCAATGTAATGTGGATCCTACTGGATCACACACATACGATGCGATTGGAATAGGAGTATAATTGTGGATGTGATTGGAAATGTTTCTAATCGCATTGATTACTAAAACATTTAGGTAGTCTGCTATGATAATATTGGAATATAATCTAAATTAATTGATTAAAATATTTAAGCCAATTAATTAGATTTCATTATTAATCCGTCTGACTAATCCAGAGTGATTAACTAGATATGGATAATATAAATTAGTTAATCAATTAATATGATTAATTAGATTAATAAATTTATTCCAGAATATTATTTTGTTGGTCCACGAGTGACTCATATTAAATGCATCCATAACCCTTTTGTTTCCCAAGGGTTTTGGGAAAACCCTGCTTCCTTTCCTCTACTATTTATAGGGGCATGACTGTTGGTATGTATGCCCTGAGAGCCAATCATATGATGATTGGATTGGGATACATTATGATTGATCTGATAAATATCAAAGGAAAGATTCCAATTCATTCTGGTTCAATCAATTATGAGATAATGTAGAACAAAATGAATGTCTAGAGAATGACAATACTTAATGCCGTATGTCTTCAGGTTTAGGACCTGAAGAGTGAAATCATACAGATGCTAAGAGTTTGTACATTCTTGTTTTTGTCATTAGTTGGATGTCATTGTGGAAGGTTAATAGACAACAATGACACAAAAAGACTAGAGTGTGTGTTGGTTGATGACAGAGTCTCATTAGTCATGATATGTGATATCAAACCAAGCACATAGATACATGTTAGAGAACAATGTATTAGACAGACCCACCCTGAGAGTGACACATGGAACCATGACATGGTAGTCCCAGTCAGCTCTCACAGTGACAATGATGATTGTGATTCTTAGACCTAAAATCACTACACTCATCACATGTCGTTGGGTATACTTTGACATCATCAAACGCAGTCCATAAATATGGATTTTTATCAAGGTGATGGTTGGGTGACTTTAACACATGGGGTTTTGACTGTGAGTGATATATATGGGATTTATCTCTCCTGAGGGAGTATTATGTCCATGGCTACTTGATAAGTGAGACTAAGAAAGGCATGTGCATGCATGTGTGAGTCAATATGTGATATTGATGGCACACATATCTTAGGCAGTCTGCTTTGGATCAAGGAATATGAATGAACGTTGAAAGGATGATAGCTCCATGCCTTGAGTTCATTCAAGATATCAGAGGTAAAGGAATTATACATTCACTAGAACACCAATCACATACTGTAGGATTGAAAGTTGTTCTCTAACTTTCCTTTTCACTTGAGTAGCACTGATGTGCGACTAGGCACCACTCTTTTCTTGTGATGTCATAAGCTAGTTATGGTCATTCACTACCAACGTGAAATGGGACCTATAGGGTCACACACAATGGATTTACCTGGAAGAGGAGTTTATCCATGAATGATGTTTGTATTGATTACTAAAGTATTTAGGTACTCAATCAAACATTCAATAAATTGACTTGACTCAGAATCATCAAGTTCAAGTGTTGAACTAACTCATTTGAGTGTCGGATTGATTGAGAACTGCATTGACTGTGTTCTGCACAATCTGGACCACCAACTGACTGGTTCATTGGGTGAAATGATCGGCTCATGGCTAGTGAGATGACTGGTTCACTCTGGTGAATCGCGATCAATTCATGTGTCCAAATGAGAAGTGTTGGGTTGTCCCAATTTGTGAGAAAAGATTTTCGTTTCACTTGTACAATTTGATTGGGACAAGAATTGATCTTAGTATTTATTAGAAACGAATAAGGAAAGTCAATTGGAGGTAAGTCTGGGACGCGAACTGACTGGTTCACTAAGTGAACCGACCGGCTCACACTCCCAACCAACCAGTTTGTTTGTGAAATGACCGGTTCGGTTGCTGTAGTACAATTAGTTCATAGAAATTCTAGGCCCTTCTACTCCCACTTTAATCCCGCATTGTCAGGGGCTGAGAACCCCGACCCTGACCCCTCCTATATATAGAGCGGTAATGGGGGCTTCCCAGATAGAACAACTCTAAATATCAGTTGCTCTATGAAGTTGTTGTCCTCTCTGATTGTGGTAACCGATAGAGCCCAAGCAAGTTCTACCCATCCAGGGAAGAACAACGAGGGAAAGACAACGGCAAGACAACAAATAGTTGTGGGAGAGTGTGTCGGTGACTAGTATGTCGACAGAAGGGGATGGCTCCTTCTAGTGTCCTGTAGGATAGGACGACTAGAGTTCCCGGTGGTCCGTGTGGACTATCTATAGAGGTGGGAGATTTCTTCCGCTCAGGAGGACGACGATCAACCATAGTCCAGGTCAGGACTAGGAGTTGCAAAGACACCATCGAAGATAGGTGGGTGAAGACCGTACTTGTTGCAAGGCATTGTCACTGAGGAAGCCTCAGGACTAGGTATGACTCGCGAAAACCATCCTTCCTATTTCATAGTCATTGATGCGATCTGTGGTTATGGTTTTGTGGTGAGAGAATTTTTTTGTTTCTACTGCCTTCTCCCTCACCTAAAACCCAACAACGACGACCAATTTTTGGTTAAAGCTAATACGCTCACACTGAGGTTACGTTCTTGTATTTAAACCAATCCGTCATCATCCCTAAGCAAGAGAGAAGGAGAGAAACCGATGCTAGCACGTCTTCAAGTAGAAAGCTGCTCCTTCCCGTCAGCTTAAGGAAGCGTGCCATGGAGTTCTAGTTCATCCGCGTGGATGAAGTAGAGACGCAGACGCTGAATTGCCTACGTTCAGAGGACAGATGACCACCATCTATTCACACTAGGAGCGACGCATATCACCGTGCCAAGGGACGTCGACTGACTTGCTCCATGATGAGGTATATCCCTGCATCCTCTTTCTAAATATGTTGTTGTCGAGAAGATCCTCGAGTAGGGTATGTGGAGAATTTTTTTATTGCTTCTATTGCGCATATCACATCCACAAAACCCAATACATTTATGCTGATAACTTACATTTTGTTTTCTCTTCCGGGGTATGCTTCCAACCCTAGGTGTAGGACTTGGAAGAATAAATATGGTGACATAAACCTTCTAGGTGCAGCTCTTAGGGAGACAAACTTGAAATAGCTAGATATCCCTCCACTTAGATCCTTATGTTATAATTTTTCTGTAAGCCACTTAGTGGGAGAATTTTATGTAACCTTCATGCATTAAATATAGTCATGATTCATACAACTGCTGTATTTTAGTCTTTTGTTTACCATCATTTGGGAAATAAAAAAAAGTACACCTATTCTAGCATATGTTTTAGTATGTTTGGAATACATGGATTCATTCCTCAAATTTAGTAGGGAGTGGATCCCCTCTCAGATTCCACTCCTTACACATATCACCATTGAACTTCTATGGGTATGCAATCATGAACTTCCATGGGTACATAATTGATTTTATAATATGAAACCATAGAATTGTAGTGTGACAATCAAGCTGCATTTAGATAACAATCCTATGCTTTATGAACACATAAAACACATCGAAGATGACTATCACTTCATCTGAGAGAAGGTTAAAGAAAAGCTAATCGAACTCACATGAAGTTGCTCAGAAGATTAACTTGCCGAACTATTCGCTAAATCCTTAAATGGATGTTAGGTGAATATCTTATATAACAAGATGGGTGTTATGATATCTTTCACTAATGTGAGGGGGAGTGTTAACTATATAAGTCTATCTATAAGTAAGTCTGTCTATATTTCTGTATATTGGGATCAATTCCACACCTAGTAAATGTGTATTGACAGACACCCATAGTCCTATATTAAAAGTATCCATGTTGTCAAAAATACACACAATATATTCTCCTCCCTTTTCTCTAGTAACATTTTTATAATATTTGTACAATTGAGTTGGAATAGAAACTAATCATCCTATTTGATGTAAACAATCCATTCAAAATCAATTTTATACATAACCTAATTTTGTAACAACATAAGTTTTGATTTTTGATTTTTCATAGCTTAAAATCTTATGCTTTACTCGAGAAACTACTTCAATATTTTTTTAATAATTGGGTGGTCTTAAATTCATCAGTGATTCACTCAATCCCCTAATGTCTTTTGTGGTAGGTGACACCTTGGTAAGAGTTTGCAGGCTAGTCATAGGTACCTACATGTTTAACATGAGAGATCTTCTCAATGCATGGACCGATCCATCACATCTATGTTTCAAAACCTAGACTTCTCGTTTGATTTAGTTTGGTTCTTTTTGGTGTGTCAAAAACATAGGGCCTTAGCGAATCAGATCAGGTGAGGGTTTTCTTTTTCTCTGGCTTTGACTGGCTCCTTCAGTGGAGTTGGGAGGAGATGAAATGTTATATTCAGTGTAAAAAATGACACTTATTCTATAGATGGCCTCCCACATAAATTTACAGATAAATTTGGATCGATTTTGGTATAAAAGAATACGTTAAAAATAATTTCTCTCTATATTTTTTGGATGTTAAGTTTTAAGTGTTAATGTTGGATTCTCATTGATTGTCCTATAAAATATGTATAGAAGGCCTCCTAACTACCATTCTTCACAGTGAGAGAATGCATACTTTTGTGACTTGTGTTGTGAAGTCGTTTGAGTTTAAGATTGAATTGGAACTGAATGCACCCGATTGGACTTGAAGGTGTGCGTTTGTAACATCCCAAATTTTAAATAAAATATGTTTAGGGTCTTAATTGCAAATTTCTAGTTGTAAAATTTAAAACTTGGACCTTAAAGAAACTTGCCCCAATTATTGGATGCATTAATTGAAATAAATAAAAAGGAAAAGAGAACATGGCTTTAAATTCAAAAATGTAATTATGGAGTAGATTCCTTGGTCAAGAAGTTTTCCTTTTACCTTTTTATGACTTTAATATAAAAGGAAAGTATATATGAGTTCTCTTTTTCTCTCTCCTTCATAAATATTTTTAAAAAAAGAAGGCGTATCATATACATGATATGAATTATAGGTTACAATTATTGTTCATCTCGAATTTGGACTCAAAGTCTCAGAAAGGTAGGTATTTGCCACTTATTTAATCAATTAAATGCATTAAAATCAAGTTTAATGACTTATATAGAAACCATGAATGCAACTTATGAAAAACCTGAATCTAACCATATAGGAAGGATGTAGACCATTAGATTAGCCAATGGTTCAATTTTGAAGTAAATAGGACTTCGTTTGACTCCTCAAATATTTTTGGAAATATTTTGCAAAGTTTAAACCCTAATTCTAGTAATATTAAAATTTATTTCATCGATTTGATATGGTTTATGGTTATTTGAATGTCATGGCCTTGATTTATTTGATTTCGCCTATAGTTCCTTGTCACACGGGCCTATCTATATCCATTTAGCGTAAACTCTTTCGTAGCTGTTAGATTCCTCATCAGACGACTCTGAAGTCGTCTCCTACCTTGAGTAGGACACCGGTTATAAGGCAACCAATCAATGATTCCTTTTGGACTTAGATCTCTTTCCATAGTGGCTCATTTTCTCAGATTTTTTCGCCAATGAAATCGTGATAACTAGTCTATCTAAATCATCTTGAGTTTTGAGGAATTTCGTGCCCTATGAAGGAAACACCCATTAGGACTCAGACTCTCCTCTCCGCCCTAGCTTTATAGGAGATCCTCCCAATGCCCAAACCTTTATATAAGGGGTAAAAATGACCACAAAACTGAGAATAACCCTCCTCCACCTTCAATTTTATCCCTCGTGTCTTCGAGCACCAAGACATGATCATGTTTCTTCTCCGACAATGACAACTTGGTGCACACCGCTTCAACCACCCAGTTCAATTACAACGTCTGTAAGCATCCTTGACCTTTGTTCTTCTCTTTTATATTTTCATTTTGACTCGTCGTGTCCCCAATCACCATACCATGTAAGTTGGCTTTGAGGACATTCCTGAAGCTCTTTGCCGCGACACTCTGATGCTTCTCTGGCCACACAATCTCCTCCGCTAGAACCACCGTTTCTTCATAATGGTTTTCTGATCATCTAAAGTTCCTTTTTGTAGCTATCACAGTCGTTGGGATCTTTGACCTTGCCCCATAGTGTTGTCGGAGCAAGTTCTTGAGCTCGGATGCGCCAACAAGCGTGAGCATTGGCTCATTAGCTCCGATCGGTTACGATGGAGCCTCTGGTGACTTCCATGCTCTTAGTTGATGGAAGGTTCTTGATCCTAGATCATATTTCACACCTCCAGGTGGTGTCTTGTGCCATGACAAGAGGAGGAACAAATTGGGTCTCAAAAAGACCCTAGTAACCCAACAAATTTAATCGATCGATTTATTCTTCAATGACGTTTCAGGGTTTTCATCCGCATTGTGCCGTTTGACTGATGATCCTCTAGAGAGTTCCCCTGTGCCAACCGGTGGGCATCTATTGGCCCAAGTTAGTGTGAGCCCGAGTCTAGTTGTCTGCTGATTTGGGTAATGTAGCATACATTGTTTTTCCTCAATTCTGATTGCTCCATTTTCAAATATTCACAGTAAATCGTAACATTCTCACAAAATTATGAACAAATATTCATTGGAAAGGATTTTTTAAGAGGAGTTCAATTTTCAACTTTTTAAGATATGATTTTGCTTCCTGGTCTGATGCTTTATTATAAACCCTAGTTTGAACCATGAAACCCTAATTAAGCATTACATGTACTTAATGTGATCTAATCCAACCTAGTTTTCCTAATTTGATGATATTGATCAGTAAGCCTAACCCTAATGCACTCAAACCCTAATCTATCCTAATTCAACCTAGGATCAATACAAGATATTAATTTATGATGTTTAATAACTATGAACATGTGTTTAGAGCCTAATCAAGACAAGAGAAGGTTGACTTAGGATTTGACTCAAGATCAGAGAGACCAAGTTAGGATTTTCTTTACTCTAGGTAAGGGGGTCATGCTTGTGGCATCCAACTCACAAAAACAAGATTAACTTAAGCGGAAGCGAATCATTTGCAGCGGATTACCGAAAATCACTAAAAATTAAAACTTTTTGCAAAGAGATCAACACATAGGAAATCTTTTCCATCAAGAAACATTGTATAACATTTACATTCTGGTTCAAATGTACATAACCTGTACCATCTCTTTTCAGAGACTACAACATCAACTGCCTTATAAACATTATATACAGACAACACACGAATCTCGAGGCATCAAGCCAAAACCTCAGATTGATATATCAAAAACACTGACTAAAAACTCTGAGGACCTGAGAGTACAGAGACGACACATATGACTTTCTAGCTACATAACTTGACAGACAATATCTCCACCTGAGGTCTCACTGTTGTCCCTGATGTTATTGCTGTTGTCCTTTTCCTGCAAGATGTTCTCACTTTCCTCCGTGCTCGTCCACCTAAAAATGTTGGATCCCACGGGGGTGAGACAATTGTAAATTGCCCCAGCGGGAGATATAACTCTCCGCCAAAACATTGTTATAGCAGCTTATTAAAATAAACTGAGCAGAAGGATTTATATATTTAATCAACAGTAGGTAAGTCACTTGTATGAACAAAGTGAAGTAATCTCCTTTTTCAAGGATAACATTGCATCTACTCATGGTAGACTCATAGCTCATTCATCTACTTGTAATGAATACAACAGATATGAATAACATCAATGAACTACAGATATATAACAGAAATGTAACACCAGTCAATGAATTTCCGTAATTCAATCCTTAAGCAAGCATGCTATACGGCTGATTTCATTTTACAAACACACTTATGCCCTGAGGAGATGAGGTATACCGCTCATACTCCAACCGACCACGGTTACGTAAAGCATCGATACCATACATAGGTCAATGGAAGAGCCAGATTCCCATGACCTCAACTTTCTCAGTTAGTACGAGATAACATGTAGGACATCTTGTGTCGCTGCTAGATAGCTTTCCAGGGTATACTGGCAACATCGCTATTAGAGTTATAGCCCATAGCATATACTCTCTTCAGGATATGGCCCGTAGCCAATGCCTGGTATTATTTTGTGGAGTCATGGCCCGTAGCCATACTCTTATTGGGATATGGCCCGTAACCAATCCCGTACATAGGACATAGCCCGTTGCCATTCCTATGGGGCATAAGGATATATTTTCCCAATTACCCCCATATATTCAAAAATATGCATTCTGAGTTTTGCCGCGGAGCACCCGTTTCACCATCACCTGTTCCTGATGATGATGGATCTATGGTCAGGGCTTCTACATGAAAAGATTTCACTTGATTAATTAAGTACATTCTCATATTCTTTTAGCATCAGCCAAGTTCTCAAACAAGACTTATTACAACAATGCTATAAAGAAACATGTACTACTTTCATCAGATACTTATCAGTCTTTCAAAGACTTTGGGAACTCAGTCCCTCATTTCATTACTGGGAATTCTTATCCCTTCACATTCTCATCACCATAATCATATGGTTCTGGGTATTCAAACCCTTAACTCATCATTAAGCATCATTACCATCTATTAGGTAACTATCACCTTCAGGTCATCTGACCAAGGCATTCATGATACTTGTTACACAAGCATCACACATGGCTCACAAGGCCACAGAAACATCTTATCTTGTATTAAGGTATTTCCCTTCTTAATACATTCCATCTCTAAACACTCACCCTTAGCATATAATGCATGGGCCACACATTAGAATTGTCCAACTATCTTTAATGATATGGACTTGTCTAATGCTAAAGATATTGTTTACAATTAGGATTATGATTCATTTTCACATTGCCCAGGATTAGGGCTTTATGCATTATGACTTCTCATTAGAGTCTCATATACCTTCACCCTTCTTAGGGCCTCTCATCACAACATTGTATTATAACATCATGTGATGTTAATTCTTATTTAGGGTTTCTCATGGAATCACCCACAACTAGGGTTTCACATGGAATCACCCTCAGCTAGGGTTTCACATGGAATCACCATCAACTAGGGTTTCACATGGAATCACCCTCAACTAGGGCTTTCCATGTCATTACATGACATTACCCTAAGTTTGATTCTCACATCACATCACCACATCAATGTTCCACATACATCATTCTAACTTAGGGTTTCTCATAACATAACCCTAGAATAGGATTTCACACATCACTACCCTGGATTAGGGTTACATCCTCACTCTGGAGTAGGGTTACATTTAGAATTTCCCTCAATTAGGGTTAGAACTCAATAGACATATCAATTAGGGTTTATGTTCATGATTAGGGTTTCATGATCTCTCTACTTAAGGATCATACCCTTAGTCACCACATTAATCATATTCATGTATGAATTCATGCTAACATCATCTCAATTTGATTAGGTCATATCAACCCTTCAATCAAGTACATACAACTATGATTAACATAATGTACCAAGTCATTAATCCTAAAAGCAATTAGGATTCATCCCTTAATTGGCACTAATCACTTAGGGACTATTAGGGTTTCAACCTTTGTACCCTCAATGATTATCATTACTAATCATCATTGGATCAATGGATGATTCATCATCTCTATTCTCAAGAGATTCAATCACATTGGACCTCCATTACATAAGGTATCCAATTGAATTGATCAATTGAATCTTCAATTACAATAGGTGTCCAAGTGGATTAACCAATTGAGTCCTCAATTACATTAGGTATCCAAAGGGATTAACCAATTAAGTCCTCAATCAAATTTGACTACTTGAGTCCCAAACGGTCTTGGTCTTTCAAAGTTCAAATGGTTTGAAACCGTTAGCTAAAGCAACTTTTGAAACCGCATGGCCTCAACCGGTTTGGGATCGTTTGGTCCCAAATGGTCTTGAGACCGTTTGCTCCAAACCTCCTCAAAACCGCATGGACCAAATATGGTCTCAACCAATCAAATTGGATTAGGGTTTCCAATGTTGATTCCTTCAATCATTGAATTCATGGAACCAATCATCAATTGGACCTATCCTCATACTTCAATTGAGTTAAATAGGTCAACCTTCAACTGATTTGACCCTCAGTTGACCCTCAATTAGTCATCAATTAGGGTTTGAATCAATTGAATTAGGGTTTGGAATCGATGATCCTTCAACACTAATCAATGCAAGATTAGTAATTTTGAAACCATTGAACCATCATCCAAATTGAACATGATCTGACCCAAAATGGTCTTGAGGTCGTTTGGATGACCACCAAACGGTCTTGAGACCGTTTTCCCATCATATCATCAAAATCCAAGTCAACCAATTAAGGTTTGGATCATTGGATTGATCACCAAATCAGCAATTGATTACACTTTAACTTAGTAACATTGGATCATCAATTGCTTAACCATACTCACCCCTAGACCTCCAAACGGTATTGGGTGACCTCCAAACGGTCTTGAAACCGTTTGGATGAGCTCCAAATGGTCTTGAGACCGTTTGGCTTATCCAACCCTTGGATTCTTGTGAAATTTCATCAAGGGCCAGCCTATTGAATCGATCAACAAATCAGCAATTGATTGCTTTGTAACTTGGTAACTTTGGACCTTCAAATAGGCAACCATACTTAACCCTAGACCTCCAAACGGTCTTGGGTGATCCCCAAACGGTCTTGAGACCGTTTGGGTGATCCCCAAACGGTTTGGAAACCGTTTGGGTCAATCAACCCAAAACATCATCTCAATCACTTATAAAATCAGCACTTAGCCGATTAGGGTTCATGCCATATCTTTGGATCTTCAAACACTTAACCATACTCAAACCTAGACCTCCAAACGGTCTTGGGTGACCTCCAAATGGTCTTGAGACCGTTTGGGTAATCTCCAAACGGTTTTGAAACCGTTTGGGCTAATCAACCCAAAAATCTCAAATCAACTCATTGGAATTTCAGCACTAATTTCAATCACGGTTTGCCCAATTGATTAGCCTTCAACTCATGATTCCTTTGGAATTAATTAACAAAATTTGGTGGATAATAAACCAACATTATTATGAACAGGATTCTCAAACGTTCAACCCTTGGTCAAATCTTTCAAATGGTTTTGAAACCGTTTGCCCAAAAAGTCAAATTAATCAAGTTGAAAATCAGCTCTTAATCCAATTAGGTTTGCCTAATTGATTAGCCTTCAACTCATGATTCCTTTGGAATTAATCCATAAAATTTGGTGAGTTATTAACCAACATAATTAGGAACAGGAATCGCAAATGTTAAACCCTTTGTCAACTCCCCCAAATGGTTTTGAAACCGTTTGGTGAAACTGTTTGCTTCTAAACAGTTTAAAACCGTTTGCTCCCAAACAGTTTGGGAAACCGTTTGAGCAACTCAATGAAACCGTTTGGATTTGATATTTGGTGAGGTGCTTGATTATGATGATGTAATCATCATCAAGCTCTAAACCCACGAAACCTGCTGTGATTTCCATGGAAATTTCATCAATCAACCGAATCAATTATTGTAAATGTAGAAATGATCATTATTTGATATGGAATTGAATGCAATAGAAAAGTTAGGGTTTCAAGTTATAAAACCCACCTCCAATTGAGCTCCAAAGCTCCATGTTCACGGAAAAAATGGTGGATGCAACTCCTTTCACCATTCCAAGGCTCGTCCTGAAGGTTTGAGTGAAAAGGAATGGTTAGAATTGAAGAGGAGATCGAATTAGGAAGAAATCCATAATTTATTTTTGATTTCCACCATGGAATCAAGGTGAAATAGATCAAGAACCTTACCAACAGGTTGAGGAAGTGCTCCCTTCTGTTCTTAGCCTTCTTGGTTGGTTTTGCAAGCAAGGGGAAGAAAGGAAATCCGAAAAAGTCCCTTGGGTGGGTTGGAAAAGGCTTTTTATAAGAAATTGATGAAAGAGAAAATGTCTTTATAAAAATCAATTAATTTCAAAAATGGTACCACCTCTTCCTCCTTGGTTTTCTTGCATACAAAGGCAACTCAAAACCACCGAACTCCCTTCCATTATCCATGGATTAAGGGAAAAGAAAATAAGCACCTTAATCCATTATAATATTAATATGTCTTTTTGAGTGGAAATTCTTTTCCTTATAATAAGGTGAGTGGAATTTCACCTACTTAAGATATTTTCGATCCTTGCAAGCTCAAGGAAGGTCAAACATACATATGAATTCCACCATTTTAATTTTGTTTGAAGGCCCTTCAATTAATACATTCATTTTTGCCCTAAATTGAGTTAGGGTTTCAATTAGGATTAAATCTTGATTATTTTAATATCAAGATTCTCTCTCCTCCAACTTAATTCAAATGAGGCACCCCTATCATTTTCTTTGCTCTACATGATGCCAAGAAACATTAGGGACCTTATTGAAGTGGTAAATTACATATTGCACCCTAGGTTTTTGGGTAAATTGCACATTGCACCAAAACTAGGTTTTTATGCACATACATTGCTTTATCAACTCTTTCTTGGTATTAAGGCTTCCATAAGCCATACCTCAGCATCATTTTCACCCTCATGATGCTTCAACACATGAGGAACATATTATCATGCAAAATTTGCACTTAAACCCCTCAACTAGGGTAATTTGCACATTAGTCCAAAATAAGCAACCATTGCTTCAACATTGTCCAAACAGGACCAAAATTGAAACATAAGTTCCTCATGAGCCCTAATTACTTTTCAAAAGATAGGATTAAGCATATAATCATCTTTATTAATCAAAACACCTAGGGTTAAAGCATAACCCAGGTCAGGGATGTTACAAATTATCCCCCCTATAAGGATTTCATCCCCGAAATCCAGATAAAGGAAGACAAATGTATTTTATTCATCGTACTATCTAGTCTTCACATATAATCTCCTTATTCATGTTCTTATCTTATGAGGAGTATACTTTTAATTTCTCATACACACATGCTCTTTTGATATTATCTCAGGTTTCTCTTTCTTATACTCAGGATATGACATATTTATTCATTCCATATTTCTTATTTCATGATACTCATTAGATTGTCTCAGAATGACTACTTGATCAGAGCAATCAAAAAGACAAAAATCTAAGAGTTTCCATACTCACTTTATCATTAATAGTTGTATACCTGGCCAGGGTATATAAATACTGAGATTAAGTGGTATGCACTTTGTATTCTATCATATTCCTTCTTCTCATATTATCACAAGCATAAGGTTTAACATCTCTGGATTTTATTCAGGCATCTCTTCTATACCTCATCTTTTCTTATAGAGGTAAGAACAACATAAAAAAATTTGTAATGTTTTACTATACAAAACATAAGTCCTCACAGAACTAATCAAAGAAAGTTCAATCAATTTCCTTTCTCAGTTAATCCAGGAATTCATAAGATGGCATATTTGAATGACATTATCTTGTCTAACCTGTCATAATTCATGGATTATTCACCGCCTCAGGCTAACTTTGCCTCAAAGGTTGATTCAACAGGCTAAGGTTGAGCACATACTCAATTTAAGTTCAGAAATTCATCATTTCCTTCTGCTTCAACCTGCTGATGTTGATTACAAATCCTGTTGATATCTAAAACATCATCATTGGGGCTGGTAATCTAGGTTACACTACCCATGCTTGATCCACTATGTCCATTAATGTTGCCCTAAATTCTCCAACAACAATACTTAAAGAAGGATTTTTTTATCATAGACGGATCAGCTAGGGAATTCTTAGGCAATTGTTTCTCTCTTGCCTATTCCCATGCACCTTTTCCTGGTGCAACATTGCTTCTTTCAGCAGCAACCTCCTCATGTGACCCAGTCATCTTTAAGTTCTTCTTCTCTTATATGAGTAGAAGACACTATCAGATACACTGGATGACACCAGAACAGACTCTACTACCTTAGTCCTATGTCTCTGTAGACTCAGCAAACCTAGAGCTCTGATACCACTAATTTGTGGCATCCAACTCACAAAAACAAGATTAACTTAAGCGGAACCGAATCATTTGCAGCGGATTACCGAAAATCACTAAAAATTAAAACTTTTTGCAAAGAGATCCACACATAGGAAATATTTTCCATCAAGAACCATTGTATAACATTTACATTCTGGTTCAAACGTACATAACCTATATCATCTCTTTTCAGAGACTACAACATCAAATGCCTTATAAACATTATATACAGACAGCACACGAATCTCGAGGCATCAAGCCAAAACCTCAGATTGATATACCAAAAACACTGACTAAAAACTCCGAGGACCTGAGAGTACAGAGATGACACATAGGACTTTCTAGCTACATAACTTGACAGACAATATCTCCACCTGAGGTCTCACTGTTGTCCCTGATGTTATTGCTACTGTCCTTTTCCTGCAATATGTTCTCACTTTCCTCCGTGCTCGTCCACCTAAAAATGTTGGATCCCACGGGGGTGAGACAATTGTAAATTGCCCCAGTGGGAGATATAACTCTCCGCCAAAACATTATTATAGCAGCTTATTAAAATAAACTGAGCAGAAGGATTTATATATTTAATCAACAGCAGGTAAGTCACTTGTTTGAACAAAGTGAAGTAATATCCTTTTTCAAGGATAACATTGTATCTACTCATGGTAGACTCATAGTTCATTCATCTACTTGTAATGAATACAACATATATGAATAACATCAATGAACTACAGATATATAACATAAATGTAACATCAGTCAATGAATTTCCGTAATTCAATGCTTAAGAAAGCATGCTATACGGCTGATTTCATTTTACAAACACACTTATGCCCTGAGGAGATGAGGTATACCACTCATACTCCAACCGACCACGATTACGTAAAGCATCAGTACCATACATAGGTCAATGGAAGAGCCGGATTCCCATGACCTCAACTTTCTCAGTCAATACGAGATAACATGCGGGACATCTTGTGTCTCTGCTAGATAGCTTTCCAGGGTATACTGGCAACATCGCTATTAGAGTTATAGCCCGTAGCATATACTCTCTTCAGGATATGGCCCGTAGCCAATGCCTGGTATTATTTTGTGGAGTCATGGCCCGTAGCCATACTCTTATTGGGATATGGTCCGTAACCAATCCCGTACATAGGACATAGCCCGTAGCCATTCCTATGGGGCATAAGGATATATTTGCCCAATTACCCCCACATATTCAAAAATATGCATTCCGGGTTTTGCCGCGGAGCACCCATTTCACCATCACCTATTCCTGACGATGATGGATCTATGGTCAGGGCTTCTACATGAAAAGATTTCACTTGATTAATTAAGTACATTCTCATATTCTTTTAGCATCAGCCAAGTTCTCAAACAAGACTTATTACAACAATGCTATAAAGAAACATGTACTACTTTCATCAGATACTTATCAGTCTTTCAAAGACTTTGGGAACTCAGTCCCTCATTTCATTACTAGGAATTCTTATCCCTTCACATTCTCATCACCATAATCATATGGTTCTGGGTATTCAAACCCTTAACTCATCATTGAGCATCATTACCATCTATTAGGTAACTATCACCTTCAGGTCATCTGACCAAGGCATTCATGATACTTGTTACACAAGCATCACACATGGCTCACAAGGCCACAGAAACATCTTATCTTGTATTAAGGTATTTCCCTTCTTAATACATTCCATCTCTAAACACTCACCCTTAGCATATAATGCATGTGCCACACATTAGAATTGTCCAACTATCTTTAATGATATGGACTTGTCTAATGCTAAAGACATTGTTTACAATTAGGATTATGATTCATTTTCACATTGCCCAGGATTAGGGCTTTATGCATTATGACTTCTCATTATAGTCTCATATACCTTCACCCTTCTTAGGGCCTCTCATCACAACATAGTATTCGAACATCATGTGATGTTAATTCTTATTCAGGGTTTCTCATGGAATCACCCACAACTAGGGTTTCACATGGAATCACCCTCAACTAGGGTTTCACATGGAATCACCATCAACTAGGGTTTCACATGGAATCACCCTCAACTAGGGTTTTACATGTCATTACATGACATTACCCTAAGTTTGATTCTCACATCACATCACCACATCAATGTTCCACATACATCATTCTAACTTAGGGTTTCTCATAACATAATCCTAGAATAGGATTTCACACATCATTACCCTGGATTAGGGTTACATCCTCACCCTGGATTAGGGTTACATTTAGAATTGCCCTCAATTAGGGTTAGAACTCAATAGCCCTATCAATTAGGGTTTATGTTCATGATTAGGGTTTCATGATATCTCTACTTAAGGATCATACCCTTAGTCACCACATGAATCATATTCATGTATGAATTCATGCTAACATCATCTCAATTTGATTAGGTCATATCAACCCTTCAATCAAGTACATACAACTATGATTAACATAGTGTACCAAGTCATTGATCCTAAAAGAAATTAGGATTCAGCCCTTAATGGGCACTAATCACTTAGGGACTATTAGGGTTTCAACCTTTGTACCCTCAATGATTATCATTACTAATCATCATTGGATCAATGGATGATTCATCATCTCTATTCTCAAGAGATTCAATCACATTGGACCTCCATTACATAAGGTATCCAATTGAATTGGTCAATTGAATCTTCAATTACAATAGGTGTCCAAGTGGATTAACCAATTGAGTCCTCAATTACATTAGGTATCCAAAGGGATTAACCAATTAAGTCCTCAATAAAATTTGACTACTTGAGCCCCAAACGGTCTTGGTCTTTCAAAGTTCAAATGGTTTGAAACCGTTAGCTAAAGCAACTTTTGAAACCGCATGGGCTCAACCGGTTTGGGATCGTTTGGTCCCAAATGGTCTTGAGACCGTTTGGACTCAAACGGTCTTGAGACCGTTTGGTCCAAACCTCCTCAAAACCGTATGGACCAAATATGGTCTCAACCAATCAAATTGGATTAGGGTTTCCAATGTTGATTCCTTCAATCATTGAATTCATGGAACCAATCATCAATTGGACCTATCCTCATACTTCAACTGAGTTAAATAGGTCAACCTTCAACTGATTTGACCCTCAATTGACCCTCAATTAGTCATCAATTAGGGTTTGAATCAATTGAATTAGGGTTTGGAATCGATGATCCTTCAACACTAATCAATGCAAGATTAGTTATTTTGAAACCATTGAACCATCATCTAAATTGAACATGACCTGACCCCAAACGGTCTTGAGGTCGTTTGTATGACCACCAAACGGCCTTGAGACCGTTTGCCCATCATATCATCAAAATCCAAGTCAACCAATTAAGGTTTGGATCATTGGATTGATCACCAAATCAGCAATTGATTACACTTTAACTTAGTAACATTGGATCATCAATTGCTTAACCATACTCACCCCTAGACCTCCAAACGGTCTTGGGTGACCTCCAAACGGTCTTGATACCGTTTGGATGAGCTCCAAACGGTCTTGAGACCGTTTGTCTCATCCAACCCTTGGATTGTAGTGAAATTTCATCAAGGGTCAGCCTATTGAATCGATCAACAAATCAGCAATTGATTGCTTTGTAAGTTGGTAACTTTGGACCTTCAAATAGGAAACCATACTTAAACCTAGACCTCCAAACGGTCTTGGCTGATCCCCAAATGGTCTTGAGACCGTTTGGGTGATCCCCAAATGGTTTTGAAACCGTTTGGGTCAATCAACCCAAAACATCATCTCAATCACTTACAAAATCAACACTTAGCCGATTAGGGTTCATGCCATATCTTTGGATCTTCAAACACTTAACCATACTCAACCCTAGACCTCAAAACGGTCTTGAGACCGTTTGGGTAATCTCCAAACGGTTTTGAAACCGTTTGGGCTAATCAACCCAAAAATCTCAAATCAACTCATTGGAATTGCAGCACTAATTTCAATTAGGGTTTGCCCAATTGATTAGCCGTCAACTCATGATTCCTTTGGAATTAATTAACCAAATTTGGTGGATCATCAACCAACATTATTAGGAATAGTATTATCAAACGGTCAACCCTTGGTCAACTCTTTCAAACGGTTTTGAAACCGTTTGCCCAAAAAGTCAAATTAATCAAGTTGAAAATCAGCACTTAATCCAATTAGGTTTGCCTAATTGATTAGCCTTAAACTCATGATTCCTTTGGAATTAATCCATAAAATTTGGTGAGTTATTAACCAAAATAATTAGGAACAGGAATCGCAAACGGTCAACCCTTGGTCAACTCCCCCAAATGGTTTCGAAACTGTTTGGTGAAACCGTTTGCTTCTAAACGGTTTGAAACCGTTTGCTCCCAAACGGTTTGGGAAACCGTTTGAGCAACTCACTGAAACCATTTGGCTTTGATATTTGGTGAGGTGCTTTCTTATGATGATTTCATCATCATCAAGCTCTAAACCCACGAAACCTTCTGTGATTTCCATGGAAATTGCATCAATCAACGGAATCAATTATTGTAAATGTAGAAATGATCATTATTTTATATGGAATTGAATGTAATAGCAAAGTTAGGGTTTCAAGTTATAAAACCCACCTCAAATTGAGCTCCAAAGCTCCATGTTCATGGCAACAATGGTGGATGCAACTCCTTCCACAATTCCAAGGCTCGTCCTCAAGGTTTGAGTGAAAAGGAATGGTTAGAATTGAAGAGGAGATCGAATTAGGAAGAAATCCATAATTTATTTTCGATTTCCACCATGGAATCAAGGTGAAATAGATCAAGAACCTTACCAACAGGTTGAGTACGTGCTCCCTGATGTTCTTAGCCTTCTTGGTCGGTTTTTCAAGCAAGGGGAAGAAAGGAAATCCGAAAAAGTCCCTTGGGTGGGTTGGAAAAGGCTTTTTATAAGAAATTGATGAAAGAGAAAATGTCTTTATAAAAATCAATTAATTCCAAAAATGGTACCACCTCTTCCTCCTTGGTTTGCTTGCATAAAAAGGCAACTCAAAACCACATAACTCCCTTCCATTATCCATGGATTAAGGGAAAAGAAAATAAGCACCTTAATCCATTATAATATTAATATGTCTTTTTGAGTGGAAATTCTTTTCCTTATAATAAGGTGAGTGGAATTTCACCTACTTAAGATATTTTCGATCCTTGCAAGCTCAAGGAAGGTCACACATACATCTGAATTCCACCATTTTAATTTTTGTTGAAGGCCCTTCAATTAATATATTCATTTTTTCCCTAAATCGAGTTAGGGTTTCAATTAGGATTAAATCTTGATTATTTTAATATCAAGATTCTCTCTCCTCCAACTTAATTCAAATGAGGCGCCCCTCTCATTTTCTTTGCTCTACATGATTCCAAGAAACATTAGGGACCTTATTGAAGTGGTAAATTACATATTGCACCCTAGGTTTTTGGGTAAATTGCACATTGCACCAAAACTAGGTTTTCATGCACATACATTGCTTTATCAACTCTTTCTTGGTATTCAGGCTTCCATAAGCCATACCTCAGCATCATTTTCACCCTCATGATGATTCAACACATGAGGAACATATTATCATGCACAATTTGCACTTAAACCCCTCAACTAGGGTAATTTGCACATTAGTCCAAAATAAGCAACCATTGCTTCAACATTGTCCAAACAGGACCAAAATTGAAACATAAGTTCCTCATGAGCCCTAATTACTTTTCACAAGATAGGATTAAGCATATAATCATCTTTATTAATCAAAACACCTAGGGTTAAAGCATAACCCAGGTCAGGGATGTTACAATGCTACTATACATATTTACTTTGGTTGAATTGTATGCTATGCATGATTTAGGAATTATGCTTTCAATTTCAAGTTTAATGCTCAAATCATATTCATCATATATTTTGATTGATGTTTGCTATATCTTATGTCATATGGTTATCATGTTCATTAAGAATAGAGATTGTGATTAATGATCAATGATTAATAGATTTTAAAGTTCATGTTTCAAGAGGGAGAAATCACATCATGGTAAGTTCAAGAATCATGTTAATGTTAATGCTAATTCTAATGTCATTTTAATGATCAAGTTAATTGGAATTGAATCAGTTTTTATATACTTCTTGAATTATGGACCTTTATGTTCGTTATGGGCATTCATTCCAATTATGGGCTTTTATAGCCAAATCATGGGCATTCGTGTTGTTATGGGCTTTCCTAGCATTATGGGCTTTCCTAACAATCATGTGATCTTAAATGGGCATCATAGAGAGATGCATATATTAGTGCTCAATTCTTCATGTTATGAGAATCATGTAATCAAGAATGCTTAAGTCAAATACATGTCAATATTTTCTTTCAAGTCAAGTATACATGCTTATTTTTCATCTCTTATAAAATGTATAGTGCCGCTTACTGATGTATGTCTTTGTTTTCACATGGAAATGGGACGAGATGTCCCTAGATCAAGGAGCAAAGGAATTTGAAGTGAGTGCTTTAAACTAGAAGTTTCAAGGACATGGTTTGGTGAGGTTCCATCTACACCTTAGAAGATCCAATATCAAGTTTCCAAAGAAGACTTATCCCATAGATTTGTTCTATGTTTTATGTATTAGTTTATAGATCAAAGATGAGATAGTTGATGCTATTAGTTTTATACTTTCAAAGAACGATGTATGAATCTATATTTTCAAGCAATTCATAGTTTTTCATTTACCTTACTACAATGTATATCATATTTTGAAATGTTCCTCCAAGCTAAGTGACCCATGTTATGGACAACATATAGTTTTCTTTTGCTGTTGGATAATATATAACTTGGAGGGGTGTTACAACATTGGTTAAAAAAGAGAAAATGATAAATTCTGGGAGAGGGAGAGAGAGTAGTTGGAAGACAGAGTGGGTAGGGAGATAGTGTGGCAGGAGAGAGAGAAAAATAAGAGAAGGAATTGATGGAGAAAAAAAGAGGAGAGAAGAAATGAATTTGCTTATAATTTCCAAATTGCATTGAATTTTTTGACAAAATAAAAATTGTAGATTCTTTAGGAAAAATATGCTCTACTAAGATCAATGTTGACATAATTTTGATATATTATAATACACAATAAGAAAGAGGAGAAGGAAATGGCCCAAAGAAAAGAGAAAAAATGGAGATATATTTATTTTTCTTATAACTTCCAATCCGTAATAAATTGTTTGACGAAACAACACTACATTCCTTAAAAAAATTCATTCCAACGAAACTAATGACAACATACATTTGAAAAAGTAATATGAACTTATTTTTTAGATAATATAAAAGAAGTGTTCCAACAAATTGTTAAATTTCTTAATTGAGTTGTTATCTCTTGTACATTTTTATTATCATCTCTGGTTGAATTTATTATTATATCAGATCTATTTTGTTGTTATCTCTACTCTAATATTTTATCTTTCTCTGTCTTATTCCTTTTACTCTTCACAAGAGATGTGCATTTATTGTTGATACATTTTGTTTTTATCTCTAGGCAAATTTATTGTTATATATGGGCCATTGTGTTATTGTCTGTGGTCCCCATTTCACTCACAACAAAGATATATGGGTCATTGTGATATTGTCTCTGGTCCCCATTTCACTCATCACAAAGATACATTTTGCACTGTTATTTGTTTTAATTTAGTTTTTAATCTCCAGTCTAATGCTATTATCTCTTGTCCAATTTTTTGTTATCTCTATTCTAATTTATCGCTACATCTTGTCCGTTGTGTTGTTATCAGAGAACAACTAATTGGACCAAGGATAACAACCAATTGGACCAAAGTTAACACATGAGATGTGTAGTACACAATAAAAAAGAGATGTGTTATCTCTAGTCTAATTTGTTGTTGTCTCCAGTCTGACTTGTTGTCATCTCTAGTATAATTTGTTATTTTTTGAAGAGAGAGAGAGAAAACACAAGGAAATGAGGAATGTGGTGACAATAATTTTCTAAAATTTAGCTGTTATATATGATCAATTTTTTAAACATTTAGTTGTTATATCTGGTGTAATTTTTTGTTATCTCTGCCCCAATTTGTTGTTATCTCTGGTCCAATTTGTTGTTATCTCTTGTCCCATTAATTGTTATCTATGGTTTAATTTGTCGTTACACCTGGTTTGTTGTGTTGTTATCTTTGGTCTTCATTTCACTCATCACAAAGATGTGTTGGTATTGATTGTCTTTATTTTTTTGAATTTAGTTGTTATCTCTACCCAACTTGTTGTTATCGCCGGTCTAATTTGTTGCTATCTCTGGTCCATTTGTTGCTTTCTCTAGTCCAATTTATTATCATCTCTTGTCAAATCTATCACCATCTCTTGCCTAATTGGATGTTATCTCTAGTCTATTTGGATTTTATCTTCGTTCCTTTAGATGTTATCTCCTATCCATTTGGATGTTATCACTGGTCTATTTAGATGTTATCTCCAGTCCAACTAAATGTTATCTCAGATCTAATTGGAGATTACCTCCGATCCAATTGGTTGTTATCTCCAGTTGAATTGGATGTTATATCCAATCCACTTAGATTTTATCTCCGGTCCACTTGGATGTTATGACCAGTCCATTTGGATGTTGTCTCCGATCTAAGTGGATGTTATTCCTGCCGAATTGGATGTTATTTCTGTTTCAAATAGTTATTATCTCCGATCCAATTGGATGTTATCTCCAATCTATTTGAATGTTATCTCCGGTCCATTTCGATATTATCTCCGGTCTATTTGAATGTTAACACCAGTTCATTTGGATGTTATCTCTAATGCATTTGGATGTTAACTCTAGTCTCATTTGTTGTTATTTCTGGTCAGCGGTGCGGCTCGACAATCCCCAATGAAGGGACCTGAGTTCGACTCTGGTTGCGTAACCCTCAGGGTGCAACAAGGCCCCACGTTATTGAGTGTGTCGCGGTGCCCCCTTGTACGCAGATGGTTTCGAGGTTTACCCTTGGCTGGGTGAGGTCCAATAGTGGCCGATCCTGGGAGGAGTTCCTCGTTATTAAAAACAAATTATTGTTATCTCTAGTCCACTTTTTTATTATTGTAAGAGAAAGATATCTTGAAGAATACGAGGGAAGTAGTGCCATTTTTTCTCAAAAATATGTTGACATTGGTCTTGTTGGAACATTTTTTTAAGGAATATAGTGGTTTTTATTTCGTCAAAGAATTCATTATAGATTGGAAGTTATAAGTAAAAATATTTTTTCTCTTTTTTAGATTGTATATTTATATTTTGACAATTATATATGTTGGCCTTGTTGCGACACAGTTTTGTAAGGAATACAAATGATCTTTATATCGTAAGAAAATTCGTTACGGTTTGAAAGCTATTGGAAAGTAACTTTTCTTTTTTTCTTTTTCTCTATGCAGTCACTTTGTCTCCCCATTCCGCCTCTCCCCACTCCCTCCCTCGCCTACGTTTTTCAATTCCCCTTTTTTGACACACTCTTTCTTTTATATTTTTTGAACGTCTGAAATAACGTGTTGTAGCAGTCAACGCCACATTTACAAAGAATAATTCTAGACATAATCGACCACACACCCGGCCATCTACCCGGACCTCGGGAATAACTGCTGCACCCCACTACCATTTAAAGCCATATCTGTAGCCACCTTATTCTGCATGTCTCTACATGTAAAGCCATGCAAGAGATGATCATCTCTCCACAAAAAAACGAATCTACCATGCAAGAGATGATTTTCTCTACATGCAAAAGCCACATCCTCTAATGATTCCCACCATTTTATTTCGAATCTCGTATATAGCTGCAAAAAACAAATCATCCCCTCCCTATTTATTTCCGCCCAGAACTGAGTAAGTATTGTACGTACCATTTGTTCATGTTGAACCAGTTCCGCCCAACACTGACTAAGTACTATACGTACTATTTGTTCATGTTGAACTAGTTCCGCCCCTTTGATGCAAATATAGTACATACGAATTAGGTTTTTACTAATATGAGAATAATAATTGGGTACTGTACTTTTGTAAAAGTGATTAATGGTTTGTTGGTAGGTACTGTACTGTACTTACTAAAATGATTTGGGAGTAAGTAATGTACTTGACATAAATGAATAGGGAGAGGGAGTGAGTACTGTACTTGATGGAAATGATTTGGTAGGTACTGTACTATCATTTTGACAAAGTTAAATCAAGAGTAAGAGAATGAGTACTGTACTTGGCGGAAATGAACAGGGAGGGAGATGTTTGAGGAGATTTGCTGCTATATACGAGATTCAAAAATATTGATATGAGTAAACTTGTGTTGGGCAAGTACTGTACTTGTGCTTCAACTCTCTGACCATCGCATCCTTTACATGATGTACTGTACTACACATCATGAGTACATACTCATAAACAGTGTTGGGCAAGTACTGTACTTATTTTAGACATACTCATAAACAGTGTTGGGCAAATACTGTACTTGTGCTTCAACTCTCTGACCATCACAACCTTTACATGATGTACTGTACGACCGAAGTAGAAAGATTGATGAGAACTGGGGAACAGACGTACTGTACTAACGTGCAAATGTTGGTGGGTTGAAATAGAGCCGAAAGGAGGAGTTGCAAGAGAGAAAATAAATTAGTAAAAATGAGGGCTAAAGAAAGGAGTGGAGAGAGTTAATTGCTGGACAATAAAAGACGACTGCATGGAGTTAATTGGCGTGAAGTTATTTCGTATTAAAAGCCTGCTGCATATAGTTAATTGGCATGTATTAAAAGCCAATTAAGTGCCAATTAAGGGTGTTAATTGGAGTTAATTGGCGTGTATTAAAAGCCTGCTGCATGGAGTTAATTGACATGAAGTTAATTGACATGTATTAATTTGCATGAGTAGTAATACAAAAATGCTGCTGGTGCATTTTCCCGAGACCCGAGTGGGCAGCCGGGTGGGCCTGCCGGGTGTGGTTAGCGTTACTCATTTACAAACAGGCCATGCGTATTGAGAAACTTGAGCTAACCATACAACTGGTCGATGGCCTTCTTAAACTCTTGCTCAATGAGTCCTTCATTACCTAGCTGTTCTCCTATGCTATTCTCGTCTGAATAACGATATACTCTTCAAAAAGCTATATCAGACTCCTCCTGTCCCGTCAATCCGAGATTCCGAAGCAGCTAGTAGTGTCGTACTCAGGGCTTGCTTTCTTCGTATCTAATGGGGTAAACAAGAGAAATAATTCCAAAATGGATGCGGCGACTTTCACAAACGATCAGAGTAACACAGTCTATCTAGGATCAATAGATGGAATTCCAAGTTTCTCCGACAATGCCGTTTACAAAATTAATGTTTGCGGCGGATTTTGATAGAGCTGTTTTGCGGGTTAAGTCATGCAGGATTTGACCAAATGGCATTATTTAAACTAATTGATTTATCCCATGAGTGTGGCTGTAGGATACTCCTGTGTAAACATAGAATAGGCTAGTGAGTATGTACTTGGCCAGCTTGGGGACGATACATGGACAGATGTTGAATTTTTTTATTTTACAATTAAGTGGGCAGATGTTGATTAGTATAGCAGGCGGTTTATACTTTTCTATAGGAGGACAACTGAAAAAATTGCATTTATCACTCGAAATCAATCCTTGAAACAAATTATACAGAGAGAAATTGTTACTATTTACTCAAATAAAATCCTATTTGTCTCCTATCGAATAATGATAGGAAACCTACTATAATATATTTTCTAATATATGTTAAGTTAGTTTTTCACATAATACAAGCACAAACCCTACTAGCACATGTGTGTAGATAATTTACAAGGTGTTAGAAAATGATCGGCAAGTTAATCGTCGCCGCGGCACTGCTGCTTCTGCTCCATGCCATCGTTCATTCAGGTGCGCCGGGACAATCTCGTCGTCACCTGGTATCAGCCATTTACATATTCGGCGAATCGTTAGTGGACGTAGGAAACAACAACTACCTGCCTGGCGGCCTAGATACCAAGGCGAACTACCCACAATACGGGGTCGACTACCCGGAAGGCAAGCCCACAGGAAGGTTCTCCAATGGGTTCCTCGCCGTCGACGCTGGGGTTTCAGGAGAGCCCGCCGGCGGCCCTCTCCGCGAGCAGCCTGGCGGAGGAGACCGGCGGGCTAAACTTCGCTTCCGGAGGCTCTGGTATCTTGGATACGATGGTAAATTCCCTTGCGTACATGGGTAGCCGTTTAGATTCAGCAGCTCGTGGAACGGCTCTGTTCGTCTTATCACTAATGATTGATATATGCTACTAACGTTCATTTACAGCGCCCAAACGTGACCCTATCTGGCTATCCATGACGCCCAGCTCACGCTTTTTAAACGTGCTGCACGCCTCCTATCGGCAACCAAGGGCGTGAAGGCCGCGCGGCGGCGTCTGGGACGCTCGCTCTTCGTGGTAAGCACTGGCAATAACGACCGGTCCCTTTAATCCGGACTCGGCCAGCAGATCATGTGTCGATGACCGGCCGCTTCGTCTCCTGCATCGCCGCCCAACTTGGTAGTCAACTAAGGGTACGTGTTGCTCAATTAGCTACCTCTCGATCACGACGAGAAGTTATATGGTCAATGCCTTCTACGTTTGCGTTCTTGCAGAAGGCTTTACGGCCTCGGAGCGAGGAGGTTCGCGGTGTTGGGATCGCCCACGCTCGGGTGCCCGCCGGCCGTGAGAGAGCTCGAAGCCAGCTGCGGCTGCAGCGACTACCTGAACCGTCTGGCCACCGAGTACATCACCGCCTTGAAGCTGGAGCTGCGGTCGATTGACGGCTCGCCGTGTTGCAAGGGGATGAGGTACTCCTTCATTGAAACATATGCCATGTACACGGCAATATTGAACGTGCCCAGAAAATTCGGTGAGAACCCAACTTTCCATTACCAGGAAAGACTATTTACATATGTCATGAGTATATCAACAACATTCTACACCCCTTGTGATGAGCAGGATTTAGAGACGACTACCCAACGGAGGCCGCGTACATGATCATCCCTGACTGGGCCTACGACGGCACAAGCAAGTTTGTCCAACCCGTCAACATCCATGATCTGATTCGATGATCATGTAACTTTGAAACTGTCTCAATAAGGTCGGTAACATGGACACAAACACCTAAATGACCGTCTTATACTTTTCCCCCTAACCATCAATGAGGAGACATTGAGGTTATTCCAGATTTATTCTGGTGATATGAAATTCTCCAATATACTTTGAAGAATGCGTCCTCGTTTGTCACGAGGCCGGTAATGTATATAAATATATTACACGCACGGATACATTCCAAAACATTACAATAGCGATAACTAGACATGGCCCGTTGGGACCACTTTCAACGACTAGAAAGATTCTCTTCATATCCTATATAGGGCTAGCTGCCAATGCTAGAGGAAAAAAGGCTTATAGTCCACAGTTATTACTGTGGACTATGCTTCATAATCTATGATTTTAACCGTGGAGTATAAAATGACCGTGGACTATTTACATAGATTAGGTAGCCATAGACTATTCTTCATACTCCACAGACAAACCTATGGACTATTATAAAATCGTGGACTGTTTGTATTCTTGTTTCTCAAATTAAAAATCATTTAATCCACTGTGATAACCGTCGACTATTATTCATTTATTATTAAATTAGATTTTGCAGTCAATGGTGAAAACCTCATTTATATAAGATATCACATAAAAAGGAACATGTTGTATTGTGATATTCATTCACGATGTACTCATATTAGATCTAACAATTCTAAATATTTAACAATCACAACAAATTATAACCATAATATGTGTTTATTTGAGATAATTAAAAAGACATAATACTTCATTCACACTCTGCTCAAATTCGTGGTAACCATATTACTAGTGATCTCGATAATAAAGTGATTCCATAAATAATATCCTTATGTTTGTAAAAAATAACAACATGATAGCTCAATCTGTCTCAGCCACATCTCTAGAAATTCTAAAAATGTCATAGTATTTCTGTATACAATCTGGACTTCAACATTACAACATGATGTGGTTTGAGAATTTGACGACATGGTATCACAATATCAATAATTACAACAATGTTGTATGATATTTTAGTCTCTTTCAGATCTTGACTCCTGAAGTGTTCACTTTCTTCTCAAACATGTTGTGTACATATTTCTATAAAAACAAAATATTCAAGTCAAACATACATGGCAAAAAAATATATTTTTCAACATTCATTTATATAGATAACTTAATGATAATTTTATAATCGTAAACAACTCGTCATTGTTTTTGCATATGTTATTGTTTCATAACAAAGCAATATAATACAAACATGGTTGTATCATGTAAAATAAATTCAAACAAGTATGCATCTATATTAATTGAATGACACATTAAACATGACATTTCATTTAGTATCGAACAAGAAAAAATACACCAATAACACATTAACTAAATAAAAATATTACTTGTTATACTTAAAGAAAAAGTAAATCTTACCCAAATGAGGAGAATCAATATCTGTTCCTTCCTATATCAGTGATTGAAAAACAACATTGAAATATTATTTTAGAGTGATATATAAATATAGAAAAATAAGATAGCTAGCATACTGAAGATTCTAGTGGATCCTCGAAACTAGATTCAAGAGTTGTTGTCTTGTCCTGTAATAACTATGTATAAATAATTTTTATTTTAACAAATTTAAATATTTAATATAATTATAATAGGTTTTAAATATTAAACAAATCCTGTGACTCTAATATCTTCAACCGAGCTCGTAAATCCTCAATTTCACGTTCTTTTTCTTTAATATGACAATGTTGTTCTTTGATCTGATAGTCTTTCTCTTGCAACTGGGATTCCCAAGCTTTAGTCACACTTCTATTTAAATTTTCTACCAGCCTCTTCTTCTTTAAATTTCTTCTAGTAATACATCCACTTATTCCTCTATCATACCCTCCATGATGGGACCCATCCACAGAGTTTACAACATGACCAAACTTTAATGGATCATTTGTATTCTCCAGTCCCAATTCTATACATCTTTCTATTACCTTTTCCTATAAGGTAAATTCACATATCGAGTTATTTTTCTTAATTTAGAAGAATATAGATGATGATATAAAGACTTACACAAATCACTCTTGTTTTTTCATCTATATATTCACCATTCCTTTTATGACCATCAACCCAAGTTTGCAGGAGTGTCGTTTTCCCACTATTTTTCTCCTAAAAAACATTCACATATGTAACATATGAAAAATTATAAGTTATTTCAACTATTCTAAATTATATTATAAATTTTACCAGATTCAAATGCTTTTCAGCATAAGATATCGGTCTAGTTGTGTGTGTAGCTTGTAAAATACTTCGATTGCATTTATTAATGCTCGCTTCTTGCTGCTCAATGATCAAGTGAATTTATGAATTGGATATAAGTATGAATGGTAAGAGATCGTAAGACAATGCAATATTTTTTTGAACTTTACCCATTTTGATTGACTACTCCAAAGATCTATAAGTAATACCCAACTTTCTTGTGGAACTCGATCATCTATAGTTTTCATTTGTTCAAAAATGGGAATATTAAGATTTAACCTACGTTTTAGATCCTTACAAAAATCACGCAATTGTTGATTGATCGTCTTTTGGGAAAAAGTAGTTACTTCATCATAAGAAGTCACTTTTGTATCATCCGTATTAAAAAATTCAAAGTCACGCTGCATCGATAAAATATAATATATATGAATACAATAAGATTAAAAGTATTTTGCTATTTTAGTTGGATAAAAATAAAAATATAAAAGCATCTTGAGAGTAGAATACTTGCTAGAACATTAGTCATAACCATTTCAATCGCCGATTCATGATCTTGTCCCCACTCCTTATGTATCAAAAATAAAGAAGAATTACGAGCTAATATTCCTAAAAAGTTGCTCAAACTGCGTCTCCCTGGTCCAACAATTCTACCATCATTGAGAACAATGCATTTATGCTTCTGACCAGATGTAGGGGCCACTGCCTTTAAACTGATTCTGCCTCGTGCCCTTCTCTTGTTAACATTAATTTGGTATGATAACATCTAAAAACATTTAGAAAATATGATTTAACTTTTATTTTGATAATGAAAAATATTCATAGAAAAATATAATACCTGTGGCATCATGCTCAATTGATTCTATTGAATTTGTATGAACTACATCTTGGCTTTGATCATCCACTCCTGGCATAGTAGAAAAATAAGGAAATATATACTCAACATAATAAAAGTAAATAAACATTAACATCAATATTACTTTATCACAAATATTGTACCTCCCATATGTTGTCTATCATTTTCATTTTCTGGAGTTGTGGTACACATGTGCCTCTGTTCATTTCCTAGAATTGCATAGTAAAAGTGTAACGCTCGGGCCCACTGCCCAAGGCTCTAGTAGAGTTTCAGGAATGACGATTGACCCCACAGACCACCACTAGCCTTAACTGCGCAATTTGTCCACACTGACGCGCAAGCCAGGATCAACTTCCCGACTGGTCACCCATCCTAGTACTACTCTGGGCTGAGCACGCTTAACCGCAGAGTTCTTTAGAGATGGGCTCCCGGAAAAGGAGGTGCACCTTGGTGATATGGGTAGTCCAATTATTCCTTTTAATATCATGTTATCCTAGGCCTCAAACCTGGGATGTTACAATCTCCCCCACTTAGACTCTTGACGTCCTCGTCAAGGCTCAACTATATGACCTCATAATCTGACCCCGTTTCAGTGCAAACCCACAATGGCCCATGGACACCCAACTCCCGTCTACGGCTACCAGTGCAAGGGTGGCTCCATCTCGTCTCTACGGATAGCCCTTTCCAACTTGCCTGGACCGCACGGCTCAAGACTGGCATGCCACATGCCCATGTGGGCCCCACCTACTGGAGGGGTTATGGCTTTGATACCATTTGTAACGACCCCGTCTCCTGGTAACCCCCAATTAAGGGAGACCCGAAGGTCAGAGCCGTTATTCAATTAACGTGCACATGAAGATTAGTTAGAGTAGCGTCTCCATGGATAGAAGTTTAGAAATCCCATCTTTTAAAAGGTAACCAAAGTTTTATTTTATACCAGTTTTCAGTTTAGTTGGTAAAGTTTATTAATTGTTATTGATTATTTGTCGAACCTTTGATCCTATTAATTGAATAACGGCTCTGACCTTCGGGTCTCCCTTAATTGGGGGTTACCAGGAGACATGGTCGTTACAAAAAGTAAATAAACATCAACATCAATTATTTGATAACAAATATAACTTTATCATAAAATATTATACCTCCCATGTGTTGTCTACCATTGTCATTTCTCAGAGTTGTGGTTCCTGCGTGCCTTTGCTCATTCCCTGCTAGAGTTGAGGTACTTACTTTTTCTCTTTTCATTCACTAGAACTTATATAAGACAGGTAAATAAACATCAATATGAATTATTTGATAACAATCACATCATTATTGATAAAGTTTATACCTCCATTGTGATGTCTAATATGCTCATTCTCAGTAACTACAGTTGAGATACACACTTTTCTCTTTTTATTCAGTGTAATTCATATAATGCGAGTAAATGAACATCAATATGAATTATTTGATATAATGACTATAACAACATTAATAAGTCTTGTACCTCCTTTGTGATGTCTAATATGATCAACACCTATAGTTGGAGTTGTAGTACACACTTGCCTCTGTTCATTTCCTAGAGTTGACATAACGAAAGTATGTAAATATTTAAATAAAATATTAGATAAGAAATATCATTTTTTTCATATAAATTGTACCTCCAATGCTTTGCGCCATGCTCATTCCTAGATATCCCATTTGGAAAATTTTGCTCTAGATCTGAATTTTTACTTTGAGAATTAACTTGGCCTTGACGATTCACTGGATATCACATTTGAGAAATAAAGAATACATCATCTACATATATATAGTATAAAAGGTTATTCTACTTGTAACAATTACCTCCACTTGATGGTCTATCCTACCCATGTCTTATGAATTCTGTCGAGACATTCACTTGTGTCTTGCCATTTCCTGCATTTCATATATTGAAAATAAACATACATTGATCTAACACACTAATTTTAACTCAAATTGGTACCTTTCATATTTTGCAAGGTTTTCTCTAGATCTAAAATTTTCTTTTGATAATTAACTTGGCCTTGAAGATTCACTGGATATCACATTTGAGAAATAAAGAATACATCATCTCTATATATCTAGTATAAAAGGTTATTCTACTCGTAACAATTACCTCCACTTGATGGTCTATCCTACCCATGTGCTTTGAATTCTTTCAGGGCATTCACTTGTGTCTTGCCATTTCCTGCATTTCATATATTGAAAATGAACATACATTGATCTAACACACTACTTTCAACTCAAATTGGTACCTTTCATGTTTTGCAAGGTTTGCTCTAGGTTTGAATTTTTCTTTTGAGAATTAACTTGGCCTTGAAGATTCACTGGATATCATATTTGAGAAATAAAGAATATATCATCTATATATATATATATAGTATAAAAGGTTATTCTACTTGTAACAATTACCTCCACTTAATGGTCTATCCTGCCCATGTCTTGCGAATTCTGTCGAGACATTCACTCGTGTCTTGCTATTTCCTGCATTTCATATATTGAAAATGAACATACATTGATCTAACATACTACTTTTAACTCAAATTAGTACCTTTCATGTTTTGCAAGGTTTTCTCTAGATCTGAATTTTTCTTTTGAGAATTAACTTGGCCTAGACGATTCACTAGAGATCACATTTGAGAAATAAAGAATACATCATCTATATATATCTAGTATAAAAGGCTATTCTACTTGTAACAATTACCTCCACTTGATGGTCTATCTTGCCCATGTCTTACGAATTCTGTCGAGACATTCACTCGTGTCTTGCCATTTCCTACATTTCATATATTGAAAATGAACATACATTGATCTAACACACTACTTTTAACTCAAATTGGTACCTTTCATGTTTTGCAAGGTTTGCTCTAGGTCTGAATTTTTCTTTTGAGAATTTACTTGGCCTTGAATATTCACTAGATATCACATTTGAGAAATAAAGAATACATCATCTATATATATATATATATATATATAGTATAAAAGGTTATTCTACTTGTAATAATTACCTCCACTTGATGGTCTATCCTTCCCATGTCTTGCGAATTCAGTTGAGACATTCACTTGTGTCTTGCTATTTCCTGCATTTCATATATTGAAAATGAACATACATTGATCTAACACACTACTTTTAACTCAAATTGGTACCTTTCATGTTTTGCAAGGTTTTCTCTAGATCTGAATTTTTCTTTAGAGAATTAACTTGGCCTGGACGATTCACTAATTATTACATTTGAGAAATAAAGAATACATCATCTATATATATCTAGTATAAAAGGTTATTCTACTTGTAATAATTACCTCTGATGGTCTATCCTGCCCATGTCTTGTGAATTCTATCAAGACATTCACCTGTGTCTTGCCATTTCCTGCATTTCATATATTGAAAATGAACATACATTGATCTAACACACTTTTAACTCAAATTGGTACCTTTCATGTTTTGTAAGGTTTGCTCTAGATCTGAATTTTTCTTTTGAGAATTAACTTGGCCTTGAAGATTCACTGGATATCACATTTGAGAAATAAAGAATACATCATATATCTATCTATATATATAGTATAAAAGGTTATTCTACTTGTAATAATTACCTCCACTTGATGGTCTATCCTGCCCATGTCTTGCGAATTCAGTCGAGACATTCACTTATGTCTTGCTATTTCCTGCATTTAATATATTGAAAATGAACATACATTGATCTAACACACTACTTTTAACTCAAATTGGTACCTTTCATGTTTTCTAAGGTTTGCTCTAGATCTGAATTTTTTATTTTGAGAATTAACTTGGTCTTGATGATTCACTGGATATCATATTTGAGAAATAAAGAATACATCATCTCTATATATCTAGTATAAAAGGTTATTCTACTTGTAACAATTACCTCCACTCGATGGTCTATCCTGCCCATGTCTTGCGAATTATGTCGAGACATTCACTTGTGTCTTGCTATTTCCTACATTTCATATATTGAAAATGAACATACATTGATCTAACACACTACTTTTAATTCAAATTGGTAGCTTTCATGTTTTCTAAGGTTTACTCTAGATCTGAATTTTTATTTTGAGAATTAACTTGGCCTTGATGATTCACTGGATATCACATTTGAGAAATAAAGAATACATCATTTCTATATATCTAGTATAAAAGGTTATTCTACTTGTAACAATTACCTCCACTTGATGGTCTATCCTGCCCATGTCTTTCAAACTCTTTAGTGGAAGCCTTGCTTATATGGTCGGTTTTCTTGATGATATTGTTCACAAAAATACGCTTAAGAGGCATTTTCCTATAGGACACAAAAGATAAAGTGAGAGAATATACTTGAGTGATATGAAGGAAGATACATATGATCAAAATGTTATAAAAAGAATGATAATTCTTACCATAAATTGACTATGTTTTCTTTTGTTCGTACATTCAGTTATAATGTTTTCATCTACTTGATTCATTTTAGGATCTATATCTATTCTTACCCAAAGCTCAATATCGTCATCTGACACACTTTCTATTAGAATTACTTCATCGGATATATTCATATCAAAACAGGCAACATTGATGGGAATGTCATATGTGTCTCTAGCAATCCAAGAGAAAACTACATTTAAATTTCCATCTTCAGGATCAACAGAATAGAAAACTTGTTTTGCTTGTTCAGGGAATATAAAAGGCTCATCATCAAATGCAATTTTGGTTGTATCAACAATGGTGAAGTTAAGATAATCCCATGTAACTCCAACTCCATCATCACTATCATACCACAAACACTAAAAAATATAATATGGAACTAAATGTTGGAATTGAACTTCATATATAGACAATAAAACTCCATAATATAAGTTGTCATCTGGTCCAACAGTTGCAACCCCACTATTTTGTGTTACAAGGCTGCACTCTATATAATTTGGTTCAAATTTATATCCATTGATGTAATAACCATGATAAGACAATGCTTTAATTGAAGGTCCTTCAGATAAATACTTGAGCCTTTCTGTAATGTGTTGTTGCTTCCTTAACTCTCTTACCTATTAAAAGTAAATAGGTTTAAGTATTCACATAGTACAATTATGTCTAAGGATAAAATAAAAAATATTCTTACATGATCTTTAAACCAACGCACAAAGTTTCTATGTTGTTCTAATTTGATGTCATCTTCACACCACAAAGGATGTCTAGATCTTAGAATGTCTGCATGATGCCTACAGAAACAATAAAATACACTTCTTGATATGCTACCATAAAATGATAAAGTAATTGAAAATTTCTTCAACTTACTTGATGTAGTCATCGATAGAATCATCATTGAAAAGGATAAACCGGTGAGCTTGATGAGTTTCATCAATAGAAAGAACAATAATTTGACCAGCTCCAATTGGTCCATCCTCATAGTCTGGATTCCGTTTTTCTTTAGAATCTGAATCACATAGGTAACGGGAACAAAATGTAGCCACTTCATCTCTCAAATAACCCTCAATAATGGAAAATTTTGGATTACTTTTGTTTCTGACGTACTTTTTTAGAGTAAATAGGTATCTCTCTATCGGGTACATCCATCTAAATGGATTAGGACCACATAGTTTAGCCTGAGTTGGAAGATGCACTGATAGGTGAACCATTACATCAAAAAATGCTGGAGGGAATATCTTCTCCAACTTGCACATAATTAGAGGTATTGCATGCTCAAGTTTTTCCATGCTTTGAACATAAATAGATTTAGCACACAACTACTTAAAAAATAGGGACAATTCCATCAAAGCTTTCCCTACATGTTTTGAAGTGGTTTTCTTTAAGGCTAGAACAAGCAATTGTTGCATTAGAATGTGATGATCATGACTTTTTAGGCCCACAAGCTTCTTCTCATGAAGTTGAACTAACTGAGAGAAATTGGAAGAATATCCATGTGGCAATTTTATATATTTTAAAACAGCAAGAAATGTTTCTTTTTCCTCAGGAGTCATGCTATAAGATGCAGGGGGATAACAACTTTTCCATTACTCGTTGCCTTCTTTATCCACAAGGATTTCCTAATCTTCAACCTATCCATGTCCAAATGAGCATTTATGTTCTCTTTACTTTTGCCATCCTTATACAACAACCAACTTAATAAATTAGCACATATATTTTTTTCGATATGTATTACATCCAAATTATGGCGAACTAACAATTTACTTCAATATGGAAGTTAAAAAAATACTTTTCTTGTTCCAACCAAGAGGAAATTGTTGTCTGACATTTGGTACATTGGATGTTTTCCTCCCAAATATAACATTATCATAATCATCCCATAGTTCCAAGATTTGTTGTCTAGAAAGATAATTTGGTGCAGAATCAAGTTCAATAGTTCCATCAAAGTGTTTATCATCATATCTCCAGGGGTGGTCAATATGAAGAAATCTTCTATGCCTCATGTATGCTAATTGGCAGCTAAATGGTAAATGAATGGATGTTGTGTCAATGTGACATTCAGGACAGCCATAAGTTCCACTTGTTTTTTGACTAGATAACATCCTATATGCAGGGTAGTCACTTATGGTTCCTAAAAGAGCAGCCTGCATCCTATTAGTTTCACACTTTTCAGCATCAAATGTATCAACACCTACTGTCCACAACAACTTCAGTTCATCAATCAGTGGTTTTAAATAGACATCAATGTTATTTCCCAGAGACTTAGGCCCATCGATTAGAAGATGCATCATAAAATATGATTGTTTTGTTACCAACCAAGGAGGCAGATTGTAATTCAAGATAATCACTGGCTAAATACTATGACTGGCTCCATATGCCATATTAAACAGACTGAACCCATCAGTAGATAGTGCTAGTCGAACATTATGAGGTTCACTACTGAATTCAGAATGTTTTTCATCAAAATCCTTCTAGAGTTCTGAATTCCGAGGATGAAACATTTTACCTTCAGGTGGTTTCAGGCTAGTATGGTGATATGCCATGAAATTTGTCATTTTGGTTGAATTGAACATCCTCTTCAATCTAGGAATAATGAAGAGATAGCGACATAATTTCATCGATATTTTGGAATATGTATCTTTGTTAGGATTTGTAGGCTTCCATCCTTGGTTGTATAGGCGGCCAGGCGGCCAGGCGTTCCAGGGGGACGCCCAGACAGCCTAGGCGCCCATGCGGAGGCCCCGACGTTTCCAGGTGTTTTTATATATTTTTTATTTTAACAAATACATGTAAAATTTCTGAAAAATACAATCCTTACACTAAATATACATGATAAATATGCAATAAATGTGCTAGCATCACCTGAAGAAAGCAACAAAATCATTAGATATGGATTGAATTGTGGAAGTTTTACGTAAACAAAATTCATATAGAAATCAGAAAGCTAAACATGTATAATGTTTGTAGCCAAAACATGTATAATACTATTATGTAGAATTTAGGCTAAATCAAAACTAACAAGACCTAAACTAGGACTGATTGGCCCTAATATAAACTCATTTGATCCAAATTTGACCTAGGTTACCCTAATTTTTGCCTAAACCAGACCTAATTTTGTATACCATGACCTAATCAATCCCAAATTCCATAAAATTTTCATATATTCACCTAAATGAGACAAAATTTGGCCAAATAAGACCTAGTCATCCAATTTAAAACAATTCCCCCCAAATCATACTTGTTTCCCCTAAATTAGACCTAATGTGCCCAATTTTGACATGATTTGGCCTAAATAAAACCTAATTTTGTATATTATGATCCAATTAGACCTAATTTCTCCAAAATTTCATTATATCGACCTAAATAATATTTAATTTGGTGAAATTAGACCTAATCTCACCATATCATACCATTTCCCATAATCCGTCTAATTTTCCCCAAATCAGACCTAATCTGCTCAAATTTGACATAATTTGGCCTAAAATCAAACCTAATTTGCATAACATGACCAAATCAAACCTAACTAACCCTAAATTTCCCTATGTTGATCGAAACGAGGCCTTACATGACCAAATCAGACCTAATTCCCCCAAATTAGACCTAATTCCCCCAAATCAGGCTAGTTTTCCCCCAGATCAGACCTAATTTACCCTAATTTGACCCCTTTTGGGATAAATCAGACCCAATTTAACCATAAAATAACTCAATTTGATCAAATTCAGATCTAATTTAAGCTAAATTAGCCTTGAATTGGCTTAATTTGGCCTTCAAAAGGCCTTAGTCAACAACTTAGGTCAATTAGGGGGTTGGGCGCCCAGTTTGAGGTGGACTGACTTAAGCCTAGGCGCTGCCCAGGCGGGGGCCTGTACAACACAACTTCCATCTTGATGTTTTACACCTTAAGCACTCATCTAGATTGGCTTGATCACCTCTACATAACATGCAGTCGTTTGGACACGCATGTATCACTTCTTTTGTTAAACCTAAAGAAGACATCAACTTGTTCATCTCATACCAATTCTTAGAAAAGTTGTTGTTGACTAGAAATACCTTACAAAGTATCTGAAGAAGCTCACACATTGATTTGTTGGTCCAATGATTACCACACTTAATGTTAAATAGATTAGAGACAAAACACAATGTTGAATATTCACAACCTTCATATAGGGGTGTGTTATCTTGTTTCAAAACTTCTTCAAAATTTTCAGACTCATGATCTAGATTTGAAACAAAATTGTGTTCCATTTCATCAACATCCCCTATTATTGCATCAAAAATCATTTGATCCACATCATCATTTGACTCAAGTGGTGAAGTTCTAGTAGTTTGAATGTTATAAAAAAGTTCACCATGGTACACCCATTGAGTGTAACGAGGGAAAAAAACGTAGAGAACTAAATGCTCCCTAATTATGTTGTGTTCTTTATGAAACTTATTCTCACATTTCATACATGGACAAAGCATCATTCTCGTCTTGACATTATTTGAGGCAAATTCCATAAAGAAATTTATCCCATCAATAAAATCATTATCCCGACGACGATTAAATCTTGTTTTTAGCTTATACATCCATATTATGTCGATAAAATATTAATTGTCCATAGTCAAAGCCTAACATAAAAATACATATTTTAGGAAGAGGTCGATTTATATTGTCACAAATAATACTAGTTTCTGAACAACCAAAAATATTAAAAATTTCATCAAAATGTGTTGCTAATTCAAACAATATGGTTACCTATATTGATATTAAATACATGCATTATCTTCATATTTTTTCTCAATATTTTTTTTGATAATATATTTTTATCTGATAACAAAGAGTTTCAATTATTTGAACATTTAATATAAAACATGCAACTTGGTATCTCATATGAAAAAGAAAATACCCATAGTCAACTACAAAATATAAGTATGAATATAAAGTAGTATGCAAGACATATGATAAAACATGGATGATAAATACAAGCCTTTAAGACTTGTCTACACCAGGGCATATGTGAAGGCATACATGAATATTGATTGATAAGTATTAGCACCTTATAACAGTTGAAGATGGTGAAATTTAAAATGATTATTGTAGTTGATGTTAGTTGTATATTGGAAGAAGAAAAAGTTAGAGCACTCACAGGAAGATGAAGTACGCATCGGGACGTATGTGTCTATGACAAGACTCTTCTCAAAAGTATACCAAGAACAAATCTGCTGCCTAAATTTCTGATTCCAATCAACACCCTGTTGTGAGTATACATAGTTTATAACTTATCAAGTTTATACCAATTAAATTGTGAAATGCTTTAAAATCCAAACAAAATATAACCGTGCATTTATTTGAAATCGTGGTCCAAACAAAGTCTTACGGTAGTGATGTGTGAAGATATTAATCATAGACTAAGCTGTCAACAGTGAATTATAGAAGATTTTTCACTAGCATGATGTGTGGAAATATTAACAAATTTACAATATAGACAAATTGCATACTTCCAAACATGATCAGTCATTGTAAAGTGAATACATTATAATAGAATTTTTTTGTACTGGAGGTAGGAATTAAAATTGGTTATGCATTGTTGGTAAAGTAAAGATGGACAATGACAAACATGAACTGATTACGGCATCCGGTATGAACGGACAATGTTCATAAAGGAATTTCTTACTGTGTTGGGTATAGACTGACAAATGTGAAAAAGAACTGATTACATTGCCGGATTGAAGGAATGAAGACATAAACATGACTGATTTGGTCACGGGATATAAACAGAGGCCTAGATTAAAATATATAAAAAAGTCTTTTGGTTGTTTGCTTCTTGCTAAAGAGTTATGAGGAACCAAGATGATTTAGATAATAAAAAATAAAATGAAAATTATGTTGCCCCTTCTCCGTTCAGATATGTCGAAATTAGATTTAATTACGGGATACTGTATATCACATTGTCGAGACATATAAACTCAGTTATATTGTCGATTTTATTGGTGAGAACAGGGGCAACATCTCCATGTTGTGCTACTCACGCCAAATATCTTATAGAGAGAAAACTAACGATATTAAACTTTGATTGTTAAGCGGATTTACTATTGTTTCCTTGGCAAGAGCATCCCTAAACACCTACCTGCTAGAAGAGGGCCGCGACTCATTTTATTGAACCGTCGAACAGAGATTTATGGAACCGTTAAACATAGATATTTACATGACGATAACGTATGAGGTTAGGAGAAGCATGAAGACACATGTAGACTGCAGTTATCAGACTATAAACTTCAATAGTTCCTTATTAATAACTAGAAATTCAGACTGTTTACGGCCAGGCTCATATACAAACGGCATAGCCGCTGCAGCTGTGCGTTTACGGTCTCCAGGAAGATGTAGATTAGAAGAGAGTCTAGGTTCTAATTAAAGGATTTCAAATTGAATAACAGGAAGTTTTAACAGTCAGGAGAAAACGTTGAAATAGAGTACAACAGCAAACCTGGAAGCAGAGCACAAGAGCAAAGTTCTATTCAGGTATATGCAGAATCCGCACAGTAGAATCCGTAGCGGCAGATCCTCCTCACAACTTCACTGTGAGAAGGCTAAACTCTACAGATAGGAGGCGTCAGACGCTAGGGCAATCACAAAGAGGGGCGCCATCCACGGAAGACAGAAAGCTGCACACATGGTTGGAAAAAAGAAACTGCACGAGAGATGAAAATTGAAAGCCGGAGAGGATAATTAGCGGGGCCCAAGTTTGTATAACCGTAGACCAACGGACCGAACAGATAATTAGAAAGCTAATAAACTAAAAATTAAAAAAGAGAAGTCATTTAATCAACTCGGGCTTTGAATAAACGAACCGTGGCCTATTACAAATTGTACTCGCAAATCAATTAACCATGGAGTAAACAAGTATGCCAACCGCAAACTGTGGACTATCACGTTGTACTCACATCTACACCGCACCGCACAATGCATCAACAACCTGTCAAGAAAGCGTAATCTTAGGATCCAACAGCCACCATCACACTACCTAAAGACAGTCCTTGGTTGATTGTCAAGCATGCCGCCTTTGGTCAAATATATTCCGATAGATTACCAACACCTTGATGTTAATAATCTTTGAGATGTAGGCCATAATAAATATTGCCTTCCGTATAAGAAGACATGCAAATATGTGATGCAACAAAGAATGTTGATACTTACAATATAATAGTATGTGATTGTGCAAACTACTACATAAATAGAAATGCACGCTTTTAAAACCAACATTCATCACATAATAAGGTAGCATGTGCCGTTACCTTGTCTACATATTCTATGTCCTTGGCTCAGTTCTTGATAGATGATAGTAGGTGATGACATTTCACAACAAGTAACAATTTTAGAGGATGAAAGCAATGTCAATCACCTTTAACACAAATTATCACATGGAAATCAATGCCTACCAAATGCCGCTCATAATAGGTTCATATGTACCTATTCCATAGGTTTGCATGTAAAGATGTGCTCGAAAATAACTAATATTGTCTCTCATTCATTTAATTATAAAGATCCATCCATATAGGGTAAAACGTGGTCTCTATACATCTCATAAGAACCAACATAACAGCCTATGGAACCATCACATACAACCATGATTGCATTTGGGGAGTTCCAGAGATAAATTTATAGCCATTATAGTAATATAAAAATACAATCCGTACATAGATAAAGTTCATACCTATACATGTTCTTTCAATATAAAGATAAAAACCATCAAACTATTTTAAAATTATCTTATATCATTCTAAGTGTCAGGGATTGAATCGAAAAATGTGTAGTGTTAGGGTAGAAGACACTCAACACCTTTAAAGCCCCATATGACCTTAATGATTTGTTACGTCCTATCCTAAAATGTCTCCTCACCTAAGTGCATTACTTACATAGCCATCATTTCGCAGTAGAACTCCTTTTATAATTAGTTTCTAGACAATACTTTGTAGAGAGAATTGCAATAGTCTTAGTAGTTTATAATGAGATTCAAGGTGTCGTGCATATACGAACCAGGGATACACAGGTCAACTCAAGTGGGTAAATGAATCCTCACTTAAGTGTACTTCTTACATAACATAGCACTATAAATACAAAGGACCTAATTCCAATTAATCACTGAACCACTTATAATTATGCTCCCCTACAAACGGAGAACAGTTGTTGTGTAGTCCCAGCTTGACACCCACACACAAAAGAAATGCTGGAGGAAGTGATTTGGTCAAGATATTATCAACTTGATCACCAGTCTGTATGTGAGGAGTCACACTATTTTTAACTTTGACCATGTCCCATACAAAATGGAAATCCACCTCAATGTGTTTTTTACACTAACTAAATATTGCTTTTTACACTAACTAGATATAGCCTAGTTGTTGCAATGCAGAGGAGCTGGAGTTTAAACATAAATTTCAAACACAGTCAGAATGAACCGTAACACTATAGGTCACAACATACATGGGAATAACTCAATATTCAGCTTTATTGCTGGCGTGAGAAATCATAAATTATTTTTACTTCTCTAGGCCACTGAAACGACTGTCTTCAAACTAACAGATAAATCGTAACAATTAAGCGGAATAAACATAAACAGTGGATTAACAAAAATCACTTAAAATTAAAACCATTTTTCAAAGCGATCCATTTCTAGGAAAACTCTATAAGGAAGAATCAAAACTTTATATACATCATTATTCACATTGTACATACACTGTACCATCTCTTCTCGAGGATAACATATAACAGTTGCTCTATCAAAACAATACTGAAGCAACATAAAACCTCGAGAAATTCAAGACAAAATCTCAGATTATTCATGAAACCAATACGAATTAACTCCAAGGACCTGAGAGTACAGAGATGACACATAGGACTTCTATCTATAAGACACGACAGACAGTACACATAACCTGAGCTGTAACTGCTGCCTCAGCTGTTCTTCCTCCTATGCAAAAAGGTCTTCACCTCCTCGTGCACGTCCACCTAAAAATTTGGATCCCACGGGGGTGAGACAATTGTAATTGCCCCAGCAAGAGATATAACTCTCCTCCGACCATATTATTATAACAGATTAAGCAATTATAAACTGAGCAGAGGTTCTTTTTATATTAACAGGCAGGATAAATCACTGTATGAATAGAATGAAGTAATCTCCTTTCTTAAGGAGAACATCACATCTACCCATGGTAGATTATAAACCATCTATCTACTTTGCAAGGAATGTAAAGAAACATAAATATCATCTATCAACTAAAGATGCATAAAAGAAATGTAACATTAGCCAATTATTTCCGTATTCAATCCTTAAGTAAACATGTTATACGGCTGATTACATTTTACATTCACACTTATGGCCTGAGGAGATGAGGTATACCGCTCATACTCCAACCGACCACGACTACGTAAAGCATCGGTACCATATAAGTTCAATGAAAGAGCTGAATTCTATGACCTCATCTGTCTCGACCAGTACAAGACCACTTTAGCGGAGACATAATGTGTCAAGCTGCATCAATTAGCTTGCCAGGATATAGTGGCATCTTCTCTATAGAGTTATAGCCCATAGCATATACTCTCTTCAGGATATGGCCCGTAGCCAATGACTGGTATTATATTATGGAATCATGGCCCGTAGCCATACTCTTACTGGGGTATGGTCCATAACAAATCTCATGCATAGGACATGGCCCACAGTCATTCCTATGGGGCATAAGGATATATTTGCCCATTACCCCCACATATTTAAAAATATGCATTCCAGGTTATGCCGCGGAGCAACCTGTTTCACCATCAGCAAATCCTGACACTGATGGATCTATGGTCAGGGTACTACATGATAAGATTTCCCTTAATTAATTAAGCGCATTACTATATTCTTTTAGCATCAGTCAAGTTATCAAACAGGAATTATGGCAAATACCACAAAGAAAAGCATAATACATTTATTAAGTACTTTTCAATTCTCTTAAAAACACTGGATACTTGGGATCTCAATCCCTTATCTCATTAATGGGAATTCTCATCCCTTATCATTATCATCATCATCATCATGATTACTAGATCTGGGTATTCAAACCCTTAGTTCATCACAGAACAATATTAATACCTCTAGGTCTTAGGACCAAGGTATATTTGATACTTGTTGTACAAGTATTCTCATGGCTCATCAGGCCATCACACATCTTGTCACCTCTCACTAGGCAACAACTTATTCACATGGCTCCCAAGGCCATCACACATCTTGTCACCTCTCACTAGGCAAAAACTTATTGACATGGCTCACAAGGCCATCACACATCTTGTTACCTCTCACTAGGCAACAACTTATTCACATGGCTCACAAGGCCATCACACATCTTGTTACCTCTCATTAGGCAACAACTTATTCACATGGCTCACAAGGCCATCACACATCTTGTTACCTCTCACTAGGCAACAACTTATTCACATGGCTCACAAGGCCATCACACATGTTGTTACCTCTCACTAGGCAACAACTTATTCACATGGCTCACAAGGCCATCACACATGTTGTTACCTCTCACTAGGCAACAACTTATTCACATGGTTCTCAATGCCATTGATCATTATACTTGTTATACAAGTATTTAACATCCCTTACAAGGCTTATGCAATAAGATAAATACAACCTTCCTATCATTAGGGTTAGGGTTTTCCTTTCTTATAGATTAAGGTTTCTCTTACATATCATCACCCTTCATTAGGGTTAGGGTTCTCCATTATTAACCATCTAGGTTTTCGAGATCATATTATCAGTGATAAAACCCTAATTCATTCCTCCACACATCTAGGAGCAAACATTGTTATAATAAGTATTAAATCATACTTATTTATTCTCATCATTTATCATTAATTGAATCATCAACTCCACGTATGAGTTCCTCTCTCATCATTACCAGGGTATGATTACATCATACTTTATTAACTTGGCTTAACCCTTTCTCAAGGTATGTTAGCCCACACTTATCAAAGTGCATAAAACTTATTGCATCTAAATGTAACAATTGACATAACACACTTCATGTGTTACTCATCCAAGTATGTTGGATTTAAGGTGTATCAAGGTACACCAATCCTTGAAGTGCTGGATGTGATATCTATCATGTCTTGATGTATCACTTCCCTCATAACTTTTAACTTACTTAATTTCATCAACTTATCTTGTATTAGGGTATTCCTCATCCTAATACTTTATGTACTAGCCCATCACATTTATTATGTAGAGTATTGGTCACAAGTCACACATTTAAATTACCCAACCATCATCAATGATATGGACTCATCTCGGGTTAAGGTATTATTGATATAAGGTTGTCCATTATCAACCACTTTAGGTGTTTAACCTATCAAGGTATTAGCCACACCATTACTTGGTGTTACACTCATCACTCCTAAGAGTGTCTTTTCCTTACCTTTACAAGGTGTATAGGGTTATATCATGTGCATATGTTCACCATATCGGGTTGTAGGTGTATAGACACCACTGTATCGGGCTAGAGGTGTATGAAAACTCACCATATCAGCATGAGGTATCTTCTTGACCTTATATAGGGCATAAGGTATATGTATGTGTCGCCCATGATACTTATAAGGTATCAACCCATCACCATGTCGGGCTAGAGATGTATTCAATTATCATAACGGGTGGCTCACCATCTAGGGTTGGCCGTGATGGGTTAGGGTTTGCCATATCAGGCTCAACCCAATGTACAATTCAATAGAAGTATAGGTCACTAAACCATATCGTCTAGGGTTGTGTATCGTGCAACCCTATCATGCAAGGTCATATAGGCCTCATGGTACTAAGTACCAATAATGTATAATAAGATCATATCGTGCAATAGCACTTACTATTATTTTCTTCTATCGGGTTACCCAATTAGGGTTTCAGATTAACCTTTAAGCGTTCATCTAACCTTGTATAATCCATGCATATTGTTCAAGACATTTAATGCACAAGGCATATCGTGCACAATATGCCCATATCAGGTTGTAGCAACTTATATATATTCTTGAACCCGATATCACTTCTACAAAGTGATACTATCTTCTTCAAGTTCTAGATTTCCAATCGAATAATTATAATTCATAGCAACAAGTATAAGCAACTACTAGAACTCATAATTTCATCAACTATTTTAGGAAATTTCAGAATTAAAAGTAGTTCACTATTTATAGAAATTTAGGTGAAGAATAATAACATGGTTGAGTTCAAGTTATATAACCCACCTTAAGAACAACTTCAAAGCTTCCAAGATCCAAAGATCCATGTTCCTAAGGTTGAAGATGACTTCACAACTCCTCTATATGAAAGGAATCACCATAGATAAGCAATTGGTGAAGTAGAAAAGAAAGCAAGATCAAAACCCTAAAATCATGCTTCAATCCAAGGTTGAAGATGACCATGGCTCACATTAGAGTTAAGATTTGAGCTCCTTCTTGCTCCTTAACACTCTTTCATGATAAAATTGTGCCCTTGCACGATATGCCGCCCCTCTTGCACGATATGACACTCACTTGCATGATATGGCACTCACTTGGAGTCAAAACACTTCACTCTATGGCCGATATCACCCTATATGGCCGATATCACCTACTTGGGCGATATGATCTTGCCATGGGCGATACCCAAGGGACCATGCACGATACCACAACATCCCTTCACGATATGGGATCTCTATGAACTATAACGTTGGGTAGAAGGGTGGTAAGGGTCGCAAAATGGCACCAAGGGGTGAAACTAGGGGTATATATACTTGTTGTTCATGAAGGAAGGAAAAAAATGAGGTGTCAACATTTTGAGCTAGTAGGTGACACGTGTCATGCATGGATGACACGTGTAAATGCATGCATCAACAACTATCTTGTCTTGAAAAACGTTTGAGGATCATATTGAGATGGAAATCCTTCCATTACTTATCCTTTTGAATAAAATATATCAATTAATTCATCACTTTATTCACAACTTGTCACAACTTTACCAAGGGAGTCGTAACCCAACACAACTCACCTCCTTGAGGTGCTTTGCACGATATGGACTTTTCCAAGAGTTCAAAAAACGATATGAGGCTTTTCCTATAACTCCTTGGCCAATAGGCACTCATATATAAGCTTTTCAACTTTATACATCTCAAGTTAAGCTTTTATATTCAACCCTTTTCTTGGTCATTTCATCACCAAGATTACCATCATTCATAAATGATTCAAACATGGTGTATCCTTCTTTATATCTCCTCTAAATGATACTAGGAGGTCGTAGGAACACTCTAGAGGTGGTAATTTGCATATTAACCCCACATTTTGGGTAAATTACAATTTGTACCAAAATTGGTGCACAATGCTCCAACATTGTTCAAACAAGTTCAAACTTAGAATTTAGGCTTTCCACAAGCCACCACTTAGAATCATTCTCTCTATTATGATGATAAAACATATAATGCACATTCAACATGTGACATTTTGCATTATATCCCCTCAATTTGGGTAAATTGCACTTTGGTCCAAAATAAAGGAAAATTGCTCAAACAACATTCAATCGGGACCAAACTTGAAATATAAGTGTGTCACATGATAAAAACGCACCTTAGAGGATTATATTAAAGTTCTAAGCAATTTTATTAACCAAAACAATTAGGGTTGCCTCATAACCCAGGTCAGGGTCGTTACAAGTTATAAACCCCTAACAAAGATTTCGTCCCCGAAATCCCAGGTAAAGGGAGACAAATATTATTCATTCATCATATCATCAAGTCTCCACATAACATCTTAATGTCATGGTGATATCATAGAACTTTGATCAACACAATGTTCTTCCACACATGATTATCATAGAATCTATCACACAGGACACATATTCCACTGTCTTTTTCATTATTGACTGTAGAGTCAACTCTATGTCAGGTAACACTTTTCTTAGTCAGAGAAACATCATTCATACCTTATTTAACTCACACTACTACAGAAATAGCATTCAGTGTCGCTTTTCTGGGCGTCGGTAATTAAGGAAAACCGACGCCTATAATATAAGATGTCGGTTGTTTAAGCAAACCGACGTCTATATTCGAAGACCAGCCATACACGGGTACCGCTTTGTATTCAGCGTCGGTTGACAATAACAAACCGACGCCTAAAAGCTCCCGCGAAATCCAATTTTCGAGCGAAAAGAAAAAGTGTCACATACAACGTCGGTTATTTAAATAGCCACCGATGCCTATGTGTGATGAAACTTTGCGCGAAAAGTGTCACTTTAAAATATCGTCCAATTGAGCGTCTGTTGGTTCAAACAACCGACGCTAAAGTTGTTTAGGCGTCGGTTGTGACAAACAACCGACGCTATAGGTGAACTTTATATTCTGCGATCACCCGACTGTTCCCCTTTCTTCTGTTTCATCACCTAAACAGCTTTAGCTCCCGCCGCAACTGCTGTCGCCCGACCCTCCACTCCGCCGCACCCCTCCACGACAGTGCCGCCGCGCCGCCTTCTCCGGCGCAACCTTCTCCTCCGATGCCTCCACACCTCCTTCTTCGTCGGTGCCAGTGCCTCCACGCCGCCGCCGCCAGGACGACAGAAGCTGCTCTCCACCGCCGTCGTGCCGCCGCCAGGGTTTAGGGTTGCTAGCTGCTTCTCCGCCGCGCCGCCGGTTCGACCACAGCTCCTCTCCACCGCCGTCGCCCACTCTGTGCCGCCGTTTGCAGACCACAACTCTTCTCCAGACCGGTATGCCCTCTTCTCTGTATTTTATTAGAGCTAGGAGGCAGAGGTTGCGTGTTAGTGAATGAAGTCTAAGGCTCTTTCCTCTCTCTCAAGCTCATGAAATGTGATTCTTACTGAAATATGATGATGTGACAATTTTTTCTCTGCCATAGTTGAAATTTTCCTACTTGAAAAGGTCAACTTACCGAAAAGAATGCTCTTCTACCTTTTATTTTAAAGATGCATTCTATATACAATTTTCCTGTACCCACAATTGCTGATTAGTTTTCTTGTACAACTGGATTCTTCAAGGAAATAGCTACAGCTAGATAAGATCGTGTACACTCTGTATTTTTTCCCATCCTTTCTACAACTGGATTCTTCAAGGAAATAGATACCTTGGGTCTTTATAGGTTATTTTAATGTTGTCCGAAGGAATTATGAAAAAATTAGTAAACAACCTCCTACAAAAAAGTCTATGCAGGACTTTAACATGTGTGTTATGAATTGTGGATTGTTGAGTTAGAAATGAATGGACCCATCTTTGCATGGGACAATCATCAAGAAGGGAAGAATTTCATTACATCTAAAATTGATAAAGTAGTTTACAATGATAAATTCCTTGATATTGTTTCTAATTTTCATAGGAAAGTTGATAAACATGTACATGTAGAAATATGGTTATTAAACCAATGGTTATAACATATAATGTCTAGTAAAGATTCCTAGACCTTTTGTTTGAAACTATTGATTTCTTGATTTATGATTTAATAATGCTCTGTTGATTAGGATTAACCATGTTGCCTGTAGTTTATAGACATTTATTATATATAAGAATGACAACACATGTATTTGTTGGCCTAGAAACCCATCCAAGATTGACTCATTAGGAGTAAATCTTGGATAGTCCCCAGTTTGGGACTGTTCTTGAATACCTAATCTCACTTAGGATGTAAGTGTATAATGTGTATTGGGTTTTCGAGAAAATTTCGGTAGCATTTCCCCGTTTGTTCTCTAAGTATATATGTACTTAGAGAACAGCGGGGAAATGCCGCCGAAATTTTCTTGAAACCCCAATACACATTATACACTTACTAGTGAGATTAGGTGTTCAAGGATGGGATAGGTGGTACATATTTATTATATATAAGAATGACATAAAATGTGTTTGTTGGCCTAGAAACCCATCCAAGATTCACTCATTAGGAGTAAATCTTGGATAGTCCCCGGTTTGGGACTGTTCTTGAACACCTAATCTCACTTAGGATGTAAGTGTATAATGTGTATTGGGTTTTCGAGAAACTTTCGGTAGCATTTCCCCGTTTGTTCTCTAAGTATATATGTACTTAGAGAACAGCGGGGAAATGCTGCCGAAATTTTCTTGAAAACCCAATACACATTATACACTTACTAGTGAGATTAGGTGTTCAAAGATGGGATAGGTGGTACACATTTATTATATATAAGAATGACATCACATTATACACTTAGGTAGGATGTAAGTGTATACCCTAATATTTTCCTAATATATACTTGTTTCCTAATATATACTTGTTTTCTCTGATCATAGAATGGATAGATCATGGATGTCCATTCGTAATCATTGCACCTCAGAGTTTATATCTGGTCTTGATCAGTTTATTAGATTTGCCAAGGAACATAGGAAAAAACCTACAGATAGGTTCTACTGTCCATGTAGGCATTGCGGTAACAACTTGAAAGTCAACACTGGTGAGGAAATCAAAAGTCATGTCATGTGCAACGGGATTGTACAAGGCTATACAGAATGGCACTGGCATGGAGAGATTTCAAAATCGAAACCAGTAGATGTCGATAGCAGTGCTTGGGTGGAAGAAGAAATTGCCTCCGATGACGTAAATGTGAACGAACCAGTTCCAGCAGACATCGTTGATGCGATGCTGGATAGTTGTAGGGTAGAGCACACCGAACCACCTCCTATATTTAGAAACATTGTGCATGATGCTGAGATACCGTTATACACAGGCTGTGCTAAGTTTACGAAGCTTAGCGCTGTGTTGAGATTGTATAAGTTGAAAGCTAACAATAGATGGAGCGACAAAAGCTTCACTTTATTGTTGACTTTGTTGAAAGAAATGCTTCCTGAAGGAAACGAGCTGCCAATCTCAACATACCAGGTAAAGAAAATGGTGTGCCCAATGGGAATGGAGGCCAAGAAGATACACGCATGCCCGAATGATTGTGTATTATTTCAAAAGGACTATGTAGATTTGAAAGATTGTCCAAAATGTGGTGCGTCACGGTATAAATTGACGACTTCGGGGGAGTCCAAAACTGGTTCTCCTGCCAAGTTGTTGTGGTATCTACCTATAATATCACGGTTTCAACGCTTGTTTGCAAATCCGAAAGATGCGAAGAATTTGAGGTGGCATGCAGATGTTAAGAAAAATAATGATGGGATCCTGCGACATGCGTCTGATTCCCCACAGTGGAAGAAGATTGATCTATTTTACCCCAAATTTGGTGAAGAAGATAGGAATCTAAGACTTGGGCTTTGTACAGATGGGATGAATCCGTACGGGACATTGAGCAGCCAACATAGCACTTGGCCAGTCATGCTTGTTATATACAATCTTCCTCCCTGGATGTGTATGAAAAATAAGTACGTTATGTTGTCATTGTTGATATCGGGCCCTAAACAACCCGGAAATTATATCGATGTTTATCTTGAACCTTTGATTGATGACTTAAAGAAACTTTGGGCTGAAGGTGTGATGACCTATGATGCTTCAGCAAGAGAGACATTTCATTTGCACGCTATGTTGTTTTGCACTATTAATGACTTTCCAACATATGGGAATTTGTCTGGATATAGTGTCAAAGGAGCTAAAGCGTGTCCTATATGTGAAGAAAACACTGATTCAATAAGACGAAAACATGGCGGCAAGACTATATATCTTGGTCATCGAAGGTTTCTTTCAAAATTCCATACGTATCGTAGGAAGCGCAAAGCATTCAATGGATGGAATGATGAACGGAGTGCACCTAAACATATACCATGGGATGTTGTTTATGAAAGAGTAAAAGACATTGTCAATGAATTTGGTAAGAAATCACAATGTAGTATGGCCACACGGAGTGACAATTCTTCATTCAAGAAGAAGTCAATATTTTGGGATCTTCCTTATTGGAGTTCTTTGACAGTCAGGCATTGTATCGATGTAATGCACGTTGAGAAAAATGTCTGTGATAGCATCATTGGTACTCTGTTAAATATACCAGGTAAGACTAAAGATGGGATAAAATCCAGACTGGACCTACGTGAAATGGGAATAAGGTCAGAATTAACAGAATTACGTGAAATGGGTAGTAAAAGAACATACTTACCTCCCGCTTGTTACACGTTGTCTAGAAAGGAGAAGAAAACTTTTTGTGAATGCTTGGTAAATGTTAAGGTGCCACATGGTTACTCATCCAACATCCATAGATTGGTATCAATGAAAGATCTGAAGTTGATAGGTCTTAAATCTCATGATTGTCACACTCTAATGCAACAAATATTGCCTGTGGCAATTCGATCTATATTGCTGAAGCATGTAAGGTTTGCAATTACCAGACTTTGTTTCTTTTTCAACAGTCTATGCAGTAAAGTTATTGACCCTGATACTCTCGATAATTTGCAAAGACAAGTGGTTGTTACCCTATGTCAGCTTGAGATGTATTTCCCTCCTTCATTCTTTGATATCATGGTACATCTTGTTGTCCACTTGACTAGGGAAGTGAAAATGTTGGGACCAGTTTTCTTGCATTGGATGTATCCCTTTGAACGATACATGAGCGTTTTAAAGGTGATGTTCGAAACCGTTATCGGCCTGAAGGGAGTATTATTGAAGGTTATGTGGCGAGAGAGGTTATGAATTTTTGCAATGACTTTCTCAGTGGTAATGACACTCCTGATAATGACAAGAATATTGAGGAGGGCAAAGGAATTTTGAGATCACGAGTGAAAGTAATCAGCCGTGAGCAGTTGGAACAAGCTCACTTGTATATTTTACACAATATGGACGAAGTGAGTGTTTATATCGAGGATCATACCAATTTCATAAAGAGACAACATCCTCGAGCAAGTTCAATGTGGCTTGCTAGAGTGCATAATACGACTTTTACTAAGTGGTTTGAAGATAAAGTCTTACATCAACTATCTCAAACACCAAATGATATTACAGAAACTATCAAATGCCTCGCCTTTAAACCAAAACCGAATGTTATGTCTTATGAAGGGTTTGACATTAATGGATTCACATATTACACAAAGCGCCAAGATGATAAGAGTTTCGTCCAAAATAGTGGGGTCACTCTTCAAGCGTCGACTATGTACTTTGCAAGTGCAAAGGATAAGAGTCCACGTGAAGCTAAAATGTCATATTACGGTGTCATTGAGGACATTTGGGAGTTTGACTACATAGATTTCAAAATTCCGCTCTTTAAATGTAATTGGGTTGATAACACCAAAGGAGTTATAGTGGATGAATTGGGTTTCACTTTGGTGAACTTTGAAAAGATTGGCGAGAAGGGTGAACCATTCATATTGGCATCACAGGCGAAACAAATATTCTATATCAATGATCCTGCGAATGATAAATGGTCAGTTGTTCTTCATGGTAAAAGACAATTCATTGAAGATCCTATAGATGAAGAAGAGTACTATGATAAGTATGATGACTCCAGTCCATTCTCAGTTGGGTTGCCAACTCCACAAAATATTGAAGCTAATGATGACTTATATGTGCGCGGAGATCACAATGAAGGATTGTTAATTGATAAAAGATCACAATTTTAGAGACATGTATGTTTATACAAATGCTAAATGTTTGCCTTTTTCTAGTTAATACAAATGCTAAATGTTTGCCTTTTTCTAGTTAATACAAATACTAAATGTTTGCCTTTTTCTAGTTAATACAAATGCTAAATGTTTGCCTTTTTAATGACATTTTCAGATGGCTGACCATGATGAGCATGATGTCCATGATGAGCATGAAGTCCATGATGAGCATGATGTCCATGATGAGCATGGTGAGGATACCAATGTAAGTTCTAAAAACATATCCTGTATTTCTATAAAATTCATTATCTTCTAGTTATGTCATATATCCTATATTTCTATATTGGGCTAATTCAGTGTGTTTATTTTTGTCAAAATTTAGGTTGATGATGCACATGTACCCACTGAAGCACTGGAGCAACTTGATGTGCAGCACCAAACACTTAACAAGAAAAGGGGCATCACTCTGTTGAAGAAGTTAATAGAGCTAAGTGGCAGTGGATCCAAATTGGTTGTGGAGTTTGATAATGGAGGAAATGCAATTGGAGTGAACCGCAATAATTTTGTAAACTATCTTGGGTGTACCACTCGGAGCCATTGTGGTGTTAAGTATGATAATTGGCATAAAGTTCCTCAGGGGAAAAAAGACTTGATATGGAAGGATTTATGCGTGAGTTAATTTTATTTGCAATTCTATTTTGTAGATTACAAATTCTATTATTTGCAATTCTATTTTGGATACTAGTTAATAACATTTCTATTTTATAGAATCTGTTTGCATTGGATGAGAAGTTGCATCGTAAAAGTGTGATGCAACGCGCTGGAAAGATGCTTAGGAATTATAGGACAAATCTGAACAGAGAATACATAAAAGAGGGTGATAAGAAGAAGAAGTCAGCCCTTGAATAATGGAACTTCTTGGACAAAGAAGATTGGGACAATTTTGTTGCTTCAAGAAAATCTGAAGAATTCAAGGTATTAGGCGTCACTCCCAATTTAATTAGTATACATTGTATTCACCTATTCAAGATTAACATTTAGTGCTACTAACCAAATCATTAATGTGCATACTAACTAGGCCCTCAGTGACGCACAAAAAGCAAGGCGTGCACTGAATGTGCATGACCACACTATGGGTCCAAAAGGCTATGCAAGCATTCACCAAAGACTACAGGCAGAGTCTGCGGCTACTCAGGAGTCTGCTGCTACTGAGGAGTCTGCCACACCCATGCCTCGCCATGATATCTGGATAGCTGGGAGGAAAAACAAGAAGGGTGAAATAAAGAAGCCTGTAACTGTTGAGGCGGCTGCGAAAATGGTAAAATACAACTCTTAGAGCAATCGTTTGAATATTGATTATTTGTTAACTTACCAATTTCTGTTGATGGTGATTAGCGGGAGCTGCACGAGCAGAGGAAACAAGGCACGTTCATCCCTCAGGGCACACAGGATGAATTGACAGTTGCTCTGGGTAACCCAGAGCATCCTGGATGTGTTAGGGGTGCAGGCGCTGGTGTGGGCATCAAAGCATTCTTTGGGCCATCCCAGCGCAAACCCAGAGTGGGACTTTCACAAGAAGAGGTAACCTATACTTTTTTTAGAATGTTGCTGCAAAAGGAAATTCAATAATAAGAAGCTAATGTTTCTTTTATCCATGTATAGGAGAATAAGAGAGTCGAGGATATAGTTGCTAAGAACGTCAACGATGTAGTTGCTGAGAAGGTCAAGGAAGAATTACTGCGGTGGCAGGCATCTCAGGCTTCCAATCAGCCTATGGCGACCCACTCTTCTCCTGATGTACAAACTACAAGTAATCCTGTAGACCCACCGCCTAACACGTCTGCTGTAAGTATTGTTTATGACATTGTAGTTAGTCTTTTCAAGTTGTTATGTTTTCAAGATGATATGTATATATGTATAATATTCTTTACGTAAATTTGTAGGCATTGAAGCCATGCCGCTTAAGAATGCAAGACTACGTTGTTGCAGAGGCGCTGGCTTACCCGTCCCTTCCTGGGGCAATGTTTCACGAGACTCCAATGCCACAGGGCTACGTTCGTGTGAGCCCGATACGTGTGTTACCCGATTGGAGAGAAGCTACATTGCCATATCCCCACCCGGATATTGATACACTTGCTGATGCAGAAGGCGGGGTCATATTGTGGCCCAAAGCAGATGTCGTCTACACTACTGAAATTGTAAGATAAATTTACATTGATTTAGACTGTTAATGTGTATATATGATGTCAACTGATCTGAAATTATATATACAGGTTAAAAAGAGGACACCAGGAGCACCTAGGCCTCCACCTCCACTTCCCGCATTACCAACTTGGGTTCCAACTGACCTAACATACCCGTTAGGTCCTGCTTGTAGGGGAATGACATGTTGGCTACGGGCACATAATATACATTGCCCGATAATTATTTCTTTAGATGCAGATTATGCAGGTCAATCATACGATAGCTCTTTATTTAAACAAGATATTATTGAGCTGTTTATGTATGATTGGCTGAGTACATCAATGATAAAGACATGGATAAGGTGAGATCTTGTTTATACATCCATATACCTTGTGTAAGATCTGGTGATCTGGTTTCTTATATATTAATGCATACGTAATACATGTTTTGCAGCTACTTAGTCGAAGATCATTGCAAACAATTTGCATTTGATCATGTGGGATTTTTGATTCCATCATTGATTAGTATGGTAGCTAAAGACCCTGATACTGTTCAACAATACTGTATAGATGCTTTTATAATTTTTGGTCAGCAAAAGAAGACGATAATAATAGCTCCATTCAATGTCAAGTAAGTTTACTTTATTTATAATTTGGACTTAAGAAAATTCCATTTTTATCGTGCATTTTGAGTTATTAATTGTTAACCTTTTACCTCTAGCGGTAAACATTGGGAGTTACTAGTTATTGTCCCCGGGACGTTCACTGTTTATTATCTAGATCCCGCGGGAAGTACATTAAATACTAAAATTGGACACGTAATGAGAATGCCATTATTCTGGTGAGAAATATTTCATTTTTGTATATGTTAACATCTCTTATTACATTACTATTTACTTATGCAATTTACTGTGTTATATTAACATGTAGGGGTTTAGATGCATTCAAAAAGGCTGGAGGAACGGTCCTAAGGAAAAGAACCAGCCAATAAATTGGCAGAACGTACAAGTAAGTTCCCGACTCCAATGTATATATTATTGATGTGAATTGTGCTTAGTTGTATTATTTTGTATGTTTCAATTTATAGTGCGCTACACAAGACAATGGCTAGGCATGCGCATACTATGTGATGCGATTTATGCAGATGATTATCCGATATGCCGCATTGGACATCGATACCATACATGAGGTATTATATATAGTCTCATTAGTTAGTATGAAATATATCAATCTTATTTTTATATTATTACTTATATATATATACATCATTCTCTTTGCAGGTGTTTAAAACTGACAACACTACAGGTAAACACTTAAAAAATATACATGCTCCATATACGATGGAAGCATTAAATGAAATAAGAGAAGAATGGGCAAAAGCCATACAAGCAGTGGCAACTGTAAGATATAATTGGGATGTTGATAGCGATAATGAATGATACTTTGTAAATGAATATTTCTGAATGTTAATACATGTATTTGAATGTTTCTATATGTGTGAATGTGAGAATTGAATTGATGTCTGAATGTATCTACTTGTGTGAATTATTTTTTGTGAATTTTGCAGGTTTGTGGCCTGTTTGTAGGCTGATATCAATGGATGTCGTAAACCTGCAGTTCAGAAAACTGAACTGCAGGTTCTCATCCTACTGACCAGCCACAACAGGCCTGCAAATTGATATAAAAAAAAATAGATATAGGCGTCGGTTATTTACAGAAAACCGTCAGCAAAGACCTACAACGTCGGGTTTTTGCAAAACACCGACGCCTAATGTGGCCACAGCCGTACAGGAAATGGCGTCGGCTGTTCGTGTCAAATAGACGCCTATTTAACCTATTGGCGTCGGTCTTTTAGTAGATAACCGACGCCAAAAGGGTTCGCGCCACAGAAAACAGCGTCATCTAGGACACTTTCTGCGTCATTCTTTTAGTAGATAACCGACGCCGAATGTGTCCTAGATGACGCCGTTTTCTGTGGCGTGAACCCTTTTGGCGTCGGTTATCTACTAAAAGACCGACACCTATAGGTTAAATAGGCATCGGTTAAAAAACCGACGCCGAAGTGTTCGACCTTTAGCGGCGCCCACATAGGCGTCGGTCGGAAACCGACGCCAAAGGGGGTTAAACAACTGACGCCAAAGGTTGTTTCTGTAGTAGTGTCATGTGTCAAACCTCACTGATTTGACACATTTCTCAACTTACAACTTTATGTGACATGATTCTTGATTCTGGGGAGTCTCCCATACTCCTCATTTAGCATTTCTCTTTAAAGGAAAGATCAGAGTTATGTTCTGTCACCCACTTGTGACTACAAGTCTTATCATATATCTGCTGTGCCATCTAATCTGCTGACACAACATTAATATTTCTTACTACTTGTACCAACTATCTCATTAGTTGTACATTCTCTTATCATAAGGGGAGGTTACTTATCAATTAAGAACTTATCTTAGAGGTATCTTTTGATGTTATATATAAGTTGCCTTAACAGATCTAGATAGGGGTATTCTAAGAAATTATTTTTTGCTTGATAAGCTTTTCCCCCAATGATTTCACAATTGTTCCTTCAACCCATTCATCCTTGTTGATGTAATGTTTATGCAAAGCATAAACTACTAACATATGATGTCCATACTATTTTATATAACTAGACTGATTTCACAGTTGGCCATTCCAGGTAACCAACATAAATAATCTAATTAGGAGTTATGTTTTTACTTTGCCATATCACCTGATACTTCTTAGATACCATAATTTCTTACCTTGGTATCTGTCACATGTGTCGAAAAGACATCACATCCTCATCTTTCTTTCATCTTGGGACATTACTTGTTACACATATCTTTATCTTGGAACCAAAGTCCAAGACAATTGATACTTTTCTAAGTATCCATCAATTTAACATTTTTTTTAAACTTATGCACATCAAGTGTCATAATACCCACTTGATTGCCATGTCCTTGAAGGGAAAGAACACAAAGGAACATATTCCTTTTATTACCCCATCATCACCCAGGGTAGTTTATAAAAGAGAAGAGGTTATCATCTCCTCAGATTATAGCATGAACTTTCAATTGTTCATGAGTCATTTACTCTTGTTTCATCATAGGTTCCTTGTCATCAGCATAGGAATTATAAGGATGATTACATGTCATCACTCCTTTCTTTGTTATTTCCTTAACATTTTCATGAACATTTCATGATTATATCACATTTCCGATTTCCACATCATGGGAAAAGATCTTTACTATTCACACAGACCTTATCAGATAGGGATCATCTCCCTTGTTCTCATTGTCTTTATCATGAGGATTATACTTTGCAGTTTCTCATACACACAGATGGATCTGAGATCATCTCAGATTCCATTTTATTGCACTTAGGATGTGATACAAATGTCCATACCATATTTCCAGTTTCATTATGCTCACTAGATTGTCACAGAATGACTACTTGATTAGAGTAATCAGAAAGATAACAATCTAAGAGTTCCATACTTACCCTATCTTCAATAATTATATACCTGGCCAGGGTATACAAGTACTGAGATTAGATAGTATGCACTTTATGTACTTTCATATTCCTTACTTTTCGTATCATCACAAGCATAGGATTTAGCATCCCTGGAGTTTCTCCAGGCATCACCTCTACACTTCATCCTCTTTCACACGGATAAGAGAAATTATAAAGCATTTAAAAGAATACTGAATAGAATATAAAATTCTAGTTCTCATATTTCTTCCCTATGTCCCCATAGGACAATCAATAGGTAAATCCATAACAACAATACTTTTTATGATTATCAGATAATCATCAAGATAAGGCATATCAAAATGAAAAATCTCTATCTGACCGTTGCCCCTCGCGGTCATCTACCGCTTTAGGTTGACTCAACACATAGAGTCTAGCTGTTTCATGTTGTTGCTTTTGACTTTTTATATCATTGGGATATAACTTTCATAAGCCCTACCAAGCCTACCTCGGTTTTTGGGTCATTTCCTCCCTTCTTTTCAAAGAAAAGAGTTTAGTATGCTCAACATGTATACATCTATATCATGTCTTGTCCCTGTACCATGGTCTTATTACTGATGTAGAAGCTAAGCCATGGGTTCTTAAAGGTGGGAAGTTAGAGCCTTTGCCTTTACTTAGTGATTATTGCCTTGGTGCACTAGGCATTTATTGCACTGGTGGCACAAAAAACTTTGTCTTTTTAGAACAACTAGGCACATGTCTCTAGGATTGTAGATACATTTCCTTAATTCTCAGCTTATTGCCCCTTCTTGGGCATTACCATCACATATATACTATCTGTCTATACTTATGGCAGATTCTATTTTCTTGCCATATGCTAATTCTTCCCACATTTTCCACTGTTCCAACATGACTATGTCATTCAGGAACCCTTTCAGAACCCAAAGTTTCTACATTAAGGACTGATAACTTAGGTTGTAATGCTAGTATCCAGTCTACTATATGCATCACTGTTATCCTAACCTTCCCAACAAGAGCATAAACATAGGATTCTCTATCCTGATCAGGTCATGATGGGAATTCTCATGTGTTCATTCTTCTCTTGCCTGATCCCTTGCACCCTCTCTTGGTGCAACAACATTGCTCTCAGCAATGTATTACTCATGTTCCCAAGTCATTTATAAACTTCACCCTTTCTTCTGCACAAGCAGAAGTCACTATAGGGTATACTGGAGGACACTAACATAGACTCAACACCTTAGTCCTATGTCTCTGTAGACTCAGCGAACCTTAAGCTCTGATACCAAAATTTGAAACAACCATCTTCAAACTGACAGATAAATTGTAACAATTAAGTGGAATAAACATAAACAGCGGATTAACAAAAATCACTAAAAATTAAAACCATTTTGCAAAGAGATCCATTTCTAGGAACACTCTTTAAGGAAGAATCAAAACTTTATATACATCATTATTCACATTGTACATACACTGTACCATCTCTTCTCGAGGATAACATATAACAGTTGCTCTATCAAAACACATACTGGAGCAACATAAAACCTCGAGGTATTCAAGCCAAAATCTCAGATTATTCATGAAACCAATACAAATCAACTCCAAGGACCTGAGAGTACAGAGAAGACACATAGGACTTCTATCTATAAGACACAACAAACACTACACTCAACCTGAGCTATCACTGCTGCCTCAACTGTTGTTCCTCCTCTGCAAAAAGGTCTTCACCTCCTCGTGCACATCTACCTAAAAATTTGGATCCCATAGGGTTGAGACAATTGTAATTGCCCCAGCGAGAGATATAACTCTCCGCCGACCATATTATTATCACAGATTAAGCAATTATAAACTGAGCAGAGGTTCTTTTTATATTAACAGGTAGGATAAATCACTGTATGAATAGAATGAAGTAATCTCCTTTCTTAAGGAGAACATCGCATCTACCCATGGTAGATTATAAATCATCTATCTGCTTTGCAAGGAATGTAAAGAAACATAAATATCATCTATCAACTAAAGATGTATAAAAGAAATGTAACATCATCCAATGATTTCCTTATTCAATCCTTAAGCAAACATGCTATACGACTGATTACATTTTACATTCACACTTATGCCCTGAGGAGATGAGGTATACCACTCATTCTCCAACCGACCACGACTACGTAAATCATCGGTACCATACAAGGTCAATGAGAGAGCCGGATTCCATGACCTCATCTGTCTTGGTCAGTATGAGACCACTTTAGCAGAGACATCATGTCTCAAACTGCATCAATTAGCTTGCCAGGGTATAGTGGCATCTTCACTATAGAGTTATAGCCCATAGCATATACTCTCTTCAGGATATGGCCTGTAGCCAATGCCTGGTATTATATTATGGAGTCATGGGCCATATCCATACTCTTACCGGGGTATGGTCCGTAACCAATCCCGTGCATAGGACATGGCCCGTAGTCATTCCTATGGGGCATAAGGATATATTTGCCCATTACCCCCACATATTAAAAAATATGTGTTCCAGGTTATGTCGCGGAGCAACCTATTTCACCATCAGCAAATCCTGACACTGATGGATCTATGGCCAGGGAACTACATGCTAAGATTTCCCTTGATTAATTAAGTGCATTACTATATTATTTTAGCATCAGTCAAGTTATCAAATAGGAATTATGGCAAATACCACAAAGAAAAGTGTAATACATTTATTAAGTACTTTTAAATTCTTTTAAAAACACTGGATACCTAGGATCTCAATCCCTTATCTCATTACTGGTAATTCTCATCCCTTATCATTATCATCATCATGATTACTAGATCTGGGTATTCAAACCCTTAGTTCATCAGAGAACAAGATGAATACCTCTAGGTCTTAGGAACAATGTATATTTGATACTTGTTGTACAAGTATTCTCATGGTTCACACGGCCATCACACATCTTGTCACCTCTCACTAGGCAACAACTTATTCACATGGCTCACAAGGCCATCACACATCTTGTCACCTCTCACTAGGCAACAACTTATTCACATGGCTCACAAGGCCATCACACATATTGTTACCTCTCACTAGGAAACAACTTATTCACATGGCTCACAAGGCTATCACACATATTGTTACCTCTCATTAGGCAACAACTTATTCACATGGCTCACAAGGCCATCACACATCTTGTTACCTCTCACTAGGTAACAACTTATTCACATGGCTCACAAGGCCATCACACATCTTGTTACCTCTCACTAGGAAAAAACTTATTCACATGGCTCACAAGGCCATCACACATCTTGCTACCTCTCACTAGGCAACAACTTATTCACATGGATCACAAGGCCATCACACATCTTGTTACCTCTCACTAGGCAACAACTTATTCACATGGTTCACAAGGCCATTGATCATTATACTTGTTATACAAGTATTTAACATGCCTTACAAGGCTTATACAATAAGACAAATACAACCTTCCCATCATTAGGGTTAGGGTTTTCCTTTCTTATAGATTAAGGTTTCTCTTACATATCATCACCCTTCATTAGGGTTAGGGTTCTCCATTATTAACCATCTAGGTTTTCGAGATCATATTATCAGTGATCAAACCCTAATTCATTGCTCCACATATCTAGGAGCAAACATTGTTATCATAAGTATTAAATCGTACTTATTTATTCTCATCATTTATCATTAATTGAATCATCAACTCAAGGTATGAGTTCCTCTCTCATCCTTACCAGGGTATGATTACATTATACTTTATTAACTTGGCTTAACCCTTTCTCAAGGCATGTTAGCCCACACTTATCAAAGTGCATAAAACTTATTACATCTCAATGCAACAATTGACATAACACACTTCATGTGTTACTCATCCAAGTATATTTGATTTAAGGTGTATCAAGGTACATCAATCCTTGAAGTGTTGGATGTGATATCTATAATGTCTTGATGTATCACTTCCCTGATCACTTTTAACTTACTTAAGTTCATCAACTTATCTTATATTAGGTTATTCCCAATCCTAATACTTTATGCACTAGCCCATCACATTTATTATGTAGAGTATTGGTCACAAGTCACACATTTGAATTACCCAACCATCATCAATGATATGGACTCATCTCGGGTTAAGGTATTATTGATATAAGGTTGTCCATTATCAACCACTTTAGGTGTTTCACCTATCAAGGTATTAGCCACACCATTACTTGGTGTTACACTCATCACTCCTAAGAGTGTCTTGCCCTTACCTTTACAAGGTGTATAGGGTTAAATCATGTGCATATGTTCACCATATCAGGTTGTAGGTGTATAGACACCACTGTATCGGGCTGGAGGTGTATGAACACTCACCATATCGGCATGAGGTATCTTCTTGACCTTATGTCAGGCATAATGTATATGTATGTGTCACCCATGATACTTATGAGGTATCAACCCATCACCATGTCGGGCTAGAGATGTATTCAATTATCATAATGGGTGGCTCACCATCTAGGGTTGGTCGTGATGGGTTAGGGTTTTCCATATCGGGCTCAACCCAATGTACAATTCAATAGAAGTATAGGTCACCAAACCATATCATCTAGGGTTGTGTATCGTGCAACCCTGTCGTTCAAGGTCATATAGGCCTCATGGTACTAAGTACCAATAATGTATTATAAGATCATATCGTGGAATAGCACTTACTATTCTTTTCTTCTATTGGGTTACCCAATTAGGGTTTCATATTAACCTTTAAGTGTTCATCTAACCTTGTATCGTGCATGCATATTGTTCAAGACATTTCATGCATAAGTCATATCGTGCACAAGGAATATCGTGCACAATATACCCATATCGGGTTGTAGCAACTTATATATATTCTTGAACCCGATATCACTCTTACAAAGTGATACTATCTTATTCAAGTTCTAGATTTCCAATCGAATAGTTATAATTCATAGCAACAGGTCTAAGAAACTACTAGAACTCATAATTTCATCAACTATTTCAAGAAATTTTAGAATTAAAAGTAGTTCACTAATTATAGCAATTTAGGTGAAGAATAATAACATGGTTGAGTTCAAGTTATATAACCCGCCTTAAGAACAACTTCAAAGCTTCCAAGCTCCAAATATCCATGTTACTAAGGTTGAATATGTCTTCACAACTCCTATATATGAAAAGAATCACCATAGATAAGAAATTGGCGAAGAAGAAAAGAAAGGAAGATCAAAACCCTAAAATCATGCTTCAATCCAAGGTTGAAGATGATCATGGCTCACCTTAGAGTTAAGATTTGAGCTCCTTCTTGCTCCTTAACACTCTTGCATGATATGAAACCCCTCTTTCATGATATGACACTCACTTTCACAATATGACACTCACTTGGAGTCAAAACACTTCACTCTGTGGCCGATATCACCCTATATGGCCGATATCACCTACTTGGGCGATATGATCTTGCCATGGGGGATACAAAAGGGCCCATGCAGGATACCACAACATCCATTCACGATATGGTATCTCTATCCAAGATACGTTAGGGTAGGAGGGTGGTAAGGGTCGTAAAATTGCACCAAGGGGTGAAACTAGGGGTATATATACTTGTTGTTCATGAAGGAAGGCAAAAATGAGGTGTCAAAAATTTGAGCTAGTAGGCGCCACGTGTCATGCATGGTTGACACGTGTACATGCATGCATAAACAATTATCTTGTCTTGCAAAACGGTTAAGGATCATGTTGAGATGCAAATTCGTCCATTACTTATCTTTTTCAATAAAATATATCAATTAATTCATCACTTTATTCACAACTTGTCACAACTTTACCAAGGGAGTTGCAACCCGACACAACTCACCTCCTTGAGGTGCTTTGCACTATATGAAATTTTACAAGAGTTCACAAAACTATATGAGGCTTGTCCTATGACTCCTTGGCCGATAGGCACTCATATATAAGCTTTTCAACTTGATACAACTCAAGTTAAGCTTTCATATTCAACCCTTTTCTTGGTCATTTCGTCACCAAGATTACCATCATTCATAAATGATTCAAACATCGTGTCTCCTTCTTTCTCTCTGATCTAAATGATACTAGGAAGGAGTAGGAACAATCTATAGGTGGTAATTTGCATATTAACCCCACATGTTGGGTAAATTACAGTTTGTACCATAATTGGTGCACAATGCTCCAACATTGTTCAAACAAGTTCAAACATAGAATTTAGGCTTTCCACAAGCAACCACTTAGCATAATTCTCTCTCTTATTATGCTAAAACATATAAGGCACATTCAACATGTGACATGTTGCATTATAGTCCCTCAATTTGGGTAAATTGCACTTTGGTCCAAAACAAAGGAAAATTGCTCAAACAACATTCAATCGGGACCAAACTTGAAACATAAGTGTGTCACATGATAACAAAGCAACTTAGAGGATTATATTAAAGTTCTAAGAAACTTTATTAGACAAAACAATTAGGGTTACCTCATAACCCAGGTCAGGGTCGTTACAACCACCAGATGATTGTCTAAAATAATACAAAAACTATAGGCATACCGATGATCTTGGGCATCTCCCACCGAATCTACATCTATGTATATAGAAATATTAATGATCTTGAATATTGGATGCTTGTAGAATAGTCCTCTTCTTGGATCACTCTTGAGGTAGAATAGGGTGCACTGGATGTTACAATAGTGAATTGAATTGGTATATTCATATGTTAACTAGCTACTATGACAACATAGGTGATGCCAGGTCAGGTTATTGTTAAATATATCTGATGTTCAAATGTTCAATGATACTTTTTAGGTCCGTGAATATATCCCCCTCAAATGGATCTTGTTGGATTTCTATGGATGCGACAAGTGCAAAGTAAGTAACAACTCCTTTTAATATCCATGTTCCTACAATTAGATATCGTCTACAATGATATGATGAGAAAGAAGGTTATGAGATTAATACCTTGTCACAGAATAGATCTGGTGATGTTGCTCACAAATAAATATAGGCCGAGGAGGATGTCGATGAAATTCTCCCATCGCAGTTGCAAAGGCATTGACCTCTCTATATTATCCACATAGATGAAGGGAAACTCCACTTTGTGATTCCAGTGTCGGTGTGGAAGGAGTGGTATTTCTATTGGCAATGTGCTAGTAGTGCGTAACTTCTCTCTCTCTCTCTCTCCTTGTGGGTAATGATGGCTAGACCAAAGGTGTCACCAAATCAATGACTGTCATACCTCTATTTATAGGGAAGGAAGGAAAGAAAGATTTTTAGTAAACCCTAGAAAATAATAAAAAAGTGACCAATTTTTAGAATCCCACTAATGGACAACCAATCAATTTTCCGAGTTAGTCCAATCGATTGATTGTCTTGGCGGGCTTGATGTAAATAATATTTGAGGTGTAGGATATAATAAGTATTTTTCTTGAATATATTTTATAGGTTTATGATGCCATGATGTTAATAATTTATGAGGTGCATTCTATAATAAATATTCCCTTCTCTATAAGAAGTTATACAAGTATGTGATGGAACAATAATTTTTGATACTTGAGATACAATTGTATGTGACTGCACAAACTTTTACATAAAACAAAATGCTTTTTAAACCAACATTCTTCATAAAAAGATAGAATATACCATTATGTAGTCTACAATGTGTCTTCTATATCTTAAGCTCAGTTGTTGATGGATGATAGAAGGTGATGACATAAATTATCACAACAAACAACTATTTTAGAAGACAGTATCAATGCAAATCACCTTTACCAAAGATTATAATATGAAAACAAACATGTACCAAATGAAACTCACAATAGGTGTGGATATGCATATTCTACACAGTTACGTTTAGGGATATCATATATGTGATTAAAAAAGAATACCTATCACAATATATAATAAGTTCTCTCTTTCAATTGATAAAAGAAAATATCCGCACATATAGGGGAGAACATGATGTCTATACATCCCCTAAGTACATACATAACACACTACAGAAGGATCACATACAACCATAGATGCATCTGGGAAGTTAATGAAATGATATTCAATACAATAATATGAAAATGCTACACATAAATATCCATAATCATTGTGAAATAAAGTTAAACATATCAAAATATTGTTTAGTTATCATACATCATTCTAAACATTAGGGAATGAATTGAGAATATGAGAAATTTTTACTGTAGAAGGCACATCCCACCTGGAAAGCCCCCATGAGTCTTTAATCATATGATGTGTCCTATCTTGAATGTCTTCTCACCTAAGTGCATCTCTTACATAGACATTTAGAAAGGGATATATCAACTATAGATTAAGTGGCATGGGTGTCTAATAAGGGACTTATATATACCAAATAAACATGACTAGGAAAAAGCAACATGAAAAAAATTATCTTAAAGTATTTCCACAACTTACAATTTAGTGACTTCATTAACATTATTTTTACTGTCAAAAGTCCTCTAACATGATTTCATCCCAAGCCCGACATAAGTAAACAACAAGTGCTAATCATTATGAGGAACAAGTACCCATAGAAATTGTTCTTGAATATACTAACATTGTATATGTATCCACTCTTGAGCCCCATTGTAATTTTACCATCCATGATTGGAAGATGCATGTACCCTTTACTGGCATTAAACTGGTCATGATTAGGCTTCTTCATGCCATGTGATTTGGATTTAATTCCCATGATCGCCCTCAAAGTTTGCCATTAAGGACCTATTAACAATACAAAACATTATCCAATGAGTTCTTTTTATTGATATCGAACTTAGAAACTTTCATGAAATTTCCACACATACAGATAAAAGAAACTTCCATACAAAAAGTGTTCTTAAAACTTTGAGATTGACATGACCATTCCAATTTAATTGCAACTAATCATTTCATATTTTGTAAAGCACATACATACGCTAATATGATATGCAAACATTCAATATTATAAGAGCATAATTGACAATCTCACTAACTAGTTTTGAGGAAAACTAAGATATCCTAGATTCTAGGGTAACATCCTCAGAAAAGGTAGATCAAACCACATTACATTAACACTTTATTACTCTTCTTTTTCATGTCCTAGACCATATTAGGGTTTCATGATAATATTAGAATTCTTAGGGTCTTGATACAATACTGTAATACCCCTGATCTGGGTTAAGGCTTAACGCTGGAAGTTTTTCTTAATTAAGTTGTTTACAAACTTGATATAATCTTTTGAGAAGTAATTAATACTCTTGTAGATTTTAAATTTCAAGTTTGAGCTTATTTGCAAGCTGTTTGTGCATTATTTGATAGTTTGGGTGAAAAGTGCAATCTACCCAAATTGAGGGGCTATAATGCAAAATGTCACATTTTGAATGTGTCTTATATGTTTTAGCATCATAAGAGAGAGAATGATGCTAAGTGGTGGCTTTTGGAAAGCCTAAATTCCAAGTTTTAACTTGTTTGAACAATGCTGAAGCATTGTGCACCAATTTTGGTACAAATTGTAATTTACCAAAAATGTGGGGTTAATATGCAAATTACCACCTATAGAGTGTTCCTACTCCCTCCTAGTATCATTTAGAGGATAGATAAAGAAGGAGACACCATGTTTGAATCATTTATGAATGATGGTAATCTTGGTGATGAAATGACCAAGACAAGGGTTGAATATGAAAGCTTAACTTGAGTTGTATCAAGTTGAAAAGCTTATATATGAGTGCCTATCGGCCAAGGATCCAAAGGAGGTGACTCATATTGTTTTGTGGACTCTTGTAAGAGGCCGTATCATGCAAATAACCTCAAGGAGGTGAGGTGTGATGGCCAACAAGTTTCCTTAGAAAAAGTGTATGGACTTGACTTAAAATAGTGATTAAATTAGATGACTTATCCAAATGGATAAGTGATGGAAGAATCTTCATCCCTAAGTCATACTCAACCATTTATAAAGACAAGATAAATTTTTATGCATGTACACATGTCATCCATGCATGGACACGTGGAACCTACTAGCACAAAATGTTGACACCTCATTTTTGCCTTCCTTCATGAACAACATGTATCTATACCCCTAGTTTCAACCCTTGGTGCAATTTTGCAACCCTTACCACCATCCTACCCTACGCTATCATGCATAGAGATCCCATATGGTGAAGGAATTCTGTGGTATCGTGCATGGGCCATTGGGTATCACCCATAGCAAAGGCATATCGGCCAAGTAGGTGAAATTGGCCATATAAGGTGATATCGGCCAATAGGGTGAAGAGTTGAATGGCATATCGTGCAAGTGAGTGCCATATCGTGAAAGAGGGTTGGAATATCGTGCAAGGACACAAGGGTATCGTGCAAAGGTGTTAAGGAGCAAGGAGGAGCTCATACTTAACCCAAAGGTGAGGATATGATCATCTTCAACCTTGGATTGAAGCATGATTTTAGGGTTTTGATCTTCCTTTCTTTTCTTCTTCACCAATTGCTTATCCATGGTGATTCCTTGTATATGAAGGAGTTGTGAACGAGCCTTGGACCTTTTATAAGTCATCTTCAACCTTAGGAACGTGGAGCTTTGGATCTTAGAGCTTTGAAGTTGTTCTTATGGCGGGTTATATAACTTGAACTCAACCATGTTATTATTCTTCACCTCAATTGCTATACTTAGTGAAATACTTTTAATTCCGAAATTTCCTGAAGTAGTTGATGAAATTATGATTTCTAGTAATTTCGTAGACCTATTTCCATGAATTATATCAGTTAGAACAAAGGTCTATAGCTTAAAGAAGATGGTATCACTTTGTAAAGTGACATCGGGTTCAAGTATATGCCCAAGTAGCCCTAACCCGATATGGGTATGTCTTGCCCGATATGTCTTGCACAAGATGTTGCACGAGATGCTTTCACAAGATGCTTGCACGATAGGGAGTCTATAATAGACTCCATGCACGATACAAGGTTAATTGTATACTTGTAAGTTGAAAAGAAACCCTAGTTTGGGTAACCCGAGATAAGTAAAGAGTAACAAGTGCAATTGCACGACATGGTTGCACGACATGGTTGCACGAAATGATTGCACGACATGGTTGCACGACATGGTTTCATGACATGGTTGCACGACATGGTTGCACGATAGGGTTGCACGATATACAACCCTAGAATGGCTAACCCTAGATGGTGACTGGCCCGATAGGGTGATTGAATGTACTACTAGCCTGACATGGTGATGAGTTGATACCTCATAAGTATCATGGGAAACACATACATATACCTTGTGCTCTATATGAGGTCAAGAAGATACCTCATAACTGATATGGAGACAAGTGCAAATCCTAACCCGACATGGATGGTATACATACACCTACAACCTGATATGGTGGACATATGCACATGATTTAACCCTATACACCTTGTAAAGGTGAGAGTAAGACACTCTTAGGAGTAATGAATGTAACACCATGTAATGGAGTGACTAATACCTTGATAGGTGAAACACCTAGAGTGGTTGATAATGGTTAATCCTATATCAACAATGTCTCAACCTGAGATGAGTCCATATCAATTGATGATGGTTGGACAATTCAAATGTATGCCTTATGATCAATACACTGCAGAATAAATGTGATGGGCTAGTGTATAAAGTATTAGGATGGGAAATACCCTAATACAAGATAAGTTTAATGCACTTTGATAAGTGTGGGATAACATACCTTGAGAAAGGGTTAAGCCAAGTTAATAAAGTATGATGTAATCATACCCTGGTAAGGATGAGAGAGGAACTCATACCTTGTGTTGATGATTCATTTAATGATAAATGATGAGAATAAATAAGTATGATTGAATACTTATTATATCAATTTTTGCTCCTAGATGTGTGGAGCAATGAATTATGGTTTGATCATTGATAATATGATCTTAAAAACATAAATGGTTAATAATGGAAAACCCTAACCCTAATGAATAGTAATGATATGTAAGAGGAACCCTAATCGATAAAAAAGGAAAACCCTAACCCTAATGATGGGAAGGTTGTATTTCTCTTATTGCATAAGCCTTGTAAGGCATGTTAAATACTTGTATAACAAGTATAATGATTAATGGCCTTGTGAGCCATGTGAATAAGTTGTTGCCTAGTGAGAGGTGACAAGATGTGCAATGGCCTTGTGAGCCATGAGAATAAGTTGTTGCCCAGTGAGAGGTGACAAGATGTGTAATGGGCTTTGTGATCCATATGAGATGCTTGTGTAACAAGTATCATGTATACCTTAGTCTTAGGACCTAGAGGTATTAACAGTGTTCAGTGATGAACTAAGGGTTTGAACTCCTAGATCGAGTAATCATGATAATGATGATGTGAAGGGATGATAATTCCCAGTAATGTGATAAGGGACTGAGATCCCAAGTATCATGTATTAAAGATTTGAAAAGTACTTGATAGATGTATTGCACCTTTCTTTGTATCATCTGTTATAATAATTCTTGTTTGAAACTTGACTGATGCTAAAAAAATATGGTAATGTACTTAATTAATCAAGTGTAATCTTATCATGTAGTGCCCTGACCATAGATCCATTTAGTGTCAGGTCTCTTTCTGAATGGTGAAACGGGTTGCTCCGCGGCATAACCCGATGTACACATATTTTTGAATATGTGGGGGTGATGGGCGTGAATACCTTACGCCTTAATGGAGGAATTGATGTGAGATAAACATTAAATCTCTCAATCCTTCATTATATGTGTCGGGATGGATGTATCATGAATATCCCAATGTCGGGATGGATATATCACGAATCTCCCGATGATGTTTAATGCCAGATCGATGTGAGATAAACAAGAGATCTCTCGATTGCGAAGAGAGTGCAACCGCCGTTGTAGCTCTATAGCGAAGTTGCCAGTATACCCTGGAAATATATTTAGTAGTGACACGAGATGTACTGCTTGTGGTCTCGGACTGACCGAGATGTGGGAGGTCTTGGAAGTTGTCTCTACCATTGACCTTGTATGGTACCGATTTTGACTTTGTAGTGTCGGTTGGAGATGAGCGGTATACCTCATCTCCTCAAGGCATACGTGTGATTGTAAAATGTAATCACCCGTATACCATGTTTGCTTAAGGATTGAATACGGAAATTATTGGCTGATGTTACATTTCTTTTATGCATCCTTAATGGATAGATGTGATTTATATTTCTTTACATTCCTTGCAAAGCAGATAGATGATTCATACTCTACCATTGGTAGATGCAATGTTATCCTTAAGAAAGGAGATTACTTTATTCTATTCATACAGAGATTTATCCTGCCTGTCAATATAAAAAGAACCTCTGCTCAGTTTATAATTTCTTAATCTGTGATAATAATATGGTCGGCAGAGAGTTATATCTCTCGCTGGGACAATTACAATTGTCTCACCCCCCATGGGACCCAAATTTTTAGGTGAATGTGCACGAGGAGGTGAAGACCTTTTTGCAGAGGAGGAACAACAGCTGAGGCAGCAGTGACAGCTCATGTTGAGTGTACTATCTGTCGTGTCTTGTAGATAGAAGTCCTATGTGTCGTCTCTGTACTCTCAGGTCATTGGAGTTGGTTCGTACTGGTTTCATGAATAATCTGAGATTTTGGCTTGAATGCCTCGAGGTTTTATGTTGCTCCAGTATGTGTTTTTATAAAGCAACTATTATATGTTATCCTCAAGAAGAGATGGTACAGTGTATGTACAATGTGAACAATGATGTATATAAAGTTTTGGTTCTTCCTTAAAGAGTTTTCCTAGAAATGGATCTCTTGCAAAATGGCTTTAATTTTTGGTGATTTTTGTTAATCCACTGTTTATGTTTATTCCGCTTAATTAATGATGATTTGTTTTTTGATTTGGCGACTGTCGTCACAAGTTTGGTATCAGAGCTTAAGGTTCGCCGAGTCTACAGAGACATAGGACTAAGGTGTTGAGTCTGTGTTAGTGTCCTCCAGTATACCCGATAGTGACTTTTGCTTGTGCAGAAGAAAGGGTGAAGTTTATAAATGAATGGGGAACACGAGGAATACATTGCTGAGAGCAATGTTGTTGCACCAAGAGAAGGTGCAAGGGATCAGGCAAAATAAGAATTAATGCCTAATAATTTCCATCATGACCCGATCAGGATAAAGAATCCTATGTTTATGCTCTTGTTGGGCAGGTTAGGATAACAGTGATGCATATAGTAGACTGGATACTAGCATTACAACCTAGGTTACTAGTCCTCAATGTAGAAACTTTGGGTTCTGAAAGGGTTCCTGAATGACATTGTCATGTTGGAACAATGGAAAATGTGGGAAGGATTAGCATATGGCAAGAAAATAGACTCTGCCATAAGTATAGAAAGATAGTATATATGTGATGGCAGTGCCCAAGAAGGGGCAATAAGCTGAGAATTAGGGAAAGGTCTCTACAATTCTAGAGACATGTGCCTAGTTGTTCTAAAAAGACAAATTTGTTGGTGCCACCAGTGCAATAAATGCCTAGTGTACCAGGGTAGTAGCCACTAAGTAAAGGAAAAGGTCCTAACTTTCCACCTATAAGAACCCATGGCTTAGTCTCTACATCGGTGATAAGACCGATAAGACCATGGTATGAGGACAAGACATGTTATAGATATAGACATGTTGAGCATACTAAACTCTTTTCTTTGAAAAGAATGGAGGAGATGACCCAACAACCGAGGTAGACTCGGCAGGGCTTACAAATGTTACAGCCCAGTAATGTAAAAAGGCAAAAGAAACAACATGAAATAGCTAGACTCTATGTGTTGAGTCAACCTAAAGCGGTAGATGACCGTGAGGGGTAACAGTTATATAGAGCTTTTCATTTTGATATGCCTTATCTTGATGATTATCTAATAATCATAAAAAGGATTTCTATTACGTATTTCCCTATTAATTGTCCTATGGGGACATAGGGAAGAAATATGAGAACTAGAATTTATATTCTGTTCAATATCCTTTTAAATGTTTTACAATTGCTCTTATCCGTGTGAAAGAGGATGAGGTGTAGAGGTGATGCCTGGAGAAAATCCAGGGATGCTAAATCCTATGCTTTTAATGATACAAAAAGTAAGGAATATGATAGTACATAAAGTGCATACTACCTAATCTTAGTATTAGTATACCATGGCCAGGTATATAATTATTGGAGATAGAGTAATTATGGAACTCTTAGACTGTTATCTTTCTGATTACTCTGATCGAGTAGTCATTCTGAGACAATCTAGTGAGCATAATGAAACTGGAAATATGGTATGGACATTTTTATCACATCCTAAGAACAATAATTGGAATCTGAGATGATCTCAGATCAATCTGGGTGTATGAGGAAGTAAAAAGTATAATCCTCATGATAAAGAGAATGAGAACAAGGGAGATGATCCCTATCTGATAAAGCCTGTGTGAATAGTAAAGATCTTTTCCCATGATGTGGAAATGGGAAATGTGATGAAATCACAAAATGTTCATGAACATGTTAAACAATAACAAAGAAAGGAGTGATGACATGTAATCATACTTATAATTCCTATGCTGATGGCAAGGAACCTAGGATGAAATAGAGTAAATGACTCATGAATAGTGGAAAGTTCATGTAATAATTGGAGGAGATGATAATCTCTTTTCTTTGATAAACAACCCTGGGTAATGATGGGGTGATAAGAGGAATATATTCCTTTGTGTTCTTTCCTTTTAGGGACATGGCAATCAAGTGGGTCTTAGGACACTTGATGTGCATAAGTTAAAAATGTTTAATTGATGCATACTTAGAAAAGTATCAGTTTGTCTTGGACTTTGGTTCCAAGATAAAGATATGTGTAACAAGTAGTGTCCCAAAATGAAAGAAAGATGAGGATGTGATGTGTTTTTGACACATGTGACAGATACCAAGGTAAGGATTCTAGTCTCTAAGGAATATCAGGTGGTATGAGAAAGTAAAAGCATAACTCCTAATCAGAAGATTTATGTTGGTTACCTGGAATGGCCAACTGAGAAATCTGTCTAGTTATATAAAATAGTATGGACATCATATGTTAGGGGTTTATGCTCTGCATAAACACAACATCGATAAGGATATACTAATTGAAGGAACAATTGAAAAATCATTGTGGAAAAAGCTTATCAAGCTAAAAATAATTTCTTAGAATACCCCTATCTAGATCTGTTAAGGCAACTTATATATATAACATCTAAAGATACCTCTAAGATAAGTTCTTAATTAATAAGTAACCTCCCCTTATGCAAGATAATGTACAACTAATGAAATAGTTGGTACAAGTCATAAGAAAGTTTAGTGTTGTGTCAGTAGATTAGATGGCACATAATAAGACTTGTAGTCCCAAGTGGGTGACATAACGTAACTCTTGTCTTTCCTTGAAAGTGAAATGCTAAACTAAATGAGGAGTATGGAAGACTCCCCAGAATCAAGAATCTTGTCACATAAAGTTGTAAGTTGAGAAAGGTGACAAATCAGTGACGTTTGAGACCTGAGTTAAATAAGGTATGTATAATGCTTCTCCAACTAAGAAAAGTGTTACCTGACACAGAGTTGACTCTACAGTCAATAATGAAAAAGACAGTGGACTATGTGTCCTATCTTCTATGATAATCGTGTGTGGAAGAACTTTGTATTGATCAAATTTCTATGGCATCTCCATAACATTAAGATGTGATGTGGAGACTTAATGATACGATGAATGAATAAATATATGTCTCCCTTTATCTGGGATTTCGAGGATGAAATTCTTGTTAGGGGTTTATAATTGTAATACCCCTGACCTGGGTTATGGATTAACCCTGGAAGGTTTGCTTAAGTAAGTTGTTTACAAACTTTATATAATCTTTTGAGAAGCAATCAAGACTCTTGTAGAGTTTAAATTTCAAGTTTGAGCTTATTTGCAAGCTGTTTGTGCATTATTTGATAGTTTGGGTGAAAAGTGCAATTTAACCAATATGAGGGGTTAAGTTGCAAATTGACACATGTTGAATATTCCTTATGTGTTTTATCATCATAAGAGAGATAAATATGCTAAGTGGTGGTTTGTGGAAAGCCTAATTGCCAAGTTGAACTTGTTTGAAACAATGATGGTGCATTGTTCACCAATTTTGGTACAAATTGTAATTTACCCAAAATGTGGGGTTGTTATGCAAATTACCACCTCTAGAGTGTCCGTAATCCCTCCTAGTATCATGTGGAGGAGATATAAAGAAGAAGACACCATGTTTGAATAAAATTTTAATAATGGCAATCTTGGTGATGAAATGACCAAGAAAAGGGTTGCATTTGAAAGCTTAACTTGAGTTGTATCAAGTTGAAAAGCTTATATATGAGTGCCTATCGACCAATGAGCCAAAGGAGGTGACTCATATAGTTTTGTGGACTCTTCCCAAAGGCCATATAGTGCAAAGCACCTCAAGGAGGTGAGGTGTGACGACCAACAAGTTTCCTTAGAAAAAGTGTATCGGCTTGACTTAAAATAGTGATTAAACTTAGATGACTTATCCAAATGGATAAGTGATGGAAGAATCTTCATCCATAAGTCATCCTCTAATATTTTTAAAGACAAGATAAATGTTTATGCATGCATGTACACGTGTCATCCATACATGGACACGTGGCACGTACTAGCTCAAAATGTTGACACCTCATTTTTGCCTTCCTTCATGAACAACATGTATATATACCCCTAGTTTCACCCCTTGGTGCAATTTTGCAACCCTTACCACCCTACTACCCTAAGGTATCGTGCATAGAGCTCGCATATCATGAAGGGATGCTGTGGTATCGTGCATGGGCCCTTGGGTATCGCCCATAGCAAAAGCATATCCGCCAAGTAGGTGAAATTGGCCATATAAGGTGATATCGGCCAATAGGGTGAAGAGTTGAATGGCATATCGTAAAAGTGAGTGACATATAGTGCAAGAGGGTTGGCATATCGTGCAAGGACACAAGGGTATCGTGAAAAGGTGTTAAGGAGCAAGAAGGATCTCATACTTAACCCAAAGGTGAGGATATGATCATCTTCAACCTTGGATTGAAGCATGATTTTAGGGTTTTGATCTTCCTTTCTTTTCTTCTTCACCAATTGCTTATCCATGGTGATTCCTTGTATATGAAGGAGTGGTGAACGAGCCTTGTACCTTTTATAAGTCATCTTCAACCTTAAGAATGTGGAGCTTTGGATCTTGGAGCTTTGAAGTTGTTCTTAAGGCGGGTTATATAACTTGATTTCAACCATGTTATTATTCTTCACCTAAATTGCTATACTTAGTGAAATACTTTTAATTCCGAAATTTCCTGAAGTAGTTGATGAAATTATGAGTTCTAGTAATTTCTTATACCTATTGCCATGAATTATATCAGTTTGAACAAAGGTCTAGAGCTTGAAGAAAATGGTATCACTTTGTAAAATGATATCGGGTTCAAGTATATGCTCAAGTAGCCCTAACACGATATGGGTATGTCTTGCCCGATATGTCTTGCACAAGATGTTGCATGAGATGCTTGCACAAGATTCTTGCATGATAGGGAGTCTAGAATAGACTCCATGCATGATACAAGGTTTATTGTATACTTGTAAGTTGATAAGAAACCCTAGTTTGGGTAACCCGAGATAAGTAAAGAGTAACAAGTGCTATTGCACGACATGGTTGCACGACATGGTTGCATGGCATGGTTGCACGACATGATTGAACGACATGGTTGCATGACATGGTTGCACGACATGGTTGCATGACATGGTTGCACGATAGGGTTGCACGATACATAACCCTAGAATGGCTAATCCTAGATGGTGACTGGCCCGATAGGGTGATTGAATGTACTACTAGCCCGACATGGTGATGAGTTGATACCTCATAAATATCATGGGCGACACATACATATACCTTGTGCTCTATATGAGTTCAAGAATATACCTCATACCCGATATGGAGACAAGTGCAAATCCTAACCCGACATGGATGGTATACACACACCTACAACCCGATATGGTGAACATATGCACATGATTTAACCCTATACACCTTGTAAAGGTGAGAGTAAGACACTCTGAGGAGTAATGAATGTAACACCAAGTAATGGAGTGACTAATACCTTGATAGGTGAAACACCTAGAGTGGTTTATAATGGTTAATCCTATATCAACAATGTCTCAACCTGAGATGAGTCCATATCAATTGATGATGGTTGGATAATTCAAATGTATGACTTATTGTAACATCCCTAACCTGGGTTATGAACTAACCCTAGGTGTTTTGCTTAAGACATGTGATTAGATGCTTGTGATTATCTTTTGATATGTAATTAGAGCTGTTGAGGAACTTATATTTCCATTTCTATCCTTTTTAAACAATGTTGTAATATTGTTTTGTTAAAAGTGGACCTATGTGCAAATTACCCAATTTGAGGGGTTAAATTGCAAATTGCACAGGTTAAGATGTTCCTATGATGATGAGACATCATAAGAATGAATATGATGTGGTGATATGGATTCTCCAAGCTTGGGCACCAAGGTATAGCTTGTAGAGAAATCCTTGTGCTTTAAAACCTAGTTTTGGTGTAAAGTGCAATTTACCCAAAACATAGGGTGAAGTATGTAAAATATACCCTCTAGAGTATCTCTCATGCAACTTGGCACCAAGCAGAGTAAAGAAAATGAGGAGGGCGCCTCATTTGAGTAATCATATAAGAAGGATAACCTTTATAATTAAATAATCAAGATGTATGCAAAATGACCCTTTTATGTGTGTAACTTAGTAAGATGTTTGGCTTCCTTTCTTCTAGACTTTGGTTAAGAAAGGAGTTTTACTTAAGTATAGAAAGGAGGGGCGTGGCCAAGAAGGAGAGAAGGACCTATATGAGAAATAGAAGAAAAGATTGTCCTTATCTTGGAAACATGCCCAAAGTATATATACACCTTTCTTTTACAACCAAGGGATCGTTTCCCTTTCTCTCTTCACTTATCTCTTGCTTGGACTGACTAAGGAAGGAGCTAAGGAGAAGAGGAAGACGACCAAGTAGAGTTGGGTAAGCTTTGATCATCTTCTAGCTCGGATTCATGGGAAAATTATGGTACAAGGTTGGATTGCTAGTTTTTCTTACATAGTTCTTCTTTCTAGCCATCCTTTCCAACCAATTCTTGAAGAAGAAACCTTGGACGACCTAGGGAGCTCAAGCCACCATTATATCTTCAAAGATTGGATCTCTAGAGCTGGTTCTAAGGCGGGTTATATAACTCTAAACCTTAAAGCTTTCATTATGCATCTTCTTTTCTTGCAAACGTTGCTAGTTCTTCTTCCTTTCATACTTCTATGCATTCTTGCAAACAAAATGGTGAAGAACAAACCATGATCTTGAGGTAGAATAAGGGAGCGTGAATACCAATGTTACTTTAGTAAGTGGTTTGCACCCCCTTGGCCAAACGGTTTGCAAAACCGTTTGAAACCAAACGGTTTCAAAACCGTTTGGTGGGCAAATGGTTTCATAAGACCGATCGAAGCAAACGGTCTCTAAGACCATTTGGTTGAGTTGACCAAGCGTTGACCATTTGGGGATCTGTTGTACACATTATGAATTAATCATCCACTAAGAATTATTAATTAATTCCAAGTAAATCTCAAGTTGAAGGCACTTCAATCACCTAAACCCTAATCGGGATCATTGCTGATTTCAATGGACCAATCATGTTGAAGTTTGGGTTGAGTGGCCCAAACGGTTTCAAAACTGTTTGGAGATCACTCAAACGGTCTTAAGACCGTTTGGTGATCACCCAAGACCGTTTGGAGGTCTAGGGTCAAGTAGAGTTGAGCAATTGAGGGTCCAATCACATCAAGTTGTTGAAACAATCAAAATGCTGATTTTATGACCTAATTAGGGTTCAACCCTTAAGTGATCGACTTAGTTTTTAATAAAATAAAGAGCAAACGGTCTCAAGACCATTTGCAGGATGTAAAAACGATCCCAAGACCATTTGGGGTCAGGTCATGATCCAATTGAGTGATGGATCAATGGGTTCACCTTCAATTAGATTCATGTTGATGAATGTTGAAGGTTGATCGATTCTAACACTACTACAGAAACAACATTCAGTGTCGCTTTTCTGGGCGTCGGTTATTTAGGAAAACCGACGCCTATAACATTCAACGTCGGTCATCTAGGTCATCCGACGTCTGTAGCCAAGACACGGGTACCGCTTGTATTAAGCGTCGGTTTTTTTGGTAAAAAACCGACGCCTAAAACTGCCGCGAAATCCAATTTTCGAGCAAAAAAAATATGTCACATACGGCATCGGTTATTTACCTAAAGCCCGACGCCTATATAAGATGAAAATTTGCGCGAAAATTTACAGCTTAGGTGTCGGTTATCCTTAGATAACCGACGCCTATAGTGGTTCCCGCCAATTTATTTGGGGCAAATTTTATCTAATTGGACGTCGGTTTTGTAATAGGAACCGACGCTGAAGACCTTAGGCGTCGGCTTTGTTAGATACCCGACGCCCTTTACGAACTTATTAGACGCATGATCGATCGACTTTAGGTCCCCTTTCCTGTTTCATCGTCTTCATCGCCCGACCCTCCGCTGCTCACCGACGCCGCTGCCCGCCACCCTCCGCTACCGTCGCCCGACCCTCCGCTGCTGCTGTTGCTTGTGCGCCGCCGCCGCTTCCTGCTCCTTCTGCTGCCGGTGTCGCCACCGCCTGCCTGCTCCTTCTCCGCCGCCTTCCTGCCCGCCGCCGCCTGCCGCTCCCTGCTGCCGGTGTCGCCTTCTTGCTCCTTCTCCGCCTGACGACCCCCGCGTCTCCGCCGCTGCTGCCACTGCCCTACGCCGCTGCCGCCTCCACTGCCTACATCGCCGCCTCCACTGCTCATCGTCGCCGCCTCCACTGCTCTTCTTCCTTAACAGAGCTCGCTACCAACAGAGCTACTCCTCTTCTTCCTCCACGAGCTCGCTACTTACAGGTACGATTTTATACCTAGTTACACAGCTCATTTTTGCTTCAATCATATTCATCATGTTGTTGTTTTTTATTGCAATTTTATGTAGATATTCTCCTTTAAATCCTAAGAAAATTATACACCCTTTAATTACAAACCCTAATTCACCTCTAGTCACTCTTTTCTATCGATTATCCAAATGTAAATTGCCCCTTACTATGTCACCATTCATTCCAATGCAAAACTGGACCTTCCTACGCCACCATTTACTCAAAAGGTAGTTTTCATTTGATATCTAATTATTACATTAAGGATACTGAAAAAACTATATGAGTTACACCTTCATAGGAATGCATACAACTTCTATCTGAAAGAGATCTAAACATGATAAAAAATAATCTAAGATACAACTTTCTTCATTTAGGACTAGTCCAAGTATCTACAAAATCCTTAACTAGAAAAGGTATAAATTATTCCTTACTTCTATCCCTTAGAGACTGTAAGCATCTAAAATTCTCAGATTCCCTTCTTAGACTTCTAGAATCAACACTACATGAAGAATATGTTTCCTTCGATAATATGTTATAACATAGTATGATCTTAATCTGATCTGGATGTTCATAATAATGTAGTATGTTAAATATGATGATTAGGGATACATATAATGTCTAGTAAAGATTCCTAGACCTTTTGTTTGAAACTATTGATTTCTTGATTTATTATTTAATAATGCTCTGTTGATTAGGATTAACCATGTTGCATGTAGTTTATAGACAATTATTATATATAAGAATGCAACACATGTATTTGTTGGCCTAGAAACCCGTCCAAGATTTACTCATTAGGAGTAAATCTTGGATAGTCCCCGGTTTGGGACTGTTCTTGAACACCTAATCTCACTTAGGATGTAAGTGTATAATGTGTATTGGGTTTTTGAGAAACTTTCAGTAGCATTTCCCTGTTTGTTCTCTAAGTACATATGTACTTAGAGAACAGTGGGGAAATGCTGCCGAAATTTTCTTGAAAACCAATTACGCATTATACACTTACTAGTGAGATTAGGTGTTCAAGGATGGGATAGGTGGTACACATTTATTATATATAAGAATGACATCAAATGTGTTTGTTGGCCTAGAAACCCGTCCAAGATTGACCCATTAGGAGTAAATCTTGGATAGTCCCCGGTTTGGGACTGTTCTTGAACACCTAATCTCACTTAGGATGTAAGTGTATAATGTGTATTGGGTTTTCGAGAAAATTTTGGTAGCATTTCCCCGTTTGTTCTCTAAGTACATATGTACTTAGAGAACAGCGGGGAAATGCTGCCGAAATTTTCTCGAAAACCCAATACACATTATACACTTACTAGTGAGATTAGGTGTTCAAGGATGGGATAGGTGGTACACATTTATTATATATAAGAATGACATCACATGTGTTTGTTGGCCTAGAATGTGAACAATCATTGTTTTTTATATTACTTGTATATTGGTATAAATTAGAATGAACAATCACTAAATTATATACTGTTTGTATGGAATCCGGCTTCATTGTAGATATCTATTATTGTTGGCCTAGAAACCCATCCAAGATTGACTCATTAGGAGTAAATCTTGGATAGTCCCCGGTTTGGGACTGTTCTTGAACACCTAATCTCACTTAGGATGTAAGTGTATAATGTGTATTGGGTTTTCGAGAAAATTTTGGTAGCATTTCCCCGTTTGTTCTCTAAGTACATATGTACTTAGAGAACAGCGGGGAAATGCTGCCGAAATTTTCTCGAAAACCCAATACACATTATACACTTACTAGTGAGATTAGGTGTCCAAGGATGGGATAGGTGGTACACATTTATTATATACTAGGGAAATGTTGCCTAATCTTTTCCTAATATATACTTGTTTTCTCTGATCATAGAATGGATAGATCATGGATGTCCATTCGTAATCGTTGCACCCCAGAGTTTATATCTAGTCTTGATCAGTTTATTAGATTTGCCGAGGAACATAGGAAAAAACCTACAGATAGGTTCTACTGTCCATGTAGGCATTGCGGTAACAACTTGAAAGTCAACACTGGTGAGGAAATCAAAAGTCATGTCATGTGCAACGGGATTGTACAAGGCTATACAGAATGGCACTGGCATGGAGAGATTTCAAAATCGAAACCAGTAGATGTCGATAGCAGTGCTTGGGTGGAAGAAGAAATTGCCTCTGATGACGTAAATGTGAACGAACCAGTTCCAGCAGACATCGTTGATGCGATGCTGGATAGTTGTAGGGTAGAGCACACCGATCCACCTCCTATCTTTACAAACATTGTGCATGATGCTGAGATACCGTTATACACAGGTTGTGCTAAGTTTACGAAGCTTAGCGCTGTCTTGAGATTGTATAAGTTGAAAGCTAACAATAGATGGAGCGACAAAAGCTTCACTTCATTGTTGACTTTGTTGAAAGAAATGCTTCCTGAAGGAAACGAGCTTCCAATCTCAACATACCAGGTAAAGAAAATGTTGTGCCCAATGGGAATGGAGGCCAAGAAGATACACGCATGCCCGAATGATTGTGTATTATTTCAAAAGGACTATGTAGATTTGAAAGATTGTCCAAAATGTGGTGCGTCACGGTATAAATTGACGACTTCGGGGGAGTCCAAAACTTGTTCTCCTGCCAAGGTGTTGTGGTATCTACCTATAATATCACGGTTTCAACGCTTGTTTGCAAATCCGAAAGATGCGAAGAATTTGAGGTGGCATGCAGATGTTAAGAAAAATAATGATGGGATCCTACGACATGCGTCTGATTCCCCACAGTGGAAGAAGATTGATCTATTGTACCCTAAATTTGGTGAAGAAGATAGGAATCTAAGACTTGGGCTTTGTACAGATGGGATGAATCCGTACGGGACATTGAGCAGCCAACATAGCACTTGGCCAGTCATGCTTGTTATATACAATCTTCCTCCCTGGATGTGTATGAAAAATAAGTACGTTATGTTGTCATTGTTGATATCGGGTCCTAAACAACCCGGAAATGATATCGATGTTTATCTTGAACCTTTGATTGATGACTTAAAGAAACTTTGGGCTGAAGGTGTGATGACCTATGATGCTTCAGCAAGAGAGACATTTCGTTTGCACGCTATGTTGTTTTGCACTATTAATGACTTTCCAGCATATGGGAATTTGTCTGGATATAGTGTCAAAGGAGCTAAAGCGTGTCCTATATGTGAAGAAAACACTGATTCAATAAGACTAAAACATGGCGGCAAGACTGTATATCTTGGTCATCGAAGGTTTCTTTCAAAATTCCATCCGTATCGTAGGAAGCGCAAAGCATTCAATGGATGGAATGATGAACGAAGTGCACCTAAACCTATACCAGGGGATGTTGTTTATGAAAGAGTAAAAGACATTGTCAATGAATTTGGTAAGAAATCACAATGTAGTATGGCCACACGGAGTGACAATTCTTCATTCAAGAAGAAGTCAATATTTTGGGATCTTCCTTATTGGAGTTCTTTGACAGTCAGGCATTGTATCGATGTAATGCACGTTGAGAAAAATGTATGTGATAGCATCATTGGTACTCTATTAAATATACCAGGTAAGACTAAAGATGGGATAAAATCCAGACTGGACCTACGTGAAATGGGAATAAGGTCAGAATTAACAGAATTACGTGAAATGGGTAATAAAAGAACATACTTACCTCTCGCTTGTTACACGTTGTCTAGAAAGGAGAAGAAAACTTTTTGTGAATGCTTGGTAAATGTTAAGGTGCCACATGGTTACTCATCCAACATCCGTAGATTGGTATCAATGAAAGATCTGAAATTGATAGGTCTTAAATCTCATGATTGTCACACTCTAATGCAACAAATATTGCCCGTGGCAGTTCGATCTATATTGCCGAAGCATGTAAGGTTTGCAATTACCAGACTTTGTTTCTTTTTCAACAGTCTATGCAGCAAAGTTATTGACCCTGATACTCTCGATAATTTGCAAAGAGAAGTGGTTGTTACCCTATGTCAGCTTGAGATGTATTTCCCTCCTTCGTTCTTTGATATCATGGTACATCTTGTTGTCCACTTGACTAGGGAAGTGAAAATGTTGGGACCAGTTTTCTTGCATTGGATGTATCCCTTTGAACGATACATGAGCGTTTTTAAAGGTGATGTTCGAAACCGTTATCGGCCTGAAGGGAGTATTATTGAAGGTTATGTGGCGAGAGAGGTTATGGATTTTTGCAATGACTTTCTCGGTGGTAATGACACTCCTGATAATGACAAGAATATTGAGGAGGGCAAAGGAATTTTGGGATCACGGGTGAAAGTAATCAGCCGTGAGCAGTTGGAACAAGCTCACTTGTATATTTTACACAATATGGATGAAGTGAGTGTTTATATCGAGGAACATACCAATTTCATAAAGAGACAACATCCTCGAGCAAGTTCAATGTGGCTTGCTAGAGAGCATAATAAGACTTTTACTAAGTGGTTTGAAGATAAAGTCTTACATCAACTATCTCAAACACCACATGATATTACAGAAACTATCAAATGCCTCGCCTTTAAACCAAAACCGAATGTTATGTCTTATGAAGGGTTTGACATTAATGGATTCACATATTACACAAAGCGCCAAGATGATAAGAGTGTCGTCCAAAATAGTGGGGTCACTCTTCAAGCGTCGACTATGTACTTTGCAAGTGCAAAGGATAAGAGTCCACGTGAAGCTAAAATGTCATATTACGGTGTCATTGAGGACATTTGGGAGTTTGACTACATAGATTTCAAAATTCCGCTCTTTAAATGTAATTGGGTTGATAACACCAAAGGAGTTATAGTGGATGAATTGGGTTTCACTTTGGTGAACTTTGAAAAGATTGGCGAGAAGGGTGAACCATTCATATTGGCATCACAGGCGAAACAAATATTCTATATCGATGATCCTGCAAATGATAAATGGTTGGTTGTTCTTCATGGTAAAAGACAGTTCATTGAAGATCCTATAGATGAAGAAGAGTACTATGATAAGTATGATGACTCCAGTCCATTCTCAGTTGGGTTGCCAACTCCACAAAATATTGAAGCTAATGATGACTTATATGTGCGCGGAGATCACAATGAAGGATTGTTAATTGATAAAAGATCACAATTTTAGAGACATGTATGTTTATACAAATGCTAAATGTTTGCCTTTTTCTAGTTAATACAAATGCTAAATGTTTGCCTTTTTCTAGTTAATACAAATGCTAAATGTTTGCCTTTTTCTAGTTAATAGAAATGCTAAATGTTTGCCTTTTTAATGACATTTTCAGATGGCTGACCATGATGAGCATGATGTCCATGATGAGCATGAAGTTCATGATGAGCATGCTGTCCATGACGAGCATGGCGAGGATACTAATGTAAGTTCTAAAAACATATCCTGTATTTCTATAAAATTCATTATCTTCTAGTTATGTCATATATCCTATATTTCTATATTGGGCTAAGTTAGTTGTTTTATTTTTGTCAAATTTTAGGTTGATGCACCTGTACCCACTGAAGCACTGGAGCAACTTGATGCGCAACACCAGACACTTAACAAGAAAAGGGGCATCACTCTGTTGAAGAAGTTATTAGCGCTAAGTGGTAGTGGATCTAAATTGGTGGTGGAGTTTGATAATGGAGGAAATCCAATTGGAGTGAACCGCAATAATTTTGTGAACTATCTTGGGTGTACCACTCGGAGCCATTGTGGTGTTAAGTATGACAATTGGCATAAAGTTCCTCAAGGGAAAAAAGACTTGATATGGAAGGATTTATGCGTGAGTTATTATTATTTGCAATTCTATTTTGTAGATTACAAATTCTATTATTTGCAATTCTATTTTGGATACTAGTTAATAACATTTCTATTTTACAGAATCTGTTTGCATTGGATGAGAAGTTGCATCGTAAAAATGTGATGCAACGCGCTGGAAAGATGCTTAGGAATTATAGGACAAATCTGAACAGAGAATACATAAAAGAGGGTGATAAGAAGAAGAAGTCAGCCCTTGAACAATGGAACTTCTTGGACAAAGAAGATTGGGACAATTTTGTTGCTTCAAGAAAATCTGAAGAATTCAAGGTATTAGGTGTCACTCCTAATTTAATTAATATACATTGTATTCACCTGTTTCAAGATTAGCATTTAGTGCTACTAACCAAATCATTAATGTGCATACTAACTAGGCCCTCAGTGACGCACAAAAAGCAAGGCGTGCACTGAATGTGCATGACCACACTATGGGTCCAAAAGGCTATGCAAGCGTTCGCCAAAGACTACAGGCGGAGTCTGCGGCTACTCAGGAGTCTGCTCCTACTCAGGAGTCTGCCACACCCATGCCTCGCCATGATATCTGGATAGCTGGCAGGCAAAACAAGAAGGGTGAAATAAAGAAGCCTGTAACTGCTGAGGCGGCTGCAAAAATGGTAAAATACAACTCTTAGAGAAATCGTTTGAATATTGATTATTTGTGGTGTTAACTTACCAATTTCTGTTTATGGTGATTAGAGGGAGCTGCACGAGCAGAGGAAACAAGGCACGTTCATCCCTCAGGGCACAAGGGATGAATTGACAGTTGCTCTGGGTAACCTAGAGCATCCTGGACGTGTTAGAGGTGCCGGCGCTGGTGTTGGCATCAAAGCATTCTTTGGGCCATCCCAGCGCAAACCCAGAGCGGGACTTTCTCAAGAAGAGGTAACCTATTCTTTTTTTAGAATGTTACTGCAAAAGGAAATTCATTAATAAGAAGCTAATGTTTCTTTTATCCATGTATAGGAGAATAAGAGAGTTGAGGATTTAGTTGCTAAGAAGATCAACGATGTAGTTGCTGAGAAGGTCAAGGAAGAATTGCTGCGGTGGCAGGCATCTCAGGCTTCCAATACGCCTATGGCGACCCACTCTTCTCCTGATGCATAGACTGCGAGTAATCCTGGAGACCCATCGCCTAGCACGTCTGCTGTAAGTATTGTTTATGACATTGTAGTTAGTCTTTTCAAGTTGTTATGTTTTCAAGATGATATGTATATATGTATAATATTCTTTACGTAAATTTGTAGGCATTGAAGCCATGCCGCTTAAGAATGCAAGACTACGTTGTTGCAGAGGCGCAGGCTTACCCGTCCCTTCCTGGGGCAATGTTTCACGGGACTCCAATGCCACAGGGCTACGTTCGTGTGAGCCCGATACGTGTGTTACCTGATTGGAGAGAAGCTACATTGCCATATCCCCACCCGGATATTGATAGACTTGCTGATGCAGAAGGCGGGGTGATATTGTGGCCCAAAGCAGATGTCGTCTACACGACTGAAATTGTAAGATAAATTTACATTGATTTAGACTGTTAATGTGTATATATGATGTCAACTGATCTGAAATTATATGTACAGGTTAAAAAGAAGACACCAGGAGCACCTAGGCCTCCACTTCCACTTCCCGCATTACCCGATTGGGTTCCAACTGACCTAACATACCCGTTAGGTCCTGCTTGTAGGGGAATGGCATGTTGGCTACGGGCACATAATGTACATTGCCCTATAATTATTTCTTTAGATGCAGATTATGCAGGTCAATCATACGATAGCTCTTTATTTATACAAGATATTATTGAGCTGTTTATGTATGATTGGCTGAATACATCAATGATAGAGACATGGATAAGGTGAGATCTTGTTTATACATCCATATACCTTGTGTAAGATCCGGTGATCTGGTTTCTTATATATTAATGCATACGCCTATATGTTTTGCAGCTACCTAGTCGAAGATCATTGCAAACAATTTGCATTTGATCATGTGGGATTTTTGATTCCATCATTGATTAGTTTGGTAGCTAAAGACCCTGATAATGTTCAACAATACTGTATAGATGCTTTTACAATTTTTGGTCAGCAAAAGAAGACGATAATAATAGCTCCATTCAATGTCAAGTAAGTTTACTTTATTTATAATTTGGACTTAAGAAAATTCCATTTTTATTTTGCATTTTGAGTTATTAATTGTTAACTTCTTACTTCTAGCGGTAGACATTGGGAGTTACTAGTTATTGTCCCCGGGACATTCACTGTTTATTATCTAGATCCTGCGGGGAGTACATTGAACACTAAAATTGGACACGTAATGAGAATGCCATTATTCTGGTGAGAAATATTTCATTTTTATATCCGTTAACATCTTTTATTACATTACTATTTACTTATGCAATTTATTGTGTTATATTAACATGTAGGGGTTTAGATGCATTCAAAAAGGCTGGAGGAACGGTCCCAAGGAAAAAGAACCAGCCAATAAATTGGCAGAACGTACAAGTAAGTTCCCGACTCAAATATATATATTATTGATGTGAATTGTGCTTAGTTGTATTATTTTGTATGTTTCAATTTATAGTGTGCTACACAAGACAATGGATGGGCATGCGCATACTATGTGATGCGATTTATGCAGATGATTATCAAATATGCCGCATTGGACATCGATACCATACATGAGGTATTATATATATTCTCATTAGTTAGTATGCAATATATCAATCTTATATTATTTTTATATTATTACTTATATATATACATCATTCTCTTTGCAGGTGTTTAAAACTGACAACACTACAGGTAAACGTTTAAAAAATATACATGCTCCATATACGATGGAAGCATTAAATGAAGTAAGAGAAGAATGGGCAAAAGCCATACAAGCAGTGGCAACTGTAAGATATAATTGGGATGTTGATAGCGATAATGAATGATACTATGTAAATGAATATTTCTGAATGTTAATACATGTATTTGAATGTTTCTATATGTGTGTGAATGTGAGAATTGAATTGATGTCTGAATGTATGTACTTGTGTAGAATTTTGCTTGTGACTTTTGCAGGTTTGCGGCCTGTTTGTAGGCTGATATCAATGGATGTCGTAAACCTGCAGTTCAGAAAACTGAACTGCAGGTTCTCATCCTGCTGACCAGCCACAGCAGGCCTGCAAACTGATATGAAAAAAAAATATATAAATAGGCGTCGGTTATTTATAGAAAACCGTCAGGAAAGACCTACAGCGTCGGTTTTTTCAATAAACTGACGCCTGATGTGGCCAAAGCAGTCCTGGAAATGGCGTTGGATATTCATATCAAACCGACGCCTATTTAACATATAGGCGTCGGTCGTTTAGTATATAACCGACGCCAAAAGTGTTCGCGCCACAAAAAATGGCGTCATCTAGGGCACTTTATGCGTCGGTCATCTACTAAAAGACCGACGCTATATTCCATAGTGGCGTCGGTTATTTACTAAAACACCGACGCAGAAAGTGCCCTAGATGATGCCGTTTTCTGTGGCGCGAACCCTTTTGGCGTCGGTTCTCTACTAAACGACCGACGCCTATAGATTAAATAGGCGTCGGTTAAAAAACCGACGCCGAAGTGTTCGACCTTTAGCGGCGCCCACATAGGCGTCGATCGGAAACTGACGCCAAATGGGGTTAAACGACCGACGCCAAAGGCCGTTTCTGTAGTAGTGTAAACCCTAATTCAATTGGTCCCAATCCTAATTGGTTATCAAATGAGGGTCAATTGAGTGTCAAATCAATAAAGGATTAACCTAATTGACTTAATTGATAAGTGGTTAACAATTACAATAAAGATTAAGGGGTTCAACATTGAAAACCCTAACTCAATTACAAGTGTTGATACACTTTTGGGTCCATGCGATTTTGAGGTGTTGAAAGTGCAGGACCATTTGGGGTTCAACTATGTTAAGAACGTTTGATGATTTGAAGGTTAAGATGGTTTAGTAGTTGTTTAATATACACCCTAAAGATACCTAAAGTCATTAAGGGTTTAAGTAATCAGTAGATTAACACAGGTTATGGGTAATAGAGAGGATTACCAAAGTACCCTTGAAGGGTTCAAGTAGACAACACCTCTTGACCAAGTAAACCCTAATGAACACAATGGTGATGACATGACTTATGTTAATCAAAGTAAACTTGACTTGACCAAACCTAATCTAGAGTGATGTAACCATCATCTAATAGTAAGAGGAGAGAGAATACTCCCTAATATGAATGAGAATCAAGTAATATGCTTCCAACATTTATGAATACACATAATTAGGGTATGATCCTTCATTGTGAGATCATGGAAACCCTAATCATGGTGATTAATGAATTTTAACCTTATTAAGGACATGAATGAGAATAATATTCATATAAGATAATAGAATGACCTTAAATCACTACAATGTGAATAGTAAACCCTAATTTAGGGTAATGTGATGTAAAATGAATAGTAAACCCTAATCTAGGGTGATGTGATGATATGAACAAGTGAACCCTAATTCTGAGTTATGCTTTTAAGCATGAAACTCCATGATTAAAGTATGAGATGAGGAATCAATACTCCTAATCAACTAATAGGTTTAATAACTCTAATTGGATTGAATGAGAATCCTAACCCTAGAAACCAGCCGTGGTATTATGACACGGTCGTGGTATCCTATATATATATATATATATATATATATATATATATATATATATATATATATATATATATATATATATATATATATATATATATATATATATATTGAAAAGGAACTTGTATTGTCCTGATATAGTTACAATGTGCATACTATTAGTAAATGTTAAACATGCATGTTTTCATAAAGAAGTGATCATATCCAGTTAAGGATTATGATGTTATATGCATTTAAAACACTTTACATGCTTCAAGTATTATGATATGCTATTTACCTGATGAGTGGTAACATATGAGCTTGATAGGCTGAATGAGCCATAAGAAATATATGCATTATTATATTCAAAGGTCATATTGTTGAAATGACTAAAGGGTAAGATGTTACATGGTAACAAATGTTATGATGGTTCAAGGGTTTGAATACCCACATTCCTGAATCACAATGATGAGATGGTTAGGGATTGATATCCCAATGTTAAATGTATGAGATGTGAACTTGATACAAATAGTACTCTTCCTTTATAGCATTTATTTTAATGGTTTATGTTTGAAAACATGCCTGATGCTAAAGAATGCAATAATGTACCTAACTAATCAAGTATAATGATATCATGTAGATCCCTGATCATAGATCCATCATTGTTATAACATACAGGATGGTGAAACAGGTTTTCCCAAGGGAACTCCTGGAGCACATACTTTTGAGTATGTGGGGGTTATGGACGCGAATATCCTTACATCCTAATGTTGGATTTGATAGAAGATGTATCATTAATCTCTCAATCCTTCATTATATGTTTATGCCGGGAAGATGTATCACTAATCTCCCGATGATGTTGTTAATGCCGCATCGGTGTGAGATAAACAAGAAATCCCTCAATGGCGAAGAGAGTACAGAATGCCACTGTAACTCTAAATAGCGAAGTTGCCAGAATACCCTGGAAAGCTATTATAGCAGAGACACGAGATGTCCTGCATGTTGATCCTCACACTGACTGAGGAGTGATGAGGTCATAGGAATCTGGCTCTCCTGATGACCTAGGTATGGTACCGATTGCGATCTAATGATGGTCGGTTGGAGTACGAGAGGTGTAACTCATCTCCTCAGGGCATAAATACGTTTGTAAAAAGTAATCAGCCGCATAGCATATTTTCTTAGGTTGAACTATGAGAAACAATGATTGATGATACATTGTTCATAGTGCTCTAGTTAAGTAACTAGTATACATGTTCTTCATATTCCTTATTGTTATATGTCTTTTCATTCAATTAATTTATAATTGAATTGATTACTTATAAGGATACTGCTCCACATAGTTTATACAATGTTATCTGCTGTTGATTGTTTATAATTCTACTGCTTTATGTTATTCCATTATTGCAATAACAAAGCTTCTGGCGGAGAGTTATAACTCTCGCTGGGACAATCATTCAAATTGTCTCATCCCCGTGGGATTTGACTTTTTAGGTAGACGTCGAGGACGAAGGAACCCATCAGTGGGTGAACAGCATCAGCAACCTCAGGGACAACTGTGATCCTCAGGTGGAGACACTGTCTGTCATGTTGTATAGATAGTATGTCATGTGTCGTCTCTGTACTCTCAGGTCCTGGGAGTCAGTATATCTGAGATTTTGGCATGATACCTCGAGATTTTGTATTTTACCTTGTATAGTTAACAAGGTGAATGATGTTGTAATTCTCGAGATGTGTTTATTATAGAGATGTAATGATGGATCAGTTTGTAAATAACTTATCATATTTCTTTATGAAAGAGTTTTTATCATTTGAAGATCTCTTTACAAAAAGGTTTTAATTTTTAGTGATTTTTGATAATTCCGCTGCTAATCGCTTCCACATTCGTTGATCTTGTTTTCGTGATTCGATCGTCTCAATTTAGTACCCTTACAAGGATTTCGTCCCCAAAATCAACAAACATATAAACTAAACATATTAAGAGAAAAGAGAAGGGTATTTCCTTCTGATTTCTTCTTCTAGTTCCCATGTGGCTTCTTCAGCAGCACGGTGATTCCAGATAACTTTCACAAGACTTATGTCTTTCTTTTTCAACTTTTTAATTCTTTTATCAAGGATTGATACAGGTCCTTCTTCATAAGATATATCATCATTCATTTTTATCTCAATAGGTTGCAGAACTGATTCTGTATCAGGATGACATTTCCTTAGCATGGAAATGTGAAACACAGGGTGTAACCTTTGTAACTCTGGTGGTAACTCTAGCTTGTAGGCTACTCTTCCAATCCATTCAATGATTGGATAAGGCCCCATAAACCTCGGAGCTAACTTCCCTTTCCTTCCAAATCGAAGGACTCCTTTCCAAGGTGAGACTTTGAGATACACTCTGTCTCCAACCTGGAATTCTAAAGGTCTACGACGTTTATCAGCGTAAGATTTCTGTCTATCTTGTGCAGTCTTTATCTGTTGTTGTATTACTTTAATCTTTTCTGTGGTCTGCTGCACAAGATCAGGACCTAACAACTGGTATTCACCAGTCTCATACCAACACAGGGGTGATCTACAACGTCTACCATACAAAGCTTCATAAGGTGCCATGTCAATTCTATGCTGATAGCTATTGTTGTAGGCAAACTCTATCAAGCTTAAGTGTAGATCCCAACACCCTGTAAACTGAAGAACACATGCTCTAAGCAAGTCTTCCAAGGTCTGTATAGTCCTTTCCGACTATCCATCAGTCTGAGGGTGAAAGGATGTACTAAACCTTAACTGAGTGCCTAAAGCTTTATGAAGTCGTTCCCAAAAATGACTCGTAAACTGGGGACCTCTGTCTGAAACTATAGTAACTGGAACTCCGTGCAGTCACACTATCTCCTGAACACACAACTGTGCTAGCCTCTCCGTAGAATAGGTTGTTTTGACAGGTAAGAAATGCGCTGTCTTTGTCAACCTATCAACTATTACCCAAATGGAATCATGTCCTTTGCTTGTCCTGGATAGACCAACAACAAAGTCCATGGTTACATGATCCCACTTCCATTGTGGTATGGCTAAAGGTTGCATTGTTCCTGCAGGCTTGTGGTGTTCAACTTTAACTTGCTGACACACAAGACACCTCATAACGAACTCCGAAACATCTTTCTTCATTCTAGGCCACCAATACATATCTTTTAAGTTTCGATACATCTTGGTGCTTCCTAGATGCATAGCATACATCGAAGAATGAGCTTCTTCTAGGACTAACTTCCTCAAGTTATCCACATCTGGCACTATCATCCTCCCATGATAACATGCTACTTGGTCATCTGAATCATGGAAACCATCTTGTTTCTCATCACCATACTCCGATCTGATCTGTTGAACCACAACATCAAGTTGCTGTGCCTCCTTAATCTACTCTCTTAGGGTGGGTTTTATATGCATCTCAGCTAACAACCCGGCTAACAATGACACCTTCAACTGTACATTGTCTTGCCTTAAGGAGATAAGCATATCTCTCCTAGAGCATACTAAAGAATTTAGTTGTGCCCTATCTAAGGCTAATGTTGCTGATTTCCTACTCAAAGCATCTGCAACCACATTGGCCTTCCCTGGATGATAATCAATTGTACAATCGTAGTCCTTGATTAACTCCATCCAGCGACATTGCCTCATGTCAAGTTCATGCTGAGAAAAGATATACTTAAGGTTCTTATGTTCAGTGAAAATCTGGAATGTTGCTCCATAAAGATAGTGTCTCCAGATTTTCAAAGCATGAACCACAGTAGCTAACTCCAGATCGTGTGTCGGATAATTCTCCTCATGTTTCTTAAGCTATCGAGAAGCAAAAGAAATCACTTGTTTATCCTACATCAACACACATTCGAGTCCATTCTTGGAGGCATCACATAAAACTATGTATCCCTTGCCTTGGTCAGGTAACACAAGTACAGGTGCACTTGTCAACCTCTCCTTCAGCAGCTGGAAAGATTGCTGACACTTATCACTCCAAACAAAAGGAATATCCTTTCTGGTCAACTTAGTCAAGGGTAAGGCTATGGAACTGAAGTTCTTAATGAACCTCTGGTAATATCCTGCCAACCCTAAGAAACTACGGATCTCTGTCGGTGTCTTCGGCTGCTCCCATTGCAGGACAGATTCTACCTTTTTAGGGTCAACACGTATGCCTAAGGCAGATATCACGTGTCCAAGGAAAGATACTTCTGGTAACCAGAACTCACACTTGCTAAACTTAGCATATAGCTTGTGTTCTCTTAGCAAGGTTAGAGCCTGTCGAAGATGTTGTTCGTGCTGCTGAGCATCTCTACTATAGATCAGGATGTCATCTATAAAGACAACAACACACTGATCGAGAAAAGGTCGGAAGATTCTATTCATGAGTTCCATGAATGCAGCTGGTGCATTAGTTAGTCCGAACGACATAATTGTGAACTCATAGTGTCCATACCTCGTCCTGAAGGCAGACTTTGGTATGTCACTATCCTTAATACGGAGTTGGTGATATCCTGACCTCAAATCTATCTTTGAAAAGACAGTCGCACCACACAACTAGTCAAAGAGATCATCAATCCTCGGTAGAGGATACTTGTTCTTTATTGTTACTTTATTTAGCTGTCTATAATCAATACAAAATCGCATTGAACCGTCTTTCTTTTTAACAAAGAGAACCAGAGCACCCCAGTGGGAAGTACTTGGTCGGATGAAACCCTTTTCAAGCAACTCTTGAAGCTGTTTCTTGAGTTCTGCCATCTCAGTAGGCGCCATCCTATACGGTGTTTGTGCTATAGGTTGTGTGTCTGGGATCAAATTGATCTCAAAATCAATTTCCCGAGGCGGTGGCACACCTGGAAGTTCTTCAGGAAATACATCTACAAATTCTATGACTACAGGAACTTCAGCAGGGTTAGGACTATCCATGGTAGTATCTACCACATGGGCAAAGAATGCATAACAACCTTGCCTCATCAGCTTCTCAGCAGCCATAGCTGACACAAGATAGGTGGGTAGAATCTTTCTCTCTCCTTGAAAGATCCATGTGTTACTATCATCATCGAACACAACTTGCTTGGATTCACAATCCAAGACAACCTTGTACCTTTCCAAGGTATTCATCCCAAGGATTATATCAAATCCATGCATCTCAAGTGGTATAAGATCCACTTGAATGCGATGTTCAGAAAAGAAGAGAATACAGGAAGAACATATCTCCTGCAACACAGCAGATCCCATCAACGGAGTTTCTAACAACAAACTATCTGCTCTATGACTTATAGTCAGATTGCAGTCAAAAATCACTCTTCGAGTGATAAAGGAGTGTGTAGCACCAGGATCAATTAAAACAGATACAATGCAAGATGTAGACATATCAGGACATAATAACTCCATCTGACCTGCTACAACCCGAGGGTTGATAACTGCATCAGGTGGATTCATCGCGTAGAATCTCGCCATCGCCTGTGGTTGATTTGGTGCTTGATGACTAGATGTCGATGACCCAGCTTGGGACACTTGTCCACATCCTCTAGCGCCTCCTGGAAACTGTCGTCTTTGAGATCCTTGCTGATTTTGCCTCTGAGGTTGAGTAACACTCATCTCTCTGGCTCTGCAGTCTTTCATCAGATGTCCCATCTTTCCACATATATAACAACTTCTGTTCAGTTGTTGTGGTCTGGGTGGTCCTATAACCGACATAGATGCTGAACTGCGAGCTCCTCCTAGTGGTAGGCTTTTTCCTCTTCCCCTATTTGGCATCCACTGCGTCTGGGTATTGGATCTAGGTGGTGACATAGGTGCAGAAAACCTAAGTTTCTTGAAACCCTTAGATGAAGATCCTTGGAATTGGGGATACATCCTCTTGTTCTGGGTCTGTCTCTTCTCTGTTACAGACCTCTCTACCCTTCTGACAGACTCTATAAAGGTAGCAAACCTTTCTCTATTCTCTAGGGCAGACACGGGAGTAGTCAACTCAACGTTTAACCCTTTCTCAAAATGCCTTATGCTTTCTTCATCTGTGGTCGCCATGTGCGGACAGAACCTCAAAAGCTCCATGAACTTAGCCTCGTATTCGCTGATGTTCATTGGACCTTGCCTTATGCTCTCGAACTGAGAGAGTTTCTCATCCAAAAACGTTTTAGGGAAATATCTATTGACAAATTCCCGTCGAAAAGCTTCCCATGCAATCTCCACTCCAGGCCTATTCTGCTCTTCCATGGTCCACCAATGACCAACACTCCCCTTGAGAAGGTACACAACATGTCTAACCTTCTCAGCTTCTGGGATGTTCATGATTCTAAAGGCCTTCTCTAGTTCAGTTAACCACAAGTCGGCATCTGCGGGATTAGCTGTTCCAAAATACTCCGTGGCTCCAACCCGATGAAGTCATTCAAATGTCTTGTCGATTCCTTGTCCTTCAGGTTGGGTAGGTGCCCTAGGTGCAGGCATAGGTATCCTATCCATTATATGTGTCATGGCAGTCATAAACTGTCCAAACATGGTCTGGACGGCTGGGTTCCCCATGTCAATTGGATTGAACTGGGGTGGTTCAGGCACAGGTTGCTCTATCTATGGGTTTCTCACACCTTCTCTGGGTGCAGCAACACTACTCTCTGCAGCATAGTCCTCGTGTTCTCGTGTGGTCCATACATCCTTAATCTTATCTTCTTCTCCTGAGGAGTAGAAGACACTATTAGACATACTGGAAAGTACTAGAACAGACTCAACATCCTAAGTCCTATGTCTCTGTAGACTCAGAGAACCTAAGGCTCTGATACCACTAAATTGAGACGATCGAATCATGAAAACAAGATAAACGAATGCAGAAGCGATTAGCAGCGGAATTATCAAAAATCACTAAAAATTAAAACCTTTTTGTAAAGAGATCTTCGAATGATAAAAACTCTTTCATAAAGAAACATGATAAGTTATTTACAAACTGATCCATCATTACATCTTTGTAATAAACACATCTCGAGAATTATAACATCATTCACCTTGTTAACTGTACAAGGTAAAATACAAAATCTCGAGGCATCATGCCAAAATCTCGGATATACTGACTCCCAGGACCTGAGAGTACAGAGATGACACATGACATACTATCTATACAACATGACAGACAGTGTCTCCACCTGAGGATCACAGCTGTCCCTGAGGTTGCTGCTGCTGTTCACCCACTGATGGGTTCCTTCGTCCTCGGCGTCTACCTAAAAAGTTGAATCCCACGGGGGTGAGACAATTTGAATGATTGTCCCAACGAGAGTTATAACTCTCTGCCAGAAGCTTTGTTATTGCAATAATGGAATAACATAAAGCAATAGAATTATAAACAATCAACAACAGGTAACATTGTATAAACTATGTGAAGTAGTATCCTTATAAGTAATCAATTCAATTATAAATTAATTGAATGACAAGACATATAACAATAAGGAATATGAAGAACATGTATACTAGTTACTTAACTAGAGCACTATGAACAATGTATCATCAATCATTGTTTCTCGTAGTTCAACCTAAGCAAATATGCTACGCGGCTGATTACTTTTTACAAACATATTTATTCCCTGAGGAGATGAGTTACACCTCTCGTGCTCCAACCGACCATCATTAGATCGCAATTGGTACCATACCTAGGTCATCAGGAGAGCCGAATTCCTATGACCTCATCAGTCCTCAGTCAGTGTGAGGATCAACATGCAGGACATCTCGTGTCTCTGCTATAATAGCTTTCCAGGGTATTCTGGCAACTTCGCTATTTAGAGTTACAATGGCATTCTGTACTCTCTTCACCATCGAGGGATTTCTTGTTTATCTCACACCGATGCGGCATTAACAACATCATCGGGAGATTAGTGATACATATTCCCGGCATAAACATATAATGAAGGATTGAGAGATTAATGATACATCTTCTATCAAATCCAACATTAGGACGTAAGGATATTCGTGTCCATAACCCCCACATATTCAAAAGTATGTGCTCCAGGAGTTCCCTTGGGAAAACCTGTTTCACCATCCTGTATGTTCTAACAATGATGGATCTATGGTCAAGGCTCTACGTGATATCATTATACTTGATTAGTTAGGTACATTATTGCATTCTTTAGCATCAGGCATGTTTTCAAACATAAACCATTAAAATAAATGCTATAAAGGAAGAGTACTATTTGTATCAAGTTCACATCTCATACATTTAACATTGGGATATCAATCCCTAACCATCTCATCATTGTGATTCAGGAATGTGGGTATTCAAACCCTTGAACCATCATAACATTTGTTACCATGTAACATCTTACCCTTTAGTCATTTCAACAATATGACCTTTGAATATAATAATGCATATATTTCTTATGGCTCATTCAGCCTATCAAGCTCATATGTTACCACTCATCAGGTAACATAACATATCATAATACTTGAAGCATGTAAAGTGTTTTCAATGCATATACCATCATAATCCTTACCTGGATATGATCACTTCTTTATGAAAACATGCATATTAAACATTTACTAATAGTATGCACATTGTAACTATATCAGGACAATACAAGTTCCTTTTCAAAAAAAAATATATATATATAGGATACCACGACCGTGTCATAATACCACGGCTGGTTTCTAGGGTTAGGATTATCATTAAATCCAATTAGAGTTATTAAAACTATTAGTTGATTAGGAGTATTGATTCCTCATCTCATACTTTAATCATGGAGTTTCATGCTTAAAAGCATAACTCAGAATTAGGGTTCACTTGTTCATATCATCACATCACCCTAGATTAGGGTTTACTATTCATTTTACATCACATTACCCTAAATTAGGGTTTACTATTCACATTGTAGTGATTTAAGGTCATTCTATTATCTTATATGAAGATTATTCTCATTCATGTTCTTAATAAGGTTAAAATTCATTAATCACCATGATTAGGGTTTCCATGATCTCACAATGAAGGATCATACACTAATTATGTGTATTCATAAATGTTGGAAGCATATTACTTGATTCTCATTCATATTAAGGAGTCTTCTCTCTCCTCTTACTATTAGATGAGGGTTACATCACTCTAGATTAGGTTTGGTCAAGTCAACTTTACTTTGATTAACATAAGTCATGTCATCACCATTGTATTCATTAGGGTTTACTTGGTCAAGAGGTGTTGTCTACTTGAACCCTTCAAGGGTACTTTGGTAATCCTATCTATTACCCATAAACTATGTTAATCTACTGATTACTTAACCCCTTAATGACTTTAGGTATCTTTAGGGTGTAGATTAAACAACTACTAAACCATCTTAACCTTCAAATCATCAAACGTTCTTAACATAGTTGAACCCCAAACGGTCCTGCACTTTCAACCTCCAAATGGTTTTGAAACCGTTTGAGGTTGTTGACCGTTTGTTGACTTTTGAAACCGTATGGTAAAGTGCACATCCAAGACCATTTACCCTAGATTAGGTGAAGACCGTTTGATCATGTTTGACCTTGAAACCGCATGAACAAATCAGCCTTGAAACCGCATGGCCACAATTGGTTTTGAAACTGCATGAATCCAAACGGTTTTGAAACCGTTTGGTTTCAAACGGTATTGAGACCGTTTGGCCCCAAATGTTCTTGAGACCGTTTGGCCCCAAACGGTCTTGAGACCGTTTGGTCCAAACACCTCAAAACCGCATGGACCCAAAAGTGTATCAACACTTGTAATTGAGTTAGGGTTTTCAATGTTGAACCCCTTAATCGTTATTGTACTTGTTAACCACTTATCAATTAAGTCAATTAGGTTAATCCTTTATTGATTTGACACTCAATTGACCCTCATTTGATAACCAATTAGGATTGGGAGCAATTGAATTAGGGTTTAGAATCGATCAACCTTCAACATTCATCAACATGAATCTAATTGAAGGTGAACCCATTGATCCATCACTCAATTGGATCATGACCTGACCCCAAACGGTCTTGGGATCGTTTGGACATCCTCCAAATGGTCTTGAGACCGTTTTCGCTTTATTTTATTAAAAACTAAGTCGATCACTTAAGGGTTGAACCCTAATTAGGTCATAAAAGCAGCATTTTGATTGTTTCAACAACTTGATGTGATTGGACCCTCAATTGCTCAACTCTACTTGACCCTAGACCTCCAAACGGTCTTGGGTGACCACCAAACGGTCTTAAGACAGTTTGAGTGATCTCTAAATGGTTTTGAAACCGTTTGGGCCACTCAACCCAAACTTCAACATGATTGGTCCATTGAAATCAACAATGATCCCGATTAGGGTTTAGGTGATTCAAGTGCCTTCAACTTGAGATTTACTTGGAATTAATTAATAATTCTTGGTGGATGATTAATTCATAATGTGTACAACAGATCCCCAAATGGTCAATGCTTGGTCAACTCAACCAAACGGTCTTGGAGACCGTTCGCTTCAATCGGTCTTATGAAACTGTTTGCCCACCAAACGGTTTTGAAACCGTTTGGCCAAGGGGGTGCAAACCGTTTACTAAACTAACATTGGTATTCACACCCCCTTATTCTACCTCAAGATCATGGTTTGTTCTTCACCATTTTGTTTGCAAGAATGCATAGAAGTATGAAAGGAAGAAGAACTAGCAACGTTTGCAAGAAAAGAAGATGCATAATCAAAGCTTTAAGGTTTAGAGTTATAAAACCCTCCTTAGAACCAGCTCTAGAGCTCCAATCTTCGAAGATCTAATGATGTCTTGAGCTCCATAGGTCATCCAAGGTTTCTGCTTCAAGAATTGGTTGGAAAGGATGGCTAGAAAGAAGAACTATGTTAGAAAAACTAGCAATCCAACCTTGTACCATAATTTTCCCATAAATCTGAGCTAGAAGATGATCAAAGCTTACCCAACTCTACTTGGTCATCTTCCTCTGCTCCTGAGCTCCTTCCTTAGTCGGTCCAAGCAAGAGATAAGTGAAGAGAGAAAGGGAAACGATCCCTTGGTTGTAAAAGAAAGGTGTATATATACTTTGGGCATGTTTCCAAGATAAGGACAGTGTTTTCTTCTATTTCTCATATAGGTCCTTCTCTCCTTCTTGGACACGCCCCTCCTTTCTATACTTAAGTAAAACTCCTTTCTTAACCAAAGTCTAGAAGAAAGGAAGCCAAACATCTTACTAAGTTGCACACATAAAAGGGTCATTTTGCAAAAGGTTATCCTTCTTATATGATTACTCAAATGAGGCGCCCTCCTCATTTTCTTTACTCTTCTTGGTGCCAAGTTGCATGAGAGATACTCTAGAGGGTATATTTTACATACTGCACCCTATGTTTTGGGTAAATTGCACTTTACACCAAAACTAGGTTCTAAAGCACAAGGATTGTTCTACAAGCTATACCTTGGTGCCCAAGCTTGGAGAATCCATATCACCACATCATATTCATTATTATGATGTCTCATCATCAAAGGAACATCTTAACATGTGCAATTTGCAAGTTAACCCCTCAAATTGGGTAATTTGCACATAGATCCACTTTTAACAAAACAATATTACAACATTGTTTAAAAAGGACAGAAATGGAAATATAAGTTCCTCAACAGCTCACATAGATCCACTTTTAACAAAACAATCACAAGCATCTAATCACATGTCTTAAGCAAAACACCTAGGGTTAGTTCATAACCCAGGTCAGGGATGTTACACTTATGATCAATACACTATAGAATAAATGTGATGGACTGGTGTATAAAGTATTAGTATCGGAAATACCCTAATACAAGATAAGTTTATGAACTTAAGTAAGTTAAAAGTGATGAAGGAGTGATACATGAAGACATGATAGATATCACATACAACACTTCAAGGTTGATGTACCTTGATGCACCTTAAATCCAATATACTTGGATGAGTAACACATGAAGTGTGTTATGTCAATTGTTACATTGAGATGTAATAAGTTTAATGCACTCTGATAAGTGTGGGCTAACATACCTTGAGAAAGGGTTAAGCCAAGTTAATAAAGTATGATGTAATCATACCCTGGTTAGGATGAGAGAGGAACTCATACCTTGTGTTGATGATTCATTTAATGATAAATGATGAGAATAAATAGGTATGATTGAATACTTATTATATCAATGTTTGCTCCTAGATGTGTGGAGCAATGAATTAGGGTTTGATCATTGATAATATGATCTTGAAAACCTAAATGGTTAATAATGGAAAACCCTAACCCTAATGAAGGGTAATGATATGTAAGAGGAACCCTAATCGATAAAAAAGGAAAACCCTAACCCTAATGATGGGAAGGTTGTATTTCTATTATTGCATAAGCCTTGTAAGACATGTTAAATACTTGTATAACAAGTATAATGATTAATGGCCTTGTGAGCCATGTAAATAAGTTGTTGCCTAGTGAGAGGTGACAAGATGTGCAATGGTCTTGTGAGCCATGAGAATAAGTTGTTGCCCAGTGAGAGGTGAAAATATGTGTAATGGGCCTTGTGAGCCATATGAGATGCTTGTGTAACAAGTATCATGTATACCTTGGTCTGAGGACATAGAGGTATTAACAGTGTTCAGTGATGAACTAAGGGTTTGAATACCTAGATCCAGTAATCGTGATAATGATGATGTGAAGAGATGATAATTCCCAGTAATGTGATAAGGGACTGAGATCCCAAGTATCATGTATTAAAAATTTGAAAAGTACTTGATAGATGTATTACACCTTTCTTTGTAGCATCTATTATAATAATTCTTGTTTGAAACTTGACTGATGCTAAAAGAATATGGTAATGTACTTAATTAATCAAGTGTAATCTTATCATGTAGTGCCTTGACCATAGATCCATTCAGCGTCAAGTCTCTTTCTGAATGGTGAAACAGGTTGCTCCGCAACATAACCCGATGAACGCATATTTTTTAATATGTGGGGGTGATGGGTGCAAATACCTTACGCCCTAATGGAGGAATTGATGTGAGATAAACATTAAATCTCTCAATCCTTCATTATATGTGTCAGGATGGATGTATCACGAATCTCCCGATGTCGAGATGGATGTATCACAAATCTCCTGATGATGTTTAATGCCGGATCGATGTGAGATAAACACGAGATCTCTCGATTGCGAAGAGAGTGCATCCGCCGCTGTAGCTCTATAGCAAAGTTGCCAGTATACCTTGGAAAGCTATTTAGCAGTGATACGAGATGTCCTGCCTGTGGTCTCAGACTGACCGAGATGTGGGAGGTCTTGGAAGCCGGCTCTGCCATTGACCTTGTATGGTACCTATTTCGACTTCAAAGTGGTCGGTTGGAGATGAGCGGTATAACTCATCTCCTCATGGCATAAGTTTGATTGTAAAATGCAATCAACCATATAGTAAGTTTGCTTAAGGATTGAATACGGAAATCATTGGCTGATGTTACATTTATTTTATGCATCCTTAATGGATAGATGTGATTTATGTTTCTTTACATTCCTTACAAAGCAGATAGATGATTCATACTCTACCATGGGTAGATGCAATGTTCTCCTTAAGAAAGGAGATTACTTTATTCTATTCATACAATGATTTATCCTGCCTGTCAATATAAAAAGAACCACTGCTCAGTTTATAATTGCTTAATCTGTGATAATAATATGGTCGACGGAGAGTTATATCTCTCGCTGGGACAATTACAATTGTCTCACCCCCATGGGACCCAAATTTTTAGGTGAACGTGCATGAGGAGGTGAAGACCTTTTTTGCAGAGGAGGAACAACAACTGAGGCGGCAGTGATAGCTTAGGTTGAGTGTACTGTCTGTCGTGTCTTGTAGATAGAAGTCCTATGTGTCGTCTCCGTACTCTCAGGTCATTGGAGTTGGTTCGTACTGGTTTCATGAATAATCAGAGATTTTGGCTTGAATGCCTCGAGGTTTTATGTTGCTCCAGTATGTGTTTTGATAAAGCAACTATTATATGTTATCCTCGAGAAGAGATGGTACAATGTATGTACAATGTGAACAACGATGTAAATAAAGTTTTGGTTCTTCCTTAAAGAGTTTTCCTAGAAATGGATCTCTTTGTAAAATGGTTTTAATTTTTAGTGATTTTTGTTAATCCACTGTTTATGTTTATTCCGCTTAATTAATGACGATTTGTTTGTTGATTTGGCGACTGTCGTCACAAATACTTCCTCTTCTAGTGTTCCTTTAAGGGTTTGACTGGTTTGGGGTAATACGTCCAGAAAACATGGGAAGTCAAGTTTCTTCCTAAGTTTTAGTGGATTGGTTTGGCAAAAATCCGAAACTTGAGTTCTCAAACTTTTCCTGGACTTCCAACCATATATATAGTTTGAAATTCCTGACTTCCATAAGAAATCCATCGGAAAAAGAGTTCTGCTCCCAAATTGATTATCGGCCGCTTCACTTTGTCGTTGCCCGTGTGACTCCCCTAGGGCCTTCAGGCGATCTTTCCCTTGCCGGAATTAGGGTGGCCACCGCCGTTCTCCGCCATTCTCCCTCTAGGATTTTTGTCGCCTGACCTTTCTCTTGTGAGGTTGTGTGAGGAGGTGGATGGCTTCTTACTTACTGTGTTTTTGCCCCCGTCCAAGATTCTGGTTCTAGTCTTAGTGGTTGAACACCTACTTCTGAGCCTATCCATATGATAGTAAGTAGGTGTTCTAGTCTTTAGACAAGGTTCAGAAGTAGGTGTTCAGCCACTAAGACTAGAACCAGAATCTTGGACAAGGTCTTTACATTTTTCTTATGTAATACACTATTAATACACTATTACATAAGAAAAATGTAAAGACCTTGTCCTAAGGTTGTCTTATTGTCAATAAAAGAAAACTATCATCACTATATATTATTAGTATTTTTCCATAGTTAGTTATTGCTTCTTTACCATTGTAACTCCTTTAAAAAGTTTTTTACCTTGATTAAAAAAAACTTAAAACTAATATTTTAATATAAGAGTCCAATATCCAACATCTTTTTAGAATACAAAATTTATTAACATATACTACCCCTCATCTAGTGATGCATATATATATATATATAAATATATATATATATATATATATGTAAATATACATGCATATATATGTTGTATATATGTATATATATGTATATTTATACATTCTTGTGTCTATGTGTGTGTGTGTTTTGCTCAATCTAGGTTGTCGTTTGTTGATCGAACATGTATAGTTAGGCCCTGACTTGAATAGGGTTACTTCATCTCTCCTCTCAATCAAGAGTGTGCACTTGATCCATTGTTGGATGCCAATCCTAATAATCCACTAAAATATTATTATTATGGTAGTCACATAGTTAAATAATTTACCTAAAACCTCCTCCCTAAGAAATTAGCCGAAACAAGTGATATCTGGAACTTAGCATTTAGGGGTTGTTAAATTCAATATTTATACATGTTCTAGATTATGTTACATCCATACTTAATGCTTTAATTCCTCCAATAAAAAACATACCTTCATTCATCAGACAACCCACAACGGTCCCACCCAACACATGAAATTCTTTACACACACGTGTTAAAACTCCCACTTCATTCAGTAGTGAAGTCAATAAAGTCTCCTATTGGGCTAAGGAGCGGTTGACTCCCTTTTGGACCTACAACCTATTCATTTATCAGTTATCCAATATCTAAATGACAAGATAAGACAAAAGAATTGTTTAATTCGATTTCATTGTCATCTTTAATGGTTAGATGATATGAATGAAGACAAGACTTTTGCATATATATACAAATACACATACACATAGAAACACACACACAAATATATATATATATATATATATATATATATATATATATATATATAGAGAGAGAGAGAGAGAGAGAGAAAGAGAGAGAGAGAGATTGGATCCATCATTGTACTTGGTAGGAAGAAAGTATAACTTGGATGAGAAAAGAAATAATAATAGGAAACATCGATGACTATCAAATTTTCCATTTTATTAACTACCTTAAAACTACTTGGCTTGTACCTAACTAAGTAGAAGACATCACGAGGTGATCACATGCATGCCTCTCCATATATGCTTGGGTCTAGCCGGTCACCCAAAGACAACCAACCCAGCCTATGTTTTCCATACCCTAACCATGATCCTTTAGAATCTCAACCTTCTATTCCCACACCTTATTACAAGTACATGTCACATCTCATCTCATATCACATTATTTACATATGAAATCATTCACAATACATTTCATATTTCTTGGGATCAATATCTATATCCCGTAATCATTTCTTTACCATTTCAAATATAGAGAGTTGGATCCTTCGTTTCATTTACGTGAGTTCCCCTAATGCCTCACATATTACTATGATTAGTCAAGTATTTTACTCATTGATTCATGCAACTATGACAAAGACCCATTCATTCTTTCCAACACAGACATCAAGGAAGATTCTCAACATTTAGGGAACCTATCTAAGTGTGATTAGGTATCACATTAAAAGATTTTTTCAAGTATTCTACTCATGGATGCATGCCACTACAACAAGCACTCTTTTACCCTTTCTAACATGGACATCAAGGAAGGTTCTTTGTGTTTAGGGAACCTATCTAAGTTTGATCAAGTATCTCTTCAAAATATTAAGTATCTTAATTATCTCAAAGAAATTAGATCACTTTTCTTATTATTTATATAGATCAAAACAACACCTATATCATTTAACTTTTTTTTTTTGAAGGAGGGACGGGAATCCCTATGGTTGGGCTCCCCAAAACTACTATTAACTAACTAAATCAAGGTTTACAAGAGATAAAAGGTTCACAGGGAAAGATTGAGAAAAAGAAAAACTAGCTACTTGGCCCCTAGGGGCAGAGTTGGCCACCTCATGAGAATCCCTATTACACCTACGGTTGACATAATATAAGCTGCAGGAGGAAAATTGGAGTTGTAGAGCTTTGAAATATTCAGCAATCGCTGCTAAGTAGTCCCTTTGCATCTTCTTTCTTGTGCATGCATGGAATGCCTCCATGGAGTCCGTTTCCACTTCGATGTTGTCATATCCCGATTTCTTTGCCCATAGCAACACTGCTCTCACTGCTAGCACTTCTGTGATGGCGATGCCCGTCCCTGAGTTGACTGTTTCCCCCGTGACGCCCACCAGCCGAGCCATATCATCCCTTGCTGCCAACCCTATTTCTGCCCCTTCATCCTCACCCACAGATCCATCTATGTTAATTTTTATTCTACCCTGTGATGGTTTCCTCCAGACGCAACGTCCACTATCTGACACCCCGTCGTCTCCCCGTCACACCCCTGGTGAGCACAGACACCGCCTATGCCCTTCTGCTAGGTGTCTTTGACCCCTTCGCACCTCCCCCAAACCCCGTCCCCCACATACCTCCTATGCTGATCAACGTCTCCTCTATCCTCTCCCGATTGTGCGTCAACTTCCCCAACTCGCTGCTCCTACACGGTGTTACTCGGCCTGCACCTCCTCTCATCTGTTCTAGTCACTGCTCACCTCGACGAACCATCGTCAAAGCACTCTGCAGCAGGTAGCCACTTTGAACATTATTGCTCTGGAACGTCCGTATGCATCTAGCCCTCCACACAGTCCACATGCCAACAACTAAATATTCAGCCTCGTGCATGGGCCTCCTTTCTAGCACATCACCCAAGGACTAGATGATGTCCTCATCCCTAGCTTTGTCCACCCATGCTTGCACCCCTCTCGGTGTCTGCTCCCACACTTCAACCACATTGGGATAATGGAAAAGCATGTGAGGTATAGTCTCCTTCTCTGACTCAGAATGCATGCATGTGCCATCCTCCAAGCAATGTCTATCGAAGAGGCGCCCCCTCGTCGCTAAGCATCCCGTGCATGCCCTCCATAGAAAATGGGCTATTTTGGGACTCCATCCAGCATGTCATATTCTTTTCCATTGCGACTCACCTTGATGATATGAAAAACTCCTAGTTTCCTCTTTCCCCAGCAACCCCAGCCAGTAAGCAGAGTGGACCGAGAACTCCCCATCCCTTGAAGGACACCACATCAAAGTGTCTTTAGGTATCCTCAGGCTGAGTTATATAGTGCATATTCACTTAACGTAGCAGTCTGGGAAACATTCTCTGACTCTGCCCTCGTCCCATTGGGTTCCATCCTCTGTCATAAGCTCACAGACTGTGTTATACTCTGGACCATTCTCCCTCTTAAAACATGCAAGCTTTTCATCCTCCGTAGGTAGCCAATTATCTTCCCAAATGTTCACCTCAGTTCCGTCACCCACTCTCCATTGTGCCCCTTCCTTTAGAAGTGCTTTTGCTCCCCATAGACTCCTCTAAGAATAACTGGGGTTATTTCCCCGTCTGGCTTCCCATATGGACGTCCTTGGAAAATACCTAGCTTTGAGTACTCTAGTCACTAGGGATTCCGGATTTTTTGCTAACCGCCACAGTTGCCTTGCCAGGAGGGCTTTGTTAAAGGTCTAGAAATCCCTAAAACCAAGACCCCCTGCCTCTTTGGCATGCACATTCTATCCCAACTTATCCATGACATTTTCCTCTCTTTGTCTTTTGCTCCCCACTACAATCTAGCCACCATCCTCTATATCTCAGCTATGGTACCCATCGGTAGCTGGAAGATGCACATAATATATGTGGGTATGGCTTGAGCAACTGCTTTGATGAGTACTTCCCTCCCTGCTTTGGACAACAACTTTTCCGACCACCCTTGGAGCTTCCGCCAAATCCTTTCTCTAATGAAGCTGAACACCTACTTCTTGGACCTTCCCATGGCTGTCGGGAGACCCAAATAGCTGGCATGTCTGTCCATGACTCTCACACCTAGGAGCTGCCTCAATTCCTCCTGTTTATCCGCCTCTATCCCTTTGCTAAAAACAACCTTTGTCTTTGAGAAGTTTATCTTTTGTCCCGATGCCTGTTCATATTGGCTGATGATTTTAGCTACCTTCAGACATGTTGTAGTGGTTTCTCTAGCAAAATGGATACTATCATCTGTGAAGAAGAGATGTGAGATACAAGGTGCACCCCTACTCGACTTTATGACGTGTAGTAGGTTATCGTGGGTAGCAGTGGAAATCAAAGTAGAGAAAGATTCAGCACACAAAATGAAAAGGTAGGGGGAGAGAGGGTCACCCTGGCAAAGTCCACGTACGGGCTTTGTGCTTTGGGTCCTATCTCCATTAATGGGAAAAGCATGCTGGACGAACGTTATGCATTCTTGGACTTTTTTCCGACACTTCAACCCAAACCCCATCTTCTCCATAGTGACATCTAGAAAGCTCCACTCCACCCTGTCATACGCTTTGTACAAGTCCAATTTCAATGCGAGGCTGCCTTTTTTCCTTCCCTTATCTCTCTTCATAGAATGGAACACTTCATAAGCTATGAGGGCATTGTCCGTTATCATTCTCCCCTGGACAAAGGCACTCTGGTTTTCAGAAACAATGGTGTTCATAAGAGGCTTTAATCGATTCGATAGGACTTTGGATGCGATCTTATACACCACGTTACAAAGACTAATCGATCTACAGTCTCCTATTATCTTGGGCATGTATGTCTTCGGGATAAGCACAACAAGAGTATCATTTACCGCCGCTATGCTTCTTTCCCCTTTCCACCACCCTTTGATATAGCTTACCACATCCTTCCCCACAATTCCCCAATAGTTTTGGTAGAACATTGCCTTCATACCATCCAAACCGGGGGCTTTATTAGGATGCATTTGCTTCAGTGCAATCCATATCTCCTCATCCATGATATCCCTCTCTAAATCCTCCCATTGGGACATCAATATCATCTCCCGCAGCCCCTTTGTAGCCTCTGCAAAACCCATAGGGTTGCTAGTTTGAAACAGTTGGGAAAAGTGTCTCATGATGATTGTTATTATCTCCCCCTCCTGAGATCGCATGACCCCTTGCTCATATTCTAAGCAATCGATCCTATTCCTCTGCCTCCTAGTTGTAGCTTTTTGGTGGAAGTATGCAATATTGCGTCCACCCTCTTTCAATTGTTTTACCCGTGCCTGGGCCGCCTAGTACTCCTCATTCCTATGTAGCTAGTATTGGAGTTCTTTTGATTTCTCTTCCACCCTATCAATATTTGTTTGGTCCGGAGGGAGTGATTGCAGCCCCTTAAGTTCGTTCTCCAACTCCTTTACCTTCCTTCTTCTTTCTCCGAACTTTTTGGTGGCCCATGCTTTTAGACTCTCCTTGCACTTCTGTAGTTTTTTTGTCAACTCGTTTCCTTTAGCAGCTTCCTAGGCCTCCTTGATGATTGTAGTGCATCTTTCTTCACCCACCCACATTGGCTCAAACATGAAGTGCCTTTTTTTATTTTTGTTGTTGTCCCTACGGTCTGCCTTTAGAACGATAGGTGCATGATCCGACTCGTATATGGGGAGATGGAACACCTTACAGAATGTGAAGAGGTTCCTCCATTCAAGCTCGGGAAGAAATCTGTCGAGCCTCTCTTGAACCAGTGTTCTTTCCGTAAGGCCCTGTTTCCATGTGAAGACATTTCCCTCAAAACTGACATCCAACAGCTCACAATCGTCTATCACATCACGGAAATTCTGCATAAATTTATCATCCTTGGGGGGCCCCCTTTCTTCTCAGCATTTGACACTATCTCATTGAAGTCACCGAAAAAGATAACTGGGTCCTCTGCCTCGTCCTTGATCTTCCTCATGAGCTCCCAAGTCTTAAACTTGTTTTCCTGATCTTCCCACCCATAGATGCCCACCACTCTCCACTTTGCGCCATTGGTGGCATCCTTGACCACAGCTGTAACATGCCTTTGAGAGTAGTTAATCACCTCTACTTCGGCTTCCTTCCACCAGAAACCCAGACCACCTGCCCTTCCCTCACTTGATATGCATAAACCATCAGTGAAGCCACAACTCCTATTAACATCATCTAGCCTCCTGTCAGCTATCATAGTTTCCATAACGAAAACTATGTTTGGACACTCTCTCTAAACCCAAGCTCGGAGAGCCTTGCACGTGTCAGGGTCGCCCAATCCCTGATAGTTCTAGCTGAAGATTTTCATTGGCCTTCGTGGGATTGGGCACTGCCAATCACCGCTACTTGAGTCATGATTACCCCAATTCTTCCTGGTGTATCCTCACTGTACATCCTCAATCTTTTTTCTCCCAAAGATTGCATAGGTAGATCATCAAGATCCATGTCACATACCTCTCCACTCCCCCCCTTCCCGGTTGCCTGTTCCCACACCACCTCCTCCTCTGGAATTCCCAGTCTTGCCCTTCTACTCATCTTATAGACCCATGGGTGGTGTCTCTTTTTCCCCCTAGTTTGTTTGTTTCCCTGTTTCATTCTCAAACCTTCTTCTTTCTTCCTCTGTGCCCTCATGATAGCTCTTTTTGATTCACTGCTCTTAGGTGTTTTACCTTCCTCTACGTGCTTTTATCCTTGCATGTTCTCTCTCTCATGTTCCCTACTGTCTTCCGCATATCGAGCCTGGTGGTCAACCTCCAAAGTGTGGTCGGTACCTGTCTTCTTCCTTTCCCTTTGTTGCTGTACTTTTGATCGGGATGACTCTCCATCCTCCTCATCCTGTTGCCTCCTTTGCACTAAGGGTTCTGCATGAGTGAATGCTACGTCCTCCTCTATTTCCAGTGAGGCCATCTCCGGAGCTATCTCGTCTATGCGTTCTCGTCCGTTCAGCCCCAGCAAATCGTGCTTTTTGTAACATACCTTTGGTCTCTCCCTCATCGTCCCCCAGTTTGTATCGCACATGTTCTGTTGCTGTGTTCCGCTCGCATCCTCCACCGATGACGCTGCTGTACTCTTCCCTCCCTCCATGCGGAACCCCACTGTCTTCTCCCCCTGGTCATAGGACCCTCCGTCCCTGTGCCCATGTGATCATCCCTCCTTCCTCCTTTCTTTACCCCCCACGTCACAGACCGTTCTCCCCCCTGTTGTCTCCTGCCGTCGCCATGTCCCGCATATCGTCGCCTCCTACCTCCAGTATCCCCAACCCCGCCCCTACCCCCATACCGCCCCCCCTTCCCGCCTGCACCTACAACTCTTCCCGAACATCATCCCTCTGTTGCCTCCCTCCCTCACCTCTCGTCTCCCCCCTGTACTGCTACCTTCCTCCTCACCCTCCATCCAACTCGCCTCGCCCGAGGCACCCTTTTTCTTGAATGTCAGTTTCCTCCACGCCCCACCCCTGACTGCTTCTCTATCAATCTCTTCTCGGTGTTGTTTCCATGGAGACACCCTCAACCATCTGCCCCAACGTTGTTGCTGGTCCCTTCCTTCCTCGTAGCTGCTGCAATCCCGGTCCACATGGCCTAACATACCACAATTGAAGCAAAACATCGCCAACCTTTCATACTTAATTTCCACATCGACGACATTTCCACTCTTGACCTTGAGTTTTAGGGTTCTCCTGAGGGGACAGGTTACATCCAACAACACACAGACGCGGATGGAGGAATCCCACCCCGTCCCATCCCTGTCCATTGCCAGCACGTCTCCTATGTGTCCCGAGATTTCCCGCACCGTCTTCTCCCCTAGTACCCCATGGGTAGGCCGTAGAGGCACACCCAAAAGGGTTACCGGTTGATTTGCAGATGCCCCGATTGCTCCTACTTATCCACCTATTTGAATAAAAGCAGCCACCCATCAAAGTTCCATGGGGTGCCATCCATCACACGTTGCTTATCTCTCCAATATGAGAATTGCATTACAAATGCTTCACCCTCTAATTTCTTGAAGACCACCGTATCGCGTAGACTCCATGCCTGCGACAAGGTCCTTTCCATAGCCTTTAGATTGAAAGTTAGATCGGTGAGAAGCCGACCCACCAACACCAATTATGTATGGTCCTCCTCCTCTTCATCACTGCCTATCGGGTTGACGTCTATTGGTTCATCGTCGTCGTCCGTCAGCTTAAGCCCTGTACAACGGTCCGCCAGCTCCGTCGCCATGGAGACGAGACCTAGAACATCGCCCCACGCTTGAACCTGCAAGGGAGAGCCCTAATCTAAGGGGGTGGACATCCACTACTTGCGGAACCCTAGTCACCAGAGCGAGAGGGCGCAAGGGGACTGGTGTAATTACAAAATTTGTTAGTCCTATATCATTTAACTTTATAACATCAATGCACATCTTTATGGAATAAAATTTTTTGGTCTAAGGGAAATCTCAGTATTAAAAATACTCTTTTTGCTTTAAATCATGTTCTACCTAATGCTCAAACCAATATATACCCAAACAAGAACATGGTTGTAACGAGGGTAATTCCATTATTTCCAAATAAATCTTGATGGGGCTATCCCTACTCCTGGGGGTAGGGAACCTAGATCTGTTGCCAAATAGGACTTAGATGATTAAAATCAGAACCACATACCCTATTACACCAATCTCAACTATAAACACACAAATAATATTACTTTCCTAACAAAAATAAAATGAGTTTCGACATAAAATACAATTCCAATCCTAATGACACCCAATTTAATTCCTTTTTAAACATGTCCTAAATGATATCTAAATTTGAAAAAACACTCTAGCTTGACTAACATTACCTAAATATCCTAGTTCTAATTTTTGTCTTCTAAAAATGTATAATTTAAAGGGGGTGGGGGATAGAGTTGAGATACCATTCAATTTGACATCTCCTATACTATTGTTTGTTGTTATCTTTTTTCTTTCAAATCATTCTCATGTGTAGCTCACTAAGGGCCATTTGTGCCTCACGATGGCCTCTCCGTGAAAATGCATTCTATTTGGCATTTTCATGTAGAGACTACCATGTGGCTATGATTTTGTATTCTTTTTTATTTTTATTTGTATCATTTACATTGATGCTACGTAATATTTGAACTATTTCAAAATAAATCCAGATTGGAATATTTGTTGTATCCAAAGATATAATGATATTATAATGTTAATAATATAATAAAATATGTCACATACAACTGACTAATTACATATGTTGTATATATTTACAATTGTCAATCTATATAGATAATATATGTAATGACATATACATATAATTGTTGTTTTCATATATATATAATTGTTGTTTTCATATATATATATAAAATGTATAATATACAATATTTATATATATATATATATATATATATATATAATATACAATATTTTTGGCTCTATATACAATTTAGATACAAAATATAAAATGAACTAAATTACAGTATACATTTTCACAACATGTAAATATCTAATGTAAATCTTATTTTGTATGATATAAACTATACAATTTTTTAGAAGAAATATTAATAAATTCCATTTTAGTGTTTTGACTAAAAATTGTAAGTCAATTTATATAATATTTTTATTAAAAAAACTAACTTGTTTAGCTATATATATAGATGTTGTTATATATCTAATATTTTTATGTAAAGTATGATACCTTTTAGAATCGAGTTGGATATAAGATAATGATTTTTTAAAATTAAGTATTGAACTTATTGTAATGTATTTTAAAAATGATATGAATGTATATTATATACATATATCATTAAAGTATACTACTTATATATTGAAATATGAATAAGTATAAGAAAATAACGTAATTGTTAAATATTATATATAGTCACTTAATATAAACAAATCAAAATAAATGATATACTTCTTTTACAAGAATGTTTAACGTTTGTTAACTAATTGAACATAAGGCTGGATTAGTGTTTTAAAAAGTAGTATTACAATTATCCAACCCATTATAGTCAATGTTTGGGATCATATCCAATGATAAGGCTGGCATATGTAAATATAAGATTTTTATAACATGCGAATTATAATTTAATTTTTGCATCTTAATGTTCATGTTTCAGAGGTAATAACAAAAATTATAAAGAATTTCACTCTAAATAGTATTAACTATAATAATTCTATCTGATTTAAGATTAATTTGTTATCGACACGATCCAAAGACATCTCAATTGCAAAAGATATAAAGTTATCTATTGCCAGTAACAATATCCAGTTGTTTAAAAGGAAACATTTTATGTTCAGTAATTTGTTACACAGATTGGTCCAAGAAAAACTATTGATTTTGTTTTTAGTAACATGAACCTTTAATTCTATCCAAACCCAAGGAGTATGGGTCCAATCATGTAACATATTCACTAAATGTTTGTATTACGGATCATATATGTCTTAGATTTTACTAATATATGTATATGATCATTAATAATATTTATTTTTAACATAATACCTTATTTATTTTTTATAGATGTAGTTTATATAAAATTTTTTAATTTGTAGAATTTTAGTTGAATGTAGTATGATAGATTTATGTGGTTTTACCTGAGAAATGATGACATCAAAAAATAAAAGTTTATTGATATTCACAAACACACACATGAGGGCGCACACGCTCACGCTCACACACACATATATGTATGTATATATAATTATATGAATATATATATATATATATAATAAATTAGTTATACATGACATATATGCTACATTATTGAAATTATAACATTATTATACGTTTAGGTATAATAATTATTTAAATAATGGATATATTTTTAATTTAATTCAAACAGAACATGGTATCCAATAGAAATTTATATAAAAAATATAATGGCAGCACTGCGAGACAAAATTTCTTTGAATAAGCCAAATCAAATGGTGTAGGTCGCCGCATGGCCCGAGTTGTCTTTGGCGAGCAATACACAAGAGAAATTTAGAATAATAATAATAAAAATAACTAATGGGAGAGAAAATGGAAAATTTAGTGATGTCTTATCTCCACCTATATTTTATTTAGAGATAGTTAATTTTATTCAACCCTAAAGAGGATGGGTCCAAGAATCACTTCATGTTAATGTTTTCCCATCATATATGTCTTTGATTTTATCGACATATGTATATGATCATTAATGTAATTTATTAATAATAATATTATCTAATATATATATATATATATATATATATATATATATATATATATATTTTAAAGTGTAGAATGTTACTTAATTGTAGCATGAGATATTTATAATTTTTACATGAGAAAGTGATGATATCAAAGAAGAAAAATTTATTGATATTCTTTGTTTCTCACATATAAAGAGAGATATATATATATTATTAAATTTACAAAAAGGAAAATCCAGATAAATATTGTATCTATTAAATTATTTATATGTAACATCTAAATTGCATTATTGATATTATAACGTCATTATATGTTCTAATACAATATTTACTAAAATCCAGATATATTTTCAATCAAATTTTGAGAGTACATGGTACCAATCCATGAATGTATATATAAAATAAATTACAAGGTCTTTTCCATGAGACAACCTCTCCTTCAAGACCCAAATGAAATGGCATATTTATGTAGAGGCTTCCACGTGGCATGAATAACCCTTGTTGAGCCGACACTAGAGAAATTTAGGAAAAAATCATAACAATAGCTAACAGGAAAAGAGATGCCAAACTGAATGACCTTTCTTTACCACCCCCATATTTTTTGAAAATAAGATCAAAATGAGATTATTAACATAATTATACTAGTATAAGTAGCAATAGTAAAATCACCAAACTTGATGGTAGGGTTCGAAACGGGGGTAGAGGCTGTAGAGAAAATCGATCAGGGTCTTCAGGGGAAGGAAGAGGTAGGCCGCGAGACATACATGACCACCACATCGATGGAGGAGGAAAGGGGGAATGGGGAATCAGAGGTGAGACTTGAGAAGAGTGCTCACATGGAGCACGACGATGATAGACAGGATGTGGCTAGTCAATCTGTACTTCAAAGCATCAGGTTGAGTTTTGATTATAATAGAACTTTTGATGTAAACCTGAGTGATTCAGAAGTCTTTCTTGATGCTTATATGGAAGTCAAGAGCCCAACAACATCATCGACACACTTTCCACCGCTGAGTCAAAATGGGAGAGCACAAGTGGATACAAACAGAGTAAATGGTACTCAATCTGAAACTAATAATTTGAGGCCTCAAGTCTCATTTGAAGATATAGTTGACAGTACACAAAAAAGAGATCCATTTGAGGGTCTGGAGATGGGAGCAATTATGCAACCGAAAGATATTATAATCTCCATGTAGATGGTGCCCCTACAGTTAAAATTAAAGACGTTGCCATTAAGGACTCCTAAAGCTGTGGAAGTTTGCTGTTGTTGTTAAACTTGTCTCGAAGGACATAGGATACCTGACACTCAAGGAAGAGATCAGGCTGCTCTGGAATCCAGTGGGAGTTTTCAACCTTATTGACCTTTTGAAAATGACTACTTCTTGGTTCAATTGCAAATGGAAGAGGACTAAATCCAAGCTCTTACAAGAGGACCATGGCCCCTATTTGGATCCTATTTATCAGCCCAACAATGACACCCAATGTTTACAACAGATTGCACGTTTCTAAAAAGAATGACGGTGTGGATTCAAATTCCAAATTTTCCATTCCACCTATATCATGATACACTCATGAACACAATTGGGAATCAAATTGGGAAGACCATTAAAGTGGACCTTAACACCAAGATGGTGAGGAGGGATAGATTTGTGAGATTAGTGATAGAAGTTTACATAGGGAAACCACTGACACCCCATGTCCATATCACTAGGAGGAGGTACCCAATCCAATATGAGAATGTCCCATTCGTTTGCTTAAATTATGGAAAGATTGGCCACATGCATACATAATGCCCTCTAAGGAATATCACCACACCTCTAGAATCCAGTATTGAGAACCAAGAAATGCAAAATACAGTACTGACCATTTCAAATACCACATTTACTGACGACATCCATTCCCAACTGTTTGTGAGGAGACCAAGACGTCCAAATATAGTGAGGATAGGAGAAGGCATATCAGAACAGGTTTCACAGCCTGCAAGATGAGGTAGAAGAGGAGGAAGTGGAGGAAATACCATGGTAATAAACCATAACTCAAGAAAGGCAAGATGCAAGAATTGATTGGAGCGCTCATAAGAAAAATCCAAAACGCAACTAGAGGAGGCAAGAAACACCTAGAACACATCGGGAGACGCAACAACACACTGATGAGGAGATAGATGTACCACCCACAGAGAACAACACATGTCATAAAAACAATGCAGATAATGCTCATTTGTGAGTGCTTCTTATAGGGGACAACATAGTGGAAGGGGGAAGTTATCCACCAAATATGTTCATGAACATAATGCTCACAGTCAGAGAAAAAGAACCCCGAGGTGGGTATCGTACATGGAATTCCTCAACCAACGTTTATCTGCAAAATAGGAAGAAGGTGGTACCACCAGATTAAAAATAGCCAAACTCACAAAAGAGTCATGTTGATCAATGAACATCATGACTTGGAACATATAGGATGTCTGTAAGGAAGACACACAGACTGTACTGAAAAACCTAGTTACTAAATAGAAGGTTTCCATTCTGGAAATATGGGAACTGAGATGCAGTGGTGATCGTACAAAGGGCATTATCAAATCCTCGGGGTTCCCTCGATCCCATCATGTCGAAGCGCTAGGGTTCTCAGGAGGAATGTGGTTATTATGGTGAGAGGATAAACACTCTATGGAGATATGTCTATCACATAAGCATTTCATACATTACTGCATTGATGGGAAGACTATGGCACTATTTGTGTACGACAACATGTTTCTAGCGGGAAGACGACTCTTGTGGTCTCGACTTAAAAGCATTAGCCTAAATTTTAATAAGCCATGGGTGGTAATGGGGGATTTTAGTGCACATATTCATCCATATGAGAAAGTGGGAAGCAAAGTAGTGGAGGCTCAAAGTTGTCATGATTTTGCTACAACTCTAGATGAGTGTCAACTGGATGACTTAGGGGCGTGTGGCCCCTCGATGACATTCAAGAGGGGTCTATTGCAAGAAAGACTAGATAGAGCTATGGCAAACTCTTTGTGGCTTGAAACATATCCGAATTCCTCTGTTCAAGTCGTAGAGAAATTACAGTCGGATCATGCTCTGTTACTCAGCAACACATAGGTTTATAAAAAGACACTGATCCGAAGACTACACCCTCTTGTACATCAGCATGAGGATAAGGGTTTTCAGAAGATGTTGGACAAGAACTAGAGGGTTGAACTAATTTCACACAAGCTGCCTCCTCCTTCATGAAACAAGCCTCCATGTGGGATACACAAAAAAGAATAGAAAGGAGCCACAAGAAATAAAGTCTTCAAATAAGATTACAACTAGCACAACGCCAACTCATGGAGCAATACTCACTCGAGGCCGAGAATGCTCATGGAGGAGATTTAGCTAGAGGAAATAGATTGGAAACAGAAGTCCCACTGTGAATGTTTACAACTAGGAGATGGCAACAACATGTTATTTCATACTTTGGTGAAGGAAAGGAGACAGAGAATCTGAATCACAAGAGTGAAGAATGAGGCTGATAATTAGGTGGAACAAGTGAGTGAGCTGGCTGCATTAGTAAAAAAGACACTTCTCAGATATTTTTATTAACCCAAATCCTGGCTCCCGTAAATTGCTAACTACTCATTACATGGGAAAGTTCCATGTGATTAGTAATGAAGCAAAGAACAATATAGAAGGGATTTCAAATGAAGAGGAGATAAAAGAGACTCTACTATCTATGATCCTAGCAAAAACACCAGGACTGGATGGGGTTGACGCAGGCTTTCTGCAACACAACTGGAGCAAGGTTGGCAAACATTTAGTATCATTCATCCAAAAAGCCTTTCAAGATCATCAAGTAGAGGCTACTGCTACATATTCCATAATAGTTTTGATTCCAAAAATTAACCAACCTAGTTCCTGTAATCATTTGAGGTTGATTTCTTTAAACATTGTATGTGTCAAGCTACTATCGAAGATCATTGTGAACCACATTAAGCCACATCTGGATGATTGGATTTCCCCGATGTAATTAAGATTCATTCCAAGAAGAAGTCTACATGATAACATCATTCTTATGCAGGAGATAATACACTCTATGGAGATAATACACCGTCCTTCATCAGACAACCCACAACGGTCCCACCCAACACATGAAATTCTTTACACACACGTGCTAAAACTCCCACTTCAGTCAATAGTGAAGTCACTAAAGTCTCCTATCGGGCTAAGGAGCGGTTGATTCCCTTTTGGACCTACAACATGTTCATTTGTTGATTATCCAATATCTAAATGATAGGATAAGAGAAAAGAATAGCTTAATTGATTTCATCGTCATCTTTAATTGTTAGATGATATGAATGAAGACAAGACTTTTGCATATATATACAAATACACATACACACAGACACACACACACACACACACACACACACACACACATATATATATATATATATATATATATATATATATATATATATATAGAGAGAGAGAGAGAGAGAGAGAGAGAGAGAGAGAGAGAGAAAGAGAGAGAGAGAGAGAGAGAGGTAGGGAGAGAGAGATTGGATCCATCATTGTACTTGGTAGGAAGAAAGTATAACTTGGATGAGAAAAGAAATAATAATAAGAAACATCAATGACTGTCAAATTTTCCATTTTATTAACTACCTCAAAACTACTTGACTTGTACCTAACCAAGTAGAAGACGTCATGAGGTGATCACATGCATGCCTCTCCATCTATGCTTGGGTCTAGTCGGCCACCCATAGACAACCAACTCAGCCTAGGTTTTCCATAGGCTAGGAATGATCCTTTAGAATCTCAACCTTCTATTCCCACACCTTATCACAAAGATATGTCACATCTCATCTCATATCACATTATTTACGTATGAAATCATTCACAATAAATTTCATATTTTCTGGGATCAAGATCTCTATCCCCTAATCATTTCTTTCCCATTTCAAATATAAAGAGTTGGATTATCCTTCATTTCATCTACGTGAGTTCCCCTAATGCCTCACATATTACTATGATTAGTCAAGTATTCTACTCATTGATTTATGCCACTACGACAAAGACACATTCACTCTTTCCAACATGGACATCAAGGAAGGTTCTCAACGTTTACGGAACCTATCTAAGTGTGATTAGGTATCACATTAAAAGATTATTTCAAGTATTCTACTCATGGATGCATGCCAATACAACAAGCACCCTTTTATACTTTCCAACAAGGTCATCAAGGAAGGTTCTCATTGTTTAGGGAACCTATCTAAGTATGATCAAGTATCTCTTCAAAATATTAAGTATTTTAGTTATCTCAAAGAAATTAGATCACATTTCGAATTATTTATATAGACCAAATGAACACCTATATCTTTTAACTTTATAACATCAATGCACATCTCTATGGAATAATTTTTTTGGTCTAAGGGAAATCTCAGTATTTAAAATACCCTTTTTGCTTTAAATCATGTTCTACCCGAGGCTCATACCAGTATATACCCAAAGAAGAACATGGTTGTAATGAGGGTAGTTCCATTATTTCCAAATAAATTTTGATGGGGCTATTCCTACTCCTGGGGGTAGGAAACCTAGATTTGTTTCCAAATAGGACTTAGATGATTAAAATCGGAACCATATCCCCTATTACACCAATCTCAACTACAAACACACAAATAATATCACTTTCCTAACAAAAATAGAATGAGTTTAGACGTAAAATACAATTCAAATCCTAATCACACCCAATTTCATTCCTTTCTAAACATGTCCTAAATGATATCTAAAATTTGAAAAAAACTCTAGCTTGACTAACATTACCTAATTATCCTAGTTCTAATTTTTCTTCTTCTATCAATATATAGTTCAAAGGGGGTGGGGGAGAGAGTGGAGATACCATTCGATTTGACATCTCCTATACTATTGTTTTTTGTTATCTTTTTTTTTCTTTCAAATCATTCTCATGTGCAGCTCACTAAGGGCCATTTGTGCCTCACGGTGGCCTCTCCATGAAGATGCATTCCATTTGACATTTTCGTGTACAAACTACCACGTGGCTCCAATTTTGTATTCTTTTTTATTTTGATTTGTATCATTTACATTGATGCCACGTAATGTTTGAACTATTTCAAAATATATCCAGATTGGAATATTTATTATATCCAAAGATATAATGATATTATAATGTTAATAATATAACAAAATATGTCACATACAACTGAGTAATTACATATGTTGTATGTGTTTACAATTGTCAATCTATGTAGATAATATACGTAATAACATATAATTGTTGTTTTCAGATATATTTACAATATATATATATATATATATAATGTATAAATATACAATAGTTTTGGCTCTATATAAAATTTAGATACAAAATATAAAATTATCTAAATTATAGTATACATTTTCACATGTAAATATCTAATGTAAATTTCCTTTGTACTATATAAACTATACAATTTTTTAGAAGAAACATTAAGAAATTCCATTTCAGTGTTTTGACTAAGAAATTGTAAGGCAAATTATATAATATTTTTATAATTTTTTTTGACTTGTATAGCAATATATATAGATGTTGTTATATATCCAATATTTTTATGTAAAGTATGATTTTTTTAGAATCAGATTGGATAGAAGATAATGATTTTCTAAAATTAATTATTGAACTTATTGTAACATATTTGAAAAATGATATGAATGGATATTAGATACATATATCAGTAAAGTATACTACTTATATATTGAATCATGAATAAGTATAAGCAAATAATGTAATTGTTAAATATTATATATAATCACTTAATATAAACAAATCAAAATAAATGATATAATTTTTTTACAAGAATGTGTAATGTTTGTTAACTAATTGAACATAAGGCCATATTAGTGAAATAAAAAGTAGTAATACAATTATCCAACCCATTATAGTCAATGTTTGGGATCATATCCAATAATAAAGCTGACAGATGTAAATATAAGATTGTTATAACATGCAAATTATAATTTGATTTTGCATCTTAATATTCATGTTTCATAGGTAATAACAAAATAATAAAGAATTTCACTCTGAATAGTATTAACTACATTAATTCTATTTGATTTGAGATTAATTTGTTATCGACATGATCCCAAGCCATCTCAATTGCAAAATATATAAAAATTATCTATTGCCAGTAACAATATCCAATTGTATAAAAGGAAACATTTTCTATTTAGTAATTTGTTACATGGATTTGTCCAAGTATCATCAGAAAATGATTGATTGTCTTTTTAGTAACATCATTTTTAATTTTATCCAAACCCAAGGAGTATGGGTCCAAGCATGTAACATATTTATTTGTTTGTATTTACGTATCATATATGTCTTAGATTTTACTAATATATGTATATGCTCATTAATAATATTTATTTTTAACATAATATCTTATTTAGTTTTTTTATAGATGTAGTTTATATAAAACTTTTTATTTTGTAGAATTTTACTTGAATGTAGTATGAGAGATTTATGTGTTTTTTACATGATAAATGATGACATCAAAAAATAGAAGTTTATTGATATTCACAAACACACACATGAGGATGCACTCACACACACACATATATGTTTGTGTATATATAATTATATGATAACATACATATATATATATATATATATATATAATAAATTAGTTATACATGACATATATGTTACATTGTTGACATTATAATATTATTATACGTTTAGGGATAATAATTATTTAAATAATAGATATATTTTTAATTTAATTCAAATAGAAAATGGTACCAAGTAGAAATTTATATAAAAATATAATGGAAGCACTACGAGATAAAATTTCTTTGAATAGGCCAAACCGAATGGTGTCTTCATCAAGAGGTTGCCGCGTGGCCTGAGTGGTCTTTAGCGAGCAACCTACAAGAGCAATTTAGAAAAATAATAATAAAAAATAACTATTAGGAGAGAAAATGGAAAATTGAGTGATGTCTTATCTCCACCTCTGTTTTATTTAGAAATAGTTAATTTTATTCAACCCCAAAGAGGATGGGTCCAAGATCACTTTAGGTTAATGTTTTCCTATCATATATGTATTTGATTTTATCGACATATGTATATGATCATTAATGTAATTTATTAATAATAAAATTATATATTATATATGTAGTTTTTAAAGTGTAGAATCTTACATAATTGTAGCATGAGAGATTTATAATTTTTACATGAGAAAGTGATGATATCAAAGAAGAAAAATTTATTGATATTCTTTCTTTCTCACACACAAAGAGAGAGATCTATATATTGTTAAATTTACAAAAAGGAAAATCCAAATATATATTGTATCTATTAAATTATATATATGTGACATATAAATTACATTATTTATATTATAACATCATTATATGTTCTAATAAAATATTTACTAAAATTCGGATATATTTTGAATCAATTTTTGATAGTACACGGTACCAAACTATGAATGTATATATAAAATAAATTATAAGGTCTCTGCCATGAGACAACCTCTCTTTCAAGACCCAAATAAAATGGCATCTTTATGTAGAGGCCGCCACATGGCGTGAATAACCATTGTTGAGCCGATACTAGAGAAATTTAGGAAAAATCATAACAATAGCTAACAGGAAAAGAGATGCCAAACCGAATGACATGGAGCACGGCGAAAGTAGATGGGATGCGACTAGTCAATCTGTACTTAAAAGAATCATGTTGAGTTTTGATTATAATAGAAGATCTGATGAAAACCTGAGTGATTCAGAAGTCTTTCACGATGCTTATATGGAAGTCGAGAGCCCAACATCATCGCCGACGTACTTTCCACCGCTGAGTCAATACGGGAGGGCACAAGTGGATATAAACACAGGAAATGGTACTCAGACCAGAACTAGTAATCTGAGCCCTCAAGTATCGTATGAAGATGTAGTTGACAATACACAAACAAGAGATCCATTTTAGGGTTTGGAGATGGGATCAATTATGCAACCAGAAGATATTATAATCTCCCTATAGATGGCACCCCTGCAGTTGGAATTAAAGAGGTTGCCATTAAGGACTCCTAAAGCCGTGGAACTTTGTTGTTGTTGTTAAACTTGTCTTGAAGGACATAAGATACCTTACACTCAAGGATAAGATCAGGCTGCTCTAGAATCCAGTGGGAGTTTTCAACCTTATTGACCTTAAAAACGACTACTTCTTGGTTCAGTTGTAAATGGAAGAGGACTACATCCGAGCTCTTACGGGAGGACCATGACCCCTATTTGGATCTTATTTATCAGTCTAACAATGACACCCAATGTTTACAATGGATATCACATTTCCAGAAAGAATGACGGTGTGGATTCGAATCTCAAATTTCCCAATCCACCTATATCATGATACACTGCTGAACATAGTTGGGGATCAAATTGGGAAGACCATTAAAGTGGACCTTAACACCATGATGGTGAGGAGGAACAAATTTGTGAGATTAGCGATAGAAGTGTACACAGGGAAACCGCTGACACCCCATGTCCATATCACTGGGAGGAAGTACCCAATCCAATACGAGAATGTCCCATTCATTTGCTTAAAGTGTGGAAAGATTGACCACATGCATACATAATGCCCTCTAAGGAATATCATCACACCTCCAGAAGCCGATACTGAGAATCAACAAATGCAAAATACAGTACCGACCATTTCAAATACCACATTTACTGATGGAATCGATGCCCAACCGTTTGTGAGGAGACCAAGACGTCCAAATACAGGGAGGATAGGAGAAGGCATATTCCAACAGTACAGGTTTCACATCCTACAAGATGAGGTAGAAGAGGAGGAAGTGGAGGAAATACCATGGGATGGAGTCAGAACTCAAGAAAGGCAAGATGCAAGAATTGATTGGAGCGATCAAAAGAAAAATCCAAGACCCAACTAGTTGAGGCAAGAAACACCTAGAACAAATTGGGAGACACAACAACACACTGATGAGGAGATTGATGTACCACCCACAGAAAATAACACATGTCAGAAAGACAATGTAGATAATGCTCATTTGTTAGTGCTTCTTACAGAGGACAACATAGTGGAAGGGGGAAGTTATCCACCAAATCCGTTCATGAACATAACTTTATAGCCGAAGAAAAAGAACCCTGAGGTGGGTATCCTACATGGAACTCCTCAACCAATGTTCATATGTGAAATAGGAAGAAGGTGGTACCACCAGACATAAATTAGCCAAACTCACAAAAGAGAGGGAAAAAATTTCACCAACAAGAACTGGAAGATGAATCTTGAGAAGATGCGGGGGAGGAAGCAAATCAACCTCATGTTGATCAATGAACATCATGACTTGGAACATACAGGGTGTGCAAGGAAGACACCAGACTGTTCTGAAAAACCTCGTTACTAAATACAAGGTTTCCATTTTGGCAATATTGGAACTGAGATGCAGTGGTGATCGTGCAGAGGGAATTATCAAATCCTTGGGGTTCCCTCGATCCCATCGCATGGAAGATCTAGGGTTCTCAGGAGGAATCTGGTTATTGTGGAGAGAGGATAAACACTCTATGGAGATATGTCTATCACATAAGCATTTCATACATTACTTCATTGATGGGAAGACTATGGCAACATTTGTGTACGGTAGCACGTTGCTAGCGGGAAGACGACTATTGTGGTCTCAGCTTAAAAGCATTAGCCTGAATTTAAATAAGTCATGGGTGGTAATAGGGGATTTCAATGCTCATATTCATCCACATGAGAAAGTGGGAAGCAAAGTAGTGGAGGCTAAAAGTTGTCATGATTTTTCTACAACTCTAGATGACTGTCAACTAGATGACTTAGGGGCGTGTGGCCCCTCGATGACATTCAAGAGGGGTCTATTGCAAGAAAGACTAGATAGAGCTATCACAAACTCTTTGTGGCTTAAAACATATCCTAATTCCTCTATTCAAGTCGGAGAGCGATTACAATTGGATCATGCTCTATTACTCATCAACACAGAGGTTTATAAAAAGACATCGATCCGAAGACTACACCCTCTTATACATTGTCTTGAGGATAAGGGTTTTCGGGAGATGATGGACAAGAACTGGAGGGTTGAACTGATTTCATACAAGCTGCCTCCTCCTTCATGAAACAAGCCTCCATGTGGGATACGCAAAAAAGAAGAGAAAGGAGACACAATAAACAAAGTCTTCAGATAAGATTACTGCTAGCACAACGCCAACTCGTGGAGCAATACTCACTCGAGGTGGAGAATGCTCATGGAGGAGATTTAGCTAGAGGAAATAGAATGGAAACAGAAGTTCCACTATGAATGTTTACAACTAGGAGATGGCAAAAACATGTTCTTTCACACTTTGGTGAAGGAAAGGAGACGGAGAAGCATAATCACAAGAATGAAGATTGAGGCTGATGATTGGGTGGAACAAGCGGGCGAGCTGGCTGCATTAGTAAGAAAGACACTTCTCAGATATCTTTATTGACCCAAATCCAGGCTCCCGTAAATTACTAACTGCTCATTACATGGGGAAGTTCCATGTGATTAGTAATGAAGCGAAGAACAATATAGAAGGGATTTCAAATGAAGAGGAGATAAAAGAGACTCTACTATCTATGAACCTAGCGAAAGCACCAGGACTAGATGGGGTTGACGCAGGCTTTCTGCAACACAACTGGAGCAAGGTTGGAAAACATTTAGTCTCGTTCATCCAAAAACCCTTTCAAGATCATCAGCCAGAGGCTACTGCTACAGATTCCACAATCGTTTTGATTCCAAAAATTGACCAACCTAGTTCCTGTAATCATTTGAGGCTGATTTCTTCGAACAATGTATGTGTCAAGCTACTGTAGAAGATCATTGTGAACCACATTAAGCCACATCTGGATGACTGGATTTCCCCTATGTAGTTAAGCTTCATTCTAGGAAGAAGTCTACACGATAACATCATTCTTATGCAGGAGATAATACACTCTATGGAGAAATCAAAGTCTGTGGAACATGCCATGGCCATGAAGATTGATGTTTCAGAGGCATATAATAAACTCAGCTGGGATTTCCTACTGGATACCTTGAATAAAACTTCTAATTCTTGAAGTATTATCAAAGTCATTATGCTGATCCTAACTATAGGTCAATCCACTATTATGTGGAATGGGGATATGTTGAAGCCCTTCAAGCCGTCGCAAGTAGTGAAACAGGGAGATCCTTTATCCCCCTATCTATTTGTCCTTTGTATGGACATATTTTGTCAAACAATCCAAAGGGAAGTGGAGAACAATAACTGGAGGCCAGTCCAACTTACAAACAAGAAAGTAACCTTCTCTCATCTTTGTTTCGCTATCGACCTAGTGCTATTTGGTGAGGCATCTATGCGACAAGCCAAATGCATCATTAAATGTTTGAGGTAGTTTGAAGCTACATCAGGATAGAAGATTGCACAGGAGAAGTCCTCACCATAAGCACATACTCACCAACGACCTACGGAAAACAAAACAGATGACTCTTGAAGATACATATGAAAAATGCAATCCTGGTGCGAAGTCTGCAGTGCATGCAGTACGAGACTTTCCTAATGCCAGAGAAATCTAGTTGTTAATCTGTCCAGCTATCGATGTCGTATTCTTTAACACGCCCGATACTCAAACATGGATCGAAACAAATCTACAGAATAAGAAACATGCCTGGAATGTCATGTTCATGGTAACATGCTGGAGGATATGGACAGCAAGGAACGGGGAGATTTTTATGAAATCATGATTACATAGTTCGGAAATAGCTACAGACATCAGGACAATGTTCAGAAACATCATTAACACATGGGACGGTACATGAAGGAAGCCTGCTGATAAGGAGGACACTAACCTTCCAGTATGGAAGCCTCCGCAATCTGACAGGGTACAGGTGGGAGTGGAACAACCATATCCCCAACTTCAAGGACAATCACCACGGTCTTTATCATAAGAAACTCAGCCGAACAATGACTCACCGGGGGGGGGGGGTGTTACACAATGACAGAATCGGATCCTTTAGAAGGAGAATTGTTAGCCATTTTGAGAGGTCTTAAAACTGCCACAAAGAGGAACCACAATAGGTGTGATGTTATTTCTGACTCTCTGCTGTCCGTCCGCTTCATTGCCAACCAAGAATATGCCTGCCTAAATACAGATCTATCACACAAAGAGTCAACAATCTATCAAAAACTAAGGAGGATATCAAGATCAATAAAGTTAACCGGAAAGCAAATCAGCTAGCAGATAAACTGGCAAAATGGTTCCTGAAGATACCAGGAGCTCATGTCAACCTAGAAGAATGCCCTCCAGAGTTGCGATAAGTGTTCCCTAGCAGATTTCAACAACCGTGGGGCAATATAATGTAGAAGAGGAGGTCCAAAAAAGAAGAAGATAATTATACTAGCCAACTTAGATTTTGTTTAGTTTTTTCCCTTCACATTTCCATGACCACTATATGTTGCAGAAAACTTTTGTGATTCAACGCACGATATAGAGAGAAAAGTATCTTAGTTCACGTTTACAAACATTATTGAGACAGTAGTGAAAAACCTGAGAATTACAATCAGTAGAATTTCATTGAATCAGAGCCTGGATGTTGACGGGTTGAACGAAGGCTCTTGGGCCGTCATAAGCCCAGTAAGCGATGATCTTGTACGCCGCCTGCGTTGGATGACTCCAGTCCCACAGCGCGTACTCGTCCCGGTTAGCACAGTAGGTAGTGTTGGGAAAGCACGGCGTCAAACCGTTGAACCTCCCGCTCCCACAGCAGGCCTTCACCTCCTCTTTAAAACCTGCAACAAGGAGTCTCAGATCTCAATTGTTTTCCAATGCACTGATACAATATAAACTTTCTTTCCTAGTACTGAATTAGAGCTACACACAATTCCTTCTATACCCGGCCACCCACCTGTGTATGTGTATCGGGAGTACACAAAATGTCGTCTCAGCCGGCTTTTAATACATGCCAATTAACTCCATACAACAGGCTTTTAATACACGCCAATTAACTCCATGCACCAGACTTTTAATACGAAATAACTTTACGCCAATTAATTCCATACAGCCAGCTTTTATTGTCCAGCAATTAACTCTCTCCACTCCTTTCTCTAGCCCTCATTTTTACTAATTTGTTTTCTCTCTTGCAACTCCTCAATATTTGCACGTTAGTACAGTACGTTTGTTCCCCAGTTTTCATCAATCTTTCTACTTCGGTCGTACAGTACATCATGTAAATGTTGCGATGGTCAGAGAGTTGAAGCACAAGTACTGTACTTGCCCAACACTGTTTATGAGTATGTCCAAAATAAGTACAGTACTTAACCAACACTGTTTATGAGTATGTACTCATGACGTGTAGTACATTACATCATGTAAAGGATGTGATGGTCAGAGAGTACCCACTTGTTAATTCCAACTAAGTACAATACCTATGAAATCCATGCAAAATAAGTACAATATTCATCTGGACATAGGTACAGTACCTACGAAATCCATGCAAAATAAGTACAGTACCCACTTCATAATTCCAACTCAGTTTTTTCAAACATAAGTACAATACTTACCAAATTATAAAACCAAGCATAAGTACAGTACCTAACAAATTATAAAATCAAGCATAATTGTATAACTGATCTGGAAGCATAAGTACAGTACCTACGGAATCCAATAACAACATTTTTTTCCTGGACATAATTTTTTTACAAAAATATAGTGCACATCTGGTCCATAATCAACTATAAAATGCATATATAAGTATTGTACCCAATTATTAATTTCCAACCAAGTTTGTCAAACATAAGTACAATACCTCTCAAATTTATTTGTGAATGCATATGTATTTATCGTAAGTACAATACTTACGTAATCTGCAGTGGGGATAAATATACAATGTATAAAGCTGTAGTACAGTACCTACTAAATTATTTCAGTAAGTACAATACCCTATTATGATTTTAATTTCTGTAAGAAGCAAAAGTACAATACCCAACAAACCATTAATCACTTGTACAATTCAACAATAAGTATTGTACCTAAATATTATTCTCATATCATTAACAAACCTAATTACGCCTACTCAACAAGACATTAGTCACCCATGTGGTCCATTGCCAAGTACAGTATCCAAAACTATTTGCATGACTAGAACATTGAATTAGTAAGTACAGTATCCCACTATAATTTTTATTTCAGTGCGAATCAAAAGTACAATACTTACTTAGTACTGTGCAGAACTGGTTCAACATAAACAAATGGTATGTACAATATTTATAATCATACAGAGAGATTTCGTCAATATGGCACTATCCTTCTACAAAGGAGAGACATGTCATCGATTGTTGTTTTGCTGCAGAATCCTGCTTATACCCAAGAAGAACGCCCCCAAGCATTTGAATGCTGATTTCAGACCCATTTCGATTGAAACGCTAGCTCTAAGGATTCTCGCCAGGGTCTTAAGCAATAGGATGACGACCACTATGAAGAGGCTGATATCTAAGAATCAAGGAGCTTTTGTGAGAGGGACGGACATTACTCACCATGTGCGGCTGATTAAGGAGCTTGCTCACGATATTAATCAGGGGCAAGGTATACCCAATGCCATCCTAAAAGTTGATATGGCCAAGGCCTACGACAGAATTGATTGGCAGGTCATGAGAAGATGCCTTTCTGCGTTTGGTTTCATTCCGGAGTTCGTTGATCTCTGTATGAGATTTTTTGAACACACGTGGGCCACGGTTTCTATTGGTGACAATACAGCTGGTTTCTTCTCGGTTAGAAGAGGTCTTAAACAAGGCAGTGCCATCTCACCGTTTTTGTTCATTTTATTCGAAGAAATGCTGTGCAGAAGATTTAACAGGCTAGCAGATGAAGGTCGGATTGCGCATTTCATAGCCAGAGTATGTGGTGTGGCTCCACTTACTCTTATGTATGCGGATGACATTGTAGTTCTTGCAAATGCAGACCCGACATCGATTGAGGAGGTGAAGAAGACCTTTTGGCAATATGAGCACGAGACTGGTCAGAAAGTTAACAGAGACAAATCAATGGCGATCATAGGGGGATCCAACCTGACAGAGGCCGATACAATTGCCCATGCCTTTGGGTTCAAAGGTCAATATGCTAAGGTAGCTTCATGGAGATCGAGGGTGCTTTCCTTTGTGGGTCGGCGGCTACTGATAGCCAATGTTCTTTCCTCCATCACCGTGTACGCGGCCGTAGCGGTGGGATTACCAGCAGGCATCGCTCATCGCATTGAGAGAAGACTATCCAATTTCCTTTGGGCGGATAGAGATAACCATCATAGGAGGGCATGGATCGGGTGGTAGAGGGTTGCAACGCCGATGGGTAGCGGAGGTCTGGGCCTTACGTCTCTGAAGACGATAGACGAGGCATTTATAGCGAAGGCATGTTGGGAGCTCATCACTGGAGAGACGCTATGGGTGACGTTTTGCAGAGACAAGTACTCTAACCCGGCCGTGGGCAGATCAGCTGACTATCCCAGCAACCTCAAGCTCAGCAATACTCCGTTTCCATATTGGAAGAAGGTGTGTGATATGTTTCCTAAGGTTTTTCCCCTTTGCAGGTGGACGATCGGGAGAGGTGATATTCCTTTTTGGGACGCTTGGTGGTGTGAAGAGAGGATCACGGACCATGCTATCTATGCTAGTGATAGAAGACTCCCTTTAATGGTCAAGGATCTTTGGATCGGCGACGAGGGGTGGGATTGGGACTCTATTAAGCAGCTGGTTAGTGAGAGAGGAGTTGAACTCATACAGGAGACGGAGGGATGGATCGATGAGGAGGAGGATAAGGTGGTTTGGAAGCTTGACCCGAGAGGTCGGTTCACGCTGAGATCAGCTAAGAGGCTGTTAGCTAATGTCCGTACGGAAGGGCCACCAGGAATCGATAAGATATGGGGCCTAGATATTCCCAAGGCCAGTGCCATTATATGGAAGATGGCGAGGGGAGCTATCCCAACCAACGATAACATCCACGATCTATGTTGTATTCCGATTGTATCTAGGTGTAGTTGCTGTGAGGAGCCTCTTTCAGAAGATGTTAACCACCTCCTCTTCCAGGGTCAGACGGCGAGGGTCTTCTGGTCTAGATACGAGGACCTAACGGACATGGAGGCGCCGGGAGATATCACAAGTCTGTTGGACGCGTGCAGCAAGGGATATTCAACCAGGTTGGATGAATGGCTAGCAGGGCACATCACATTGATGATTCCTTTATGCATATGGCGTATCAAGTGCGCGGCGCGTTTTGATGACACTAGAAGATCAGAGCTGACAGAATGGAAACGATTGGTTGCTACTATCAACCAATCGCTTAAAAAGAAGGCGTTTGCCATCATCAGAGGGACACAGCTGTATGGCAAGATGATATCGGCTGGTTTTGTAGAACCGAAGATGAGACTGAAGGAGATACAGCTTCTGAGGTGGTCCACTCCGGACATATATAACTTGAAGCTAAATGTATCGATAGGGAGAGGACGATGCTGCGATGGTACTGAGAGGAGATGGACGGCAGGCATTATACGCAACCATCACGCGAATGTTTGTATGATATTCCATGTTTGGTTGAAGACAATGAACTTTACCCTTGCTTATATTCAGGCCTGCATCATAGGGCTTAAGCTGGCAAGGGATCAGATGCTACAGATATCGAGCATAGAGATAGATAGCATGCAGATCTTTAATATTCTTTGGAAGCACGCTAACGAGCCATGAAGACTAAGATCTTGGGTAAAAGAGCTGAGAGAGGAACTCGTGAAGACACACATCACTGGTTCAGTTGTTCATAGAGTGATCAACTCTATTCCCAGAGAGATAGGGAGATGGGGATGCAGGAACAATGATGACATTATGGTTACTACGAATATCAATATGATTCGCAGTAAGATTAGAGGTATGGTTCTGTTAGAGAAGAAGCTGGTTCCTTATATTGCTCTAAAGGCCTTCATGGATTGACCTAGGCTGTTAGAGGAGAAGCTTTGATGTTCCAGTTTTTTTCAAGTTGTTTCTAGTGGGGTTTTTGTTTTTTTGGGAAGATACTTGAGTTATAAGAGCGGGAGTTGTATTCTTTTTGCTGATTTTAGCCCACCAGAGGGGTGTGGGATGAATAATAGCGACCCCTGGCTTAATTAAAAAAAAATATTTATAGGAAAATCAAAGTTTGAGGGAAAATATATATTTCATTTTTGGTGGAGAGATAATCATCTCTTGCATAATTTTTGCATGTATAGACATGCAGAATAAATTGGCTGCAGACATGTCTACACTTTGCATGAGATTTGCATGGCTGCTGCATGAGCAATAATTTAAACAGTCTGCTGTAGCAGGTGGAGCATTGTGCCATGTATTAAATATCGCGTGTTTTCAACTTCTGGTAGACCACCGGGTGGATAAGTGACTGTAGGTAGAATTTTTCTTGAATAATAAGAGTATATTCTCACCGAATTTTCTTGGCTCCTTCAGTATGGTCGTGATCATTGCGTAGGTATCGACGAATGAGTACCTCATCCTTCTGTAACCCGGCGAGCCCGCAATCGACCGCAGCTCCCGTTTCACTGCGGCGTTATAGTCGGTGGCGAGACTGTTCAGGTTGTCGCTGCAGCTGCCCTTGGGATCGAGTTCTCTCATGAACGGCGCGCATCCTAGCGGAGGTGATCCCAGCACTGCGAATTTTCTCGCCCTGAGGCCAGACGGGACGATGTCTGCATGAATACGACACAAACGTCGAACATGTCACTACTAAACATTAAGTATTGGTCTACATTAAAATTTTGGTCTACTGGAAATTTCATAATCAGACTACATGTATTTTATTACCCGGCCCAGGCTTAATATGGTCTACATAAATTCACTTTTGGGCCGCGCGGGGGTCTAATTTCACCCACTTTCCAGTTCTGCTTTTTCCCTGGTTCTGGTTTTCATTTGCCTGCCAAGTTTCACGAAAGTTCTCTGCGGTCTGTCTGATTTCCCGTTCCGCGCCCTAACTACGCGTCGCAGGGGGGTGACGCCGCACCCCTTCATCATCCGCGACTCTCAGCTGGTCACATGGCATGCCTGTGACAGAATCAGTCTTCCCTCCTGAAGTAGCAGTTTACAAAGAAAGTTGACGGTGCTCCAGCCTCTCGTTTCCGGCAAGCGTGATTACTGGAAGTTAGGCGAGTTGGTCTACCAGGATTCGGTAAGCAAACTTATCGTCTACTGCAATGCGAGCATAGATCCAGTAATGCGGGAACAAGGCAAGGATCTAATCCGGGTAACCATGCACACAGGAACAAAGATCCGAGACCTACACAGTCACCTGAAATTGGGCGTCTCAACCACAGAGGTCTACTCTGATTCGGAGATCCATTCTTTTCTTTGACGAAGGTTAGTGGTTTACTACCCGATTTTGTATATATCTTCATCCCCCTTTATGAATCCCCAATAGCCAAATTGGATATTTATAATCCTCAATAGCCAAATTGGATATTTATAATCCTCAATAGCACACACTAGCAGCTTTGTGAATCCCCAATAGCCAAATTGGATATTTATAATCCTCATTTTAAATTTTATGTTGCCCTGCTGGAACCTTGCCAACAAAATTTCATCTCCATCTATTAGTAGTTTGTGATGGATATACTCGAATTTAACATGTCCGAGGACATTGGCGGCTGAAACCCTGCCAGGCAGCATAACAGGTTTTTGTTTCACAGCTACAACCAAACTGTCTATTGTTTTCTAAGTTATTGTCCACAGGGGGCTTCTTTAGCCCTTCTCCCACGACCAAACAAATCAAATTTTCTACATTATCTATGTTAATTGAGTAGTTAGATTCTTGTATATAGATGAATATATTTTGATAGTAAAATTCAGCTTCTTTGATAGATGAATAATATGTAGTAGCCAATTACACATATGAACAATAGCTCTTGATGTGTTGACCACCATTTCGTGACTTCTTGATTTGTGGATTAAAAAAAATCATTAACAAACTTGGTATGCATTTGTTTACAGTAGTAGCAGATAGATACGACTAAGAGTCATGGGATAAATGATATATCTCGTTCAAAGCCGATGATAAGCTGTGAAATTTGTTTTCAAATCATCACTTCAATTTCATCACAACTACCAATAAATAATCACCTGCATTTATTCACAATATTTTTTGGTCCAAAAGCAGCCAATATATTCCCAAATGATGCATTCTTAGTAGTCTATTGTGTTGTCCAATTCTAATAATTTTTTCTTCCTATAAGTAGCAATGGTATCACAACTTATGTTCTATTTTTGTGATGGTTGAACATTATTTATGACTACGAATGCATACAAGAATTTTTGTGTTCATTCTAGATTCCACAACATATATTAGTTTGGATATGAGGTCTTAAAATCTATTTGAGTAGGGTGCAAAAATTTAGATCAAAAAATGTTTTTATTTTTATATATTGCTGCTACTGATGTATCATATTACACTTAGAGTAAGATGCTATAATTTTTCATTATACACACAAACACACACACATATATAATTATAATTATATATATATATATATATATATATATATATAAATGGTTGTTATATTGAAATACAACATAAACATGATATGCTAGTCGTAACATCTTAGTGTAGGTCAAATTTTGTGAATGTTCTCTAAACAAAAGAATCTTAGGTCAACTTAAGTATCACACTAGGAAGTAACATTTTATAATTTGATTACTCGAATCATTCTTAAGTAATAGGAAAAAAATATCAATGTCTTCAAATATTATTTGTTAAAAAATTGAATGATTTGTCAAGGCATGCAATTTCTATATTTCCAAAATATATTTGCAATATCTATGTGTGTGCAAGGGTTAGACACAAATGGATTTTCAAATTCATCTAATTTTTCTATAAGACAATCCTAATTTATTTTAGAAAATTTTTATTATCCATCTCATTACCAATATGCAAGCTTAGGCAGATATTACATGATTCAATTTGTATTGCTATAAATATACCAATACAAGATTATATTATATTTTATTTTTCTTAAAATAAATCATCTTTTTTTTCTTGTAAGGTTGTTTCTCTAAGGAAAACTATCATGTCATGCAAAAACAGTGGATGTACAAACCAAAAACGAGATTTGATCGTCGTCGGGATAAAGATTTTCTACAAGAAATTGATTATTTTCTTTAATTTTCTATGAACAATGTTAATGCTTCAAACATACTTTGCCCTTGTATGAAGTTTGAAAATAAGTTTATTGAGAACCCAAAATTTATTAAAGAGCACTTGATATGTTATGGGTTTTTTCCTCGATACGTGACATGGGCATACCATGGTGAAATGTCTCATTGTCATAAGCCTACTAAACTTTCAAAACTTACTTCAAATAATGAAGTGGATGACTTTATTGGTGATACAATGATGAGGGATGGTAACTATGATGTAGAATACACCAATGTAGATGATATCCCAACTCTTGATCAAGAAGCTGAGAAATTTGAGAATGTTTTAAAGCAAGCTAATACACCACTGTATCAGGGTTGTCCATATTCAACTTTCTACTTCATTTCTGTTCGTTTTGATGTGAAGTGCGATAATCATTGGACCAACAAATCATTCACAGATCTTCTTAAGTTGCTTTGTAAGGTCTTTCCAGAAGGAAACAATGTTCCAAAGACATGGTATGAAATTAAGAAATTGATGTCTGCGTTGGGGTTATCTAAGGAAGTGATACATGCATGTCCAAATGATTGCATGCTATATTGGGGTGATAAAGCAAACTTGTATGAGTGTTTGAGGTGTAAGACATCTAGATGGAAGCCTACACATCATAGTATGAGAAAGAAGTCTAAAAAACCAGAAAAGGTTTGTCACTATCTTCCAATAATCCCTCGACTTAAAAGGATGTTCAACTTGAAAAACACTAGAGGGGGGGTGAATAGAGTTTTTAAATTATTTTAGCAATTATTTAACTCAAACAACCACAAATGAAGAATGGAAGAAGGAGACATGTTTTTAGAGTGGTTCCAACTTTAGCAAATACTAAAGTTGTCAGTCCACTACCCGGTTGCTTACCCAACCGGGATTTTGAAAGTATTAATTTTATTACCTTCACAAGGATTTACACAAAATACAACACTTTCTTACACCCCTTGAACAACCTTCACTTGAAGTAGATGCACCAACCCGAGGTAGCCTTCTTGAAGTAACTCCAAGCTCCCCCTTGAAGTAGCCTTCCTTTCTAGAAGTAACCTCCCGTTGCACCAGCCTTCTTGAAGTAGCTCAAGGTCCCCTTCTTCACCAAGAAGATCTTTAACCTCTCCAATCCGTAGCCTCCAACCTAGGAGTAGCAAGGAGAGTACAAACAACAATAGAGAACAAGAAAGAAAATAGAAATTACAACTTATCCTTTTGTAGCACAAGGCTTGATTTGCCTAGATCAAGCATGTAGATCTCCTAACCAAAGTGTATGGAAATGTAATTGCAGTGGATAGGAGATGCTAGCCTATAGGACACGAATTTTGAGCTAAGAGAAGAAGTAGCCAATTGTCACTATGCTCAATTTGCTCACAAACAGGTTGCTCAAAGTATGCTCAAAGATTTCTCAAGTGTAACAAGTGTATTTAGGTGTCCTAAGGCATGTCCTATTTATAGGAATGTCCTACAAGTGCTTAAGGACGTTCTAGACACCTTCTAGGGGTTTCTAAGTGCTTAACTAGCCGTTAGGTACAAGTTTGTTGCTTTAGCAACGGTTAATTGATTAATTCTGCAGTTGCTGTAAGAGTCCATCTTGGTCGAGAAATGGTCGACCGAGACACCTACTCGGTCGATGTTTTTTCGACCGACAGGCTCTCTGGATCAAGTGTATGCAACATTTATCTCCAACTGCCAACCACCTTGTCAGCTGTGTCTAACGGCTACTTGGGTCTTTCTCGGTCGAGAAGATTGTCGACCGAGAGTGTCTCGGTCGAGGAGTTAGTCGACCGAGATTGACCCTGTTTCAATTTTTCAATTAAAGCACTAAGTGTGTGTATGAGTGTGCATATGTGACACTATTGAAGGGGATGACCTATCTAAATGTGATGTTTAGCTAGGGAGAATCTAACGCTTGATTTACATGAAATCTAAGTACTTGTACATTGTATATTTGTACAAGTTTTTACAAGGCGATTACATTTCATGAAAATATAAATATGTAAGCATATGGATTTCCCTAATTGCTTTGTCATCCACCTTATTCCTGCAACACTCAAGTAGCACGTTAGATTAACAAGAATGAAATGTTTTTCATTATCAAAAAAAGGGATTTACATATGTCCATTTAGCCAACAATCTCCCCCTTTTTGAAGATGACAAACATTTCCTAAATATAAAATAAGAAAGTATAAAAACATGTGAGTTTCATACCTGAAGATTACCTTTGTAAATTTCTTTTCTTGTTTATAAAATGTGTGCTTATTATTCCCCATGAATTATGGAACATGAAATCCAATCTTTTAGGGAATATAGCAACTTCCAATGAAAAGCCAAGAGTTTATGAAACTCATTGATTGAGTTTTGCACAAATACTAAGTTTTATATTTATTATTGAGTTTTGCACAGATAGTAAGTTTTATATTTATTTCCCCCCCTTTGTCATTTCAAAAAGATATCCGTTTAAGAATAAAACTCCCCCTTAATTAGATGTCCCAAAAAAATGTCCATTAAAAGCCAAAATGATGTAAGGAAAAGTTATTTTTAAGAAGCACAAATATCAAAGAAAACCTCTTCCAAAGGAGTGATAAGCAATTGCTTCCTAATTTTGTTAAATTGGTCTAGTGGAAGTAGTTTTGTAAAAATATCAGCCAATTGATCTTCCGTATCAACATGATGAAGGGAAACATGATTCTTGGAGATATGATCCCTTAAAAAATGATGACGGATTTCAATATGTTTAGCTCGGCTGTGTAAAATAGGATTATGTGTTAAATTTATAGCGCTCGTGTTGTCACAAAAGATAGGCGTAGATGAAAGAGTAAAACCATAATCATTTAACACTTGTTGCATATAAAGCACTTGAGCACAACAAGATCCGGCTGCCATATATTCAGCTTCAGTTGTAGAGAGGGAAACCGTGTTTTGTTTCTTGCTAAACCAAGATACTAAAGCTCTCCCTAACAGGAAACAGCCACCACTAGTGCTCTTGCGATCAAGTCGACAACCAGCATAATCCACATCAGTATAAGCTTTAAAATCCAAGGATTGTCCTTTTGGATACCATAAACCAAAATATGTAGTGCCAGCTAAGTATCGAAGAATTCGCTTAACCGCTTGAAAATGAGAGTGCATAGGTTGTGATTGAAATCAAGTACAAAGACCAATAGAAAACATGATGTCTGGTCGAGAAGCAGTTAAGTAAAGCAAGCTACCAATCATGGCTCTATATAAGGAATCATCAATTGGTTCCCCATTTTCATCCTTATCAATTTTTATAGAAGTGGCCATAGGAGTAGTAGCATGTTTGCACTGATCCATCCCAAAACGTTTTAAGAGTTCTTTAGTATATTTTTCTTGGCTTATAAAAATTCCGGCAGGCGTTTGTTTAATTTGGAAACCAAGAAAGAAAGTTAGTTCACCCATGAGGCTCATTTCAAATTCTTTTTGCATAATGTCACTGAATTGTGTGCACAACGATTCATTAGAAGCTCCAAAAATAATGTCATCAACATATATTTGCACAACTAGGAAATCAGATGTATATGTTTTGAAAAATAAAGTAGAATCGGAATTTCCAACAGAAAAACCATTATCAAAAAGATATGTCTTGAGCCTTTCATACCAGTTCCTAGGTGCTTGTTTTAAACCATAAAGTACTTTCTTAAGTTTATAAACATAGTCACCTTTTTCCGGTATTTCAAAACCGGGTGGTTGGGAAACATATACTTCTTCTTGAATGATTCCGTTTAGAAATGCACTTTTTACATCCATTTGGTAGAGTTTGATGTTTTTATGTGCAGCAATAGCTAGTAACATTCTTATAGCTTCAAGTCTAGCTACTGGTGCATACGTTTCATCAAAATCTATTCCTTGTTGTTGATTATATCCTTGTGCTACTAACCGAGCTTTATTCCTTATTACTTCTCCTGCCTCATTTAGTTTATTCCTAAAAACCCATTTAGTTCCAATGATGGTTTTATCTTGTGGTTTAGGAACTAAATCCCATACATCGTTTTTAGTGAATTGGTTTAGTTCTTCTTGCATTGCTATTGCCTAATAATCATCTTTAAGAGCTTCAGATATTTTCTTAGGTTCAATGATAGAAACAAAGGCCATGTTTGCAACATCCTTAAATGAGGACCAGGTTTTTACTTTATCATTTGGATTTCCAATAATTAATTCTTGAGGATGATCCTTAATAAGTCTAGGTATAGGTTGTGTTTCATCTTGGTTATTGTTTGTAGTATCTTTCTCACTGTCATTTGGTATGTTTAGGTTTTCGAATTGATTAGTAAGATCAATTATTTCTAGATTTTCTGATTTGGACTCTTCATGAAAAGAGACATGAATAGATTCCTCAACTTTTCTAGAGATGGTGTTATAGACTCTAAATGCTTTGCTAGAGGTAGAATATCGCAAAAAGAATGCTTTGTGTGATTTAGAATCAAACTTATCTCTATCATCTTTGGTATTTAAGATATAACATGTAGATCCAAAGGTATGAAAATAGTCAACTCTAGGTTTCTTAGAATGTATTATTTCATACGGAGTTTTCTTCAAATGAGAGTGAACGGTTACTCTATTTAACACATAGCATGCGGTGTTTACAACTTCAGCCCAAAAGGTTTTGAGTGTGTTATGTTCGAGCATCATAGTTCTAGCCATTTCTTGTAGTGATCGATTTTTCCTTTCAACTATACCATTTTGTTGTGGAGTGCGTGGAGTAGAAAAATTGTGAGTGTACCCTTGGGATGTGCAAAATTCTTCAAATACATGATTTTCAAATTCTCCACCACGATCACTTCTAATGGTACATATTTTGCTTTGTAATAGATTTTCAATCATAGAGAAAAATTTTATAAAAGCATGAATAGTATCATCTTTGGTTGCAATAAAATGTACCCATGTATATCTACTATAATCATCAACAATAACAAAACAATATCTTTTGCCACCGATAGATTGTGTCCTCATAGGTCCAAATAAATCCATGTGAATTAATTCTAAAGATCTACTGGTGCTAAGTTCATGTTTTGGTTTAAAAGAGGTTTTTGTTTGTTTTCCCAATGAACATGGTTCACAATTTTCAACTTGATCAAAGGATAAAGTAGGCAAACCACGAACAAGATCATATTTCACTAACTTTTTGATAACATGTGAACTAGCATGTCCTAGCTTTTTATGCCATAATTGTAAAGTATTTTCATTTGCAAGTAAGCATTTTCCTACTACAGATTTCATAGAGTTAGGTCTAAGGATATAAAGATTTCCAACTCTTTTTCCTTCATAGACAACATTTGTAGTGTTTTCTATTAATAATTTGCAGCAAGTTTTGTTAAATAAAACATCATAACCACTATCACATAATTGACTCACACTTATTAAGTTATGATGCAAACCATCAACAAGTAGAACATTCTTTATTTCGAGGTTTGTACCAATGTTACCTATTCCAACAATTTTACCTTTACCGTTATCTCCAAAAGTGACTGTTCCACTCTTCTTTTCTTCAAAGGTTTGAAATGCATCCTTGTTTCCGGTCATGTGTTTCGAACATCCACTGTCAACCACCCAATCCTGCATTAGAATGTAGATTTTGGTACCCATGTGATGGTCCGATATGGTTAGAAGCATCTAAGTAGAGATTGTATAAAAATTCTGATTCAGAACTTCAGTCGGTCGACAATTGTTCGACCGACATCTTTCTCGGTCGACTAATCGTCGATCGAGAAGATTACTATATTACAAATTAAAGACAGAAATTCAGCCGGTTGACTAATTTTTGACCGAAATAGTTGTTGTTTGATTTTGATTTTTCACAAGCATCTGGTCGGTCAACAAAAGTTCGACCGATTATATTTTCGGTCGACAATACTTTGACCGACTAAGTTTCTGTTTCAGTACATCAGTTCAAAAAATTATTACAATGCATAAAACCTTTTAATAAGTTGAGATAATACAATATGAATTGCAAAATTACGCATTTGATCATATCTCAACTGAATTGCATGCTACTCTACTAAGTTTGGGATTTTGGGACCCAAACTAAGTAGGAATCCTTGGTCTTATACGGGCATGAAAATGAATAATGTCCAAGACGTAAACAAAAATGACAAGTAATAGAGTCAACTTCATTTCTCTTCCTAGGAATTGTGTTCTTAGGTACAAACATAGTACGAGTTCTTTTGGGTTGATTTTTCTTTGGATCATATCCCAAACCTTTTCTTCCATTGAGACTAGAGGAAGCTTTTAGGAGGTTGTCAAGGATATCTTTTCTTCTTAACTCATGTAGGTTTCTTTGTAGCTTAGCAATATCATCCATCTTCTTGTGTAAATCTTTTCTGGCTTGATCTAAATCAAATAATAGGGAGTCTCTTTCTTTTACAACATTGTCATAGTCTAGATGGTTACACAGAATTGGTTGAGTCTGAAAATCTTTTAGTTTAGCTAACAATTCAGTCTTTTCTTGAGAGAGAAGATCAACATTTGTTTCTAGAGTGAGTAGCTTGTTAGTGCAATCATTTAAAGATGTTTTTAAAGACAAATTTTCAAGATCAATGTTGTTCTTTTCAGAAGAGAGATCATTTAATTTAGCATATAGCTCATCATTTATTTTGATAACCTTCTTTAGTTTCTTCTTGACATCAACATATTTATCATGAGTTTCTTGTAAACTAGTAATTAACTCTTCTTTAGGAAGATCAAGTAGGCTTACCTCTTGAGAGTCTTCATCATCTTCTCTTGCCATTAGACATTCCACCTTTTCTTCTCTGCTTTCACTTTCACTTGACTCGTCCCATGCAGCTTTATAGGCTTTTTCTCCTTTCTTCTTGTGTGAGCTTTTCTTTCCTTTCTTTACTTTAGGACATTCATTTTTGAAATGTCCTTTCTTTCCACACTCAAAGCACCTAGGAGGAGAAGAAGAAGAACTAGAAATTTTGTTAGATTTAAATCTTCTATATTTCTTACCATTGACAATCAATGCTTCTTCTCCTTCTTCTTCACTTGACTCCTTACTTTCTGGTGTGATTATCTTTGAAGCTTTTAGAGCCACATCCTTCTTCTTTCCTTGCTGAAGTTCACGTTCTCTTCTTTCTTCCTCTTCTAGGGTTGCTTCATGAGCTTCTAGATTTCCAATGAGTTGTTCCATTTTCAGCCTAGTGAGGTCATTAGCTTCTTCAATGGCTGTCACCTTTGGCTTGTATTTAGGAGGAAGTGATCAAAGGATTTTTGATACCTGATCTTCTTCAAGAACAGTTTTTCCTAGGGCATTTAAACCATTAACAATAGAAGAGAATTTTGTAAACATTTCACTAATAGATTCATTTGGATCCATACGAAAGTGTTCAAACTTTTGTTTAAGCATGCTAATCTTAGAATTCTTGACTTGAACTGTACCTTCATAAGTTATGGATAGTCTATGCCAGATGTCATAGGCTGTGTCACAATTTGATATTCTATTAAATTCTCCTACAGAAATTGAACAATATAAAATGCTTACAGCTTTGACATTCATTTGAGCCAACTTTACCGTGTTTGCATCCCACTCTGCATATTGTGTTTGAGGAAGCTCGTATGGGGTTGACACCATCCTCCATAAGTCCCAATTGATGCCTTTGAAATAGAATTGCATCCTTCTCTTCCAATATGTGTAGTTTGTTCCATCAAATGCCGGAAGTCTAGCAACAAGTGTTCCTTCAAGGTTAAGGTTGTTAAGCACCCCGTCACCCATTCTTCAAGACCTTGTTAAGGTTCCTTGAAGCCTGCTCTGATACCAATTGAAAAACACTAGAGGGGGGGTGAATAGAGTTTTTAAATTATTTTAGCAATTATTTAACTCAAACAACCACAAATGAAGAATGGAAGAAGGAGACAGGTGTTTAGAGTGGTTCCAACTTTAGCAAATACTAAAGTTGTCAGTCCACTACCCGGTTGCTTACCCAACCGGGATTTTGAAAGTATTAATTTTATTACCTTCACAAGGATTTACACAAAATACAATACTTTCTTACACCCCTTGAACAACCTTCACTTGAAGTAGATGCACCAACCCGAGGTAGCCTTCTTGAAGTAACTCCAAGCTCCCCCTTGAAGCAGCCTTCCTTTCTAGAAGTAACCTCCCATTGCACCAGCCTTCTTGAAGTAGCTCAAGGTCCCCTTCTTCACCAAGAAGATCTTTAACCTCTCCAATCTGCAGCCTCCAACCTAGGAGTAGCAAGGAGAGTACAAACAACAATAGAGAACAAGAAAGAAAATAGAAATTACAACTTATCCTTTTATAGCACAAGGCTTGATTTGCCTAGATCAAGCATGTAGATCTCCTAACCAAAGTGTATGGAAATGTAATTGCAGTGGATAGGAGATGCTAGCCTATAGGACACGAATTTTGAGCTAAGAGAAGAAGTAGCCAATTGTCACTATGCTCAATTTGCTCACAAATAGGTTGCTCAAAGTATGCTCAAAGATTTCTCAAGTGTAACAAGTGTATTTAGGTGTCCTAAGGCATGTCCTATTTATAGGAATGTCCTACAAGTGCTTAAGGACGTTCTAGACACCTTCTAGGGGTTTCTAAGTGCTTAACTAGCCATTAGGTACAAGTTTGTTGCTTTAGCAACGGCTAATTGATTAATTCTGCAGTTGCGGTCAGAGTCCATCTCGGTCGAGAAATGGTCGACCGAGACACCTACTCGGTCGATGTTTTGTCGACCGACAGGCTCTCTGGATCAAGTGTATGCAACGTTTATCTCCAACTGCCAACCACCTTTTCAGCTGTGTCTAACGGCTACCTGGGTCTTTCTCGGTCGAGAAGATTGTCGACCGAGAGTGTCTCGGTCGAGGAGTTAGTCGACCGAGATTGACCCTGTTTCAATTTTTCAATTAAAGCACTAAGTGTGTGTATGAGTGTGCATATGTGACACTATTGCAGGGGATGACCTATCTAAATGTGATGTTTAGCTAGGGAGAATCTAACGCTTGATTTACATGAAATCTAAGTACTTGTACATTATATATTTTTACAAGTTTTTACAAGGCGATTACATTTCATGAAAATATAAATATGTAAGCATATGGATTTCCCTAATTGCTTTGTCATCCACCTTATTCCTACAACACTCAAGTAGCACGTTAGATTAACAAGAATGGAATGTTTGTCATTATCAAAACAAAGGGATTTACATATGTCCATTTAGCCAACACAACTCTACCAAAATAGCTAACTTAATGACATATCATCACAATAGTCTGAAGTCAGCTCATGGTAACATGTCTCATCCTCGAGATTCAGAATTTTGGATGGATTTTAATAGAAAACATCCAAAGTTTAGTAGTGAACCTCGTAATGTGAGGCTTGCACTTTCTACTGATGGTTTTAGTCCCTTTAATTTGGGTTATGGTGTAAGCCATAGTATATGGCCCATTATTATATTGAACTATAATTTTCCTCCTTGGTTCATAATGAAACAATCATATTTCATGACGCCACTTGTTATAAATGGACCAAAGTCTCCAGGGAATAACATTGATGTCTACCTAGAGCCATTGATTGAAGAATTGAAGTTGTTATGGACAGAAGGTGTGCCAACATATGATGCTGAAAAGGGTGAAATGTTCAGGATGTGGGCTGCTTTACTGGGAACTATAAGTGATTATCCAGCATATAGAATGTTTTTCGGGAAAAAAACAAGTGGAACGTATGGATGCCCTGAATGTCACATTCATACGGCTTCCATTTACTTACCATTCAGTCGTAAAATGGCATACATGAGGCATCACAGGTTTCTTCCAATCAGTCATCCTTGGCGATATGATGAATGCCACTTTGATGGGAACATTGAACTTGATATTACCCCAAAATCTCTGTCTGGACAAGATATAATAGACTTGTGGAATGGCTATGATAATTTCATTTTTGGAAGGGCCACATATACTGCATTAAAAGATAAACAACGATTGCCTCTCAGTTGGAACAAGAAGAGTATATTTTTTGAATTGCCATACTGGAGTACACTATTAATTCGTCATAGTTTGGATGTAATGCATATTGAAAAGAATGTATGTGCTAATATATTGAGTTGGTTGTTGAATAAGAATGGAAAAAGTCAAGAGAATATAAATGTACGATTAGACATGAATAAGTTGAATATTCAGAAATCATTGTGGATAAAAAAGTTAAAGAATGGAAAGGATGTAGTTATCCCACCTTCCTCATATTGTATGACCACCGAAGAGAAAGAAATATTTTTTATGGTTTTAAAAGACATAAAACTTCCATATGGATATTCTTGCAACATCTCTCAACTAGTTCAACTTGATGAGCAAAAATTTATGGGCCTAAAGAGTCATGATCATCATGTTTTGATGCAACAATTGCTTGTGCTTGCTCTAAGAAAATCTATTTCAAAACATGTAGGGAAAGCAGTGATGGAATTGTCTTCATTTTTCAAGAAGCTAACCGCTAAAACTATTAATGTTCAAAGCATGGAAAGACTTGAGCAATCAATACCTGTGATTTTGTGCAAGTTTGAGAAGATATTTCCTCCGAAATTTTTTGATGTCATGGTCCACTTAACAGTACATCTTCCTACTCAAGCTAAAATATGTGGACCTACTCGATTTAGGTGGATGTATCCAATTGAAAGATATCTTTACACATTGAAAAAATTTGTGAGAAACAAAAGCAAACCGGAGAGTTCTATTGTAGAGGGTTACTTGAGAGAAGAAGTTGCTACATTTTGTACACGATATTTGTCTGACACTAACTCCAAAGAGAAAAGACAAGTGGTGTATGAAGATGGTCTGATAGGAGCTGGGAAAATTATCATTCTTTCTGAGGATGAAATTCACCAAGCACATCATTTTATTCTTTATAATGATGAAGACATCGATGAGTATCTAAAGTAAGTATGCTATTTATTTATTATATCATTGTTAATAAAACCAAATGTAACATATATTCATTTTAGGTATCATACTGACATCTTGAGATATAACCATTCATCTTAGTCTGAAGATGACATCAAGTTAGAGCAGCATAGAAGTTTTGTTAATTGGTTTAGAAACCATGTGAGTTTTTTCCCCTTGGTCTATATTTGTTTTTAGAATTTATAAAATCATTAATGCTTATTTTCTCAATAGGTCAAAAGTTTAAGAAATTATAAAGACATTCCAAAAAAGGTTAAGTATTTATCAGAAGGGCCATCTATAAAAGCTATATCTTATTCTGGTTATTTCATAAATGGGTATAAGTTTGAACCAAAACACATGGAGTGCAACCGAATGACACAAAATAGTGGTGATGCAACTGTGGGTCCTGATGAAAATTTATTTTATGGAATTATTTTGGATATTTATGAAGTACAATTTCAAAATTTAGACCCATACTATCTTTTTAAGTGTTTATGGTATAACAATGAGGAGAAGGTTGGGATATCAACAGATTATTTAAATTTCACCATTGTGGAAATGACGAAGTTAGCATATGAAGATGCGCCTTTTATTTTTCCTGAGCAAGCAAAACAAGTATTCTATTCCATGGATCCAAATGATGGAAATTTGAGTGTAGTTTGCCAGTGGGTTGCTAGAGACACATATGACATATCAAGTGATAGTTCACATATTGAGTCTACTTTTGAGAATACTGAAATTTTAGTGGAATGTTCATCTGATGATGATAATGACTTGTGGGTGAGGCCGGATTTAGATCTTGAGATAGATCAAGTGGATGCGAATGTTGTTCATGAAATTGCAAATACACAAAAACGCAAACGCTTGTGGTAAGAAATGAATTATTATATTTGTATTTGGAATTATGCTCAATTATGTTACATTTTAACATTGAATTGGTTCATACAATTTTGTAATTGGTTGGTTCAATTATTTCTCACACTTTTCATTTCTATTTAAAGAAATGCCTCCTAAGCGTGCCTCACTTAGTAGCATAATGAAGAAGAACCCATGAACAAACAACACATGTTCTTTTTCACGATGGACTAGGTAATATACTATTTTGCTTTTTGAAAATATTGTATTATGTCGGTAATTGTATTTTACCAAATGTTCCTCTAATACGTTAATATAGCAAAAAACCAAAGAACTCTACGTGTTCCCATTGAGGATGATGCCCCCCACTTGTTAGGAGGTACATATAATTTTAAATTAGTTACAATCTTCCTTGCATTGGTGTCTATATGCATAATTTCTTACTTAATTTGTCTTTATCATACACAGTAAGTGAAAAAAGGCAAAATGCTCGATGTTCATTGAAGTCCTCTATCAAGGATGATGCAGTTGCTTCCTCAAGAGGTACTTTTAGTTGAACATTAATATTTTCCCTACAAAGATATCTATGTCATTGATTTCTTTAGTTCAATTTGATTTTCTCTTGTTAGGAAAAGAAATACAAAGGATTAGTTCTATAATAGAAATGGATAAATGTTCACTGCCACCATCTCTAGCGGATGATAGACTTCAGCCTCCACAAGGTAGATTTGTTGAACTAAGTTTTACTCTAGATCATGATTGTATAGGCGGCCATGCGATAAGGCGTTCCATATAGATGCTCAGTTGTACATTAATACTAATCAGTAGATAAATTAATAAAAGACAAGTAGATAATAAATACAAATCAGTAGATAAGTAAATACTAATCAGTAGATAAATAAATACAAATCAATAGAAAAGTAAATACAAATCAGTAGCTAGAAAAATCAAAACATTAGATAAGTAAATACAAATCAGTCATAAATAAATACAAACATTAGATAAGTAAATACAAATCAGTATATAAAAAAATCAAAGCGTTAGATAAGTAAACTCAAAGCATTAGATCAGATCACTAGAAAAAAATCAAAGTGTTAGATAAGTAAAATCAAAGCATTAGATAAATAACTATAATCAGTAGATAAACAAATACAAAACATTAGATAAAAAAGTACAGCTCAGTTGATAAACAAATATAAATCAAGAGATGATTAAATAATTTTAAAAAGTAGATGAACAAATATAAAGCCTTAAATTGAAATAATGTGATGAATAATAAATCATTAGATGAACAAATCAATAGATAAGTAAATATAAATAAGTAGATAAGTAAATATAAATTAGCACATAAGTAAATACAAATCAGTAGATAAGTAAATACAAATTAGTAAATAAGAAAATAAAAATCAGTAGATACATGTATACAAATAGGTAGATATATAAATTTAAATCAGTAGATAAGTAAATACAAATCGGTAGATAAGTAAATACAAATCACTATATAAGTAAATACAAATCAGTAGATAAGTAAATACAAATCCGTAGATATATAAAATCAAATAAGTAGATAAGTAAATACAAATCAGTAGATAAGTGAATACAAATCGGTAGATAAGTAAATACAAATCAGTATATAAGTAAATACAAATCAGTAGATAAGTAAATACTAATCAGTTGATGGAAATCAGTAAAATTAAAAACTTAGTTACATGTATTACTTCTGGGTGCCCAGGTTGAGGCGGGCCTTGGGCCGCCTAGGCACCTGCCTGTACAACACAACTATAGATTACATTATAGTTGATGGTGGTGATCTCATTAACACTATTTCTAACATAAATAGTGAGTGAGAAAAGGCAGTGTGTGAGATCTTCAGTACAAGCATCTCTTGGAGGAGATTCCTCTTTAGGAGGTACTTTAGTTTCAAAACTTTTCAAACATACAAGCAAGTAGATGTTGATTACTTTTTTTTAACTCCATTAATTTTAAAGTAGTGAATGAGCAAAGACAAACAGTCATATCTGCACCTCAAATATCCTTTAAGGGGTGATAGAATCCCTCCTTTAGAAGGTATATTTGCTCAAACTAAGCTTTACTTTGTATTAACCTATGTTTTATGTGGGTGTGTCATTAACACCATCAACCTATATTATACACAGTGAGTGAACAAAGAAGACATTCTAGAACTGCATTGCATACTTATCTTCAGGAGGATTCACTTTCCCCTCTAAGAGGTAATGTCATTGGAACATATATTGTACCTTTGAATCATGTATTTGTCTATGAATTTTTTTAATTCCATTGGTTATTGTTATAGTGAATGAACAAAGACATAATTTTATATGTTCATTGCAAACATCTATGAGGAATGTCATACCCCCTCTAGAAGGTATATTTGTTCAAACTCAGCTTTACTCTATGTTACAATAGAGTTTATGCTAGTCTTTCAATAACACTATTGATCTCTAACATATATAGTGAGTGAGAAAAGGCAACATTTCAGATCTTGATTTCATTCATCTCTTCATAATGATACACTTTCCCCTCTAAGAGGTAATGTCATTATAATGTACATGGTAACACTTACAAGCATTTATATGTTAAAGGACATTTTTAAAAATTCATATGTTTTCTATAGTGAATGAACAAAGAGAAAATTTTAGATATTCGGTGCAAGCACCTTTGTGGGATGATAGAGTACCATATCTAGAAGGTATATTTGATCAAACTAAAATTTGTTCAATACTACACTAGAGTCTAAGCTGGCATGTCATTGACACCATAGATGTCTATCATACACAACAAGGGAACAACGTGCCCATTCAAGATATTCAATGCATGCATCTCTTCAGGAGAATCCACATTCCCATTTAAGAGGTAATGTCATTGGAAGATCCCTGCTATACTTACAAGCATGCATATGTCAACTTTTCAAATCCATTAGTTTTTCCTTTGTAGTGGATGAACAAAGACGAAATATTATATCTTCAGTGCAAACACCTTTGCGGGATGATGGACCCTCACCTCTAGAAGGTATATTTGTTAAACCTAAGATTTTCTTTATAGTAAACTAGAGTTTATGTTGGTATATCATTATCAGCATAAATCTGTATCATACATAGCGAGTGAACAAAGGCAACATTCAAGATCATTGAATACATATCTTCAGGAGGATACACTTTCTCCTTTTGGAGGTAATGTCAGTTGAACATACATGGTGCACATGCAAACATGTTTATATCTAATAATTCTTTCAACTACATTGTTGTTGTTGTAGTGAACGAAGAAAGGAAAAATTTTAGATATTCACCGCAAACATCTATGGCTAATGACATATTCCCCCATCATCAAGGTATATTTATTCAGCTTTAGTTATAGTAGAGTTTATGTTGGTCTATCATTAATGCCATATATCTCTACCATACATAGAGAGTGAGGAAAGACAACAATCTAGTTCTTCCTCACATGCAACACTTCATGAGGATACACTTCCCCATTTAAGAGGTAATGATATTGAAACATACATGATACACTTACAAGCATGTCTATGTTAGAGATTTTTTCTTTTAACTTTGAGTTTGTTTTTATAGTGATTGAACTAAGACAAAATATAAGATCTTCAGTGCAAACACATCTACAAGATGATAGACAACTCCCTCAACATGGTAACATTCCTCAACTAAGTTATATTAGTATTACAATAGGCTAATACATTGATGCACTTATCCATATATGTGTGCAACTTCTTTTTGTCTACTTTTTCTAAATGATATTGCTTTTTTGTATAATACAGTAAATGAAGAAATTCACTGAACTAATCTTTCTCCACAAGAAGTAGAAGGTAATAAATTTCTTTTGTTAATTGTATCATATCTTTTTGAGTATATCATGTATACCTAAACTATATTACTATCATTTTGATGTTATATCTCGCTTTTTTCAGGTGTTACTGCTAGTTACATGAAAAAAAGATCTACAAGGGGGAGGACTACCTTGAAGGCAGTTGCCCCTATTAATGGTCAAAAGCACAAGTGTTATGTTTTTGACAATGGAAGAATTGTTGGTCCTGGAAGGCGTAAATTGAGTAACTTCTTAGGAATTTTAGCACGCAACCACTGTCTATTCCCTATATATAAAGAGTGGGGATTCAAACACGAGTCAACAATTAATCGTGTAATGGTTGATGTTCATGTAAGTATTCTATCATTTACTTTTGTGTGCTTATAACTGTGGTTATGTCAATCACTACATTATTTTAGTTTTTATTTTATTTTTATTACTCTCATGTATATGTCTTTTTTCATACAGCGTGACTTCGACTTCTTCAATATGGATGGGACTGCATTGCTTTCATACATGGATGTGACTACTTTTGTCAAGAAAACAATCAACCAACAATTGAGGGATTTTCGTGTAGAACTAAAAAGTAAACTAGATCCTCATATCCCCATTGTTGAACAAGTGCAACCCTTAGATAACCGAGTTCCTCCAGATCATTGGTTGTCATTGATAGATCTTTGGAGTAAGCAAACAAAGATGGTAAGATGACGTAAAATTTTAGATACTTTTGTTTTTGTATAATTATACTTAATCTATCTGTTTGGATAACGACATTGTATAAAATGTAGTTGCAAGCTAGCAGAAACAAAACAAGCCATAGTGTGTTACAAGAAACACATACATCAGGACAAATATCATTTGGTGAAAAACAAGACAAAGCGGTATGATCACTAACATCTTCTACATATTCACTAGAATGTGTAATTCTATTAAACATGATGTGAATGCCTTTTTAGGAGAAAGATGGTGTATTAGCTCCAATTGTTGAAACGTATCTGAATTCTCACAAAAAGAAGAATGGAGAGTACATAAGTGAGAACATGAAAGAGATTTGTGTAATAATTTTTGTAGTAAATTGTCTTAATGTACTATAAATAGAACTTGACTTAGGAGTTATTTTATAGGAAAAGATAATACTAAGGAGTAGAGAGTTGGGTGTGGAAAAGGCTAAACAACCATTGAGATTCATCTCAATTGTTAACGATGCACATGGATCCCATCGTGGAGGATATGAAAGAGGAATTAGTGGATGTATTACAAAAGGAATTTGAAAAAGAAAATGCTAGATGAAGAATCAAACAAGATTGCAACAATAGCTTTGAAATCACAATTAGAAGAAAAGGACAATCAAATTAAAGAAAAAGACCATCAAATCAAATAAAGGGACCTTGAACTTGAAATTTTGCGTGCTAAAATAAAATTACTTGAATGCCAAGTAAGATTACATTTCTTTACATCATCGATAATCAAATGAAACTGTTCTTTTATTGATAATTTGATGCTGATTTTATTTTAGGGACAATCTACAAATTATGAAGTTGGATGTCATGCAACACGACATGCTTTGATATGTTGGTGATTTTGTATGCTTTTTATAGAAACTATCATCACACAAAATAATTTATCATCTTTGAAATTTCAATTCTAGGATGGGACAAATTATGATTCTCTTATAAATGTCCAAATTGATTCTGACTTGGTAAGTTGGATAAATACTTCTAACATGTAAAAATCCATGAATTTTAATATGATTTCTATATCAGGATGAAGCTTACGATCCGTCAACGTCTTATGAAATTCATAGATTGTCTACACATGTAAGTTGAACCATGTTAACTATGATTTTATATTGGGGTTTTATCAATTATTCTTAAATTTTTTTTTGCCTTCTACTAGTGTCGAGCATCTGGGATAAGCAAGAGAGTCTTAGGTCCTAATGTTGTGACATGATGCAATAGCATAATTGGATTTTTGTTGTTATCAACTTTTTTGGGTATGAAAACTTTTTCTTTTCTGAATTATTGTATAATATATGCAAAATTTCCATAGTTACCCTTTTAATAATGGGTTAAAACTAGAAAATTTTCCCCACAAAAGGATTATGGTAAATACGGGATGACTTGAACTTCATACTTTTTTGGAGCACTTGGTCATTTTTTGGGGATTAAGGATGACATAATAAAGGCGTATGACTTGAATCTCATGATTTGCTATCATCAAGTTTTTTGGTATGTATTCAAATCTCACTTTGAAATAATGAATAGATGTTAATGCACTTGACAAATAATGAAATTTTTATTTTCAGATGGAATGTGGCTGAAGGGGATGGCTAGAAGTTTGTGACTCTTAAAGGGCTTGGTCATTTTGGGATGAGAAGGATGCTTGGTTCAAGGTTCTTTGTCTACATAATTAAGTATATTCTTCTATATAATATTATATGTTTTTAATGTATTTATAAATGAGATTTAGCTATACAAGTGGTTAATCAACACATGAACTCAAGTTAGGTTTGAATTATAACAAGTGACAATTGATTTCAATGTTTAGGCAATGGATTTCTAATCACATGAATATCGTAAGCCTGGATGTCTAGTAATATGAAATTAACAAGGCATGTTTTCCATTCAAATGTAAGGGTTCTTGTTATTAATGTGTTGTGATTGTCCTCCAAGCTCCCTAGTATATCTGTGTAGGTTTTTGTGGTGATTTTGAAAGGTAAGACAAAGAACTAACATGTTTTTATTGCTTGTATACCTTTTTCTATTCAATTTTTTTGTAGTGGTCAGTGAGTGACTCCTAGAAAGAATATGCATGACTTCTCCATTAGAATGTCTTGTCAAAATGCTTTCCTTAATGTCCAGAAGACTTCTATAATGGTGTTTAGCTAGTTAATATAAGCTATAGAGAATATAATTCTGTAACCTATGGATGCCACGTTGAAGATGATTAGACCTCTATACTAGGCTTGGTATGGCTTCCACCTACATTCTTAGAATTTGAATTCATTCATATCATTTAAATGCGTGAATAAAGAGACATGGGGAGATGAAATCTCCATGTTGTAATCCCCTTCTTCTTCTAAATAGTGGAAAATTGCTCCCTATTCCAATGACAAAACTATTGGTAATCATATACATCATACATGGTACAAGGTTGGGAGACCATTCACCTTTTATGGTCTATGTAGGTCACTAAAGGATCGTGATACTTAGCTAAATGATTGTTATGATGTTGTGTACCATTGTATTTCTTGAACTAAGACCTAAACCGGGTTAGTTTATCCTTAAAGTGACATAAGTTGAGCCCAAAAATTCATAGGCTTTTATGTAGGAAAATGAAGGACTAGGACACTTACAATTGGAAACCTCCTTGAGTTCCTAGTGCATCTATGTGGTTACTTACACAACTTCATCTCGTTTGTTACTTGGCATTATTTTCCTCAAGTGTGACATTTTTCTATGAAGATTAAGTTGATTCTACATTTCTTCTAAGAACATTATAAATTATTTTCTTGTCTTAAAATATATTTCAGCCCATTCTTGTGATTTTAGTGTAAAGAACTTGGAAACATATTGCAGAGTCATCATGCTATCTATTATACGTTATTTAGCTTATAATTCTAGATGACTTGCTCACTTGGATTGATGTATCTACTAGTTTATAGGTTTCCGAAATGTTTCATTATTTCTAACTCCCTAACATATTTAATTCCATTCCTTCCTTGGTCGGGAGTATGCTTCTCTTATCATACGTCAGACTGAATGTCCATATTCTTCACGTCATACTATAAAATTGGGGTTATTTTCAGTTAGATGTGTTGGTATATGTCTGCTTGTTATGGGATTATGTTCTAAGTAAGGCCTTTGGTGATATTCTATATGCATTGTATTTCTTTGGGTTTAGACTTCATATATAAAAGAGGATCACTTTGACTATCTCTATTGGCGACTGCCATATACACAAGGCAAAAATGGCCAATATTTGAGGTGATGGATAGGTATTGTGATTGACAATTTCTTGAAGATGTGTGGTCATGGAGTCTAATGCTTTGGTATTTCTTTGTCACCGAGGCCCCGTTCGGAGGATATTTTTACAAGTACATCGGCATTTGTAGATTGCGGGAGTCTAATGGCATCCAATCCAAATGTTGGTGCTTCAAACTGTTTTGTTCGGGCAGCAAAAAAGTATTTTCCGGTATCTCCAGAAAATAGAATGCGGAGGTGGGTGCGTAATGGAGGGGGAGTAGTAGAAATGAGACCGGTTCCGGATGGGAGGCAGAGGATGGTGCGAGGAGAGAAAATGAAGGGAGTTGGGCCAGGTCTCCGGACGACGGGGAACTACAGACGCTGGTGGTAGGAAAGAGAAAGGAGTGAAGCTGGGGTCCCAAAAAAAAGATAGCCACGAACTATCTCAATCACGCTGATACTGGCGGGATTCATAACGCCACATTTCACTACATTAGAATACCAACTCCGGAACTACCACAGTCACTAACTACCTTATTTGTCATCCAAACCGAATCTTCACAAATATTGGTATTTAGAATACCAAATCAAAGCACAATCCCGCTGCTAAATACTGCATCCAAATGACTCCTGAATTCACATTTGGCAATAATTTTGATTGGATCTGTACAAGTGTACATGGTGCTGGGTTCAAGTGGTAGAAGTTTAACTATAGGTGGTGTTTGGTTATGCAGGACCCCTGATGATCTTTGATCTAGCTATGGCCATTTGGTGTTGGGTGGTTTTCAATTTTGTTAGTGGACGTTTTATTTGAATATGTTGTTTCATGGATGAGGTGGGAGTCTTCTTGGTGATGCTTTTGTTAGTTTGAGATGATGATCTTTATAGCCAGTTCTTTGAAAGTTTTGGAATGGTGCCATGTGGATTTAGGGAAGGACAGCAGTTGGTTTGTGGAACTTAGGTGGGTGGGTGAGTTAGCCTCATGGGGCTTTGCCTTATTACAGGCTTCCCCATGAAGTGTTGATGGGATGATCTTTGATTTGCATTTGCTCAGGCCTATTGTCCTAGTTTATATATAGATAAATAGTGTAGGGGTGTTCTCCTTTAGATAGATACATACACGTATTTTTTGTTTCTTTTTTGAGGGGTCTAATAGATGGGGAGTTGATGAAGTGTTGAGTTATAATTTTTTCATGATACCTTGTTTGAGATTGGGATGAATATGATTGATGCCACTCTTAATTACTACATATAAGTTTTAATATATGTTCTATCTATCTTGACTAAACTGTTATACATGTTCCTTCTCTTTGTAGCTAAAATTGCTTCAGATATGTGTTACAGGTGAAGGATAATATATTTGTTCTCTTCTGACCATGATCTCTAAGATAGCAAGCTTCAAGTTCGATCAGATATAGCCTAACCAGATCAGTTGCAAAAGAGATGATCAATTATCCGGGCTGCTATAGTGAAGACTAGATGGTTGTTTCTGGTGTACTATTATGCTGTTGTTCATTTCTGTAGTTCTCAAACTCGTAAAAGGATGTTTCGTTCAGCAACCAAACAATGTGTATTATGTTGCTTGTACTGATCAGCAAGTATACTGAATACACCATTCTCTTATTATGTATTTTCAAGAAACTAAACTAGTATCCCAGCTTTTATGAAAAAGAATGTTCTTTTATTGGTGGCTTATGTTTGTATACTTTTGTGTGTTTGTTGAAATTTCATTGAAAACGATGGTGAAGAGCAGAGCAGGTCTTGATAATACACTTGCTGGAATTTCATTGAAAACGATGGTGAAGAGCAGGTCTTGATAATACACTTGCTGGAATTTAACAGAGTCTAGACCGGAAACAGCATGTCTATGCTTGTTGCAATTATGCTGTAATGTCTGGCAGTATATGGGAGCACGTTCATTGTGTTCACAGTGCAAAGTGAGCTATATTTTTTTATGTAGACCAACTTATCTTATTATTAAAATGTAATGTTCTACACGTTTTCATTTTCCTATTCTCATTTCAGTAGAGGTTACATCATGTTCTACATCTGGAAAGCCCACACGCATGTGCTACATTTGAATCCTATTCTATTTTACTGATTGTAGACGGTACATGATGTTCTACTATTCTGATTATAGAAAATTAATGATTTTCTTATAGTGTGTAATGTGTTGTCGTGATCAAGGTGCTAGCTAAGAAGCTTGTACCCTTAGTTGACTGCCCAGTTGGGCGGCGATGGAGGAGACGAAAAGGCCATCCTGCGATGCATTCTGCTGGCCTTGTCCGGACATGTCATTGTTTCCGGTGGTCACCACGAAAAGGGAACGTCCCAAATGCCGTCGCGCGGCCTTCACCCCCTGGGCTGCGGACAGGAGGCGTACAGCCCGCTTGAAGTGAGCGAGCTGGGCGTTCATGGATAGAGTCACGTTTGGGCGCTGTAAATGAAGGTGCGGGCGTTCATAGCATATCAATCATTAGTAGTATGACAAATCCATAGCTACCGATGTAACAATCGAAGTTACCGTCGTGTCCAAGACACCCGACCCTCCAGAAGCGAAATTAAGCCCGCAAATCTTCTTCGTTGGGCTTCTTACAGAACCGCCGGCGGGCTCTCCTGAAACCCAAGCTTCTGGGCCAGGAAGTCGACGGCGAGGAACCCGTTGGAGAACCTCCCCGTGGGCTTGCCCCCGGGGTAATCGACCCCATAGTGTGGGTAGTTCGCCCTGACATTAAGGTCGCCTGTAGGCAGATAGTTGTTGTTCCCTACATCCACTAACGAGTCGCCGAAAATGTAAACGGCTGGCACCAGGTGACGACGACGAGGTTGTCCCGGCGCCACCGACTGAACGAGATCTGGGAGCAAAATCAGCAGTGTGGCGACGACGATCAACCTGCTGATGATCATTTTTTAAGCCTTGTAAATTATCTACAGGGACGTACGTACTAGTATTGGCTGCTCTTATGTTGACACTATGTAAGAAACCAACTTCTATATATATCTCAACATAGGCCGAGTGCTTGCATGCCGTCCGAGTAGATACTCATTGGATAAGACAATTAGTTTACGGAGACCATTTGGACGTCGTAGTTACTCAAACCTACCAGGATTATCTTAACCTTCATGCATGCCCTGTCAAGATCCGCAACTAGCGTCAGTGCCGATTTGTAAATGGCAGTAAGCCAATAAGGCACTTCAAATTTCAAGCTGCTGATCCTTGATGCGTGAGATCCAAGATACAGTACTTCGTCAGTCTGATGATCGTTTCTGAAAGTCGTCGCATGGATTTTAGAATTACCTCTTGTTTTCGGATACATCTGCAACACGCATGCTAAGGATATAAGCTCCAAGTAGGACGTTAGTAAACCTGCATCCGCATTGAAATTAAGAAATGAGGAGTCAGAGCTAAATTTGGACCGACGACATATACCGCCAACTAGGTGCATAAGTGATCGGGCCTATTCTTCTTTATTCTCTGAGTTCCATTTGGTTCCTTCCCAAATTTTCCCCCAGTTGTCACTATTCTGTCACCGTCAGCTCTCAATATAGCGTCCCAGTATAGCACCCTCCATTCCTCTGTATTTCGTCGCGCACACATTTTGGCTGCGTTTGGGGTACAACTATGATAGATTTATTTGCCATGGGTAAATTAATCAGCGATATCTTAAGGCTGCGTTTGTTGTGCCGTCCTGGTAAAGGCAATGTAACCAAATCCACTAAAGGTGTTTGTTATGCCAACTCAAAGATAGATAAATTGTAGTACGAGTAAGTTAATCAAAAAATCTTCAGATTACTTGCCGCATTAAATCCTTGCAGCAGGAAACACGTTTAATTTGCCGCGATTGTCAATTTTCCACAATACCCCTCTAATCGATTGTTCAATTAATACCACCGATAATTATGTGTAGGCATAATAGACTTTATCTAAATAAATGAAACCCACATACACATGTACCAAACGACACATCTTATCCATAAATTTATTTGCCGTTGCTCCAAACAACAATCATCTTATATAAAGTTAAGATATCACTGGTTAATTTACCTGCGGTAAATAAACCTCTCAGTTGTATACCAAACACAACCTAAATCTATGTAAGATGACCGTTGTTTGCAACGATAAATAAATTTGTGGACAAGATGTCTTCCGTTTGGTACACATCTACGTATGTTTATTCTGACAAAGTTATATATATATATATATATATATATATATATATATATATATATATATATATATATATATAAAACTGACCTGGATTGTCAAATTGAAAATCTAAAACTGATCCAATCTCATATACTGTCACCCTATTCCACTTGTAACGACTCTAGATGGGTCAAAACTAGATACGAAATCTATATGGACTAGAAGTCTAATTTCTCTTAACCTAATAAAGTTTACTAGTCAAATAGGTTACCACCTAGAAATGAATTTGTATGAGCTCAGAACGAACCCAAATTGTAAATAATAGAATCCCGAACTGACGTCTGAACCCACGACCTTATTGGATAGTCAAATAAAATCTAAATTAGCCTTTTAAGTCGGACAAAATGAGATTCACATTTCCTAACCATTAATAACTACATATAACTATTTAAAAAAAAATAACCTTCCAAAATATTGGTTCTGACCCACCTACAACTAAGATAAAATACTTGATGCTTGTCTTAATGAGAGATTATTTTGTACAAATTTTTGTTCTTTCCCAACTCAATCTTGAGTAAAAATATTATATTCTGATATTGATTGTAGTTTTGACAAATTGTGATCTATGTTCTAAACCTATAAAACTGACTTGTCTACCTCTGAAAATTAGTTCACAATTTGAGTTTTACAATCAATGTCAGTTGTGGGTTCAGACAAACTAAACGAAACTTGTACTCTATTTGGTTATAGTTTCCAATTTTATGATTTTCTGTGTTCCTATAAATTCATTTCTGGATTGGGACCTATTTTTAATAGAAGATTCATGTTGGGGATACCTAGAATTGTAATGAGTCTAGCTTCGAGATCGATTACAAGTTGAATAGAGAGATAGAAATACATGTCTAGATTGATTTCAAATTTTCCGTTTAGCAATAACAATTGTATTGATTGAAATTCAAATTCATCTCAATACTAATGTTGATTGTCACAAAATTCGAGTAATTTTTCTGATCTAGGAACTCAGACCCAAAATTAGGACTCAAGTATATATACTAGGTATAGTACTCAAGGTCTTCTTTAGTCTTTTCCTCAATTATAGGCTTCTACTATTATTATAAAAATACATAAATAAATTATCTTTAATAATATATAATTTTCTAGATATTATATTGTTTCAAGTAGTACAAAACTTTCAGTCAATTAGAGATCATCTACAATTGACCATAGACTCAAGCGGGGGTGTCATGTTTTTTTACAACACTAATAAATTCACCTAGGGGTTGATATCCCTAAGGTTTTACCAAAACAATGTGCTATATCACCATCCACAAGTGGACGACTCTTATCACAATAATTAAGGATCAAATCTCAAGAGACAACATTGTTAATAATCTTCTAATTAGTGTCCATTTGAACTAGGGCCAATGTTTAGAACCAAGAGTTAATTTAGGCCAAATTTAACTAATATTAAGTCAAGTAAAATAGAAGAATTTAAAATTCATTTAGATTAATGATGAAGGTCACTGATGTGATATCAGGTTTCACCACCACTCCATGTGCAAGCACATCCATAACATGTCCAAGCTAAATAAAACCATTCATATAGAGAAAAATAAAGATCCATCTTCTATGCATGGAAAATCGTTTAGGTATTTTGGTGAGACCAATGTCTTTTTACTCATGCATCATGTAACTACTTCTCCGGAGATATCCATTTGAAAGTTCTCTTCAGAGCATCAACCTAGTTAAGAAATATTCAAATCCTAAGTATATAAGTTCTCTCACTAAAAGAATAATAAATTATGTAAATAGATGCTCAATCCACAAAACATGCATGAAAAGATTAAGATTGATTTAGATGAGTTATATACAAGCCATGGAGCATTAAGAAATAGACATACAAGAACAAATAGCAGGACTATTCCCCTCACCCAAGAGAGAGGGAATAATCACTCTTCATTGACGAAATAGATGAAACAAGGGATAGGAAAGACTCGTCCGAGATCATAGTTGAGAATACGTTCACGGCTTGGAACAATAGTGGTTGTCTTCTACTCTGTGAAAAGGTTGATCTAGCCGAAGAAGATGGTACTGGATGCAAGCATCGATGGGACGGATATCTTCTTCAATTCTTTAGTCTCAAAGTTGTAGTTCATCGGAGAACAAGCAATATATGGATGGGCGTTGATGGCTTCCAAGATCCTACCACTTTCGTGGTTAGATGATGAATTTGGTCATTGTAGTCGGTGGAGAGACGGTTAAGGGAGTCGTTGCAGCCACCCTTGGGATCGAATTCTCTTGTGAACGACGCACATCCTAGCGGGGGACATCCCAGCACGATGAACATCCTTGCCCCGAGGCCGTACATCGTCTGCACGAACACAAGCGTAGAAGGTGTCAAACATGTTACGCTTCATCGTGATCAAGGCGGTTGCTAAGAAGTTTGTATCCTTAGTTGTCTTCCCAGTTGGGTGGTGATGGAGGAGACAAAGCGGCCATCCTACGACACATTTTGTTGGCCTTGTCCGGCGTAGAGGAACATGTCATTGTTGCTGCTGCTCACCACGAAAAGCGAACGTCCCAAACGCCGCCATGTGGCCTTCACCCCCTCGACTACAAACTGAAGGCGTACAACCCACTTGAAGTGAGCGAGCTGGGCGTTCATGGACGGGGTCAAGTTTGGGCACTGTATATATATGAATGTAGGTGCGTTCATGGTGTCAATTATTAGTAGTAAGTTAGTTGACAAATCCATAGCTACTGTTGTATCAAAGGAAGTTACCATCGTATCCGAGACACTTGACCCTCCATAAGTGAAGTTAAGCCCGCAGATCTTCTTCTTTGGGCTTCTCACGGACAGAATCACCGGCGGGCTCTCCTGAAACCCTAGCTTCTGGGCCAGGAAGTCAAAGGCGAGGAACCCGTTGGAAAACCTCCCTGTGGGCTTGCCCCCAGGGTAGTCAATCCCATAGTGTGGGTAGTTCTCCCTGACATTAAGGTCGCCAGGCATGTAGTTGTTGTTCTCCACATCCACTTACGAGTCGCCGAATATGTAAATGGCTGGCACCTGGTGGTGACCACGAGGTTGTCCTGGCACCCCTGACTAAACGATGCCTGGGAGCAAAATCACCAGTGCGGCGGTGACGATCAACTTGCTGCTGATCATTTTCTAAGCTTGTAAATTATCTACAGGGACGTACGTGCTAGTATTGGCTACGCTTCTGTTGACACTTTGTAAGAAACTGACTTATATATATATATATATATATATATATATATATATATTTACACACACACACATACTAGTAAACACACACATGCCTTACTATAAATTTGGATTTTTATTAGTAAATTTATTTTGAAAATTCATAATTTTTGTTCTTTTTATGATGTTATCACACTATAGATTTGGTGTGATTTAAAGACAAGTTATTATAAAAAAGAACATAATATAATTTATTGAAAATGGTCAACCATAAATTATGTATCAGTACAATATACCATGATAATGTTACGTAATAATTTAAGAGTTAACTTATCTTTGGTTGAAGAGTGAACTTTTGACGAACTAATACTTTCTTATACTTTCCAATGACATCCATGTATTTATGAATGTGACAATGATATGTTATATCTGTAACATTAATACCTACATAATCTTCATTTCTAATTACATAAAAAATAATGAACTTCAAAACGTTAACAACACATGAGCCTCTTTAGAAATATTAGATGCTTTTTTATAAAGAAATATTAGATGCTTTTATGAAAACAATATTGAAAACTTACTAAGTTTAAGTACCAAAAACATTGCTATTTTAAGATAACTCATGAATTAAATTAATATTTCATAAATAATATGTAAATAGACATGAGAAGTTTTCACTGAAGTTCAATAACTCATTATTCTCACTCATTAAAGGGTTTGCAAAAGTTTGTACAATGCCAAGATTGATAATATTTATAAAGAACTTAAAGAGATAATGGGCTAAAATTATTGAAATTAAAATTCATCATTAAGGGAAAAACTAAATCTGATATAAGTATGAACATGTAATAACATGATTATACATTGTTCGGAATAATTCTACCAAATATAGGCAACCACTATGTGCTTTTTTTAGAGAAGTCGGGAGGCGATCTTATTTATGCCGCCCTCCCCATGCGAGCCAAATCAAACTGGGAATTACATTTACTAATTAAGCAATTGAATGGAAACATGGCAGTACTACTACCATTACATATGTCTTTTACTAGCAAACCTACAATCTCCGATGGTGGAGAATTGTAAACTCAAAGGTTATCCAAAGTTTTTAGGTTCCATTTAGGCAGACTATCTGCTACATCATTCCTAGATCTGTTGATGTACTGGACCTGCCAATTTTGTTGCATCCTCCTTTGAATAGATCTAACAACCTTTGCATATCAAGGATCCTCATTTACTGACTCCCTTATCATCCACACAACAACCTATGAATCGGTCTCGATCTCAATGCTTTGCCTATCATTGCATTCAACAACTGCAAGGCAAGCTCAATACCTCTGAGCTCAGCTTCCAAAATGTCCGATCCCCAAAAGCAATCAACCTCTCCACGTACCCACCTTCCCCAATCATCCCTCACGACTACGGCATAGGCACCCCAACCGCTCTTCAGTGCAGCGTCAGAGTTGATTTTCAAGCCACCATGTATTGGTCTACTCCAGTGTGCATTACTGACGACCCTTGCCTAGGGGCTCCTTTCCGAAAAGCCTCCATCTACAACACCATTTCTGTGCTGATGTACCATGCTTGGAGCATGGCACGAGTGCGAGAGTTTTCAAAAACGTGTCTATTTTGACAGTGCCAAAGATGCTGGCTAGCCGTTAGGAAAAGCACCGTTGACTCCTCGCTGGTATTCATCTGTTCTTTACACCAATCTTTTAGGTCCCCTTGTTCCACAAAATGGTCCAGATTATTGATAGGTATAAGCCTCTCCCATGCCTCCCTTTCATACCTACAGTCCCTTAGCGCATGTAGAGTGGTCTCCACCCCACCGTAACATCTGGAGCATATGTTATCGGTGCTTAATCTTCGTTGAGCTCGTCTGTCATTCGTCATAAGTGCCCCGTGCATCATCACCTAGGTGAACAATCTGATTCTCTGGTTAACTCCTGCTTTCCATACCATATTCCAAATGCCCTAGACCTTAGTTCTTTGTCCTTCACGCAGCCTCATATATGCTGATTTAGAGGAGAATCTTCCATTGTGTGTGTGTTCCCACACCCGGATATCATCCCCATCCCCGGATAATGACACCTTGAGCTGATGTATTTGTTCTACCACTTCCGTGGGAAGCCATTCCCTCAAAAAGCTATAATCCCACACACCTTCCAGATTAACCAGGCTGCTGACCTTTAGATCCTCCAACTCGATCTGGACCGGCTTCAGCGCGAGGTCGCGCAGAACCGGACTGCCCTTCCACCATCTATCAACAACTATGTCCTTTGATAACATGTTTTATGTAACCAAATAAAAATTTCTTTTTCCAAATTATATTAAATTAACCTATTGTTAGAATATGAAGAAAAAATTATTTACAATAGTACTTCATGACGATTAATTGATTAAGACATTTGAAAAGATAATGTTTAACATATGTGTTAAAGATTATTGACCAAGAGAATTTCATTTGAAACATCTACAATTTTAAGAAGTTTATCTCCTACATTTATAATGGTCACAAATATAATATACATGAGAATGTGAATAGGTACTTGTGATAATAATTATGAACAACTTAAAAAAGGATTTTTCATTAAAAAGTGTTATATGTTTGCTAATATAATCTCACTTGCAAGCTATAATGGATCGACTAATAAAATATTCAAGAAGAGACCCAATTGGGAGTTAATTCCATATTTTTAAAAGCAACATATAGTGGCATGCAACCAAGTTATCACCACATTTTAATGCAGTGTTCTAAATTCGTTCCCAAACAATATGAATATTTATGTATTGGAAAAAATGACATTTTGTGGTACATCCGTAAGCTACATCCAATGCATCAATGTATATTATTATATTTCAGTGTCCTTGTTTTCAGCTATAATAATTCTTTTCCAGAGGTCCTACATTCGTTTTCTTAATAAATTTTATACTAATCAGATGCGAGACAATATATTGATATTTTGTTTGACAATATTTTTTGGTTGAGTAATTACAAACAAAGATGAATGCCCGTGATGATCATAAATATAATTTATACGGAGTAGCACGGGCTTGGTAGATGTTACCGACACGTTACACGTTAACAATAAAGAAGCAAATGTCAATGATTTAACTACTTTGAGATGTCTTGGACTATTGGCGGTGATGAAGATGGTCACATGGGTTTGTCATGTATTAGTGGCTTAATGTTGTTGAATAATAGTAGTTGTTGGCTAGCTAATTACAACCTCTTCTTCCTTAGCCTCTTAGCCTTGTACGCTGCCTCCACCTCCACTTCCTGCAATGGCTTTAAGAACAGATGTACCTCATAAAGGCTAGGGTCACCGCCATCAACTGTGTTGTTGAGATTTGTTGTTGCAATCTCTATTGTATTTAATCCTAACCCACATGTGCTTTGTGCTTCCACAAACCTAGTTAAACTCCATACCTACGGAGGGAGCCAACGATACCTATACTAACATATTGTGAGAGTAGGCATCTATTGCCATGGAGTAAATACCAGTGAAGTTGATGATGTTAGAATCCACAACGAACAATATACAGATACATTGTTCTTCGGTTGGCAATTGCGGAGTGACAATCAAGAGGATTAAATACTGACCAAAGTATTAAAAAACTGAGATCGTGGTCAGTGATTAGCAAGAGCAGAACTCACACGGAAGCACTAAAAATCAGGTGAAGGTGTCAGGCACAACTCTCTGTGTCGTTCGACTAGGCCTCAACGGGCGACCCTCTGTAATCAAACAAATAGTATATATAGATAAATACCTCTGAAACTTATATCGGGATTCTAAGGCAAATCAAGCTGGGTATTTACTTTATTTATCGGTCAATGGCTGTCTGTGCATCTTCTACATATGCACACAAAATAATACCCCCAGATCTCCTCATCTCATGGTCATGCACGACCCTTGTTTGGGAGGAAACCGTAGAGGTCTTCCAGAACCCTACGGAGTGGCTTCAACTATCACTGACCATGTTGGTTGCCGACAGAAGGCTCGCTACAAACTTACCTTTTCCTGCGCCTCCACTGAGGCCGTGCATCCCAGGGCCCATCTCCTCATGCTCACCTCCCTGCAGAACCTTGAGAAGTTCACCTTCACCGTTCGTCCATCGACATGTTGAAACTGAAACGTCAGTCACAAAATAAAACTGGAATATCATAAGTTTTGAAATTATAAAAGTTTGGTACATAGACTTACAACTTTATTGAACATTTATATGTCTTCCTTCACTTTGTTGGCATTGACATGGTGACATATCGAACCCTCAGCTCCAGCCATATGTGAGTGCATCCTCCAAGCAGACAGGGATTATGAATCAACGGCTGAGTGGTGACCTGACAAAATTTGTATCTTTTAGTGGAGACCTTGTTTTCGACTTGTCTGAGTTTTAATGACAAGGAACATGATGGAGATATTATGAAGATAGTGCATCTAATATAGATACCGGATGAAAAAGACACTGACGAAAAGACTCCAAGGAAGAGGAAACTTGTGAATGTTGGTTACATGCAAGTCCTTGGCCTGTAGTTCTTGAGTAGGAGGCTGGATCAAGAAATCCTACCAAAAGCATTGCACAAAAGAGGAAAAAGTTGTAAAAAAAGATGAGCGGGTAGATTTTTTCATCAAAGAAGAAAACAACAAGGCATGCCAGCATTAAAAAGTAGTGATGCCAGTAAAGATAAATGGAAGAAACAGATAGAAAGTAAGAATGAGAAAGTTGAGAGAGTAAAACTAATAGTTTGACAAGTACAATTGAAGCAGGAAAAATTTAAGGCTAGGTTTTTTAAAGGGTAAGGGAATGTCTACTTCGCCGTCTGTGTCGGGACAAAGAAGCCGCGGTGCATGCACCTTCACTGGCCAAGAAGGGAAGAAGTCGGCTTGCAACTTGTTGGGCATGAGCTCCGAAGCAAGCAGGAAATCCTTGTCATATTCTGGAAAAAGAGAACAATAAATCGTAATAGTTGGGGAGGAGAATTAAATGGTTTCTTTCAAATCTTAGATAGTTGTACCACAGCGGGGGATGGGGTGGAATTTTGGGCGTTAAAGAACAGTAAAAGTATGTAGAGATGTAAGATATCAAAAATGAAAAGATGACCATAAGCATAACCATGTAAGATTGCAACTATACATACAGTTGTTATGGGCTGGAGCATCATCTCAGGGTACACCTCATATGTTTTTTTGCATCAGCCTGTAAGTAAAAAAAATATTATAATCATTCGAGAATGACATGTATTATAACCTTACATGTGAGGTGACGTTTCATAGGAGGCATATGATCTTGGAAGGGAGACTGGGATAGTTGGGTACAGACGTGTCGGAATCCTTGTGTATGGAGGCAGCAACCTATATAACAACACAAAGGCGGTGAGGCCCTCCATAGCTGCAGATCGCTGATCTTATCATCATCAGAAAAGTATTAGTAGTAGGCAATACATGAGCAGCCGTTAAAAAAATGTTTGACAAAAGAAGGTCTCGATGCTTGATGCCATTGGCTTGCATTAGCAAGATGCCCTCGGTTTACATTCATTGGAGTTATTAGCAGCTGGCTTGCTATGTCTGGTACCACCTATTGAATATCAAACCTGCTCGATCGATGCCCTCAGTTTGCTACGTCGAGATAATGTCAAGATGCAATATTTTAAATCTAATATAGATGGAAGCGGTTGAATGGTTTCTGCATTGAACCCCACGTTTTACGTACTGATAAAAACGTGATGAGAGTCGGTTGTTGAAGGGAGAGTGTGGCCTTGTGGGTGGTTATGAGGACTTATAATCTGGGTGAAATTTTGGAAAATTATACCTGGTAATCATGGTGTTGATGCCGATAGACATGCTTGCTAGAAAAGGATGACGTGAGGCTATGGATTCGTTGTTTTGCAATGAATGATTGGATTTGATATAGCGAACGGTTTCTATTTTGTAGGTGATATGGCTAGCAATTGTATATTTTAAAGGAAACATGTTTTTTGAGGGTGCAACACAAATGCCGAAACAACAAGAGTTATAAGAACGAATTGGGGAGAAGATGGGGTGGTGGGGATCGTGGCTTTTTGGGGGGAGGAAGAACACAAATAAAAGTTGTAAATCCTTAAAAAAAGGAGAGAAGAAAGAGAGTTTAGGAGAAGGAAACATTTTAAAATGGTGAATTGTGATTGGCTAGTGCCATGTTTTGTAGTTAGATAAGAAAATTCCCTCTTTTTATAGTAGTATAGATATATATCTACATTGGCCGAGCATGGGCAGACCTAAGGGGGGGCGGGCAGGGGCCACGCCCCCTCCAAAAAAAATTAAAATTAAAATGTAGTGTACATATATGTACATGTACATATGTCTGTAATGTTATATTGATAATATATATTATTTATACCAAATACTAGTCACAAAAATGGACTTGGTGGAGTGCCTTTTGGCTGCAACCATATCCAAGAGGTCTCAAATTTGAATCTTTCTGCATGCATTTTTTATTTTTCACAACACATGCAGAATACAATTGCTATATATATTGTCTTTGACACAATAAAATATAAAACTTGACCTGGTGTAGTGGGTAACATGCTTGTATTTGTACTTAAGTTCATGAGTTCCAATCTTATGTTGGGCATTTAAATTTTTTGGCCCCTAGCCACCAACTCCTGGTACTGCCACTACGACCGAATGCTTACATGCCGCACTTGCAGGCCGAGTGGATACTTATTGGATGAGACAATTAGTTTAAGGAGACCATTTGGTGTCATAGTTATTCAAACCTACCAAGATTATCTTAACCTTCATGCATGCTCCGTCAAGATCTGCAACTAGCGTTAGTGTCAATTTGTAAATGGCAGTAAGCCAGTAAAGAACATCAAATTTTAAGCTGCTGATCGTTGCTGCGTGAGATCCAAGATACACTGCGTCAGTCTGATGATCGTTGTTGAAAGTCATCTGATGCATATAATTCAAATAGCATTTAGTTTGATTGATGTTAAAATTAATATTTTTAAGTGTGTACTTTTTACAAACTTACCTAGTCGCTTGTCTGATGGTGGCATAGAGAGTTGAGTTAAATGAATCAGTCATTTATTGAATTTGGTTATATTTTTTGACTTATTTCATATAAATAAGTAGACAAAAATGTACAACAATGACAAAAGGAGAGACAGATAATTACAATGAGATTTTAGTTTCATACTATGAGTAATTATTTTTTGTTGACTGAGTGGTATACTTATTAGTTCAGATAGAACCAAGTTAAGAAAAATAAGTAAGAGTAAAAAGGATGTGAGAAGAATAAAGAGAGAGGGGATTAAAAAGAGATAATTGCACCCATTACCATCAGTCATTTCTTCATTATTAATTCTAATATTCTACCACCATCCTATAATAATTAGTTTCATTCCTACATCTCTTTCTCTTAAAATGAAAACTTCACTTTTGGATCTAAATGTTATCGTACTTATCTTCCATTATAAATGAATATAAATGGAATAAAATATAATTTATATGCCTTAAAATATGGATAAAAGTAATGAGGGAGAAAGAATGAAATCTAGATTGAGAAGCAAAAGAGGTCGTTAGTAGGAGAGAGAGGATACATATTTTAAATAGAATAATGTTGTTTGTAAATGAATAAATGTTTAGCAGTGGAAGAGGAAACTCAGCTAGTCATGATGGTTGAACTTTGAATGAAAAAGAATATGTACATAGTTGAGAAATAAGAGTATCAAACTAATGATTGCTGCAAAAAGAACGTGTTTACGACGTGGTTAAGTGTGACATGATGCGGTGTGGTTAATCATTGTGTTTTCACAGTGAGGATATGATTTCTAATATTAAAAATCATGGTGGATATGATGTATATATAGTATTTTGTTTTTCTATTGTTGAGTGATTATACTTTTGATATAAACTAAACCACATTCACACCACATCATCCCTAGTCACACACATTTTAAAATTGTCTCTTGATATCAAATATATCTCGATATCACACATGCTGAGAAAACAAGCTCGAAGTGACCTACCTGCGTAGGATTGATGGACACAATATCTTTTTGAACCAACACATACATAATATAAGGTGCACTAATGATATTCCTTCACCTTTTGTATTAGACTTCTATTTAATTTCATTTCAACTTTCCTTCATTTTCCTTTCACTGCCATTGTGAACGTGCAACATAAAAACCCTTCTTTCCTCCCAACTCTAGGTATTTAATATCGGAGTTATTTGAACAGAGTGAACCAGTTCAAGCCAAAGGAAAGCTAGATCCCCAATCCAATCAGATTGGGTACAGGCCTTTGGCGCCGTCTTGGAAATGAATCCATATTTTTTAATCCAGACTGAGTTAGTCCAACGGATGGGACATGTGTAGTTTGAATTATGATAAAGTTATTACTTGAGAACATTAACTCATTTCAATTGAGTTCTGGTCTGAATTTTGTGTCATATCAATGATAGAGGATATGTGATGATCTAAATGAGACTAAAGAATCCTACTCAGAGTAGGGTTTAATAATTAACTTGAATCGTGATGAGGGAATAAAACTAGACTAACAAACCGCTTACTCTATCACTAACCCAATTTCTCAACTTTTCATTAGTAGTCCATTCAGGTCGTCATGACGTCACTACATTGTGTAACAAAACAACATACTTGTATACAATTTGGATTTATGTTTAGGCTCATGCCAAACATAGGTGTGGGGTTTCTAACACACCAACAAAACTAAAACTAATTTAAAGGTCAACTTGGGTTCAAAGCTTAGATGTGATTTGATCTTAAATTAGAATTCAAATGCTCTACTAAAAATGACTCATTACATTTGTATAATGAAAAATTATTCTGCAAGCGATGTGATATGTTTTGCTTTATAAAATTATATTACTTATAGGTTTTGGTGTTGGGGACAAATAGTATAAATAAGTTATAATAATAGTTCAAATAGTTTTCTTCATATATATATTCAATTATATTGACAATCTTTAATGAGATATTATTTTCTTTTAGTTTAAAACAAATATAGGTTGATTATAAAGTTTGGTGTCCTGAATTTTAGATTTTAGAAACACCTAGACACGCGTCATATTGGGATTGCGGTCCATGAGGTAAGATTTGAAAATAAAATCATGGCCAGGTTTAGGTATATTAAAAAAAGAGTGTTGTAAAAGGATATTAAAGAAAGCTATTTCAACTAAAACATTATTGATAACCTAAGTTACATTCACTTTATGTCTATCACCTATACAAGAAGTGACACTCAAGAGAGAAAATCCCTACTAAATTGAGGATATAAACTCATCTAGTCCACATACACTAACAAGTATGTTGGAATATGTGTATTTTTTATTTCGCAAAAATATAATATACAAGAATAGTAGCAAAATAAATATTTTATGACTACTTTTAACTTATAACATTACATGATAATCTTCCACTGGGGTTTACATGAAGAAGGAAACAACTCCTTCACTAAGAAGAGGGATGGCCAATCTATTTCAAATCTATCTCCCAAGAGTCAACTCCAGTAATCTATGTCCACGTCATCATGTAAAGTCTTCCATGTCCTTCGCCTAAGGAGTTGGAAGCATAGCCCACAAGAGAAGACAAAAGGAAATTTGTCAACAAAAAAATAGGGACACAACAAAATTAGGAAGAAAATATATCAATAAAACATCAAGTGTTTCCAAATCAAGAGGAAAATGGACCATCTAAGTGGATATCAAAGAGAACATTTAACAAATATAATCTACAAAATATTTCTTACCTTATTCAACATAATAATAAAATATCACAATTATAAATAGTTGTAGGGTGAGTAAGAAGATTAGAATAAACTAAAAAGTAGGATACCAAGGGGCAGGGGACTAAAATCTCAGTGTCAAATAAATAAGTATTTTGTAGGAGGACTAAAATCTCAATGTATTGTAAGGGAATAAAATCTAGTGTCTAACATCAATATGGCATGGGAATAAAATCCAATGCATGGTAGTGGAACAAAACCCAATGCCAAAATTAAACATGGCAGGGGAATAAAATCCAACTCCTATATGGTGTCACTACTTGTTATGACTAGTCAATTCACAAATGCTAATATGACATACAAGATCTGATATGATCATGCTCAACCAAGAGATTATATCATCCAAAAGTTATCAAGTGGGGTAAGAGGGCACATAAACAATTATTCAATCATATTCACAATTAAGATGCATTAAAAGACCACAAGGGGCCATAATATGAAAATAGAGTTTCATCATTTCAATTCCTCAAATTAGGGTTGTCACAAGAATAGGATGAACATAATACAAATTAGGACCCAAAGAGCATATCCAGAAAAAAATAAGGTCACAAGATCTATTTTAGTAAACCAGATCGAAGTAGCCAATCAAATATGAAAGCCAAATATCAATGTATCGATACCTCATAATGATCTGAGAGAGAGAAATAAGAGAGTAATTGCTCAATATGACTCATGGGTAATGTAACATACCTCGAACATGTAAATCAACTATCAAGGTCAAAACCCTAGATTCAATCTGGGTACTCTTCACCTATTTATTACATTCAAATATCAATATCATTAATCAATATATATATATATATATATATATATATATATATATATATATATATATATATTTAAAATCCTATGTAAAACTATAATTATTATTGGATCAATGTTATAAAGTGGATCTATTTAGGTAGAGAATCTTCTTCTAACTCAAATAGTATTTATTTGCACTTTTTGATAAATAATTAATGTCAAACTTAAATATATTTACCGAACTTGTAAAAAAAATGATATGAAGAATGAGTTATATACCCCTTTGATCACATGCTATAGAAAAGTCATGAAATAAGGTTAAAGCGAGAAAATAGAGGATCAAGTCCCACATCGACAAGATGAGAAATGTGTATGAAATGACATCAACACCCTCTCATGAGAAAAGACACCAAGATCATAACAAGGGTATCCAAGTAAAATTGCATATCTGAATCTTCTTCTTCCAACTTGCATAATACCCATTTTTAAAGGGCAAACACCTTGAATAAAGCTCCCTTATGAACAACAAAACTTGGAAAATAGTATCAAAAGTTAAACCTCTAGGTCCGTAGAGAGTCCCACATCACACTAGGTGATGATAGTGGCATCAAGATCACTGTCTGCCCTAACCAACTCAAGAGGAGAGGTGAAAAACTAAGGAAGAGTCACCATGGCCAAAACTAGTGCCCCAACAAGGCTCACAACACTCAAATGAGGACAAAACATGACAAATAAACTTTGAGCTCAAAAGCTGGAAACAAGGGAACTAGAAATAGGGAAATGAGAATTCATGGATTAGAGACCTACGGTGGTGTAGAAAACATCTGTTGAACCCCAAGAAGAGTTCTGGGATGATTCAAGGCCACCGCATGATTGAAAATGATCCTTGGAACTAGAGACTCTGACTAAGGGAAGACGGGTTAGTTTAGAGGTTTGAGTATGAAGGCATCCAAAGTTGCGAATGAAACATACTTATGAAGGTAGTTAGGTCATTTTTGGTCAGAATATATAGGGATGAGGGTCAGGGACCTTAAGGGGACATGGAAGAGACCAACACAGGTGAGAAAATGTTTCTAGGTTTGGATAGGGAAATTGGGATAAAAAACCATATAAGTGTTACGGCCATTATACTTGAAATGTGACAAGGAAACTAAAGATAAAAGAAATCTTGACGAGAATTGACGTGGGAGAAAGAAGAGGATAAGAATCAACGGCACTTTTGTGTTGGATAAGGAAGGTTTGTAGGTTATAGAGATGATTGGGAATCAATGGATGAAACTAGGTGTAGAGCAAAATTTGTGAAAAGAGAAGTTTTCCCATCAATGAACCAACATGAAATAATAGCAAAAGAGGGAGAATGATAGAGAAATTAGTGCAAACTACACGATATAATAATATTTATAGAACTAAAATTATAGCTTAATTATATTGTCAAATTTATTTTCTTAAATTATCTAGGTTATCTTCCAACCTCCAATTAAAATGAAAGTTCACATATAGTCTAATAAAAGTGTGTAGATTTCACATTTGAGATAATTTTCTACCTTTGGGGGTATTTTATTACCTTATATAATATTTAAGAGTTTGGTTCATATTTATTTCCTTAATGAAATAAATACATCAAGAATTATTCTTCTAATGTGAAACTTGGCCTACAAGCTAACTAAAACATACTCAAATTTACTTCTATTTTCTTATTACTAGGATACTTATTAATTTGTCAAGTATTTCATTTGTTATCATTAGATATCATCTTGTATTTTCTTTGTTTAATGAAATAATACATCAAGAATTCTCCTTCTAATGTGAAACTTGACCTACAAGCTAGCTAAAACATACTCAAATTTACTTCTATTTTCTTCTTTCAAGGGTATTTATTAATTTGTCAAGTATTTCATTTATTATCATTAGATATCATTTTGTATTTTATTTTTTTAATGAAATAAGGCATGTAGGATTACTCATTTAATTTGAAATTTCACCCACAAGACAATTAAGACACAATAATTTCAAATTCTAATTCATTTTCTTATTTTGATACTATCTATTTGGCGATTTCATAGATTGGGTTAAAAGGTTTATTTTACATATTTACTTATCAAAAATATTCTAGAAATATATATTTTACATTAAATTCTATTAGGATCATCATGTCATAACTTACTTTCTTAACTCTAATACAGGACTATATGAATGATTAGTTCATGTCTCCTTTGAAAAGATATTTTAGAGTTGCTATATTTTGATAAAAAAACAAACCAACTGTACATTATTTCATGTATACTTTTTATGTCTGTTATGATGTTTCCCCATTATATTATGGATTTGAATCATTTTACCGTATTTTGTTTCAAATAATTTCTAATTATTCCTATTTAAGTCTCATAGTATATAACTTATACCATGTTTGTGTCTTTACTCCTGAATAAAATCTTAAAATTATTGTTTTTAGGGCTAAGAGGTTAAGTTTTGGTGCATTACAACACTCCAACTCTTAAACAAGATTTTGTTCCCAAAATCAAACCATCTCTACACTAAAATATAACTACTCTCCACCCCATAAGAAGGTTTTACCTAATAAGTCAAACTAAACAACTCCTTAGATTTTAGGGTTACATATACATCTTTTATTTGTGTGTACTTTGGGTGTTTACGTTGTTCATAGATCATGCATCCAACTAATGGGTCATAAACACTTTGGGTTGAATTTTAGGTCATTGTGTTTCCAACTTAGCAATCCTATGGTTCAAAAGAGCATCCCAAAGTAATCAAATACAACCTTATACAACTTTAAAGGAGATAGAATGACAATTCAACTAAACCTTTGGTAGAAGCCTCATTTTCCTAGTCATCACTTCAAGTTTCATCCAAAAACTAGGATTTAAGACTTCTATCCAACTAATTCTAGGTCTTCTCTACCATAACTTCATACTTTCCTTTATTGTGACTTATTTTAAGAAGGAATTGAAAAAATTAGGGAAAATTTTGTACATATAATAGTATAATGGAAATAAAGTTTTTCTTTGAGAAATCACATGACAAAAATCAAATATGAGATTAGAATCAATGCAAGAACCAAGTCACATTTTTCCCCATATTAGGATCAAAGATCTCCTATAAACTACTTACACATCCTCATTTCCTAACTCCATCCTGATGTCAAACCTCATATCATACAAAGAAATAAGTTATAACTGTGACGACCCGACATCAAATCAATACATCACCAGTAAATAATTGTGGAATAACCATAAGTAGCAGATTAACAAAATCACTAAAAATTAAAACCATTTTATAAAGAGATCCTCTTCTAGGAAACTCTTACTGAAGAACTAAAACTTTATATACATCAGGGTTCACATTGTACATACATTGTACCATCTCATCTCGAAGATAACATATAGCATTTTCTTTGTCAAAACATATAATGAAGCAACATAAAACCTCAAGGTATACAAGCCAAAATCTCAGATTGTTTATAAAACCTTTACGTACTGATTCCAAGGACCTGAGAGTACAGAGTTGACACATAGGACTTCTATCGATAAGACACGATAAATAGTACACTCAACCCGAGCTATTACTGCCGTCCCAGCTACTATTGTTCTCCCTCTACAATACAGTCTCTACCCCCTCGTGCACGTCCACCTAAAAAAATGTGGATCCCACGTGGTGAGACAATTGTCCCAACGAGAGATATAGCTCTCCACCAACAATGTTATTATCATAGGTAAACAGTATAAAACTGAGCAACGATTCTTTTATATTAACAAGCAAGATTAATCATTGTTATAAGTAGAATCGAACAATCTCATTTCTTAAAGTAATGCAACTATCTATGATAGAACAATAAGTCATCTATTCACTTTATAAGAAATATGAAGAACATGTATAACATCTATCCATTTAAGATGCATAAAAGAAATGTAACATCAACCAATGTTTTCCATATTCTTTTTTTTGGATAAGGTAAAATATTACTAGATCATCAAAAGAGCGTATAGGGGTAAACAACCCCGTATACTATACATGGTCACTTAAGACCCCACCTCAAAATAACCTCAGGATTAACCTTCAACAGGCACCCCGGGTTCGCTTTACAATGCCAAGCCATCCTATTAACAAAAGCATCAAACACATGGTATTTATCACTCCCACTCTTACCGTGAGTTCTAGTGTTCCTCTCATGCCATATATGAAACATGAGGCCGGTCCACACTAGGCCGGCAAACCTCCTTTGATGTATGTCCCCTCTGGACCTACTATGCATCCATGCCAAGCTGTTATTGACACCCGTGGGGGGGGGGTTTCCACCTCACATGAGCTTGAGAGAGGATCGGGTCCAAAGATACTTGGTGAAGTCACACTAAAAAAAGAGGTGCTGCTGCGTTTCATCGACCTGATGGCACAATGGGCAAGCGCTCACGCTTTCATTGAACCATCTGTTGGTTCTGTCACTGGTGGGGAGCCGCCCCAAAATCACCCTGTAAGGACATAAGCTCCATTTGGGGCAGTGGAAGCTACCCCAAAGCATCTGGTACCAAGGAACTTGAGGTTGATTGCGGTTGATCTTCCAAGGCAATCTGCCCACAATCACACTCCAGTTCCCGTATGTATCAGCATAATTCGTCTTGCAAAAATTCCACGCATCACACATTCTCCTCCAAGCTCTAGAAGAGCCAGCAATGTCAGCACCAGTATCAAGGCACCCACCATAACGAGCTCTCATCCACACACTCCAGGTAGAACTAGGATTAACAAGAAAAACGTGGATCCTTCTCGCAGTAGCTTCCAGCATGATATCCGAGGGATCGACTAAACCCAACCCTCCTCCCTGTCTCGGTTGAGCAACCTCCGCCCACACAACCGCATGATGCTTCCCGCTCCACAAAAAACCACACAAAATCGATCTCATTTTCCCCAAGACGAACTCGGGTATCACCGCGAGCCTACACCAGTATCGGATCATACTAGTCAGAACAGAATTGATCAGCACCACTCTCCCGGCTAAGGAAACCTTCAAACTACTCCACTTTTCAACCCTTGCACGCAATCTATCCAGGAAAACCTGATAATCGGCCCCTTTCCCAACACCACCCGACAGAGGAATACCCAGGTATTTGGTCGGAAAACACCCGGTCTCCAAGTGAATGGCCTCTTTTAATCTTCCTCTCCTCGAATCACAAGATTTTGACAGAAACACATGTGATTTAATTTCGCTGATATGTAAGCAAGTAATATCAGCAAACTTCTCAAAAATATGTCTCACTCCACGGAACACCTGTGTTTTCCATATTCAATTCTTAAGAAAATATGCTACACGACTTATTACATATTTACAATCACACTTATCCCCTGAGGAGATGAGGTATACTGCGCATACTCCAACCGACTACGACTATGTAAAGCATCGGTACCATACAAGGTCAATGGAAGAGCCGGATACCAAGACCTCATCCGTCTCGGTCAGTACGAGACTACTGGTAGGACATCTCGTGTCAACTGCAATTAGCTTACCAGGGCATACTGGTATCTTCTCTATAGAGCAACAACCACAACATGCACTCTCTTCAGGGAGATTTCAGTTATTCATCCCCAGATTCATTTTCACTCGGAGATTATACGTCCATCTCAGATTACAATGAAGGAGATCTCACATAAATCCGTCATTAGGATGTAAGGATATTTTCACCCATCACCCCCACATATTAAAAAATATGCTCTCTGAGTTAAACTCATTTCACCATTCAACAAATCCTGACACTAAATGGATCTATGGCCATGGAACTACATTATACGATTCCAATTGTTTACTCAGGGGTATTACAATATCTTTTAGCATCAACCAAGTTACAATCAAGAATTATAAAAAATACTACAAAGAAAGATGTAATACATTTATCAAGTACTTTCATAATCTTTGGAACACATATAACAATTAGAATCTCAATATTTTATCTCATTACTGGGAATTCTCATCCCTTGGCATTATCGTCATTATGATTATAAGATATGGGTATTCAAGCCCTTAATTCATCACTGAACACTATTACCACCTATAAGGTAACTATTACCTCTAGGTCCTCAGACCCAGTTATATATCATACTTATTGCACAAGTATTTCACATGGCTCACAAGGTCCATTTAAACATCATGTCACCTCTCACTAGGCAACAACTATTCACATGGCTCACAAGGTCCATTAAACATCTTGTCACCTCTCACCAGGAAACAACTATTCTCATGACTCAAAAGGCCCATTGATCATCTTGTCACCTCTCACTAGGCAACAACTATCTTTTAGGTCATCAGACCACATAAACATTATACTTGTTATACAAGCATTTAACATGTCTCATAAGTCTTATTTAATAAGAGAAATACAACCTTCCCATTATTAGGGTTAGGGTTTCCCTTTATAGCTGAATAGGGTTTCAAGTTCATATTATCAATCCAAATCCTAATTCATTGCTCCAAATATCTTGGAGCATACACTGATATCATAAGTATTCAATCATACTTATTTATTCTCATCATTTATCCTTAAATGATTATCAACACAAAGTATGTGTTTCTCTCTCATCCTCTCTAGGATATTGATTACATCATACTTTGTTAACTTGGCCTAACCCTTTCTCAAGGTATGTTAGCCTACATTTATCAAAGTGCATTAAACTCATTACATCTTAGTGTAACAACTGACATGACACACTTTATGTGTTACTCATCCAAGTATATTGGATTTGAGGTGCAACAAGGCGTATCTAACTTGAGGTGCTGGATGTGATATTTATCATGCCTTGGTGTATCACTTCCCCCATCACTTTTAATTTACTTAAGTTCATCAACTTATCTTGTATTAGGGTATTTTCCCTCCTAATACTTTATGCACTAACTCATCACATTTATCCTGTAGTGTATTGGCCATAAGCCACACACTTGAAGTACCCAAGTATCATCAAGTGATATGGACTCATCTCGGGTTAATGCATTGTTGATATAGGGTTGACCATTATAAACCACTTTAGGTGTTTCACCTATCAAGGCATTAGCCACACCATTACTTGGTGTTACACTCATCACTCTTAAGAGTGTTTTTCCCTCACCTTTACTAGGTTTATCAGGTTGAATCATGTATGTCAAGTTGAACACATGTATTGGATTAGGTGTATATCAGGATAGACATCATCATATCCCTCATACCCTTACCCATCAAGGTATCAACCTTACCAATCATATGGTGTATCTACTTCACCCTACATGGGTGTAACATCCTCATCTTAGTTGAAGATATTGGCCACACAATACTTTAATGTATTGGCCATCACATGTTCTGAAGTATTAACCACCTTACCACTTTTGTCATCTAGTGTATTGGGTTATCCACCATATCATTTTAGAGCTGTGTGCTCAACACCATATCGAGCAAAGAGGTGTGTGTATGCTTCACACTATATCGGGCAAAGGGGTGTGTGTAAGCTTCACACCATATCGACCAAAGAGGTGTGTGTGTGCTTCACGCCATATCGGGCAAAGAGGTGTGTGTATGCTTCACACCATATCAGGCAAAGAGGTGTGTGTGTGCTTCACCCCATATCGGGAAAAGAGGTGTGTGTATGCTTCATACTATATTGTTCAAAGAGGTGTGTGTATGCCTCCATTTCATCAATGAGGTTTAAACTCATCATTATATCAAGTTACCCACCATCTAGGGTTTAGCATATCCGTTTAGAGTACATACTTGACTCTGTGTCGTGCATAAGGTATAAACTTGACCTCGTATCATGCACATGGTGTATGCTTGACACCATATCACGCACAAGGTGTATACTTCATCATCATATCTTGCATAAGATGTATCCATCCTCATTGTATCATGCTAGGGGTATATTCACCACACCATATCAGGTTAGAGGTGTTTCAAACAAATATCAGATTGAGCCATGATGATGTCATCATCATCAACCTCTAAACTCTTGATCTTACTATTCTAGTTCATGGACAAAAGTTCTATAGAACTTTTAGAACTCAAGGGATCATCAATTATTCAAGAGAATTCGAAATTGAAAGTTGATCAACATGTATAACAGAATTGAAGGTGAACAATAACATAATTGGGTTCAAGTTATATATCCTACCTCAAGAACAACATTAAATCTCCAAGATCCAAAGCTTCACATTCATAAGGTTGAAGACGAGCTTTAAAACTCCTATATAGGCAAAGAATTACCATAGATAAGTATTTGGTGAAGAAGAAAAGAAAGGAAGATCTCAACCCTAGATCCATGCTTTAATCCAAGGTTGAAGATGATCATGGACTCACCTTAGGGTTAAGAATTGATCTCCTTCTTGATTCTTAGAACCATGCATGCTATCTTACCACTCACGCATGATATTCCCTAACTTTGGCCAATATCCCTTCACTTGTGGCTGATATCACTTTACTTGGCCGATATCACCTTGGTATGGCTGATATAACCTTGCTATGGACGATATCACTTGCTATGGCCAATACCAAGGTTTTATGAATGATACCCCTTCACCTATGCACGATACCTAGACTATATGCACAATATCTAAGAGAAAGAGGGTGGTAAGATTCGAAAATTTTCACTAATAGGTGAAAGGAGTGGTATATATAGTTGCGTTTCATGAAAAAGAGTGTATATGAGGTGTCATCATTTTAAGCTACTAGGTGCCACGTGTCCATGCATGGTTGACACATGTACATGCATGCACTCATATTTATCTTGACATGCAAAACACTTGAGGATAATCTAGAGATGAAATTTTGTCCATCACTTATCTCTTTGGATAAGATATATCAACTCAATCACCACATTATTCACAACCTGATACAACTTTTTCAAGAAAGTTGTAAATTGATACATCTCACCTCCTTGAGGTGCTTTGCTCGTCATGGACTTTTCCAAGAGTCCACAAACCAATACGGGATCTCTTCTATCGTTCCTTGTCTGATAGTTCACGAGACGATAAAATGTTGCTACAACATAAATAGTTCACTGTTAACAACTACATGAGCTAGTAAATAAAACATCATACAACATATCACATCAAACACCTACCCAAAACATAGAAACTTGAGAATACTAAGACAATCTATACTAAATTATATAATTCTTTCTTTGATATATCATTTCATCCTTCCATTAATTTCACTCTACCTCAAAATATGTGAAAAAATATGTGACACTCATATAGAGTCCTACTGAGAGTAGAAATCCCACCAAGATATATAAACTTGAGATGGTAGTATATTAAGAAAATTAAGGTAAACATGAATCATATTAGTGTTCAATCAACATCAATACTGAACTTGGTAATTAAATAAGTGGTAATACATCTTATCTGATAATGCAATGTCACTAAGCTTGGCATTTCAATAAGAGTCAAGGTATCTTATCACATGATGTAATGACATATCATTCTTATGTATTACTCAATTGAATATATTAAAATTCTCAGATAAATACACATGAAATCATATATTTTTTTGGGATGGGTAAATATATTCCAAAACCCGTAAAAGGGGACAAAGGTACAAACCAAATCCTTACATGTAGTTACCGACTATCAAAACACCAAAAGAATAGGGGATTACATAGATAGAACAATTCTAGTAGAATTCCCAATTTCTAGCTATAAGAGGTGATACATTCGATAGTTTGTTCTTATAGATAGAATAGAGATGCTTGATTTCCAAGGAAATCTATGTGAAGATGGCAATATAATATGATGACCCTCCATTATGAAGTCTTCTATATCTTTCAGCCCAAATAAGATGCACTACACCAGTGGTCGCCCAAAGTTCAATAATGCTAATGTGTTTCGATCTACTACCAATAACAAAGAGACAAGTGTGCGGGGAATAAGAAGATCTGATATTAAGCTTTAGTTGAGCACGAACCCATACATATTTCTGGTATTTGCATCGTTTAAATAGATGACTGACTGAATCCATGTCAAGATGACTAAGGGGACAAGGAGTAGAAGGCACCCCTGACCATATATTGATCTTTTCAAAGGTAGGAAGGATTCTCTTGAGTGATCTGTAAGTTGTGAGGCTCGATCTTGGATAATTCTTAGATAGACATAGGATCTCAAAAGGTTTATCAATGGGAAGCTTTTGGCGATAGGTATTTCATAAGGTGTGATCATTAACATTAGTATAAGTAGGCCACAACAACAACATTCTTCTATGACATGTTGAACCCCACATAAGGAAGGAAGTAGATGCAAGAAGATTAACTCTGTAACGCCTAGTCATCCAAGTGCTCCAGATGCATGAACCATCGATAAGCTTCTTTTTTCTTTTCATGGTGTAGTAATTAGAAAGTTTGTCTAGTTTTTTGAGGCCAACACCCCCTTCATCTGGTGGAAATGCAATGTTTGACTAGCTCACCGAATGCGTAGAGCTTCCCCATATGAAGTCATACATGAGCAACTCCATTCTTAAAAAGACAGAGCTGGGAATTTCCCCCATTCTCATCCAATAAGATATTAGCCCCATGGCACATTATTTGATTAGAATCAGACAACCTGCCATTAAAATCTTGAAACCAGGCCATCTCTAGATCATATCATGAAGTTTATCAAGACATTCATGAAAATATTGTATTCTCAAGCTCACACTGACCTTAGGGAATCCTAGGTATTTGGTAGGCAAGGTGCCTCTTTGAATATCCATAAAATTGAACAAACTCTCCTTGTTGCGACATGAAGTAGAGAGATAAAGGTGAGTCTTGTTAGGATTACATTTCATTCTAGAAACATTCCCAAATTTTTGGAGAAGGTATTTAAGGTGAGTAAGACTACGAGCCTGTCCTTCAGTGAAGATAAGCACGTGATCAACAAATAAGAGATGACTTAGAACTCTCATTCTATTTATAGTTTAGCTTATGAGATGCTTCTTGTCATGAGCTTCAAACTGAGATCTTCCATAGCAATAGAAAATAGAAAAGGTGATAAAAGATCACCTTGTCGAAGACTGTTAGAACTTTTAAAGAAACCAACAGATGAACCATTCAAAAAAGAGAGAACGAAGGGGTTTCCACACACTGTTTGATTAGAGAAATCCATCTCTCACTAAATTTGAGATGAGAAGGCAATCCCATAAATAAGACCATCTAACTGAGTCAAAAGCCTTAGTAACATCTAGCTTCATACAGTCAGTTGGAGGGCTAGCCTTGATGTTGCATTTAAGCATGAACTCAGCAGCCAATAAGGAACAATCCTCAATACTCCTACCTTATACAAAAGCACCTCGATAAGGAGAAATAAGTTTAGGCAGGACGGTGGCTAACCTTTGAGAGATGACTGTAAAGAAGCCAAACCACTTCTCTACTAAACATTTGAACAATAGAACCTCCAATCCAAACACACTCAAAAGGTGTGATGGAGTGGGTGTAAAATTTTCAAATCTTTATATAATGGTAATCAAAAGACCAATGTATAGCAGCGGAAGAAAATATTTGACTATTCAATTATAAAACAAAGGGTTACAAACTTAAACTTACATCACAAGGATCCAGGTAGAGGAAATCTAAACCACCTCAAGATTGTCTCCAAGCTTCATCATCACAAACTAAGTTCAGGTCAACATGTCATGCATCCAAGTCTTCCACCTAGGGTTGGAAGCATACCCCAGCAAAAGAGAAACAAAAGGAAACATCAGCAAAGGCTGGTATGTGCATACTAAAAAGCAAATTGAGCAATATGAGGAATTAGGGACATCAAATAAAAGGCTTCCCATGCAAGAGATAAGTATCACCCAAACGGGTATCAAGAGAAAAGAATTATATTAAAGGAGATACTTGCCATAACCAACAAATAATAAGAATGTGCTATCAATATAAACATCCACTACCATGGTGGTAAACAAAGCACATATCATCATCAACCTGCATGCATGTGAGATAAGCATAGCCCTAGAATAATATAAATAACAATGGCGGTCAAGAATCACACATCTTGAACCTGGTGGAACATGGGCCAAGAATCACACATCTTACCCTGATGGTACATGGGCCAGGAATCACACATCCTGCCCTGGCATGGGGAATCACACATCCACCATCCAAATATATCACAATGTTGCCATGTTGCATAATGAGACAAAACCAATGAAATTATACTACTCTAGTGCTACTAAATCACATAGCATGTTAAATGTAGAGGCAAGTAGAAAAGTATAGTCAGAATTAACAAGGTTGCCATCACACAATGGACAACTCAAACATATAAACAAATCCACTTCAAAGTGGGCATATAACAACAAGTAAAATCCACATCACAGTGGCATATAATATCAAAAGTCCAACATGCACCAAGGCATATGAAACAGAGTCAAGAGAATATCCATGATCATAAGATCAATAACAAATAGATAGTTCACAAGAACCAAAAGATAAGAGCAATGTGTATAGGCTATTGTCCATAGGACCAAAAGAATAATAAAGATAGGCTATTGCTCAATATAGAAATAATATGGGATGCAAGCATACATTAAGAGAGGGCAACTGCTCAATATAGAAATAATAGGGGATGCAAGCATACCTCAACATCATATTCAAACAAGTCCAAAGTCACTTCTAGGTCCAAGCCTAGGCTTCCAAAGCACCTATTAGCATATAAGCAGAATTAGGGTTAGGTTTCCATTAATATACAAAACCCTGAAAACTACATTTTTATTAATATATGAATTAGGTTTCCAAAACGATTCCATATTTTAGATTATATTTTCCTGAGCTCAAAACATATTTTATTATATTTTTCTGATTTATAAATTATTAGTTATGAATTTTAGAAGTTAATTCATTATTAATTAGATTCATTGAAAACACATGTTTAAAACATCAGATTCATATGATAAAACCAATTCCATTAGAAAGCCCTTATTTTTCTGAATCCAACAGCTATTTATTTATATTTTTCTGATCAGTAATTAATTAGTTATGGATTTTAGAAATTCGACCAATAGAATTTAAGCAAATTGCCAAGTCAGCGAAGCAAACAGAGAGAGAGAGGAGGTAGCAGAGCCGATCTGTGACTTGGCCCAATAGGAAGTGGCCATGTCACCAGTCAGCCTCCCGGTTGACCTCGCCCAAAGACAAGAAAAACAGATAGTGAAAAGACGATTACGCCCTGAGCCAGAAAACGAAGAAAAGAAACACGGAGGGGCAAAACTGGGAAACCAAGTGGGGGATTCATCCGCTTCGCAGAGCCCCGCCATGGCTGCAACCTGTGCAGCAACAAGCAAAGCCCGAGATTGGGCGAAACCACGATTCGTCGCCAAACTTAAAACCTAGAGAAAGGGAGGCAAGGCGAGGGAGAACCGAACTTACCGAGAGCATCAATTCAGCCGCAGAGGATCAGGTAGCTCGACGGTTGGGTGCGTTTCGGCCGAGAGGAAATCGAGCACATGACGGCAACTCACATGATTCCAGGAGAAATTGAGACGAGGGACCGGTCGAAGGAATAAAACCGAAGAGCTACCAGCACCTAAAGTAGGCAGACGAGGGCGAGAGTACTACTGCCACATCGCGGCAGATAGGATGGAAAAAAGGTTTTGGGAGTTTCTTTTATAGGGAACGAGAGAGGTAGTTCTGGGGGTCGGTTGATGCGGAAAGTTCTCCCGATCACAATGGGAAAAGAATCATGAAAATCGGTAGAGAAGAGAGGGAGAAAGAGCAAATAAAAAATCTGTGTTTCCGTTCTGTCCGCGCTGAGATCCTACTCGAGGTAGGAGACGACTCAGATGCCATCCAAACCAGATCCAACGGTCAAGATAGAAAAGCGCATAAGTGAAATCCGAGTATCAAAGAATCATAGCGTGACTGTGACAAAAATCGATTTTATTTAATTGCATTATTATTCCTTTTCTCTCTCCTCTTTTGAGGGTTCTATCCTTATCCAAATTAGACCAAACTTGACACACAAGTCATAATTAATGTGTTGGATACGAATCTGTCATCAAGTTTATATTTTGGAGTTATTTGAATATTTAATTAATATTTTGAAGGTTCTTCACACTTTCTCTCTCCTGATTTCACCTTTTAAGCAAACTTTCTCCAAATTGGATGAAAATTCACCCAAAGGCTATATTTATTATGTAGATTACGAATCTAAGATTATTTTCCTCTTTTGGAGTCAATTATTATATTTATTTATTAATGACACCTTTTAGGCAATTTCTCTCTCTTAATATTACCATATTATTTCAAGGTTGTCCAAATTAAATGAAAATTGACATGTAGGCTTATCTTGATGTGTAGATTCCGAATTTGAATTCTATTCCTTATTTTGAAGCTTTCTTACATGGATTATGCCATATGGCCCATTAGAGGCCCATTAACTTCATTATGCATCCAATTAGGTTATTTATCTTCTTATTATCACCAAACAAATTATGTGACATATTAGATTACATTATTCATGCATTAGATTATTAGGATCATCCTAACCTCAACCTTGTTTGGAAAAACCCAAAAGATCAAAGTTCTAGGGTAGGGTTTAAGATTCGGTATGTTACAATGACATTGGTTATGATCTTGTTGAGCATCAAATAGCAAGAGACCTGATGGAAGTCAGCTGGAGATGAAACTATATCTTTCTTAGGTATTAGAGAAAGAAACACATGGTTGACTTTCCTAACCATGTTCCCACCTTCAAAAAACCATTGAAAAACCTTAAGAAGGTATCACAGATGAGATTCCAATTTTCCCTATAAAAGAATCCATTGAAGCCATCAGGTCCATGGCTCTTGTTGGGCCCAATGTTCCAGACAACATCCCTAACCTCCCTCATATCTAGTATACAACACATCTTGATATTATCATCAACAGTAATAATAGGCAACCATTCAAGAATGAAAAAAGGAGAATACAATTGTATATGATTATACAATTGCTAAAAAAAATGGATAATATCATTAGCAATAGTATCAACATCCTGTGCAAGGTTACCTTGAGAATCAAATAACTCCATGATGGAGTTGATGGCATCTACTTCGATATGGTGTGGTAAACTTTAATATTCCTATCACCAATCGATAACCATTACATTCTACTTCGTTGCCATAAATAGTTCTCTTCAGCTTTGAGAAGAACATCAAGCTTATTAAGTGTAATCTTTTCAACTTCAATAAGATCAACATCCAGGGGGCTCCTTCTAAGTACATCAAGTATATCATTAAGTTCTAATCTTTCCTTTGATATGAGGTTATTAAGATTAATATACTACTTAGACCATGTTTTCAACTTGTCTTTAACACATTTGAGCTTTTGACAAAAGCAGAAGAGAGGCTTGCTAGACACATCATAGTTCGTGGCATCTTTGATGATGTCATGACATCCTTCCCAATCCATCTAGAAATTAAGAAATCTAAATTGCTTCTTTTTGTGAATAATATTCCTCATTTTGACATTTAAGGCATAGTGATCAGAATATGAACAAGTGATGAATTTGGTTTCAAAACTCGGGAACTTAGCCAACCAAGCATCATTGACCAATGCCCGATCAAGCTTGCAAGCTATCATCTTGGAAACCCCTTGCTTGTTATGCCAAGTATAGACTTCCTTACCTATGGTAGGTAGCTCAGTGAGGTTTGCATTATCAATCACATCATTGAATGAACTCAAAATAGAAGATGGAACCTCATGACCCCTGCCTTTTCTTCTTATTTTCTAATATTGTTAAAGTCTCCAATAATTAACCAAGCATCATCAATATTTGCAGCAAGGCATTCAAGTGTGTTCCAGAGAATAGATTGTTCAGTTAAGGAATTCCTTGCATAGACAGTAGAAATCACTATCACAAGACCACCTTTGTTAAGACATATTATAGTAATTTGTTGATCATGCATCTCACTGACCAGGGTGTTCAATTTGGGTTCCAACCCACATACACACGACCATTAGGATCATGTAGATGATTATAAACCCAAATCCATCCTTTAAAGAACATTCTGTTAGCCGTATGTCACATATGCTTCTTAATTTTTGATTCCACTAGCACAAAAATAGTAGCTTTATTATCTAAAATTGTCCTTCTGACCTCTCTCTTCTTCTGTGGTTTCCCAAAATGATGATCATTGGTCATTAAGAAGGTCATTAATGACATCTATAGACTGATCGAGTCTTACTAGACTCATCACCTTTAGAAGACTTAGGAGTCTTATCAAGCACCGAGCCAGACGACTTGGAAGCTTTACCAGTCGTGACTTTCCCAATTTGTATCTGGGCTGTGTCATCCATCATGTGATCTGAGGAGATATTTTGTGATTCACCGCCATCACTAGCCACCGTTTTGTTCACAACATCATTAAATTCAGAATTAGTATTCTCTTCAACGCCTCCATCACCTGTCAATGCATCAAAGTTGTTACTGGTGTGAACAACCTCCCCCTGGTCAGAAATTTGCTTTGTTTGGTGCTCGGTATCACCGTTCTTAGTATCATTAACATGGGTGGATTTGCTCTTTTGTCCAACAACATGCCAAACTTTTGAGGGCTTGGGTACGTGAATCTCTTCAGTTACCTTAGGTTTAACTGATATTTTGTGTGAGTCATGACCAAAGACCTCACAATTAGAACACCTCTTTGGAATATAATATTAATGGACTTTAACTATAGTAGGATCCCTTCTCGGTATGTTGACCCAGATCTCCTCTGGCGGCTCTTCATCAGCTTCGACCTCAACCAAAGCTCACACTTCCCCTAGTGACTCCTATACAATTGATTTATAATCAATTCTCAATAAATTTCCAACCACACTAGCAACAATGCCCATGGCTCTGGGGACCAATTTTAACCCATGCTAGGAATACTAATCCAAACTAGAATGGTATTAAAGAAATCCTTTTGAAGATCATCACCAATTTTGTAATATTTGACAACAACAAGCATGTTGTCAAACCATCTAGGATCGTTCTTAATGATGTTTTGCTTGTCATGGGTAGAGTTAAACCTCAACAAAAAGAACTTATCCGAATTGGAGAATAGATCAAAGCCACCTCTGGGCTTCCATATACGATGTATCCGTGCAAGGAGATGAAAGTAGTAGGGACACTTACCCATTGCATACATGATTGTAGTATGTTCCCAACACTTTTCCATGGCTTCAAATGTAGGATCATCGATGGTCACATATCGTTTCCTATCGATTCTCTCCTGAGGATCAAAATTATATTGCTCAAAGGTATTAGCACCTCCAAGCACCTGGTTCCATTCCTTTTTGGTGATGTTAGGGTTGCTTTTCTCCTTAGAGGAGGTATGTTCATCTGATGTGGTTGAGGAACTCTCCATCGAGGCCATCACAAAAGGAGAGAGGGGAGGATCTCCCCTCTCAACAATGGTTGGATTTGATCTCCTCTTCAATTGCTAGAGGCAGCGGCGCAAACCCTATGGTAATGCACAAATGGTTCTTAATTGAAACCATATAGTTCTTTGAATATGACCTATAATATCCTACAAGAAATCATTATTAGGGATGATCCTTATATCCTGGTCAAATGTATTATATATTAGACTTTGTCTTAGTTAATTTGACATGTGCCATCCATATTAAAAGCTTATGACTATTAAGTCCCTAACACAATCGTACATAATATTAAGAGTATCAAGTCTCATGAAGATTACCTCCACACACCAATTAGTGTATATATAAAAAGTAGGCTCTCATCAAAGTGTGACCTACATGTGATTTCTTCCACACAAGGCACATAGTCAGAACACATACAATATCACATTGGAGTTAATACTAGAATAAAACATGTCACAATTGTATTATATCAATGAAACTACAAAAACTACCATATAATCATAAGAGATGCATACTTGAGACCTCTCATACAACTAGTGATTGCAGGGTATTGAGGGGGACCATACTTCATATAAATTCTTAATGAACGTTGTATGTTAAACAACATTTGACTTAGTTCATATTATCACCATCCTTATATCACTGTAGGAATACTTCTTTTTTCTTCCCTAACTCTAGGGCACCAGGGAAGTTCTACAATGTACATGACATGCAGTACATGATTAAATTTTCACCAATTACTTAATCCAAGAACTCATCTATTAGGAAATATTCATTAAAATGAATACTACCTTGATTAGTTCAACTCAATTAGCCATTTTACAAGTAGAGAAATAATAATCGTAGAGTAATATGAACACATAATTAAGGATCCATAGAAAATTAGCATGTATTTCTCATGCATTTTCTAAGTCAATAGACCACGTTCCTTGAACCATTACCATGATCAACTAAATATAGTCGCCTTCACCATATATTCTCTATGATGAATATACTTAAAATTTTTCCTTAATCAACACATTACACTATCTACTTGAATCATATTTCATATTTATTCTCATGTAAGGATCACATGATGGTAAAAATTTCTCATATTTAGTAATGCTCAACCATTATCACTTAAAGAAAGGAGAATGGAAATACTTTCTTGTGAAAGATAATAAGTTTATGTTATTGAGATGTCAAATACAATTATATACGATCGAAGGAGTCCCTCATTACAGAGTTCACCAATATGGCACAAAAGACAAGAGATCATGAATATCATGTAGACTTAAGACTAGAACCTAATGGGCCAAGACACACTTGGGCCCATACTCAAATAACTTAATTAACTAAATTAACCATACTTTCTAATACTCCCTCTAAAGTCAAAGATTAGAAGAATCCCAAGTCAACTTGCATACAGACAGACATACTCAACATAATAAAAAAGGTAGCCAAGCTTATACAAGAATTTCTCCCCCTCAAGCACTAAAATATTCAAATACTCCTCCTTAAATAGATACTCCAAAGAAGTAGATATCTAGGGAGACATAGAGGCTTCTTGATCATCATAATGCATCTGGAGAAAAGGAAAGAATAACAGATAGACACCAAGATATAGACACCAAGATCTTCATCACAATCATCATTGTAGTAGCCAAAGAGTGTTGGATCACAAGTCCTAGAGAGTTCTAGGTCACTAGAAGTAGCAACAATCAATGTGCAAACAAAGCATGAATGAACTAGTGAGTGAATGGAAATAATAGCAGAAAGTCAACATGAAAACAAAGCAGGGACAAGTACAACGTCAATGTGAACAAAGCACAAACAAGCCATAGAGTGGTGTCTCATAGAAGAAAAATTTGATGACTTAGTTGGATAGAAGATCAGTGTGAAAAGAAGTAAATAGATAAATAACTAAAATTTGCAATGTTAACAAAGCTCCATGTACAGTTAGCAACAAAAGTCTACATAATGTTACCTCTTCATAAAGTATCCAAAATATTACTATAAGTCAAAGTACTGAGGGTGCAGGTTCACAAATTCCATAGAGTGCTGGTACACAAAGTCCAAGGAGCACCAGTTCACAATAGAACGTCAACGTGAAAACTATGAGTCCCCTAACATTACTTAAATGGTTGAAAACTTTTAATTACCATAATTGAATTCTTAGAACCCTAATATAACCTTGTGATACGTTTTGGTGTCATGTGACAAGCTTAAGATTTAAATTTTGTCTAATTTGGACACTATTTGTGCAAGTTATGTAATTTTATGCAAATTTTGACTTTTATGCAATTTACCCAATTGAGAGATTTTCTTTTCAATTTATCACTTGAATTATTATCCTTGAATGTTCTCTTATCATTCCTAAGCTTTTTGAGCAATGGGGCCCCTATTTGAACCTTGGTTTGGAGGTGTTGTCTTCAAGGGTATTTTTCCTTTATGGATGAGCAACCTTTAGGAGCTATCAACCAAGGGTTTATTTGTTTGGCTTGTAAATTAAAAAAACGGTGCCTAATAAGGTATCCATGAATGGTGGGGTAGATTCTTGTGTGTGTGTGCTTGTATATAATTAATATTTTAAGGCCACAGACACATGGGGAGCTACGTGTACATCTCATGATTCTTCTCTACCTTATCCTCCAAGCTTTATATATCTATCGTTAATATCCTAAACAATTTTTTTTCTCTCTACCAGATCCCTCCTACTAATATAATTATACTTCCTCATTTTGTCTGTGTCCTATTGTCCAAGGAAGAAGAAGGTGTGGATCTTCTTGGTAGAAGCATCTAGGGTTACTATTTGCTTCCTTTACGGTTTCTAAAGCTCCTTCCTGGTGATCTTGACCTAAATAAGTAAGTATCCCCTTCTCTCCTCCATTTCTTTCTCCTTTTTTCTTCCTCCTACCTTTATCTAGGTCATAACCTTGATTTTCTATGGTAGAAGTTGCTCTATAACTCAAGAATCTACCTTTCTTGCTTCTTCGTCTAGGGTTTTGCTTCATTGTAGAAAAAAGTTCCTACTTTGCCGAGTTCTGATCTGAAACCTACATTTTCTAGCCGTCTTTGCTCAGTTTCTTTCTTCTAAAAGTATGCTATTATTAGTAGAGGTGAGTTTTATAACCGTATTTTCTTATATTGTTTACTACAAACTTGTTAGTTCTTGTTCTTTCTTACAAATGGTGATTTAAGCCTTAAGAAGCTAAGCTTATTTAGGATTACAATTTTTACGATGTTTTCTATTTTGTTTCTAGTTCTAGATAAACCTATAAACATGTGCAAGTTCTTCCTAAGGAAGGAGATGATGTAGTTCATATTAGTATCACCACCTATGGTTCTAAGTACCTATCAATCGATGGTCCATATTAGGGTTTCTAGGTTGTTTTCTTCTCCAAACACATGACCTGATGGTGTGGTCTTCACAACAACAAAGGTGGTGGCCTAGGGTGATGAATGATGGTGTGAACTGATAGTCATAGTGTAACATACCAAATCTTGAATCCTACCCTAGAAGTCTGGTCCTTTGTACGTATCCAAACAAGGTTAAGGTTTTAGACCTAAAATATGTTTAGTATAACCCTAATGAGATAATGCATGTATAAATCACTATCATGTAACCCAATGTTCTTACATTAGGCTTATGTCAATAATAGAACCTAAAATGTGTCACAAATATTATATAGAGAGCAACAAAATGAATCATGCTTAATAATCATATATGACACATATGGAGATAAAAAGAATATAATTGGTTGACTAATGAACTATTGGGCCACCAATGGACCATAAGACATATCTCATAAAAAGAAGTCCCAAAAGTGAAATCTAAGTTTATTATCTTGTTCCTTGGGTCCCAAATCCCAACCGCCTTGCGAGTCAAGTTTCACATTATTCACATAATAATAATAATTAATTTAATTCATTTAGAAAAGAAAAGATCTAAGTTTTCCCTAAGATATCAAATAAAATAATAAATGACTCCAAAAGAGGAAAATAATCTTGGATTTGTAATATATATAATAAATATAGCCTTTGGATGAATTTTCATCCAATTTGATGAAAGTTTTCTTTAAAGGTGGAATCAAGAGAGAGAGATATTGTGTAGAACATTCAAAATATTAATAAATGCTCAAACAACTCCAACATGTAAAATTGATGGCAAATTTGTATCCAACACATTAAATATGACTTGTGTGTGAAGTTTCATAAAATTTGGAGAATCCTAATGTCATTAATGCATGAGGAAATAGAAAATAGCATTTGATTTATTTAACATACTAAAGTTCTCAAAATGCAAATCTAATTTCATATTCAGAAACTGCATACTTTAATTAGTCTCTTTGCAAAATTTCATCCAAATTGGAGTTTGTTTGCACCCTCTAAAGAGGAAAGAGAAAATAGGAAATTAATTGCATTCCTATTTTAATCAGATTTTGATTTGAGTAAGGTTTCTAAATTATTTTCCTTGTCTCACGGCCCATTTCATTTAATTCCTAGAATGCGTGTGATCCAATAGCTGGAGGATCTTTTTGTCCTGATCCGATGGCATGCAGCTTGTCTCCTACTTCGAGTAGGAGACACGACCCATCTACAGTAGCGCTGGCCATATGGCCATGTATTTTGTGATTTTCTTCCCCAAATCAAGATGGTTTTTTGAGATTTTTGGTCCCATGGAACCAGGAAATGATTCCTCAAAAATTGGTACCTAATTCGATCCCTAGTTTCCATTATTTACAAAACACCTAATTTTTGTGTCTGAGCTTCTCAATGCTCCTACCCTATTGGCTCTTTGTCCACCCAAACCTATAAAAGGGATTCTTGGATAATTGCCTCTGTCTACCTAGCCTTTCTTCTGTCTCAATTTCTTTGCACTTGACGAGACATTCATTGTTGATCTAGTTTTTGATCTCAACTTTGCAGATTCATGCCTGGAGTCTCTACTGCACCAACAACACAATAGACTTGCTCGGTGAGTTTGTTTGAGTCTAGCCTTTCTTTCTATACCTTAATTTCAAAGTTTTGCCATTGATCACAGTTTTCCCCAACTACAGGGTTAGCAAGAGACCTACTTCACACCCATGGCATGCAAGAGTAGTGGAGAGGATAACCTCGATGGTTTTCCAATTCGCCCTTCCCTCCTCGCTCATTCTCATCTTTTCTCTGAGAGTTAAAATGTCTTTTTTCATGGATTTCTTTGCCTTGTGTGAGTCAAGCCAAGCCGTTGACTCACTGATGTGGCTATTTCATAATGGGCTAGGTCAGCAGACCAGTCCCACCTTCTCTTTCTCTCCTATCTTGTTTTCCTATGTGGCTTAAACGAATTTTCTGATTGGTCGATTTTCTAAAAATCATATCTTTTAATTCCCTTATCCAAAAATTATAAAAAAATATGTTTTAGAATAAAAAAAATGTTTACTTTCTAATAAAAATAGTTTCAAAGCCCTATTTCCATGTTTTCAATGATGGATTTTTGAGGATCTAATTAATTAATGTAAAATCCCTAAAAATTGGTAACTAATTCATATGAACTCCAAATTTAGTAAGTAAATATAATTTCCTAATAAAAAACCTAATAAGTAGATTGGTTCATGTTTGGAGTCCAAAATATGATGTTTGAAGAAATATCTAGAATTAGGGTTTCATTACACTTTAATGAATCTCAGACCCTAATATATGTGAATAATTTGTAATTAGGCAAAGACGATCTTCGAAGCAACTAGATTGGTGAAGAGTGTTTCTAGGACCCTGGTTTGAGGTATGTTTTTAATCTCCTATTATTCAATGTTGAGCAATTCACCTATATGCTCTTTCTGTTGGTCCTATGGACATTAGCCTATACATAATATCTTTTCTTTTGGAAATCATGGTTCATGTGAACTATCTTATTTGTTATTGATCTTGTGATCATATTTGGACATTCTCTTGCTTCTTTATTATGCTTTGTTCATGGTCGACCTCTATATGGCGACATGTGATGTCTTTTTCCCACTTATGAGGTGGATGTATATGTTGGTCACTTATGTGGTGACTAGTGTGTATAATCTGATTATACTTTCTACTTCCCTCTACATTTAACATGCTATGTGATTCAATAGCACTAGAGTAGTATAATTGCAGTGGTTTTGTCTAATTGTGGTTATTGGTAACATTGTGATATTTTTAGATGGGGGATGTGTGATTCCCCATGCCAGGGCAAGATGTGTGATTCCTGGCCCATGTTATATATATTTGGGTGGTGGATGTGGGATTCCCCATGCCAGGGCAAGATGTGTGATTCCTGGCCCATGTACCATTATGGCAAGATGTATGATTCTTGGCCCATGCCTCACCAGGTTCAAGATGTATGATTCTTGGCTGCCTTTGTCTTTATATTGGTCTAGTACTATGATTATCTCACATGCATGCAGGATATTGATGATCATTGTGGGTTGTGTGGTCTACTTGTGCTTCATTTCCCACCATGGTAGTGGATGTATATATGGCACAATCTTTGTATGTTGTTTTATGGAAAATATATTCTTTATTGTGATTCTTTTCTCTTGATACCCACTTGGGTGGTACTTAACTTTTCTATGGGAAGCCTTTTATATTTGTTGTCATTAATTTCACAATATTGCTCAATGTTCCTTTTTAGTATGCACATACCAACCTTTGCTGATGTTTCCTTTTCTTCTCCTTCTTGCTAGGGTACGCTTCCAACCCTAGGTGAAGGACATGGAGGGCATGGTATAAAGATATGGATTTAGCTTAAGGATTTTAAAGCTTAAGCACAAAGTTGTTGTGGTTTAGAGTTCCCTCTATCTTAGATCCTTGTGTTGTATCATACATATAAACCCTAAGTGGAAGGTTGAGATATACTTTGTAATCTTGTTGTGAAATTAAACATAGTCATTATTTTATTCCACTGATACACTTTGGCTGTTTTGCATACCATTAATAAGATTTGAAAATTTTACACCCAATCCAAGATACCTTAGAGGTTTGTTCAGACTGGGGGTTATATTCATCAAATTTTGTAGTAGAGAGGTGGTTTCACTTCTTTACACATAGTTCAGGTCAGTTTTAGGTTCTCTTGTAATATTAATGAGCACTGGTTTGATTCTCTAATGATGCTATTAATAGATGATGACATTAGCTTAATATCCAATGGTTTTAAATGAATATAATGCTGATCCTATCAAGAAATGGTGACCTAAGATGTCACAACCAATGGTATATCAAGTCAACACAACTAATGGCGAGTCAAGGATTTATATGTATCTTCAATTAAGACATAACCCAATAGTTTCTTGGGTTAAATGATTCAAGTGTTAGACCTACACTCCAAATGATGGTTTTAAAATATGAACATGATCCGATGGTTAGGATCTAACACTTATTTGTCTTATAATTTTGAAATGGCTGAGATTGGATGATTCAACATCCAATGATTTGGATTTAAACCTATAAGTATTACATGTGAGCTATAATAATAGGAATTTGATGGTTTCCATCGTGTGATCAATTTATGGAGCTTGATTGTTGACATGATGACTTGCTTAAAATCCAATGATTTGGATTTAAAACTATAAGTATTACATGTGAGCTATAATAATAGGAATTTGATGGTTTCCATCGTGTGATCAATTTATGGAGCTTGATTGTTGACATGATGACTTGCTTAAAATATACAACTAATGATGGGTTTTAACCCCTCAATCTTTGGTGCCCCTTTTATGTTATTAAATAAGGGATGTTTGGAGTTTAATAGTTACTCTTTCTAGGCCACAACTCAGGCTTTACATATGGGTTGTTAAGGTGTTCACTTATGTAAATAACCAATGGTCTTACCTTTTCAACATCCAATGGTTCTGGGTGATGTTGTGGTATGGTTATATGGGTTGAATGATGATGGACAAATAGAGGGTTACCCTTAATAAGGTAGTATTACCTCCTCACTCATATGAATAGAATGGATAATGACCATATTGTGTTGATATGTAACCCTAATGAGGTATAACTTGTTGTACCTAGTCTTAATATAACCAAATGTTGTAAGTGGTTATGAATAGTCCTTGAATGATGAATACAATCATGAAGTACTCTATTTTGTGGATGAACCCTAGTATGCTATAACCTGATGGTTACATCTTGAGTTATGTGTAGATCCATACTTGAGGATGGTATGGAATGTGATTGTAATGCTTCATCCCATGCATCCATGATCCAATGGGGATTCCATGAGTTAGGGTTTGGGTATGAGTGCTGATTGGTAGCATAAAAGTAACCTATCTTGTTGTACCTAACCCTAATGATAATATATGATGGTAGTCATAGATTCTACCCTTCCTTAAAAGGTTAATATAATGATAGAATATCCTTTGTAATGATTTATTTCAACTCTAATGTGTTAACTAATGGTCATCATAGCTTTATGATTTATGATTTATTGTGCTAAACTTGTACAACGTTAGCGTGATGATGACCAATCATATAGCCTCCTTATATGTTGATATAATAGAGGAATGCTCTTAATGCTAATATAACCCTACAATGTTATCATATAAACATATTTTAGTTATTTATTACAACATCATGTTGAGCTTGTGCATCACATGAGTGATGATATTTGTTGAGCCTTGTTATAAGGCATGGAAAGATAATGATGAACTTGCAGGGAATGATATGATGGTCTTAATGACATTTGGGCATGTTTGAGCCCTGAATGAGGTGTAATCCTCTTATGTAGTTAAGGGTTGATACCCTATGATATTGTGCTAAGGATTTATACCATGTGATAGTATGATTACAAGTGCAGTCAAATTAATGGAAAGTGAATAGAAGCATGTGATGATAAGATGAGGAACAATATGCATCATACATTTTATATCTTTTGAAACTATTATATTACAATGTTTGTTAGTGATGAATTAGGGTTTGTATGTCCACTTGTATGATGCAGCCTTAATTCACCCAATTGGTAGTAATTAATCAAGTGAAATCTAATCATGTAGTTCCCTGTGCCATAGATCCATCTGAGTGCCGGAACTTGCCAGATGATGAAATGAATATTCTTAAGGGAAAGTTGGAGCACATACTGTTGAGTATGCGAGGTGCTTGTCATCTTGAATCCAAGTTTTTAGGGAGGATGACTCTGGTCATACATAGCCTTCAATTTGAGAATGTCTACAATCGTGTCTTGGTGATTATACATGTGATGATATGGGAGGACAAATACGGTTGTACCTCATATGGTAGGGTATGCGTACACACCTCCTTTCACTAGTCCCATGACCTGTACTAAGGATAGACTAGGCTATTAGAAGATTGACCTTATGTGTCGATGTGGCAGACCCGTACTGACTGGGGGCGGAGAAGATCTTAGAAGTCTGATTCTTCCTAGATATTCAACTTAGCAGTGGTCAGTTGGATTTTGAGTTGTATCCTCAAATTCCTCTGGGAATAATAAAAGATGTAATACAATCGTGTGGCATTTCTATTTAGGATTATACACAATGCTTCATATTGGATGATAAATCTTGTTTGCTTTCTTTACATAGAGATGATGCATAGTACAATAAGGGATGATATATATGCTTATGTTGCAGTTGTTCTCGTGTTGTAAACATTCTTACGTTATCAGATATACTGACATTAATAATTAAGATGATGCTACTATCTATGACTAATATTGCTAACCGTTCCTATGTAATTAAAAATGCTTAAACTTATAATCATGCTTATGCAGTTAGTTTTGTTATGATGTTAGCTCTACTTATGATGTGGAATGGTTCTCTTTATTAAACATGCCAATATTGATAGCCATGTTATGCTACTAGACATATTCATGATGTTAGAGATGCTTATACTACTAGTTTTCTTGTGTTGTTAGCATGGTATATGATGATAGAGTAATGATGACGATTGTTATTAGATGCAATCTTATGAAATCAGAGTAAAAATCTGATAAAAGAAATGGATTCATCTATTACCTGTATAAACATTGATAATCATACTTGTTTCTAAGCTTGATTGCTTAATCTAGTTATCATTCTTCAACTATTCAATCTGCTCAATAGACTATCAAAATACTCCAACTACTCAATTTATTTACTATTGAAATAATTTTTGTAATCAATATCTAATGGAGAGAGTTATATCTCTTGCTGGGATGGGTCTCCCCTTGTGGGTCACCACATCTTTTTAGGTGATCGACAACAATGACATCAAAACCCTGACAGAAAGGAGAAACTAAAGTGATGAACCCTAGAGATGGTTGTTAGTGTCTAGTGTGTCCTACAGTCATCCCTGTACTCTTAGGTCTTGGCGGGAAAGTTTGTATGCGATGTTTAAACTGAATTGAGATTTCAATAGCATGTTGATGCTTGTATATGTGTAATATGTGGATAATGTTCCTTTGTAAAGTTTATGTTGTAGCTAAGGCTATATAGCAATGGTGAAGAATATTGAGCATTATACGAAATAAATCTAGTTGTTGGGCCTTTATGTAAATATTTATCATCAATTGAGAAATGTTGAAATCAGTTTTAATTTACCTTATTTTCTGGGTTTGTGGTTAATTAATGAGTAATCATGTTTTGTGTTTTGAGTAATCTCATTTAGTGTAATGGGTTCTCACAAAAACATACCACAAATAGTAGATAGTGCAAAAGCACAAAGCAATAAATAAAATGTGCTAATCATGGCACTAATAGAAATAGTGGCGTCCCAGAATGTAACTTCATAGAAATAGTCAAGGTAGATGATGAATAAGAAATAGAAGCATAAAATTACACATAGTAGCAAAAGCAACAATAAATACTCAAATACTCCACCTCAAGTAGATAATCCAGAAATAGGTGCATGGTTAGGTAGCAGGAGCTTCATGATCATAATGGTGTCATCTAGAGAAGAAGTAGAAAAGCATCACGGTCTTCATTGTAATCACTATCATAATCAAATAGGCTAGAGAGTGCTGGAACACAAGATGCAGTAGATAATGTGCATACAAGGCATGGACAAGAAAACAACCAACATGCTCAAGTCATAGACAAGACAAAGAGTGATGGAACACAATAGAAAATTATAGATGATGTAGTAAGATAAAAGACTAGTATCTAAAGTAGAAAGAAACAAAGAGAATCCAAAATGAACACTAGTAATATTAAAGCATGAAGCTCCATCATATCATGTAAGCCAACAAAGTTACCGTCATCATCTCATCATACAAATTTCATCCTTGCAACAGACTCCGCCAGATAGGTCAACAAATAGCATTATTAAGTAGACATGTCCACAAAAACAATTGAGATGATGACGAACAAGTTCTGGGGAGTAAGTGTTATTTTAGATTCACTACTTTCATCTAAAACATTCTTAGTTATACATAATAACATATTAGATACACCAAGGAAAAAAGACAATTTATTGTCAAAATTAGGTTGTGTTTGGTACGTGGTGTACAAATTGATAGTAATGGTGATAGGGATGGTTATGGGGAAGGAGATGATGATGATGATGGGAAAATTATTAAAATGTATTATTTGGTAACATGTGCATGGTGATTAAGGATAGTGATAGGGAAAAACTTAAAAAATATTGTTTGTTAGATTGTTATAGGGACAGTGAAAGGATTTTTTTTGTAAAAAAATCCTACAAAAGTAAGAATCATATTTATTAGAATGTATTTTTACGTGTGTCTAAATAAGAAGTGGAATATTGAAAGATACTTTTTCCATCATGATTCACCATGCTTTTCTACGGTGACAAAAACAGACCAAATTTCACCATGGATTCACAATGATTCCCTATCACCATGATAAATAAACAACTTTTGTTGTTTCACCATCATTCCCCTCATGATTCACCACGTAGAAAACACAACCTTATTCTATACTTTCATAAAAAAAATATTTTTTATTTTACACGATAATCTTATCTTTTAACTCACAAATGATTTAATAATGTTACTTTTAAAATAATAATGAATCATTCAAACATAAGTAAAAAGAATTTGTTCAATGTATTCATAAAATGAAGCAGCCACAAAGGAGATGTCAATGCTAAGTCAAGCGATATTGTATGGAACTTGGATTATATATATTTAGATCTGTAACTACTCAAATGAGTACTTACTGAGTATCCTTATCCTGGAGCACTTCTAGAGAATTCTTGTCCATGTTGTTGTCATCCGTTCTTCAGTCCCTTTCTTGGATTACTCTTAATAACGATGAGAGTGACCAACATTGGAGACAGTTGCATGTTGATACATAGGAGTTGTCTGCTTCCCAATATATCAAAAGCATGGTTGATGGGAATGTATATGAGCATTCCAAGGTGATTTACATCTAGAGATGCATCTTGTACTCCTTGATAAAATTACTAACACAAACCCTAGGAAGGACTTGTTGTGTTACAGAAATGATTATAGACTACAAAAGGAAATGGAGCAACCATATACGGTTATCTGACTGGTAATATGAGAATAAAAAATATTTTCGTGAACTGAATCTTATCATGTTACCTAAAGAAGTGACTGTTGCATCATGAGTATGAGAATAGAGAGCATATCATTGCCTTGGCTTTGCGTGCATTGTCAACACAAGGTATACCTATCTTTGGGAGCTTTATTATGAGTTTCCAAATCTGTATGTGCTTCTTGCTTTACTTCACACCCACAATGAGACAGTGTTGAACCTGGAGTCATGGACTTTAATTAAGTCTTCTATCCCACCATTGAACTCGTCTTGTCAAGTATTCAGTGTGTGGAAACAACTTGCTCCAGTTGGTTAAGGAACACATGGCTACGTTCTGGAGCATGTGCAAAATCGTGGTAAGCCATTCCTCATCCACTTTGTGATCACACTAAGATCATGGAAAACTCCCACCATGGGAGAATTGTCCCTAAGAGCAGTTGCAATGGGAAAGAGCATTCAACGTTGGGGGTAAGATAGGCATGACGCTACCGCTGCAAGTGTTGACTAATAGATAATAGAGTATCACCGTCTTTTCAGGAACCATGGACTCTACCTTTGCAAGTGTTGACTAATAGATAATAGAGTATCACCATCTTTTCAGGAACCATGGAAGCTATTGTAGTTTTGCTGTCTTGAATTGCCCACCTTCATCTTTACACTGAAGTGGTCCATGCCGCTATCGCGTAATGAACATTGGCATCCAACATGCAAAACTTAAATCACCCATCATCTTTTTAGGAACCATAGACGCTAATGTAGTTTCACTGTCTTGAATTGCTCGCCATCATCTTTACATAAGCCGATATCGTGATTCTTACTGAATATTGTCGTCGGGCACGCAGAACCAGGATCACCTGTCCGCATGGCGAAAAAGAAGTTCAAGCCGTATATGTCATTGGATCAGAGGATAGGGAGCACATAAGCGTGGGAGACTTAGAGGTCGGAGGTGAGGATGAAGCCGTTGTTGTTGTTAAGACTGTGCAGAACCACAAGAAATATAGAGGTGGATGGCGATCACACAACGAGTCTTTCCATTCAGACGGCAGACCCTAGGGTTTGTGAAGATATTATTGCTGTAGCGAAACGCAATAAAAAAATTGCCGTGTAGGAGTCGTGCATTTGCACCGTGTAAATTACCATATAGGAGGCACATATTTGCACGTGAGGACGAAAATGAGTGTTTTTGTCCTTCATGTTTAGTATGGTAGATAGTAGATATATATATATATATATATGATAAAAAAACTAGACTAAAAACTAAGAACATCTAGATATCTAAGATATCTATATCAACAACATTATCATCCTCAACATTAGGCTCGTAGTCATCATCTCCGTCTAAAGGTGCAGTAGCATCACCTTCATCAGTAGAGTCACCAGCAAAACCATGAGATCCATCACCATCGTCAAATGCAACACCATCATCACCAGCATCACCATCAGTATTCTCCTCATTATCCTGGTATGGCATCTCCTCATCAACAGAAGGACCGAATCTATGACCGGACCAATGAGCATTTTGCTCATCCCAAGTCATACCAAGTGCATAGAGTTCATTGGCTCAAGGGAAGGAAGGAGTAGAATCACCAAGACTGGCAAGAAGAGTGGCCAAGGGGCCAGTAGGTAGAGGTAGGATGATGGGAGCAGGTCTAGCAGCAGTAGAGAGTGTGGGAGTAGCGGAAGGTGTGGGTGGAGGGGCTAGGTAAAAGTGATTGTATGCATAGGAGGCATACTCACTTCCCAAGTATGGCTGGTAGGCTGGGTATGGATGTGCAAAGGATATGGTCATTTTGAAATGATTGAACCTAAATCCTGATGCATGTGCTCCTGGACTTGGAGGTTGTATTCCTGTTGATGTATCATGTAACCCATGAGGGCCGCATTGGACACATGAAACGAGGCACAACTAGGTCTGGTAGGTTGAGGAGGTAGAGGTGCTCGGGTAGAGGTTGAGCTAGGTATAGGAGAGGTAGAAGTAGAGGCAGAGGCACTAGGTGTAGTGGAGGAAAGGATAGGCACAGACGTCTAAATTGTGGTCTCACTAATACATACTCCCTTCCTAGCAGCTCTATAATGGAAGTCATGGAAGAGAGACTTCTCAGTGGCAAAGTAAAAAAGATCACATAGCAGGGCAGGGTAGGGAGGGTGGGTGACACATGTATTCTTTCCTGAGTCGAAGCAAGTCGTATGGTGGAGGATATATATAGATCACTTGACTCTAACATTCTCTAAGAGGCAGTACATGATTACTGTAGTGTTCTCTGCAATATCCATTTGTTTTTTCTTTGGATGGATGTTGCAATTGACCTCTAAAGCAAGGATGTGCCTGTTGAGATCTAAGGCAGAGGAGGGTAGGGTGATCTTCTTCTTATAGGGTAAGTAAGGTTTCTTCAAGTAATGATGGATGTTGGGAAGGGTCATATCACATTGCTTGTAGAAATCCTCAGGGTCAAGAAGGTCAAAACACTCGTTGTAATCCTTATGCTAGGTATCATTCTCATCAACACCTGAGAAGAAGACATTTAGGATATCCTCTGAGACTTGGAATTTCGTCCTGACTATCATAGATGTAAGTATGACTTGAGTATGAGAAGGAGGTACAAGGGTGTCGTAATTTCAACGCAAGTTCACGTAGAATTTGTGAACAACTTACGTGCTGGTCATGGAATTATTGAAGCACGCATGTTCAAAAACCAGGGCAGATAGGTGGTGAACTTGTAACACTCTTTCCACTTGATCGATGACCTCTTGGCATATAGGGCTAGGATCAAAGAGGGCGTGAAAAGGGAAAGGACTTAGTGGAAGAAGGTCCTTATACCTATTAACAACCTCATTTGAGACAAAGAGAGTCTCATCAAAGAGGATCAAGCGGGAAGACGAGGAGGAGGATGGTGCATTGCTAGGGGAGGCTCTCTTCCTTCTATTAGAAGCCATGGAAATGGAATAGAGAGGAAAGAGGAAGCAAAAGCACAAAATGCACCACCAAAAACGTTCACACACCTAGGTTTAGCAAGGGGAAGGTCAAGGATGAGCTACCTAGGTCAGATTAGAGCTAGATAAGGGAAGGGAAGGGAAGGTCGAGGGTGGAGAGCTTAGGGCTTAAGAGAGTGGAATCGGTCCAATTTTCTCTAGTTGAGAGGGAGAATAGTTGGTCAAACCCAACTTAAGTGTGCTCCAGGCCAACCATCGTTCGAATTTTGTGAACTCAAAAAATCGACCGATTGGCTTTTTAGAAAATCTTTCGGCCATGGATCGGTTGAGTTTGTCCTGGGAAAACTTGACCGATGGTCAACCTGACCTAAAACCATCAATGTTAAATTTCTAGCCATTTGAGTGCTAACTAAATTTATTTTTCAAGCCCATTATGTATAGTGGACATACTTAGGCAAATATCACTCATCATTGGGTAGTATTTTGTGATAATACATGTGTTTGTCAAAAATGGCCAAAAATATGAGAAACACAAGGAAAAATGAACATGAAAAATGGATTTTTAGCATATTAGCAAGAAAATATGATTCAAATAGATACAAGACATATATGATAGATAACAACTTGCGTACTGAACATTGGCATCTGACATGCAAAACTTAAATCACCCATCATCTTTTTAGGAACCATAGGCGCTAATGTAGTTTCACTGTCTTGAATTGCTCGCCATCATCTTTACATAAGCCGATATCGTGATTCTTACTGAATATTGTCATCGAGCACACAAAACTAGGATCACCTGTCCGCATGGCAAAAAAGAAGTTCAAGCTGTATATGTCATTGGATCATGGGATAGGGAGCACAGAAGCGTGGGAGACTTAGAGGTCGGAGGTGAGGATGAAGATGTTGTTGTTGTTAAGACTGTGCAGAACCACAAGAAATACGGAGGTGGATGGCGATCACACAATGAGTCTTTCCATTCAGACGGCGGACCCTAGGGTTTGTGAAGATATTATTGCTGTAGCGAAACACAATAAACAAATTTCCGTGTAGGAGTCGTGCGTTTGCACAGTGTAAATTAACATATAGGAGGCACATATTTGCACGTGAGGACGAAAATGAGTGTTTTTGTCCTAAACTAGACTAAAAACTAAGAACATCTAGATATCTAAGCTATCTATATCAACAACATTATCATCCTCAACATTAGGCTCGTAGTCATCATCTTCATCTAAAGGTGCAGTAGCATCACCTTCATCAGTAGAGTCACTAGCAAAACAATCAGATCCATCACCATCGTCAAATGCAGCACCTTCATCACCAACATCACCATCAGTATTCTCCTCATTATCCTGGTATGGTATCTCCTCATCAACAGAAGGACCGAAGCTATGACCGGACCAATGAGCATTTTGCTCATCCCAAGTCATACCAAGTGCATAGAGTTCATTGGCTCGAGGGAAGGAAGGAGTAGAATCACCAAGACTGGAAAGAAGAGTGGCCAAGGGGCCAGTAGGTAGAGGTAGGATGATGGGAGTAGGTCTAGCAGCAGTAGAGAGTGTGGGAGTAGCGGAAGGTGTGGGTGGAAGGGCTAGGTAAAAGTGATTGTATGCATAGGAGGCATACTCACTTCCCAGGTATGGCTGGTAGGCTGGGTATGGATGTGCAAAGGATATGGTTATTTTGACATGATTGAACATAAATCCTGATGCATGTGCTCCTGGACTTGGAGGTTGTATTCCTATTGATGTATCATGTAACCCATGAGGGCCGCATTGGACACATGAAACGAGGCACAACTAGATCTGGTAGGTTGAGGAGGTAGAGATGCTCGGGTAGAGGTTGAGCCAGGTATAGGAGAGGCAGAAGTAGAGGCAGAGGCACTAGGTGTAGTGGAGGAAAGGATAGGCACAGCCGTCTAAATAGTGGTATCACTAATACATACTCCCTTCCTAGTAGGTCTATAATGGAAGTCATGGAAGAGAGACTTCTCAGTGGCAAACTGAAAAAGATCACATAGTAGGGCAGGGTAGGGAGGGTGGGTGACACATGTATTCTTTCCTGAGTCGAAGCAAGTCGTATGGTGGAGGATATACATAGACCACTTGACTCTGACATTCTCTAAGAGGCAGTACATGATTACTGCAGTGTTCTCTACAATATCCATTTGATTTTTCTTTGGATGGATGTTGCAGTTGACCTCTAAAGCAAGGATGTGCCTCTTGAGATCCAAGGCAGAGGAGGGTAGGGTGATCTTCTTCTTATAGGGTAAGTAAGGTTTCTTCAAGTAATGATGGATGTTGGGAAGGGTCATATCATATTGCTTGTAGAAACCCTCAGGGTCAAGAAGGTCAAAACACTCGTTGTAATCCTTATGCCAGGTATCATTCTCATCAACACCTGAGAAGAAGACATTTAGGATATCCTCTGAGACTTGGAATTTCGTCCTGACTATCATAGATGTAAGGATGACTTGAGTATTAGAAGGAGGTACAAGGGTGTCATAATTTCAACGCAAGTTCATGTAGAATTTGTGAACAACTTACGTGCTAGTCATGGAATTATTGAAGCACACATGTTCGAAAACCAGGGCAGATAGGTGGTGAACTTGTAACACTCTTTCCACTTGATCGATGACCTCTTGGCATATAGGGCTAGGCTCAAAGAGGGCGTGAAAAGGGAAAGGACTTAGTGGAAGAAGGTCCTTTACCTATTAACAACCTCATTTGAGACAAAGAGAGTCTCGTCAAAGAGGTTCAACCGGGAAGACGAGGAGGAGGATGGTGCATTGCTAGGGGCGGCTCTCTTCCTTCTATTTGAAGCCATGGAAATGGAATAGAGAGGAAAGAGGAAGCAAAAGCACAAAATGCACCACCAAAAACGTTCACACACCTAGGTTTAGCAAGGGGAAGGTCAAGGATGAGCTACCTAGGTTTGATTAGAGCTAGATAAGGGAAGGGAAGGGAAGGTCGAGGGTGGAGAGCTTAGGGCTTAAGAGAGTGGAATCGGTCAAATATTCTCTAGTTGAGAGGGAGAATAGTTGGTCGAACCCAACTTAAGTGTGCTCTAGGACAACCATCGTTCGAATTTTGTGTTCGAATTTTGTGAACTCATAAACTCGATCGATTGGCTTTTTAGAAAAGCTTTCGGCCATGGATCGGTTGAGTTTGTCCTGGGAAAACTTGATCGATGGTCAACCTGACCTAAAACCATCAATGTTAAATTTCTAGCCATTTGAGTGCTAACTAAATTTATTTTTCAAGCCCATTATGTATAGTGGACATACTTAGGCACATATCACTCATCATTGGGTAGTATTTTATGATAATATAGTGTTTGTCAAAAATGCCCAAAATTATGGGAAACACAAGGCAAAATGAACATGAAAAATGGATTTTTAGCATATTAGCAAGAAAATATGATTCAAATAGAGACAAGACATATATGATAGATAACAACTGGCTAGAAGGCTTATCAGATTCATTCAAACCAATTATAAGAAATTTTGATCTAATAAAGTTAAATTTCTCTCTAGCTAGAGGTTTAGTGAAAATGTCTGCCAATAGATTTTTATGTCCACATGTGTGATATATATATATATATATCCTTCTTGGCAATGTGATCACAAAGAAAGTGATGGAAAACCTTTATATGTTTATCTCTACTATGCAAGATAAGATTGTATGACAAATTAATTGCACTAGTATGATCACAATAGATAGGAGAAGTATAAAAATGAATGTTAAAGTCTTGGAGCATTTGCTTCATCCATAGGACCTAGGAACAACAACTCTTGACTGCAATTTACTCAGCCTCGGTGGTTGATAATTCCATGGTGCTCTATTTCTTAGAGAACCAAGACACAAAACATGGTCCTAGGAGGAAACAAGTGCCACTTGTGCACTTTCTATTAATCAAGCACCATGCATAATCGACATCAGTATAAGAAGTAAGAGTAAAGTCCTTTGACTTGGGATACCATAGTCTAAAATTTGGAGTATTGGCTAAGTACCTTATAATCCTCTTAACAGCTATAAGATGTGATTTCTTAATATTTGATTGAAAGCGAGCACACAAGCCAACACTAAGAATTATATCAGGTCTAGAGGTAGTTAAGTAAAGTAAACTTCCGATCATACCTTTATAGAGCTTCTCATCTACCTTCTCACCTTTTTCATCTTTATCAAGTTTGGTGGTGTTTGACATGGGTGTGTCCATTGACTTGGTGTTCTCCATCCCAAAGTGCTTAAGTAGTTCATTTGTGTATTTTCCTTGGTTGATGAAGTTTCCATCTTTTGTTTGTTTGATTTGAAAGATGAAGAAGAACGTGAGTTCACACATCATACTCATCTCAAATTCATTCTGTAGAAGATCACTAAATTCTTTGCAAAGATCAAGGTTATTTCTGCCAAAAATGATATCATCAACATATACTTGTATCAAATGGATGTTAATATGTGCATTTTTGAATGGTACAATTGAGGAGGAAGTGTATGTTGCACAACCTATGATATTTGAATAGAGTAGGAATATGAGGAGGAGGATAGTGCATTGCAACAAAATTTCTCACAAAATAGATTAGACCTTCAAATTATATCAAGTTTAAGGCAATAGCTCAATTGCAATTTGAAGTCCTATCTAACAAGCATAGCAAGGATGAGAGAGATAGATAGCAAGCACTTCAGAAAGGGATGTAGAGTGGTTCCACACTTCAAACTAGAAGTGAGTCAGTCCACTACCGAGAGAGGTCAACCTCTAGGACTTTACAAGTGCTTTTCTCTATATTATCACCAATAAGAGTTACAACATAAGACCACCAAAGGTCTTACCCATCAAACCACAAGGAGATCTCCACCTTACCAAAGGGCTTGCCCACTTATCTTTAGTCTTCATCCTTCACTAAGGTCTTACCCACTAAAGCACAAGTCTTTAGCCTTGAAGGACTTCACTTCTCGTCTTGGATCTTCAACATTTGCCTTCTCCTTCACCTGGAGAAGATCACCACCTCTTCATCAACCTTGAAGAGGACCATCTACATTCCTTCTTCACTCTATGGAGCTTTATTCACCTATTATTCATGTATGAAGGGGATAGGGAAGTAGTGGAAGATTGAGAGCTTTACATGCACAAGGGTGGAGCTCTCTGAAAATAAGCCTAACTCACTCACAAATCACGAAATGAAGTGTAAACTAGAAAGTTAAAGGGGCTCAAGGAGTAGTAGCACACTCAACTCTAGAAAGGACCTTGAATGTATGGAATGAGAAAACTTGGAATGAACTCCATGGGATCCTATTTATAGTTGGGGGTGCTCCCTTGAGTTGGGGAACACTTAGGGCCGAAATATCACCATTTTTGCCCAAGTCAACATATCTATTTTCACCTAAGAAAGCCACCAACGGTTATAATCACTTTTTCTACATTTTTCATACAATGAATTCGATCAAGTTTTAATAAAGGTAACTCGACCGATTGACTAAAAGACGAAGCCAATTTTCAAACTATCGGTCGAGTTTGTTCTGGGGAACTCGACCGATCAACCAAAATAAAATTTGCTCAATGAGTCATTCGGTCAAGTTCTATGAATGACAACTAGACCGATGGGCCATCTTCAGCAAATCAATCATAGGATCGGTCGAGATTGGAACTCGACCGATGAACAACCTGTGGTCAATTTTCTAAATTGGCTATAAAGTGATTAAAACTTGGTATTAAGTGTCCCACATATTTTTCTCATCTTATTTACACGTCATATCATCAATAGAAGTGATTATAAAATTCTTATAATGTTGTTTGAAGTGATTTTCTTATTAGCACACTTGCATTGCATTTGACTTGAACTTGGACAAGCTAGGGCTTGTGCAATTTGATCCTTTTCATGTACCTAAAGCCTGAAATCAATCTTGAACAAACATTTAGATACATATGAATGGAATAGTTGATTCATTATCAAAATATAGACAATGTATAAGCTTTAGGTCAACATCAATGACAAGTGATTTTGAGGTTAGGACTTGAACATAATCATGTGTTGTTCGAAGGTATTCATTCTTATCTATGTCACTAGTAATATGTAGTTGTGGAAATTAGGATAGAAAAATAAGTATGTGTTGTCTAATGGCTTAGTGTTTTTAATCATGCCATTTTATATCAACAAAGACTGATATGTACTTTTTGATGAATAAATATACCAACCATCCAACATTAATAATGATACATAGAATCCAAAAATGAAATTCATAATCATATCTTAGAGTGATAGCAGCAATGTTCCTTAAACTTTAAGTCACGACAATGATCACTTGTTGCTCTATTACTTTATACTACTCAACTAGACCTTGAATATGGATTCACATACAAGTATTATTGGGGGCACTATGACACATGTGGACTATTGTCAATGATATTGATGGAATTCCCTACTGTTGAAGTGATCTCTTATCTACCTTATGAGTGATACTATGAAATACAAGGCCAAGATTGTGTGAGTGAATATTTGATGTTGAATTAGTTTATCAAAATAGTCAACTATTCCATTCTTGTGATTTTATATGGATATTGGAGCCAAAGGTATTATATGGTAATGGTAACATTGATCACATATACGTTGAATTTGTTCTCCAAGTTTTCAAATTACTTTTGTGACAATGAATTTCTAGATATTTTGTATTGATTGTGAAGCCATTTTATGAGTATAGACATCACTACCAACGTAATTTCAATCCTATAGAAGGGCACACACATAGTATGCACAATTAAGAGGATAATAATCATATACACAAGTACATTAATTTTAAAAAAATTATCCAATTAGAACAATGATATATTGTCTATAAGGTTAAAAGTTCAAGGTAATCTACAAGAGATTAGATAATCTACTCACTTCATGAGTTGACTGACTCACTAAAATTGGGTTACTACAACCAAGGATGATTGTTTGGTTTCACCAATCAATTGATTTTACAATATATAATGACTAATATTATTAGTTGATCAACTTCTTACTGATATCACTTCCAATAAGTTCAACAAGTAAAACTGATTGATTAAAAAATCCCCAAGTAGGTGCACGTACAACTACATGATTTGTTTTTTTTTTCAATTTCTTATTTAGAAACCCTATTCTCTACCTCCCTTAATTATTGGGGCATGATTTACAGGACTTCACCACATTATTTGACATGTTAGAAACCCTAGTTATCATTACCCAAAAGGGAGGTAGAGGGAAACATAGAGAGAGAAATACTAGAACATTTTCTAGAGAGACTTCTCATTCCCTTTGGCTAAGGTAGTGTAATGTGGAGTTCACATTCATTCTAAGGAAATACATAAAGGCTTAGATCATGTGATTGTGCTTGAAAGTTTTTGTGAAACACCATCCTTGAACCACCATAAGTGACACACATGATTATCTGAGGAACATCATTTTATCTACCTAGAAATTAGTTATACTTCACTACCTTCATTTAGATTCTCATCATTAAAAAATTTCCAATGGGTTTGGACACAAGATTTTTTCTTTTAGTGTGCTTTCCCACATCCATTAAACCCATAATTTCCATTTTTAGGAATCAAATTTTATTATTAAGGAACAATACTAATTCCTAGACCAAGATAACTATATATCTTTTAACTACTTAACCACATCATATTCCTAAATTTATGTGATGTGGGATAGATTATATGATAAATTAATGTATATTTATATGAAGTGATATATGGTCCAAATAGAAAATACTAAACCACAAAGTATTTGATGTTCTCATTTTTGTTTTTCACCTTAGAAATGTAGATTAAAAAATCACATTGTGAAGGAGGTAATGAGGGCAATGATTTGTACCTCTCACCCTTTTTCATGAAAAAATCAATTCTTAGACACACAACTTTTTACTTATGGTCCATATTAATACTAAGCATTATTTTTTAAACACTCTTGAGAATCTTCACATCCTAAGGTACTAAGAAACCAAACTATCAAATGAAAATGGTGTAGAAACACATTTTTCTTATACAAGGTTTCTCTTCCTTGACAAATTTTGTTGAATTACATCATGTCCCATAGTAATGTCCCTATCCCTTAATACCAAAAGTGGGAAATCCCTATCATATCCACCCATGCATATTTCCAACCAAAACCATCAAAAAATAAATACCAGTCAGTCTAAGTGTCAATTGCCACTACTATGGATCACTCAAAAAGTTGATAGGTGCCTCAATAATAGCAACAGTTGTAGTGCGTCTGAGTAAGTCACATTGAACATCCCCAATAAGGTCATTGTTTACATGAAACCAGGTAGCTCTCTATAGAGTATTGAATGTTTTGTAAAAAATTCCAAGAACGCCTTCAAATGGACTAGACATACTCATCAATGGACAACAAAAAATCATAATATGGTACATGAGCATAGTATGTTACTCCAATAGATACATACGTGGGCCTAGACCATTAATAGGAATAGAAGATGAAAATATTGATAATGGTTGGCTTGCTTAACCCAAAACCTATTTTAATTTAATTGTCATGACAAACTTCACTTCAATATCCTCAATAGTTTTGCTAAAAAGGGCCCTCAGCAAAGCATGTTGGTCATTAGAGAGGATATATCCTTGATCAAAAAATTATTAAGGTACAAAGTCATAATGAAGGCACAAATACAATCCAAACAGTAATTGGAATAATAAGTATTTGAAACACCCACCCAATATATCAAAAACAAATAAAAAATAAAATTACATAGATCATTCAAGTGGCCAAATTTCAATGGAATGAATGTTTTAAAAAGGTTCAAAAAGATATGATTAAGACTCTATTTAGAAATTTAGCATCTTCACACGAAGTAGTTCTCTAGAAAATAACGAACTCATTCATATTGTTAAAAAATTAATTACACGTATATAAGACTTTTTGTATTGGTGAACTAGTAGATTATACAAATGTGTAAATACAGTGCTTTGTTTTGTAGGAACCAAAACAAATTAGTCAAGATGACTTAGCTTTTAGGATATTAAGAGCCACAATATCAAATACACATATACAAATTACAAAGATCTATATATTGGCCTAAACATTATCCATATTCTTGGTTAACAAAAAGTGTGAATATTATTTTATATATTTATTTTCCAAATACCTTGGACATTCCTCTATGTCAATCACTCAATCAAGGTATCATTTAGATGGTTCTTTATTTTTTGAGTGATATTATACTAATTTTAATTGTGGGTTTTTAGTTCTATATTTGTACCCCTAACAAAAAACTAATTTTGAGAAGTGACAAAATTCATATAATTTGTGGATTCATCATTATAATTTTATAATAATAGATTATTTACAATGGGACTAACCCCTCATAAATGGATTTACTTCATTAGAAGAGTGGTTTGCACCATTATTTGAAAAATATATCATCTAACTATTAGAAATAATTGAGTGGTCACTATATTTGACCTCAACAAGTTAAGATTGGGTGTATGCTGCATGGATAAGTAGATTTACTTCTTTTCATCTAAATTGTATCCATGTGACATAGATGAAACAAATACCTAGTTACAGTAACGGTACACAAAATCATAATACAAAGAAATAAATTGATCACCTTATTCAATAATCATAATACAAAGAAATACATTGATTGGAATGTGAGCCCTCTCACAAAGAGACCATTTTAGAGTATCATAATCTAGATGAACCTACCTCCATTTCTCTTTCATCTAAAAAACATAATAAAATCTTCTATGCAATATAAAAAATATGATATATTGACTTTGGAAACTCTAAGTATCATGGATTGTATGCAAGTATTCTTGGTTATTTAGAAATAACAATATGTAATTTAGAAAATACCCTGATGTTCCTCCTTATACCCAAAATGAACCTATAGTTTGCATATAATCGGTGACCTAGGTAGAAACCCTATCTTTGGTTGCATATGACCCATAAATCAATTGGCGTGACTAATTTAGGGTTCATGTGGGTTAAGATGCAGTCAAAATGTGTTGGATTTGGTTTGAAGCAGATGTTTCTTGGGCAGACGTGACCATATTTTGGGTCACTGCATCCTAGGAGGGGTTATGGCGAGCAAAAAGAGGTTACAATATGTTGCGTTCAGAATTTTTATGGTTAAAGTATAAATTCCTCATGAATCTAGGTATATATGTGGACTGTATGTGACCCATGAACCTTTGTTAGACCATTTTAAAGTTTTTATTGTTCTTGAGCGGGATGAAGGTATTTCTTGGAGATAAGTGCCTACATTTTGATTCTTTTATAAGATTTTGCAAGTTTCAAAGTCTAAATCACCTTTCTAACCTTGTAGATATGAAATCCATGTCAGATTCTTCTCTTCTTATTATTTTTGTAGTTTTTTCACACCCATCTACCTTATTGGATGGATTTGTCTATGTTCTATGGTATAAACCTTGTTTGTCTAACTAAATACCTTTTTTTCTTCCTCTTTGGCCTTGTTGAAGTTATTGCATACACGATTGTACATTGGAAGCTATTTGGTGGAGCTATGGAACTAGGTATGTGTGCTTCTTCCTATTTGAAGCTTGTTCTCCAAGAAAGTGGATATAACCCTCCTCCATATTTATACATGATAAGTATTAAACCAACTAAAAATATAGAGTTGATTAGGTTTCTAAGTTATATCCTATTTTTTGGTCTAATATATAAATACAAAATCTTCTTTCTCTATAAAGTTACCTTTTGTATCAGTGTACATTTACAAATATTACAGATTCTTCAGAAAGTTTTTTGATGAATACCTCCATGTATGACATTTTTATCAAATGGAACCCTAATGAGTTGTTTTGTTAAATTAAAGGATTAGAAAATGGATGAGATTTTATTATTTTGAAGTAACAAAAATGATCATTAATGATTTAAAAATAAAATCACTTGGGTTGGATACAGACATAGAATTGATTGGTCATTCTACATATATATTTAATAATGGATCTAGGGTTTTTTTGTTAATTGAATGACATGCAATGTACAAATTAGGAACATGATTAGAGGTTATTCATCTAAATGATAACTTAATATGGGTGGTTTATATCAATGCCAAGTTCACGAGAAATGGCGAGAGCAGCGGCCACACGGGCAATTCTAGGGCGAGCGAGGAGGCAAATCCGGCAGCCACTGAGGAAGATCCGGTGAGAGCTTTTGATCAACCTAAGGCCTCTCAGGTTGGTAACGTACTGGATCTAACCAATGTGGTGAAGATTAAGGATCCGGGGAAGACGGGAAGCATTAGATTTGGCTCGATTAGGGTCTCATTGCAGTCTAAGTCCTGGGCAGATCTGGTAGCAATGAAGAAGGACACTCCGGTAAACTCCTTTAAGAAGGTGGAGGTTCAAGTGGAGAATGGCAAGTTGCTCTACCCAAAGGTCATAGCGAAGAGGAATTTACAGAAATAGAGTATGGCGGCGGCGAGCTACATTGTTGGACTCACTCCTCACTGGCCTTCGCTGGTGTGCTTTCTTGCTCAATTATGGAAGGTGAAAGGTTAACTTGAAATAAAATCGAGAGGGAAGGGATTATTTGTGCTTCTGTTCTCAAATGAAGAGGATCTGGTGACAACGTTGTACGGAGGACCATGGTTTATTGTTGGGAAACTGCTAATCATCAAGAAGTGGGAGAGAGGGGAGCCTATGGAGAAGGTCAAGATGTTTGAGATCCCGATATGGCTTAAGATTTGTGACTTACCACTAGAGCTATGGGATGAGGAGATGTTCTTGAGAATTGGTTCCTACCTTGGGAAGCCTCTTCGGACTTATCAGTTAACTGTGGATCTCACTCGTTTGGAGTATGTGAGGCTGCAGGTGTTGGTTGATGCTGAGTTTTCCTTTCCAGAAGATCTTGAGCTACAGAGTGATGATGGTCAAGTTGATAGAATTCGGTTCGACTATGAATGGAGGCCAAGCACCTGCAATCTCTATGGAAATTTTGGACACGGATCGGGTTTATGTGCTGAAAGAGAGAAGACTCCTGAGTTGGTAGTGATTCCTCCTCCTAAGAAGCAGGTGTGGGTGTCAAAGAAGAAGACTCGAAACTCAACTGCGGAAGACGGACCAGAGATTTTCAGTGATTCCATTAAAGACATCACTCCTGTTGGTGATGACACAATGAACTTGGTGGAGGAGGAGAGACCAGTTGATGAGAGGCGGACAACTCAGCCAAACATCATTACTCTGTCTCCATCACTGGAATGGGAAACACAGAGGAGAAGATCTAACCCACCCCCAAGAGTGGCTTCAAAGCCAATGTCTATGGCAAGGAATATTCAGTTGTCTCCGAACAAGTTCTCTTTGTTAGCGAATTTGGGTGATGGTGTAGGTGGTGTCGGTAACGTGGGATTGGAGGTCCAACCTCGTCCAAATGGATATGCACTTATCAATTTGCACCTAGAATGTGAGGGGGATTCACAATAAGGTACACTGCATTCGAGGTGAACTAGGTAGGCTGAAGGAAGATATCTATGTTATTTTAGAAACGAGAACAAAGAAGGAGGATTTAGAGGGTATAATTGAGGAGATTTGGTCCGGTTCTTCCTATGTCTCGAACAAGGACTATTATACTTACTCTCGTATTTTCGTTCTTTGGAGGGATCCTGATCTCAAGATTAAGAATATCTTAGACAATGACCAGATTGTTCACTGTCAGGTTGATATTGAGAGTCGACACACTAGTTTTTACCTTTCTTTTATCTATGGTTCTAATGATGATGGGGAGAGAACCAGACTCTGGGAGGCTCTGAATTCTATTTCTAGTGTCAAGGGGTTGGCGTGGTGTGTGCTTGGAGACTTCAACGCTGTGAGGTTCTCGTTTGAGAAGCTTGGCAAGCAACCCCCATCGAGCAGGAGCATGAATGATTTCAATAGCTCTCTAGAGGTAAATGGCCTTATTGAGATTCCTTTGAAGGGACCGTTTTTTACTTGGGATAGTCACAGTAAGAAGGGCTTTAGCACCTTTTTGAATATTGATAGGCTCTTTTGTGATCTAAATTTCCTTGGTTTTTTTCTTGCCATGTGGTGTGAAGTGGTTTCCAATACTATAAGTGTTCATCGTGCAATTGTGATGCACTTACAAACCAAGAAGAGGAAGAATTCACCCTTTAGATTCATCAATAGTTGGATCACCCAACCTAGTTTTCAGCAAGTGGTGGATCAAGCATGGAGGAGTTTGGCTGTGGAAGGTTCTCCTATGTACAGTCTATAGGAAGTTGAATGCTGTGAAAGAGGCTCTTCTGAATTGGAATAAGGAGCAGGTTGGAAATTTTTCTTCGAAATCCAAGGAGTTAGAAGTTGAATCTCTGGAGTTTCAAAAGGAGGTTGACAGGTCTCCTAATGACCCTATTCTACAAGTTAAGTTGGTTGAGTTGAGGGAAGCTCTCAGTAAAGCCTTTCTTGATGAAGAGTGTTTCTTAAGATAGAAGTGGAGAGCCTTATGGGTTAAGGAAGGTGATAGGAATACTTCCTATTTCTACGCCTCCCTTAACACAAGAAGAATCTATAATGGGATTCATGTGCTTCATGAGGGTGACAGAACCATTAATGATGAGGACGGGATCACTAATCACATTGTTCTATAAAGAGATATTCAACTCTTCTGATTCTAGTGTTGTCTATTGGGATGATAGTTGGGAGCTGCCCACTTTGACTGAAGAGCAGAGTATGAATTTGAGGAGATGGGTTATGAAGGAGGAGGTAGATATGGTGGTTAAGCATATGAATGGGGACAAGTCCACGGGTCCTGATGGTTTTAATGGTGCGTTTTTCAAAAGTTGTTGGCTGATTGTGGGAAAGGAGGTTACTATAGCTATTCTCAGCTTCTTTGATTCGAGCAAGCTGCTTCGTGAGTGTAACAGATCCTTCATCACTCTTATTCCTAAAGTTCAAGGTGCTGCTAATCTTAAAGACTTTTGACCTATTTCTCTATGCAATGTCATTTTTAAGATCATCACAAAGGTTATGGCTAATAGGCTTCGAGATGTCTTTCCTAGTCTTATATCCAAGAATCAGGTTGCTTTTATCAAAGGCAGGGTCATCAGTGATGCCATTCTTTTGGCTAATGAAATGTTGAGCTCTTTCTCTTCTTCTAATGGACCTTCGACGATGTGTATTAAAGTGGGTTTATTTAGGGCTTATGATACGGTGAGAAAGGACTATGTGCTTTTTCTTATGGAGAAGATGAAGTTTCTATCTTGCTAGATTTCTTGGATACACTCCTGCTTTAATTCTACTTCTTTTCAAGTTCTAGTTAATGGTTCCCCCTCCATTCCTTTTGAGGCTTCTAATGGGGTTAGGAAGGGTGACCCATTAGCCCCCTACTTGTTCGTGCTTGCTATGTAGGGTTTCACCTCTGTGTTGGAGTCTACTATCAGTGCAAAGTTGATTTATCCTATTAAAGCTTCAGATAGTTTTTGGATTTCTCATTTTATATTTACAGATGACTTGCTCTTGTTCTCTAAAGCGGACAGTAATAATGTTGCTCACCTAGATAAAGTTCTAGATATTTTCCATTCAATTTCTGGCCTCAAGCTTAATAGCCTTAAGAGTCACCTCTTTCTAAGCAAGGGAGTTGAGGTTCATGGTGAGGAGATTGTAAAGCTTCTCGATATTGGGAGATGTGAGCTACCTGTGAGGTACTTGGGACTTCCTCTGTTCACTGGTCTATTGACTAAGGACATGTGTGCCCCCATTACTGATAAGATTAGAAGGAAGTTGGATGCTTGGAAAGGCAAGTTGCTCTCATTTGCAGGTCGTGTGGAGCTGGTCATTTCTACTTTTTCTACATACCACATTTTCTAGTCCTCTGCTTTCCCCTTGCCCAAGGCTATAGTGTTGGATATCGAGAAGCATATGAGAAACTTCATCTGGGGGTACTCTGATGATTAAAAACATCTACACACAGTTTCTTGGGAGAAGATATGCAAACCAAAGCAGGAAGGTGGTCTGGGAGTTCGTCTGGTGGGAGATTGGTCTATGGCTGGCCTCTTGAAGAACCTTTGGGATGTAGCTAACAATAAGGAAAAATTGTGGGTGAAATGGTTGCATGAGAAGTATATCAAGCAAGCCTCTGTTTGGTCAATTGGATGTAAATCCACGGCCCCCTGGATGTGGAGGAAGTTGTTGAGTGTCAGAAATCTATTGAAGACTAATATCGAGTTCTCTGTTGGGAATGGCAAGAACTTTCTCTTCTGGCATGATCCATGGATTCCTGGAAAGAAGACTCTTTTAGACACTTGTGATGATCATCTGATGTTAAGGATGGGTAAGGGTGCCTTTTTTAGTATCTCCATGTGTCTCTAGAATGGCAACTGGGATCTTCCTAATATTAGAGGAGTTGATGTGATTCATAAGGCTGTTTTTGACATGAAGGATCTCAATGACCAAGATGATATGAACCTGTTCAAAGGGAAGAATGAATTCAAATTAAAAGATGGATGGGGAATCGCTAGAAGTAAGGGTGAGAAAGTCATCTGGGCTAAATGGGTGTGGAAGGCAAGGTTTCCGAGGAGTTGATCTTGCTTCATTTGGAAATGTTTTCTGAAGAAGATTCCCACCTGTGATTAATTGAAAAAGATTGGTTTCTCTTTGGCGGCAAGATGTTGTCTCTGATGTTCTAAAGAGGAGGATATGGAGCATCTTTTCTTTAATTGTTCCTATAGCTCAGAGATATGGTATTTGTTTGAGAATACTTATGGTGTTAAACTGTGGTGGTTGGAGGTGATTCTTCAGTTCTCGGGAGAAAGGAAGATGGTTGTGGGTCTCATCCATCAAAGGATCTGGCAGGAAAGGAATCTCAGAATCATTGGAGGTTCAGGAAGAAGGACATCTGATATTTTGAAAACAATCTGCATAGATACAAAGTCTATTCACTTGTGAAGTTGTATAGATAGAGTAGATCTTTTATGTTCTGCTGTTTTTTCCTTATACGGGCTCAGTCCTAGGCATTGTATATACCTGACTTTTTTCTTAATGAAAAAGAGACACACGCTAGGTTCACCAAAAAAATATGGATGATTTCTTAAAAAAGCTTACTTATACATAGAATATTTCATAATTACATATCTTTCATACAACAATAGAAATATATGTTCTACTTTGATTCTTAATTTGTATTATATTCAGTGAACTAGGTTAAGTATAAAAAATGTCTATCTCTACATTAACTCTAGATTAAGAGACATATATTTTGGAGGTCAATGCATGAGTTTGATTCCTTTGACCGATGCCTTGAAGTTCATGACTTCAGGAATGGGACAATGCTATATAGGTTTTAATTGAATCATTAATAAATATGTGGAAAATGGGTAATCCAAATAGTTCTTGAGGCTTATAAATAGAGATGTTTCTTATGACTTTATACTTCAACCTTTTATGAACATTTATCCTTTATATTATCATTTTGAATGTTTGGGTAAATTAATGGGATCCAATTATATTATCATTTTTTAATGAATCTTGAGAACTTCATAATGTAGTGTTTTCCTTGAACTTTCAAGAGAAATAGAGATTTGGTTCTACTATTATATGGATCTTTAAAAATAATCACACTATATAAAAGGAGTGATGCTTATCCAAAACTAGAGGGGACAATAACAAATTCTTCCACTTGTGGGCGACAACCGTCCTTCTTGGCTTGGTCACCCTCTGGGCAACCCATTGTCCATGTCATTTTTTTTAATTTTAGCCTAGACATTCTTTCTGCTACTCCTTGCCTTACCGCTTCCCCATCGACCCCCACCACCCATTGACCCTCCCACCATTCCCACCACCTAGTCACCCTCTTCTTGTGTCACCTTCAACACCACCACCCCCCAGCCATTGATCTAAACCTATTCACCTCCACCCATCAACCCCATCCACTGATCACTTCCTCTTAAACCCATCAACCTCTGCCCATTGAACCCATCCATCGACCACTTCCTCTTCAACCCATCGATCAGTCTTTCATCTTCCAACTATTGACCCCACCCTTTCCCTACCACCCATCGATTCCCACCTATCGACCCCACCCATTGACCCCACCTATTGACCACCCTTTCCCTACCACCCACTGACTCCCTCCCCATCTACCACCTATCAACCACCCTACCACTATCACCCATCAACCACCACATCCACCTATCAACCACCCTTCCCCAAACACCCATCACCCCCACCCCATCTACCTCCTCAAATACTTGTCCCACTCCCCATATTATTTTTAGTCACCCTAAGGGTCAGACAAATATCCTTTTTGGTTCGTAAAAAGATCCATTTTCTTTTCTACCTGGATATATGTAATCATGTCATGTTGCATATTGACCTACATTATTGGTTACCTCCTCCACATATTTGTGTACACAACCCTACCTATACCATTGTTTTTTGACTCTCCACTCCAACCACTCTCTTGACTATTCTTGTAGTTGACGTGAGGAGGATAATAGGGGATGAAGAGTAGAGGGAAGAGATGAGATGGAGGAGAGATGAAGAAAGAAGAGGAAGACTTTGGTTTTACTGCTATTCCAATTTTCATGCCACTTTTTGCTCCTGATATATGGACCTTAATGCCAACTTTTGTTCAGTCCATGTTTAGATCGTGGAAGCAAAATTATTCTATAGAGTGGTCTTACTTATTTCATTAGAAAAAAAATTATAATGATGCAAGTGTAGATAACATTTTAAAATTAGGATTCCATCTAAAATGTGACAAAAATTCCAAGTAGTGGCATATTATTCTATAAGTATTGGAACATCTTACTCAGATTCATTGAAATTTTATACTTCATCTATGTGTCAACCTATTTCTTAAAGATGGGATTTTTCCCTCCTATAGAAGATTGATATCTAGGCCTTCTCATTTGAATCAAAATATGATATGTGAGATCACATGTATCTCAGATAGACTGCTCTAGTTCAACGAACATGGATTGAAAATTGAAGAGGATGACAATTTCATTCCTCGAGTTCAATCTGGATATTAGCGACAAAGGAAGTATATGATCATTGTAATAGTGATCTCAAATTGAAGATTGAAGTTTTTCTCCAACTTTTAAAGCTAATTGGGTAGCAATGATGTGTTTGTAGATACCGCTCATTGCTTGTGATGTCCTATGTTTGTTATGAACATTCACTACCAATGTAATTTGGGACCTATAGGGTCACACACATAGGATGTACTTGGAATATGAATTTATTCATGAATGATGTTTAACTTGATTATTAAAATTGTTTAGGTATTCAATTAAACAACTAAGGTTCAAGTGTTGAACCAATTAGTTGGAGTGTCAGGTCAATTGGAATCATCATTGGTTGAAAAATTCCTAAACTAGGGCATGAACTGATTGGTTCACCTAGTGAACCAACTGGTTCATGGTCCCAACTAACTGGTTCATATGATGAACCACCTGACTCAATGGCCAATTCAATTGGATCAAGGATTGATTCTGATCTTATGATTTGCATTAATTGTTCATTGGTTATCAATATTATTCCAAACATGAAAACACATGAACCGATTGGTTCATGAGATGAACCCATTGGTTGGGTAGGTGAATCGACCAGTTCATCATTTGAAGTTTCTAGTTTATTCATGAACTTTGTCTATTCGACTCCCAGACTGAGTAGAATCCCTAACCCTAGCCTTCCTATAAATAGTGGGGTATTGGGGGATTCCTAGACACAAGAATAAGCTTGGACAATTGTTTTCCTCTCTAGTTGTAGTAACAATATAGATCCCCAACAAGTCCTACCCGTAAAAGGGATGAAAAACAAGGGAGAGACAATTATGGGAGTGTGAATCAATGCTAGTACAGTAATGTTTGAAGGGAAAACTACTTCTTGTTGGCTCTGGTAGCACAAAGTGGTGTTCTCAGTGGTCCACGTGAACTATTCTGGAGGCGAGGAGTTTTTCTGGCTAGGAGTATATCATCAACCACCACCAGTGGTGTTGCACCAGGAGGACACTGTTGATGATTGTTTGAGTGCTGTTGAAGAAGGAGAATGTTGTTGACTGAAGAAGAAGCATGATGTTGCTTGGAGAAGATACATGTTACTACATCAAGATTTTTTTTGTACTTGCTCCTGGACCAAGTATAACTCTTGATACCTTCCTTCTAAGATACATTGTTTTTGACATGATCTTTCTGGTTTAGGAATGAGTCTTTTAATTTTTTTTTTGCTACCTTATATATCACCGCGATTTCCCAACAACATTGGTTGTCGAGGTGACTGGTCACTAGTGGTCTACTATAAGTATTCACTCTAAAGCATGGGGTGACATCCTGACTTTAGGGTCTTCTTTAATTGATCATGGCCTTTGGCCAAGCGCTACACTAGGTGGTTTAAGAACAAGCTAAATAAGTAGTTGTTTGCTTTTATCATTCATTTCTTAATGTACTTTTTCTCCTAAAAGAAGCAACATGTGTTAGTCGTGCTGGTATTTTGGAAACTCGTTAAAATTTTAAATAAAATTTTGAGTCCGAGTTTAGAAATGATTGTGAGATTTTGTAATCTTTGATTTGGGATCATATTTCTGAATTTTATCTTTGCAATATGCTTGGTTGATCAGCGGATTTCAATGATATGTATGTTAATATGAGCTGGGGGATTTCAATGACCCACTAGCCTGTACTTGGAGTCTTGCATGTATTGGGATGCGAGTTGGCATTATAAATGGATACAATGTGATTATTCCTGGGAAAAGGAAAACAATTACTCTATTTATGCATATGAGTTTGTCCAATTAATAGAATCATAACCCTTATCTTTTCAATACAGTTCTTCTATCATGACTCAGGGTCATGGGAACGAAGGAAATATGAAAGATCCTACTATTGTGGCATTGTCCTATCAACTTGTCCTTGGTTTGTTGTTGCATCATTGATATTTCTCTAATTGAAGAAGTTGAGATGGAGATTTTTGACATAACTCATCATCTTTGTTACATGGCGTACATCCCCATGGAAAGAGAGTTGATGTCAGAGGAGGCCCACTTCTGGGACCTTTGAGTCACACCTTCTATTTTGGTGTTGTCATTTGGGCTCGCAACTTAGAGGATGTGTCTAAAATCGCTCAACTTCCTCTTCATGAATGATGTCTTGTGGCACTGAGGAAGTCAAGTTGGGGTGTGAGCAGGGGCTTCTTCTCATCATGAAGGAATCCCACACAATTTGATGGTTGACTTTGATGGCCACTTTACTTTGATGGGATCCCTCTGGAAGTGGTTCAAGAGAGAGGCATGTTGTGATGTTGCATCTCCTAAACTGCCGTGCCTATGCGTGTATACTTTGATCATCTCATGAAAAATTGTCTTGGAGAGATTATTTGACATGTGAGGAGTACTACTTTAGGAGTCATGGTCACTCTATGGAGAAAGCAAACCATTGTTCATTTTATATTGATTGAGTTGTATAAGTTCTTGGATGAAGCACATCTGATTGGAAAGATAAGGGGAACCTTTAAGTTTCTGTAGATTTATCTAGGAATATGTATAGGTCCTTCCAGATTGACAAAATCTTTGAGTACTTTTAACAACATGGAAAAGGAGTTCCTATCAAAGCACATTCAAACATGTGAGTCCCTTCAACAATGCAAAGATCTGGCTCATTCGTTTCCTAGTTTAATGGTTGCAGTTACGTGTTGGGGGTGGATGGAATTCCATGTTGATAGCTTGGTCAGTGGTGTGTTCATGTCCTCTTTTAGTGGCTACTCACCTTTCCTAGTCTGGAGGTTTGGCTTTCATACTATTGTGTGTCAGTTTGCAGAAGTTCAATTGTCAGTTGTGTATGTATCGAGTTGAAGATATTCCCCCATTCTTTAAGGGTCTGGTTCTAGATTCTCAAAAGGTTCATGAGAAGGTTCTTGAGTTGTGGTTCAATCTAGAGATCATGACCTAGGATTCTTCCATGTTGTCCAGGTCTACAAACCCGAGTACCTAAAGTGTCTTGCATCAACAACTTCAGTGGTAGTGACTTTCAATTCTTTTGGAGAACCACAGTGGACCTTTTTTTTTGGCATTAGGTGCTAGAGTTTTGTAATGATTTTATTTCTAGAATGACATTTTTAGTTCATGAAATGTGGCATTATTCATTGGTACTCCCTCCATGATACCTAGAAATGTGTATTCAGACATGGGTCCTTGAGGTTCATACCACTGTGAGCTCCTATCTGACAAACCTTCTAATTGGGATAATAAAAAACTCATGTCTATGAAAGTTTATGACACCTAGGATAGTTGTAGGTTTTTATATGCCAGGGTCACCTCCTTCTCATTCACCTCCTTGCGTGAAGTTGGAATGTTGAAACTCCAAGCACTTTAAGCTACCTCTCATCTTATTTTGACGATAGATTTTTTCTTTATCTAAACATTCTTGTCCTATTGTTTTAAGAGGGGATCCCTCATACTTGGGGGAAGATGGAAGAAGATCTACTAGACCTAGGTGTCATGCTATAAGCTAAAGCTATGTTATACAACATGTGCTCTAGCAGCTATAACCTACCCAGTTGTGCCAAGGTGCCAGATGTCAGAGACATCCTGGTGGGCTTTGCTCCTATCAAATCTTAGATTAACAATCGACCATGTGCATGTGTCTACATGATTTAAAATTCTTTCTAGATTTTTATTTTATATTTCTTTTATTGTGAAGATTCCCTCTAGATGTGGTTACTTTTGTTTAATGCTTTTGTACTGAAATTGATGCTCAGGGCCTTAGTATGAGAGAAAAGTGTTCCATGGGGAATGAATGGGGTTTGCCTAGTGAGGGTTTCCCATATCCTAAATCCCAAGTCAGCTTGTTTGCAGTTTGGCCTCACCTTTTGACACAAAGATATGAGTGTAGCTACAAGGGGTTCTTAACCTCTATATTTTTCCTTATGGTTCTTCTTTTTAGTGTAACTCTATATGATAAAAAGGTTACAAATTCTATCTTGGTTTAGGTGATAGGATATTTGATTGTAAAGATTAGATATGACCTTCTTGAGGGGACTCATAGCCTCCTCCATCCTCTTCTTTGATCATGGGGATTCTCCTAGATTTAACCACAATCATGAACATTTTGTGAGGTAGTCACTATTTAAGGAGTTATTTTTGACTTGGCAAACCATTAGGGCCTCAATATAACCATTGTGCCCTCCCTTGGTTCTACATTAACCTTTCGACTTTTGGGTGCAAAGGAGTATACAGTTAGGATTTTAAATAGAGTTTAAGTTGGTGGAAGGATGACAACATTTGGCTGCTTTACATCATTTTTTTGTCATCACAGTATGATCCATAGTAGTAGCATTTGATGAGATTGGCAATGGTGTTATGAAGATAAAAATCTCCATCCAGGTATTTGAGGCACATGAGACCCCAATTGTAGATGTTGTGGATGATGTAGGGTACCTCCCATTCAAAGTTGAAATTACCCCTAGAATCAACATTTTGGATGACTGGAAAAACTATGTCACTCTTCTAAAAGCTTCAAGTTTGAGCCTTTTTGTTTAATGCTGGAGTCATTCTCTCTTCATAACACAGTTCATGGTGTAGAGTTTTGCCCTTCGTTCTTCAAGAGTGTTGAGATAGAAAACTCAATCTTGAAGCCAATCAGTCTCTGATATATCTTCTCATAGTATGTAGAGTGAAGGGGTTTGTATTTCAGTTGGTAGAACTGCTCCCATCCCATATACTAGGGTGTATGATATAGCCCATGTTGATATTTTGATGCAAGTGTGATAGGCCCACAAAGACACTAGAATATGTTCATGTTAGTTGGCATGGGAGTTGATAGTATTTTTCATAGTCTTGACTAGAGTTTTGTTATTTTCTTATATAAGCCTATTCATCTATCGTTGATGACATTTTGTGATGTTTGATCTCCAAAGAGTTTAAGTACTCTTTGATGACCTTGCCAATGTAGTTCATCACATTATCTGAGATGATAATGTATGGTATCCCATATCCACTTATGATATTGTACTTGAGGAACTTGGTGACCTACTAGGATGATGTGTTATTGATGGAAACTACATTGACCTACTTGGTAAAGTAATAAATTGCGACGAGGATGAAGTAATTTTCATTTGACACTTTAGGATTGATTTTTCTGATCTTGTGAATGCCCCTAGCTAAGAATGGCCAAGGCATGGTCATGTTCTAGATTTTATTTGTAGGCTAATTGATATAGTCCCCATGGATTTGGAAGGCTCAAAATTTGCAAAAACAAATGACAATAGTATGTTACCATGGTGTTCAATTAGTATCTCAAGAGTTATAGTTTTATTAGATAGCATAAACCCATTCATTTGTGTGTTGCATGACCAATGTGGACTTACTTAATTGCACTTCAACTTCTATTTTGTCTATGCATTTATGGAGAGTTTGATTGTAATATCTTCGATATAGTTGTTCAGCCCCTAGAACATACTACATGGCTTGTCGTTTGAGCGATAGTTTCTCTCTCCAGGAGAGGTTATGGAGAGCAACTTGTCTTGATAGATACATCTTTATGTTTTGGAATCACGCCCTTAGTTTTTGGGTTTTGGGTCTTTTGCAAATCTTTTGGAGTTTTTGGTGATTAATAGGGATGGGGAAGAGCATGACGAAACAACCACCCTTGAACTCTACTGTGTTGGGTGTTGTTCTTCTAACAAGCTTCTTTTTGGGTGTGAAGGAAGACCTACTCCTTAGGATGTTTCCGTCTTTCACACACTAGTTCTAGAATTTCTCTCCTTTCTAGAGAGGACTACTAAGCGTTTGTGGATCTTCCACGGCCTTAGAATCAAAGATGGTATTCACACTCCCATACTTCAATCATGTAGTAGAGATCGTCATAGTCATTCCTCATGATGCCATAGTCTTCTTTGGTGACATTGGTTTCTATGTTGTCAGTGTCATCTTGGTTGGTCCATGCAAGGAAGACCTAGGGAGGATTGTAGCCATATGCTTTGGATGGTGTATCTACCCTTTGTGGTGTTGGTTTGACAATTTTCATCAGGTCAACATGGTCATCTTGATGGTATATGTTGCTACTACTGATGTCTAACTTCTCAGGGCACAACTTTCTGATGAAGTAGTAGGCATTCTATTCATTATGTCCTCCTTTAGAGGGATGACTTTGGTCTCGAGCTTTTCTCTGGGAGGTCCAGACACTCTAGTCTTTATTTGTGATGGGGGCAATCTTCTTAATGTTGGCAACAATTCTGGAATATTCTCTTAGTCATATTCATTGACCTATTGCATGGAGTAAGTTAATGATACATGAACGATTGCCTTAGTTGTATCTGAATGGTCTTTAGTGATGGCCACAATACAAGGGAACTACAAAAAAGGACCTCTATTCTTAGTCCCCAGGTCCCACTGATACAACACCCTAATTCGGTGCTCTTCTTCTAGTAAGAGACATCGGACTTCGTGGATTATCAGGTCATTGGTAGAACTCAAGGCCCAACCTTTTCTGCCTGGGAGTGACCTGGATGATCCCTGTGTGTCCTTTTCATTAGGCTCCCAATCCTCTATTTGGATGGATATTCATCTCTGATAGACCTTGTGCAAACTGTATGGGGTTGTTGAGAGGAGTAAGTGTCCTTCTATGTGGGGGCACACATATGATGTTGGTGGTGTGTAGCATCTCAAAGTGACGTGTGATATAGTCTGTTGTGATGCATGCTGCGGTACCAAGATCATCATCTTCAACTGTTATGATCGCATGGCCTAACTGATACTTTAAATTATGATGTAGCGATGAGGGAATAACCAATTTTGATAAATCTAGGGCCTCCTTGGGAGGAGGTTGAAGGAGGGACTCAGCTCCATGACGGCAAATGGGACAATGAATGTATGGGATCTAATTTCAAGATCTAACATGACTTCTCCCAAAGCGTACTTGATTACTCTATTGAAGGAAGTTGCTTTCTTTGTTGTCGACTGGAGGTCAGAAGGATCCTTCCCTAGACTAATTTGCATCTTTAAGGGACACACATTGAGGCATGCACCATTTTCAATGAAAAAGGAGGGTATCTTAAAGCTTTTATATATTAAAGTAATCATTAGGTGAATGTTGTAATTCCAACCTATCAGAATCTCATTTTCTAAAAATGAGATCAAGTGTGGGGCTGTAATAAATTTTATGGTGGATGAAAGAGCTTTTGGTTGTATGTCCTTGGATAAGTAGACCCCCACGAGTCTTCATGACAACATCTCAATGTACATAAGAGTTTTGCATCACTTTTGAAATTGATACCTCACCCTCTTGTTTGTCGAGGAATTGGATTAATGTCCAAATCATGGGGGTCAGTCTCCTTGTAAATCTCAACCTTGACAGTGCTTTTTTTGGCATTCATGGTCAGAATGTAGACCTTGCTGCCCCCCCCTTCAATAATGTTGGTAGGGACTCATATTTAAGTAGTCACCTTATCTTTTCCCTTGTTGAGGGGTGTTGTTACCTCTGGCGAGTAAAAGTGTTGATCTCTCGTTGTTGTGATAGGTGAAGTCATTATGGCGAATATCACAACTGCAAGGAAAGAGTTTCTCAGGACTTCTGGCTTTTGAATCAATACCATATGTACTTTTGACTTCAGACTTGCCTTTAGTAGGTTGATTGGTTGTGTATCATGATTCTAGCATGCCCTTGGCACATGATGACTGTTTCACTTGCTGCTCCTGGAAGGCGCTTGGCATGCTAGTCAACATTTTGACATTTGTTGGAATCACTGGCTTTCGTTCCCTGATTGAGGTGAATTTGGGTACTTTGAAACTGGTTTTTGATTGCTTGATCTAGTCGAAGAACTACTCTCTAGGAATTGTCCTCTGGAGATGAGATTATAACCATTGTGTTGGAGGATGAAATTGCTATGTCTAAGTTACTATGTGGACTTCCCAAACATCTATGAGATCTTACAAGGCATGTTTAAGTGTGATGCAAGAGTCTATTTTGTGGCATTTTCTCTATGGTAGGCACAAAAGGAAATGACATTGTAGCTCTTAGATAAGGGATTTTGTGGATTCCTTATAGCTAGAAACTTGATAAAATGCTTGAACTGATAGGATAGTGCTGAGAGAAGCTGCCAAGGGTGTGAACTTCCTCTGTGATTTGGAAGGCTCCTCAGATGACAAAGCAGTAGTTGATGGCTTGTCATGAGATGTTTGATTACTTGCTTGTGGATGTCTATTGTAGGACCACTGAAAAGGTGGCAGTGTGTACCCATAGCAGATGTTTGGCATCCATGTGTACCGTCGAGGCATGTATTGAGACTGATAAGTGGTTGGCTTCACCTGAAATCTTTGAAGTTGAGGTGTATGAGTCTGAATAGCCTGAGCTATTGATGTACGCACTGATCAAACCTATAAAGTTGGTTGTTATCACACTCACATCCTAGAATGGCCAGGATTTTTCTCTCAAAATGAGATCTTGTATCTTTGTTTTCTCTCATTTAGAGTTCTGATTCATCATTGAGGAAGAAGACGATGTCTAGAAATTGACATCTATGTTATGATAGACCTCCATTTTGAATTTTTTGTTTGATATGTACAACAACTTGTATGTTCTCTGGAAAGATATTGTACCTTTTTAAGGATAAGAGGTCAGTGAGAGGTGGAGTGATGTCTCTAATAACCATGTGGAAAGCCTCTTTATCAGTTAGCTTGAATTCCAGTTGAGTGGCAAGCTCCCTCCATCATCCAACAAACATGGATAATCTCTCTTCTATCTTTTGATATAGTACAACCAAATCCTCCTTGGTTGGTACTTGGTGTAGATTCCAAGCATACTGACCGATGAACATTTTGGCAAACTTGACCCCATGTGGTGATGGTGTTCATATCATGCTTCTTGTACTAGGCCAATGTGGGACCAATCAAGGTCTATTTGAAACAACGTATTAGTATTTTGTCGTTATTCTTGACTTCAACCATATATGAGAAGTTTACCTTGACGTGGGCCAAATGGTCCCCCTTCTCTGCATATTCATAAAAAAATTGGCATAGTGAAGTTGTCAAGGAGCTTAGTGTCTAGAAAGTGGAAGAATTTATTGAATGTCTTACCACTATCCCTCTTCCCTTCTAGAAGTCTGATCTTTTACATGATCTCAAGCAATAGGGGATCTGCAGCTACATGCTCCTATGAGACAACTTCTTGACATGTGGCCACCATGGATATTACTGGTAATTTGATTGTTGTTGGCGACACCATATATATAGGTGGTGGGAATCCATACCCTCATCCTATGCATATACTGTATTAGGAGGGAGGTGGTGGATACATGGAATGTAGGTAAAGGACTGGTCCTCAATAGTTAAGATTTTTCATTTGATTGTAGTATCGGTACGAACCAAATGTTTTCCAAGGGTGGATTTTGATAAAGTAATGTCTGAAGTTTTTCTAACTGAGATAGTTGGGATCCCCATAAGCCATATGGAAAGAACAAAGCATATGAACATGTATGTGAGGCTCCTTGTCCAGTGAACCTTGGATAGTGCCATCCACTTGTGTAGGCTAAATTTTATGGAGGAAGAATAGGCATTTAGAAATGATGCTAAAATTGAGGTCCTTCTTGGGAAACTTTGGCTTAAAGTTTAATAACAACTTCCTATAGTTTTCCACCTCTTCTTGTTTGTCTTGCTTGTTATGGAAGGCCTCCCCCTTGGAAATCGCATCCAATTGTTAGTTCATATTGTTTCTCCTACCCATCCAATTGATTATTTGCAAGACCAAGTGGGGTATGGGCCGCTTGTTTCTCCCGTGATGCCCTGAAATGAACACTACAAGGACTCAAAAGTAGGGTATCACATAATGAGAATGTATTTTATTCTTTGGGAATGGTCCCTCTACACATACTATTTTAGACAAGACCTTGAAAAGGCTTCCCATGGTGAGGGAGGTGTATGTACGGGATACTCTATATTTCTTGTGTTCTTCTTATGATGAAAGGAACCTATAGTATTTTGGTGGTTGTTCTTGCAACTAGCTCAGATTATATGAGGGAAAGTATCTACTTTTGTATAAGACACACTTGCCAATGACATGGTAGAAAGTAAAAGATGGCGGGTGTGTTGTTCCTTTGACAAATGCTCCTAAAGAATCATCCAAGTAAGATGGAAGTTGGGGGATTGAGTTGTTGTGTAAGAGTAAGGTGACCCTCTCTGAGCTAATGAATGTGCTTAATCAATCGATTTTCTTCCTCAGGGTGTCCTCATCTAGTTGGTTATCAAATTGGATCCCTTAGCAGCATCCATGACACCCTAGTTTACTCCTAGATCGAGGGTTTCTCTGGAGTGTCCTTGTGAGGAATGGATAGTAAGGAGGAAACCTCGTCTTGGCCTCTCCTTTTCATGATATTCACCAAAAGGTTGTGGTCTAGTTTTAAGTCATGGTCTAGGACCCATTTTGTATGACTAATTGTCAGATTGGGCTAGTTTTAGGTCGTGTTCTAGTATCCCAAAAGATTTGAAATTCAATGTGGGATTATTTTAAGGTCATAATCTAGCACCATGGTGGGGCGGACCCAACATTGGAGAAAGATGTCTTACACAACGTGGTGGGGCTCCCCTATTAGCCAAAGTTTAGGGGACAAATTCTCCTTTTTGAGTTAGTTAAAAGGATTGTTTGATTTTTTTAATCTTTGAAAATATTGTTTGAAATTTAAGCTTGAGATTGATAATCTTTGAAGAATATTATTTGAAATCTAAATATGAGATTGTTAATCTTTGAAAAATATTGTTTGTAAAATGAGGTAGATTGTTATTGTTTGAAAAAGATTGTTTGAAATGAATTTGCGATTGTTAATATTTTAAAGGATGGTTTGAAACATAAGTTTGATATCTTTAATCTTTGAAAATATTGTTTGAAATTCGAGTTTGAGGTTTTTAATCTTTGAAAAAGATTCTATAATGTTTGACTTAAAATTTGAATTTTTGAAAAGATTGTTTGAAATTTGTACAAGAAAAAGGTTAACACCAATCTCAATAAAATTTCAACTGTGAAGATAGAACATATGCACAAGCAACTGATACCCCCCTTTATTCCATGAGTTTAGATCTACTTTACATCCTCCCTCAAGCATGACTGATATAGGAGGGATGGGTCCTGATATTCTCCATGGATTGATGGCACTCATTGAGGGGTATCCCAGGTTCAATGGATAAGGTACTGCTTGCAATACACCCTGTGAATATGGAGGACACAATTAGTCGTGAGTTCTAGGAGAGTGGAAAGTTTTCAAGGCCTTTTGATGTCCATCTTAATTTTGTTCTGGTACCTTTACTGACAGTCCACATAATTTCTAAGGAGTTAACATGAGGTTGTTACCCGTTTAATGGCGTGTGGGTTTTTCGGAGTGTGAAGTGCAAGTTATGGGTTGTACCAATTCCGAAATCAAGCACATAAGTCATGATAGTCACAGATATGTAAATAAACAAATCACAACAACATGTTTCTATAAAAGATCATATTTTGTTTCTAACTTACACTTGGCTATCATATTTTATGTTTTTATTTTTAATTTTCTTATTGTAAAAGTCGAGAAGCAAAACAAACTCTAAACAGGAAGCAAATCCAAAACCATGGTTGGTAGGGGACCAATCTGTCCAAAATGTAGAAATGAGATTGGGATCATGCATACTGAGGAGAGAGAAAAGAAGAAAAATATAACACAAGGGGTCAGGAACAATGGATTGCTTTGATCCACACGCCTAGAGTCTACCGATTAGATGATCCACCACCTAGTTAATGAAAGGATAGAGGATAAAAAAGGTAGGTGAAAAAAAATCATGAGGATGATCAATCCTCAAAATAGAAAAATAGGAGTTTGACTTAGATATATTTTCCTTTACCCCCAAACATATTCACTAGTCTGTCACACACTACCTAAGAAAGGGGATAAAAGAGATATATTACATGAACAAATCTCTACCCTTTTCAGTAGTGAAACGTCGCATAATTGAGCCACTATTGCTCTGAGTTACCACCACATTTTTTATAAACAACAAGGAAAAAAGATCTATCATATGAGATACAAATGTAAATTAGCCATTATTCATGCTAGTTGAGATATTAGAAAAAATGAAACAAAAACTAGACATTGGATCTAGCGATCTAGTTACAATGAGTAAGGATTAGCCCCCCAACTTTCTTGGTGAATGGATTTCAAAACATTTTTGAGTTCTGAGGAAATTGAGCGCTTCAGGATGATTAAGTTGAAGTGAACATGAAAATAAGATAAAAATAGCAATTTTTATTGTGGGTGAACTTTTGAGGATAAAGATGTCCATGAATGTCCTAGTCACCTAAGAACCTCCCATGATTGAGATCCATCATTGATGACCAGGACCAATCCGTAAGATGTTAGAGGATGACTAGAAGAAGTGTTCTTAGAAAACTAGATCTTATTAAAAAGGCAATAATCATAAGAGCAAAAAAACAATTATAACAGATTATAAATTAGATGTAGCTATAAATCAAGTAAGGTGCAGTAGTTATAGATCATATAGAAACAAAAAACACATTCAATAGTTAGATGCATCAATTAGAACAATTTACTATTCTACATATCTAACAGAGAATATGGTGTCATAGGAAGGATCCTATGATCATAGGCAATACAAAAAATAGAGACTTATTCATTTATATAGATTTAGGAGAGATAAGAGGATCCTAATATAGATTAGGATGGATGTCTATTCCTAGTCGAAGATTAGAGTTAGGGATTCTAGATAGAACATTCAAGAAGAGGTGGTGGATCACATTAATGCACCAAATAGGGCATTTGGACCAAGGCAATCCACCCATGTGTCGCATGCAGATGGCTTTGATCCACCTGATGTCTTAGGGAGAAAAAAGGTAAATTTCTTATTTTCCCACAATTTGAAGAATATATAGGCAAAAATTGGATAAAACTTACATAGAAAGATAAGTCAGGGTTGTCTCTTAGATTTTCTTTTAAAAGAAATAGTTGGAAAGGGAGTTTAATTCTAGAAAACTCCACTTGGCAATTTGTGAAGAGATAGCCTATGAAAGGATGAATTGAAGAACAACATCACTTTTGGTCTGAAAGGAGGTTCCTTTGTACAAGAACTCAAAATGGGTGAAAGTGGGCAAAAAGGGTGATTTACATAGGCTCAAAAATATTAGAAAAAGTGAAAAAATATAGAAATTTGGTAGGATGCGGAACAAATTCCATCATTAGCCAGAGAAATGACATTGATAGTGAAATTCTAGCTAATTAGAAAAAAATGGAGTGTCAACAAAAATGTAACTAGATTAGTTTGTGGTGTTGTTGGTATTTGATATTCCTATATACTTTGTGGATATATATATATGTATGTGTATATATATATATATATATATATATATATATATATATATATATATATATATCATGATAATTGTCTTAGTTGGTCTTTGAAATTGTTGAGGTAACCCTCATTGTATATGCAGTTCTACAAGTTTGAGTTTCTTTTATCAAGTTTCTATGTTTTGTTAGGACATACCGTTAAGTGGATTTGGGTAGACCCAAATATTATAATCTATTATGTGTTGGAAGTATCCACAGAAGTCAATGGATATATGTTGTTCAATATATTTAGTTGGTTACTAAGCACAGTTTGTGAGGAATTTCTCCTCTATAGCGACACCATTGATATGGATAACCAAGACTGGTACATCAGATATTAGGGATGAGGGGTGCCAACATTGTTTCCAGATGTATAAGGATAAGTGAAACTCAATACATGTGGTATTTGTACTAAAGATAGGTCAATAGTACCCCATTAAACAAGATAAGTGAAGAAATCATCATATTTACTGATACCCAGAGGAGAGGTATAGTTTGTTTGTTAATGTAGGATAATAATGTTATCTCATATGCTTACAGTTACTTCAAGAAGTATGATGAGAACTATTCAATACATGATTTATAGTTAACACATAGTTTTGGATGTGAACGTCTAGAGGCATTAACTTTATGGAGACAAGTGATATATTTTCATAAATTACAAGTGTCTCAAGTAGATGTTTATGCATAAGGAGTTTACAATGAGGAAATGCAATAGTTGGAGCTGATCAAGGGCTATTAATGCAAAATATTTATTTACTAGCAAAAAAGAGTTTTATGGATTATGTATTGAGTAGGAAGTTGTCTCTATCTTTTGTTTGTAGTTAATGAATAATTGTTCCCTATAAATTTTTGAAAATGATACATGTTATTATCTTTGTGATATATAAATGTATAATTAGAGGTATCACTATTAGGAGATTTGTTGTCATAGATTCCGGGCATAATTATGTTTTCCCACAAACTCTCAGACTCTTAGATGATAAATGTAGTAATGCAAAGTATAAAATCATAGATTAGTGAGTTCATGCAAAGGCTTTCATAAGTTGGAGAATGGTTCTGGTTTTTTCCATGGTATGTTTTGTGATTGTAGTGATGGAGTTCTAAGGGATATGGCATCTAAAAAGGTACAATTTGTGATATAATATATGCATTCTAGCAATGATAAGATGTACAAAAATATAAATAATATGTATTGGTGTTTGGGAATGAAGTAAGATGGGGTTGAGTTTGTGTCTAAGTGCCATATTTGTTAGTAGTAAGAACATAAAAACCATGTAGGGTTGTTACAATCGTTGCATATCTTTAAGTGGGAACAAGATCATATAACAATATATCACATAAGTTGGTCTTCCCAAGATGTCCACGTATAGAACTCCATTTGGGTGGTTGTTGACCTTTTAAATAAACCAACAAAGTTCATACTAGTTAACATTACCTAATAACTTCAGAAGTTTTTTTAATATATATGTGGATGAAATAGGTTTGTATAAGGATCCTTGTCATAGAATATGGCCCATGATAGAGATGAATTGAAATGAAGGATCCATGCAGCCGACCCCAACATAGTTGGGACTGAGGCTTAGATGATGATGATGTGGATGGAATAGGTTGTCTTCTTGGCATAACATTGTCTATTGTGACTTTTTATGCTTCAAAATATATGAAGAAGAATGGGGAGAACTATCTCACACATGAATTGATGTTAATAGTAGAAGTTTTGCATTTGAAGGCTTAGATGCACTACCTTAATGAGAGAATTGACATGCCTTTCTAAATCATAGTAGTCTCAAGTATAGATTCACGTAGATAGAGCTTAACATGGGCTAGATGTGATGGTTGAAGGTGATCAAGTATTATGATAGTGCCATAGGTTATCTCCTAGGAAATGAAAATGTCTAGTATTGCTTTCAGAAGGAAGTAATTCTTCTCTTTATTATCTAATAACCTACAATTATACTAATGATATGGAGTAAGAGATCCTTTGAATTTACCTAAAAGATGTATACACACTTGGAGGTAAATTGTTGGGTGGTATTTTTTACAACTTTTGGTCAAACTGGCCTTGGAAATAGACTAGTGATGCTTAGAGGATACATGTAGTGATACAATATGTACAATCATGAGTTTGTGTTGTGAAGCATGAAGTCTTCCATGATATGGATGATGGTTCTATTATTTCTGCATGAGTCTTTGTGTTCCTAATGAAGGAAACATTTCTAGATGTACACCATGAATCCTAAAAATAACAAGATATATATAAATATGAATGGTTTATATTGATGCCTGATGTTGAAGTGAGATGAGGATGCATTTTTGTCTACGTCACATGTTTGTCAATACCTTAAGGAAGAACACAAAAAATAGTACGTCTATCATAGTTGTTGTCTATCTTTGAGTGGTAATGGGATGATGTCACTATGGATTTTTTGATTTCTATTCTTAAGATAAACAAGGATATCATTTACTTTTGAGTGAATTTTGGCAATATAAATACGTTATTACACTTTCTAATAGTTGAAACTACATACTCAACTACAAAGTTCTCTCCAAGATATGTTCATTAAATAGGTCATCTGAATGGGATGCCGTTTTTGGTTGTTTTAGGAGGTCGAGGTAGGAATATGTTTTATGATTTTTTTCATAAATCTCTTGGTACACACTTGAGTTTAAGTATAACTTCCCCCAAAAACTAATGACCTGTTAGAGATACAAATTTCAAATTCAAATCTATTTTGAGGTTTCGTGTGCCTAGTTCCTTGCTATTTGATAAAAAAAAATTGATTGTTATAGTTTTTCAATAACATCAACTATTATAGGAATGTTCATGTGGAACTAAATGAGGTTTTATATTGTATGCATAAAAAATCATCTATATGTTTCTTTGATATGAGCAAGTATCACCTTTTGGGTCTTGAGTATCTGTAAAAAGCAACTTAGAAGATACATCATCAAGATTTTATTTAAATTTTCTCCTCAGAAGTGAGCTTTTAGGTTGGGGAAAAAGAGTAAGCTTTCTCCACTATATTCCAGAATCAATGCTATCTTAGAACATGCGAGTCGAGTGGCCTATAAGTTTGAATTGCCATTAGAATTGAGAAAGTTACATGATGTTTTCTACAATTCCATGTAGAGGAAGTATTAAACTAATATAGAGATGATGCAAAAACCACATTAACTTTAGTAGTTAAGGTTGTTGCATATGAGGGAGGATGATTATGGATCTTGAATAGACATACCAAAATGTTGAGCAAGAAGCATATACCACTAGTCTATCATAATGGTATCAATAAGGCTATCTGTGAGTTATAGGAGACTTATGAATTTTTCACTTATATGATAATAAACTTTTGTGAAAAATAATATTATGAGTGGTGAGTTTTGAGACTATATTCCTTGTTTTGTCGTTAATTTTGTCCTATCTTTATAATATATGAGATATAAACATATATTCTAGAATAATTTAATGATTTAAAATGGTGATGTTTGTAAATTTTATACACTTCATAATATGTTTTATATGTTCATTTATTGAATTATAGTTCAAGAAATAGTTTCTGTAAAATTATAGTACATGTCTGGTAGCATCAAATAATTAGAGTGGTTGTAGTGAAGGTATATGTGTCTGTGATTGAAGTTTCTTCTTAGCTGGTGAAGATGCTGATGAGATGTGTCTACTACTATGATTGTGTGGTTGATTAGACCGGATCATATTAGAATGACTGTGTGGATGTTCTCTAATGATTAAAGGTTTCTTTGACTATTTTGAGCATTCAAAATAAGCTTAAGCCAGGTTGATACTGCACATTTTTGGTCTATGCCGGTTAGTAGTGCTTGAGGTGTCTACGTTTTGCGGTTGATTTAACTGAATTTATTGTTGATTCAACGTGATAGAGATCACTATTGGAAAGATCACATCAAAGTCTAAAATATCACATTTTTGGACTATTTTAGAATCAATCCTACTTGTATATGCATGTGTATGTATGTATATATGTATACACTTATTGATACATACATACATATATATATATATGTGTGTGTGTGTATAATTATATGTGCATTATTAGACGCACATAGACACAAATCTATATATATATATATATATATATATATACAGGTGTGTGTGGGTGGGTGTGTGTTTTTTGCACTCATGTCTAAACCTAACGATCTTATTTGTTCTCATTTGAAAAATATATATTGGTTCCATTGTTCTGATGTTCACATTTAGAGAATCAACTCATATTCTATAAAATATTTGGAAAAGTGGAGTATTATAACATATATGAATAAAAATTGTTGATGTTTCTCTTATATCTTTACTATTTGTCTAATTAGTAGTGTTTTTCTTTATGGAAAGCAATAAATTGAAGAGTAGGTTATTTCACAATTGAAATCTATAATATGTATTCATGATTTGATTCATGAAGTTAACATGTTTTTTCCATGCCTTTTCATATTTCAGTGTTTGTTAGCTTGTAACTCATTTATTTACCATTATTTTTTGATAACTAGTACTATTTAATGTAGAAAAAAGAGAAATAAATATTGAATACTTTAATCATCATACTCATCCAAAAATGATGTTGAAAAAAATGTATCAACACTATCAATGATGTTGCATGGATGAAAGATACATGTCAGTATTGAAGTGGGGGCAATGAGATGATAATGTAATATCCCAGATTTTAGGGTTTTATATAACCCATTAGAGTCCAAATATATTAAAAAACTCTTCATATTCAAAATCATTTTTCAAGTCCAATATTTTTTTTAATTCATTATCTAAATACAAAAAATATAATTCTTAGGTCAAATTCCAAGTACGTGATTCTTATAATGATATTATACCAGTGCAAGTTACCATTCAATGGATACATTCATTAAACTAAGTTGAGTATTATGTTTAGAAGAATAACATACTGACAAGATGTATCTAGTATACATTTTGAGATACGTATGAGATTTACTGATTAGAAGTAAGTGACAAGTGAGTTATGTGATTAAGGCATGTATATATGATCACGAGACACCTATGAAATCCCATTAAAATTAATGACGATGTATATAAATTTGAGGGATTAGATGGACCATTGGAGAGGACAATGGTATCACTTGTCTTACTTTAAGATTCATACTTAGTAAGTATATTTTTGTGACACTTCAAAAATAATTTGTAGTTATATCATATCTTTATTAATTATTAAGATGTCCCTAGAAATAAGAATATATGAGACCATTAGTTAACTAGTTACAATAACACTTTAAATTCAAAATCACTTAGGAACTTTTTTGCTGAACAAATTCACTTAGGAATTGATTTGGCTAATAGTATATCTCATTTTTTTTCATGAGATTAAGATATTCTAGTTGGAAGACAGAATTTCATTACATAAATAATAAAATCTATTTTTGAAATGTCTTTGATTGAATCGATCTTCTTGTTGTGTCAATCCATTTGAGATAACTAGGTGGATATGTCTTTTGTTAGGAGGTGATACATCTAGATTCCATCCCTTGTATCAGATCTAGTGATCAAGAAATATTGAATTACATCCTTTACTTGTAGGAGTGGTGACTATGGTGCTCTTTTCTTAAATCCATCACATGTTACTCACAACAATTGAGATCATGTAGCTTAGTTGTTTCAAACATTAACCTAGGGGAGTTTGACCCATGGACCATGTAATATGGTGTCTGAAAGAGGGGTAACGAGACCCACATCCTATTCATTCTCCTTTTTGAATGGATGCCAAAAAGTGAAAAGGAGGTGGAGTAGGAGAGCTATGATTGTTCCATAAAGTAAGAAATCAATCTATATATGGTAGTCAAGATTTTTGAGGTGTCAGCAATCTTGTGATCCAACTCTAGCATTTCTAGTGGACTTAATTCTTAGGCAATGAAGATTGATGTTGGGGCTCTTCATCTGATGCTATGTCCTATTTTAGGTGGATTTAAATCTCATTTGAAACAACAAAACTTCATGCACACCAGATGGATTCTTGGGTCCTTTAAGATGGAAACCCCTCTTAGTATGATGTTTTTGTTAGGATCTTTGAAGCTCTGATTTGGGTATTACCCTTCAATCCACCATGACATATAAAAAGCAATCATAGAGATTCTAGATCCATATTATAAGATCAAAGGTTGTTCAAACAACTAGCATGTTGAATATCACTAGAGGGGTCACTCAAGGTGTCCCACTCTAGAAATAGTGGAGTGAAACTGGAGGTCCCCTTTTCATCTGCAAAGGAACTAACTCAAAGAAGGTTCAGTTGAATCCTCCCCTATAGAAGAATATGTGTTGTATCAACAAAGGTGTAGTTATAAGAAGGAACTCTTGTAAAAAAGAAAGTATTCTTGTGTTGCAAAAACTAATGAAAATACATTATGCGTCATAAAATATCAAAAAGGTACTTTTAGAAATATAAATATCTCCTTCCATCCTATGAACTTATTTTAGTATTTAATTCTCTTATTGGAGTGGGTATTCATTGTAAGTAATGAAAGTATTTGAATTATAGAATAAAGTTATATATATCAATGTATGATTAAGTAAAATCCCATAGTGTCATTGGGGACCTATATGATACTATTGCTAACCTTGATGTAGACTATGATGCTTTGTTGTTCAGTTCTATGCAAGAAATGTAATTAGGACAGATAATGCTAATATAAGTCTAAAAATATCATACTAGTGGATTAATGACCATAATTTTATTGTAAGCATCATTTTGTATTTAAAATTATTATAATCTATAAGGTCTATCTTGTAAGTCATGGTTTCATAGTTCTATTCACTTCTACATGCTACATAGTTTATTTTTGCTCTAGTAAAATCATTCAAACATATATAATAAGTATCTAAATTACCATTTTATACCTATATTAATGTGATATTAGTGAGTTGATGTGGTAAGATAATAAATGATGAATAAATGAAATGATATGAACTAAATGACCCGATCATGTGCTTTAAAACCTAGTTTGATCACACAACTCTGGGTTATATGTATGATGAGGATGACATGGCATTAATATTGAGTATTGTTGTTGCATCTATGTTATAGAATGATGATGAATATTTTCATATCTATAGTGTTGGTGTCATGATTAATCCATATAAATATACTAGCATAGACAAAAACCCTAGATGCCAGAGAATTACCATGAAAAAATATTACCCATACTATAATTGAAGCCTACTCATGATTGAAATTTAACTTTGGGTTCAAAGTGTTGAGTATAATAGAAGACAAATAAGCTATTTTTATATGTTTCTACAAGAGAGTTTGGCTGGAGGTCAAATTTATGGTAAAGTTAAGTTTCCTTGCACCATTCAAGTTATTGTTCATGTCCATTGGTTTTCAATATTAATATGATTCACATCTTATATGTATTCCCACAAGTAACTTAGGAGTGCAATTATTTTCTGATATTAATTATTTTAAATATGTAGTTCATATTCATGCTTTGGGTTAACAAAATTTTGTTTAGATTTACTAATGTTATTGGAACTTCATATTTCAAATATCAAATATTAGAGCACTTTTAGACATTTTATTATCCAATAACTTTATTTTTTAAAGCTTAGAATCAATGATTAATATCAAATAATTGAGAGAAGATTCAAATGAGACTTTTGGTAAATCCAAACTTAAGAATAAGATTTAGTGAGTTAATAATCATAATATCTAATTCAGATTTACACACACTTTGGTACTCAAATGTTAGATTATTATTCATATATAATCCAAATAACTTAATAAAAGATCATAATATATAATTATATGATGGCCTGACAAGTGGTCCTAGGACAAATGGAGGTACTTCAAAACACAATGAGCACATAGACCGAACATAACACTCTTTTGTTCAAATTGAGTATAACTTTTTTATAGTAGGACTCATCAATGTAAATAGAGGGTTCTCCGTTCCAAAAAAGCACATGTCATTGTCACTACAAGGCACTTTATTATAATAGAGGACGCTTTGGTGTCCACAGAGGGAACTTTGTACTACAAAGTACACTCTGGTGTCAATAGATGGAAAGTAAATCAGAGGGCACTTTGTGCCGATAGAGGTCACTTAGCACTAACATAGGAGTACCTACTATATAATTGTTGGAAAAAAAGAGATAAATAATAGATAATCCATTTTAGTACATTTTACATCTTTCACCTTTCAAATTCACTTTTCGACTTTAACTTTTACATTTAAAAAAGCCACTTTTTATATTATAAATTCAATATAACTTAATATAATGTAAATATTCCTATATATACATGGATGGAGAGGAAATGCATTAATGTACTGCTTCAGGAGGATTACCCAAAATAGAGATAACTAATTACTTTACAAGGTTTGGTAATAGCGACGTCATCTACACAATCCAAGAGAACAAGTTATAGTTTCATCTCAAGTATTTAGTTTTTTGTGAGCAAGTGATGTATTTAGGTTTCTATGATATGTACTAGAGTAAATACACTAGTTTATGATGTTTTCAATTTCGTTATTATTGTGATGAATATCATGTTAGTGACATCTTAAATGAAAAAAGTGAATGGTTTTTTATGTTGTCGCTCGTGTATTACTAGAATTAGATTGTTATAATAGCATGTCAGATCAACAATGTACACAGAAACCAGATGAATTCTTATAATTTTAGCTTAGACTATACAACCAAAATCTTAGTGATATGGGGATAAATGATTTCTAGATACATCAGGTAGCTCTCACTATAAAAATTTGAATAATATATAACATATAATGAGATCAAGGTTTAGACAGATGATAGACCTTGTGCCTTTCTTAAGGGTTAGGTACCTTTTTGTATTAGACATTAAGATATAGTTTAGGAAATTATTGTTAATATATAAGGTAAAATTGTCAGATATTCATGAATATGTAAAAACATATCATGTTTAATATAAAATAATAGGAAGTGGAAACCTGTAGAGGCCTATCTAAATTTTATCTTGGTTTTACAAGAGGGTTAGTGTTAACTACATTAGCAAGGCTGAGATATGTTGTTGGCTTTCATCTAATTTTAAGGTTTCACAAATCACCTTTCGCTATTAGAAACATGTTGATTGTTTTAGTAAAAAATTGTTAAAGTACCACACCATGATAAGCCATTCATGGAATGTATTTTACCCGTTAAGTACTTAATTAACAATGACACTACTTGTGTACATTAGGAGAATAATTATTCTATGAAACCACTGACTCATGCAAAAATAATGACTACACAATCCTAAACATATGTTTAAAGGATACCAAATATCATGACTTGTGATTCTTAGCTAAGAAATATCATGTAGTTTTATGGTAGGTGATAGTCAAACTTATTAGTTATTATCCACTCTAGTATTGTGTTAATAAAATATACCAAAAGGTTTTCACTTTATTATTCACAGTTCACGCCATTTGGTATCATTGAATCCTACATTAGGTATTGTGGATTCATCAATATTACATGATTCAATAGTGTCATAAATGATTATTCTCTTATTGCACAATTAATAATTTTATTTTGAATGGAACCATTATATGTAACATTGATGATCTTGCATGAATTCAAGGACATTATTTTGTTTTGAAAGGAACTTGATCATGCTTTAGTGCAAATCCTAGCCAAAGATGCAGGTGAAAGGGGTCATGTAGACCGTTCTTTGGATATAATGGGACAAGCAAGATGTTTCTCTTAACAATGCAATAGTCAAGAATTGTGCATGTTCTACCATGTCAAGACCCACTTAACCTCTACATTTTGCCACAATTTATGGTTTCAAATTTCACTTCAACTTCCAGGTCACTATATATGATTATTTGATTATAATCTAATAATTATTTCTTTTGCTAAAAATAAATTCCTAATTTTTTTACTTTGTATTCGTTGGTTCCCTCATATATTTTTTCTCATAAGACATATGTCTCTTACCAAATAAATAAATCTATCTCTTCTCTTCATTTATGAAACATAAATTAACCCACATTCTACCTTGTTTACAAATATAAAATAATCTACGAATTGCTTGACACATGTGTTGCTATTTATGTTCATCTTTATAGAGCAAAAATTATTTCTGGACAATCTTATATGCTCATTTGAAATTTTGCCACAAAAATGTGTATGCACATTCAAAATATGGTAATTTGCATTCATTATAGCATGTGGATGATACTATCATTAATCCCATCTATACACTGGAGAAAATTTCTTTGCATTTGCATCATATCTCGACAATATCTTGAAAAAAAATATACTTCCATCATATAGTCAATTTTAATGTATCCCTCCTAAAACAAAGGAACCCATTCAACTCATAAATTTGCATTTCCTATTTCACATATTCCATGTAGCCAAAGAAGCTCTTCTCTTTTCCCATTATATAGAAATAAGAAACTATCATGGATATTATGAACTTGTGCATTGGTCCAACATGAATCCTATAAACTAGATAGGATTATAAAGGAATCACACTACAAATGCATGCATGTTGCCATCCTTGAATGCCCCAAAAATAAGTTTTATTTTTCTATTATAAAAAATAAGAACCAATACTTTCTATGAAGTATTTATAAATAATATTATAACTTATCCATTATATTTTTTTTAAAACTGAAATAGAGCACCAATGGGTTAAAACTTTAACAAAATACAGTTATTCTTTGAAAATTTTAGTATGGGTCAGTCCAATAGAAGTACTATGTAGTATATTATAATATATATGTTAAGGGTATGTTTATCATTCACCTCATTTTATTCTTCACTCCATAGTTATTTTCAAGATATTCAATGTGCTCCTTACGATTTTTGTGTTGCGGTATTGTGATAAGATTCATTCTTCCTATAGCTCATTCTTTAATAAAATAATAATTCAAGCTTGGGAAAATATTGCAAAGCCTTTCCACGGAGGTGGTTTGCAAATTAAAGATACAGAGGAGCTTATGAAGCAGAGTAGTGCTAGTCACATCCTCAAGTTTATCAAATTACTGATGCACTGCTGGACTATTTGAATAAAATATAGATATGGTCCCAATCTAGTCTGTGATGAAAGAAGCAAACCCTCCCGCACCTGGTGGCTAATGTGCGCATATGTGGATGCCAATCAACACATGTTTAGTGTTGATGTGAATGGTGTTTGGTCTTCTAACCAGCCACCAACGATCAACACTGTTGTAGGCACCCCTACTGGGTTTGTCCAAACTATACCATCTTTCTGGTTTAATATATTTACTTTACTCCCAAAAAAAATCACATTTTTTTAAATAGTTGAAGTTAATGAATATTTAAGTAATATCCTCATATGACATTATCAACATTAACAATTATGTATTCTAAGTTATTATATGAACAATAAATGGTATACATCATGAGTCCTAAATTTTGTTCCATGTCTACAGTGATTTTCATATTCATTTAGATCAAATTTACAATTATTTCGTTGGATTAATATCACTTATTTCGATGCTCAAAATTGGGTTTTTATTTTTGGTTAACATTGATTTGTTGATTGGTTTTATTTTTTTATTTATTATCCTTGAAAATATAAGCATGGAACCTTAAGTTCAAATACAAGAGAAGAGGAACCTATTGTATCTTTATTTGTATCAAACTCAAAAAAGTGACTTCAACTTATAGATGTATTCAACTCTAGAGATACATGATAAGTGAGTCACCTTTTTTTTTGATAAAGGGCGCCTGCCATTTTATTAAGTAATCAAATCGTCTACAACAAGTGCAAGGATCTGATCCTCGAACCCCTCTCCACGAGAGATGGGGTTTACAAAATGAGTCACCTATAAATGGGAAGTAAACACAATCCAAGTTATAATATTATATTCTCAGAAAATCATTTGTTTGCAAATCTCAGGATGGTGTCATATGAAATGAATTTTGTTTATAGAAATAATTTGCCGAAAATTGTTCTATAATATATCGTAAATAGTTTCACCTGAAAAAATGTTAGTAGTTTTCATGTACATGTTTTATTCTTAACTATAGCTAACGATAGTTAAGCAGCGTCCATGTATCAAAAAACCATGACTCGTGATCTCATGCTACATGTATTAGCACAAAAATTAATTTCATAATTTCATTTGATCCATTTTGAAATATGATCAATATGTAAGGATACAAATGTCCTATTATGGATTAACATCGAATAATACATTATATGAATGAAGTCATAGCTAGTGTTGATAACTTAGAGAAGAGTTGTCTTCTTGATGGACCATGTTCTATTGGAACTAAAGTTAAATGATATACATGTCGTAGAGGCTATATAGAGTAAAGGTTAATTATGAGAAACTTAAGTCACCAGTAATAAGTAGGGGTGTATACTTATTGTGAAGACATACATTAAGTATTCACTAAGAGAACATGAAAATAGGGTATAAGCCTTGATCCTATATATCAACACTTAGGTCAAAATTAAGCTGCTATTTAGAAAAGGTCTAGATACGATGATAATATGAATGTAAGCATAATAAGAAAACGAATTTGAGCATAACTTCATGCAATAAAAACAAATATGAAAACCCAGAAAAAAATGATTTTACGTGAATCATAAGCAACACAAAATGGATGCCAAGTGACAACTTTGTACTTATGTACATTTGTCAAGGTCTCTCAAGCATTATTATTATTTTTATTATGTTAATATTGACATAATTCATTTGAGCATGTGGTATTTTATTAGAAAATAAGAAGCAAGGCCAAATCTTAGATGAATTTTACCTTGTCGCTAATAATAAATGGTAATATTTAATATGGATTCTATCTGTATGTACATTAATGGTGCTCCCTAAATTTTGGCTAATGCACTTGAAAATGAAGACCTTGTTTTTTCAGCGATATAATTTGTGACAAGTCATCATTTACTTCCATAGATACTACTTTTTATACAATTGATATTCTTTCATTTTTTTCAACGATATAATTTGTGAACAGTTATCAATTACTTCCATAGATACTACTTGTTATACTATTGATATTGTTTCCTTATATTTTAAGGTTTTCAATCATGGTAATGGTTTCTATATGTTGTATGCATTTGGAATCCAAAAAGTTATGTCTCGATGGCATTAACATAGAAAAGCTCTTATTATTAATCCCCAAGTAGTGGTTAAAACCAAATATTTGTTGTTGATAAAATAATATACTATTATTTTGATATATTAAACTTCATTTCAACATTTTTGAAAAATGTTTTTGTCGAGAAAAAATCATGTCGCAGATTTCCACGTTCATGATTATTGAAGTACAAAGTGCTTGATTTTCAATATATATATTAAGAAATTATTTCAGTGGATACAAAAAAATTCTTTTTCATATTTTATCTACTTGTTTTGTGGTTATTTATGAATGCAAAGGTAAATGTTGTATATGAATGTTTTCATTTTATATATAATTTCAAAATAAACTAATTTGGAGGATTTGTTTATTTCTGATCTAGTTTTCATTTTGAATATAGAAGGTAACATATAGTCTACACATAGGAGTATGAAACTATACATTTGTATCAAATGATATTGGTTACAAGGAAGAAATGTATTTATATGTATGAGACATATGATAAAGAATGAATTCAGCGAGGATAGGAAAATATACATTATTTTAGATATATATACTAAATTCTATGTTGTTAAGGAATAGGTATATATATTTATAATTTAGTTGATTTGAACAATGTGCAATAATATTTTCATATCTTAATTCTTTGGAAAGTATATCTAGGATGACATTGATCTCATATGTTGCTACTGAAAATAAAAGAGAGGTTAAGAATATATACATAAATAAAAAATATATTCAAGAATCATTATCATGTATATATAGGACAACTGAGTGTACTATAGAATAGAACATCACATAGATGTAGAAAATATGCAAACAAAAATATGTTACTGAGATATGGATGGGACAAAACAATGAAAAAGATAGTATTATAATATGGTGACCTAGAGAGTATGAATGCTCTAGAAAGGGATGTCAATGGCAATCCATGGTTCATTTATGATCTATATAGAAAGATATAATTGGACATCATTTTTTGTATCAGACCTTGAAACTATTTTCTTTCATCCAATACGTACGGATTTTGGAAATTAAAACTATGGAAGACAAAGGGGCATTAAGTATTAATACAATTCACTAAATGAGATTATTATATCGTGTTATTTTCTGCCAAAATTTGAGGGAACAAAAATTTAGGAGTTAGAGTCAACAAAAATTTATCTTTTAAAGAAAATTAGACGGTTAAATTACATTATACATTGAATATTATACTAACCCAGCATGCCTTAAGCTACTCAACCAACTTCAACGTACAAATTTTTCACTAAAAATGCAATAAAAATATATTTTAGAGTTAAGATCTAAATGGGAATGTTGATATGGAAAGCTATTGTCATATAAAATAAATATTAATATCCATTTGTTATCGCAAGAATGGAAATCCACTTCTTACTCAATTAATTTACTACTAAATTCATCTTTTTCAATATCATTTGAGAAACTACATACTAGATATAAAAGTCGAAGTACACAATAATCAATTGATCTTCATTATTTACGTAACAACTTTCATTCATTTTATTAGTGTCACTAAAATCATAAACTATAATCTTACTTTTTAAATGAAGTCCAACAACATGCTTGTTACATGAATTCATAGATTCAAGGACAAGGAAATATCTTCTTTTGGCACTCCGACTTAAATGGTATTAGGCTTCATTGGGAAGTAAACACTTGATATTTTTTCCATTGAACCCTTATATTTAACAATTTAATTATTTGGATATGTAAGATAACCTTACACCTTAATTTTTTATTTCCTTGTAATTTTATCTAGTTGGATTATTTAATACCACTTTTGAATGGTATGGATGCCAAATATTTAATCTCTTTATTTTTCAAATGATCAGTATGGTGTTGTATTGATCACATAAATTTCTCTTGTATAGAACTACTAGTCACATGTAAGTAAACAAAATGAATTTTGTGTCTATAATGAGATTGTGATCTCTCATACCAATGAGGCAAGATCTGTATTAAAAAAGTTTGAACCCTAACTTTTAAGAGTTATGTTCTCCATTTAGCATGAGAATACTATTTTCAATTTAAAAACATATATTTATTCATATTAAATTACATTTCAAGTAACCATTTTTATTTTTTTATCAATTATAAAAATTGTAGTTATGTGATGTTTTCATGTAATGTTTATCTTAAATTAACCAGAGGTATGTCATATGCATGCACTTTTTTATTATAGTGCAATATTTTTTCTAACTTCTATTCAATATGTACCTCCTGAAAATGCAAGGTTTCTATGTATATGAAAATTATTATTGATTCAATTCTATAGTTTTTAAGGCCAATAAAGTCAAATTGATACCCAAGTCTTCTTGGGAAGTGGTTGGAAAATTATCAAACATCTTGTTTTGTAATAAAAAAACATGGTCACATATAAGTCTACCATATTGAGGGAGTGGTTAAGACACCCTAGAAGAGGGTAATTCTCCCATAGTTTTGTACTTTGCTAACATCATAGTAAAACCTCCTTACAACAAGGATGATATGTGATCATGAAGCAATGTTGAAATCCTTTTCCCTTAATATTCATTCACTAAATACAATATTGACCATTTTCTTCTTATTAACGCTCCTAATGTTCAGGCCACCAACAATGAGAGTAAAACTTTTTCTATCTACTTGATCATGATTAGTTATTTATGTACTACAAATGTACTGGTAACGTTTCACTATCTATATAACTATGTCAATGACCCCTTATTACTATTTAACTAACCCCTTCTAGTTTTATTTCACCTTAATTATCAAGCTATAACTATGTAAATACCACCATGGCTAATAATAAGGTTACATCTTCAACCTTCACATTGGCCACACATCTAGTAATCCACTTAACCCTCTTTCTCTCCTTTTTCTTCTATATAGAGTAATCCAAGAACAACAAACCATTGTTTGCAGTTTTCATTATAGTTTGTTTCTCTTGTGTTTAATGAATTGATCTCGACCTATATATTTTATTACTAGTTAGTCTTCATTATCCCTCATTTCCACTTCGTTCAACTTCAATGTTGGATTTTTGTTTGACAATGCAAAACCACCTTAGATCCTTCCAATGTCTCTTTTTTTAGGTAGGAGGTGAGATATATAATGTAGACATGGTTGGTGATCATTAGTAGAAAATTATGGTTATGATTTATAGAATCAAGCTCAAAGTACCTTTTATTCATTCCAGGTAACGACGAATGCATAGTTTTGCCATATAGGCTATTTTTTCTTTGAAAGTTCTATCTTGCAATTCATTAACCACCAACATAAGAGATAACAAGGTTTAAGATCGATGTGGGAATGCACCCTGGCACTGAAAAATAGTGGGAATTACCCTCCAAAGTTGGTTTGGCTATGGAGTGTGCAACCTCATTACATGATCTACGTGCAAAAAGAAAAGAAATAGAAGAAAAATACCTGGCTATGTCCAGGATGTCGTCGACTAATAGACCCAGGTGGTTCGCTATCACCGGTCCCTTAGTCAGCATCGAGAGAAGGATCATTGAGTCTGTCTTGCAGATGATGTTAGGGTACCCTTTCTCTATCACCATTTTCATGCAGGATAGGAGGGCCATCACTTCCCCCAATTCCATCTCTCCAGTGAAGGACTTCTACTCTGCAAAGATCTCCACCATGTCACTGTTTGAGTCAGGCAACACACCGCCAATTCCAGTCAAACCCTGGCTGCTGACTGCCACATCTGTGTTCAATTTCATCCTACTATCTGGTTGAGATTACCACCAATCAGCCTTGCCCGATTTGTCTGTGTCCTTGCTAGAGGTTTTTGATGCATTCAACTACCTACAATCATTGATAATACTTGAAAAGCGTCCCGCTAAAATTCCTCAATATCATTATTTCTGTTTGAACACAAATTCATTCCTCAGTGCCCAAGTACTCCATAGAACGGCTAGAGTAGAATCCATGTCTTCGTTATTGAGTATCCCCTACATATAAAGAAGCCTATCTGATAGTAAAGTCAAGTATGAAGCATCGATGGGTTCCAACATATGAAAGTGAGACCAAAACTTCTTCACTTCCCTTCACTCAAACATCTTGTATGCAATGGTTTCTTTTGCCTCCTTATAGATAGGACACATGCCTTTAGTGTTGGAGTTCATATCATACAAACTACCCAAAGTAGCTAAGCTGCATGTACATGATCTTCATATGAAGTGAGATGGTCTCACTGGCCATCCTGACTTCCAGACACATCCCCAAAATCTCTTGCTCTAAGTAGGCCAGTTTGCTAGAAACTATGACTTGCTGAGTTGGCAGAGCAATATACAGATTTGGTTGTGAAGGTACTACGACCATCAAGAAACCACAACAAGCTGTCATGTGGTCAGTGGTGGCTGAGAGGTGTGCTCAGAATTCTAAGTCTCACATCAGAAAGGAAGATAGAAGAGATGATGTATGTATTCCATTTAGTTCATCCTTCCAGAAGAAGTTCATAGACTCGTCTCGATATGCCCTCTTGATGCCAGTTGGGAAGACAAGGACTAATTGTTTCTATGTCATGGGATACCCATAGGTATGACCGGATGTCAATATCACTTCCATCTCCTATGTGCCATTTCAAGCCTTCCAACACAATGTATTTGACTCCCCATATGCTTTGCCATGTGAAGCTCGAGTTGTGTCCATGTGTGGCTTGTAAAATGGAGGTTCTTGCGAAGTATCGAGCTTTGAGATCTTTATAAGAAAGTAAATCAGTGTTAGAAAGAAGCCTCCAAACCTGTTTGGCTAACAATGCATGGCTTGTAAAATGGAGGTTCTAGGGAAGTATCGAGCTTTGAAATCTTTGTAAGAAAGTAAATCGGTGTTAGAAAGAAGACTCCACACCTGTTTGGCTAACAATGTATGGGTTGAAAGTGTGCAAATCTCTAAAACCTATACCATCCGCTTTCTTTGGTTTACACAAGTTGTCCCATCATTGTCATGAAATTTTTCTCTCTGAGCCTTTAGCACCCCACCAGATCTTAGCAATGCAACTCTGGATCTCATGAAGGACCGTGCTAGGAAGCTATAAAATACACATAATATAGGCGGGTATAACTTGAGAAAAAAATTTGATTAGAACTTCTTTACCAAATTTTGAGAGGCACTTCTCCTTCCATCCCTGTAATTTTTTTCCAGATCCTTTCCTTCATAAAGTTGAAAATTTGTGTCTTAGACCTCCCAATAATCATGGGTAGACCCAAGTATTTAACATGCCTGTTAACTTCTCGAACATTAATGTAACGATTGCCACAAAATCAACATCTAAATCATCACTAATTATTGTGAAATAATCATAAGCAGTGGATTAACAAAAATCACTAAAAGTTAAAACAATTTTTTTTGCAAAGAGATCCATTTCTAGGAAAACTCTTAAAGGAAGAACCAAAACCTTATATACATCATTGATCACATTGTACATACATTGTACCATCTCTTCTCGAGGATAACATATAATAGTTTCTTTATCAAAACATATACTGAAACAACATAAAACCTTGAGGCATACACGCCAAAATCTCAGATCGCTTATAAACCATCACATACCAAATCCAAGGAACTGAGAGGACAAAGACGACACATAGGACTTCTATCTATAAGACACAAAAGAAGTACACTCAACCTAAGTTGTTACTGCTATCCCTACTACTGTCCTTCCTCTGTAGAACGATCTCTACCTCCTCGTGCACATCAACCTAAAAATTATGGATCCCACGGGGTGAGACAATTGTCCCAGCGAGAGATATAAGTCTCTGCCAACAATGTTATTATCATAGGTAAATAGTATAAAACTGAGCAGAGTTTCTTTTATATTAATAAGCAAGGTTAATCACTGCAAATAAGCCGATTAGAACATTTCTCATCTTTTAAATCATTGTAACTGTCTATGATAGAGTAGTAAATCATCTATGCACTTTGTAAGGAATATGAAGAACATGTGTATCATTTATCCATCATACTATACCAACAACTCAAGCTTATCCTATGACAATATTATCATGGTATGACATCCATGAATCATTCTCATTACTATCTGTTGTCCTCAGCCAATCTGCTAGCCAGGTATTGGATTGTACCAATCACGTAAATATACATCATTATGTTCTGTCCAAGTATTGGTTTATACCAATCGTATGAAATTATATCCATGTATTGTACTATGCCAATCCTGTGAAATTAAAGCCATGTATTAGACTATGCCAATCCTATGAAATTAAAGCTAGGTATTGGACTATGCCAATCCTGTGAAATTAAAGCTAGGTATTGGATTGTACTTATCATGTGAGATCATAGCCAGGTATTGGGTTATCCAAATCATGTAAGAGTTTAGCCAGGTATTGGATTATATCAATCATGTGAGATTAAAGTCAGGTATTGGATTGTACCAATCTTGTGAGATCATAGCCAGGTATTGGATTGTACCAATCATGAGAGAGTTCAGCTAGATATTGGATTATGCCAATCATGTGAGATCATATCCATGTATTAGGTTATCCTAATCCTATGAAATTATATCCAGGTATTGGGTTATCCCAATCCTATGAAATTATATCAATGTATTGGGTTATACCAATCCTGTGAAGCTATATCCAGGTATTAGATTATCCCAATCCTATGCAATTATATCTAGGTATTGGATTATACCAATCATGTGAAACAATATCTAGGTATTGGGTTATCCCAATCTTGTAGAATTATATCTAGGTATTGGATTATACCAATCCTATGAAGCTATATCCATGTATTAAATTATACAAATCCTATGAAACTATATCTAGGTATTGGATTATCCCAATCCTGTGAAATTATATCCACGTATTGGATTATACCAATCCTTTGAAACTATATCCAAGTATTTGATTATACCAATCCTGTGAAACCATTATCATATTGCTAAAGAATCCATAGTAGTTGGAATACCTTTATGTTTCCCTTTAACTTTCATTATGGGATATCAATCCCTTGAACTCATCATTGAGACCACATATAGGCATTATACCTTAGTCAATCCACCATACCCATTTACATCCTTTATGTAATACCAGTAATCCTCATATCTCAGTTTAGCAAACTCAAAACACTATATCCCTCATTTAGCTATAACCATAATGCATGTGTGACCAAGATTTCATTATTATCTTTATAACCATTCATTATTATTATTATTATTATTATTATTATTATTATTATTATTATTATTATTATTATTATTATTATGTTACGAGGTTCCCATTTCCCTAGTTTATTTTGAACATTACCATCTCTTACATCTATCTCTAGATCATGAGAATTTTATAAACATCTTGTCACCTCTCACTAGGAAACATCCATCTCTAGGTCATAAGACCTATATAAACATTATACTTGTTATACAAGTATTTCACATGTCTTACAAGACCCATTCAATTTGTATTACATGAAACATCATAGCTCATACCTAGATATGATCATTATCTCATGATACTAGCATGGTTAGTATTTCATGATAACAACAATATCAAATATCTATTATTACCATGCAATACAAGAGATATACAACCTTCCCATCATTAGGGTTAGGGTTTCCCTTTCTTACAGATTAGGGTTTCAAGTCATATCAACTATGTGATACAAGGGCAATACATTCTTCCCATCATTAGGGTTAGGTTTTCCCATTCTAACCAGTTAAGGTTTCAAATCATATCATCACCCTTCATTAGGGTTAGGGTTTTCCCATTATTAACCGATTAGGGTTTCAAGATCATATTATCAGGAATCAAACCCTAATTCATACTCTACTTATATTAGGAGTATTAATGTATAATCATAGCATTATTATCACACATGTATAAGTTTCTCTCTCATCCTCACTAGGATGTTGATTGCATCATACTATATTAAACTGGCTCAACCCCTTTCTTCAAGGTACATTGGCCCACTTAATGAAAGTACATTAAACTCTTTACATCTTAATGTATTACTTGACATAACACACTTCATGTGTTACTCCATGAAGTACATTGAATTTGAGGTACTTCCACCATATCAGGCATAGAGGTGTGTGCATGCTTCATACCATATCGGGAAAAGAGGTGTGTGTATGCTCCACACCATATCAGGCAGAGAGCTGTGTGTATGCTTCACACAATATCGGGTAGAGAGGTGTGTGTATGCTTCATACCATATCGGGAAGAGACGTATGTGTATGCTTCACACCATATCAGGGAAAGAGGTGTGTGTATGCTTCACACCATATCAGGCGGAGAGGTGTGTGTATGCTTCACACCATATCAGGCAGAGAGGTGTGTGTATGCTTCACTCCATATTGGGCAGAGAGGTGTGTATATGCTTCACACCATATCAGGCAAAGAGGTGTGTGTATCCTTCACACCATATTGGGAAAATAGGTATATACTTCATCATCATATCATGTATAAGGTGTATGTATCCTTATTTGTATCATTTTAATGATATGTTCATTTCCCCATATTGGGTTAGAGGTGCTTCAACCCAATATCGGGTTGAACCATGATGATGTCATCATCATCAACCTCTAGACTATTGTCCTTACTATTCTAGTTCATGGAAAACAGTCCTAGGTCACTAATAGAACTCATGGATTCATCAATTATGCAAGAAAATTCGAATTGAAAGTAAACCATCAACTATGGCAAGATTGATGGTAAATAATAACATAATTGAGTTCATGTTATATAACCCACCTCAAGAACAACTTCGAAGCTCCAAGCGCCAAATCTTCACATTCCCAAGGTTGAAGATAACTTATCAAAGGTCCAAGACTTGAGCTCCTCATCACTATGCATGATAGATCACCATTTGTGGTCGATATCCCTCACTTGTGGCTGATATCCCTTCACTTGTCCGATATCACTTTACTATGGCTGATATCACTTTTCTATGTACAATACCAAGGCTCTATGAATTATAATCCTTGTCCTATGCACGATACTAAAATCTATGCATAATATCTAAGAGCAAGAGGGTGATAAATTTTGAAAATTTCACTTATATGTGAAAGGAAGGGTATATATAGTTGAAGCTCATGAAAGAGTGTATATGATGTGTCATCATTTAAAACCTACTAGGTGCCACATGTCCATGCATGGTTGACACGTGTACTTCCATGCACTCACATTTATATTGGCATGCAAAACACTAGAGGATAATCTAGAGATGATATTTTTGCCATCACTTATCTCTTTGGATAAGATATCTCAACTCAATCACCACTTCATTTACAACCCGATACAACTTTTCCATGGAAGTTGTAAACCGATACACTTCACCTCCTTGAGGTTCTTTTCCCATAATGGACTTTTCCAAGAGTTCAAAATACTGATATGAGACTCCCCCTATGGCTCCTTGGCCGATAGGCACTCTCATATAAACTCTGCAACCCGATGCAAGCTCAAATTAGGGTTTCACATTCAACACTTTCTTAATCTTTTCATCACCAAGCATACCATTACTCAAAAATGATTCAAACATGGTGTCTTCTTATTTATCTCTCCTCTAGATGATACTATGAGGGATTAGGAACACTCTAGAGGTGGTAAATAGCATATCAACCCTACATTTGGGTAATTTATAATTTGTACCAGAATTGGTACACAAGGCACTATCATTATTCAAACAAGTTCAAACTTGGATTTTAGGCGTTCCAAAAGCCACCCCTTAGCATATTTCTCTCTTTTATGATGATAACACACATAAGGAACTTTCAACATGTGACATATTGCAATATAACCCCTTATCTTGGGTAAATTGCATATTGGTCGAAAACATGAGAACATTGCTCAAACATCATTCAAATAGGACCAAACTTTAAACATAAGTTTGTAACTTGATAAAAAAACACTTTAGAGAATTATATTAAAGTTCTAAGAAACTTATTTAAGCCAAACAAATAGTGTTAGCCATAAACCCAGATCAGGGATGTTACAAGTTATAAACCGCTAACAAGGATTTTGTCCCCAAAATCCCAAGTGTGGGAAGACAATTGTTATTCATGCATCATATCATCAAGACTCCACTTAACATCTTGATGTCATGGAGATGTCATTGAACTTTAACCAGAACAAAGTCCTTCCATACAGGGCCATCATATAATTTGTCATACAAGACACATACTCAACTTTCCTTCCCAGATTAGAGTTACATTCTGTAATCCATTTGGGACTACAAGTATTATCATACTTCTATTGTGCCATTCTAGTCTACTGATACAATGCTAACTTTCTTATTTCTTGTTCCAACCATCCTATTATTTGTTTATTTTCTTGTCATTAGGTGAGGCTGCCTATCAAATAAGAATTATATCATAGGTATCTCTAGATGTTATTTGCATAAGCTGCCTTAACAGATTTAGATAGGGATATTCTAAGAAGTTATCTTTTCTTGATAAACTTTTCCCAAGATGATTATACAATTGTTCCTTCAATTAATACATCCTTATCATTTTTATGTTTATGCAGAGCATAAACCCCTAAAATATGATGTCCATATTATTGTATGTTACCAAACTAACCTCAAAGTTGGTGTTTCTAGGTAACCAAGCGTTAATCATCTTATTAGGAGTCATGTCCTCACCTTCTCATACCTTTAAACCTTCTTGGACATTAGAATTCCTTACCTTGGTATTAGTTACATCTATCAAAAACACATCACATCCTTATCATTTCCATCCTCTATTATTATTATCAAAACCAAACATATTACTTGTCACATATACTTTGTCTTGGAACTAAAATCCAGGACTAGCTGATACTTTTCAAGGTATCCTTCTAAAGATTACTTCTAATCCATGCACATCAAGTGTCATAAGACTTACTTAATTGACATGTCCCTAAAAGGAAAGAACACAAGGAAACATAATCCTTTTTATCGCCCCATCATCATCCAGGGTTGTTTATTAAAGAAAAGAGATTATCACCTCCTTTGAGTGTTGCATTAACTTTGAACTGTTCATGTGTCCTTCAACCTTGTTTCCTCTTAGGTTCATTGACATCAACATAGGAATTAAAAAAATTATTACATGCCATCATCCTTTATCATTATCATTATCATGATTACTAGATTTGGGTATTCAAACCCTTAGTTCATCACTGAACATTGTCACCTCTCACCAGGTAACTGTTACCTCTAGGTCCTCAGACCAAGGTATACATTATACTAAACATCTTCTTTTGTTTATAAGTTGATACATGATTAACTCAGATACCTTCGTATAATATTTATGATGTGGTATAAATATCCGTGCCACATCTCCTACTTCATTATGCTCTTTATATTGTCTCAACATGACTACTTAATCAGAGTAATCAGAAAGATAGCAATCTATGAGTATTATACCTACCTTGAATTCAATAGATGAATACCTGGCCAAGGTATTCAAGAATTGAAATTAGGTAGTATGCATTTGTTTTATATTATGTTTCTTTCTTTTAACATCTCTTTAAGTTTTTACTACTTAGTATCTCAAATTTTCTCTGGGTATTTCTTTTACATCTCTTCCCTTCCTTTATGAAGAGAGAAATTTCAACACATATAAGAGAATATTGGACTGAATATAGTTTCTCACCCTTCTTGTCTCTTCCTCATGTCCTCATAGGACTAATTAAAGGAAGATCAACAACAACTACCTTTCTTATAATTAGTAGGCAGAGAGAAGAAAAGGAAAGATAATTCAGAATGAAAATTTTTATCTGACTTGTTACCTCTCATTATTTCTTCTTGGACATTGCCACCTCAGATGTCCTATCTGTCCACATTTATGACAAGCTCAGACCTCACATTGTGTCCTATACAAGTTCCTTGTTGATACTAAATGTACTCTTGAAGTTCCTGGAGGTATACTCCAACCTTGGTCCTTACTCGGTGACCATTGTGTTGGTGTACTATATTGTTGTTGAACGAGTGGTACCAAAAACTTTGGTTGTTTCATACCACCAATCCACTATTCTTGTGACTGAGTAGACCTCTTTTTGAGGTTTGTCTCATGTTTCTTTGCCACAGACCTTTCCATCCTTGAAATAGATTCCACAAATATGGTAAATATCTCTCTACTTTCTATCGTGGTTTCCGAGATAGACACCTCAACATGCAATCCTTTATCAAAGTGTTGAATCCTCTCATGTTCAGTAGCAGCCATTTGAGGAAAAAACTGCAAAAGTTCCATAAACCTAGCCTCATAATAATTAACAGACATGGTTCCTTGCAGAAACTTTTCAAACTGTGGGATCTTTTCATCTAAGTATGTTTGTGGAAATACTTACTGATGAATTCTTGACGAAATTCCTCCCAACCAACCTCTTCATCATTCCTTTTTACCTCTTCTATGGCCCACCAGTGTCCAGCACTATCTTTTAAAAGGTAAATGACACATTTGACTTTGTTAGCATCTGGGATACTAAGGATCTTAAAAGCCTTTTCTAATTTAGTGAGCCACAAATCAGCATCTGTTGGGTCAGTTTGTTCCAACATATTCTATAGATCCTACATGGCATAGTTGTTTAAAAGTCTTACCAGACCCATGTCCCTCATTGTGAATTAGTTCTCTAGATGCCAATGCTGGCATCCGACTTGTCATATGCATTATTGTGGTCATGACTTGTCTAAAAAGAGCATGGAGGGTTGGGTTTTCTAGCATAGCTTTATCAAAATGGGGATTCTCAGACACTAATTCCTTTCTTTCCTAATCCCTTACACCTCCTACTAGTGTAGCAACATTGCTCTTAGCATCGTGATCCTCGTGTTCTCCAGACATGTTTAAGCTATATTCCTCCTTCTACATAAGTAGAAGTGTAACATCCCTCACCTGGGTTTAGGACTTACCCTATTTGTTTAGCCTAAATAAGTTTCTTAAAACTTTAATATATTCCTCTAAAGTGTTTTGTTATCAGGTGATAAACTTATGTTTCAAGTTTGGTCCTGTTTGAATAATGTTTGAGCAATGTTCTCTTGTTTTGGATCAAAATGCAATTTACCCAAAATAGAGGGTTATATTGCAATATGTCACATGTTGAAAGTTCCTCATGTTATCATCATAAGAGAAAGAATGATGCAAGTTAATGGCTTTTGGAAAGCCTAAATGCTAAATTTGAACTTGTATGAATAATTCTAGTGCTTTGTGTAACAATTTGGGTACAAGTTGTAATTTATCCAAAATATAGGGTTGATATGCAAATTACCACCTCTAGAGTGTTCCTACTCCCTCCTAGTATCATCTAGAGGAGAGATAAAGAAGTATTGACCATGTTTGAATCATTTATGAGTGATGGTACTCTCAGGGATGAAAAGACCAAGAAAGGGTTGAGTGTGAAACCCTAATTCGAACTTGTATCGAGTTGTAGAGTCTATATGAGAGTACCTATCGGCCAAGGAGCCATAGGGGGAGTCAAATATTGGTTTGTGAACTATTTTCCTTGTCCATGATGGGCAAATAACCTTAATGAGGTGAAGCATATCGGTTTACAACTTCCATGGAAAAGTTGTATCGGGTTGTGAGTAAAGTGGTGATTGAGGTGAGATATCTTATCCAACAAGATAAGTGATGGCCAAAATATCATCTTTAGATTATCCTCAAGTGTTTTGAATGTCAATATAAATATGATTGCATGCAAGAAAATGTATCAGCCATGCATGGACATGTGGAACCTAGTAGCTTAAAATGATGACACCTCATATACACACTTTTTCATGAACCTCAAGTATATATACCCTTCATTTCACCTATTAGTGAAATTTTCAAAATTTATCACCCTCTTGCTCTTAGATATCATGCGTAGAGTCTTAGTATCATGCATAAATGAAGGGGTACCATGCATAGAGCTTTGGTATCTGCCATAGCAAAGTGATATCGGCCATAACAAAGTGATATCGGCCAAGTGAAGTGATATCGCCCAAGTGAGGGATATCAGACACAAAGTGGCGATGCATCAAGCATAGTGCTGAGGTGCTCAAATATTGGACATTTGATAAGATCATCTTGAACCTTGGGAATGTGAAGCTTTAGAGCTTGGATCATTGAAGTTGCTCTTAAGGCGGGTTATATAACTTGAACTCAATTATGTTATTATTTACCATATATATATATATATATATATATAAGAATCTTGCCCTAGTTGATGATTTACTTTAAATATGAATTTTATTGCATAACTGATGAATCCATAAGTTCTATTAGTGACCTAGAACTGTTTTCATGAACTAGAATAGTAAGAATAAGAGTCTATAGGTTGATGATTATGACATCATCATGGTTCAACCCAATATTGGGTTGAAGCACCTGTAAACCAATATGATGAAGTGAACACATCACTAAAATGATACAATGAGGATACATTCACCTTATACATGATATGATGATGAAGTATGCATCTTGTGCACGATATGGTGTCAAGCATACACAATGTCCATGATATGAGGTCAAGTATGCATCTTATGCATGACATGGAATCAAGTATATACTCAAACCATATATGAAAAACCCTAGATGATGAGTAACCCAATATGATGATATGAATACACCTCTTTTCCTGATATGGTGTGAAGCATAAACACACCTCTTTGCCCGATATGGTGTGAAGCATAAACACACCTCTTTTCCCGATATGGTGTGAAGCATACATACACCTCTTTGCCCGATATGGTGTGAAGCATACACACACCTCTTTTCCTGATACGGTGTGAAGCATACACACACCTCTTTGCCAGATATGGTGTGAAATATACACACACCTCTTTTCCTGATATGGTGTGAAGCATACACACACCTCTTTGCCTGATATGGTGTGAAGAATGCACACATTGTTGCTCAAATAGTGTGAAGCATACACACACCTCTATGCCCGATATGGTGTGAAGCACACACATCTCTCTGCCCGATATGGTTTGAAGTACCTCAAATCCAAGGTACTTGATGGAGTAACACATGAAGTGTGTTATGTCAAGTAATACATTAAGATGTAAAGAGTTTCATGTACTTTGATTAAGTGGGCCAATGTACCTTGAAAAAAGGGGTCAATCCAATTTAATAGAGTATGATGCAATCAAAATCCTATTAAGGATAAGAGAGAAATTTATACATGTGTGATAATCATGTTATGATCATACATTGATACTCCTAATATGTGTGGAGTCTGAATTAGGGTTGTGATTCTTGATGAATGTACTTGAAAACCCTAATCAACTTAAATGGGAAACCTTAACCCTAACGAAGGGTAATGATATTATTTGAAACCACAATTGGTTATTAATGGGAAAACCTAACCCTAATTATATGGAAACCATGTTGGTATCATGAGATAATGATCATAGATAAGAATGAACTATGATGTTTCATATAATAAAGATTATATGGGTCTTGTAAGTCATGTGAAATACTTGTACAACAAGTATATTGTTTATATAGGTCTTATGATCTAGAGATGGTTGTTGCCTAGTGAGAGGTGACACGATGTTTATATAGGTCTTATGACCTAGAGATGGTTGTTTCCTAGTGAGAGGTGACAAAATGTTTATATAGGTCTTATGACCTAGAAATGGTTGTTGCCTAGTGAGAGGTGACATGATGTTTATAAAAGTCTCATGATCTAGAGATTGATGTAAGAGATGGAAATGTTCAAAATGAACTAGGGAAATGGGAGCCTCATAACATAATAATAATAATAAATTGTTATAATAATAATAATGAAATCTTGGTTATAAATGCTTTATTGTTATAGACAAATAAGGGCTATAGTGTTTTGATTATGCTAAAATGAGATATAAGGAATACTCGTATCACATAAAGGATGTGAATGGGTATGATTTCTTGGCAAAGGTATAATGCCTAGTACACGTGATGTGGTATTCAATGATGAGTTTAAGGTATTGATATTTCATAATGAAAGTGAAAGGGAAACATAAAGGTATTCCAACTACTATGGAATCCTTAGCAATGTGGCCATGATATCACAGGATTGGCATAGTCCAATACCTAGATATAGTTTTACAAGATTGGAATAATCCAATACCTGGATATAGTCTCACAATATTGGTATAATCCAATACCTAAATATAATTTCACATGATTGAGATAACCCAATACCTATATATAATTTCACATGTTTGGGAGAACCCAATACATGGATAAGATCTCACAGAATTGGCATAATCCAATACATGGACGAACTCTCACAGGATTGGTATGGTGGAATAAAATAATCATGTTAGGAAGTCTTAATAAGTGATAGAAATAAAAATAATAGAAATTATAGAAATGATATAATAAGATGATGAGTAGAACATTAACTCAAATAGACAGATTGTGGATAACTTTTTCTACAATCAAGTTGAAAGGGATCAAGACCCCTAGTTAGTACACAATCATACACTTCAAAAAACAACTTAATGGTATGTGGTTCAAGATGATGTTAAAAAAGATAGTTGTAATTACTTCTATAGTGGTGTATTACTTTTGGATGTATAAGGCTTTGTTGCATCACTTCCAAAGTTGTGAGATTGAAAATTGGGATGTCACTTTGTAACCCTTTCTTCAAAATCAACATGAATTTAGATAGCTCATTCTAGGGAGTTCCTCTAACACATATTATTGAACATGTGATGGGGGATTAAATAAAATGGCATAGTCGGCATTCCTTTTCTTTAGAACATTATATGAAGTGATTTCAACCATTGTGGAATTTCGTTTTTTAATATCCTAATTGAACAACTCATAAAGTCTCATGACTCCACAAGGATGGAAATTACTATTTTGATGATGCAAAAATGAATTTTCTACTTTATTTATTAGGTGGATTAAAAGCATGCTTATCTAAATACTTTTCGACAAAACTTTTGAGCAACAAACAAACTTTATCATTCATCTCAAGTAATGTAATGGAACATGGCATCTAAAACACCACCTTTTATTATTGTGATGAAAGTGTTACCTAACGTAATCCAGAAACAAAAGTAAATTGTAAGTTCAATCAATTTAGAAAAAACCAAAGATTAAGAGTTTATCCCATTATATCTTTGATGAGATCATAATTCTCTTCTTGAATAGTAAAGCACCATAATCATGAAGCACTTATGTTTGAAGTTTTGATGAAATTATGAGACTTTAATTGAGCAAATGACTACTTATTAATGGAAATGAATCTTCAAAAATAGACACATTATAAAAATATTTAGTATGAAATTCCAATTTTCAATTCATTTATCTTTGGTATCCATATTCCTATGAAAACCGAACCAAGGTTTGTCTTTATCACTCATTTGTAACATGAAGAAGCAAAAGTTGATATTTCAAGTAAGAAGAATAGAGATTATGACATACATTTTCTCACATCATGATATCCTATTGTGTTTTTCTGGGTGACGTGGGAACCACACTTGAGGAAGAGCCACCTTAGTGATCCCACCATTACAGTGTTACACCCACTCTGACTGATTGTACATCCAAAGGGACATTTAAATCATATCGTATTAGAGTCAAGCTTCCCTTTACCAAATGTTGTGTTTCTAGTATTTGAATGTTCTTCTAATTGGTGATAAGGAGAATATTTTGACCTTACATACAACAGGTGATTACCCCTTAGGCCTGTGGAAATTGATCCAAAACTACCACAACATTTATGTATACACAAGATGATAAATACTTTTTTTGTTTCCTTCTTGTAATCCATTTTGAGTGCCCTTTTGAAGAAGTAATGAAAAATATACAAACACACATTCCCTACCCAAAAAAGGTAAAAGGATTAGAATAAACCCAACCTCTACCCCCCCCCCAAATTCAAGATGAACATATTTAGAAAAATAGTAGATATATATCCCAGCAAATATAATGACAACCTTGAATCGAAAATCCATACATCCCATTTCACTTGGCTATGTTATCCTATAAGCAACAATCATAGATTGTAAAATATACAATACTTGCAAGACAAAATGACTATTTCTGCATTATTTAACCAAATTCATCAATCATTTGGTGACTTATAACAAACTTCATGTTTCATGATTTCATCCTACCTTCATTGGTTTTAGAACGTTATCCAAGACATTTTATATTGAACATTTATTGTAATGAAGTGTGTCATGTACTAAAAATTATACACCTATCATACTGCCTTGATAAATCAATCATACAAATCACCCTTTGAAGTTCTATTATAAATGAAAAATGTGTTCGCCTAGCTTTAAAGGTGTAACTTGGGAGAGTTGATTAGTTGAACTCATTTTAAACAGAAGCACATTACTTGAATTTTCATCTATATACAATTGTACCATTAGGTATAAGCAAAGAGTCATGATTAGATTTATCACACTCATGACATTAGATAAAGTACAGAGGAGCGTAGTCCCAAAAAAAAGTAGCAAATCTCTAGGTATACCTTAATGTAGGTTTGGACATCAAACTGAACTTGACCATCAGACCAAACTTAACCTGACCAAACCTACTGGTTAAGTATTATCTGCATAGGTATAATGGTCAAGTTAAGTTTGAAAAATATTCAGACTATCCTTAACTAGTCTGGTCATAATTTTTACAACTGATTAACACATCAGACAGAACTTGACCAAGTTGACATATATATATATATATATATATATATATATATATATATATATATAGGGCCCATCTTTATTGCCTGCTAGGGTAGCTACCCGCCCACCCTTCCGACCAATTTTTTTGAAAAAACAAATTCGCAATTGCAGAGGAGCATTTTATCTAGCTCCTCAAAAAAAATGTCATCCAAAAATAATATCATTTGCCCCACCAAAATAAAAAAACCCGTCCTTATATATATCTCCTGTATATTTTGTACAGAGTTACTATTTTAGTCGTGTAGTTATTTTCTTATCGCCATAGTTACTTTTTTGACAGCAGAGTTACTTTTGTGGCCAGAAGAGTTACTTTTTTGGCTGCCAGGTAGCGAAATTCCAGGCTACCCGCGCGGGAAATGAATGAACGCCCATATATATATATATATATATATATATATATATATATATATATATATATATATATATATATATATATATATAGAGAGAGAGAGAGAGAGAGAGAGAGAGAGAGAGAGAGAGAGTCAAGCTGGAATGGACTCGAGTGTACTAGAGATCGAATACACTCAAGTTATTTTCCATTATTCAACATTAATTGAAAATTCTAATAAATTGATTTTCATAGATATATTATGAACATACTAAATATAAAATTTTCACTTAAACAGTTATAGGTCATGCGTATGAAGGAGTTACAACTAATACAATTCAAATTAGTTTTGTACGTCAATTTTGTAAGTCATAGAACAGTGACTTAGAAAAATCCAAATGAACTAAAATTTTACATGTAACATGTATTATTATAACAACGAATATTAACGATTTGGATTTGTAAAAAAAAGAATCTATATATGTAAACACCACTTAAGTTTATAGTGTGATCTTTACATTCAAGTGCATTCTAACCTGACTCTCTCTCACTCTCTCTTTATACATGCATGCATACATACATACATACATACATACATACACACAGATATATATATATATATATATATATATATATATATATATATATATATATATATATATATATAGGGCCCATCTTTATTGCCCGAGCGGGTAGCTACCCACCCACCCTTCCGATCACTTTTTTTCAAAAAAAAAAATTCGAAATTGTAGAGGACGATTTTGTCTAGCTCTCCTAAAAATTTGAGCCAAAAATAATATTATCTGCCCCTCCAAAATAAAAAAACCCGTCCTTATATATATCTGTTGTATATTTTGTACATAGTTACTTTTTTGGCCAGCAGAGTTACTTTTTTGACACCATAGTTACTTTTTTTACAGCAGAGTTACTTTCTTAGCTAGGAGAGTTACTTTTTTGGCTGCAGGGTAGCGAAAATCTATGCTACCCGCGCGGGCAATGAATGAACACCCATATATATATATATATATATATATTGTATTTATGTATGTATGTATGTATGTATATGTGTGTGCATATATGTGTGTGTATATGTATATATATGTATATGTATATATTATATATGTATATTATATGTATATATATGTATATGTATATATATGTATATACACTCAAGTAAATTATTCTAGTCAAAATTTAGTTGATGTATATATAATATTTCACATTATCTTAACATTATATTTGATATTCATGCTGCACATGACTTTTATATAAATATTTTAGCTGATATATATAATCTTTTGAAATAATTTAACATTTATTTGTCTCATTTAATATACAAAAGTTCAATCCAATTGTTAAAGTATAAGTTTTATTTCAGATTATGCAAGTGTGATTTTTATTGAATAAAATCAATAACTTGACATTAAAATTGAATTGAATTATTGTTGTTGATTTAAGTGTGTGGTTAGTAAATTGAGGTATTAGTGGTTTTAGACTGAACTTAAACAAATTTGATTATATTTTCGCAGTCAAGTTTATTATGATCAAGACCCTTTTACCAGTCAAATTTGGTCTGAAAAATTTCCAGACCACTACATAATGTTTTGTCTATGGTTTAAGAGTTAAACCAGACTTGACCAGATCACACCCACCTCTACCTTAATGTGTAGGTTCTACCCTTCCGTTCATGTTTGGTAGAACAAGGTTATTTGTGTACGGGTTTAAAACATAAAATAAAACATTTGAAAATAATTGAATTTTCTGGAATATCATAAAGAATATTGAATCTGATGCAGACAAGAGGTGTAGGTAAAGATCAGTCTGTCAAGCAAAAAAAAATATATTGTCGCTTCACGTTTGATATTTTCAGCTCTACATCCGCACAGTTCACAGTAACATGTACCCCCAAATGGTGCCATGGCAAAACCAGCCTGGCCTGTTTTGGAGTACAGCGACACTGATAAACAAGATGCAAAACGAATTCAGAAAGTGTACTACACAATGGGCATGCTCAGCTTGCGATGTGTACTTTTACTTGACCATAAATGCTTGTACGTATGTATTCTGGCCCTTCACCATTTCAAGAGACCGAGACTGAATACAAGGTGCAAGAGGATTGCTTTGAGAATAGTATAAAAAGGAGATGTGGTTCTTGGGGATGTGAAGTCAAACGAAGGAATAATTCTTTGATAGCTTCAGTCGAAAGGATTTGATATATTTATAATATGACAATTTGCATTCTTTCGCAAGTACGATCCACATGTTGAAATCCATCTGTGGTGAGATGCCTCCGTCTCAAAAGTATTGCCCGGTCCACTAGTTATATATCATTAATTTTCTGAGATTTATGTGAAGTTTAGGACAGCACGAAGGATTAAGCAAGTGATGTATTACTTGTGAATTGCTTGATACAAAACAGACCAACTTAAGATCTTGATATAGGAGTACAGGTCTCCTGGTTACATAGAGAGAAGCATGAAGCAGTAAACGAGAACATGCAGAAGTGAGGCTGCAATAAAGGATTGTGACAAGGTTGAGTTATTGCAGGTGAGTAGCAGGCGAGTCCTTGGTCTCCTCGTCTTCAACCTTGGTCGCTTGGTCTTCATTGCAGCCAGTGGCATTAACTCTGAGATCTCTGAGACGCCTTGATTTATCTTGGAGAAACCTTGAATTATCTTGACAGCCCCCCGCAAGTTGGGGCTGGGAGAATTGAAGGCCCAACTTGAAGATCAGAGTCTGAAAGTGTGTCTTGTGAAGAGCTTTGGTGAAGACATCAGCGAGCTGATCCGTGGAGGTGATGAACTTTGTGAGAATGTGCCCAAGTGCAACCTTTTCGCGAACAAAGTGATAGTCTAGGTCAATATGTTTGGTTCTGGCGTGAAGGACAGGGTTAGAGGCAAGGAAGAGGGCACTAAGGTTGTCGTAGTAGAGCAAGGCAGGTTGATGTTGGTGTTGGTGGAGTTCTTGGAGTAGCTTGGAGAACCAGGTGAGTTCGACAGCAGTGAGGGACAGAGACTGATACTCAGCTTCGGCACTAGACTTGGACATGGTAGGTTGCTTCTTTGATGAACAGGAGACACAAGTGCGGCCCAGGAAGATGCATCCACTCGTGCTGCGGCGGGTGAGAGGGCAGCCAGCCCAATCCGCATCACAGAAACCAGAGACGGAGAGAGAGGAGTCACGGAAGATTTGGACACCCATGGAGAGGGTGCCTTTTATGTAGCGGAGGATGCGTTTAACGAGAAGAAGGTGAATGGTGGTGGGACAGTGGAGGAATTGGCAGGCGACATTAACACCATAGGTGATATTTGGGTGGGTAAGGGTGAGGTACTGAAGGGAGCCGACGATTCGGCGATAGACAGTGGCATCAGGGAGAGGGGAGCAAGGTTGACGGAGGAAGTTGCAGAGGAAGGAGGTACAGACTGGGGTCGATACGGGTTTGCAATGGACCATGTCCTCACGTGTGAGGATATCAAGAGCATATTTGGTTTGGTGGAGGAGAAGGCCATTGGTGTTGGGATCAACTTGGATACCGAGAAAATAGTGAGTAGAGCCGAGGTTGCGAATAGAGAACTTTGATTCAAGGCTGCTGATGATGCGAGTAATGGTTGGGGGTGAGTTCCCAGTGATGAGGATGTCATCCACGTAAAGGAGGAGATAAATCAGTGTGTCATGGTCAGAGAGAACAAAGAGGGAGGAGTCGGTGGTACAAGAGTGAAAGCCTAGTTCAGAGAGGAATGAGTGAATGCGATGGTACCAGGCGTGAGGAGCCTGTTTGAGGCCGTATAAGGCTTTGTGAAGTTTACAAACATGTTGAGGACGGGAGGTGTCCATGAAGCCTGGGGGTTGTTCCATGTAGACGGTGTGATCAAGTGTGCTGTTGAGGAAAGCGTTGCAGACATCGAGTTGAGTGATATCCCAGCCATTAGAGACAGCAATGGAGAGAACGGTTTTGATGGTGGGAGCCTTAACGACTGGACTGAAGGTTTCCATGTAGTCGATGACTTGTTCTTGATGGAAGCCCTTGGCCACGAGGCGAGCCTTGAGGCGATCAAGGGAGCCATCAGGGTTAAGCTTGGATTTGAAGACCCATCGATAGCCAACAACGTTCATGTCAGGTTCCCTGGCAACGAGAGACCATGTTTGGTTAAGTCGGAGAGCATGAAGTTCGGAGGTCATGGCATGGTGCCAGCCGGGGTGACAAAGAGCCTGGGTAACGGTGCGTGGAGTGGGAGGGAAGAGAGTGGTGTTGAGAGCATATTTGGGATTGGGTCACCAGATACCATTTTTGCCACAGGTGAGCATAGGATGAGAGTTAGTAGGCGTTGCGGTGGACGGATCAGGGGGTTCAGTGAAAGACGAAGGTGAGGAGGAGGCATTGAGGTGTTCGGGAGAAGGCGGAGCCGGGGAAGAGGGGGAGTGGGAAGATCAGGTGTACGATTGTCGTGAGGAGAGATGGGGGAATGATCTGGGTTGAAGGGGTCGACAATCAGAATGGAGTTGTCAGAGACGTCGAGGGACGAGGTGGAGGTGGGCGAGTTTGAGGTAGGATGAGGAGATGATTCAGTAGTGCTATCTTCGGCAGTGTCGAGGAAGGTGGAGTAGGATAGATTGTGTTGTACAGGAGGGGAGGTGGAGGTAGAAGGAGCAAAGGGAAAGACATCTTCATTGAACACAACATGTTTGGAGATGTAGAGGCGGCGAGAGGGGGGGTGGAGGCATTTATATCCCTTGTGATGGGTATTGTACCCCATGAAAACATAAGGTAGGGATCGAGGATCGATTTTGTCAGTTGTTTAGTCTCGTAGGCATGGATAACAGAGACTCCCAAAGGTGCGGAGGTGGGAGTAGGAAGGCTTTTTGTTGTGAAGGGTTTCAAATGGAGTTTTCATGTGTAGGAGGGGTGTGGGAAGCCTATTAATGAGGTATACAACGGTGGAGAACGCTTCTGCCCAATGAGGTTTGGGAAGGTAAGCTTCGATCATCATCGCGAGTCCTAATTCAACAACATGACAGTGTTTCCTTTCGATGACACCATTTTGGGAAGGATCATGAGGGCAGGAGATGCGATGAGTGATCCCAAAGTCTGAGAGAAATTGTCAAAGAGGGTGATTAAGGAATTCACCACCACCGTTACTTTGCAGAATTTTAACCTGTGATCCATAGTGGGTTTTAACCATATTACAAAATGAGACAAAGATGGAGAAGAAATCACTCTTGTTTTTCATGGGAAATAGTCAACTAAAGCGAGAATAGTCATCAGTAAGCATAACATAGTAAAGATAATTGTGGGTTGAAGGTACAGGTACCTTTCCCCATACATCACAATGCATAAGTTCAAAGGGGCAAAGAGCTTTGGAGTGACAGTGTTGAGTGGGTAGCCGTCTGCTCTTGCTCATTTCACAACTTTTGCAGATAGTGTTAAGGTTGAGATCCCCGATGATGAGATCACGATGGAGAAGGTGTTGAAGGACAGACCGACAGGGATGACCGAGTCTACGATGCCACGCAGTAGTAGGAGCCTTGATGCAGCGATTGGAGAAGAAGACCGTCGAGGTCGTCGTAGGCAGAAGGTACATGCCGTCACTGCATGTGCCCTGGGCTAGGACTCGATGAGTCTTGGTGTCCTTGATGAAAATAGCTTTGTCAGTGAAAACGATATAATAAGGTAACATGGCAGTTAATTTTGAAATGGAGATGAAGTTGCATTTGATATTAGGAACAACAAGGACATTACTAAGCGGAAAACGAGTGAGGTTTGAAATGAATGTGTCACCATTATGAGTAATGGGTAGGAAATCACCATTTCCAACCATGATCATGTTGGACCCTTTGTATATGCGTAGATTATGCAGGTTACCTGAGGTCTGGGAAACGTGATCAGTTGCACCGGAGTCCAGATGCCAAGCAGATGGGTCTACCTCATGAAGGCGAAGAGAAGCGAGAGTCGCACTTGTGTTCTCGGCAAGGGAGGAGGGCACAGACTGATTTTGGAAGTTGTTGTCGAATCTGTGCCAGCAACGCAAAGCAGTGTATCCACGCTTGTTACAGATTTGGCAGACGAGGGAAGAAGGGTTGTACTGGCTGTTGTTGGAGTTGGTAGAGGAGGTAGAGCCACAGCTTCGGGGATTGAACTGGGTGGTGTGATTTCTGGGTCCAGTGCCAAGAACACCTTGGACGAAGCTGCTGGATTGAGGTCTTCCTTTGCCTCGGGCAGAGGCCCTTCCACGGCCATATTGGTTGTTGTGATTGTAAAACTGTTGGCGGTTGAAGGTAATGTGGTTGTTTGTACCAATTTTGTTGGTGCAGAAGACGACAGGGGAGGACAGAGAGGAGCACCGCGATCGCCGTCGCTCGAAATCTTGTAGTAGAAGAACAATCTCATCATATGAAGGGATGGGTGGCTTCATCATGGAGACGACGAAGCCCTCATACTCATTACCATCCAAACCATTGAGAAGAGTGAACACCTTCTATTGATCAGTGACGACATACCCAATGGCGCTGAGTTTGTCAAAGAGAGTCTTGAGTTTTTAAGGAAGTCGGAGAGGGTATCAGTTCCTTTGGTGAAGGTGTGGAGCTGACATTTGAGCTTGAACTCCCTGGATTGAGAGGATTCAGAGAACTTTTTGGTCAGAGTTGTCCAAACTTCATGGGATGTGGTGCAGCCGACTATATCACCCATGACTTCTCCTGTCAAGGAGCTTGAAATCCAACCTTTGAGGAGACGGTCAGTTCGAGTCCAGTCCTTGTGTCTTGGGTTGGCATCAGGTAGTCCATTGCTGTCAGGAATGACACGAGGAGGAGCAACTTCGCTGCCGTCAAAGAAGCCTTCTAGGCAGCAGGACTCGGCCAGGTTTTTGACCTGGGATTCCCATAGCAGGTAGTTGTCGAGGTTCAGCTTGATAGTGAGGAAGTTGGATATGCTGAGTCCAACTGGGTAGGGGTAGATGGAGGTTGCTTCCGAAGAGGATTCAGCAACCATGGTTATTGGAGGTTGAGGTTGAGTCGTATGAAGGAGGTTGAAGAAGATTGAAGAAGATTGAAGAAGGTAGAAGAAGATATTTCAGTGAAAGAGGAGATGAAGAGAATGTAGAGGATAGGTTAGAAAGGCTTTGATACCATGTGAAGTTTAGGACAGCACGAAGGATTAAGCAAGTGATGTATTACTTGTGAATTGCTTGATACAAAACAGAATAACTTAAGATCTAGATATAGGAGTACATGTCTCCTGGTTACATAGAGAGAAGCATGAAGCAGTAAATGAGAACATGCAGAAGTGAGGTTGCAATAAAGGATTGTGACAAGGTTGAGTTATTGCAGGTGAGTAGCAGGCGAGTCCTTGGTCTCCTCGTCTTCAACCTTGGTCGCTTGGTCTTCATTGCAGCCAGTGGCATTAACTCTGAGATCTCTGAGAGGCCTTGAATTATCTTGGAGAAACCTTGAATTATCTTGACAATTTATAACATGCTTAATATGTCAATTTGCATGTGTATGTAATATCATTCGCATGTTGAATTTCTGAGTGGTGAGATGTATTCCCCTCGAAAGTAATGCTCATTCCACTAATTTTAATTATATCATTCATATTTAGAGAATGACTATATAACTTTCTATTCTTTTTCACAGGGCATATGGCCTCTATCTTTAGCTAAAAATCAAATGCTATAAAATGTGCTATATTTGTTAAGTCGTCAAATGTTGCTTACAAAATTGTTCTCTAAGAAAGACGAACATATAGGTGCCAATCAACACTTCTTCTAGCGCATGGGTAACCTGTTAAGTAGATCACATTCATTAGAGATGATGACTGAAAAACTACTTAGACTGATTTTACTAAGTGCACTCTAAAAGATGATTCATATATGCAAAATAAACTAATTCAAAAGTTAATTATGTTTGGCAACAAGAAAACCAACAGAAGATAAATTCCGAAAATAGGATTTCACCGTGGAGATGCCTATGGCTTAGTTTCTTTGGAGATAGGCAAACATATCGTCAAAGTAAAAAGTGTATATAGCGAAAACACTATACTATACAAGATGGTCCGGACACCAGAACTATAAAAGTGTTATACAGGGGGTGTAACTTAAAAATCTCCGCTGTATTAATTTAGCTTGAACCTCTATCCAGACCTTTCTGGGTTCGCATTAGACTACATATTTCTATGGCAATTTGTTAATGTGGTCAGTCTCACTACTGCTAGTTTTCCCATGGACCGTTTTGTTTCCCTCAATCCACACATGGTTCCAAAACAATGTAATGCAGATTCCCCCATACCCAATGTTATATATGTTGTTTTAGAATTTGTCCATTCTAGCAGCAACCAGGTATTAGTGCTATTAGGCCCCAGCTATTTTTGATGCATATAAGAAATCATAAATACTTAGTGACTCTACAATCATGAATGAGATGCGAATGGCTCTCCTCATCTTCCTGACAAAGAACGCATATGGGATCCTCTATTATACCCCATATTTCAATCTGTCCTTGGTTAGTAGCTTGTCAAGTGGTTCTCTATATGTGTTGTACTCCACTTAGCTATGTAAAAGGAGATCCAGATGATTTTGTACCAAGGAATATCGTTTTGTTAAGTGTTTTTGATTCATGGTGCATTTTATTGATTAACCAAGATAAGCATATCAATGTCATCCATAGTTTACGTTTGACTCACCTCATTCAATCTTTGACACAAACCCCTTCGTATCCGTCAGGAATGTTAAGGGTTCAGGTTGTTGCCGTATCTCATTCTAAGCCATTTTGTCCAAATGAATTCTAAGCATCTTAGAAATGTATGTAGTGTTTTGGGTTGACATCAATTAAGAATGTCCTTTGTGGCTTTGACACTGAGACCTCCTTTATTGTAAGGCCTTTTGATGCAATCCGTGAAAGAGGATTTGCATAGGAAGCAAGTCCAGATCCAAGACTGTAACATCCCTGACCTGGGTTATGAACTAACCCCAGGTGTTTTTCTTAATCATGTGATTAAATTCTTGTGGTTATCTGTTGATAATGTAATTAAAGCTCCTAAGGAACATACATTTCCATTTCTGCCCCTTTTGAACAATGTTGTAATATTGTTTTGTAATACAGGGACCTATGTGCAAATTACCCAATTAAAAGGGGTTAACTTGCAAATTGCACATTTTAAGATGTTCCTTTAGTATTGAGACATCATAAGAGTGAATGAGATGAAGTGTGACTGGTTCCCCAAGCTTGGGCACTGAGATGCAGCTTGTGGGGCAATCCTTGTGCTTAAAACCCTAATTTTGGTGTAAAGTGCAATTTACCCAAAATGAGGGATGAAACTTGTAAAATACACCTTTTAGAGTATATTTATGACTCTTGGCATCATTTAGAGTAAGAATGATGAATAGGGCAATTCAATTGAATAATCAAATAAGAATGATAACCCTTATAAATTAAATAATCAAGTTATAAGAATGAAAGATTAGAATACATATATTTATATATATATAAATATGAATCATGTAATGATCTTATGTAGCACGACCGTGGCAGCCTTAACTTGCATGACCGTGCAAGGGAGCACGGCCGTGGTAGCCTTAATTTGCACGACCGTGCAAGGTGGCACGACCGTGGTGTCCTATAAAGAAATTGAAAAGGTTTGGTATTGTGTTGACATTGTTATATATGCATGTCCTTATTTGTATAAGTCATACAGGTTGATATTATGAGGTGATCATAGCCAGGTAAGAGTTATGATGTCATATTCCTTGAAAACAATTATAAGCTTTTAGAGTAATGATATGTGAAAAGTATATACATTGCTTCAATCAAGGTCATGTTGTTAGATGACTTGATGCTTATATGTCACTTGGTAGCAAGTGTTATGATAATCTGAGGGTTTGAATAACCATGTTCCTGAATCATTTTATGCTTAATGCCTTGAAGGCTTAGATGGTTCAATGGTTGTTTAATCTAAACCCTAATGATACCTAAAGACATTAAGGGGTTAAGTGATTAGTAGATTGACCCATGTTATGATTATTAAAGAAGATTACCAAGGTACACTTGAAGGGTTCAAGTAGATAACAACCCTTGATCAAGCAAACCCTAATGATTATAATGGGTTGACTTAATCTATGTTAATCAAAGATGACTTGACCTAATTTAACCTAGAGTGATTTAAACATCATCTAGTAGTAAGAAGAGAGAGAAAGCTCCTAATATGAATGAGAATCAAGTAACATACTTTCAATATGTAAGAATGTACATGATTAGGGTATGATCCATCAAGGTAAGATCATGGAAATCCTAATTATAATGATTAATGAATCTTAACCTAATTTGAGGGCATCAATGATGATAATTTTCATATATAATGATGCTATGAGCTCAATTCACTATGAAGTGAATAGTAAACCCTAATTCTAGGGTAATAACATGTAACATGAATAGTAAACCCTAATTTAGGGTGATCTGATAAATGGAGTAATTCAGGGTTATGCCTTTGAGTATGAAACCCTAATTACAAGTTGTAATATGAGAAATCTTTATGCCTCGAGAGCTAAGAGGTTCTATAACCCTATGTTGAAGTAAAAGAATACAAACCCTAACTAATGAAGGATGGGGTATGTTAACCCTAGTCCTGGGTTATGCTTTCAAGTATGAAACCATGTGAACAAATTACAATATAAGAATTCTTATGCCTTATAAGACAAAGGGATTCAATAACCTTAATTGAGTGGGGTAAACCCTAACTCTACTTATGCTTTTAAGCATGAATCTTCATGATTAAAGTATGAGATGAGGAATCATTATTCCTAATCATAAAGAAAGGGATTGAATAACCCTAAGCGATGTAAATAAGGGAACCTAGCCTTAGTGTAAGCATGAAGGTACTATTCTTGAATTGAAATGTTAATTCTGCTTTATAAATTGTTGATCTGGAATTGAAATGTTTATTGTTGTCAATTTAATTAACCATACAGGTTCTTATAAAAGGATGATTATATCCAGGTAAAGGTTATGATATCATATTCATTGGAAGCATGTTATTAGCTTTGTGAATAGTGATATACTATGTTGCCTAGTTAAGTGACATCATATAAGATTGATAGGCTGTGAGAGCCATGAGTAACATCAAGGCCATGCTAATAAGATGACTTATGATGAATTAAGGGTTTGAATACCCTATTCTTGAATCATAGTAATGAAATGGTTAAGAAATGATATCCAATTGATAATTGATGTGAGTTAGACTTGATACATTTAGTATTCTACTTTTATAGCTATTTTTCTAATGATTAATGCTTGGAAACATGCTTGATGCTAAAAGAATGCTAGAATGTACCTAACTAATCAAGTATAATCATATCATGTAGGGCCCTGACCATAGATCCATCATTGTCAGAGACCAAATGATGGTGAAACAGGTCTTCCTAAGGGAACTCCTGGAGCATATACTTTTGAGTATATGGGGGTATATGGACGTGAATATCCTTACGTCCTAGTGTAGGAATTGATGTAGATGTACTTTAATCTTTCAACCCTTCACTATATATTCATATCGGGTGATGTACCACAAATCTCCTGAAGAATTTACTAATACCGCATCGATGAGAGATAAACAAGAAATCTTTCGATGACGATGAGAGTTCATAACTCCACTGTAACTCTATAGCGAAGCTTCTAGAATACCCTGGATAGCTACTACAACAGAGACACAAGATGTCCTGCAAATAAATCCTCTTATTGACTGAGGAAGATGAGGTCATAAGAATCCGGCTCTTTTGATGACCTATGTATGGTACCGACACAATTTTTATAAATGGTCGGTTGGAGTATGAGTGGTATACCTCATCTCCGCAGGGCATAATAATGTTTGTAAAACATAATCAACCGCGTAGCATATCTGCTTAGGTTGAACTACAAAAAACAATGATTGGTGTTACCTTGTTTACATTAATGATCCGTTCAAAATATTTAGTATACATGTTCTTTATATGCTTTAAAGAAATGATTGCTTAAGTAAAAGTTACTTTACTTATTATCAAACCTGCTGTTGAATGATTTAAGTTACTTTGCTTATGTTGTTTCTTAAATATTATAACAAAGCTTCTGGTGGAGAGTTATAACTCTCACTGGGACAATTATTCAAATTGTCTCACTCCCGTAGGGTTCTACTTTTTAGGAAGAGGCCAATGATGAAGGAATCCATTTAATAATGAGAAACAACAATAGCAACAACATCAGGGGCAGTAGTGAATCTCAGGTGGAGATACTAACTGTCTAGTCTTGTAGATATTGTGTCTTATGTCGTCTCTGTACTCTCAGGTCCTAGGAGATAGTAGATCTGAGATTTTGGCATGATGCCTCGAGATTTTGTATCTTACCTTGTACAGTTAACAAGGTGGGTTTTGTTGTAATGCTCGAGATGTGTTTATTACAAAGATGTATCAATGGATCAGTTTGTAAATGACCTATCATGTTGTTTATGAAAGAGTTTTTATCTTTCGAAGATCTCTTTACAAAAGTTTTAAATTTTTAGTGATTTTTGATAATTCCGCTGCTAATCGCTTCCGCATTCGTTAATTTGATTGTTCGTTTGGTGTCGGTCGTTTCAAAGACAATCCTGATTAGAGCTTATTGGGCTCGAGTTGGGCATTTATTTAGTTCTTTATACATTTAAGAAATGTATACTATATTTAATTATGAATTTTTTTATTAGGATTTTAATTTCTTATTTTGTTTGTTTGCATTAGGATTTTAGTTTTCTATTTTGTTGACTTGCATGTCAAGTCACCTAGTTTTATATAAGTCAGTCTTGGGACCTTTATCTAGGTAGTCAATTATGAATTAGAATTTCATTTGTTGGTTGTAAATTTATTTTTTCCTTTTTTCTTCTCAGTAGCTTGGCTACGTCAAGTGGTATCAGAGCCAAACCTTAAATTATTAAGGTACAAATTCCTTCTCTTCCTCATTCATTTCTTTTCTCTTTGCCCTTCCAATTACTGTTCAACGGAGGAACAATAACTTCCCCGTTATATTCCCCCTCTCTCGCTTCCGTCAATAGCCACAAACTTCCGCTCGCCTACTACAAGCCTTTTTGCTCAAAATCCCGCAAAATCCCGCTAGACCCAGCCCCCCTACACCTGCATCCTGCCAACATCCGCTCATCCACAACTGGCACTGTGGAAGACAGCTTCCAAACAACATCTATCCTCCTTCCTGCATGTCGCACACCCATCTAGCAACTGTGCCACCTTGAAGACCCCCACTTTTGACTTGCCTGCCCACATATAAACTCCCAGCAAACCTGCCGCTACAACTTCTCTACTCATGTAACTCCCTTGCTTTGCCGCTCACCCTCATGCAAACTACCCCATCAACAATTCTAGAACCCATTATGAACCCCACCTGTCCTTAACTGTCACACATCATTCCCCTACCTAGAAATTTGCCATCCATATAGGCAACATCAACTTCTAGCAACAAATAAAATAGGGCCTCAAGCAAATTCTTCTCCCAGCATCTAGTTCAACATTTCTGCCTCTATAGCGAAGAGCATATATACACCACCTCCAACAACTGTGGCGCATCCAGACTGCTAGTAAGCAGCCCCAAAAAGGAAGCTTTCTTCTTTTGAGAAGCATGGTAACTGTTCAACAAGTTAATGGCAAATTGGATGGCTTCATGGTCGAAACTACTACAACCTTGGAGGCTATTCAACAACAATTTGACAACATGATGTAGTAACAAGTGGATTTAGTTCAACAATAGGGTGATATAGTTCGACAACAACATCAACTGAACACCCTAGTGCAACGAAAAGAGAACCTAATTCAACATTCGAACACAATGACTCTTTTGAACTTCTCCTCCGTCATGTTACAAACTTCGAACAATGCGTGAATATAATGGAGGCCAACCGCAACAACAATGTTCGTCAACCAGCCCCTCAACCCATACAAGCATAATACATTGTTAAAATGAAGCTACCGGAGTTCCATGGCGAGTGTGATGCCAAAATTGTGCTTGACTGGTTGCACTACGCCACAAGTATTTCCAATTATACAGAACCTTTGGTGAGTCAACTAAATTCCTAATTGCACCTCTAAATTTTAGGAGCCACTCTAACATGGTGGAACCAACCGCGAGATGACCCCATCGACACATAAGGCAAATTGCGTCCTTTAATTGTGCATCGATTCTTATCCTGAGATTACAAACAGATGGCCTACTTGGCATATCAAGATCTCAAGTAGGGTGACGACATTGTCGCCACATACATTAGTAAATCTTAGGAATTGTGCAACCGATCTTAGGTTTGGATGGATGCCACCGTCGCAATTACAAATTTTCACAGGGGACTTCATAATGAGATAACTGACTATCTAGCAGTCATGCATTTCACTTCTCTAGATGATGCTATTCAAACTGCTAAAAGAATTGAAGAGGAGATCAAACATCGTCCCTTATTATGGTGATCTAAGTGGAAATCACGTCAAGGAGAGACTACTACAACAACACCGACTATTTAAGGAGAACCCTCCAAACTAGTTGTTACCAAGCCTATCCAATGCTTTTCCTATCATGCATATAGTCATTGTTCCAACCAGTGTCCACATTGTGTGATGACTACAATGACAACAATATACGATGATGACATAGAATATGAAGATGTCTTTTCGGCTTCGAAACCTAGTGACAAGGAAGAAGAGGAAGACAAAATAGGTGTCCTCGCTCTATAAAACATGATCCTCATGGCTATACAAAGTCCACCTCCTAATGACTGGTGTCACACATCATTGTTTTATTCAGTTGTGGAGGTTCGAGGTCACATGTGCATACTGACAGTTGATGGAGGATCTTCAACTATTGTAGTGTCTACTTCGGTTATTTAGGAATTGGGATTTCAACGGGAGCCCCATCCCAAGCCGTATCAGATATAGTGGGTTGATGGCACTGACCCACTGACGTAGAGTTCCCTTTTCATTTCATGGTGTTTACAATGATACATTCCGTTGTGATGTGCTCATGATGACAACTTCTCTCATACTACTTGGTCATCCATGGAAATATGATTGTCATGTATGACATGATGGGTTCTACAACACATACTCCTTCCAACTTGGCAACACCCGACAACTCTTCTGATGGAGATTGTATAGTTCTAGGATGCTAGGTCATGTCCTTCGAGTGATGCCTCCCATGAGCCCATGGCAAGGAGTCATTGGCCCTACCCCTACTTCACTTCACATTTTTAAGGGGAGGAGATTGATGCAATATGTGAAAGGAGACTTGCATAGGAAGCAAGCCCAGATCCAAGACAATCCTGATTAGAGTTTATTGGGATCAAGTTGGGGTTTTATTTAGTTCTTTATGCATTTAGGAAATTTTTTTTATATTTAATTCCAAATTTATTTATTAGGATTTTAATTCCTTGTTTTATTTGCATGTATTAGGATTTTAGTTTTTTATTTTGTTGACTTGCACGTCAAGTCGCAGAGTCTTATATAAGCCATCCTTGAGGCTTTTATCCAGGCAGTCGATTATGAATTGGAATTTTATTTACTGGTTGCAATTTATTTCTCCCTTTCTTCTTTTCTGTATCTTGGCTACTTCACCTTCATATGGGTGCCCAAGTGGCTCCATGGTTGTCTCCCCCTTAGATGAAGTTGGTTGTTAGTCTTCTTAAAGCATCATTATTAGTTTAGTTAAGGTCACCCTAAACCTTACAATATGTTGTATTGTTGATACTTTTTGCAAATATTTATTGCACAATGCTGACGAAGAGCGATTCAAATAGTCGAGCATGATTCCCCAAAAAAGGGACCCATGTTTGAAATCCAAAGGCGACCTCAAAAATAGTACTCATCGTGCAAGTTGGAAAACTATGGACTTTAATGGATTCCATTATAGGTGGGGTGCAAGGGTTTTACAATGTCTGGGGTCACAAAGTGGCCCATATGCGGGGTCGGTTCCGTCAATAATTAAAAAAAAATCACACAATCAATTCACTAGGCATATAACTTCTAATTTTTAGCAAAACAAATATGCAATAATACCACCTTCAAGTGGATAGATTTTATCAAAATTACCTTAAGCATCAAACCTAAAGGATAATATTTTCAACCATAATTATATTTTATTCTAATAAAAATAGTAATTAAAAAGCATAACTGGTTCATAAACTAAATTAATAAAGTAAAAAAGTAAATAAAACTAAATAAGAAATGGTATTTGAACACGATGATAGAACTACCAGGGAAATGGGTTTCACCAACACTACTTAAATAACTCTAATAAGCATTCTGTCATTCATTGGTTTTGATACTAGATTGGGGCTAAGTGATCTCATATACTTTTAGAATATGAAACTCACAAGAAAAGATCTCCTTGTAGACACTTGGTCTTGTAACATGAGAATCCTAAATATGTCACTCGAGAGAATACAACATTCAAGGTCATACCAAGGGTCTATCAACAACTGATATTCTAATCCTAGCTTTCAATGTATCTATGTCTAGAATTTTTTTTTTGTTTGTATACTTGGCAAGTAAGAAATGACTTGATGCACTTTGGCAAGAAAGTAACAATTGATCCCTATGGGAATGTCATCACAAAGTGCAGTTCAACTATTGCCTCACTACCTTCATGAGAATTCTAATTCTCTCCACCTAGCCCTATCTAGACTTTCATCTGACCATGTGCTGGAAACATCTCATCTTCACTGAAGAAGCCTTCCAATCTTCAACTAGGTGTGCATGATTCGTTCTCCATTGTATTGATGCAACCATGACTAGCATCATGGACATGCACCTCTTGATGCTTAAGTCCAAGACTTTAACAAAGCTACTAGCACATTTAAGGCACCAACCTGGAGAATGATCCTATCTAGCTCACAATGAGTCGTTAACATACTTTCTAGAAATACTCCACCTTCTGGGAAGCTCCAACCTATCTGGATAAAATGTTGTTGCATCAGGGCAGGTACAAGCATTGTGGCCCTCAACCACATACCACACAATCTGAACATTGTGTCAGATGCAATTGCTAAACAATCTTTATCTTATTTTTTCTCATGTTCGAAGTTCTTGTTTCAATCCAGATTGTCTATGTATATATGTGAGCATATCCTTCAATAGTTTTTGGCATGCACTCAAGTGCATAAAGAATAACATTTGATCTTCAAGTTTTCCCAAAAAAATGTTCACATGCAATAACTTGTGGATTCTAGTTTTAAGGAACCATTTTTAAAAATTGACTTACATTCTATGGCATGTACCCATATATTTTTTAGGTTTTCTAGATGGACCTTCCCTTCAATCGGTAGTTTATCATGAATGATCTACATTGTTGGTGGAACGATGGTCAATTTTGACTATGGAGGCATATTTACACGAACATGATGCCTCCTATATGATATGGAGTGGCAATTTGGGTATCCAAATTATATAGCAATCTGGAATGATCACGGTGAAATAAATGAAGACAATGATCTATGATTGCGGAGGACTTGTTTTATGATTTTTGAGATTCATGTTTGATGTTTTTTATTAACGGGTCCATGTTAACTTAATTTTCAAATTCATGAGATTGTAACTTTGAAAATATTTTGATAAATGAATACAAGTTTGAATTAGTTTTCCAAATCACCAGAATGACAAATAGTTAAAAGAGTGACACATCATGATCCATAATCCTAAATGTGAAACTATGAGAACTAATGGACATTGTCTTTTTTCCAAGAAAGGTGAAGAATGTGGTGGACAGTATATGTTGTCAAACTATACAATCATATGGGGTGTGTCAATATGAATGGGGAGATATGGTCATTTAGTATTCACCATTTCCATATGGGTTCACCAATTATTACCCTCCTTCATTATGATTTTCCACCGATCACCTTTTACAATTAGAAGGCATGCCATTTCTTACAAGGTGTCCATGTGGTAATTGACTTCCTCAGGGGATAAGATAGACTTTTTATCCTGTTGGATCTTGACTACACATGGATCTAAATTGTATGGACCTATTTAAATCTCTTTCTTATTATATCATTTTCTAGTGCACTTTATCATGAATATGTTTTTTTGCATTGCACAATAAAGTTTTAATTTAACACAACAATACTCATGACCATAGTAGAGAGGTCTTTTTACCTTATTGGTCATTTATATCATGCAATGAAATTAAATTGATTGACAAATTTAATTTTCTAGAAGCAAATGTTTTAACAAATAATTTCTTTTTGACTGTGATTCTCACAACATTAGGTTAGGAATGGGGTTAATACAATATGCATGGGGTTTTCCCAAGGTTATACATCCTATTGGTAGAATTTCTCTAGTTTATATTGGGTACTTTTGTGATTATCATGTTGTTAGAGCTATGTTCTATACTTGGATAGATATGAAACAAGCCTAAAATTGTAGCGGGAACTAGTGGTTGTTCATGAATGCTAATCTAACTACTTGGATTATGGATCATCATTTTCCTCAGGTGTCATGGGACAATTCATTGTGGAATAAAGCTCATCATCCCAAATGGAGCTTCTATTCTTATCGAGTGCTCATGGGTAAACTTCCTACAACTGATAGACTCTTGAAGTTGGGCCTTAATATTAATCCAATATTTCCTTTGTGTCAGAAGACTACTAAATCACATCAACACCTATTTTTTGAGTGTGATTACTCTAAATATTGTTGGGCAAGGGTGACTTTGAAATGTGGTTGGGGGATAATCCTTCTTCTAAACTCCTTTTTATTGTGTTGTGGATACATGAAAGAACCCAACATGATTGTATTTTGAGAACCTTTGGTGTGCTTATATTCTCGATTTTCATTTTCCAATTATTGTATGAAAGGAATTCTAGGCTTCATAGAAATTGTGATACTGACACCCTTCTCATTTTTGATATCTTTGTAAATAACATAGCTTAGTTCTGTAAGTTTGAACCTAAGTTTTTTTGTGGCCTCTAAACCCTCATGTCGGAGATGTGGGGTCTTAAGAAGTTGGTTGTATAGTATACAGGATGTTGTTCGTGTCCCTATATTTCTTTTTTGGGCTTAAGTAATATTTTAACTTATCCAAAAAAAATTAACTGTGAATGTTGGGTAATCTCAGATTATGGATGAGGGGAACATGTATTTCATTGTGTTAGAATAACTATAGGTGGATAAATCTCATGGTAATTGTTGGGTATGATAAGTGCTACCTTTCTCAGACAAAGAATATATTTACTAACATTTTTTAAACAAGATATACAAGAAAATAGATCAATGATATCATCTCTCATTTGGGGGATCGACAAAATAGATTTCAAAGCATATAAACACACCATTACCAATGAGTCCAAGATAAAAGTTAGATCTTGTGATGGTGTATTGTGTTGCCTAATTATGTTAGGTAGTTTAGGATAGATTGACTTATGTTGTCTTTCAAATGACATTATTGTGAGGAATACATTTTTAAATAGGTAACCCAATCAATCATTAAAAAAAAATAAGGCTTATTTTTTGGGTCTTATTTTTAACCTCAATCTTGATATTGTATTAGACTAGCTTGTCTTAGCTTGGCATAGGTCACATTGTATGCTTTAGGGGTTGGATTTAGTTTGCAAATAGTTGGGTCTCAATATATTGGTTGTCATCCTTTCATCATAGGTTCAATATTCTATTGTGTTAACCATGGCTTATAGGAGATTTATGGCTATCAAGTGTCCTCATAAACAACCAATTATCAGTAACATTATAGCTTCACGTGGCTAGAAATGATCAAAGAGAGGTGGATGTCATCATCCATGTCAAGTAGTCACACTACACCTCTGTTGTACATATTCAATAATGCTCTATGAACTGTCATGCACTTGGTTGAACTTGTCATCATTATTCAAACCGAGTTACATGGAACGTACAAGATTTCCCTATTGGACTGTTAAGAATGGGCCTTCTTGGAAAAACCATGTGTCATCTTGTCTTGGTATAATCAAACATGAACAATGCCATAAAAGCATCATCCTTGAATCACATTGAGTGAAAATATGTGATCTTGGGCCCAATATGAGTTTGGGATGTCTATATCCAAAAGTAACCAAAGTGATAGAATTTTTATTTTGACATGAAACATGACTTATATCTTTTATACTAGGGATTACCGTATTCTAGTTAAATTCATGTAAGAGATTAGTGCGAATGGAATTTGTTCATTCTTTTCAAGGATGATTTGACCATCATCTTAACTATCTCTATGATGTTCTTGTTATCATCGTAAAATATACAATTCCCATATGGGTGATACAAAATGAGTGATAACATTTTATTACAAAAAGATGGAATATACCCCATAATGAATTGGATATTCAACATATTCTTTTTTAAAAGATAAACTCATTCGGGAGACTCTTTTTAGTGATGATGTTATTATGAATCAACACAACCACTTGCAATGCTAACTCAATGGAGTGTTGTACAATTTGAATTAACTTTGTGAAACATTAAACTGTGACTAGCATGAAGATGTGAATGTTCAGGACAAGTGTATGAATATTCCCAATCACGTCAATTCTTCATACCAGAAATGACTAGAAAAATTAATTTAGTTGATTCATAAGGGAATGTATTTACTCAGGGTTAAGGAAGCAAATATGACACTTGCTACTAATTTAGGTATTCGTCCTCCATCATATTGTAAGAATATAAAAGTAATACTATTATCTTGGTGAGAGGAATAAAAAGCACGTGGTTTCCATAAATGCCTTTACAAACCTTCATTATGACTTCCTCAACCTCTTTTCCTGTCAATCACTTGTGCAAGGTCTATTTTTGAGTTCATTAATAATTTTTTTTATTCCCACGACGTACTATGAGGAAATATGTGAAGTTGTTTATTGTTTCCACTTAAAAGTTACTTTAGTAAAGGTATGACCATCTTTTGGAAGTTTTTGTTGGTCTTTTTAATACAATATAAGTTTGAAATTAACTAGGTTGGAGTAATCAGGATGATTTATATCGAACCCAAAAATCTTACCATGATTTTTTCAAACATCTAATTAAATCATATATATTTATGGTATGAGTTCATAGAAACAAATACAAGTATGGGTATTATCTTTGAAAATCTAAAATCAAATACTTTTCCTGAATTTATGATAAATAAAAGAAAATTATGTTAGATACATGACATCAGAATCTAATAAAAAAAAGTATATAACTAATATGTGTAATAATCAACAGGTACAATGTCCTTGCATAAGTAGTAGTATTAAAGAAACAAATATCTAAAATAGGAAAAAATGATGAAAAAACAATGAAGAATAAAATTTAATTACCCAAAAGACATCAAGACAAGATTAATTAATGATATCATATACAAAGGATAAAAAAGTTCTTTCAAAGGAACTAAACTTGTAGTGTTCATATGCTGATCAAGAATTTATAAATTGACTTAGAAGTCATTTACCTAAAATAATACCTAGATAGTTGACCTAAATTTTTGCCTTTCATGTGTTCATGTACATATGAACAAACAAATATTTCATTACAAGAAATAATTTTTTTCACCAATGAATTAAGTGTGTGTTGTGTTTGTTCTTAAAAGAAATTTATACCTGATCTATCTAAAGTGCTCAAATAACAAGCATTTCTTTCTAATTAAAGATATCACTCATGCTTCTTTTATGATTTATCTCATATAAGCAAGAACAACATTTAACATATAACTTATCACAAGAATCGATAAAATACCAATAACAATAGCTCACCACTACATGTGCTACACCCTTGAGAAGAAGGAGCATAATGAGCATTGAATGCCAAGTACCAAAATGGAAACCAAAGTAGATTTTCTAGCATTAATCATTCACCATGTTGTATATAGATCTACACATTAGGATGTAACCTAGTTTGGAAGCTTGTGGCTACTTCCGCCAATCACAATTTTTAATTATGGATAAAAACATCAAGTCACATGGTTATATCTATGAAATCATAGCATAAGACAACTTGAACAAATATTGGTTTCAACAAGTTACCAGATGAGACATGAATCATGGAGTTGAACTTTAGATGGGTAAAGAAATCCAACCAAATCAACAACTGATGACTGATAACCTCCAATTTTGTCAATATTCGAGTGTGTGTTTTACCCTAATAATATCATTTTGACATTTCTTTACTTAGATAATTTTAATTTTTTTCGCAAGTTTCGATATTACTGTCGAATTCCATCTCTTTGTCTTTCATTTGCATAGAATGCCACATGAGGTGAAACTAAATCTAGGCAACCATTAACAATACCATACATAAGGGGTCGCTCAGCCTATGACCTCATCAATTGCTAGGAAACTACCTCAATGGTTGTTGAATCGACATCTCTAAGAAGTCACTAAAACTCATATTCCTTGGCAACTGCTGGCCCCACATCACATCAACAATAGATGGACCATGCATCCCAGTGATCACCAACACTTTAGCAAGAAACCAAGATGCTACATCAGTGGTCTCTGGACTCAATGATCAGTTCCTGCTAGAGTAGAGACAAGTTCAATGAGTGATGAAGCTTGTCCACCGCTGAGTTCATAACTCCAACAACCAACACATCTCATGATTAACTAAACCACAACAATCACAATGATTGATGAGATTAAGTCAGTTGCCTCAGGGGTCGTTCCTATAAATACTCGACAACTTCATACATGGAGAGGGTTATGATGTGGGAGAGACGATGAAATGTTGTCACATTGAACAATCTCCATCCATCAATCTTTTCATCACTCCTAGATCTCCAAAGATGAAAGTCCAGAGGAGAGAGATAGTCCATGCCATCACCAACATCATCAGACTATTATTCAAAAGAAGGACTAGCCGCTCCTTTATGCCCACTCCAGATCCAGATCTAAAGAAGATGTACATCATCCTTGGTCATTTGTAGTCATAGTTGGTGTATCTGTGTTATTCTTCTCTACATATATTCATCTGCCTCCATCTACTGCATCCATTTCATTCATTCTCTCTCATGTCTCATTATGCTTGTAAATATGTAATTCTACTCACTTGCACGAGTAGCTAGACACATAGATTAGGTTGCTAGTAGAAACTAAGTCTCCCCCCAACATGTAAATATTTATATCCATTGATTATATGCTCTTTCCAATGATTAACTCCATATTCTTGCCCTTAATGCTCACTTGTATGACTAGATACCATCTTGTGATGTTTTATTGTTAGTGCCTTGAAAGAGTAGTACTAACCCTATCTAAGTGTTATGGTGTTGCATGAATGAATGAGAATGTTGTAATGCTTAAGCTAATGGTCATATGGTTATATTGTGACTATTTGTTTTCCATATCGAGAGAGAGACAACCTCATGATCTAGATCTATCCTAGGATCAAGAGACGAGGTAATATACATATATGATGATTGCTTGTAATCTTGCAAAGGGTATACAATGGGTGTGAGTATTTCAAGTTGATGAGAGACCTTAAGTGGTATAAACCAATCCAAGTCCATATGTACTTGTTTCCTCACTCTTTATTCTTATTTGTTCTCATATTTTACTTCTTTCTTTACTCTACTTATTTTTCTTTGTTTTATTGGTTGGAGTAACATGACTCCCCAAGGAACAACAAACTTATTCCTACCCTTTTTATTGGTGTAACTAAGCCAAGTTCTAAGTTCTTAGCACTTGCCACTCCTTGTACCTATGGATCAACCCTGATTCACCGCATTGGACCATGTATAGTTGTTGGGGCTTGAGTATCAGATTATAAATTTAAGAGTCTAAATACTCTAGATCCACTCCATTTTGTATGTGTGATTTAGGTCAGTCATGTTTTTGGCGTCGTTACGGGGGACCAGGCAACCAGTACTGTTAGGAACCCAAATCTAATCACCATACACCACTGCCTCAAGTCTAGCAATAGACTTGACTACACCATTTTTTAAACACTATCTTAAACTCCCTCAAATACTTCTGTTCACACATATAGACTCTACCTCGATTGTGTGAACTACCTTAGGTAGCTCGAAGAGAACCAGATACCAAATACAACCACCCACTTGCAATCAACATGCCTCCTCGTAGGGGAGTAGATTAGGTAGGAGGCTGAATACTAAGAGTTGAGCAACATTGACCTCCTCCAGACACTGAATCTAATTGACCAATACCACTTTGATTAGGCAAGACCTGAGAATTCACCTAATGATATACCAGTACCACCCCATGATGAGGAGCATGAAGAACGACACCTTGATGAAGCGCAACGTCCTAGAGAAAGAATAAATGTGAGAAACAATGAGGACAACATCATCAACAACAACAATAATAATCATAACAATGAAGATAGAAACAATGACGGAGGCCCTTCTCTTAATGAATTGGCTTCTATCTGAGCCAACTTGTCAAGATGCCCAGTCATCATCCCTACATTCAATGCTCCAAATCTCAACTGAAGCCTTTCATGATTTCCATGATTTAGATAAATCCTAGGGAGGAAATTCCAACGATGAGAACTCATACCACCACTTGGACACTTTTAAAAACATTTACAACACCATCAAGATGAAAAGGGTACCACAGGAGGTGATCTACTACAAGGGGTTTAACTTCTATTTGAGGGATAAAGTGTTTTCATGGTACCTTGCTCTACCTGACAAAACCATCAATGGATGGGCACCACTGGCTGATGTTTTTTTCACAAAGTTCTACCCAATTGAGAAGAATTTTAGGAATAGGCATAAGATTACTAGATTTACGTAGAAGCCTATAGAAAATGTATATGAAGTATGGGAAAGATTTCAAGAATACCAGAGAGATTGCACTCTAAAGCACTTTGTCCAAGTGTATGCTATCCTTGTCTCTCATCCTTGCTATGCTTTCTAGTTAGACTTCGATTTGATTATATGCTTAAGCTTTTGCACTTAATATAATTTTTAGGTCTAATACGTTTTGTGAGATTTGTGAAGCTCTATTCACCCCCCCTCTCGAGCCCTTGATCCAACAAGGATGACACATTCACCAGAAGATAAGAGCTCCAGTTGGAAGAACCCCTGCCAACACCACCAAAAGATGTTTGAAAGAACGAAAATAAGAGAAAGTCGAGCTAAATACTATAAACTAGTGCTTCTTGGGAGGCAACCCAAAGACTAATCAACTCTCTTTTCTAGTCATATTTTTCTTTTATTAGACTCTTCATAACTTATAATCACAAGTTTCATCATTAGTTTGGAAATTTTATTCTATTTCATATTCTAGTGTACATATAATAACGTTAAGGATTTCTTTACATAGTGTTTTCTTATATTCTTAGATTTTATCTTATAGTTAGAATTCTAATCATGAGTTTAACACTTTATTTGTTTTCTTAATTTCTAGAATATATAGAATAAAGATGAAAATGGAATTCATGAATATGCCTTCATCTCAGGAGGTGAATTCAAGACAAAGACCATCGGTTGCTGAGAATTGCATTTTTTGTGTTCACTGAGATTAATACCTTAGTGGTCACTAACCGATTTTTTAGTGATCTGTTATGTGAACTTTCAGCGACCAAGGGATCATGATTTTCAGTGACCATCGTGAATTCCAAAACCTCAGTGACCTTCTATCCAGAATTTTCAGCGACAAATTTTTAGCGACCGTTTGATTAAGATTAAAGTAGTCGCCTAGACCCAAGGGTATACAAACCCTTGGGTCCATCTCTAGTCTTCACTCTTATGGTAACAATGTCAAAGCTTTGGAGAAATTTTGAGAATTATTGGAGTACAACCTAGACAACGATGAGAGACACCAACCCTTCATCAATGAAGACCCCATCTCTCATTGTCTCCATTTGCACCAGTACAGCCCCGATGTTAGAACTTGGACTAGGACGAAGGTGTTACACTTTGCCAACAAACCAAAACCAACATATGGAAACCCTAAACCTTTTTCTGCTTTCACCTCCACCATCATTTCAACTATACATGTGTTCAATATTCTAGCATGATCAAGGCTACATTGTTGATTTATTTCCCTTCTCCCACTTCCAGATTCCAATTTAATCACTAACACTTAAGGTTTTGAACGCCACACCACTGCCAAGAGAGGAAATGGTGATTTCACAAGTTCATCATGATCGTCATCATTTGAGTCCCTCACACTTCCCCAACATGCGTTTTGGTTCTAAGAGACTGTTGACCAAAAATCTCATGACCACCTAACCTGATTCCTCAATGATCACCTTTTCTTAGAGTTCTCAGTGATTGTTGAGACCTCCCAGATTTTCAACGACCGTGTCTTTCTAAATTCTCATCGACCATTGAAAAAAGTTTTCAATGGCTGCTTGACTAGATTTCTCATCAAATGTTGAGAATCGCCCAAGAATCTCAGTGACCTCTGTGATAAAATCTCGGTGATTACTTTGTTCAAAGTTATCAGTGGCTACTAAAATTATTAGGATCTGAGCGACCTACAAGAATTTTTAACTTTTTCTTAAGCTTCCCTCACCAGTTCAGTACCAGATACTGACTTACCACCCCTCTTTATTTTTAATCGATTGATCAAAACTGACTTTCTTCTACAGATAAGACATCTTCTTTTAAGTCAGCCGATATGTTTTCATCAAGCCATGACTCACTAAACAAAAAGGCCACATCACTGACTGGGATTCAGGAAGCAATAGAGATCATAAACAAGGTCTTACACACACATCAAAACATGCTAGAGGAGATGAGGGTATTACTACAACTAATGAAAATACAATAAGAATTTATACTAGAAAATGAGTCCTACCTTCAAACCAAATAGGAAAGTTGTAATTGTGGTACTTCTTAATCTCCCTCACTTCTCCCTCTCCCTGACCAATATGGATATCTATTAACTCTCCCATCAAATTGGGGAGATAATTTTGATCACAACTGGCCCTGGATTTGCTAGATTTAGAGAGAAGCAAAGAGTTTCCCCAATTGTAGAACAGGATGACACCCAACCCTGTGGAATCCCACCTATAATAGGGGATAGTAACCCCCCATTGAGATCACAAACTCATCCATAAGGCTTTGTGTGATCCAAAGCTTGCACCCCTGTTCTCAATTCCACAACTACATCTATACTCTTTCTTGTTCTTTCCTCAATACCCTGTCGAGAAGGATGCCTTCCACTCTCTCTTCCTCGGCCGCCCCCCGCCGATCCAAGGCCATCAATAGCTTTGTCAAAGTGAGGCGGAGGGGCCTTCTCAATTGCCTGCCGCTTCAGATTATAGACTCTTGAAGTCAACCTTTGATTTGACTCACCAAAGAACCTACTAGTAGAATGAGACGGATGAAGGAGGACGATGGGCTTGGTTGAATTTACCCTTCCACCCTTGTTCAGTTGTTGAAAGGTAAGGGGCAATATCTTCCTCCGATTTCATTTTTAATTTTTTTTAGCTGTCTGAGCAAGATGTTACGCGTGCATAGGTGACTCTGTGTCTTGAACCCATTGTCCAGGCACCAACTGGTGGCACGGCCAAAGGCCCACCTGCTACTGAGGTGGTGGTCTAGGGTTGGCCAAAGCCATTTAATTTTCCTAAAATCATAACAATTAGTCAGACGATCCAATGAAGAGAAGTAATATATGAATCTTTCTCAAAAAATATGAGGAATATAATAAAAATATAGTCAAGACATGATTATGTCTCTACTTCTCAAACTATCCAAAGTTTATATTTTTAATGTGTTTAATGCATAAGAACCCTAATTTCTAGGTTTAATGATCTTAATATTCAAAGGTTGATCTTTTTGGATAAAAGGACAACTAGGATCTAATTTGAGAGTTAAAATCCATACATTCATAAATTAGGGTTTCATTGAGTTAAAAATGCATATGATGGAAAAATTAGGGTTTGTGAATCAAAAGGACATGAGAAGTTATAATTAGAGTTTGAGAAGCCAAGACCCTAATGAAACTCTAAGTTGACCCCAAAACCCTATCTTGAGACTCAATTCAGTCTTAATGGTGGATAATAGAGAAGTTAATAATATTTGAGTTTTATTGTTCAATTTGAAGGCAGTTGTTTGATTTCTCTTGTTGACTTTTACTTGGACATCAAGTTACTTGTAAGGAAGGTATGTGGTTACACCTATGACTACCCGCATTAGTTTGTCTTGATTTTTTAAGGTTTTCTAGATTGCTTTCCAATAAATGCTTGCATGTTTATTTATTTCCTACTATCTATAAAATCACTATGGATATCACGTTACATGCTTATAACTTGCTAAAACCCCTCATACAAACTTTGGAAGTCTAAGAATATAGAGAAAGAGACAGTCGTAGAGATGACTTAGACCAGGCCCCAAATTGGGAAGGTCATATAAGGTCATGCCCCAGTTTGGCTAGACCAACATGTCACTTAGCTCAAGATGGAGAAGGTGTCCTAATAACCACTGTAGGGAAAAGACCCTAAAACAGGGTATCCCAGAGGTTGAGTAAAAATAGGTTAAGAACTTATGACAAAAATGTTAATTTTCATTCTACAACAATAATTGTTGTGAATACGTTGTTATAATTAGATAAGAACATTTTGTTTCCCCCACATACCAGTATAACTTGTTATACTGCATGTGTTTTTGGATTCACGATATTTTAGGTTAATCTACTGATATCTTGTAAATAATGAAGAAATATGGACACCCAGAGAAGAAGGCACCAAAAGAAAAGATTTAATGTCATTCCTTGAGGATATATTTAGATGGTTTACATCATGTTACAAACTTTAGAAATCCATATTTTGTAACCCATGATAGAGAATTTACATTTTATATTAAATGGCAATGAGATACTCTTGGGTAGTCCATTCCAGGCTACAATAGACATGATTGTAGATATGGGTAGAGGAAGACTGACACTAGGTGTTAGGATGACTGTTTTGAAATAAAGATACCAAACTCTCAACAAATGGCTGGTGACAAGGCACAATGTCACATGTTGCGGAAGTTACATGGAGAGGTGTCTTTATTCGTTGGGATGCCATTTCTAGACATGGTTCATGTCATGAAAAAGGTGCAGAAAGGCACTTTGGCAGTGAATATCATGGAGAACACCAAGGAGGTTTCATTGACAGAGGCAATACAATACCTTGATGATGAAGATGAGGAGGTGTGCCCAATGACAATTCAACAAGAATCATCTTCTGTTCTCACTAAAGCATACCCACAACTACCACTTGAGGCGTGCATTATAAATCTGGTGTATTACTACACTCATTGTCATTCTTTGGAGGAGTGAGTCTTGTTTCTGAAATCTATGTCGTGTTTTTACACCAGGCATTTTTAAGATCTAGAGACACCTCTACCACTATTGATCCAATCATTGTCGAGTCCTCCAGATCTGGAATTGAAGCCACACCCTCCAAATCTAAAATACATTTTTTGTTGTAGCCAATGAGAAGCTCCTAGTCATCATTTCAGCCTCATTGAGTGTGCATGAGGAGCTTGTGGGGAGGGATTGACAACACACCGCTCCCCAGGGCATTGTCCAGAAGTATGCCCAAAAACAAGGCAGTCAGCACAACGATCTGGCAACGCTTCATACTTCACTCTAACCTCCCACTCTTTGCCATTGGGTAGTTCCACCATGACCTCAGATGCAGGGTGGAAACAGCTGAGATATCCACGCAGAAGTGAGCACAACCCATTGTCATCCCGTCAGACTTCTGGTCGATGGCCCTCGGTTCGCCAATAGCATGAGCGATCATAGAAATGGCCCTAGGGGTCCAATGGAGCCCTACATCGAGAAGGGAAACCCAGATGGGGGCCGTGGTGAATGCCGTCCATCTCGTGTCGGCCTCCCTAGTCCATATCCAGACCAGGACCAGCTGGTCGTCAAAAAACCAGGGTCCTCTTTGCATTGCTTTTTTTCGATCATCCTCAGACGCAAATCGAGCCAAGAAGAGGCCTCCGTCTAGGGTGAAAACCTCAGATCACCTCTCGGCCTCCAGTTCCAGATCATCCACCCCCAAAGTTGAGATGGATGGCTCTTCTTGCCAAGGATCTGCACAATCGGTGAGAAGCGGTGGTAGTCCTCCATCTCGTTGAGGATGGAGTCCGTCATCTTCGTCCAGGTCCTCTAGTCCCCTTCCCGCCGGAAAGGGGTCTTTGGGTCATCAGCCACGACACCCCTGATAGTCGGGGGTAGACCTTCCACTGCCCGGACCCAAGCTCCCGCCACCGTTACGTTCGCGTCTGGAGCGAACCATTCACATTTGTCCCCTGAAGCGGAGGCGCGAGGAGGGGGGTTACTTCCACCCGCCATGTCTGGCTGTCGCTAGAGAGAAGGCAGAGCACGGGTAGAGAGAGTTATTACCTTTTGTTTCTTATGTGTATTATAACCTAGTTTTCACTTGTCTTTTACTTGGTGTAAATGCAATTATTTCAATAAATGGGACATATTGGAAATATAATGCTTTATTTTAAAAGTATGACTTTCTTTTGCAAAATTTCCCTTGCTATGAATTTTGTGATTTCTATTGATTTTGTTAGTTCGATAATGAATATAAGGGAAAGGGAAGAGAAGAAAATCCAATATTAAGAAAAAGGAAAAAGATAAAAGATAATAAATAAATATAATTATGAGAATTATATGGAATTCTCTAAAAATGGTTTGGTTGACCACCAATGGTTAGATTTCAATTTCATATGGTTCCTAATAAGAAATGTTATCACAATAAAAAATATAGAAAAGAAGGAAAGAGAAAAGGGTTGTTTTAATGCCTAAAATATGCCTTATAAGAAGAAGACATGCATATTTAGACAATTATATTTTCTTTTCAAGTTTTGGTCTCCAACTTTTCACACAATTAGATAAAGTCATTAAAGACATTCCCTTAAAATTTGGGATGCAAAGAATGAAATATGTAAGAGATATGGATTTTAAAAAATGTCTTAAAGTGAGAGGATTATGGAAAATACATTTATTGTCCTATGTTTAATTCAATTTGGAAGAAAGGGCTCAACCCTTTAGATATTGTGGGTAATCTCAACCCTAGGATCTTGGATCAGCAACCAAAAGGCCATCTTCTACCTCCGAATAAAATAGGAATGTTATAACACTGGTACTCATTTTTCTCCCTCCATTCTCCCTCTCCCTGACCAATATGGATATCTATTAACTCTCCCACCAAATTTGGCAGGTAATTTTGATCACAACTGACACTGGATTTGTGGGGTTTAGAGAAAAGTAGAAACTTTCCCTAATTATCAAATAGGATGATGCCCAAACCTATCGAATCCCACCTATAAAAGGGGGTAGCAATGCCCCTTCGAGATCATGAACTCATCCGCAAGGCTCTGTGGCCCAAAGCTCACAGCCTTACCTTCAATTCCACAACTACATATGTCCTCTTCCTCATTCTTTCCTTAACACCCTACCACTCTACCTCGGCCACCTCTGGGTTATCCAAGGCCATCAATAGATCTATTGAAGTGAGGCAGTGGGGGCCTGCTAAGTCACCTACAATTTCAGAGTATAGTATCGTGAAGTCAACCTTTGGTTTAACTCACCAAAGAACCTACTCATGGAAGGAGACAGACAAAGGTGGAAGACAAACCCAGCTGAATTTACCCTTCCTCCCTTGTTCGGTTGTTGGAAGGTAAGGGGAAATATTGTCCTTTGATCATGTATTTAGATTTTATGGTCTATCTGAGAAAGACACCACAGGGGCGTTGATGCCACCGTGTCTTGAAACCATTGGCCATCCCGACCCTGTGGCAGGACCAAAGGCCCACCCACTGCTGAGGTGGCAATCTACGATTGGCCAGAGCCATTTAATTTTTCTTATATCATAACAATTAGTAGGATGATCCAATGCAGACATATAGTATATGAATCTTGGTCATAAAAATATGAGGAATACAATAAAAATATAATCAAGACTTGATTCTCTCTCTAGTTCTAAAAATTCCCAAAGTTTCAACCTTTAATGGGTTTGATGAATAAATATCCTAATATCTAGGTTTTAATGATCTTAATATGTTCATTTGTTTTTAATAATCAAGGTTGATTTTTTTGGATAAAAAGGATAACTTGGATCGAATTTGAGTTTAACAATCCATAAATTGTTGAACTAGGGTTCCTTGAGTTAAAAATGCATATGATGATAACATTAGGGTTTGTGAATCAAAAGGACATGAAAAGTGATAATTAGAGTTGAGAATCCAGACACTAATGAAACCCTAAGTTGACCCCAAAACCCTAGCTTGACACTCAAATCATTCTTAATAATGGATTATGGACAAGTTAGTAATAATTTGGTGTCATACTTTAATTTCAGGGTAGTTGCGTGATTGCTCTAGTTGACTTTTTTTTGGACATAAAATTACTTCTAAGGAAGGTACGTGGTTACACCTATGAATACCCACATTAGTTTGTTGTAGTTTTCTGGATTGCTTGCCAACAAATTCTTGCTTGTTTATTTATTTCCTACAATCTATAAAATTACTATGGATATCACATTACATGATTATAACTTGCTCAAACCCCTCATACCAACTTTGGGAGTTTGAGAACATACAGAAAGAGATAGTCATAGAGATGACTTAGACCAGACCCCAGATTTGGAAGGTCATATGTGGTCAGGCCCTAGATTGGGAAGACCAACATGGCACCTAGCTCAACATTGACAAGTTGTCCTAACATCCATTGTAGGGACAAGACCCTAAGAGAGGGTATCCTAGTGGTTGAGTAAAAATGGGTTGAGAAGTTATGATAAAAATGTTAATTTTGATTATGTAACAATAATTGCTATAAATATCTTGTTACAACTAGTTTTGAAAATTTTGCTTTCCCCACATACCAGTATAACTTGTTATACTGATTGTGTTTTTGAATTCATGACATTTTAGGTTAATATGCTGATATCCTACAAATAATGATGAAAGATGGACGCCCAGAGAAGAAGGCACCAAAAGAAAAGATTTAATATAATTCATGGAGGATATAGTTAGATGGTTTACTTCTTGTTGCAAACTTTATAAATCCATATTTTGTAACCCATGATGGAACAATTATATTTTATCTTGTACCAAACTCATTTCCATTTAGGGAAAAATTATTAAATATTTTTGGTTACTTGATAAACCATCGGTCATGTATCTTTAGTAATTTCCCTTGTGCTCTCGGTCTTCCTAAATTGGGGATAACATGGGGAGGGGGTCATTACATGATCACAAATAGGTGTGAGTTTAGTAATGAAGTGAATGATATTTTGAAGACAACCAAGTAGGTGTTGCACCTCCTTCTCTATTCTAGGGGATGCCATTTCTTGGATAGCTCGAACAATCTCAGGGTCGACTTTGATTCCTCTTTGACTAACAATGCATCCAAGTTAGTTATCTAATGTAACTGTAAAGGTATATCTAGTTGCTTTCTGGCACAGGGAGAATCATCATAGTCATTAAAATAGCTTCTCAAGATTGGTGATGTGGTCTTCTAGACTTTTAGGTATGGAAATCATGTCATCTACGTAAACCTCCACCTCCTTATGCATCATGTTTTGAGAGAGAGAAGCCATTTCCCTTAGCTAAGTAGAATTAAAGTTCTTCTAACTAAACAACATGACCCGATAGAAGAACACTCCCAATTCTGTGATGACGGATCTCTTCTCTTAATCTTCTTTGGCCATCTTTATTTGGTTATAGCCAATCAATCCTCCATGAAACTGAGCAATGCATGACTGGCTGTGTTGTATACTAGTACATATTTTTGGAAGTGAGAAGTCATCCTTTGGAGATGCTTTATTGAGGTCGTGATGATCCATGCATATCCATACCTGGCCATCCTTCTTTGAACTATTTCAATGTTGGTGAGTCATGTAGGATAGATGATAGTATCTAAGAAACAAACACTATATTGATTTGAACATCTCCCATGATCTTGAGAATGCATTTTGGCCGAAATTATTTATCCTTTTTCCAGACAGGGTGAATGCCAATGATCATAGGAAATTGATGAATAGTGACTTTTTCACCTAACCCAGGCATGTCATCATAGCTCCATGCAAACACATATATGTAATGGTGTAAAAGAATTTTCAGCTAGTTTGTGATATCTTTTGATAGACGGGCTCCTATTTTGACTTTGTGTTGCTTAGGACCTAAGATGAGACTCACCGTATTTATCTCATCTTCAATATGGAAAGATCGATGCTCCTTTCACATGTATTCTAGGATAGGGACATCTTTAAACTTAGTGTCTTAGTGGTTTTAGATTAGTGCTACTTTAGTCAAATAAACGACAAACTCCTGGAGAGCCTGCTCACCTTCAGATATTTTAGGATTTTCTTATTTTTTTATTTTGTGAAATTTTGTGGATTTTACAAATTTTTAGGATTTTATAGGGGTGAGCAGGGATGTGGTAGAGCATGACTAAATAGCCACTCTAGGATCTCCATTACATCAGGGTGTTGTTCCTCTAACAGGCATTTTTGGGCCATGTGAGAGGACATAGTACTTAAATGTTGTGCTCATCTATGCACCAATTTTGGTCTTCTTTATTGTTTAAGATAGGATGGATGAGAGTATGTGGGTCTTCCCAAGCCATTGTATCAAAAATATTGTTCACACCTCATCCCTCGATCATATTACAGGTGTTGTCGTAGTTATCCCACACCACGTTGTAGTCTTCCCCCATGACCTTGGGGTTTATAGACTGAGAGTCATCTTAGTTTGGCCAGTTAGGGAAAACATATATGGGATCATACCCGATTGTTTTGGGTGGAACCTCCACTCCTTCCAATATTGGGTCGATGATTTTTTCTTGGCCAACATGACTATCTTGGTGGTGTTTTATGTTTTTTGGAGGGATGATCTTGTCCTCATAGTGTTTCTTGTTCTGGGCAATACATACACCCTGGTTTTCCTTAGTGAGGAGGGAATTTTCCCCAATCATGGCTACAATCTTGTGGTAGTTGTCATATTTGTCTTTGTCAACCTCTTATACAAAGTAATATATTATCACGGGGATAATATCCTTGGTGATGATGGCATTCTCTTCAGTTATGGCCACAATGTAGGGTAAGTATGAATGGGGACCCCTATGCTTGCGGTCAAGGTCCCACCAATACAACACCTGGAGTCAACACTCTCCTCTAGTCGAATATGTCGAGCCTCAGGGCTCAAATCTTGAGTCAACACTAGAAAATTGAGGTACCCTCTTTAGGTCAGGTTTCTTGTAGTGGGCCACAATTCTATGGGCTTCCAATATGGTGTCCCCGTGGTGATCTAAGGTCACGGGTACATGGGTGGTAAAACCCTAGGTCCAACCCCTTCCATATTAGAGGAATTTGGATGATCTCTATGCACCCATGTCATCAAGATCCCAGTCCTCAATTAGGATGGATATGAATCTCTCATAGCCGCTGTGCGAACAATGCAGGATTGCACTGAAGATGGCAATTTCTCCTTCATGGTGGCATCCAACGGATGTTAGAGATATAAAGCATCTCAAGGAAAAAATGGAGATCTTCTTCTTTGATGCAAACTATGGTGTCGGTGTTACTGACCTAGATGACTATGATGGTGTGTCCTAGTCAATACTTCATTTTTTGGTTCTATTAAAGGGTAACCACCTAATTATAATGAATCCATGGCCATCCAAAGAGAACTCTGAAGGAAGGACTCAACTCCATGACTACAAATGGGACTACAAATGCTTATGGCCTGATTTTAGATTTAAAGAAATTTCTCCTAGAGTGTTACATTATTCAAAGAAGTCACTTATTTAGTTGTCACGCACATGTCAAACAGTTCCTTTCCCAAGGTGACAAGTGTCTTTATAGGACACATACTGATGCAAAATATCATTATCAACAAAACCAAAAGGTATCTTGAGGCCTTTGTATATCTCAAAGTAAGGGCTTGTTGTGACTTCCTCCATTGGTTATCTCATCTTCAACAAATGAGATCAAGTGTGCGGGTTACGATTAACTTGATGGTGGCTGTAAGAGTTTTTGGCCCTATGTCCTTGGAGATGTAGGCCCCTTCTAGTGTAGTCATGACTGTTTTGGAATGTACATGGAAGCTTTGCATCACTTCCTTTAATGACACTTCCCATTCGAATACATCTAGGAATTTTATAACATTTTTGTCTTCTAATATGGTTTCCTTACATATCTTTGATGTTGGTTTTACTTTCCTACTATAATATTTGGGATGGATACCTTGCATGACCCCTCTTCCACTATGTTGGTAGGGACTCCTACATACATAGTTACATTCTCCTTACCCTTGTCATGGGGTATTTATGGTAGCGTGGGGCATTGTTCCATATCTTTCATGCCTAGTGTGGATGGCTACAACTTTTCTCACTACCACAAGATGGAGATATATTATTTGTTGGGCTTTCCCTAGGAAAAGTACCCAATGAACCCAAATATTTTGTTCTTACGACCCTTGTAGGCTCTTGTTATGTTGATTTCTTGTACTTTCTACCCATGGTGAGCGCCTCATATTCTAATTGGTTGCACTTTCTACCCTTGGCAGGCTCCTGGTATGCTGACCAGCTGTAGCTTCTACCCCCTTTGAGAGATCCTGGTATTCTGACCATCCTGTTCGTGCTATTGAGAATACTGGATTTTTTCTAGGGTCGAAGTGACGATCTAAGTACTGTAAGACCAGTTCTAGATTGCTTGTACTAAAGGAAGAATATACCCTTTTGATTAGTCTTCAGGTGATGATATGACATCCCTTTGTTGGAAGATGAAGTCATTTCTTGTGATGTGATGGTGTTGACGTCACCTGATTCTATCAAGTCCTATATGTTGTGCATGCTTGTGATGCATCAATCAGTCTTGTTCCCTTTAGATTCTATGAAAGTCACAAAAGGCATTGGAATTGTAGCTCTTTGGTAGGGGATTTTGTGGATCCCTTACAACCACAACCTTTAGCAGGTTCTTGATGTCCAAAAATATTGCAATGAGGAAAACTCCCTAGGGTGTGAACTTCCTTTTTGTCTTGGAAGGTTCTTCTGACGATAGAGATGTAGTTGTAGGCTCTACTTGAGGTGTTCAATTACTCAATGATGGATAAGTGTTTTCTATTGCTTCCTTAATAGGGGTTGAAAAGGCAGTGGCACATACTTGTAGTAGTTGCTTGGAAACCACCAATACTGTGGGGGCAATGTACTAAGCTTGACAATTGGGTGACACCCTCAGGGCCTACAATTGTTGTCACTTGTTGTTCCTGGTAGGGATAATAATTGCCCCTACCATCGCATATATGTCCTTTTCCTTGGCCCACTTTGGCTTCTGATTGGTTGTCGAATAGGTGGATTGTGGCTGGAAAGCAAGGGGTATGTTTTGGTAGACCCCCTATCTTGATGGAATTTTCAATAAGCACTCCTACATGTATGAGTTCTGGGAAGATGTTATACCTCTATAAAGATAAACGGGCCATGAGATCGAGCATGGTGACTCTAATCACCATGTCCAATACCTCTTTATCTGTGGACTTGAACTCTAGATGGGCAGATAGCTCCTTCCATCATCCTTAAAACTCAAAGAATCTTCCATCTTATTTAGTTGTAATGCCTCCATGTCCTCCTAGGTTGGGACCTGGTCTAGGTTCTAAGCATACTGATCAACAAAATTCTGGGAAATATTGGCCCATGTGATGATGGTTGTCATGTTCTTGTTGTTGTGTCACTCCAATGTGGGACCCATCAGGGATTTCACAAAGTAGTAGATTAACACTTTATCATCAGGTTGGGCCTATATCATATCTGAACAGTATGCCTTGACATGGACCATGAGGTCACTTTTTACAGAGTACACATAGAACATGGGAATGTTGAAGTTTTCTGAAATCTTGACATCAAAGATGTTAAAAAAGACCTTGAATGTTTTCCCACTATTTTTCTTCCCTTCTAGTTGTTTGATCTTCTGTAAGATCAAGAGTAGAAGGGGGTATCTAGAAGCAATATCTAGAGCAACATCTTCTTGGAATGTGGCCACCATTGGTTTCATTAGAGGTTTGATTACCATTGACATATCCACATAAATGGGTGGTGGGAATCCATACTGTCCTCCTATATATAGGTAGTACCAGAAATGCAATGGGGCATATAGAGAATGCAGGCTGGGGATGATTCCTCATCCATTTAGGAGTTGAGATTTTACCTACACTACAATATTGGATGTTTTGATATCTTTGGGATCATTTTTGCAGTTGAGACCTCCTCCTATTTCTTTTTCCCTTTAGTTCCTCCTTTGAGACTCAAGACAGAGTTTTCTACCTCTAGAGTTACTAATATTGACCTAGTGTTTACAAATGACGGACCCTAGTAGGGATCTGGATGGAATGATGATGGTTGATGGGGGTGGAAACCCCATGTGCTGTAAGACAAGAATGTCGTTGAAAAACCAGTGTATGAAGATCCATGTCTGGTGAATCCTCGATACTACTACCCTTTTATGTATCTTGATCATGGTGGAGGCATAAAAGGTACGTTAGCTGACAGCTCTAACTTGCATTATTGAGGACCCTCCTAAGAAACGTGTGTCTTTGGCATCATAGAGGCCTCTTTGTGCTTTTCACCACTTATTGATTTGTTTTTCTTGTTGTGGACATAATATCCCTTGGTTCCATCATCATATTGGTGGTCCACATTGCTCCTCTCGGTCATTTGGGCTAAACATTAGTGAGACCAGGTGAAGTATGGGCTTCTTAACCATCCTGTTGTGTCCTCAAATTCACGCTAGTGGGATTCAAAAGTAGGTTGTAAAATTATATGAAAATATTCTACATGCTTGGGGACAAGTCCCGCCACAAGCATTATATCAGTGTAGAAATCCAAAAGACTTCCCTTTTTGCCCAAGAAGTTTATAAGAAGGTTTTTTTAAATTTATCCAATCTCCCCATAAAAGACACCTACACTATTTTATTTATTCTTTTTTATTTTTTCCTTTTTATTTGTTTTTTAGGTGATCATAGCTACCCTACCCTAGGAGATATTGAGGAGTTCATTCATGTTTGACATGAGATGTACTTGTCAATGCCATGGCAGAAAGAAAAAGTAAAGATGGTGGGCAATGTGCTTCTTACAACAGTGTTCCAAAATAATCATTCACAATAGGATGGAAGGTGGGGATTTGAGTGGTCAATTAAGATTTTGATAGCCCTCACTGGGCCACTCACTATGCTCAATCAATAGATTATCTTCCACATGGCATCCTCATCCATCACAGTTCCCAAACTAAAATTCTTGGTAGCATCTATGACACCCTAGTTTCTTTCTAGTTTGAGGAGTTTCTTCTGAGGGTCGGTGCCCTTCGGAAGTGACAGGTGGTTAGTAAAGAGGTAACCTTATCTCAACCTCTCCCTATTCATTACGAGTGTGATGATGTGTTGCGGTCTAGTTTTAGGTCATAGTCCAAGCTCATAAATGTAGGAATGAAGAGTGTAGGATGATCTAGTTTTAGGTCATAGTCCATGGTTGTAGATCTAATCATGCGAGGAGCTAGAAGGTCTATATTTAGTTCATACTACAAGACCCTATTTATGAGCATGGAAATATTGGGTTGTTCTAGTGTAAGGTCGTAGTCTAGGACCACAGATGTGATCATGCGAGGAGCCATGTTGTCCACTTTTAGGTCATAGTCCAGGAGCCTAAAACTGAGCATAAAAAGCATGAGATTGTCTAGTTTAGGTTTAGAGTCTAGGACTATAAATATTGGCGGACTCGACATTGGGAAGTGATACCTCACTCGTTGTTGAAGAATTACCTCACTTGAGTGAGCTTCAAAGGATGAGTTTTTTTAACAATGTTTATCTTTTTTTGCGACTATTTACCAGGCAAGATTTGGTTCTTTTCAATAATATCCTTCTTTAAAAGGACCATTGAGAAAAACTTTTGACAAAGTGATTGATTATTAAGCTTTTAGAAAGACATTTAGTATTTTAAGAGATTGTTAATCTTTGACAAGATTATTTAAATTGAGATTGTTAATCTTCAAAAAGATTGTTTAATTTGATATTGTTAATCTTTGAATGATTGTTTAATCTAAAAATTATTAATCTTAAAAAAGATTGTTTGATTTGATATTTTTAGTCTTCATAGATATTGTTTAATTTGAGATTATTAATCTTCTAAAAGATTGTTTGATTTGAACTGTTAACCTTCACAAAGATTGCTTATTTGAGATTGTTAGTCTTATTCTAGAAAAATTGTTTGATTTGATATTGTTAATATTTTTTCTTTAATCATTGTTTTATTTGAGATTTTTAATCCTTAAAAAGATTGTTTGATTTGAGATTTTAATCTATAAAAGGATTTCTTGGTTTAATATTGTTAATGTTTCAAAATATTGTTTAAATATGCACATGAAAGACATTAGAAACAATCTCAAACATTATCAACAACCAAAATAGGATATATGTATAAGAAGTAAATGATCCTTCCCTTTAAGCCTATGAGTTTAGATCAACATAATTCCTCACTTAGATAAGAGAGGAGGGTCCTTGTCTTCTAGTGGGTAAATGGCACTCATCAAGGGGTAAACTAGGTTTAGTGCAAAAGGGTACTACTCTAAGTAGACCTCGTGACTATGGTGTCCATTATTAGTTGTGTGTTCTATGAAAGTTAGTTGCTTTCAAGGCCTTTGTATGCCTAGCTTAACATTGTGCTGATTTCGCTACTAACATCCCACATCATTTCTAGGGATCCAGTGTATTGTTGGTACCTGTTTCATGACACATAGGTTTATGGGAGCGTAGAATGCAAGTGATGGGTTTCAAAAAATTTCATAAGCAAGACCATAAAGTATGAAAGTCAAGTATATGTAGATAAAGAAACAATAATAGTGTGTCTCAAAAAGATCAGATCTTTTTTCCAACCTACATCCAATGTTCAATCTTCTTTATATCCTTCAACTTTTTTCATATTTTTTTAATAAAGAAACAAAAATGTGATGGAAGATAACATGAGACCCTAAAAGGGAATCATGGTTGAAACCCTAAATCGAGAGGGGATAGGGATAGAGAAAAACACTAGAGTAGGAAAAACCACCAAAAATTAAATCAGAGATAGAGAAGGAATGGGGACAGTGGATCACTCGATCAACGAGCTAAGGGATGGTACATTAGAGGGATGAGCAACCCTGCTCCTAAATTCACCAAAAAATAGAACACACGAATAAAATAAAAAATAACAAAGGATAATTTAAATTGGAAAAAATGGAAAATGTCTAGAAGATGCTCAATCTTGTAACACGATAGTTAAATTTTGACTCAACTCATCTTTGCATCCCCAGCGGAGCTTCTAGTCTATCATAACCTACCCAAAAAGGAGAGATAAATATTTATGGAGAAACTTTATCCCTTGGGTAGTGAAACTTCATTTCGTGGTCGTGTAGAAAATAAAAGACATGTGTCCAGAGTCTCCCCATGCTTTATACGGAAGACTGGGAAAAACATTTTAAATCATTGAATCCATGATGTGAAAATGAGTTGCTATCTAATTCAGATAGATGCAAATACCAATAATGAAATAAGCCTAGAGATATTATTCAACAATCTTGTTAAGAGTGGGGAAGGATTATCACCCCCATCTCTCCTTATAAACTAGTATCAAATTGCTTTTTGATGATTAAAGAGAAATAAGAGATTCATAAGGGTAAAATAAAAAATAAAAATTGTTTTTATTGGTTGGTGGGTTTTTGGGAAGGAGATATATGTGCTCTTTACATAATTGCGTTGAAAGTCCTAACTTTTAGGTAGGTGTATTAGGGTCTTAATTACCTCAGGACCTCCAATGGTAGAGATCCATCATATGTGATTAGGACCAATGAAGAGGTATAATAAGGTGATTAGCAGACTTAAGCTAATAATCTGATATGAGTATTTAGAGGAAATGAATGACAAAGTAGTAGAGTAGTTATAGCAAGGTAATAGAGAAGATAGAGAAACTATAGCAATGTAAAAGAGCATATTTAGTAGTTATAGTAAACTATAATTTCTATAGATGCTAACAAGGAAAGAGGTGTATGAGGAAGAATCCTCCAATCACGAGCAATGAAAATAAACAAAAAGGGTATTTCAATCATCTGTCTTTAGGAGGTTCCAAAGGGGATAGAATACAAACCACATGGGAGTGTGTTTTTAGGTGGATATTAGGGTTCAGGGATCAGAACAGACTCTTTTGAAATAGGATGCATATCACCTTGATATGCCACATTTGTGGAGTGTACAGATCGAGGCGATCTAACACATGGCATGTGATGGATGGGTCATATTTGTCGAGTGTCCTGATCGACTGAAAATTTGTTTTTGGATTTTGTAATAATTTCAGGAATATTCAGGAGAAAATCAAGAAAATTGCAGAGAAAGATAATTTAGTGTTTCTCTCAGATTTATCTAGAAAAACAATCAAACATCTATCGAAAAAGAAATATTTTTCATTCTAGATGATTCAAATGAGAAATTTATGAAAAGAGCTTATAGAAAGCAGAGTTGAAGGACAAATTGTACTTTAGTCTCAAAAGAAGGCTTCTTTACAAAAAGCCCCGAACTATGTGAAAGTGGGTGTAAATGGGTGCATTAAATATGTGGAAAAAATACATAAAGAATGGAGAAAAGGATAAATGTGGAAAATATTTGGAATGTGAAATGAACTTTATCATTAGCTAGAATATTAATGTTAATCACAATTTTTTTCTGAGTGAGCAAAAATGCAGTGTCAACAGTAATATAACAACGATTATTCCTAAAGAAACGGGTTCAGAAACTCAACACCACTATTCCTGAACAACTTGGAACTAGTGTCTTAGAACTAGCTTTTAACTTTATATGGTTCATGCTTAAACCTTGGTGATATTTATGGGTTGTTATATAATCACTAATGATTGTGTTTCTTAAGTTTCTCTTCTATGTCATGTAATGCTTTGGGATTTCGTATATTGCAAGAATTTTTTATCTAAAAATATGGTTGTTACAACTTGGTATTAGAGCACAAGATGATATCCACCAAATGATAGTAACCCTTTGGATAGTTTTTAAATGTCAAGATGGATAGGGACAAGCTTGCAGGAGTTTGTGAGATCACAAGATTTAGCCATGTGTTTCTCACTAGTATGCTTAAGAAATATGGTTATTCACTTTCATCAATATCTTGATGTAATTTTTAATGGGGAACCAACCAAACCAATCATAATCTCTCTTTAACCTGATATAATGAAAATTGAGACAAACATTTTACATAATTTAAAAAGTATGATAATAGTTAAGAAAACACTCCTAATGGAGCAATGCTTAAGCATACTTTGAGTGTGAAGAATTGAGTAGTTGATTTGAAGATGAAGGTCCTCGTTGGAAGAAGAAAAATATGTAAATAAAATGAAGATTGATGTAGGATCTTTCACTATGTAATAAGGAATATATATTAAGAAGGTAGTGAATAAGGTAGATAGTAAGGGTCCTATGTATAGTAGTACTAATGTGGTATTTTTTTGTGATGTTTACTGTAGTGTAGAAACCCATACAATATGTGTCTAATTATGAAAAGATTGTTGTTAGATAATTTAATGTAAGGTCCTTATATGTATTGACGTTTTAAGAAATCATATCATAAGAACACTTTTACTTGTATAATCATATAATAAAATGGCATTGTCTATGTCAGGATTCCGGAAGGGATCACTACTACACATGTGGCCTTTATGTCAGTTAGTTACCTCATGTACATGATTTTTGACGTGACCCATAGGTGGATGAGGGTGTAGAAGATGGCTACAATGTTAGTTTCCCAAAAATGATGAAGTCAATGTTGTGCCATTGTGGCAGTTCAGGAAACAATAATAGACACCAATGTAAATTGATTTTCCTGTTAATGAATTTTGTCTAAATAGGCGGTCTATAATGAAGGTTTTCATTCTAAAAATTGACATGGTAAACAAGTTTAAACTTTGATATTAGAACAAAACTGACATTGTAGGAATGTGAAATATAGATTGTAAAATTCTTATGAGTCATCAATTATTTAGGATCTCAATGTTAAAATGTTATAATAGTAGTTTTTGTCCATAAAACTGACATAGTAGGATGGCTTATTACTTGAAAATTTTACTTATAAGATTGTTCATATTAGTAATTTTAGTTTTGATTTTTGAAACTAACGTTACAATATTTCAACCTCAATTTTACACTAACAAGCAATATTGAAGTATGTTTTTTTTTCAAATAGAAGGTCTACATACCTATCGTCCGACTATTCAGAAGGATGAAAAACTTGGTACTGTAGTAAACATTAGGTTCCATATATACACATTCACATCTACATCTTCAATTTCCACATTGCATTCACATTCATATCTTTTCAACATGTCATTTCATACCTATAGAACCTGCAATAAGAAGCACATATATCACATTCATATCCACATCTTCAATTTTGCTAATACATTCGCATGCATATCTTCAAAATTCATTTTCCTTTACACACATTCACAGTTCAAAATTCACCTTTACATTCACATTAACATCTTCTATTACCCGACCTGATGCAAACTAAAATCTAGAGTCACTTACATTCATTATAATTTATAATTGAATACAATGTTTCAAATAATCAAGATCTCATATTCAAAATTTCATACTTAATCATCAATTCCAATTTAGTTCAAGATTAAATTATTGAGTGAAACACTTTGTCCATGATTCTCGTTACTCATCTAGATTGTCTCATGGATAAGGTTGTTGGGTGTTAAATCTCTAAAAAAAATCAAATAATCATACAATAATATTACATAAAATATGATTATAATTCCCTACACTTGTGATAGAATTCTATATTACCTATTATATGTTCTAATGTCTTGTGATGCTCTTTTACCAATTACATTCATATACTTCATCACATAGTATCCACACACCCACACATTATTTTTTTAAGGAACTACAAAACCTATGGTTATGCGAGACATTAAGAAAATATAAGTGATGCGATGATTTTGAGTCGCATTTATAGACTTGTTTCACTCGCGTTTTATTCGTTTATTGGTCATTTTGGTGGTTAATATTGCATAATTCACTTACTTTAGTCTATGATCCTTCTCAGCATTAATTCTCCCTTATTTTGTTGTTTTGAGCATAAATGATTACAATAATATGTTTTATTTCGGCTTATGTGGTTTTGTGTTGCAATTTAAGGAGAAACGAATATCTGCAGGTCTCGATACCATCGACACATCTACAGGTGGCCAGCCGCAAGGAGCAGCACAGAGTCGATACCATCGACGGAGAAGTCGATGGTAGCGACTTACCATCAGATTGCTGGCGAGAAGAGAGTCGATACTATCGACCCTAAAGTCGATACTATCGACACGTGGAGCTTCAGCGACGGAAAAGGACAAAAGTGACGCCTAAGAGAGTCGATACCATCGACCCTCGTCAATGGTATCGAGTTAGCATCAGTCGCGACGAAGAAAAGAAAAGAAGACTTGTCGATATCACGCAGGGTCGATACCATCAACCCGCGTCGATGGTATCGACACCGTCAGATGCAAGTTTGTTTCAGATTGATCTAAATCTGACGGCTGTGATATTTTTTGCAACCTAACTCAGTGATTATACCTAATGACAGCGGCCAAGAGCCATCTATCACGTCATTAGCCGATGCACACGTCCCGAGAAGGTGTGGCGAGTAGAACGGAGCCCAGAAGCATGCCTCAGTCATTTTGGAAGTTGAAGAAGACATTTTCCACCGCCGAAAGGCTGAAGATCGTGCATTCTACGCCGAGGAATGCTTGGATCTTCTCCGTTGAAGGGGTTTCATTACTTATTCACATTTTTCTCCATGTTTCCCCTTTTCTCAACCATGTTTTGCTTTGAGATGAACATGCGGGGCTAATCCCTTTATCTTTAGGACCAGGAGTAGCCCGGGGAAGCATTGTATGACATTTTATCATAGTAATTCATCATTTATCTCTTAAATCTGTGGTATAATTTCGTTTTCTCAATTTTATTGTTATGCTTGATCACCATAATGATAATCTAATGCCCTTAATTATTTTGAAAGAAGAATTAACAGTTGAAAAGCGACGAAATTCACATTAATTAACAAATCCCTTGAACAAGGCGATGTACGGTTAATGGTGGAAACCCAGAGGTCGATTCGAATGCACCTGGTTTAGGGTATAGATTACTACGACGGTGGAACTGACCTAGATATAGGTAGTGAATTGTACCACGACAGTGGGCAATTCTGACTACAGGCCACTACCCGGATTGAGAGATGAACCTGGATTATTATATGGAAATTCATACAATGAAAACTCGCGGTGAAACTGCAATCCGAAAGATCTCCATTTGAATTGATTAAACTAAACCCTTAATCGATTGCTTTGTTTTATTTTATTTTCTTTTATTTTTTTTACAACAACTCTCAAACTCCTTTTAATCAGTTTAGCTGATCGCAAATAGTTAGTAGTAGTCTACCGATAGTTCAGTGTCCCTGAGTTCGACTCGGGCCTCACAAAGGCCTATACTACATTCACGCGTGCACTTGCGTTCGACGCACAGTAAAATCGTGTCAATAAGCAGAGTTTGCAGTAGATTTGGAGTCATGAAAAGCCTTATAACTCCTCCAAGATAAGTTTTTTTTTGTCTATCTATAGCTCCTCTGGCCTCATAAAAGCTTTTATCTTTCAATAAGCTTAAGTAGTACATGTTGCATGATTAACTACCTATATATTGACACAAACATTAATAGTTGTTCATGAATAAAAAAAATTACTTACCCTACAATTGGGAATTTAGTTGGTGTCCTTCCTTACCTTCCAACTTGTAACCCAATGGGTCAAAATAATAAACAGTCAGCATTCTTGTGACTATCACTCGATATTTATTCCTGAATAAAGAAGAAGCCATGTTGAAAACCAATCAAATTGAAAGATAATTAAGTTGATTCATATGTTAAAATTATAACCTAAGAAATTGAAAATTACCTCACATTAAAAGGAGGAAAAATCACATCCTTTCATGTAGTACCATGAGAAATAGTCAAATATAGTTGTTTGTTTGATGTTACTACTAATCAGTGACAAAATTAAGAATGCCACATAAACTAATTCAAATGTTGTAGTCTTAGCATATAAGTAGATGTAAGAAAATAGGTAATTGTTTAATATGTATAATAAAACTCAAAATATATTTTCATATAGAACAAGGTATTTAGCCATAAGACCTCATCGCATCCAAACTTTAATTGAAGAGGTATTTAGCCATTCATACTCAAATAGTTGTTCAATATCTTGAATGAATATATTAATGCCATGATTTTTTCCTACTACATCCTCTGATAAAATGATCAAGATATTCAACCCTTGTCCAATACTCTTTAACCATCGACATAATCTTGACTCTACAAACCTAGTGACTCAAATAGTTTCTATGAAACCAGAGTAGGTATAGTAAACGTGTTGAATCAAAGGGATCTAAATGGGGTTGAATAGAGATAAAACACTTGAACAAAATTCATTAGACCTTCAAGTTCATTCAACCAGGAAGAAATGCAAATAGTGAATTTGATGGCAATCTAAACATGCATATCAAGGATGAGAGAGATTGAAACAATCACTTGAACAAGCTGTTTAGAGTGGTTTCACTCTCCAAACTAGGGGAGAGTCAATCCACTATCTACAGAAGTCAAGCCCTAGGATTTGGCAACCTATGTATACTTATATTCCATTATAAGACACACATTATTCTTACAACCAAGGTCTTAACTATCTGGAGGTAGAGTCTTCTAACTCTCCAAGGCCTTACCCACTCTTGCAAGCAGCTGGACACCCTTGCCAAGGAGATTCCCTCTTTGCAATGAGTCTTTGCCTTGAAAGATTTACCCACTCTATGCTCGGATTTCAGCTTGTCCTCCTCCTTCATTCAGAGAAGATTTTTGCACCTTCTTCTATAGATTGAAGAAGCTTGCACCTTCTCCTTCACTTGGAGAAGATTTCACCAACTTGATCTTGAAAAAGGGGTTGGAAAAATAGAAGCTTTGAGAGCTTTACAAGCATATAATGAAGTAGATCTCTCACACAAATTCTATCTCACTCAAAATGATCAATTGAAGTGTAATCCAGAGAGAGAAATGGGGCTCAAGTGGAGTTGATGCACTCAACTATAGCAAGGATCCTAAATAACATGAAGGAGCAACCTTAGAATGAACTCTAAGAGGTCTTATTTATAGCTTAGGGTGTCCACTATATGGTAGGAATACTTAGGAACGTTTTCTAGCCATTTTGAGGGTTGCAACGTATATAATTTCAAGTTTTGTAACTCCCCAACAGCTAGAATCACTTTTTCTGCACATTCCATACAGTGCATTCTGTCGAGATTTCATAAAGGTAACTCAGCCAATTGCACTCTGTGACAAAGTCAATTTGAAGCATCAGTCGAGTTTGTCCTGCGTGCAACTCAACCGATCGCTTGAAATCAGTTTTGATGTGTGCAAGGATTGATCGAGTTCTATGAGTGGAAAATTCTGTGGAACAAAAGAATTCTAAAAATCCATTGAGGGATCGGTTGAGTTTGAATCTCGACCGAACAACAGCATGTAATGAATTTTGGATAATTGCTTTTGAGTGATTAAACATTCAAATTAAGGGTTCTTGATTTTTTCTCATCTTACTTACAAGTCATATCATCAATACAAATGATTACAAAAATAATCTAAGGTGATTTGGAGTGTTTTCCACAAAAATGCATATGCATTGCTTTTCACTTGAATGAGAACAAGCTAGGGCTTGATAAGCTTGATCCTTTTCATGTACCTAATGCCTAAAAAAAATCTCAAACAAACATATTTGATACATATGAATGGAACGGTTAAGTCATTATCAAAATATGGAGACTTGATACTTTTCATGTACCTAATCCTGAAATCAAACTCAAACAAACATATTAGATACATATGAATGGAATGATTAAGTCATTATCAAAATATGGACAATGTGTAACACTTAGGTCAATATTCTCCCCCTTTTTGACAATGACAAACCATTCCTCAACATATTGAAAAGGATATGGAATTTAAACCTTTACCTTGTGAATTGCAAGGGGATAAATGAATGAACAATGTTAATGGCTCTCCCCTTAATTTATGCTTACCTATGCCTCATGGTTAGTCTTTCCACAAATAACCATAGATATACTATGTGGTCATCTAGCATGTCATACGATATGTTGATAATTGACAAGAAAAGGATCATATAAGCAATTAAACAATATGGCTGAGAGAAATTCTCCCCCTTTGTCATATGAAAAAGGTAGGGAGGTAGAAGATCTAAAAATCACATGTCTTCTCCACAGGCATAAACTAAACAAGAAACTACATATAGTGCACACCAAATAGAGATGAAACACATAGAAATAAGCAATCTAGTGTCATAATCAAAATATTGAATAACAAACCACAAACTCATAAGATAGTGTCAATCAAAGAGTTATTGTACATGGGATTAAGATTACAACACTAATCATGTCCTCTAAAAATAAAACTACAAACCACCGAGAAACAACGAAAAGATAAAATAGTATGCCTTAGATACACAGTGCCCAAATGTCATGATAGTCTATAAAAACATATATACATGAGCAGTTAAAAGATAATAGAACTAAACATCGACACTATCTACAAGATCAGCTACATCATCATCCTCATCCTTGGGCTGGTAGTCCTAGTCATCATCAGACGATACAACAGAGGCAACAATTGTGGCCTCACCATCATCACCAGAAGAACTAACAAAGCAGTCTTCAGAACCATCCTCAAAACCATCATCCTTGACATCCTTAGCATCCTCACCAACATACTGGTCTGGCATCTCCTCATTAGTAGGAGGTCCAAAGGAACGACCCGACCATATGCCATTCTACTCACCCCATGACATGCCACATGCATGTAATGCATTTGCTTGCACCAAGGAGGAGTAGAACTCCCATCAAGACTAGTAAGAAGAGTGGTAGTAGAACCAGTAGGTAGATCTAGTAGAGGAGACTCGCTATAGGAAGGGGTAAGGGGAGGGTAAGGTCAACCATCAGTAGGGGTGGCAGTAGAAGTAGTAAAAGGGTGGAGGGTCAGGGTAGAACTGATTGTATGCATATGAGGCATATTCAGATCTAGGGTACACCTAGTAGGTAGGGTAGGGATGGATACATGATAGATTCATGATAGCCATGATCCGACAATGGTTCTGTTGGAGATAATCTTGAATTTGAAGGTTATACGCCTATTGATGCATCATATATCCCATGAAGATTTCATTTGATACATTAAAAGAGGTGCGGTCAGGATGGGATGGTGGAGGTGGTGGAGGGGCCTGGGTGGAGGTGGAGGCTCCAGGTGTGGTAGGGGAGGTAGGAAGAAAGGTCTTCTTGATGATAATCTCACTGATACTAACTCATTTCTGACTAAATTCATCATGGAGATCATGGAAAAGAGATTTTTGAGTCGCAAAAGAAAAAAGACAACAAATCAAGATTGGATAAGGAGTATGGGTGCCAAAGGTGTTCTTCCCTGAGTCAAAGCAGGTCATGTGATGAAGGATGAAGCAACACCACCTGACTCCAATACTTTTTAAAAGACAAGACATTATCACAACGGTGTTTTCTACAAGCTCCATTGGATTGTTCTGTGGATGGACATTGTAGTAAACCACCAATGCAATAAGATAGTTTTTGGGATCAAGGGAAGAGGATGGTAGGGTTGACTTCTTCCTATGGGTCATATTGGACGTGAGGAAGTGTAAGATCATTACATTTGTATAAATCCTTAGGGTTAAGCAGGTCATAATAATTAGGGTAGTTGGTCCTCCATGAGTCGGTAACCTTAGTACCATTGAAATATATATTCAAGGAATCTTCAAAGATGGTAAGTTTTGTACCGACTATGATGGAAGTCAAAACTACCTGAGTATCAGGTGGTGACAAATTTGTAGTCTAATTCCATTGGAGATTTTCATAAAAATCATGAACCACCTTGGTGCTAGTGATAGAATTTGAGTAGCATAGGTGTTCTCCACACAATGCGCTAAGGTGAGGGGTCAAAAACACCTCAGTGACCTCCTTAATAACCTTACTCATGGTGAATCAAGTTTCATACAAAGATCCAAAAGTGAAGGGATTCCTACGAAGGAGTTCCTTATAGAAATTTAGAGCTTTTGAGGATAAGAAGGAGGTGCCATCATAGGAAATAGGGCGAGGAGAAGATGATGAGGACGGTGCTCCAACATGGACAACTCTCTTCCTATAGTTAGAAGCCATGAAGGCAGATGGAAAAGAAAAGGTAATGAAAAGAGAAGAAAACATCACAAACATGTCTCTTAACCACCTCAACTGGGTGTGGGAAGAGGAAAGGGAAGTCAAACAAAGCTTGGGAGAGGAGAGTCACACCTAGGGTTGGAGAACTAGAGCACTATAGCTTGGGATCCTTCGACTTTTCTCTAGTTGAGAGGGAGAAAAGTTGATCGATACCCTATTTGTCTTAGTCATGAGATGATGACACAAACATCATACGTGACTAAATAATGATGTTACTCAATGAAATATGTCTTTAGGTTAAGGACTTGACAATGGGATCATATGTATGATAAGAGCACATATATTCTTATTATATCCCTGGTTAGATACTATTGTGGAAGCAAAATAGATGGCAATATTACATAAGACTAAATTGTGTTGACTAATGATAAACTCTCATTTATCATGATAGTACATATCAAGTCAAACACATAGGAACTTGTTAGAGAAAAGTGTACCAGACAAACCAACCTTGAGAGTGATACATGGAGAACATGGAATGGTAGTCACAATCAACTCTCAAAGTGATAGTGGTGATTGTGGTTCTGAGACCTGAAGTCTCTACACTCATCACATGTGATTCGATGAACTTTGACACCATCCAATGTGATCTTGAATAAGAGTTTCCATAAAGGTGGTGCTCTAGTATGATGTGATACATGACATTGGATTGTGAGTGATGCAGATATAATTTGTCCCTCCTACCAGATTTATATCCTGGCCACTTGATAAGTGAGACTGAGAAACATAAGACCATGCTCATGTGAGTTAATATATGATATGTTAGCTCACATGCATCTCATACAATCTACTCTAGTTCAAGAAACATAGACATATGGTTAAGATGATGATGATTCCATCTCGCATGTTCAATCTGGATATAAGAGAAAAAGGAACTATATGATCATGGTAACACTGATCACACATGTAGGTTGAAGTTGTTATCCAACTTTCCAATTACTTGGGTAGCAATGATGTGTTTCTAGATACCACTCATCGCTTGTGTAGTCATAATGGTTATGGACTTCGCTACCAATGTAACTTGGGACCTATAGGGTCACACACATTGGATACACTTAGAATAGGTATTTATTCATGGATAAGATTTGATTGGATTACTAAAAACATTTAGCTAATCAAATTAAACAACACTAGTTGTCAGCTGACCACTGGAGTGTCCAATCGACCGACAAGTGTGTGAGTCAATTCACTGGAGTGTCCAGTACACCAAATGGACTGCCTCAGAAACCGACCAATTTCACTAGGTCAATCAAAGATGTGAAATGACCAGTTTGACTGGGTCAAACAATCAATAATATGTGTAACAACATGCATTAGTCACCACATTAATAGCCATTGTTATTGCACTATTGATCACAAGCCGACTGACAGACTCGACAATCCAGTCAACTGACTGGCAGTTCCAGTCGACTAACTAGATGGTCAAGTCGACCAACTAGATGGTCAAGTCAATCGGCTGGTCATTCACAACAACCATCAAACCATTAGATATGGCCTTTCATATCCCCTAAGTTTTGGAAACCATAGCCCATCCACTCCTATATGAGGAGGGGGTGGCCAAGACTCTATATACAAAGACTTCTCTTCTCACAGTTGTGGTAACTTGTGAGAGAGCCTAAGAAGTCTTCCCAAGAAAGGGAGAGACTTTAAGGGGAGGGAAAGTTGACGTTGACTAGTTGATGAACAAATTATTTACACTAAAAATCTACATGAGAATCTATCTAGTCTTCAATTCTTCATTTTGTGTTGTTTTGATTTATATTTCCCCAAGCTAGGGTTGGTGAATCCAAATGATTTGAGTGTACCTAATGATATGAATTGGACTCAAAATAAATGTTGGATACAAATGAGTGGAATGGTGAAGTCATCATAAAATATGGGCTATGTGCAACCGCTAGGTCAACATTATTCCCCTTTTTGAAGATGAAAAACCATTCCTAAAAATATTTAAAGAACCAGAATTTAAATCTTTTATCTTAGCGTATTAGATGGGTCTTATGTATATCAAATAAAACATCCTCCTCAATCTATGGTTGGCCTACCAACTTTATTAATACGCACAAGAAATGATAATTTCTATTTATCATTTTATAAAATCGTATCCAATAGAAACCATTTCAAGATTTGCTAAACTTTCTCTCCCTTTGTCATAAAAAAAGTGGGGGACGCGCTAGAACAACATAATAAAGGTTTATCCACCAGAAACATGAATATATTTAGTAACACGCCATATATTAAGAGAAGGTCAATTCTATAAGTCACATTATATTTTAGGAGAAGGAACCCAAAACCATGAAGAATTTCATAGAAAAATTAGGGTCAAGTACATCAATAATATAAATCAGCAAATACATCTAGAATTGTATGATGAGACAAAGCATATGTTCATATGAAACATACAATAAGACATGTACGTAATAATTAGTTTTGGATATATACATTTATTGACACAAATTTCCTCTCTAAATAATTATTGTAAAATATATTAGCAATATATGGTTGCCTCAAATTTAGATGCTTTTTATTGGAATAAAATTGGCATACATATTTTCAATGACTCTAAAGTTAGAAGAGAAACATTTTAAGAAAGTTATTTCATAATGGAATGAATTAGTATATATAAGAGGTTCATAAATGGAAGGATAGAAATGGAATTCAATATTAATATCTACACAATTTTTCATTAATTTGTTATACACTTTTACATTGAGTAAATAATTGCACAATTAGATAATTAGAAGTCTCTTTATTGTAAATGTAGTAGTCAGAATTTCTCTGACCAAGTTGTTGGGAAAAAAGGGAAATATATTGAAAATTGTATACATAAAGAAATGGAAGGGAAATGATGTTTTCATATTACTTATTTCCTATCATGTGTTAGAACTCCTTTTACAATATAAAATACATAATTTTCCTACTAAACAAAAATAGATAAATTTCTTGCTACCCAATTCTATATATAGACCCCTCTCCTTGACCTTCACATAAATAGAAATCACTTGACCAATAGGACATGACTCCTAACCTTCTCGCTAATCCTCTTATTCAAGTCCCTTAGATGACAATTTCAAATCAAAAGGGTGAAAACATTACCTATCTAACCATTTTTCTTTTTTCCTTGTTGTTAACAATTTTAGGTGGTAACAAGGAGGTTAACTCGGGAAATCATTTATTTAAGATTAATATTTTTTGTTATTTGGGTTAACTAATTTATTATATAAATTTGGTAAAGTCTATTTGTTTACAAACAAATATGTAATTGAGTTTAAAATATTTGTTTCCATTATGACACGACAATGTGATCGTTTTCATTTATTTATTGCTTTCAAACATTTAGGAGACAAAATTAGTTCTGTAAATTTTGTTCTAATTAATTAAATATCTCATGTATTCCATATTATTACTATTACTTCGATTTATATTCATATCACTCATATTGTATTTGGAAAGTAAATCCATTCTAAAAAATTTGACCATGATAAAGTTTCCATTGACTTATCATGCATATACAACATTGTTTGCCTTTATTTTATACCATAAATTATTTATTCCAACTTCATCTAAATTATACACATCTAAGCCATACAAGTTTATTTATAATTTTTATTTTATATATTAGAAGTAATTTTAATAATTAATATAACTTTGGCCTTATCTTACATTTTCCTTTCCAAATGAAATTAAGATAGTTGTGATTGGTTAAACTTGGGACACAAGATCACTGAGACCCAAGGAACATGATTTTACCATTATATTTTGGTTTTGAAGATTCTGAATGAGTTTTAATGCAGTTATGTTTTTTTTGCTCATCACCATTATGTTATTATAAAATTACATCATTATTTATTATTTAGAGTCCTATTATCTTCAGATTATTTCCAAAGAGTTTTTTGACTTATTATATACAAATTTCCATATTTTACTTATTTAACATATTTAACCCATCAATTCAATATTTATTTAGGTAATGATAAATTATTCATATTTATGGACATGGAAACACCAAATGTTTTTGTAAAGCATAGGATTCCTCTCATGAAACATATTTTATCCATTATTTGCATATTAGTTAGAAAAAAAACATATCTAACATGCTTAATAAATTTACTTACATGTTCGCACATACATAAGTTATTATTTTAATGAGTGCATTGATATGCGATGTGGATTGTAGAACTTTATACCACTTAATGTGTTATCCTAAATATGTAATGGGTTACAATTGAATGATTCATGTTATATGTATTAACAATATTCATTACAACATAACTCTATCCTTGTTTGGTCAAATATAAGAAACCAAGATTACTGACCTCCTAATCGTGGAATAGAATAAGATCCTAGGTTTTAGTTTGTTACAACACTCCACCCCGTAAAAGCATTTTGTCCTTGAAATCTAAACATCCATATATCATCATTCAATTACTCTCCACTCCATAAAAGGTCTAACTTTAAAGATATCATGGTTACTTATACATCTTTTAATCGTTAACACTTTTTATGTTGTTTAGGCATCCAACTAACATGTCATATACACCCAAGGTTGAATTTTGTGTTCTTATGATTCTAATATAGAAACCCTGAGGTTTCCATCTACAAACTAAAAAAATTTACATATTAGAGGGGTAAAGAGGGTAAGTCCACTAAATATTTGTACATACCATACATTCCTAGTTAACATCCTAAGCGAGACAATATTGAAATAGTTAGATTAACATACTACTTATGGATCTGATTCCATCTTGTAAGAAGTGGGATCCGAGAGGGGATCCACTCCCTACTTAATTTGAGGAAAATACACATGTAATCCAAACACAAAAAAGATATGTTGGAACAAATATATGTTTCCATTTCTCCAATACAAGTATATAAGACTACATGTTTAGTAGTAAAAGAAAATATCTAACTATTATGTTGTTTTCTATTATCACCATCCTTCACCATGCAGGGTGATGCATATGAAAACTAAACTATAGCATATGAACCTTGGATCTATCTCCCAAAAAGGTTCATCAACTCATGAAGTTGTCCTAGTCAACCTAGGTTTCTTCCCTTTGCTCTCTACCTAAGGGTTGGAAGCATACCCCACATGTAAGACCCTTGACATTGTTTGATGGTTAAACATGCTTTTTATCATAATTGGATGCTTAAAACCTCAATCAAACCCTAAGATGTGATGTGATACCATTTGACAAGTTTAAGTTTTAGGTTTGGTCTAGTTTGGATATTATGGAGCATGTTATGCATATATATGCTTATTTTGGACTTTTTTGCAATTTACCCATATCTAGGTTTTTATTGTAATTTTTCACACACTTGGTTTGCCTCACATTTTTCATATCAGTTTGATATCATTGTGCCTTGGGGCTCCTTGTTACACATTGGTTTAAGTAATGACATCTAGCCTTGTGTGAAGATTAGGGTTTGCTCTCATAGATGCCCTAACTTAATGGTTTACCCTTGAATGTTGGGACTTGATGGGCCACCCAGTGTTGGAAGTCTCCATGTTTTCATGTGGCCTATAGTGTTGGTGGTCGATGATATTTTTTGACTCATCCTGGTCACCAATTTTTCATATGGTCTCTAGTGTTGGCGATCGCCAAGTTTTCATGTGATCTCTACTGTTGGTGGTCGAGGAGATTTCTGACTCATCCTAGTCGCCAAGTTTTCTATATGGTCGTTTAGTTTTCTGAAACACATGGTTAACCTGGTTCCATGGATAAGATGTTGACTTTGGACATATGGCATGCATGGCTAGACACCTCTCCCTTCCTTTCTCTCTCTCACCCTAAGCCTTATATACCTCCCTCCTTGCATGAAAATAGTTATTTACACACCTAGATCTCTTTTTCTTTCTTCTTTTTGTTGGATATTATCTCCCTTTTCTTGGTGGAGAAGAAGGAGCTCAAGGTATAAGAGGGCGGCCAATCTTGCTTGCATGTGCACCTAGGGTTTGCATCTACCCTAGTTAAGGTCGTTTGTTGTTTCGTTTCTTGGTTTATTGGAATAAGTAAGTGATATATCCCATCATTATTTTGTTTTCCTTGTAGTATGACCTTCCTTTCTCTTCTTTGTGTTCATATCCATGGAGTAGTTGAGCTAAATCTTTAAGATGCTTTCTTTCTTGCTTCCTTGACCTAGAGTTTTCTTCCTTTTTAGAGAAGGAGCTAGCTTGGTCGAGTGGAGTGCCCAATATAGGGTTTTTTCTCTCTTCCATTTGAACTAACTTTCTGTTTGGAGCTTCATCTTCAACCAAGAGGTGAATTATATAACTTTCTCCGTGTTTATTATTTACTGTTATCTTGCATGTACATGATCTTGCCCTAGGATGTTGTCCAAGTAGAAAGATGTTATCTTTTCTAGGATTGAGTTTAGATTGTAGATCTTGAGTAGGTATTCCTGCTTGATGTACCTCTAAGCCTAGTGAATGCTTCTTCCTTGAAGATAGAAAATCTAGACCTTGCATATGTGTGTATCTCCATGCTAGTCACCAAGATTTGTATCTCCATGTTGGTCGCCAAAATTTGTATTTTCATGTTGGTCACCAAGATCTTGATTCCATGAGGTCACCATGTTTTTGACTATGTGGTCGCCAAGATTTTGGAGTCTTGATGGTCACTAAGGTTAGAAAACCCCGGTGGTTGCCAAGATTTCTAACCTTAGTGGTCGATGAGATTTCTAACCCTAGTGGTCAATGAGATTTCTAACCCTAGTGGTCGCCAAGATTTCTAACCCCAGTGGCCGCCAACATTTTCTAACGGCAGTGGTCTCCAAGATCTCTTAATATAGTGATCACCAAGATTTTTTAACCCTAATGGTCACCAAGATTTCTAACCCTAGTGGTCAATGAGATTTCTAGCCCTAGTGGTCACCAAGATTTCTAGCCCTAGTGGTCGATGAGATTTCTAGCCCTAGTGGTCATCAAGTTTTCTAACCCTAGTGGTCACCAATATTTCTGACCCTAGTGGTCAATGAGATTCCTGACCCTATGGTCGCCAAGATCTCTGACTCTGTGGTCTCTATGTTTTCCTGACTCTATGGTCAATGGGTTATTTTGATCACAGGATGAGTTAAGAATTTTAGTTGTATGGAATCTGATAGGTTTGATGAGGTTCATGATTTTTATGGTGGGTTAGATGCTTCTAATATGATGGTTATGCTTCTGCTTCATGCACCCTGGATCCAATGGAGATACTAGGGTTAGGTTTTATGTTTTGACCTAAATAAGCAATGGAATAAATGGTAGTGGATTGTTGAACTGTAACATCAACTTAACTTGCTTTGTGGAACATAACCCTAATGTGTTACTTAGTGAACATCATGGCTTATATGTAATGCAATCTTATGCTACACCTATGAGTTAAAAGTATGATAATGTATGTTGAACCATCTTCAAGGTGTTGAAAGATAATGATGTCGTTGCAAGTGACAATGTGAATGGTCATAATGACCCTTGGGCATAGTTCAAGCCCTAATAGGAGGTGTAACCCTCTTCATTATGTGACAAGGATTGATTTCATGTGATGATGTGATCATAATTTTATCTCTTACATTTTACATATTTTGGACTTGTTACATTCCCATAATGTAAGATTCTTTTAGGGTTTTCTTCGAACTTGATTGACGTAGTTAAAAGACACTGAATTGACATTAAGCAATCAAGTGAAATCCTAATAATGTAGTGCCTTGTGTTGTAGATCCATTCTAGTGTCCAGATTCACTAGAAGGAGAAAAGAGTGTTCCTCTAATGGAATCTCAGATTTGTATACTATTGAGTATATGTATGTTTGGTGAGCATGGTTGTGGTCATACCTCAGTAGGAGAACGAGTACGGTCATATCTCAGATATTTATATATGTGATGTGACTTGTGGACATCTGTGGTTGTACCTGGGATGATAGGAATGTGTACCCTGGTTACTAGTTTCATGACCTATATACCAAGGCCAGACTAGGTTGTTTTGTAGCTTGACTTTATATGTCGTTGCGATAGACTCGTACTGGCTGAGGGTGCATGAGATCTTAGGATTTTGACTCTCTTATATGAAACTAATTTTGACTTAGTAGTGGTCAATTGGAGTTTGATTGGTATACCTCAAATTCCCTAGGGCTTAGTAAAAGATGTAATTCAGCCATGTAGTATATCTATTTAGGGCTAAACACGACTCACATTGGTTGTTAACCCTTGCCTTATTTCTAGTAATGTTTAGTTATTCTGTAATGTGGTTAGAGAAGTCAACTATATAGGAAGTGATAGATTTACATGTTCCTCTGTGTAATATGTTAATCATGCTTAATGTGTTTAGTTACTTAGTTTTCTTAATCTATTTTAGTTACACAGCTTTCTTGACGTGCTTAATCTGGCTAACTAGTTGAAATAAAATATAGCATGAGTGATCAATAACCATTGTTGAAAGTTATATCTCTCACTGGGACATTAGTCCCACCTCTTGGGTGACCATATCCATTTAGGTGATCATCAGGGATGTCGTCAAGATCGTGGTGGTGAGGAAGAGCAGTTTGGAGAGCAATAGGAGTAGAAGGTTGGCTAGTAGTAAGTAGTGTTATAGAGTCATCCCTATACTCTTAGGTCCAAGCAGGGAATGTTTTGTAGACGATATGCACATCGACTCGAGTTTTGGTAGTACTCTAATGTTTGCATATGGCATGTATATGTGTATCACATATTTTATGTACAAGTTGTGTCTGAGACCACTGAACAGACATGTAAATACCTCATATGGTAGGTGCTTATATGTAAGTTGTTGCACTTATATGTAAATATCTCTAAACATGATGGTAATGTTTAAATAGGTTTTAATTTACCGTGTTTGCTGGTTATGTGGTTATTCGGCAGTTAATCATTTGTTTTGTTCTGTGTAATTTTGTCTACCATGACGAGGCATCATACTTTGGTTAGTATCAGAGCTTTAGGTTCATTGAGTCTATAGGGACATAGGACATATGTTTTATGTCTATGCTTAAGTAATCTAACATATCTGATCATGGCTTATTCTTACAAAGATATGTTTGGAGAACTCTAAGAACATGTGAAGAGTAGCTATGTCGCATCATGAGGTGGATGTAGGAGGCCAAAACATGATGGTAGAGTGCCTGTCACGGGGCCAAAATAGCTCATGATGCCTCAGTTTGACCCTACAATCATGGAAAATCCACTTTCCAGTCCATGTTTGGACAACTCATGGTGAAGATTACACACTTCATAGAAATAGTGCCCATACCTCAAGCTGGGTTAGTTGTCCCTAATGTGGAATCTCATGGTTCTGGGAAGACGTTTGGGAGGTTGAGACGTGTTGGGGCTGCCGAGTATGAGGGTACGGAAGACCCGATGCATGCCGACATGTGGTTAATGGAGCTTGAGAAGGCATTTAAGATTTTGAACATCCCAGAAGAGGACAAGGTTAAGCACTATGTTTATTTGTTGAAGGACAGTGCTGGCCATTGGTGGGCCATAGAAGAAGATAAGAGACCAGGAGTAGTTGTCGATTGGGAAGAGTTTTGGCAAGAGTTCATGAGATGATACTTCCCTAAGACATATATGGATGAGAGACAGCTCCATTTGAGAAGTTGAGCCAGGAATTGATGTCCATCAATGGGTATGAGGCAAAGTTTATGGAGCTTTTGAGGTTTTGTCCTCATTTGGCAGTGATGGAGAAGGAGAGGATCGTGAGGTTTGAGAAGGGTTTGAGCTCAGAGTTGTCTACAATGGCTAGTGCTTTGGGGAGCAGAGAGAGGTTCTCTACCTTTGTGGAGTTGGTGAGGAGGATTGAGAGGTTTGCTATTGAGAAGCATAAAGCCAAGCAAAGAAGAGGTTGGATCAGTCCCAAGGATATCATCTAATGGCTTTAAGAGGCCAAAGTTCTCATCATCACAGTCACAATAGAGATCTGTATTTTTTGAGACAAGATCAGAAGTGTCGCCATAATGGTCCCTGACTAAGGGAAAAGGTTATACCTTTCCACTAGCAGGAGAGAACAACACAATGTAAGTATGAGTGATAGGGCCGTCTGGGCTGTAGTATGAGTTGAGGACTTGTCACAAGTGTGTAAAAGTAAGGAATTTAAGGTGGGTGTCCCCTATGAAGGACAAAGTAGTGACATAATAGTTGAGGTAGAATCAAAGAGGTTCTCGGAAGCAACAACAACATAGAAGTGGTGGTGGTAGCATATGCGGTCATGCGTCTTAGGTAGGATCTTTTGGGCCAGTTGGTAGGGGTCGTGGACAATGACAGGCGAAGGCTAGATTCTATGCTATGATTCAACCAGAAGGAGTTGTTCACGAGTCATGTCAATTCAAATGGAACTTTTTCATTTTAACTAATTTTCTTCTTCTTTCATATCTTTTTTGGTTGACTCGGGTGTGAGAAACTCTTTTATCACCAGAGCAGTGATAAGTAGTGGTTGTCTGCCTATTTTTAGTAGATCTGATAGTGTTTGGCTAGAAACCCATTTAGTTGGTTCCACTGAATTGCGAGAGTGTGTCCATCTTGCATTCTTTCTTTTTCAGGACACAGTATTCAACTGGACCTTATGCCACTTGACATGCATGGATTTGATGTGATCCTAGGGATGGATACCTTGGAGAAGTACAAGGTTGTTTTGGACTTTAGTTCCAAGGTGGTGGTGTTCTATGATGGACATGTGTCTCAGATCTTTCACGGAGATAAGAAGATTTTTCCTACATGTTTGATGTCAGCTATGACAACAGAGAGGTTGATGATACAAGGATGTGAGACCTTCTTGGAACATGTTGTTGACGCCAAGAGGAAAGGTCCTAGTTTCCAAAAGGTACTAGTAGTGCGAGAGTTTGAGGATGTCTTTCCAGAAGAGTTTCCTGGTGTTACCTCTCCTAGAGAGATTGATTTTGGGATCAATCTTGTTCTTGGAACACAACCCATAGTAGAATCACCTTACAGAATTGCACCAGTAGAGAAGCAAGAGTTGAAGAAATAGTTGTAGGAGTTGTTTGAGAAGGGTTTCATCAGACTGAACACTTCCCCTTGTGGTGATCCCATGTAGTTTGTGAAGAATAAGGATGGTCCATGAGGCTTGGTATATATTATCGATAGTTGAACAAGGTTAGAGTGAAGAACAAGTACCCGCTGTCGAGGATTGATGATCTGTTTGACCAGGTGATTGGTGATATAGTGTTCTCAGAGATAGGTCTATGATAAGGATATCACCAATTTAGGATCAAGGCATATGACATGACTAAGACATCTTTTAGGACCAGGTATGGTCACTATGAGTTCACGGTTAGGCCGTTTGGGCTAACCAATGCATCAGAAACTTTTACAGGTCTGATGAACAGGGTGTTTAGACTATATATGGATCAATTTGTTGTAGTGTTCACTGATGATATCTTGATATACTCATGGGACAATTGGCAACATGAGCAACACCTTCCCCAGGAATTGAAGTTGTTGAGGCAACACCGGTTGTATGACAAGTTTAGCAAGTGTGAATTCTGGTTGATAGAGGTATCTTTTCTTGGTCATTTTATATCTGCTAAGGGTGATTGTGTAGACACTAAGAGGGTAAGCTCAGTTATGGAATGGTAGCAACCCAAGACACCAACCAGGGTTCAAAGCTTCCTAGGTTTAATAGGTTACTGTAAGAGATTTATTAACAATTTTAGTGTTGTAGTAAATGCATTCCATAAAGTATATTTTCTCAAAGCAAGAGTTGAACATGAGGTAGAGGAGATGGATGGATCTGATCAAGGACTATGATTGCACAAAAAATTACCATCCAGGGAAGGTGAATGGGGTGTCTGATGCATTGATCAAGAAGTCATCTTCATTGTCATCTACAAATAAGGCACAATTACACTTTATGATGTGTCACAACTAGGACATGTTGGTGTTACTTCATTAGATGAATGTATAGTTTGAGGTTTGCTTGTTGGAAGGTTTGCTTGCATAGTTACAGGTGAAGCCTACCTTGATTATGTAGATCATATATGCTCAGGATAATTATACCACGATACAAGGCATGAGATTAGAGTTTGACAGTGGGAAGCATGATGGCTTCCATGAGACAGATGATGGGACAATTTGCTTTCACAATAGTTAGTGGTTCAAGATGTGGATGGAGATGGTACTTGATGTGAGGATTTTAAGTCACATTTATAGACTTGTTTTATATGCATTTTATGTGTTTATTGGTCACTTTTGTGGTTAATATCACATGATTCACTTACTCTAGTCTATAATCTCATTATGTATCAAATATCTCATATTTTATCTTTTTTAGTATAAATGATTATAATAATGGATTTTATCGTAGCTGATTTGGTTTTATCTTGCAGTTTCAGGAAAAATGAGTATACACAGCTGTCGATACCATCGACCTGTGTCGATGGTATCGACACAATCACAGTGAGACAACCGCAAGGAGCCAAGATGAGTCGATACTATCGACACTGAAGTCGATGGTATCGAGATACCTTCAGGTAGCCCGCAATCAATCGGACGATACTATCGACACAAAAGTCGATACTATCGACGTTTTACAGCTTCAACATCGGAAAGGTGACAAAACCGACGCCAAAGGGTGTCAATACCATCGACCCGAGTCGATGGTATAGAGTCTGCATAAATCGGAATGTCAAAGAAAAAAGGAAACCTGCCGATATCATGACCTGTCGATACCATCGACCTGCGTCGATGGTATCGACGCCGTCAGATTAGTGTTTGTTTCAGATCGGCCCGAATCCAACTGTGGTGATATTTCGGCGATCTAACTTGGTGTTTATACCTATTGACGGCGGCCAGGAGCCATCTATAACGTCATTAGTCGATGCACAAGTCCGAAGGAGGTGTGGAGAGAAGAACGGAGCCGAGAAGCACGCCCCGACCGTTCCGAAAGTCGAAGAAGATGTTTTCCACCGCCGGAAGGCTGTAGATTGCGTACTCTACCTTGAGGAACGCTTGGATCTTCTTCGTTCAGGGGTTTACATCACTTCATCCACGTTTTCTTCATGTTTTCCCTTTCTCCCACCATGTCTTGCTCTGAGATGAACATGCAGGGCTAATCCCCTTTTTCTTTAGGATCGGGAGTAGCCCGGGGAATCATTGTATGATGTTTTTATCATAGTAATTCATAATTTGTCTCTTAAATCCGTGGTATGAGTTCGTTTTCTCCATTATATCATTATGATTGATCACCCTAATGATAATATAATATTTTTAATTGCTTTGAAAGAAGAATTAACGGTTGAAAAGACACGAAATTCACATTAATTAATAAATCCCTTGAACAAGGTGATGTACGGTTAATGGTGGAAACCCAGCGGTTGATTTTAATGCACCTAGTTTAGAGTATAGGTTACTACGACGGTGGAACCGACCTAGACTTAGGTAGTGAATTGTATCACCACAGTGAACAATTCTGACTACAGGCCACTACCCGGAATAAGAGGCGAATTTAATTAACTATGTGGAAATTCGTACAATGAAAACCCGCGGTGAAACCGCAATCCTAAAGATTCCCACCTGAATTGATTAAACTAAACACTTAATCGATTGCTCTATTTTATTTTATTTGTCAACAACTCTCAAAACCTTTTAATCGGTCTAGTTGATCGCAAACAGTTAGTAGTAGTCTATCAATAGTTCAGTGTCCTTGAGTTCGACTCGGGCCTTACAAGGCCTATATTACATTGATGCGTGCACTTGCGTTATACGCACGGTAAAATCGTGCAAGTTTTTGGCGTTTTTGTCGGGGACACGGCAACTGTCGGCACTACGAGTGCTGCAAGCGGCCACTCTAGGCCACATTTTTATTTTATTACTATTTTTGAAATTTATTGTTTATCTGTCATATTTAGCAATCGTCTAGCACTGGACTGAACCAAATTTATTACTTTGTAGGTACCAGTGCATGGTGAGGACGCGTAGTACAGACTACACACAGCCTTCACCAGAGGTTCCACCATTGGGACCAGACAACGAAGAGAACAATATTCACGATCAACCTGAGGATATAGATTCAGACTTGGACGCAGAAACCATGGTTGAAGAACAGACAATATGGGAGAAGATTAAGGCTTCTTCCTCTTCAGCGTCAAAGGGATAAAGAAGAAGGCAGTCAACATTCCAACTTATAAGATTGATCCGGCACTGATAAATTTGGTCAAGTCTCAAGCAATTCACGGGATGAAGAATGAAGACCCAGTTGCACACATCAGCACTTTCGTATAGAATTGTGATATGATCAAGATAGATTGGTTTCCACATGAGACATTTTACCTGAAGTTGTTCCCCTGCTCTCTTGCAGGTAATGCATGTGAATGGTTGCATAACCTTGACGATGAGACAGTCGAGACTTGGGATCAAATGATTGAGGTCTTCTTTGAGAGATTCTTTCCAACAGAGAAAACCAATGACCTAGTACAGAAAATCCACAATTTCGGTCAAAGAGCTGGCGAGACATATTCAGAGACGTGGGAGCATTTCCAAATAATGTTGTAGAAGTGTCCACATCACAGGCTGGACAAAGAAAAACAAGTGAAGATCTTCTACTTTTCCCTAAATGAGCATGACAGGAGCAATCTGGACTCAGCAGGTTCCAGTTTCTTTTTGAACAACACCGGCACTAGGTGTTGGGAAATCTTGAAAAACATGGCCAGGAAGCAATCATGGGGCGACATAGACACAGTAGAGCAGGTTCGAGTCGCAGGTGAGTCAAAGGCCATCAAGGAGTTAAATGAGAAGATGGACCTTCTAGCCAAGAAATTGCTAGTAAAAGAAGATGCAGAATTTGATGATGAAGCACAGGTGAAATTTATGCGCCAGCAATAGGGGTACAGAAACAACGATTACTCTTAGAGGAAAGATAAGAAATTTTCATGGAAGGACCCAAATAATTTCCTACAGGACCCCGATGCAAAACCACAACCATCGACAGAGGACAAGAGCAACGAGTTGCTCAATCAAGTAATTAAGCAGAATCAAGAACTCATGAGCACATTTGGCCAGAAGATAAAGAACAAGGTGATTTTATGAATCAATTTGGGCAGACTTTGAAAAGTCATGGGGCTTAGATGAGAACTATGGAGACTTCGTTAGCACAGCTAGCAGCTGAGATAGCAAATATGAAAAAGCCAACACAACAAGGTTTCCCCGAAAATACAAATGTTTTGGGAGGAAATCAGCAAGCCAAGGCAATTCTATTACGGAGTGGAAAGAAGATTTTAAACCCCAGGGCCGAAGAACTGAGCAAACCCCAGCCAAAAACCACAGGTGAGGCCACAGAGGAAATTCCAATTCCAATCACAGAGCTGGTAGAGGATGTGGTAGAGGATGTCACACCAGAACCCATTGCTAAGGAGGAGACGTAGAAGAGGACAACATATGTGCTGCCACATCCGAGGGCACAGACTGTCCCTGTCCCATATCCAAATAGTTTGAAAGACAAGAAAGTGGACGCTCAGTTAAAGAAGTTCCTAGATAGCTTTAGGAAGCTTTCTGTCAACATTCCACTGTTAGAAGAAATAGAGCAGATACCCTCTTATGGCAAGTTTTTGAAAGATATAATCACAAAGAAGAGGAAGATTCTGGACACCGAGGTCGTGGTTCTTAAAGAGCAAGTGAGTGCCTTCATTATGGGCACATTGCCACCTAAAAGGCAAGATCCAGGCTGCTTCAATATTTCATGTTACATCGGTAAGGTGAAATTCGGCGAAGCATTGTGTGACTCCGGGGCAAGTATCAATTTGATGCCTCTCTCTACTTTCAAGAAGTTGGGACTAAAAGAATCAAGACATAGCAACATGGCGATTCAGCTAGTGGATAATTCTATGGTGAAGCCATATGATATTTGTGAAGATGTTCTTATTAAAGTAGACATGTTTGTATTTCCAACAGATTTTGTGGTAATGGAAATGCAAGATGAACAAGGAAATGAGCTACTCCTTGGAAGACCTTTCCAAGCTACTGCAGACATGATACTTGAGATGCGAAGAGGCCGTCTGACCTTGGGAATCTCTGATGACCGATTTGAAATGGTTATTCCCTCGAGTACAACACAATCAAAGGCAAAGGAGCAGTGTCGCATGGTGAAACATTTTGATCAGAACATTTCTCTTTATCTAGGGAAGCCATTTCTGGATATGGCTCATGTAATGACCAAGGTAGATAAGGGGACATTGGTTGTATATATTATGGAACAAACAAAAATTGTCTCTTTGTAGAGCTGTGGGGTATCCAAATGATGAAGAGGAGGAAATTCTATTTTCTACAGAAGATGATGCAATAACAAGTTTTGTCTTTGATGCATACCTAGAACTTCCCCTTGAAGCTTGCCTTGTCAACATAATGCATGACTGGATGAGAAGCAAGTCGTGACAAGAATGCGTCAAGATGCTTCAAGTGCTTTCGTGCTATTATGCCAAGCATTATGAAGACCTTGGGCCACTCCCACCACCGCTTCAATCATCATTGATTAGTCCACCAGAGTTAGAACTGAAGTCATTACCTCCTCATTTGAAGTATACATTCTTAGCAGATGGTGAAAAACTGTCGGTGATTATTTCGGCATATCTAAGTGTCGATGAAGAAGAGCGATTGATGATCGTGTTGAAGAACCACCGTGGCGCATTCGGGTGGTCAGTTGCAGATATCAAGGGGATTTCCCCTACACTGTGCCAGCACAAGATCCAGCTCGAGGAAGGAGCCAAACCTATAATCCAGCCACAGTGCAGACTCAATCCAAGCACGATGGAGGTAGTAAAGAAGGAGGTGATCAAGCTCCTTTCTGCAGGCATCATCTACGCTATCTCCAATTCGACGTGGGTAAGTCCCACACAGGTAGTCCCTAAAAAGGGGGGAATCACCATCACTCACAACTTTTTAAATGAGTTGGTCATGACCCGATTGGTAACCGGGTGGCGGGTGTGCATTGATTACCGTAGATTGAACTCTGCTACATTAAAAGATCATTTTCCTCTTCCGTTCATTGATCAAATTTTAGAGCGACTAGCGGGTCGATCTCATTTTTGTTTTCTAGACGGCTATTCCTCCTAGAATTAGATCTCCATTGATCCTAAAGACCAATAGAAGTCTACCTTCACTTGTCCTTACGGAACATTTGCATATCGTTGTATGCCTTTCGGTTTGTGTAACGCACCAACCACCTTTCAGCGCTGCATGCTTGCCATTTTCTCTGATATGGTTGAGCACTGTTTAGAGGTCTTCATGGACGACTTTTCCATCTATGGTGCGACTATTGATGAGTGCTTGTATAATTTGGATAAAGTTTTACAACGATGTGAGGACACACATTTAGTTCTCAACTAGGAAAAATGCCATATGATGGTTAGTGAAGGGATTTTTCTTGGGCATAAAGTGTCTAGCAAGGGGCTGGAGGTGGATCCAGTTAAGATCGAGGTCATTTCAAAATTACCCCCACTGAACTCGGTTAAAGGGGTAAGGAGTTTTCTCGGTGACGTAGGATTTTATCGCCGCTTTATCAAAGATTTCTCGAAAATCGCTAAACCATTATCTGAACTGCTTGAGAAAGATGCGGTGTTTGATTTTAATGAAAAGTGTTTGCATGCTTTTAATGTGCTCAAAGAGAAGTTAATTTCTACACTGGTTGTTCAAATGTCGGATTGGACGAAGCCATTTGAATTAATGTGTGATGCTTCAGATTTTACAGTGGGGGTTGTTCTTGGGCAACGTTTTGAAAACAAACCCGCTGTGATTTTCTATGCATACAAGACTTTAAATGAATCACAACTTAACTACACTACAACAGAAAAGGAACTTCTCTCCGTCATTTTTTCATTTGAAAATTTGCGGCAATATCTAGTAGGGTCAAAAGTTGTGGTATGGACGGACCACGCCGCCATCAAATATTTGATGGAAAAGAAAGATTCCAATCCTATATTGATTAGGTGGATTTTATTATTACAAGAATTTGATATTGAAATTAAAGATAAGGCAGGGATTGAGAATGTGTTTGCGGACCACTTGTCTAGGTTAGAACGGGTAGATGAGAAGGACATTAATATACCCATTACTGAGACATTCCCTGATGAAGAAATCCTTTCTATAAAATCCAAGGATCCATGGTTTTCATATATTGTTAATTATCTCTCCTGTAAAATAATCCCAGATGATTGGACTTATTAAGAGAAAAAGAAAATTTTCCATTCTTTGAGATATTACTTCTGGGATGATCCCATTTTGTTGAAGCAATGCAGGGATGGCATTTTGCACAGGTGTGTACTGGAGATAGAATATGACAGTGTACTTAGTCATTGTCACACACTACCAGCCGGTGGTCATCATGTGAATTCCAGAACGGCAGCCAAGGTGCTAGAGAGTAGTCTTTATTGGCCTACACTTTTCCGGGATGCCTATGAATATGTGCGAAGATGTGATTCCTGTCAAAGCGCAAGTAATATTTCCACGCGGCAAGAGATGCCCCTCAATGTGTTTCAAGAAGTTGAGGTGTTTGGTCTGTGGGGTATTGATTTTATGGGACCCTTTGTGTCCTCGAACTCTAATTTACATTTTATTTGTTGTTTATTATGTGTCGAAGTGGGTAGAGGCAATACCCACAAGGACTAACGACGCTGTTGTAGTGTGCAGGTTTGTAAAAGATCACATTTTCTGCAGATTTGGTGTGCCAAGGATGATTATTAGCGATGGAGGCACCCATTTCAAGAATCAAAAGTTTGCTGTGTTGTTGAGAAAGTACGGGTTAAAGCACAATATTGGTACCCCGTACCACCTGTAGACACAAGGGTAGGTCGAAGTGTCAAATAGAGAAATCAAGAAAATTTTGGAGCGCACAGTGGCTTCGACAAGGAAGAACTGGAGTACTTTGATACCGGATGCTTTATGGGTGTATAGGACCGCATTCAAGACACATATAGGCACTATGCCTTTTAGGTTGGCTTATGGGAGGGCCTGCCATTTTCCGGTAGAGTTGGAGCACAAGGCGCACTGGGCGCTAAGGAATCTTAATTTAACCTATGATGAGGCAGGGAAGAAGCGAATGCTCGAGCTCAATGAGTTAGATGAGCTGAGGATGAACGCCAATGAAAATTCTTGGATTTACAAGGAGAGAACAAAGCTAATTCACGATTGACACATTCAGCTGCGTGTCTTTAAAAAGGGAGATCGTGTGTTATTGTTCAACTCGAGGTTGAAGCTGCATCCTGAGAAATTGAAATCCCGATGGAGTGGACCTTTTGTGGTAGAAGAAGTACGCCTGCATGGTGCCATCATGGTGTGCGATGGAGAGACGACATTTCTAGTCAATGGACAAAGGTTGAAGCTATACTTTGGCAAGGATTACATGAGGACAGTGCATGAGGTCAAACACATGGCACTTAAGGATGCCTGATAAGTTTGATTTTGTCTAGCCTAAGACGTTAAAGAAGGGCGCTTGTTGGGAGGCAACCCAACCATTGGTAGTTTCGTCCATTTTCTTTCACATTTACAAGTTAGTTTGGTTTAATTTCATTTTTAGTGTAAAAATGATACCTTGACCGTTTGTTCAGTGTGCATGACTAAGTCAGAGTCGATACCATCGACCACAATGTCGATGGTAGTGACATGGGTACAGATAGGCGGCTGTAGAAAATTTTCTGAGTCAATACCATCGACGGCCTCATCGATGGTATCGACCTACCATCAGAGACGCCGAACAAAAATTACAACTCTGGGTTGATAGTATCGACGGGGACGTCGATACTCGTGAGATCCCTAAAGATTTATAGATGATTTTGTCTCAGTGAAGTTGATACCATCGACGGCCTTGTCGATGGTATCGACCCGGCTACAGTCAGAAAGCGGCGGTCGGGCCTCGCGAGGGTGATTGATCCATGCAGATTCGATACCATCGAACCCCGTCGATGGTATCGACACGACACGTCACCGATCCGCGAGAAGAGATCAACGGAGTCCGTCAGTTTTGGGAAGCGATCCGTGGGATGGGTCGATACCATCGACCCGTGTCGATAGAATCGACACGTTACCGATCCGGGCCCCCACATCCAGCCATCGACAACTGTCGATAGTCGCGAAGCGTGGATCGCACCTCCAGGTGTCGATACCATCGACACCCCCATCGATGGTATCGATGACGCGACAGAAGCGCCCAGTTCAGTTATAAAAGGGAGGGGTGTTTCTCCAATCCCTTCACAAATTCAGAGTTTCTTCCTTCCACTTGTGCATTGAGCGTGGTTGTGCGATCAGAGGCCTTCGCCGAGCATCCAAGGATCAGGGTATCTTCACCGAGCTTGCATCGAGTGGAGATTGTCTTCTCTGACCTTCACCGAGCTCTGTTCTTTTTTTTTAGGTTAACCACCAACTTTCTATTACTCCGAGCTCAAAGATGGCTCATACCAGTTTGCTACATACTGAGTAAAAGATGACGAGAAGAAAAAAGAAGTAGGACTAACTACGACATCATGAGCTAGCAGGTGTGTTAGTCCATTTTCCTGTCTTCTACAGAAAGCAAAACTAATAGACTGAAAAGAAGACTTTAAGCTAATAATGTCTGCTAAAAGAGTTCCAAGCAAGTCCGGTCTTGCAGCTTCTGCCTTAATGAGTTGGATGATAGACTCAGAATCCGATTCCACCACAAGTCTAGCGATCTGCTGCTCCTTGGACAGCCGCATCCCTTCCCTAACTTCCCAAGCTTCTGCTATCGGCACGTCCTGGCTGGACGGTCTCCTGCTTCCCGCTGCATGTAAAATCCTCCCATTATGATTCCTCCACACAAGGCCTGACCCGTCATAGTCTTGGATATGGACAGCAGCATCACAATTGACTTTGATTGTGTTGACCTCGGGCGCCTCCCAGATCATCGACCGTTTCTCCTTTGCAGCTGGGCGGTCAGCAGCCTGCTGGATTGCTGCGTGGTGTCCAGCGAGGAGAGAAATGAACTGGTGTTGAGTTGAGAGTGGGGGTTTCGACTGCTCCTTAAAGATGATAGCGTTCCTTCTAGTCCAAACCGTCCAAAGCACTGCTATCATGGCTTGGTTGTCTTCTTCTCGCTGTTGGGTGATCAAGTTCTTGATTCCGTTGCCCACGTTTGACTCCCCCGCTTCTCGGATTCTTGTTTGCACTATGGCCGGGCTTTCTTTCCATAGCTCCCATGCTTGAGGGCACCTAAAAAGCATGTGCCTGATGTCCTCCTTTTCACTCCCGCAAATGCTGCAAATACCATCCGGGTGACAGTGACGATCATAAAGACGACCCAATGTGCCTAGCGCCCCAATCATGCATCTCCATAGGAAGTGTGCCGCCTTCGAGATGAGATTCTTCCTCCATACTAGCCTCCAACTTTCAGCTTCCTCTCGGTCTCTTTGCTCCTCTCTTCTAGATGGGTCTTGAGTTGCCATCCAATAGGCCGACTTTACAGTGAATTGTCCTCTTCTGTCAGGTTTCCAATAGATACCGTCCTTCTGCTTGTTGAGGCCAATTGGTATTGCCAGTATCTTCTGTGTTATTTCTTGAGTGAAGAGGTTGTAGATTTCTTCCTTGTTCCAAGCGGTAGAGTCAACCGTCATAAGCTGGTTCACCCATTGGACGTTGGTGCTTGAGAAATTGTAGGCACTCTCTATGCTCCCTCTTATTCCCGGGATCCATGGATCTTCCCATATATTGATTTTTGCTCCATCTCCCACTCTCCACTGCATCCCTTCAAGAATGATGGCCTTTGCATTCCATATACTCCTCCAGGTGAAGCTTGGGTCGTGACCTCTTCTGGCGTTGATAGCTGTCCCCCTGGGAAAGTATCTTGATTTTAGCACACGGTATACTAAAGTGTCCTCTCTATGAAGGAGTCTCCATATTTGCTTTGCCAACAGAGTTTGGTTGAAAGTGTGTATGTTTCTAAACCCCAATCCACCTTGGTTCTTCGGTTTACACATGTTCTCCCAGCTGACCCATGCCATCTTCCTCTCTCCGTCTTTTGCCCCCCACTAGAATCTGGCTATAGTGTTGTTTATAGAGTCGAGAAGGTACCCCGGTAGCTGAAAAATACTCATGATATACGCAGGTATGGCTTGGACCACTGCTTTGATGAGGACTTCTTTCCCTGCTTTGGATAACAATTTCTCCTTCCACCCTTGTAGCTTTTTCCATATCCGCTCCTGTATATAAGAGAAAACTTGTTTCTTTGACCTTCCTACAGCCGTGGGTAGCCCCAGATATTTCCCATGCTTGTCTACTTCTTTGACCTGAAGAAGATGTGTTAATTCTGCTCTCTTTTCCCTCTCCACCCCTTTACTGAAAGCGACCTTAGTTTTGGATAGGTTGATTTTCTGTCCGGATGCCCGCTCATATTGGCTGACGATCTCAGCTAACTTCAGGCATTCTTCTTTGGTTGCTCTCGCAAACAGGATGGAATCATCTGCAAAGAAAAGGTGAGAAACCCGAGGGCCATGACGGCTTGCTCAGACTCCTTGGATAATTTTTTGCTGCGCGGTCATGGTTAGAGAAGTAGAAAAAGCTTCGGCACATAAAATGAAAAGGTATGGAGATAGAGGGTCACCCTGGCGAAGTCCTCGGGATGGTTGAATCTTTCTGGTTCGCTCCCCGTTGATGGCAAAAGAATGAGTCACAGTTGACATACAATCATATACCTTCTTCCTCCATTTCTCCCCAAACCCCATTTTTTCTTGCACGTAGTCAACAAACTTCCATTCTACTATGTCATAGGCCTTCGACATGTCCAGCTTGAGTGCTATATGTCCCTTCTTTGTTTTATTACCCCTCTTCATGGTGTGGAACAACTCGTATGCAATAAGGGCGTTGTCTGTAATGAGTCTCCTTGGGATAAAAGCACCTTGATTTTCAGTTATAATTCTGTCCATGAGCGGTCGCAGCCTGCTTGCTATGACTTTGGAAGCTATCTTGTAGACGACATTGCATAAACTGATGGGTCTAAACTCACCAATCTCCGTGGGCTTTTGAGTTTTTGGAATTAGCACCACCAGCGTGTCATTGATATCTGCTATACTTCTTTCAGATTTCCACCACCCTTTTATATAGTTGGATACATCGTTCCCTACTATGTGCCAATATTTCTGAAAAAATAGAGATTTCATACCGTCCGAGCCAGGTGCTTTATTTGGATGCATATACTTCAGTGCCGTTAAGATCTCCTCGGATGTGACTTCTTTCTCGAGCTCCTTACTCTCATCTTGACTGAGCTTGTTATTGATTCCTCTCGTAGCCTCCTCCCATTCGCTTGGGTTACTAGTTTTGAACAGGTTTTGAAAAAAATTCAGCACTATGCCTTCTACTTCTTCGTCCTCCTCTTTCCACTGCCCTTCTTCATTTTTTAGACCTTCAATGTTGTTACTCTTCCTTCTTTGGGACGCCTTATGATGGAAGTATGCAGTGTTTCTGTCGCCTAACTTCATCTCATTCACCCTTGCTCTGGCATGCCAGAACGCCTCGTCCCTTCTGTGCCATTCTTGGAGTTCTGTCGTTATGTGAGTGCACTTTTCTAAATTTGTCCTATCCGTCAGTAAATTTTGTAATTCCCTTAGCGCCTCTTCCAGCTGTTTGATCTTTTTCCTTCTTTCCCCAAATTTTCCAACAACCCATTCTTTCAGTTTACTTTCACAGTATCCCATCTTTCCTTGAAGGTCTAAATTATGCCGCTCTTCCCAAGTAGATTTTATGATGTGTTCACAATCATTGTCCTCCACCCACATAGGCTCGAAGAAAAAATACTATTGGTTTCGTGCCTTCTTCCTTCTTTTGTACTCGGTATTGACGATGATGGGTACATGATCGGACTCATATTTTATACAGTGAATCACTCTTGCTTGTGGAAACTTTGCCACCCATTTTGCACATCCCAAAGCTCTGTCAAGGCGTTCCCTAACTAACGTTTCCGGAGAGAGACCTCTCTGCCAAGTGAAGATGCTGCCACTATATCCCAGATCTGTGAGGTCACAGTCATCAACAACGTCCATGAAATCTTGGATGAACCTGTGAGGTTTTGGTGGCCCCCCAATTTTTTCTGAGTTGGATAGGATCTCATTAAAGTCTCCGAAGAAAATAGTAGGCAAAGTCTAGTTTCCTTTCTTCTCTCTCATTAATTCCCATGTCTTGTGCTTTTGTTGTTGTGTTGCCCATCTGTATATGCCAATAGCTCTCCACCTACTGTCACTGTTCTGCTCCTTAATCTCGCTGCTGCAATGATGTTGTGAATATGATGTAACTGTGAGATCGACATCCTTCCACCAAAGACCTGTCCCACCAGCTCTTCCTATACTAGAGAGACATACTGCTTGAGTGAACCCGCACTTCCTCATGACCACCTCCAAATCAGCACTAGAAATCATAGTCTCCATCACGAAAACTATACTCGGGCCCTCCCTCATGCACCTAGACTTGAGGGCAGTAACCGTGTCAGGGCGGGCTAGTCCCTGACAGTTCCAACTTAAGATTTTCATTGTTCTTCACAGGACTGGCTCTGTCCAGCTTCCACTACTTGGGTTGTACACCCTGCTTGTTGCTTCCCTTCTCGGTTCATGTTTCTTGATTTTTTCCCTGTCTCCATCTCAGTATCATACGAGTCCAGTTCCATGTCACAGTACTCGGATTGTCTTCCTCTTTTCCCTGCAATCGTGCTCCATTCGACTGCGTCTTCTGGAATACCCAAGCGTTGGCCTCTACTCATCTTATAAACCCATGGCGGGTCTCGCTTTTTGTGTTGGTGTGGTTTTGTCTTCCTCCCTGTTTTCCTTCTATCTTCCTTCTCTCTTTGAGCCCTTGTTTTCACAGCTGATAGCACTTCCTTTTTGCTGTTCCTCGCTTCTTCATTTTCCATTGTTGTCTGCTGTTCAGTTCCTCTTGTTTCGATCCCTGTCTTCTGCCTATCCACCTCGATCGCGGCCTGCTGGTTATTCGCTTGTGTTCCACTTCCCCATTGTGCTGCTAGTTCTTCCCTTCTGTTCTGGGTTTGTGGCTGCTCTACTGTCCGCCCATGTTCTCCCCTCTCCTCCATAGCAGATAGGACAAGGTCGTCGCTGCTTCCTTCCCTTCTCTGTTCATCCTATGTTCTTTCCAGGAACAACTCGTACAAATTGTAATCCACTTCATTGTTGCCTTCCTTTTCATTCTGCCTCTGTTCTTGACCTGTTGTTAACCCGAGATGATCTTCATCCAGCTCGGGTCCTGCCCTTCTTGCCCCGTCGAGGTCTGGTCCCTTCAGCTTTTCCTACTCGTTACTCTGATTCTTCTCGGTTACTGCTTCTGGTTTGTACTTGAATTCTATCTTCTTGCTCAACCTGCTGTTGTCGTATACTTCCTCCTATAGCAACCGCCTTGGCTTCCTCGGCGACGCCCTAAGCCATGCTCCCCACTGCTGCTCCCGCGCTTCGCCTTCATCATTGCCCTCGCAATCTTTGACGACGTGGCCAAGACGACCACAGCCGTGACAGAAATTGGCGAGACGTTCATATTTCAATTCAATCTCGATGACTTTGCTTTTGCTTCCTCTCATCCGCAACACCCTCTTCAGCAATTTCGATACGTCAAGGTTGATTCTCACCCTCACCGACATTTCCCATCCCATCTTGTCGAGGTCCGTCACGATCACAGTGCCTACCCTGGCCGCGATCTCTTCAATATTTCTTTTGTTTCGAAACCCTAGAGGTATGCCATAGAACCGAACCCAGAAGGGGCTGTGGTTTATGGCAATTTCCCCCGGCTTCTCCTCCATCACGATGTCCTTGAACAGCAATAGCTTGTTGTCAAAATTCCACGGGGAGCCTTCTTCTACCTTCAGCTTATCACGCCAGTCAAAGAATTGGATGATGAACTGTCCTCCTTCAACCTGCTTGAACACGACCTTCCCCTGGAGACCCCATGCTTGTATTAGGGTATGCTTCATAGCCCAGAAGTTAACCGGCCTTTCCGATAAGATCCGCGTGATCAGCGCCAACCTTAGGTGGTTTTGATCTCCGTCAACTGTCGGCGCCGCTATCTCTATTAAGTCTTCTTCCTCCGGTGTCAACTACACTTGTGCACACTTCTCTGCCAGTTCGTCTGCCATCACTGGTAGAGGACCAGAAGATCGATCGCCCTTGGACCTGCAAGAGAAAAACCACGGTGGTGGAGGAAGGTGTCCCACGCTTCAAACCCTAATCGCCAGAGCGACGGGTCGGCCGCGGGGAGAGTTTCTTTAACCCTTCACCGAGCTTTGTTCTTATTCCCCTTTCTCTCTGTGATGATGGTGCGGACAGCAGGAGCATCTTCTTCACAGGTGGTCCCTATGGAGATCGAGACCTTCATTCCTCCACGACCCGGCTTAATTCCTCATATGAGGATTGTTCATCCTTCGGCAGAAGTACGGAAGATATATGAGGAATTGCTCAAGCTAAAAATCGATCCAACTCGTTACGTTGATCGGACCACGGTTCGCAAACTTGGGTTTGAGACCAATCTCAATTATGTCCTCAAAGGGCAAGCACAGGAGACCGACAGGAGGGAAGATCAGGTCCAGTACCACGCTGAGGGCCACCCCTTTTTGGTGAATGGCCGATGTACAAAGAGCTGGTGGCAGAGTTTATGGTGTCACTTGATATCAATGTCGTGCCCAACGACTTGATCGCCACCGATAGGGAGTGGAAACAGGGGTGCGTGTCGTTCAGACTCTACAACAACAATTGCAACCTCACTCTCGACCAGTTCAATTCTGTGTATAACTGGAATCATCATCACTTTTAGCACTGGAGGCCGGACAACCAGACGGATTATGATGACATCTTCGCCCAGATAGTGACCGCGCCTCCAGGAAAATCCGTCAGCTATCACAGTGTTGTTGTCACCGACTTCGAGCATCCTTTTGTGCAGATTCTACATCGCATGTTGTGCACCATGCTCTTTTCTCGAGGCGATCTTTCTCTTAGTAAATTTCAAGAGATGGACCTGTTTTTTTTATATAAGCTATTGAAGCGGGAGAAGTGTAATTGGGGCACATTTTTCTTGACGTGTGTGCTGGCTGTGCGGAGGAGTACAAGAAAAGCTCCAATCCATTTTGGGGGGCTTATCACGCCCCTTCGTTGTATCTTGGGTTGGATTTTTCCCAACTCACTCTGCTTTCCAACAGGAACAAGGTCAATCTGCATCATCTACACCGCTCCAATCTTCTGATGCTCCGTGATGGCGTGGTGTATGGACATTGCCATGTCAATCACGAATATCAAGAATGTATGCTTCCAGACCCCATCTTCAACATCCAGGGAGCTCAGCATTTCCGGTGGCCTATCATCGCCATCGACGACTTTGATGAAGACGGTGGTAATGATGACAACAATGATGATGGCGACGAGCATGAAGAGGAAGAGGAGGCTTTCACTCCTCTTCGGGCACGAGTGGCACTGCGGAAGCGTCCCCGCATCCACCCGGGTGCATCATCTTCTTCGCAGCCTCCACCACCTCGGCCCTCTCCACAAGGAGAGGATGCCTATTCGATGCAGGGGATGTATTTGATACTGCAGGAGATTCAGCTAACCCAGCAGTAGCATACGACTTCATTCGTCGGTATTCAGGATACCACAAACTAGCTTTTCGTGAACCAGCAGGCCATCTATGAGAATGAGCGTCTCCTCCTCGCCAACCAACAGAATATCCATGACAGGTTGCATAGGATGGAGATGCAGCAACAACCCTTCTACGACAACTACTGGAGCCAGAACTATTTCGGGGGATACCCTCAACCTCCTTCGATACCTCAGAACGATCCAAATTTTTAGGGGCAGTATCCATCATGGGACCCCACCGCTCCACAGTACCCGCCACCACCTGACCAATGATCAGTATCAATGTTCCACCTTTTAAGGTTGTTTTTGACTATGAGTCCATAGTCGAATTCAAGCTTGGGGGGAGATGGAACAACTTCTATCTTTTTCTAGCTTTTACTTTTTGTTTTTATCATTTATTTGCCTTTTCTGTTGTTTAAGCAATTTCCTTAGTTTTTAGGATCCACACTCTATCTAGTGTATTTGTGGATGTCTAATGTAATGTGTCATCTCTTTGTCGGTCATATGGCAATCAAGGGTAAATTTGAAAATTTTGTAATGTTTTTGCAAGCTTGTTTTGTTCTAACTTGAGCACATAACTTATGAAAATCATTCGGTTTTTTAACTTTACAACAGAAGACCATAACTGTACATGCCTTTGATTCACGAAAAGTGGACGGAATTGGTTGTTTGAGCCTAAATTGAACAAATGATAATGAGACCTTAATTTTAAATAAGAGAGAGAAACCCCTTAATTGTTACACAAGTCAGTAAGGAGGGACATATAATTTTTTCCAATGGTTCAGTCAATTAATGTTGTGATCTAACCACCCCATTGTTTTCGTACTCCACCTTAAGAACTGGAAGCACATTACGGTTTTCATCTTTTGATTGCATAGCATTTAGGTAGGATTGCATTTTAGTAGATTGTGCATAAAAAATGGAAAATGAAAAAAAAATTGTAGATGAATCATGCATGCACACATTAGTGAGTGCATGGCATCACAGTTGCATAACTGATCTCATGTAGTTGCATTTTAACATATCTTTGAGCATATAAGACAATTTGTGCCTTATTTCTTCTGAAAAATAAGAGAAGTAGGTAACTCATTTTATACTCTCTGAAATACAGCTGTAATGCCTCAAGGATTACAGTTATGTGAAAGTAAGCCCGAGAAAAAAAAAAGAATTCTAAAAAATATTGTACATTTTGCAATTTGAGAGAAAAAGGGCTTGAAAAAAAAACTGGAAAAAAGGCTGATTTTTGAGGGAGAAAAGAGCTTGTCTCACCCGTGTAATAGGAAGAATAAGCCCATAATGTAGTTTTTAGACATTCTATCTCGCATAAGATGGAATTGTAGGAACATATAGTAGGAACATGCATCATTCCACCCAAAATGTAGGCATTAGGGAATTTTCATTTGCATTTGCATCATTTAGGTCATTTCAGATATTTGTGCATGTTAAAACTGTATTATGCTTCCCATTCCTCCACAGCCACCTATTCCATCCCCCTATTGCTCAAATTGGTAGGCCACAGTGATTATCTCCTCACTCTTTCATATCAGGAGAGCTTCTTCCACTTAGATGGTAGTTAGGACGAGAAATGTAGATAGAAGGTCACAAGATGCACCGAGTCTAGACTAGAGGATTTTATTATGTTAACTGCCTTATGTGATAGTGTTCATCAATTTTGGGGTAGATATGTCTTATGGATGATCATTGTCGCCTTGCGAGTAATTATCATTCTGTGGTTAGTGAGGGCCGGAATGTGAATGTCTGGCAGGAATCATATGGCGAGGTATGTTGTGATAATCTGTTCTTTAGTTGACCTTCGCAATTCTATTCTAAAGTTTTGTTGCTCGAGGACGAGCAAGGTTTAAGCTTAGGGGAGTTTAATGCAAGGATTTTGAGTCGCATTTATAGACTTGTTTTATATGCATTTTATGTGTTTATTGGTCACTTTTGTGGTTAATATCACATGATTCACTTACTCTAGTCTATAATCTCATTATGTATCAAATCTCTCATATTTTATCTTTTTGAGTATAAATGATTATAATAATGGGTTTTATCGTAGCTGATTTGGTTTTGTCTTGCAGTTTCAGGACAAATGAGTATACACAGCTGTCGATACCATCGACCTATGTCGATGGTATCGACACAGTCATAGTGAGACAGCCGGAAGGAGCCAAGTTGAGTCGATACTATCGACACTGAATTCGATGGTATCGAGATACCTTCAGGTAGCCTGCAATCAACCGGTCGATACTATCGACACAAAAGTCTATACTATTGACGTTCTACAGCTTCAGCGTCGGAAAGGTGACAAAACCGATGTCAAAGGGTGTCGATACCATCGACCCGAGTTGATGGTATCGAGTCTGCATAAATCGGAACGTCAAAGAAAAAAGGAAACCTACCGATATCACGACATGTCGATGGTATCAACGCCGTCAAGTTAGTGTTTGTTTCAGATCGACCCGAATCCAACGGTGGTGATATTTCGGCGATCTAACTTGGTGTTTATACCTAATGGTGGCAGCCAAAAGCCATCTATCACATTATTCGTCATTGCACAAGTCCGAAGGAGGTGTGGAGAGAAGAACAGAGCCGAGAAGCACGCCCTGGCCATTCTGAGAGCGGAAGAAGACGTTTTCCACCGCCGGAAGGCTGTAGATTGCGTACTCTACCTCGAGGAACGCTTGAATCTTCTCCGTTCAGGGGTTTAAATCACTTCATCCATGTTTTCTTCATGTTTTCCCTTTCTCCCACCATGTCTTGCTCTGAGATGAACATGTGGGGCTAATCCCCTTTGTCTTTAGGACCGGGAGTAGCCCGGGGAATCATTGTATGACGTTTTTATCATAGTAATTCATAATTTGTCTCTTAAATCCGTGGTATGAGTTCGTTTTCTCCATTATATCATTATGATTGATCACCCTAATGATAATCTAATACCTTTAATTGCTTTGAAAGAAGAATTAACAGTTGAAAAGAGATGAAATTCACATTAATTAATAAATCCCTTGAACAAGGTGATGTACGGTTAATGGTGGAAACCCAGAGGTTGATTTTAATGCACCTAGTTTAGGGTATAGGTTACTACGACAGTGGAACTGACCTAGACTTAGGTAGTAAATTGTATCACGATAGTGAACAATTCTGACTATAGGCCACTACCCAGAATAAGAGGCGAATCTGATTAACTATGTGGAAATTAATACAATGAAAACCCGCGGTGAAACCACAATCCTAAAGATTCCCACCTGAATTGATTAAACTAAACACTTAATCGATTACTCTATTTTATTTTATTTTCTTTTATTTTTCAACAACTCTCAAAACCTTTTAATCGGTCTAGCTGATCACAAACAGTTAGTAGTAGTCTACCGATAGTTCAGTGTCCCTGAGTTCGACTCGGGCCTCACAAGGCCTATATTACATTGACGCGTGCACTTGCATTATATGCACGGTAAAATTGTGTCAGTACTTGAGGAGTCCTATTCCTCGATGTACGTGATGCATCCTGGAAGTACAAAGATCTACCACAATTTGAAGGATATGTGTCGGTGGTCAAGTCTGAAGCATGATGTGGCAGAGTTTGTGGCTAAGTGTCCAATTTGTCACCAAGTCAAGAAAGAGCATTAGAACCCTCCAGGGACGTTAAAACATTTGTCGATACTATGGTGTAAATGGGATCAGATCATTATTAAATTTGTGGCTGGTCTTACTAGGACAACCAAAGGTCATCATTCCATTTGGGTGATAGTTGAAAGTTTGACCAAGTCATATCACTTTCTTTCATTTAATACGACATATATAGTAGAAAAGTTAACATAAATCTACGTAGACGATATAGTCTGTTTGCATGATATTCCAGTTACCATTGTGTCTGACATGGGCCCATAGTTTACGAGTAGGTTTTGGGAATGTCTTCATACAGCTATGGGGACACAACTGAGGTTTAGAAAAACCTTTCACCCACAAACAGATGGTCAGTCAGACAGGACCATTCAGTTGTTGAAAGATCTTTTGAGGGTATGTGTTTTGAAGTTTCTTGGCAGTTGGGATGTATATCTTAGTTTGAAAGAGTTTTCTTATGATGACAGTTATCAGAGGAGTATATATATTTCACTGTATGAAGCATTGTACGGGAGATGTTGTCTATTATAACCTCAATTTCACTTGTATTTTATATACAAAAGAAATATGTTGGAAATTTGTGTGCTTTGTCTTTAAAGTGTGGTTTTTTTGCAAATTTCCCTTTAATGAACTATTTTGCATTTCTATTGTTTTATTAAACCTATAAAACAATAAAAATGAAGAAGGAGAAAAGAAAATGTCATAATAAGCATAAAGTAAAATAAAATGGATGATAATTATGTGTACTTAAGAGAATTATGTAGAATTCTCTAGAAAGTGACATGGATGGCCACTGTTAATTAGTTTTTGTTTACACATGGTTTCTAATAGAAAGAATACAAAAATAAAGCAAATTGAAAAGGAAAAAAGAGAAAAGGATTCGTTTTGATGCCTTAAATGCATGAAATTAGAGGAAGTCTTGCATATGAAGAAAAGTCTCTTTTCTTTTCAAATTTTAGTTCCAATCTTTGCACAAGTCTAGATAAATTCATTTAACACTTTCCCTTAAAATTTGAGATTAAATGGATGGATGAATTGGGAGATATGGATTTTGCAAAATCCCTAAAGTGTGTGTATTAGGGAAATAATGACATTAAATGTCACGATTTATATTCCTATTAGAATTCCAAATTTTGGCCTTTTAATTGGCATGTATCCTATGGATAGTTGGATCTGTGATCCAATGGTGATGTGCTCATCACCTACCTCAGCCAAGATAGGAAATAGAGGCCTGAATTGGTAATCTTCAAAGTAGATTTCCCACAGACTTAATGCACAAAAGAGTGTGAAAACTACACCAATGGACTCAGAAGATCATTGTGCATCAGCCTACCCTAGATTTCACCTAGTTTTGAGGCTTATAGGATATTCACCCAATCTCCCATCATAAAGGTAACCTTGTCACCATAGGAGGGTATAAATAGAAGGATACATAACCTCTCCTAGATGACAAATCATGTCCAAAGCTTTGCCCGAACTTTGTGATCATCCCCTAGTCCCAGTTGCTCTGCTAGCCTCATCCCTCACCTTTTCCCTAATGTGCTTTCTCATTGGAAATCCCCTCAACCCCCATGATGACTCTAATCACCATCGAAGGAATAGAGGTGACCATTAGATTCTACAAGTGATGACAAAGGTAGTCGTATCTTCACCCAGCACACATGGAATTGGATCCACCAAGTCTACTAGAAAGTTGACCAGTTTCTCATACGGGAGGATCGAACCAAGGTAGAAGAAGGCCTTTCATGAAAAGACTATAATGCCCTCAACTCCTCTTCACACAGGTAAGTGCATTACTACCTTTTCCCCTTTTTTTGTTTAGCCGAGCGCACCCACACATGCTCGCTCAGCCTAGGTGGCACAAGCCATTGGTATTCATAAGAAAAAGGATGGATCGCGCCAAATATGCATTGAATATAGAATGATCAATTAGGCTACCATCAAGAACAAGTATCCTTTACCCCATGTAGATGACATGTTTGACCAGCTCAAGTCGTCCTGAGTCTTTTTAAAGATTGACCTAAGATCCAGGTATCATCAGTTGCGAGTTAAGAGTTAGGATATCCCAAACCACTTTCTAAACCCATTATGTCCATTATCGGTTTGTAGTCATATCATTTGGGTTATCTATTCCTCGAGTGTACTTATGAATCTCATGAACAACGTGTTCCAACCTTTCCTAGACTCTTTTGTCATTGTGTTCATAGATGACATTCTAGTTTACTCTGATGACTTAGAGAAACATTGTGACCACCTGGTTAGAGTCCTTCATATCCTGAGAAAGAAGAAGCTCAATGGGTAATTCTCAAAGTGTGAGTTTTGGATAGACCATGTTATGTTTTTTGGACACATATATCTGGAGGAACAATCTCAATGGATCCTACTAAAGTGTCAATCATACGTGATTTACCAGCACTGAAGAACCCTTCTGAGATTAGCAACTTCCTGGTATTGGTCGTATATTATTGATGCTTAATAAAGGATTTCTCAAACACTTCTCTTCCCCTCACCAAGCTCACCCTAAAGGACGAAAAGTTTATGTGGTCAAACTTTTCTGAAGCTTGATTCTAAGAATTGGAGAAGTTGACCACAGGTCTTGTGTTGACTCTACCATCAGGAAATGAAGGATTTATGATCTTCACTGACACATCAAATATGGGGCTTGGATGCGTGCTAGAGAAAATAGACTTGTTGTTGTTTATGCCTCCAGATAGCTCACGAAGAATGAAGGCAACTACACAACACATGATTTAGAACTGGATATGATTATTCATGCCCTAAAGATTTGGCGACACTGTCTTTATGGAGCCACTTTTCAAATATTTACCGACCACAAAAGCTTAAAGTACCGCCTGACTCAAAAGGACCTAAACCTGAGACAAAGACGATGGATGGAGTACATGAAAGACTACAATTTCACCATCGCCTACTACCCAGGAAAGGCTAAAGTAGTAGCAAATGCTCTTAGTTGGAAACAACTTAGGTGTGCAACTGTCTTATCTACCCAGTGGAGAGAACTAGAAGAGTTTTCTAGGTTGACTCCACAACCATTAGAAGACTGGCTTTATGTGTCTAACATTCAGATAAAACTAGACATCCTGACTGAGTTGGTAGTTGCCCAGTTAGCCAGCCCAGAGCTTGACAAGATGAAAGGTTTGTTGAAGAAACATCAAACACATCTCTCAGTCAGAGTAGATGGTGGAATCCAATACAAGAGTCGTATCAGGTTCCTGAAGATCCCCCTTGAAGACTAATATCTTTCAAAAAGATCATGGTTCTAAGTCTACGGTATACCATGACATACCAAGATGTATAAAAACTTATAACGATACTTTTGGTGGCTTGGAATGAAGAGATACATAGAGGCATATGCATCCAGTTGTCTCATGTGCCATTTGGTGAAGGCTAAACACTAGTGACCTATTGGATAATTGAAATCAATTGAGATTTATGAGTGGAAGTGGGACTAGATCACCATGGACTTTGTGGTGGGTCTCCCTAAGACCAAGAAAGGTCATGGTGCAATATGGGTTGTGGTGGATCACCTAGCACACTTCCTAGCCTTAAAGATCACTGCCAATGAAACAGACCTAGATGAACTATATATTAGAGAGATAGTTTGACTGCATGACATTCTGAGTTGGTTTATTTCTGATCGTTACCCCAAGTTCACCTCTAAGTTTTGGAAGCAAGTGCATGAATAACTCAGTACTAGATTGAAGTTTAGCATAGCTTATCCCCCCAGACTAATGAACAGTTAGAAAGAACATCTAGACTTTAGAGGATTTTTTGAGAGCATCTGTGCTGGATCAAGGTGGATCATGGGAGCAATACTTTCTCTTATCTAAATTTTCTTACAATAATAGTTACAAGTCAGTATCAAGATGCCTCAGTATGAAGCTATTTATGGAAGGCTGTGTCAATCACCACATCACTGGGATGATGTCAGTGAGAGGACCTTATTGAGGTCAGATTAACTAAATTTGTATATTGATAAAGTCACTTTAATCAAGCAAAGGTTATAGAGAGACCAGGATCGACAGAAGTCATATGCTGATGCGAAGTGGACTGACTTGCTCTTCACTATGGGTGTACATGTATTTCTGAAAATGTGACCCCTCTAATCTACAGTGAAGAATGGAGGAAAGGTGAGGCCCCAATATGTGGGTCTGTTTTAAATCCTAGAACAGATTGGTGAAGCTGCTTATCATTTAGCATTACCCCCATAATATCGTATGATGCATGATGTGTTCCATGTGTCCAGTCTAAAGCACTATGTAAATGATCTGAGCCATGTGTCGAGCAATGAACCTATTAAACTCCAAGGGAGACTGACATACCTTGAGTCACCTGTGACGGTACTGGATACCAAGGTGAATGAGCTCATCAATAAAAAGATAGAGATGGTAAAGGTTCTTTAGAAGCACCATGGAGAGGATGAGGCTACATGGGAGCCAAAGACGGACATGGAAAAGTCTTATCTTGATTTGTTTGTTTGATTAGTCAAATTTTGAGGAAAAATTCCTATAATAGGGGAAGGATGTTATAACCTCAATTTTACTTTTATTTTATATAATTTGAATGCAATTATTTAGTAAAAAAACATGTTGGAAATTTGTGTGTTTTGTTTTTGAAGTGTGGTTTTCTTTTCAAATTCCCCTTGAATGAATGATTTCGTGATTGTTACTATTTTATTAAACATATAATGGATAAAAGGGAAAAAGGAGAAAAGAAAATCTCATAATAAGCAAAATGTAAAAGAAAATGGATGATAATTATGTGTACTTGAGATAATTGTGTAGAATTCTAAAGAAAGTGGCATGGATTCCCATTATTAATTAATTTTCATTTGCACATGGTTTCTAATAGAAATAATAGACAAAATGAAGCAAATCGAAAAGGAAGAAAGAGAAAAGGATTAGTTTTGATGCCTTATATGCATGAAATTAGGGGAAGACTTGGATATAAAGAAAAGTCCCTTTTCTTTTCGAATTTTGGTTCCAATCTTTTCACAAGTCTGGATAAAGTAATTTGAGACTCTCTCTTAAATTTTGAGATTAAAGGGATGGATTGGGAGATATGGATTTTACAAAATTCCTAAAGTGTGTGTATGAGAGAAAGAATGACATTAAATGTCACAAATTATTTCCTATTAGAATTTCTAATTTCGGCCATTTAATTGGCATGTGGCTTGTGGATCATTGGATTTGAGATCCAAAGATAATGCGTTTATCACCTACCTCAGCCAAGAAAGGAATATGAGGCCTAAACTGGTAATCTTCGAATCAGATTTCCCACAAACTTAATGCACAAGCAAGTATGAAAACTACACCAATGGACTCAGGAGAACATTGTGCGTCATCCTACCGTAGGTTTCACTAGTTTTGAGGCTTCTAGGAGATTCTCTTGATCTCCCATCCTAAACCTAACCCTTCCGCCATAAGAGGGTATAAATAGAAGTATACAAACCCTCTGTCAGATGACAAATTGTCTCCAACTCTTTGGCCGAACTCTAGAACTATCCCTCTAGTCTCAATTGTTCTACTAGCCTCATCCCTCACCTCTACCCTAACCAACTTCCTCACTAGAGATCCCCTCCATCATCATGAGGACTTCGATCACTATCATCATAATTGAGGTGACCATCAGCTTCAACAAGTGATGACCAAGGTAGTCGTATCTTCACCTAGCATGCGGGGGATCGGATTTGGGAAGACAAGTAGAGAGTTGACTAGTTTCTCACGTGGGAGGATCGAATGAAGGTAGAAGAAGACCTATCATGAAAAGACTAAAGTGCCCTCGACTCCTCTTCACATTGGTAAGGGCATTATTGTCCTTTTCCTCTCCTTTTTTTGTTTAGCCGAGTGTGTCCACACATGCTCACTTAGCCTAGGTGGTGCAAGCCTTTGGTTGGGCTTGGTGGCTTCTTGGTGGGCACACTACCTTGGTGGCAACATGTGATTGGCTGATATTATTTTAATTTGTAAAATTGTAGAAAATCATAGGATGGTCTAATGGGGTCATATAATATATGATTTTTGTTCAAAACATATTAGGAATCCAATAGAAATACATGCATTGCCAAAATATGCTTCTAGTTTGAAAAGTACCTAAACTTAGTATATTTAATGTATTTAATGAACTAGAACCCTAAGTTCCAAGAGTTGATTATTCTAATGTGATCAATTGATGTTGAGAGTAAAATATTAATCTTTCATGGATAAAAAGAGAAACTTGAAACTTATGTGAACTTAACAACCCATGATTTGCATAATTATGGTTTCATTGAGATTAAAGGTGTAATTAATGATGACGTTAGGGTTTGTCAACCCAAAAGTCATGAAAATTTGTAATTAGGGTTTAGATTGTCAAAGCCCTAACTAGAGACCCAAGTCAGTCTTAGTCATGAATTTTGATAGAATAATGATACATGGGTATATTTGCTTTACTTTTAGGATAATTTCTTGGCTGCTTGTTTTCGTGATTGTTCTTGCTTGGACATCAAGTACACCTGATCAAGGTATGTGGCTACGCCTATGATTACTTATTGTAGTTTGTCGATGCTTTCCTGAGATTTATTAGATTGATTGCAAAATAAATGTTGGTTGTTTATTTAATTATTGCAATCTTTAAAGTGATTATGATTATCACCATATATATATGTATATTTATAATAACTTGTTGATGCCCGGGATGGAAGATGAACCTATCCCGGATGGGAAGGTTACTACAGAAAAACAAAGACTGGATGGGATGGTTATATGAGATTTCTAGTCTGAATGAGAAGACTAATGGAAAACTAAGACCAGATGGGATCGTCATATAAGAGGTCTAGCCCTGATGGGAAAACCAGGGAAATATCAAGCTCGGATGGGATGATATGTATGTCCACTGCATGGGAAAGACCCTAGTGAGGATGATAGTGATGAGAATAAACCATGATGGGATGAGAAGTTATAAAACTAAAATCCTTTCTGATTAGCTAATTAATAGTTTCCATATGGATGCCTATGTTGTTACACATACATGCACTTATTGTCTTCTCCCACATACCAATATAACTTGTTATACTGACCAAGTTTTGTTTCCTCAATGTTTTAGGATAATATGTTATTACTTCTGGAAGTATAATGGAATGTGGACACTCTTGAAGAAGGCACCAAACAAACACACAAATATGCAGTCTCTTGAGGATTTAGTTAGTTTTATTTCATGTTGCAACTTTAGAAATCCATATCATGTAACTCCTTAGTGAAGAATGTAACTTGTTATCTTGTATCAAACTGTTTCCTATTGGCGACAATTTATTAATTACTTCTAGTTATTTGCTAAACCATTGATCCTATATTAAAATAATGACTCTTTCCCTCTTGGTCCACCTTAATTGGTGATAACAAGGGGAGGGGGTTGTTACATTGTCGATCACCCCCTTGTTGGAATGAGACATAAGAGTACCAACTTTTCGGTCCTAAGTTGGTACAATAGACTACAAAAAACATCAAGATGACATATCAGTAATTGAAGGAAGCTCAGGATAGACAGAAGTCATATGTTGATAACTGTAGCAGACCAATAGAGTTGCAAGTTGGAGACTAGGTTTATCTTAAGGTTTCCCCTTGAAACGGTGTGTTGAGGTTTGGTAAGAAGGGTAAGTTGGCTCTGAGTTACATGAGACTATACCCTATTTTGGGACATGTTGGGAAGGTGGTGTACACGTTGGAGTTATCACCAGAGTTGACCAGGTTGCGTTATTTTCCATGTTTCCATGTTGAGTAAGTGTCACCCTGATATGTAATAGACATTGTTGCCATTGGAGGTTGAGTTGGAGGAAGAAGTGTCGTATGTTGAGGGTATTGTATTGATATTTGATAGGCACGTGAAGAATCTGAAGAAGAAGCATATATCCTTAGTGAAGGTTTTGTAGCATCCTTGTGGTGTGAAGGAAGCCACGTGGGAGATAGAGGATGAGATGCGTAGGAAGTACCCATCTTTGTTTTCTTAGTATTTTGGGGGTGAAATCCCTATTAGGGATTTATGGTTGTAAGACCCCTGACCTTACTTAATGGTTGAACATTCTTGCAAACCATAATTGGATGCTTAAAACCTTAATTAAACCCAAATATGTGTTGTGTTACCATGTGACAAGGTTAAGTTTCAAGTGTGGTCCAGTTTGGACATTGTGGAGCAAATTATGTATAGATATATATGCTTGTTTTGGACTTTTATGCAATTTACTCATCTCTAGGTTTTTTTTATAATTTATCACGTGCTTGTTTTTCCTCACATGCTTTCATCTCATTTTGATATAGTTGTGTCTTGGTGTGCCTTGTTTCACATTGGTTTAAGTGGTGACATCTAGCCTTGTGTGGAGATTATGGGTTTCTCTCATAGATTCCATAACTCAATGATTGACCCTTGAATGTTAGGACTCAATGGTCCACCTAGTTTTTGTCATCTCCATGTTTTCATTTGGCCTCTAGTGTTGTCAGTCGATGAGATTTTATGACTCATCCTGGTCACCAAGTTTTCATATGGTCTCTAGTGTTAGCGGTCACCAAGTTTTCATGTGATCTATAATGTTGGCGGTCGTTGAGATTTCTGACGCATCCTAGTCGCCAAGTTTTCTATATGGTCATTTGGTTTTCAAACACACATGGTTGACCTAGTTTCATGATCAAGATGTTGACTGTGGACACATGGCATGCATTTCAAGTCACCTCTCCCTTCCTTTCTCTCTCTCACCATAAGTTTTATATACCTCCCTCCCTGCATGCAAATGAGTTCTTTACACACCTAGATCTCTTTTTGTTTATTCTTTCTATTGGAGCTCATTCCCCTTTTCTTAGTGGAGAAGAAGGATCTCAAGGTAGAAGAAGGTGTTTGTTCTTTCTTGCATGTGCACCTAGGGTTTGGATCTACCCTAGTTGAGGTAGTATGGTGCTTCCTTGCTTGGTTTCTTAGCCTAAGTAAGGTAGATCTCCCTTCTTACTTTCATTATCCTCTGTCTGACCTTCCTTCCTCTTCTTCTTGGTCGGATCAATGGAGTACTTGAGCTAGAGTTTGAAGATGCTTTATTTCTTGCTTCATTGACCTAGGGTTAGCTTCCTTTTTAAAGAAAGGGCTAGCTTGGCCGAGTGGAGTGCTCAAGCTGGGGTTTCTTCTCTCTTCCCATTGAGATACCTTTCTATTTGGAACTTCATCTTCAACCTAGAGGTGAGTTATATAACTTTCTCCATGTTTACTGTTTACTCTTATCTTGCATGTACATGATCTTGCCCTAGAATGTTGTTCCAAGTAGAAAGATGTTATGTTTTCTAGGGTTGAGATTAGCTGGTAGATCTTGAGTAGGTAATCCTTCTTGATGTACCTCTACACCTAGTGCACTATTCTTCCCTAAAGATAGAAAATCTAGACCTTGCATATGTGTGTGATAACACCCACTTTACAGATGTTAGAGCTTCTATTTTATATTAAAATAGTCTCAAACTTTAATTTACTCCTCATTATTCTCATATAACTAAACAAAACATGCTTTCTGTACTTTTTGATAACTTTTCTAATCTTTTGAAGGATTTTCCATCCCTTTATAACAAAAAGAGCACCCATCCGACTAAAGATATTATATACGGAAAATATATCGGGCTCATCACCAGCAACCCGATACACCTTACTAAGCACAAATCGACATACACCAAGCTGGCACCAATATAAGATCCCCAAAACCCAAGCCCAGGATGATTGCATCAATTGTTGATCATAACTCAAGACACCCAAAACCTGACATATGATTACCCATCATCACTACAATGCAAGATGATCGCATCGCGAGATGACCAGAACACGACGACAGTTACAACCCGGTATGATCATAGCTTGATACGTCTACAACCATGGCAGTTATTGAAGTTGAAGCCGAGACCACCGTATCGGGCATCAACCACATCAAAAAAATTGAAAAATAAATCACTAAGTGATACAATCCAAGAATCGGGATTCACATCAGCCCACCATAGGCACCAAAACAGAGTCACGGGTCGCGGGACACGTGGACCAATGAGATGGAACCTCCAAATTTGCATTGCCTATAAATAGTTTGAACAGTAAACAGTCGGTTCTTTGCCTTGAAGCTTCTCAAAGCTTGTCGAGTTTCTATTTGACCTCTAACCCGACAGGGTTGGTCCAGATAGAGCACCTTGACATGAAGATGACCAAAATTGGGACAGTCCTAGTCTGGTATGGTAATAGCCAGATATGGCTACAACCCATCATGGTCATGACTCGTCATGTCATAGCCTGACACAGCCGTGACCCAATACGGTCAGGACCCAACACGGTCCTGACCAATATCAGTTCACGATACTGTCCTAGCTCAGTACCAGATGTCAGCTACTATGCATATTTGTTTCCTCAATCAAGGAGACCGATACCTATCTTCCCTATTTTTGTATCATTTATCTTTATTCAGTAACACATTGTAATCAAACCAATATATTTCATATTATTGCAAATTAATGATTATTCCTTATATTGTTCCTCTGTATAACTTCATGTCGTTGATTGATTTCCCTTGCATTCGAGTTCTCATTTCCTTCTTTTGTTTCACATTATTTGACTAGATACCAAATCGTCTTTCCTATCCTGACCACCTTTGAAAGAAGAAGGTCACATACACTTTGAACTTGGTATAAATCTGGAGTATGAGAGTACCCATAGTTAAATCTTTTCTTGATTTATCTCTTACATGAAATCTCTTATTAGTCTCCTTGAGAGAGGGTTCTGAGATTTGATTTTGCCCAAACACCATTTTTAAGAGAGAAAGGTGTGAAGTATAAATTGTTGTAGCTTGCAAGGCCCATTATCTTTCTTCGTGTTATGCTCAAAACATTATAATTAATTCCCTAGTTTTTCTTATTTAATAATACAAAACCTTCATAAAAATCGTTAAAACCCCCTAAAGCACCAAACTCCCTTTTAGAGATTGTTTTTATTTCATTCTTTATTCTTCTAGTTACCTGTCTACACTTCGCAACAAGCCTTTACCCAATCAAACTTTTGACGACTTTGCCAAATCAGACTTAGAAACATCTATTCTCCTAATCCATGTGTTTGATCCCAAACTGCTGCTCCGACCCCATACAAGTTGCGAGCATCTCAAAGATTTGGGTATTATAAATTGTAAAATTCTGATAACCTAGAACCAATTCCATGTCTTTCTAGACCCGTGTTTAAGGTTGATCAGTGTGTATCTCCATGTTGGTCACCAAGATTGGTCTTGACTATATGGTCGCCAAGATTTTGGACTCTTGATGGTCGCTAAAATTTTCTAATCCTAATGGTCACCAAGATTTTTAAACCTAGTGGTTGATGAGATTTCAAACCCCAGTGGTCGCCAAGATTTTGAACCCTAGTGGTCGCCAAGATTTCTAACCCTAGTGGTCGCCAATATTTTCTACCCTAGTGGTTGCCAAGATTTCTAACCCTAGTGGTCGCCTAGATTTTCTAACGCTAGTGGTCACCAAGATTTCTGACTCTAGTTGTGACACCCTTTGCTACACAAAGTGAGATTACTCAAAACAAAGAGCGGAATTATCACTAATAACAATATTACCATAAAATAGGGTAAATTAAAACCGATCACAAGACAAGATCTCAAGCTCAAAAAGACACAATTGGAGAAATAAACTATTGCCACTATATTTCATTCATATCAAAAGGTATTACACTTCATTGTTCACTAGATATTTAGCCACAACCTATTACACATAATCATCTACCCACATATACAAACCATGTTTGTACCACTATGGCTTATAGCCAAGAACTAAAACCGATGTACAACATTCATAAAACTCTCCCAAGGACCTGAGTGTACAGGGACAACACATAAGATTCTATTACTAGACACTAACTGTATATCCATGATCCAGCAGATACAACTCCTCTTATTATCAGTTTCATCCATACGATCTCTGCCTCAGTCTGTCCATGCACCTAAAAAAAAGGATCCCACGGGGTGAGACCAAAGTCCCAGTGAGAGATATAACTCTTCTCCAACATCTATTATAAGCTTTGATAAGCTAAACCACAATTTATACTATTAACAGATAAATAGATTCTTCTAAATGATATAAGCCAATAAATTATTAATATTTTTGCAATTCAAGTATCTACAACTGAGTAATAAATCATCTTATACTTTAATAAGTAATATGAAGAACACATACAACTGTTATAAAAAATGATATAAGAAACACAACAAGGGGGTCATCCAATGTTATTCGTATATATATGACCCTAAGTAATAACACAACATGGCTGTGTTACATCTTTAATTATTATGACCTAAGGATTTGAGGCGTACCACTCAAATCCAACTGACCACTACTAAGTCAAAATCAATACTATACAAGATCAATGGAAGAGACAGAATCCATGATCATCACCAACACTACTCGGTCAGCTTGAGTCTCCAACAAAGTGACATAATAGTCAAACTACAAAACATCAACTTACAGTCATAGCTATAGTCCTATATAGACAACAACTCATAGTAAATCTATGGCCCTATAAATCAACTAGCTTGTCTTGGTACATGGCACAATGTGAGAGAATAGGCCCACACATGGTCCTTCTATAATAAAACATCATATCATTATTTCAATAGTTTTAGGATACAAGGAGATATCTACACTTGCTCCCTGCATATTCAACAATATACGCTATGAGTTTCCCATAGGAGTTACTTGCTTCACCATCTAGCATACTTACGTTGAAGATGGATCTATGGTACAAGGCAACTACATGATTAAGGTTTCACTTTATTAGTTATGCTAATTTGGTGGATTAAGGATTCATCATACAAGTAAACATACAAAACCCTAATTAAGTCTAGCAAGCATAACTATGAAACAACCTCTGAAGATAAAAAATGTATAAGGTGTGAACTTGTCACATCATCTTAGGGCTAACCAAAATTATCATTTATTAACATCACCATTTATTAACATTCATTTATCGGGCTAACCAAAATTATCACATCACTAGGGATAATAATCCCTTATCACATCACTAGAGGATATAACCCCACATAAGGAATCAAGCCTTATCGGGCTAACCAAAATTATCACTTCACTAGGGATAATAATCCCTTATCACATCACTAGAGGATATAACCCCACATAAGGAATCAAGCCTTCAATAGGTCATAAGACCAATCACATTATTCATGTAACTCATTATTATCCGATCATGCCTTATCAAGCATATAAGCATCACTTGTATTTCATCACATATATATTATGACAATCATTAGATATGATAACCACCTCATCTACAAGATCAATGTTGAATAAATAGGAAGAGAAAAACGTCTCAACATTGTATAAATAGGAAGGAAAAGTAAGCAATGTATCATATACCCCCCTCAAATTAGGGTTAGGGTTCATGCTTAACCACATAGGGATCCCAAAACATTATTTATTTACCAATCTCTAGTTTCATTACCTCCCACAAGTTTTGAGTGTAATAGGGATTTGTACTATAGATTGTAACTAAGTGTGAACCCTCACTTATTTACAAATTTGAGTGTACCTATTTGAGTCTCATGGCCATCATCTAGTATCATTTAATCATCTTCAAATTATTCATAAACTATGAGACTCAATTAACCTACAAGGTTAGAACCATGCTAGTAGGATATAGGAAACATCATGAAATGATAATCACTTCAAGAGAGAAAAATAAAACATCACATGGCCCATTATTAGAGTTAAGGAACATGATTAGGGTTTCACTTGATTAGATATTCCAATTGGGTAAAATTAATGCATCAATCAAGTGACAACGTATTACCCTAAATAGAATCTACAAAAATTAAGGATAGTGTACACCTTCCAAAGATATAAAACGTACAAGGTGAGAACTTGTCTCATCATCACAAGACACTTGTAACATAATTATTACAAGGTCATCAATATCACATCACTATGGTATATCAACCCCTCAATTCTATCTCTAGAGGATTTCACTTCAAACTGTGCTCCAGGCACTAAATAGGTCATAAGATTCACATTACATGAAACATGTGCAACTAATATTACAATATATCTCAATAATGATGTATGCTTATAATCACCACCCTATATTGTACAAGGTTCATCATATCATTTTCTTAGCTATGCACATTCATATCACCTACAAAGTTAGAGTTTCATATGTAGGACAAAAAAACTCTATTATAGAACAATAATCTCCAAGTAAAGTAAGCATATATATCATATGAACATTGGATTAGGGTTAGAGATTATATGTAATAGATTAGGGTTTCATATCAAGATTCACCCTCTAAACCCTAATTCCATGACCTCCCAAGTTATTGGAGAATTTTAGAGTCAAGCACTATGATTAGTGATTAACCATTCTAGGTCACATCATCTCATATAGATCATTGCACTATGTATTGATGGTATATGCATACATGAGTATTAGTGTATCGACCCATCACCATACATGTGTTACGACATAGACACACTCAATGTGTCACCACCGCAACACTATGTTTGGACTTAAGAACATCACGGTGTAGTGACCTAGGGGTGTTAGCCTCAAAGGACATGAGTGTCTCAACCTCAAAATCAAAGTGTTTTGACCTCTACACTTCAAGATCTTTCAAACTAAACCATTAATAGTCTCAACCACAAGGGGATAGTGTTTTGACCTCAACCACCTGCGGTGTATCGATGTAATGGACATAACAAGGTTCATGGTCTAAACCATCATCTTCACATGTGTTTCGACCCTAAAGGTAAAGGTTTCGGCTGTAACACTTTCATATGGTCCCTACCATCAGAACCCTAAAGTGTTTCAACCCCTTAGCATGCATGGTCACAACCAAACATTATCTTAGGTGTTGTGGCCTCATGCAACCTTATGTTTCAACCTATCTGGGGTCTATCCCGCTACCAAATAGGTCATAACACCTGGGCAGAAAATAGGGAACACCAAACATTTATCCCAAGAACAAGGACCCTTCACAAGGGTGTTCTTCAAACCCTAGAACAAGATCATAGAAGATCATCTTGACAATTGTTAGTTTGACCCTAAACAAAAAGGTTTTGGCCATAACACTTTCATATGGTATCTACCTTCAAAACTGTAAAGTGTTTTGGCCCCTTAGCATGCATGGTCACAACCACACATCATCTTTGGTGTCGCGACCTCATGCAACCTGATGTTGTGACATATGTGGTGTCTATCCCACTACTAAATAGGTCATAAAAACTTGGGCAGAAAATAGGGAACACCAAATGTTTAACCCAAGAACACAGACCCTTCACAAGGGTGTTCTTCAAACCATAGAACAAGATCATAGAAGATCATCTTAAGGATCGTGATGAATGGTGTAGAAATCAGGTTTCTCACGCATGAAACTAACATCAATACCATCATTTATAGTAAATGAATGCATCATTAACAGAAAAAAAAAACAATTCCATAAAGTAAGAACAAGAGATCATCACTCATTTTTCGAAAATCTCCAAATTGGGTACAAGGATTTTATAGTTTACAAGAAGTATACATCATTTTTAAGATTCAACATAGTTCAACCATAACTATCATCATTTACTCTATTAAAAGAACATATTTTAGGATCTAGAACAACAACATACAAACCACATACAATCTGGCAGAAGTTTTACATAATAGATGAGGAAGGAGTTAATAACCCACCTATATTTGATGATCCAAGCCTCCATGATCTTAATCTACAAAGAAGAAAAGGAAGCCCCGACTAGATCCAAACCTTTCACCAACAGATTATCCTTCAAAAAGAGAGGAGCACCATGGTTAAAGAAAAGTCTAGGGAAAAGAAAACTCAAACCCTAGCTTCGAAACAAGGTAGAAGATAAAGAAGCTCTAGGTTACAACATGATTTTGGATCAAAGAGAAGAAGAAATCCCAAAGAGACATCAACATGTACCATACACATCCCTCATGGTCGAGATGGAGTAAGAAGAAAGGGGAAACCAGATCCAGAAAAGAGATTGTTTAAGGAACCACCACTAAGAAGATGATCTAGCACCAAATCCACCACATGCAAGATGGATCGGCCACACTAGCTTCAAAATCTTCTCCTTCTTGCTCTGGAAGATCTAAGGTCAGTTCATGTTCAAGGGAGGAAGAAGAGGAAGTCAAAAAATCTCTTACACATGAAGAGAAAGGGATATATACCCCAAGGGAGAGAGAGAAAGCGGTTGGTGATGTGTCACCATTCAAGATCTCCCAACGACACATGCCCTTCAACCCCATGGTCTTATCCTCTTCCACATGCAAAAATATGAAAATTTCATATCTATCCAAAAAGTGTAGCGACCATCATCTAGGTCGCAACACCTTCAAGCACATCTTGTTTCTACCCAAAACCCTAATTCTCATATATGCATATGTGCATGGTTGATACACTAAGGGACTGGAGGTGTTTCGACCTCTAGGTTGTTTAGGTAGAAACCACATGACCTTAGTTCTTTTGTTGTGGTCTCTACCCTCAACCAAAAGTGGGGTAGTGGTTGCAACATCTAAACCCTAGTTGATCACTACTTCCATGTCACAAACCCTAGAAACCCTAGAACACTATGATGTGTTTCATCACCAAACATGATTCAAACAAGGTGCCCCATGTCAACATCTTCTATCTCATGGAGCCAAAGTACAAGGATCACTCTCTACATGTGAAATTTTGCAAGTTAACCCTAGCTTATTAGTAAATTGCAAATTAGTCCAAAACAAACACATATATAGCAACGATGGTTCAAACTTCAATAAAATTGAAACTAAAGACTTTTTTATATGAAATTAAAGAATTACAGAAGATTAAATTAAAGTTTAAGCATCTCATTATAAAAAATAAGCACAATTTAGCTTTCATCTAGGGCAGGGGCCTTACAACCATAAACCCTTAACAAGGATTTCGTTCCCAAAATCCCACACAAAAAGAGACAGATACTTCCCATGCATCACGTCCTCAAACTTACACATGACATCCTTTATGTTACAGTGATGTCATTAAACTTCAACCAACATGATGTCCTCTATCCAAGATTGACACAGGATTTGTCACATAGGGCACACCCTCAACGTAGAAACATTATTCGTACCTTAAACAACTTAGATGACAATTTTAATTAGTAAGTTACCTTCTCAACTTATAGCATTACAAGATAAGGTTCACAAATCTGGGATTTTAACATAGCTATCTGAGGGAAAAGGTAAGACTACAAGTTTAACGTCATTGACTATCCAACTCTCATTATTAGAACCAAAGCTTTATATTATCGACTTCATTATAAACCATTGGATGTTGTAGCATTCATTCACAATCATGTTTAACATTTTAAAACTATCAGTTGATATGTAGGTTTAACCCTTGGATCATATAACCATAGGAATTATTAGTTTAGGGGTTAATTAAAGAAACTCATGATACCTAATCAGATCATCATGTGGTAACCAGAACCATCATGGGTTGTGAAGTATCATGTTACCATTGGCTGATGGGACCAATACTACCATCATTGAACACCCTTAGACATTGAGCTTAAAGTCACCATTGTTTCATGTCATCTTTAAGGTACACTTAAAGAATACAATTATTCTTGCTTAAAAAATGGTGACAACAAAGATTCTCTACTCAAGGTATCTGTTAACCTAAACCATTCCTTGATATTTCCCAAAATATTATATAAATATTTTCCTAAGCAGATCTTGCAACTATCTATTTAACTCTTGCCTCTTTGTCGACACCATTCTATATGATGAATAAACCCCTAACATATGATGTATGTACTATAGGTTGGGTACATGTAACCAAATTGATCTCAAAGTCAATCTTTCTAGAAAGTATAACACTTAATGTCTTATCAGAAAACATATCCTCAATCTTACATACAATTGGAACCTCTTGGATACTAGGATTTCTAACATTGGTATCCATCACATGTGCTAAAACCACATCACATCCCTATCCCATCAACTACTCAACTATTGGTGTCAATACCAAACATGTTGGAATAATCTTCCAAACATCCTAGAAGATCACAAAACATCACTATTCACAAACATCACCATCTTAGAACTAAAGTCCAAAACCAACTAATACTTTTCAAAGTATCCAACTCAAGGTAACATCAAAACCATGCACATCGAGTGACCTAGGACTCACTTGTATGTCACATACCTAGAAAGGAATAATACAAAGGGAACATACTTCCCTAAATACCACATAACTGCTCAGGGTTTGCTAACAAGGGGAAGGGGTTACCCAACTCTCTTTGTTATTACACAGGTTTACAACTGCTCATGTGTCATATTAACATGTTCCCTCCTGGTTCCCTTGCCATCAACATAGGAATTATAGAGATGAACACATATCATTACTCTTTCTCTATCAATTGTTCATTATTTTCATGTATATTCCCATATGTTACCATGTTTTACAACTTCTCATCAAGAAATAGATCATTATCTTTGACATGTTCTTTATGAAATAGGTATCATATCCCTTATTATTTCACAAATTATGATAATTGAACCTTACACTTTATTATACACATTGGTTGGTATGAGATTAACTCAGGTTCCACTTTATTTATTCATCATTTGTTCTTATTTAGCTTCTCATTTTATACGTATCTCAGAAGTTCTCTTCATCATATATGGATTTTACACCTTGACTCACTTTATTAGCACAGAATTATGTATCTCATGCTTTATAAACTTCTTAAATTTTAACTTCAAGAACCTCTCATAGCTTACTTATGCTCAGGTTTAGGTTTCATGATGTCATATCTTTCTCTTTTAATCACCAAATATTCAATGTCTAGGTATATTATAATGTGGTTCTCATCTTCTTTAGGGTGAGATGGAGGTATTAGCACCATGATTCCTAATCTATTATGCTCTTTAGATTGTTTCAAATGATTACTTGATCAGAGTAATCAAAGTGATAACAACCTAAGAGTTCCATACTCACCTTCTCTTCAATAATTGAATACCTGGCCAGGGCACTCAAGTACTAAGGTTAGGTAGTATGAACCGTATTTTGTATAGTGTTCTCATCTTAGACATCATCATGGTCCTAGTCTTAGTGTCCATGAAGACTTAGGGAACCTATAGCCCTGATGCCACCAAACTTGACACCCTTTGCCACACAAAGTGAGATTACTCAAAACAAAGTGTAGAATTATCAATAATAACAATATTATGACAAAATAGGGTAAATTAAAACCGATCACGTGTTAGGATCTAAAGCGTAATGAGACACAATTGGAGCCATACATTGTTTCCACAGTATTTCATTCATATCAAAAGGTATTACACTTCATTATTCATCGGCTATTTAGCCACAACCTATTACATATAATCATCTACTCATGTATACAAACTATGTCTATACCACTATGGCTTACAATCAAGAACTCAAATTGATGTACGTACAACATTCACAAAACTCTCCTAAGGACCTAAGTGTATAGGGATGACACATAGGACTCTATTAATAGAAACTAAATGCACATACAAGATCCAGTAGATACAACTTCTATTATTATTAGTTTCATCTATACGATATGTATCTTAGTCTATCAGTCCACCTATCCCAACGAGAGATATAACTCTCTTCCAACATATATTATAAGCACTGATAATCAAAATTGCAATTTATACTATTAATAGATAGAAAGATTCTATTAAATGATTTAAGCCAAGCAATTATTACCGTTTAAGAAGTTCAAGTATCTACAACAGAGAAGTAAATCATCTTATACTTTAAGAATGAATACAAAGAACATGTACACTATTATAAAATAAACAATATAAGAAACACAACAAGTGGGTCATCTAATGTTATTTGTATATGACGTATATGACCCTAAACAATAACACTACACAACTGTGTTACATCTTTAATTGTTATGCCATGAGGATTTGAGGTGCACCACTCAAATCCAACTGACCACTGCTAAGTCAAAATCAGTACCATACAAGATCAATGGAAGAGTCGGACTCCATGATCATCACCAGAACTACTCAATCAGCTAGAGTCTGCAACGCAGTGACATAATAGTCAAACTACTAGACAATAACTTACAGTCATAGCTATAGTCTTGTAGAGACTGCAACGCATAGTCAAGCTATGGTCTTGTAAAACAACTAGCCTTCCTTGGTACATGGCACAGTGCTAGAGAACAAACTCACTCTTTCCCATTCTATAATAAAACATCATGTTACTATTTCAACAATTTAAGGATACAAGGAGATATCTCCACTTGTACCCAGCATATTCAACAATATGCGCTCTGAGTTTCCCATAGGAGTTACTCATTTCACCATCCAGCAAGAAATTGACGCTGAAGATGGATCTGTGGTACATGGCAACTATATGGTTAAGGTTTCACTTTATTAGTTATTCCAATTTGGTTAATTAAGGTTCCATCTTACAAGTGGACATACAAAACCCTAATTCTTTTTAGCAAGCATAACTATGAAAGAACCTCAGAAGATACAAAATGTATAAGGTGTGAACATGTCACATCATCTCAGGGCAACACTACTTTATTTCCTTAAACAAGATGATCAACATCAGCATTTGTTAACACTTCCTTATCAGGCTAACCAACATTATCACATAAGTAGGGATAATAATCCCTTATCACATCACTGGAGGATGTAAGATGACACTAGGCATCAAGCCTTCACTAGGTCATAAGACCAATCACATTATTCTTGTAATTCATTATTATCTCATCATGCCTTATAAAGCATATAAGCATCACTTGCATGCCATCACATGTATACTACGACAATCATTAGCTATGATAATCACCTCATCTACACGATCAATGTTGTATAAATAGGAAGAGAAAATGTATCAACACATTAAACACTTCAGGAAAACTAATCAATGTATCATATACCCCTGTCAAATTAGGGTTAGGGTTCATGCTTAACCACATAGGGATCCCAGAACATTATTTATACCAATCTCCAATTTCATTACCTCCACAAGTTGGAGTGTATTAGGGATTTGCACTATAGATTGTAACTAAGTAGGTACCTTCACATATTTACAAATTTGAGTGTACCTTGTAGAGGCTCATGGCCATCATCTAGTATCATTTCATCATTTTCAAAGTATTCATAAACTATGAGACTCAATTAACCTACAAGTTTAAAACCATACCGGTAGGAGAGAGGAAATACCATAAAATGATAATCACTTCAAGAGAAAAAATAAACACATCGCATGACCCAATATTAGGGTTAAGTAACATCATTAGGGTTTCACTTGATTATATATTCCAATTGGGTATCTTTTAATGCACGAATCAAGTTACAACATATTAACCCTAAATAGATTCTACAAAAATTAAGGATATTGTACAACTTCAAAAGATAAAAAACGTACAAGATGAGAACTTGTCTCATCATCACAAGATACTTTATCATAATTATTACAAGGTCATCAATATCACATCACTATGGTATGTCAACTCCTCAATTCTCTCTCTATAGGACTTCACTTCAAGTTGTGCTGAAGGCACTCAATAGGTCATAAGGTTCACATTACATAAAACATGTGCAATTACTATCACAATATATCTCAATAATGATGCATGATTATAATCACCACCCAGTATTTTACAAGGTTCACCATAGAATTCTCTTAGATATGCACATTCAGCTCACCTGCAAAGTTAGAGTTTCATACATAGGAAATAAAAAACTCTATTATAGAACAATAATCTCCAAGTATAGTAAGCACATATATCCTATGAACATTGGATTAGGGTTAGAGTTTATATGTAATCAAATATGGTTTCATATCACTATTCCCCCTCTAAACCCTAATTCCATCACCTCCCACATTATTGGATAATTCTAGAGTCAAGCAATATGATTAGTGATTAGCCATTCAAGGTCACATCATCTCATATAGATCATTACACTATGCATTGACCATATATACATGCATGAGTATAAGTGTATCGACCCCTCACTATACATGTGTTATGAACTAGACACACTCAATGTGTCATGACCACAACACTATGTTTGGACCAAAGAACATCATGGTGTAGTGACCTAGGGGTGTTAGTCTCAAAGGACTTGATTGTCTCGACCTCAAAATCAAAGTGTTTTGACCTCTACACTTCAAGGTGTTTCAACCTAAACCATTCATGCTCAACCCACAAGGGGATAGTGTTTTGCACTCAACCACATGTGGTGTATCATGCATAACAAGGCTCATGGTCCAAACCATCATCTTTACATGTGTTTTGATCCTAAACATAAAGTATCGACCATAACACTTTCATATGTTTGCTACCTTCAAAACCCTAAAGTGTTTCGACCCCTTAGCATGCATGGTCACAACCAGACATCATCTTAGGAGTTGTAACCTCATGCAACCTGATGTTGTGACCTATATGGTGTCTATCCTTCTACCAAATAGGTCGTAACACCTGGGCAGAAAATAGGGAAAACCAAACATTTAACCTAAGAACAAGGACCCTTCACAAGGGTGTTCTTCAAACCCTAGAAAAAGATCATAGAAGATCATCTTAAGGATCATAAGGTTTCTCAAACATGCAACTATCATCAAGACCATCATTTATACTAAATGAACATGTGATAAACGTAACAAAATAGTTCCATAAACAAAGAATAAGAGATCATCAGTCATTTCTTTAAAATCTCCAAATCGGGTACAAGGATTTTAGGGTTTACAAGAAGTATACATCATTTTTAAGATTCAACATTATTCAACCTTAACTATCATCATTTCCTCTACTAAAAGAACATATTTTAGGATCAGGAACAACAACATAAGAAAAACATATAGTCAGGTTGAAGTTGCACATAATAGAGGAGGAAGGAGTTATATAACCCACCTATAGTTGAGGACCCAAGCCTCCTTGATCTTAAGCTCCAAAGAAGAAAAGGAATTTCCAACCAGATCCAAACCTTTGACCACCATATTCCCCTTCAAAAAGAGAGGAATACCATGGTTAAGGAAAAGTCTAGGGAAAAGAAAACCTAAACCCATACATCGAACCAAGGTAGAAGATGAAGAAACCCTAGGTCACACATGATTTTCGACTCAAGAGAAGAAGAAATCCCCAATAGGTATCACCATGGACCATCCACATCTCTCATGGTCAAGATGTAGGAAGAAGAATATGAAGACGAAAGGGGGAACAAGATCCATGGTTCGAATCACTTACCAAGAGAAGAGATTCTCCAAGAAACCATCACCAAGAAGATGATCTAGCACCAAATCCACCACATGCAAGATGGATCAATCACCCTAGCTTCTAGATATGCTCCTTCTTGCTCCTGAAGCCCCAAGGTCACTTCACACTCAAGGGAGGAAGAAGAGGAAGTCAAAAAGTCTCTCACACATGAAAAGAAAGGGATATATACCACAAGGGACAGAGAGAAAGTAGTTGTTGATGTGTCATCATTCTAGATCACCCAAGGACACATGTCCTTCAACCCTATGGTCTTATCCTTTTATACATAAAAAATATGAAAATTTCATATTTATCAGAAAAGTGTATTGACCTCCATCGTCTAGGTCGCAACACCTTCAAGCACATCTTGTTTCAACCCAAAACCCTAATCCTCGTTAGGGGTGAGAAAAATTTGGTTAATAACTGATTAATTGAATCATTAATTTCGAATGGATAATTTTTTTAACAATGTGGTCAATTTAGTTAATTCGGTTAATTTATTTTAGTTGATTTGTTAAATAGTTAATTTTTTTATTAAAATATTTTTTGTTTGATTAATCAAATTATCTGAATAGTCACAATTTATTCAAAAAGAAATATCTTACTCATATATATACCTATATAATTTTACTTTTTTTCAAAAAGTTGTCTCATTTATAAATTATACAGGCTTTTATGAACTATATATGACTATATTTATATGTATTATTACTATAATATAAAAATTGTTCAAATTTTATAATCATTTTCATACAATTTTTTTGTAAGAGTGGTGTTTGGTTAACCAAATTAACGGAAGGAATTAACCATTAACCATAACCAAACTAACCAACAATAATTTGGTTAGGTGAATGGTTAAAATCTTAACCCACAAATTGATCATTTAACTGAACCAAATTAATCGTAACTGACCAAATTAACCGACTGATCACCCCTTATTCTCATATATGGATATGTGCATGGTTAATACACTAAGGAACAAGAGATGTTTAGACCTCTAGGTTGTTTAGGTTGAAACCACATGACCTTAGATCATATTTTTCGGTCTCTACCCTCACCCAAAAATGGGGTAGTGGTCGCAACATCTAAACCCTAGTTGATCACTACTTCCATGTTGTAAACCCTAGAAACTGTAGAACACTATGATGTGTTTCATTACCAAACATGATTGAAACAAGGCACCCCATGTCACCATATTCTCTCTCATTAAGAAAAAGTATAAGGAGCACTCTCTGCATGTGACATTTTGTAAGTTAACCCTCGCTTTTGGGTAAATTGTAAAGTAGTCCAAAACAAACACTTATATAGAAAAGATGGTTCAAACCTCAATCAAATTGAAACCAAAGACATGTCACATGACATTAAAGCATTCGAGAAGATTAAATTAAAGTTGAAGTCTGTCATTCTACAAAGTAAGCATAATTTAGCATTAATCTAGGTTAGGGGACTTACACTAGTGGTCGATGAGATATCTAACTCTAGTGGTCTCCAAGATTTCTGACCCTAGTGGTCGATGAGATTTCTAACCCTAGTAGCCTCCAAGTTTTCTAACCCTAGTGGTCACCAAGATTTCTAACCCTAGTGGTCGATGAGATTCCTAATCCTATGGCCACCAAGATCTCTGACTCTATGGTTGTTATGTTTACCTGAATCTAAGGTCAATGGGTTATTCTAATCCTATGAGGATGATATAAGAGTTTTGGTTGTATGGAATCTGATGGATTTGGATGAGTTTAATGATTTTGATGGTGGATTTGATGCTTCTAATTTGATGTTTATGCTTCTGTTTCATGTACCCTTGATCAATGGAGATACTAGGGCTAGGTTTTATGCTTTGACCTAAGTAAGCAAATGAATAAATGGTTAGTGGATTGTTGAATTGTAACATCAACTTAAATTGCATTGTGGGACAACCCTAATGTGTTACCTAGTGAACATCATGGCTTCTAGGTAATGCGATCTTATGCTACACATATGTGTCACAAGTATGATGATGAGTGTTGAACCTTCTTCAAGGTATTGAAAGATAATGATGGCCTTTCAAGTGATTATGTGAATGATCATAGTGGCCCTTGGGTATTTGATCCCTAATATGAGGTGTAACCCTCTCCATTATGTGATAAGGATTTGTTTCCTACGATGATGTGATAAGAATTTTATTTCATGCTTTTTATATCTTCTGAAGTTGTTACATACCCATGTTTCTGTTAGATTCTTTTTGAGTTTTCTTGTAACATGATTTATGAAATTAAAAGACACTCAATTGACATTAACTAATGAAGTGAAACCCTAATCATGTTGTTCCATGTTTTGTAGATCCATTCCAGTGTCAGGATTTGTTGGATGGTGAAGTGAGTATTCCTCTAATGGAAGCTCAGAGTTGTATACTATTTAGTATATGCATGGTTGGTGAGGATGGTTGTGGTCATACCTCGATAAGAGAACGGCTGTGGTCATATCTTGAATATTTATATATGTGATGTGACTTGAGGATAGTTGTGGTAAGACCTTGGATTATAGGGTTTTGTACCCTAGTTACTAGTGTCATGACCTATATACCAAGGGCAGACTAGGCTATTTTGCAGCTTGAATCTATATGTCCTTGCGATAGACTTTTATTGACCGAGTGTGCATGAGATCTTAGGATTTTATCTCTCCCATATCTTGTACAAAATTGATTTTGACTTAGCAGTGGTCATTTGGAGTCTGAGTGGTATACCTCAAATTTCCCAGAGCTTATAAAAAGATGTAATCTTGTCGTGTAGTATATCTGTTTAGGGCTAAACGCGACTCACATTAGTTTTTAACCATTTCCTTGTTTCCTTTAATGTAATGTGGTAAGAGAAATCAACTATATAGAAAGTGATAGATTTACCTATTCCCATGTGTAATATGTTAATTATGCTTAATCTTTTTATTTACTTAGCTTGCTTAATCTTTTTAGTTACTTATCTTTCTTAATCTTCTTAATTCATTTAACTAGTTTAAATAAAATATAATGTGTAATCAATAATTGTTTTTGAGAGTTATATTTCTCACTGGGACGTTGGTCTCACCTTTTGGGTCACCACATCTTTCTAGGTGATTGTCAGTGATGTCGTAAGGATCTTGGTGGTGAGGAAGAGAAGCTTGGAGAGTAGTAGGAGTAGAAGGTTGGCTAGTAGCTAGTAGAGTCCTACATTCATCCTTGTAGTCTAAGGTCTATGCAGGGAATGTTTAGTAGATGATATGTACATCGACTTGAGATTTGGCAGTACTTCAATGTTTGTATATGGCATGCATATGTGGATCATATCTTTTGTATACATGTTTTGGCTGAGACCATTAAATAGATATGTAAATACATGTATGGTAGGTGCTTATATGAAATCTGTTGGACTTATAATATCTCTGAACATGATGGTAATGTTTAAATTGGTTTTAATTTACCCTCTTTTCTAGTTATGTGGTTATTTGGCAGTTAATTGTGTGTTTGGTTTTGAGTAATCTAGTTTACCGTGATAGATCATCACACCACAAGAGGAAACTAAAATGGAAACTATCAACACAAAAGTCAGTATGAGCACATTAATTGGGGATATGAGCAACATTTGGAAAAACAACATCAAATATAACAAGCCTTCTAATAGAAGGAGGAATTACTATCAAAGTGGCTATAAAGAGAAAAATTATTGAAAGAAGATGATAATAAAGAAGAATACTTCCAATTAATAAAATATAAGAGTTGTTCCACCAAAACACATATAAAGAATTTAGGGGACAAACCCATCAAAATTTCAACTTGCATGCAAGTGAGATAGGCATTGAACTAGTGAAATATAAATAGCAATGGTGGCTAAGTATCACAACCTTAAAACATGACAGATCAAGGTACATAACTAAACTCCCAAATATATATAAAGTGGACACATAACCCAGATATGGGGCACATAACCTCCATCCCAAAATAATGCGGGCACATAACCCATGGTATCGGTCTATGGGGCACATAAACATCATCCCAAATATAAATGGCACATAACCCATACAACCAATGTAGTTATACATCCATAGGAATATTGAATCACAAAGCATGTAAAATATAGAGGAACGTAAGAGTTCAATCATATAAATAGATTTAATATGGTTGCCATCACATAAATGGAGAAAATAAAAAATCAATCACAAAAGTGAGAAAAATAGCTCGTAGACACAATTAGGGTTTCATCATGAAGAAAAGTATAAGTTACAGTCAATAAGAATATCCAACAAAGTAAGATGATCAAAAAATCATAATCAACATACAGTCTTTCAAATGAAATAAAATCTCAAAAGAGAGAGAAATTGTGTAGGCTAATTTGTCCATAGGACCAAGAGAGAGAGAGATAAAAGGGGGTGATTGCTCAATATGATAAATAAGGATGCAAAATACATTAAGATAGAGAGTAATTAGGTGTTTTCTCAATATAAATCATAAAGAGATGCAACATACATTAAGAGAGAGAGAAATCAAATTAGTTATATGTTCAAGGGGATGCAACATACATTAAGAGAGAGAGGGAAATCAATTAGTTGTTCAATATGATCACGGGGGTACAACATACATAAAGATTGAGAGAAATCAAAGAAGTTGCTCAATATGATCAATTGGATGAAACATACATTAATAGAGAGAGAAATCAAATTAGTTTCTCAATATGATCATTAGGATGCAACATACATTAAGAGAGAGAGAGAGAAATTGAATTAGTTTCTCAATATGATCTAGGGGATGCAATACACCTCTAGATGTGAACCAGCTTGTGAAGGTCCAAAGCTTAGATCAAAGTCAGGGATTCAAGGTTTGAAACACTGATGGTTGAGAAAAGATCAGGCATTGATGGCTAATTCAAGGGACTTGAATAGGAGGATAAGGGAGAAGGTCAAGAGTCATATCCGCTTGTTCAAGTGGTTTCTATGTGTGTGAAGGCCATGGAGAGGGGTCTATATATATAGAATAGGATAGAAATAAATTTATGTATTTTTTACTAGGGAGAATATATAATGTATATTGTCAAAGGAGAAAACTTCAATATTTTCTAACACATAATAGGAAAGAGTAAAGATAAGAATGTCATTTCCCTTTGATTTCTTTATTTCTACATTTTTCAATATATTTCCCTTCTCTTCCCACAACTTGGTCAGAGAAATATTGGCTACTACATTTACAATAAAGAGACTTTTAATTATCTCACTGTGTAATTATTTACTCAATGTAAACATGTATAATAATTTAGTGTAAAATTTTGTAGGATATACATATCTAATTCCTTTTCCATCCTTTCAAACATCTTATATATACTAACTCATCCCATTATGAAATGACTTTCTCAAAATGTTTCTCTTCTCACTTTAGAGTCATTGAAAACATGTATAACAATTTATTTAATTAATATTAAGTTTGATCTAAATATCTAAATTTGAGGTAACCATATTTAATGAGGAATTAGTTCTAATAAATTTATAGATCCAAAACTGATTATTATAGACACATGCATTTCAAATCAAAGGGTGAAAACATTATCTATCGAACCATTTTCATTTTTTCCTTGTAGTTAATGATTTAAGGAGGTAATGGGGAGTTTACTAAGGAAATCATTTAGTTGAGATTATTATTATTTCTTATTTGGGTTAAGTAATTTATTATGTAAATTTGGTAATGTGTATATGTTTTGAGACAAATATATAATCGAGTTTAAAATATTTCTTTCCTTTATGATATGATACCATGATCATTTTCATTTATTTATTGCTTTCAAACATTACATAGAAAGAATGAGATCTTTAAATTTTGTTCTAATTTATTAAATATATCATGTATTCCATGTTTTTGTAATTATTTCAGTTTATATTTGTATCACTGATGTTGTATTTGGAACGTAAATCCCTTTCAAGATTTTTGGCCACGATAAATTTTCTATAGATTTATCATGCATGACAACATTGTTTTCCTTTATGTCATAACATAATTTTATTTATGACAACTTCATCTTAATATTATAAGTATAAGCCATACAAATTTCTTTTTGCTATTTCTTTAATATATTAGATGTCATTTTAATAATTAATATACTTTTGGCCTTATCTAACATTTCCTTTCTTATTGAGATTAGGATAATTATGAATGTTAAAATAAGATGAAACTTGGCACCCAAGGTAATTGAGACCCAAGAAACATGTTTATACCACTATATACTAGTTTTGAGAATTCCTTTAATGAGTTTTAATACAATTAGTGTCTTGGATCATCACCAATATATTATTATAATATTACATCATTTTCATCATTATTTATTATTAAGAGTCATGTTATCTTCACATTATTATAGAAATAGCTTTCTTATCGTATTATACCCGAATTTTTGTAATTTATTTATTTAAGATATTTAGATCATCAACTCAATATTTATTTACATAATAGTAAATCATTCATATTTATGGACATCGAAACACCAATTGTTATTCCAAAGCACATTATGCCTCTCATGAAACATTTTTTAGCGATTATTTTCATATTATTTAGCAAAAGAAACATATTTAACATGATTAATGAATATACTTACATGTTAGCACATACTTAAGTTATTATGCTTATATGAGTGTATTGATATGTGATGTGGATTATAGAACTTTGTACCACTTAATTTGTTATCCTAAATATGTAATGGGTTACCTTTGAGTTATTCTTGTTATATGGATAAAAATATTCATTAAGGCGTAACTTTATCATTGTTTGGTCAAATCTGAGGAACCAAGCTTACAATCCTCCTATTCTAGAATTCAATAAGATCCTAGGTTTCAGTTCGTTACATAAATAAATGAGCTAAGGGAACATGCTTTCTATTCCTAAGAGGACACATAGTGTCTGAACGAGGATGATGACTCTTTCTCTCTCATCTTTTGCCCAGATATGAGAGTCCAAGTTCTACTGGAGTCTGGCCCAGAACACAAAATCATCAGAGCATAATTGAGAAAAGAGTTCTTATTCATGTTACATTACCAATGTCCTGGTTGATCCGAACTTAGGTTGTGAGACCAATTTTTATGATAAAAATAAAACATAATGCTAATTTTATTAGGATATTGTAATTCTTCTAAAAATCCTAATAGTCACTAGGTATGCTATTAACCTCATCTTTTAGTATTACCATGCAATGTTTTGAATCAAAATAATAAAGATTAGTGTCTCTTTCTTTTTTTTCAAGTGTTTACCTAATGTAATCACATAGGTCACAAATTAATAGGAATATAATTATCCGAAAACTTGGATTTATCTTGTTCAGTCATTATCTATTAGGTCATATTATCATTATTTGGTACCCAAGTACTTGGTATCAAAATAGAGACCAGAAAATTATTCCCTTATTTATCTAGGTCATATATTCTCTTTGAGACTTCTACAAACTTTCTAATAATCTCATTATAAGTTTATTAATAAACCTTAATGATTATTGCCATCACATGTACACACAAAATTCCAAATTCATTAGAATATATCCCAATGGACCTATTTGTCACCCAACTAGTCCAAACGGTCCTGAATTGGATCTGAAAGCCTATAGTTCATAATTACACCATCGAATAGTTATTCAAGCCTAATTAACTTTCTAGTTATGAAAATAATTCAGTTATCATTATGTTATGTCAATTTAAACCTACTATTAACATATTTTCTCAATGTTATATTATTTCCTTAAATTGAAGACTTACTCTTATTCCATCGTATTAAAAAGACTTCTTGAACTTAAATTTTTCATCCCAATTGAATTGGAGTAACATTATTGATTGTCATTCTAATATTATTTTAATTTTCTTAAAGTGAACCACAATGAATTCATAAGCATTGGATCAAAATTTACCCAATTTGAGGATCTTACATTCACTCCTTAAAAATCACATTTGTCACCAATTCAGACCTATTCATGTTAAGGTGCATGGTAACTCATATTAACCTCAAACATTCGGGCTAGAAACATTTATTGGATAGGTTTTGACTAGATTATCATTAATAGCTTTCATTGAATGAAAATTTATCAATGTCATCATGTTGGAACCAGATATTACTCTAAGGGTATTTCCACATCCTTGTGCATTGTATGAAATTATCACTTGGTTATTACATTTTCACATGGTGATTTCATTTTAACTCGATGATTTCATTTTTATCTAGTCTCAAACCTAATCATAATTAATCAACTATATTTATCTTAGTATTAGGTAAAACCTTTATACCCTAGATTATTTCAAACTTAGGGTGGTCATCTTCACATGTCATTTTTATGCATCACATGTAGCTACCCAATATCTCACACTTACAATAAGATGAAATAAACATTTGGTTGCATTCCAAATACAAAGTTCATCCTATTCCATGTGTAGAGAAAGCATTTCAAACATTATCTCATGATTGAAATTCTATATATGGTAGTTACCCAAAAGGATGACAAACAAAATGTGGATCAATATATTTTTATAATGTGTAAGAGGGTATATACAAAAGTATGCAAGTATAAAAACAATATATAATGTTTACAACTAATATTTTCACATATGCACTAGTATTCTCATTACTTATTCTAACCCATTCTTGGTATGCTATCAAGGTTGTAATAACTATCCATCCTTAGACTTATGTGTATTACCACTTTATAAGTGTAATCCAGGGTCCAAAATATCATAGTTTACTTTATGTGATACTCATATTGGAATTATAGTTATTTGTGAATTTAATAAACATCCACCATTTTATTTCATCAAAATTTTGAGAAACCTTGGTAAGCTTCATTAATAACCACATACGTTCATCATGCAGAATCCATACATATTATCCATGTACTTCAGTGTGTATAAGTAATCCAATCTAACATATGTACATTTAAGAAGTCATTTAATCATTAACTCTACATATATATATAGGCCATTCATTCTCTACCTGCATGTGTAACTAGCTTTAGTTACCCGTGGATCTATTTTGTAAAAGAAAGGTACCTGTTTGTAATGAGACAAACAATGTTTGTAAAGAAATGATAAAATTTGTAATACATACATTCATTTTGTATTAAAGTGTAAACTGCTGTCATAAATATCATTTTTATTGTAATCATACATGTAATACAAAATAAGTGTTTGTAATACAAATTTGGCCATATTATTACAAATGTTGTATGTCTCATTACAAATAGGTACCTTTCTATTACAAAATAGATCCACATGTAACTAAAATTAGTTACTTGCACGTGTAATGAATATATACCCATATATACATATACCTTATATATATATATATATATATATATATAAAAACCAAAAGTGTCACCAAAAATTCACAGGATAATATTAGGGTTGAATCTAGGGTTTAGGTCTATAATTAACATTGGGTTAGGTCTCGAAACCCAAATGCCTACGCACATGGATCTAATGACTAATAAACCTAATATATGTCATCACCATTATCATTAACTTAGATATCATTATATGCCAAAAATATTAGTTTATGACAAACTAAATGTGTTAAATATATTCAATATGTTAATCTTAAAATCTAGTGTTTCCATGTATCAACACCCAACATTCATCAATTATCTATATTTTCATAACTAACATCATATCTAGGTGTTAAACGAATCTATGTATTGGTTTGATAAAATTTTATATTTGATATCAATATTATCAGAGCAATGTTCTATGGTCAACAATTAATATAGGTTTACATAACTAGACCAACCCCTATCTTCCACTTAGGCAACTACTTTTTCTTTACATGCCATCCAAGTCGAGTGTACCCAATGAGTTTTGGCCACCTCAACTCAATGTGTTACATAGGCTGGGGCTAGCCAACCAACAAAAAGGCATGATTTCTCATGTGTGTGATCCCATTATGTCACGCATGCTGGGGAAATCTGGTCAAGTTACTTCAAGGGTCGTCTTCCTCCTACGTAGAAGCTCCTCGCCAGGGAGGGTCAACAACACTATGTGTTACAACCCACATTGAGGTTAGCCATTAAGTACCTCGATTAGTGTGAAGTACCTTGATTAGTGCTAAGTACCTTATTAAACATCATGGTTAATCAAGACAAGCTAAGATATGAATCAATAGTCGAGATTGATTCATCTGATGTAATTAATGTTTACTATAGTGTTAATCGCTAAGTTAATTACCTAAGATGATTAACCTATATAAGATGTTTAGTTATTGTGTTTTTATGCCTTAAGGTTGTAGTGGATCTCGTGCTTGAAATTTTTCAAAAGAAATCATTCGAATCGGACCTTCCAGGCAAAAGTTATGATGTTTTCAAGGTTTTTGGACTTGGATGCAAATTTTCCATTAATAGCATAAATATCCTTTTCCCTTATCTTCCTTTCCCCTTTCACTCGATCGAACAGAACACTACTTGAAGTGGCACCCAAGCAGAGCCCGATCAGCCAGCAGAGGGAGTGAGGACAGGGCGATTCTAGGGCTCCTTCAGCCGAGTTGTTGTGCCTTGCTTCTTCCTTCTTCTTCCACCCTTCTTCTTCCTCTCTTCCTTGCCTTAGCTTGTGCCCCGACCTGCTAGGGTGGCGCCCCCAGCAGCAGCGGCCACACAGTAGTTGCGGCGCCGGATAGAGGCCATTTTCACATGGCCAACACCTCAAAACGGCGCCATCGACTTCGGCCTTGAGGCCTAAACCCGAATCCACAGCACCCAGCTCGTGAACGGTGACCTAGCCTAGTTTCCCTTCTTCTCTTGTGCACGATTGAACCTGTTGCATGAAGAAGGTCTGAAATCCAAGGTGCCCAAGGTAGAAGATGACCCCGTTGATTCCCGGAAACAGGCTTTAGACGTGTTTCCAGTTGATTTCGACCATCTCGAACCACCATGAGTAGAATTTCACTCACTAAGCAGTACTAACTCCATGAAATGGAAAATTTTCAGATTAGATCTGTGTTTTCACATGTAACCACAATTATCCAAACGCTGGGCAGTCTTGGCATCGCCCAACTTCTCGTTGCACGTTTCTCTTTTTCACATTTTGTATGATTCAGTTTATTAACTGATTTGTATGATTTGGATTACTGAAACTATATGATTGATCAAATCCTAAACTGCTCGGTTTAGAAGTTAAAGACGTTAGCACACGACACGGATTTCCAGTAGTTGTACGGTTTGGGTATAAACCCAGGCTGTACAATTTTAGTAATTAACTAGTTGTAAGATTTAAAGAAATAGATGATGACATGCAATGTCTCAATACAAATCTGTTGCACACTCTCTATTTTAGTTCATGTGTGTGATTTAGTGTTAACATGGATTGGCATGTTTCTCAAGGATATCATTAGAAATTCTCAGTTATTATTAGTAATTCTTGCCGTGACAAGTAATTAACCCTTAATTATGTTATGTGATGCACAACTCGAGATTTGGGTTGAGGTGCACGTTTTCCAAGAAAGTGTAAATAATTTATAGGTAATAATGACGATTACTCGTATGCCAAGTAATTAATTCTTATCAGTGTATTAAGAAGTCCAATTGCATGGTTCCAGTATATAAGTGCCATGTGGAGATGTATTCTGTTTATTTAAGTATTTCAGTCTGCATGCATGCATAGTATGTTGATTTCTCAGTATACTACAGTGTTTTGAATATACTACTCTGCCAAGTTTAGAATTATATACTTATTGTATTATAAACTTCAAATAAATAGATATGATACCATAGAGATACCAGAGTCAAGAATAAGTAAGAGAAAAGATACAACATAGTAAGAGCTTTCCAAGAATAATAAAATAATAGACTTAAGAGCCCTGAACACCTTATATTCCCTATGAGATGTCTACGTTTTAGGGATGAAATGATCTAACCCTAGAAGTGTCTAGTATACGGGGGTCAGAACGTACTAACAGGTGGTACGGGAGACGAAGCCCTAGTGAAAGTCTCCTTAAAATACATAATGTAGTGTCCAACATCAACCAGAGATCCCGGTGGCACTAGAATACAGTAAAACCAATAGGTGGGTTGACTCTCCACCTGTGTGCTCAGGTTAGATGAGGAGTCCAATTTTTATGGCATAATAGGTGTGTCGAGGCTAGAGAGCCATTTTCCTGTTGTAGACCAGCGACGTAGTCAGGCTTAGCATTCCCAGGTGTGTCAGCAAATTCATGTACGGTGAGATCGTAGTTCTCTACGAGTCTTCATATGTAGAGTACACTACATATGATCAGGGCATAACTAAAATATGTTTATATAGGTTTAAAGAGTTTCTCATATGTAAGAAAGGTTAAGAAAGATTCAGGTACATTTTTACATATGTTGTTCTTTAAATGTAATATTTACTTTCCCTATGGTTTTTAATTATAACTGTTAGATCTGCTCAGTGTAGTAATTCTTGCATTTTAATTCAATTTAATAAACATAAATGAGTTATCTGCGATGGTTGGGTGAAATTCTATTCACTGAGTCAGTAGCTCACCAACCTTCTGAAACATTTTTCAGGTCAACATCAGCACGAGGAAGCTGAAGGATCTTATCATCCAAGCTCTTAGAAGGTAGTTTATAGTTAGAATAGAGGTCTCTTAGTCCTTTCCCCTCGGTCCTTGGGCACGTGGTGTGGTAGAGAGAGAATGTAATGTAATATGTAGTTTAGTTTTAAGTTATCTATTGTGCTTTATATTCCGCATGGAAAATGTAATATGATGTGTAAATCTGCTTTACCTACCTAGTAATGTAAATAGTAGTTGCTTCCACAGTTTAGTAAGATTTCAGTTTATTCCAAGTTATAAGATTTTCCTTTAAGTTAATTTTAAGTGATTAAGAAAAGAAAAAGTTAAATGTGGTCTTTGTATTACGTTAAATCCTCAATTTATGCTCTAATCTCATGATTAGTGGTAATTGTGAGATCGGGGTGTAACAACTTGGTATCAGAGCAAGGTTATGAGAGCATAGGTTGAGTACATAGTTACACTAAGTCAAGGTCAGGGGATGATAAGAGACCAATAGGATTAGGACTTAGGTGTTTTCCTTCTAACTATAATTTTCTAATAGGAAATGGTCTATTATACTATTGCAGATGGAAGGAAGAGGAGTGAGGACCAAGCTGAGAGCCACATTGGACCTGATCCTCAGGTGATGGGTCTAGGTGGTGGAGATGATGTGGATGAGGCATCAAGAATGTAAAGGATGTTTCTTGAGACCAGGGAAAAGTCTAAGATGGAGAGGCGAGCTTCTACTTCGAGCAACAAGGATCTTATGAGATCCTATGAGCTGGTTAAGAAGCTTGGAGGTACGGAGTTTAATGGAACTACAGACCCTACAGTGGTAGATGTATGGCTGAGACAGTTTGATAAAGTGTTCCATCTGATGGAGCTGTCTGAGGAAAGACAAATCAATCATGCAGTTTATTTGCTCAAGGGAGATGCTGAACTGTGGCGGCGGGGAGTAGAAGATAAAAGAAGAAATGTTGAGATGACCTGGAAGGACTTTGTGGATGAATTTCACCTTAAGTATTTTCCTCCTACCTTCCTAAGTGATAAGATTATATAGTTGGAGAATATCAGACAAGGAAATATGACAATTGGTGAATACGAGGCACATTTCACAAGGTTGGCAAATTTCTGTCCGCAACTTGTACTTGATGATGTAGAAAAGTACAGAAGATTTCAACAAGGATTAAGATCAGAGATTAGACACATTATTTCAGCCATTGGTCAAAGAGATAGACAAAACTTTGGAGAATTTGTGGAAGTAGCGAGACGTGTAGAAGAGTCAGTTAATGATGATAAGTAGTCTGAGAGTAAGAAAAGATCTAGAGACTTTATTAGAGGGGGACAAAGAAGTGGTGGATACAGAGGAGGTGGTGGTTTCTTTTCTAAGATAGGATGAGGACTTGGCTGTTTTGGGAAACAAGGATCTATGTTTTCACCAAGTGGAGGAAGGCCCAATTTTGGAAGATGGAATACACAATCTACATGGACACCTCCAACCAGGTCTTCAGGATATGCAGTGTCAGTGACATGACCGTAGAGACATGATACATCCATATGTGATATCTGTGGAAAGCCACACTCCGATCAGTGTTGGGGTGCAGATTTTTAGGGTTGTCACATCTACGGACAGGTGGGACACTTTAGAAGGCAATGTCCCCAGTTACAGCAAGTGGCAACACAGGGTTCCCAGTCACAATACCAGAATGTTCCGCGATAGGCTCCAGCTGGAGGAGTGAGTTAGTAGCTTCAGGTTCCCGAGGAGGAGGAGTACCCAGTGGAAGGGAAGGACAATGAGGACATTGTGGGAGAGGAAGAGCTTCAGGATGCTTCTTCCCTCTAACATAACAAGAAGGTATTGATTCTTCCTGAGTAATTATAGGAGAAATGATTTTCTTTAATAGCATTTTAGTTACAGTTTTGATACATCCAGGTGCTACTCACTCGTTTATACAGAATTCTTTAGCTTGTGATATTAACCTGTTAACCTAGGAGATACCATTTGAATTGTTGTTGAGGGCTCCGTTTGGTGAACCAACAGTGTTAACAGAGTTTTGCCCCAGGTGTTTATTGACCTTTGGTGGTTACATCATCACAGTTAATCTTATACCCCTAGATATTAACTCTTTTCAAGTTATCTTGGATATGGATTTCCTAGAGACGTATTGAGTTCAGCTCGACTGTTGGAAGAAGAAGGACGTCTTTCAATAGGGTGGACTTTCTTGTGTCTTTTCTGGAGACATGAAAGTTTTGCCTACGTGTATCATATCAGCCGCTATAGCTGATAAGATGTTGCAGAAAGGTTGTGAAGCATTCTTGGCACATGTAGTAGATACCAGAGCAGAGAAGAGCACAATCAGCCTATGGGATGTGTCAATGGTCTGTGAGTTCCCATTTGTTTTCCCAGATGAGTTGCCAAGTCTACCTCTTGAAAGTCAGATAGACTTTGAGATCCAGGTGTTGCTAGGTAGTCACCCTGTAGCACTGCCAGCCTACAGAATGGCACCTACAGAGTTGAAGGAACTAAAAATCCAGTTACAGGAGTTACTTGATAAGGGTTTTATTTGACCTAGTTCTTCACCATGGGGAGCTCGAGTCTTGTTTGTGAAAAAGAAAGATGGTACTATGAGGTTATGTATAGATTACAGACAGTTGAATAAGATCACCATCAGGAATAAGTACCCATTGCCAAGGATAGATGATATGTTTGATCAATTGTGTGGAATGATGATCTTTTGTATGAAAGAATTGAGATCTGGATATCATCAGTTGAGGATAGAGGCTTCAGATATTCCTAAGTCAGCTTTCAAAACAAGATACGGGCATTATGAGTTTCTGGTCATATCATTTGGACTGACTAATGCCCCACCATCTATCATGGATATGATGAACTGGATTTTCAAGCCATTCTTGGATCAGTTCATAGTAGTTTTCATAGATGACATTCTGATTTATTCCAGATATGATGAGCAACATCTGAGGATAGCCTTACAGTTGCTGAGACAACACCAGTTATATGCTAAGTTTAGTAAGTGTGAAATCTGGTTAGCTGAGGTGTCTTTTATTGGACATGTCATCTCCATGGATGGAGTAAGTGTTGACCCTAAGAAAGTCGAGTTTTTTCTATAGAGGGAGCAGCCTAAGACTCCTACTGAGATTAAAAGATTCTTAGGATTGGCAGGTTACTATAGGAGGTTCATCTAGAACTTCAGTGTTGTAGCGCCACCTCTGACACACTTAACGAGAAAGAATGCACCATTTTTCTGGTTAGACAACTGTGAGAAGAGTTTTCATATTTTAAAGAAGAGGCTGACAACAACACCAGTGTTGATCCTGCCCGAGGCAGATAAAGGCTACACAATGTTTTGTGATGCTTCAAGGAGAGGTTTAGGCTGTGTGTTGATGCAGGAAGGCAAAGTAGTAGCTTATGCATCTAGACAGCTTAAGAAGAATGAGGATAATTACCCGACACATGATCTGGAGTTAGTTGTAGTAGTTCATGCTCTTAAGACATGGCACCACTATCTTTATGGTGAGGCGTTCCAGGTGTTTATGGATCATAAGATCTTGAAATATATCTTCACCCAGAAGGATTTGAATCTAAGACAGCATATATGGTTACAATTGATCAAGGATTATGAAGTGACGATTGATTATCATCCTGGAAAAGTGAATGTGGTAACAGATGCTCTGAGTAGGAAGTCAAGTTCAACAGCTGATGTATTCTCTATGGCATGTTTCAGGAGTGACCTTCTAGTAGAAATGCGGAAGTTGAACTTAGACTTAGGAGTGACAGAACAGAGTGTTTTGATTGCTCAGATGCAAGTCAAGCCTACCTTTTATGAATAGATCAAGGGACTACAACAGAGTGACAGTGAGTTACAGTAGATCATGCAGGACATGACAAGGGGAAAAAGACCAGAGTTTAAGTTTTCATATGATGGTTTGTTGCATCAGCATGACAAGTTGTGTGTACCTAGAGATAGTGATTTGAAAGAACAGATTCTTGAGGAAGTGCATGCATCGATGTACGCTATGCATCCAGGCAACACTAAGATGTACATGATTCTTAAGGAGTTGTACTGGTGGTCAGGTATGAAGAAGGATGTAGCTGAGTACGTGGCTAGGTGTAGTGTGTGCCAGTAGGTTAAGGCTGAGCATCAGAAACTTGTAGGTACCTTGCAATCTCTTCCTATACCAGAGTGGAAGTGGGAACATATCACAATGGATTTTGTGGTAGGGTTGCCCAGGACATATAGAGGTTGTGACTCGATATGTGTGATTGTGGATAGACTGACTAAGTCTGCTCACTTTCTTCATGTTAAGTCAACCTTTGATGTCCCAAAATTGGCTAAGATATACGCGGATGAGATAGTCAGGTTGCATAGTATCCCAGTTTCAATAATATCAGATAGAGATCCTAAGTTCACATACAAGTTTTGGAATCTGTTGCATCATGCTTTAGGCACAAAGTTGAGATTCAGTACAACTTTTCACCTGCAGATAGATGGTCAGTCAGAGAGGACCATTCAGACTCTTGAGGACATGCTGAGAGCATGTGTCCTACATTTCTGAGGAATTTGGGAAGAACGCTTGAGCCTTATAGAGTTTGCATACAACAATAGTCACCATTCCAGTCTTGGTATGGCCCCGTATGAAGCTTTGTATGGCAGAAAGTGTAGATCACCCGTATGTTGGTATGAGGTGGGTGAAAAGGAAATCCTTGGACCAGAGATAGTGGATTTGACTACAGAAAAGATTACAGTGATTAGAGAATAGTTGAAAGATGCATAGGACAGGCAGAAGAGTTATGTTGACAAAAGACGTAGACGTCTGGAGTTTGAGGTTGGTAATGAAGTGTATCTGAAGGTTTCACCCTGGAAAGGAGTGTTGAGGTTTGGAAAGAGAGGAAAACAAACTCCTAGGGTTATGGGACCATATCCTGTCATTGAGAGGATTGGGTCTATAGCCTACAGGTTGGATTTGCCATCTGAGTTGGCTAATTTACATGATGTATTTCATGTATCGATGCTAAAGAAGTGTTACCCTGGTAAAGAGAAGATAGTGAACCCAGAACCTACACAACTCAGAAAAGATGTGTCCTATGTTGAAGGACTAGTACAAATAGTTGATTGGAGAATTAAGAAGCTCAATAATCGTGAGATACCATTAGTGAAAGTCTTGTGGAGGAACCACAACCTAGAGGAAGCTACGTGGGAGCTTGAGTCAGAAATGCGTAACAAGTTTCCTTTTCTCTTTTAGGAATTTCAGGATGAAATTCTTATAAGGGAGGGAGATTGTTACAACCCACATTGAGGTTAGTCAGTAAGTACCTCGATTAGCGTAAAGTACCTTGATTAGTGCTAAGTACCTTGCTAAACATCATGATTAATCAAGATTGATTCATCTGATGTAATTAATGTTAACTGCAATGTTAATCGTTAAGTTAATTACCTAAGATTATTAACCTAGATAAGATGGTTTAGTTATTGTTTTGTTATGCCTTGAGGTTATAGTGGATCTCATTCTTGAAATTTTGCAAAAGAAATCATTCGAATCGGACCTTCCAGGAAAAAGTTATGATGTTTTCAAGGTTTTTGGACTTGGCTGCAATTTTTCCATTAATAGCATAAATATCCTTTTCCCTTATCTTCCTTTCCCCTTTCACCCGATCGAACATAACACTTCTTGAAGCGGCGCCCAAACAGAGCCTGATCGGCCAGTAGAGGGAGAGGACAGGGAGATTCTAGGGCTCCTTGAGCCGAGTTGCTGTGCATTGCTTCTTCCTTCATCTTCCACCCTTCTTATTCCTCTCTTCCTCACCCTAGCTCACGCCCCAACCTTCTAGGGCAGTGCCCCTAGTAGCATTGGCTGCACAGTAGCTGCGGCGCTGGCTAGAGGTCGTTTTGGCGCAGCCAACACCTCAAAACGGCGCCATCGACTTCGGCCTTGAGGCCTAAACTAGAATCCACAGCTCCCAGCTCGTGAACGGTGACCTAGCCTAGTTTCCCTTATTCTCCTGTGCATGATTGAACCTACTGCATGAAGCATGTCTATAATCTAGGGAGCCCAAGGTAGAAGACGACCCCGCTGACGCCCAGAAACAGGCTTTGGACGTGTTTCCAGTCGATTTCGACCATCTCGAACCACAGTGAGTAGAATTTCACTCATTAAGCAATACTAACTCCATGAAACAGACAAATTTTGGATTAGTGTTTTCATAAGTAACAGCAATTACCAAAATGTCGGGCAGTCTTGGCATCGCCTGACTTCTCATTGCACGTTTCGCTTCTTCACATTTTATATGATTTAATTTATTAAATGATTTGTATGATTTGAATTACTAAAACTATATGATTGATCAAATCCTAAACTGCTTAGTTTTGAGGTTAAATATATTAGCACACTACCCGGATATTCATTAGCTATACGGTTTGGGTATAAACCCAGGCTGTACAATTTTAGTAATTAACTAGTTGTAAGATTTAAAGAAATAGACCATGACACGCAATGTCTCAATATAAATTTGTTGCACGCTCTCTATTTTAGTTAATGTGTGTGATTTAGTATTAATACGGATTGTAACGTTTCTCAAGGATATCATTAGAAATTCTCAGTTATTATTAATAATTCTTGCCATGACATGTAATTAACGCTTAATTATATTATGTGATGCACAACTCAAGATTTGGGTTGAGGTGCACATTTTCGAAGAAAGTGTAAATAATTTATAGGTAATGATGATTATTACTTGTATGTCAAGTAATTAACTCTTATCTATGTATTAAGAAGTTCAAATGCATGGTTCCAATATATAAGTGCCAAGTGGACATGTATTCTTTTTATTTAAGTATTTCAGTCTGCCTGCATGTGTAGTATGTTGATTTCTCAGTATATTACAATGTTTTGAATGTACTGCTCTGCCAAGTTTAGAATGATATACTTGTTATATTATAAACTTTAAATAAATAGACATGGTACCATAGAGATACCAGAGTCAAGTACAGGTAAGTGAAAAGATACAATATAGTAAGAGCTTTCCAAGAATAATAAAATAATAGACTTAAGAGCCCTGAACACCGTAGATTCCCTATGAGAGGTCTGCACCGTAGGGATGAAATGACCTAACCCTGGAAGTTTCCACTATAGGGGGTCGAAAAGTACTAATAGGTGGTACGGGGGACGAAGCCCTAGTAGAAGTCTTCTTAAAATACAGAATGTAGTGTCCAGCATCAACCAAAGATCCTGGTGGCACTAGAGTACAGTAAAGCCAATAGGTGGCTTATCTCTCTGCATGTGTGCTCAGGTTAGAGGAGGAGTTCAATTTTTACGGCATAATAGGTGTGCCTAGGCCAGAGAGCCATTTTCCTGTTGCAGACCAGCGACGCAGTCAGGCTTAGCATTCTCGGGTGTGTCAGCTAAGTCTTGTACGGTGAGATCGTAGTTTGCTACGAGTCTTCATATGTAGAGTACACTACATTTGATTAGGGCATAAATAAAATATGTTTATATAGGTTTAAAGAGTTTCTCATAAGTAAGAAAGGTTAAAAAAGATTCAGGTACAGTTTTACAACAATTGTTCTTTAAATGTAATATTTACAGTCCCTGTGGTATTTAATTATAACTGTTAGATCTGCTCGGTGTAGTAATTCTTGAATTTTATTTCAGTTTAATAAACATAAATGAGTTATCTGTGATGGTTGGGTGAAATTCTATTCATTGAGCCAGTAGCTCACCAACCTACTGAAACAATTTTCAGGTCAGCATCGGCACGAGGAAGCTGAAGGATCTTATCATCCAAGCTCTTAGAAGGTAGTTTATAGTTAGAATAGAGGTCTCTTAGTCCTTTCCCCTCGGTCCTTGGCCATGTGGTGCGGTAGAGAGATAATGTAATGTAATATGTAGTTTAGTTTTTAGTTATCTATTGTGCTTTATATTCCGCACGAAAAATGTAATATGATGTGTAAATTTGCATTACCTACCTAGTAATGTAAATATTAGTTGCTTCTGTAGTTTTAAGATTTCAGTTTATTCCAAGTTATAAGATTTTCCTTTAAGTTAATTTTAAGTGAATAAGAAAAGAAAAAGTTAAGGGTGATCTTTGTATTACGTTAAATCCTCAATTTATGCCCTAATCTCATGATTCGTGGTAATTGTGAGATCGGGGTGTAATGTTATGGGAGGATGATTTGAGGGTCTCACTAGCTTTGTGGGGTCTCTCTAGACTTGGAAAACCCTATGATAAAATCAAATGGTCACTAGAAGGTAGGTTCTTGGGTCAAGTTTCCATGGATACAGTAAAGGTACATGGAAAAGAAGACTAGGGTCAATTACCACATTGTTGTCGCATCTAAAGATAGGAAGAATTACACCTTTCTCTAGTGATAATCCTGATGTCATTGTCGTGTCCTGAGATGGTTGTCAACCTAAAACCTCACCTTTTAGTCGAGGCATAAGTCGCTAGGTAAGATGAGCTGAGGGAACCTAGCTTTCTATTCCCACAAGAACACAAAGTGTTTGAGTGAGGATGTTGACATTCTCACTCTTGTTTCCACCTGGAGCTGAAAGTCCAAGTCTGGAGGGATTGTGGCTTGGACCACAACAACCTCAGCCCACCATTAAGATAAGAGCCCCTATATGTGTCACGTTGTTAATTTCCTAGTTTATCCAAACTTAGGGAGTGACAACAAATATTCTGATAATAATAAGACATAATGCTAACTTTACTAAGATATTGTAATTCTTCTAAAAAATCATATCGGTTAATAGGATTATTGACTTAGCCCCAAATGTTACGATGATCTTCACTAATATTATCTCAAATTGTGTAATGTTTTAGATCAAAATACAAAAGATAAACACCTATTTCTTTTTGTTCAAGTATTTACCTAATTTAGTAACCTAGGTCACAATAGACATATAATTACCCAAAAACATTGATTTATCTTAGTTCAATTATTATCTCTTATTGCACCGAGTATTTGGTAATAGTGTGATTATTTGATCCTCAAATATTTGGTATCTAGGTAGAGGCCAAATAATTACATCCTTCATTATCTAGATCATTTATCCTCTTAAAAATTTCTAGAAACTTGTTAATTATCTCATCATAATTTTATCAATCAAGGCACAATATTATTGGTATCTCATTGATGCAAGAAATTCTAATTATTTTAGGATACATTCCAATGGACCTATTTGTGACCTAACTAGTCCAATTGCGCTTGAATTGGATCCCAAGGACCAAAGTTCATACTTAGGCCTTCCAATGGGTCCACAAGCATATTTATCTTTCTAATTATGAATTTAATTCATCACTAATTATATTATCTCAATTGAAGCCTCCTATTAACATATTTTCTCAATGTTATATTATTTCCTTAAGTAATCCAAATTTATCAAATTTGAGGATCTTACAAAGTACTTTTTCCCTAAATCTCTTTTCTACCATGTACATCTATGATCACCTCCTTCACTTATCTCCCATCCTCCATCCAACCTCCCTACTTCCTTCTCCTACTTCTCACCCCTAAATACCATTGTGTTAGGGCATCACTCCATGGTAAACCTCCTCACTCAAATCCCTACTCCCAACCACCACTACCACCACCATCACCTCCTCTAGTTTTGCTACCTACACCTTTCCCTCCTCCACCTCATCAAATATAAACATAACCTTCTTCTCAACCCCACCATATCCTTGATGTTTTTTCATGAACAGATACATCAGTTAGCTCGTTATCTCACTAGATAGTCTTGGTCCCTACTCATTCCATCATATACGAAATGAAACTAAACTTCTTCTTATCTACTACCAATATCTTTCTTCTCCACCATCGATCAATAATTTTACTCATGAGGGGGTCTCCTCTAGCTTTGTTGAAAATTCAAAGAGTTATTGTATGGAAAGGGCAAAAGAAATATAAAGAGAAAAGAGAAACATCCCAATATACCTCCACTCTCCATGTCAACAGTGGAATATTATGATTTGGGAACCATACGTATGGAAGATTGCACCAAGATATTATTGAAAATTGGACGATGAGTCTACATCGGGTGTTTCTAATGTGAATTCAACTTATTTATATTCACATAACTATATTGGTTTTGATTTTTTTTATCCACTCTTTCTTAGAATTAGCTTAATTTATGTTTTTAATATTTTATCTTATTTTATTGTGTTTTAACTAAAATTCTTTTTATACATGTTAGATTATAGTTTAAAAGTGTAATATGACCGTTAAGTTCCCCCATGGGACATATTTAAAGGTAATCCATGTACATAATAAACACTCCTCAACTCCGACCACTAGTTGATGATATCAAGTACAAGGACATTGTTGTAATTATCAAGGAATCTAGTTGATGGACTGGTACCTCTAGTCGATTGACTACATGAGTCCTCTTTGCAAAAAAAAGGTCATGTGATGAGATGATCGACTGACCCAAGCAACTTATCAGTTGGAACCCTCAAATGGATATCCACAATATAGTATAGTTGATCGACTCATTACATTAGCTTATCGGATAAGCAACTAGAAAGTTCAATGGCCAACCAACTAGGAAACCTCCATAGTTAATTAGTTGGGATCTGGATGAAAACAACAATCTAGGTGTGAATATTGGACGACCATACAAACGATCAACTGATTAGAAATAAATTGATGACTATCACAACCACTTGTCCCATGTGTGCGTGGGACCAGTGACAATCATATAAAAGACATGGTCAAAAGAAGGCACAAGGGATCTGCCCCTCTCTTGTTATATCATATATGTTGTACTCTAATGAAGAGAGAAGACAATGGATAAGAAGAAGCTCAAAAAATATAAATGCTCTCTTTAGATACTATTTTAGATCGTGCACAATCTCCATATTGAAGAAATGTTGTTACAGACCATGGCTACTCTTCACCTCCCCAAGATATATGAAAATGTATCCCTATCCTTATCTCTCTTTTGTTTCTCATTTTTATCGATCCACACATTATGATGAAGATTTTCCTCGTTATTTATGGGGATAACCATGTTTGCATGATTATAATTTCTTTTTCATTTTCCCACATTTATGAACGGGTGAATTTATGGATGAAACGTTCATTTTCTTGTTGTAACGACCGATTTGTGAAAACAATATTAAATAATGCAGAAGCGTTCATCAAGCAGCGTATTAGCAAAAATCACTAAAAATTAAAACTTTTTGCAAAGGGATCCATTCATAGGAAAACTCTTTCATTCAGAACCCAAGTAAAACTTTACATCCTGGTTCATATATATACATCTCATGTACTTTTGCTTCTTGAGGAATACAAACATTAACTACTCTGTCTTAACTATACACAGGTAGTATAAAACCCTCGAGGCACTAAGAAAAAATCTTGAAATCACTAACTACTACTCCGAGGACCTGAGAGTACAGAGACGACACATAGGACTCTATATACATCTGAACATGACATGACAGTCAATGTCTCCACCTGACACTTCACTGTTGTCCCTGCTGCTACTGTTGTTCTTCACCTACTGAAGGATTCCTGTCTCCTCATCCGCGTCCACCTAAAAATGTGGTTCCCACGGGGGTGAGACAATTATAAAAATTTCCCCAGCGAGAGTTATAACTCTCCTCCAGTAACATTGTTATTGCAACTTAAGAAGATAAATATGAATGGAAGAATCATATTTGTATAGCAGCAGATTTTTTAATGTCGAACAGATTAGAACATTATTCTATATCAGAAGCATTGCAACTATAACTTGATAGAATCAACATGTCATTTATCCTTTAAGGAATATAAAGAACATGTATAACATCTATTCAAACTACAGAATCATTACCACTTCTTTAATTCTCTTCAGGATCCAATTGAATTAACCAAATTGAATCACAAACAGTTTGAAACTGTTTAAGCAAAAAGCTTTGAAACCGCATGGACTTGAAACCGCATGGGTCTCAAATGGTTTGAGACCGTTTGGTCTCAAACGGTCTTGAGACCGTTTGGTCCCAAATGGTCTTGAGACCGTTTGGTCCCAAATGGTCTTGAGACTGTTTGGTCCAAACCTCTCAAAACTGCATGAACCAAAAAGTCAATCAAGACATCCACAACACTCAACTCCAATCAATGGAACTTCAACCAATTGGATCATCAATTAATCATCAACTGAATCATGAACTCACCCCTCAATTAGAACTTCAATTAGGGTCTAATCTCAATGGGATTAGGTTTTATAATCACCAATTAGAGCTTTAAAGTTGATCATCAGTGAAGCTACTAATTGAGTTTCAATTGATTGCATTGGATCTTCAACCATTGAGTTCATGGAACCAATCATTAATTGGACCTATGCTCATACTTCAAATGAGTTTAATAGGTCAACCTTCAACTGATTTGACCTTCAATTGACCCTCAATTGGTCATCAATTAGGGTTTGACTCAATTGATTTAGGGTTTGGAATCGATGATCCAACAATACTTATCAATGCAAGATTGATTACTTTGAAATTATTGAACCATCATGCAAATTGGGCATGACCTGACCCCAAACGGTCTTGAGGTCGTTTGGATGACCTCCAAACGGTCTTGAGACCGTTTTCCCATCATATCACTCAAATCCAAGCCATACAATTAAGGTTTGGATCATGGGATTGATCACCAAATCAGCATTGCATTGTATATCAGCTTGGTACCTTTAGACCTTCAAACACCTAACCAGACTCAACCATAGACCTCCAAACGGTCTTGGGTGACCACCAAACGGTCTTGAAACCGTTTGGATGAGCTCCAACGGTCTTGAGACCGTTTGGCTCATCCAACCTTTGGATTCTAGTAAATTTCATCAAGGTTTGGTCTATCGAGTTGATCAACAAATCAACACTTAATTGCAATATGATTTGGTACCTTTAGACCTTCAATTGGTCAACTATACTGGACCCCAGATCTCCAAATGGTCTTGAGACCGTTTGGGTGATCCCCAAACGGTCTTGAAACTGTTTGGACTAATCAACCCAAAATCTCCAATTAACTCATTGGAATTTCAGCACTATTTTCAATTAGGGTTTGCCCAATTGAATAGCCTTCAACTCACGATTCCTTGAGAGTTAATCCCTCAAATTTGGTGAGTCATTTGACCACATCATTAGGAACAGTAATCCAAAACGGTCAACCCTTGGTAAATGCACTCAAACGGTCTTGAAACCGTTTGGCCAAAAAGGTCAAGTTAATCAGGTTGAAAATCAGCACTTAATCCAATTAGGTTTACCTAATTGATTAGCCTTCAACTCACGATTCCTTTGGAGTTAACCCCTCAAATTTTGTGGGTTATCAGCCTACATAATTAGGAACAAAATTCCCAAACTTTCCACACTCGGTCAACCATCTCAAACGGTTTTGAAACTGTTTGCTCCCAAACAGTTTCAAACTGTTTGCCCTTAAACGGTTTGCTGAAACTGCATAACCAATCAAATTAAAATGATTTGGAGTAGCTATCAAAACCGTTTGGCTTGGTACTTTTCTTTGGATAAGCATCTAGGATGATGTAATCATCCCCTTCCTTCTAACAACCAAGAACAGCAACCGCTCTTGATGGAAATTGCAACAAAGAAACAAGAGTGTATCAAATTGAAGAAATCAATCAACAAAGCATAGAGAATTGATGCAATAGCAATGTTTAAGGGTTTTAAGTTATAAAACCCACCTCCAATTGAGCTCCAAAGCTCCAAGCTCACGCCATTAATGGTGGATTAAGCTCTTCCAACTCCCCCTAGGCTTGTCCTCAAGCTTTTGATTGTAAAAGTTGGCTAGGGTTGAAGAGGAGATCAAAGTAAGAAGGAATCCATAATTTATTTTCGATTTCCACCATGAAATCAAGGAGAAATGGATCAAGAACCTTACCTACAGGTTGGGTTTCGTCTTTCTTCTCCTCCTAAGCTCCCTTGGTCGGCCAAAGAAAGGAGAGAAAGAAAAGGGTCGAGAAAAGCCTTTCATTTGGCTTGGAAAGGGCATTTTTATAAGGAAATTGATGAGAGAGAAAATACTTTATAAAAGTTTTTTAATTCCAAAATTGTTGCCACCACTTCCCCCTTGGTTTATTGCATACAAGGGCATCTCTATCCCCGCCGAACTCCCTTCCATTATCCATGGATTAAGGGAAAATAAAATAAGCACCTTAATCCATTATAATATTAATATATCTTTTTGAGTGGAAATTCTTTTCCTTATAATAAGGTGAGTGGAATTTCACCTACTTAGGATATTTTCGTTCCTTATCTTGGGAAAAAGAACGTCCATCCTTATTCGAAATCAACCAATAACATTTTTGTTGAAGGCCCTTTAATTAATACATTCATTTTTGCCCTAAATTGAATTAGGGTTTCACTTATGATTAAATCTTGATTATTTTAATATCAAGATTCTCTCTCCTCCAACTTAATTCAAATGAGATGCCCCTCTCATTTTCTTTGCTCTACATGCTTCCAAGAAACATTAAGGACCTAATTGAATTGGTAATTTGCATATTGAACCCTAGGTTTTGGGTAAATTGCACATTACACCTAAACTGGGTTTTAATGCATAAGGATTGCTTTACAAGCTGAATCTTGGTGCCCAAGCTTGTGAGAACTATACCACTACATCATATTCATTCTTATGATGTCTCAACATCAGGGGAACATCTTATCATCCAACATTTTCAAGTTGACCCCTCAACTTGGGTAATTTGCACTTTAGTCCAAAATAAGCAAACATTGCTTCAACATTGTTCAAACAGGACCAAAATTGAAACATAAGTTTCTCATGAGCCCTAATTACTTTTCCCAAGATAAGATTAAGAATCTACTCAACCTTATTAAGAAAAACATCTAGGGTTAACACATAACCCAGGTCAGGGATGTTACAAATTATAAACCCCTAACAAGGATTTCGTCCTCAAAATCCCAGGAAAAGGAGGAACAGATTGTTCATTAATCATGCCCTCAAGTCTCCACATATCATCTTAATATCCTGGAGATATTATGAACTCTGTGATTCCACACAAAGCTCCTTTCATTAGTTCAACCTCATCAATGTTTATGTAGAGCATAAACCCCTAACATATGATGTCCATATCATTGAAAGGAAGAAGCATAAAAGAACATATTTCAATAATCACTCAAGAATACTTATCAAAAGGAAAGACATATATATCTAACAAAGATAATTCCCTTAGCAAACTCTATGTAATTGGGAATGTTCACATAGCTTTTCCTTTTTGTTGGAATGTTCACATAGCTTTCCCTTTTGGTTGGGAATGTTCACATAGCTTTTCCTTTTTAATTGGGAATGTTCACCTAGATTTTCCTTTTAGTTGGGAATGTTCACATAGCTTTTCCTTTTTAATTGGGAATGTTCACCTAGATTTTCCTTTTAGTTGGGAATGTTCACATAGCTTTTCCTTTTTGTTGGGAATGTTCACATAGCTTTTCCTTTTTGTTGGGAATGTTCACATAGCTTTTCCTTTTAGTTGGGAATGTTCACATAGCTTTTCCTTTTTAATTGGGAATGTTCACCTAGCTTTTCCTTTTTGTTGGGAATGTTCACATAGCTTTTCCTTTTAGTTGGGAATGTTCACATAGCTTTTCCTTTTAGTTGGGAATGTTCACATAGCTTTTCCTTTTTAATTGGGAATGTTCACGTAGCTTTTCCTTTTGGTTGGGAATGTTCACATAGCTTTTCCTTTTAGTTGGGAATGTTCACATAGCTTTTCCTTTTAGTTGGGAATGTTCACCTAGCTTTTCCTTTTAGTTGGTAATGTTCACATAGCTTTTCCTATTAGTTGGGAATGTTCACATAGCTTTTCCTTTTTAATTTCATTATACTCTCTAGATTGTTTCAGAATGACTACTTGATCAGAGTAATCAAAAAGATAACAATCTAAGAGTTTCATACTTGCCTTATCTTCAATAATCATATACCTGGTCAGGGTATATAAGTATTGAGATTAGGTCGTATGCACCTTATTTGCTATCGTATTCCTCACTTTTCATATCATTGTACACACAGGATATTCCATCTCTTAGATTTTCTCAAGGCATCACTTCTAAATCTCATCTTTCAACACACAGATAAGGGAGGTTATAAAACATTTTAAGGAACACTGAGTAATATATAAGTTCTTATCTCCCTTGTGTCCTTATAGGACTAATCAAAGGAAGCTAAAAAACAACTACTTTCATATCTTAAACACATAGAATTCATGAAATGAAATATCAGAATGAATTTTGTTTCATCTGACCTATCTGGTACGTCTGCCCACGTCCTCTGTTGTTACTAGAGAACTGCCTCCTTTGTGGTCCTTGCTGACTCTGCCCCTGAGGTTGATTCATCATTAAATTCTTGCCTAGACAATCCTTTACTAGATGTCCCGGTTGTCAACATTGATAACAGATCCTAGGTGCAACATAGGGTCTGCGAGGTCTAGTTATCGATGTTGATGCTATATTGGAGGCTCTATTTGGAATATTACTACGATCCCTATCCCTACTTGACATCCATTGTGTCCGGGTTTGGAATCTTGATGATGCTGCTGGAGCAGAAAATCTCGATTTCTTAAAGCTTTCGGAACTTTGTTTTTGAGTCTGAGTGTACTCTTTCTTGTCACTAGTCTGTCGTTTCTCGATTTTAGATCTCTCTATCCTCCTCACTGACTCTACAAAGGTGGCAAACCTCTCCCTATTTTCTAAAGCAGACACAGGAGTGGTTAGTTCAGCGTTTAACCCCTTCTCAAAATGCCGAATTCTTTCCTCATCATTAACTGCCATTTGCGGAAAAAACCGCAACAACTCCATGAACTTAGCTTTATACTCGCTAACGTTCATATGTCCTAGTTTGATCCTCTCAAATTGAGAAATCTTCTCATATAAATACATCTTAGGGAAGTATCTACTGACGAATTCTCATCGGAATACCTCCCATCCAATTTCTTCACCTGGTCGTTTATCTTCCTGTATCATCCACCAATGACCAGGACTTCCTTTTAGGAGGTATACAACATGTCTTACCTTCTCAGCTTCAGGAATATCAAGGATCCTGAAAGCCTTTTCCAGTTCCGTCAGCCACAAATCAACATCTGATGGATCAGATGTACCAACATAATCTATGGCTCCAACCCAACGAAGTCTCTCAAAAGACTTGCCGACTCCATAGCCCTTATGGTGAGCTGATGTCCTAGGTGCAGGTACTTGCATCCTATCTGTCATGTGAGTTTTGGAAGCCATAAACTGCCCAAACATGGCTTGGAGAGTTGGGTTCCCCATGTCATCTTGATTGAACTGGGGTTGTTCAGGTACGGGCTCCTCTCTATTATGGTCTCCTGCACCTCCCTCTAGTGCAGTAGTGCTGCCCTCCGCAACATGTTCTTCATGTGGTCCAGACATCTTCAAGTTCTTCTCCTCCTATGTGAGCAGAAGATACTATCAGATAAACTGGAAGACACTTAGAACAGACTCTACACTTAGTCCTATGTCTCTGTAGACTCAGTGAACCTAGAGCTCTGATACCACTATTGTAACGACCGATTCATGAAAACAAGACTAACTAATGCGGAAGCGTTCATCAAGCAGCGGATTAGCAAAAATCACTAAAAATTAAAACTTTTTGCAAAGGGATCCATTCATAGGAAAACTCTTTCATTCAGAACCCAAGTAAAACTTTACATCCTGGTTCATATTGCTTCTCGAGGAATAAAAACATTAACTACTCTGTCTTAACTGTACACAGGTAGTATAAAACCCTCGAGGCACTAAGCCAAAATCTCGAAATCACTAACTACTACTCCGAGGACCTGAGAGTACAGAGACGACACATAGGACTCTATATAAATCTGAACATGACATGACATTCAATGTCTCCACCTGAGACTTCACTACTGTCCCTGCTGCTACTATTGTTCTTCACCTACTGAAGGATTCCTATCTCCTCATCCACGTCCACCTAAAAATGTGGTTCCCACAGGGGTGAGACAATTATAAAAATTACCCCAGCGAGAGTTATAACTCTCCTCCAGTAACATTGTTATTGCAACTGAAGAAGATAAATATGAATGGAAGAATCATATTTGTATAGTAGCAGATATTTTAATGTCTAACAGATTAGAACATTATTCTATATCAGAAGCATTGCAACTATAACTTGATAGAATCAACATGTCATTTATCCTTTAAGGAATATAAAGAACACGTATAACATCTATTCAAACTACATAATCATTACCACTTCTTTAACTCTCTTCAGGATTAGATCATATATCTAAAGCCTAGTATTTTCATTGTGGAGTCATGGCCCGTATCCATACTCTTTTCATAAAGTGTTGGGATCTTAATCCCTCAATTCACCACTAGAAATTCTCATCCTTTCACAATTTCAATACCCTAACCATGGGATTCTGGGTGTTTAAACCCTTAGCTCATCACCTGAGCATTGTTACCACTTCCTTAGGTAACTAACACCTTTAGGTCATTTGACCAAGGTAAGTATGATACTTGATGCCTATTAACTCTCTTGCTACCTCTTATCAGACAACAAGATATATTATGGCACACAAGGCCCAATAAACAAATTCAAATTAATAACATATCACAGCTCATACCTGGCTATGCCCATCATCTCATGATACCTGCATGGTTAGCACATATGATAGCAACACATCAATTATCTATCAACATCATGCAAAAACAATGTATTAATAATTCAAGGGTATTACCCTTAATCCTTTACCAGGATTAGGATTTCCATCACACATCTCATGTATCATTCATCCAATCATATTGGACTTATATCACAACAAGGTATACCACTATTTCGGGTGTTGGATATGATATCTATCATATCTTGATATCTCACTTCCCTCAACACCATTAACTTTCTTAAGTTCACATACTTAGCTTGTATTAGGGTATTACCCATCCTAATACTTTATGCACCAGTTTATCACATTCATCATGTAAAGTAGTGATCAATTGTCACTTACTTGGAATATACAACTATTGCCAATATTATGGATTCATACATAGGTCAGGAATTAATAAAAAGACCATGTTAGGTCCTATTCAAAACAAACTCTAAGTCAAACATAGAGTACCACGGCCGTGCAACCAAGAATGGCCGTGCAAAGAAAGTCACCACAGTCGTGCTACCTTGCATGGTTGTGCAAAGTGAATCCACCTCGGCCGTGCTACCTTGCACGGTCGTGCAAAGGAAAGATACCACGGCCGTGCTGCCTAACACGGTCGTGCTACAGGAGTTCACCTCTTGAATCCTATTCAAGTATGAATTCTATTCTTTCATTAGGGATTAAGGTTTCACATATCCTCTCCCCTCTTTTAGAATAGGGATTGCATATAGCATCACCCTTCATTAGAGTTTCATAATACGTTGCCCATAATTTAGGGTTTACTAATCATTTCCAATTAGGGTTTCTCATGAAATCACTCTTAATTAGGGTTTCACATGGATGCACCCTCATTTAGGGTTTCACATGGATACTCCCTCAACTAGGGTTTCACATGGATGCACCCTCAACTATGGTTTTACATGGATACACCCTCAACTAGAGTTTACTATTCATCCTAATTAGTGATTTCATATGTAGACAACCTCTTATTAGGTTTATACATGGAATCAGCCTCAATTAGGGTTTTCATCATGTATTGGATCCATGCATTTGTTATGCATTATTAATTAGTACCATTAAGGTATCTCTCACCTAATTACATTAGGTTTCCAAAAAGGTTTGATCAATTGGACCTTCAATAACATGAGGCATCCAAATAGATTAATCAATAGAACCTTCAATTGCACTAGGTATCTATTTGGATTAGTTAGTTGAGTATTTGATTTCATTGGGTACTCAATTGGATCAACCCATTGTTCCTTCAATTACTTTAAGTACTCAATTGGATTAACCAATTGATCCTTCAATTGCATTGGGCATCCAATTGAATTAACCAAATTGAATCACAAACGGTTTGAAACCGTTTAAGAAAAAAGCTTTGAAACCGCATGGACTTGAAACTGCATGGGTCTCAAACGGTTTGAGACCGTTTTTTCTCAAACGGTCTTGAGACCGTTTGGTCCAAACCTCTCAAAACCGCATGAACCAAAAAGTCAATCAAGACATCCACAATACTCAACTCCAATCAATGGAACTTCAACCAATTGGATCATCAATTAATCATCAACTGAATCATGAACTCATCCCTCAATTAGAACTTCAATTAGGGTCTGATCTCAATGGGATTAGGGTTTATAATCACCAATTAGAGCTTTAAAGTTGATCATCAGTGAAGCTACTAATTGAGTTTCAATTGATTGCATTGGATCTTCAACCATTGAGTTCATGGAACCAATAATTAATTGGACCTATGCTCATACTTCAATTGAGTTTAATAGGTCAACCTTCAACTGATTTGACCTTCAATTGACCCTCAATCGGTCATCAATTAGGGTTTGACTCAATTGATTTAGGGTTTGGAATCGATGATCCAACAATACTTATCAACGCAAGATTGTTTACTTTGAAATTATTGAACCATCATCCAAATTGGGCATGACCTGACCCCAAACGGTCTTGAGGTCGTTTGTATGACCTCCAAACGGTCTTGAGACCATTTTCCCATCATATCACTCAAATCCAAGCCATCCAATTAAGGTTTGGATCATGGGATTGATCACCAAATCAGCATTGCATTGTATATCAGCAACCTTTAGACCTTCAAACACCTAACCATACTCAACCCTAGACCTCCAAACGGTCTTGGATGACCACCAAACGGTCTTGAAACCATTTGGATGAGCTCCAAACGGTCTTGAGACCGTTTGGCTCATCCAACCTTTGGATTCTAGTGAAATTTCATCAAGGTTTGGTCTCTCGAGTTGATCAACAAATCAGCACTTAATTGCAATATGATTTGGTACCTTTAGACCTTCAATTGGTCAACTATACTTGACCCCAGACCTCCAAATGGTCTTGGGGTGACCCCAAAACGGTCTTGAGACCGTTTGGGTGATCCCCAAACGGTCTTGAAACTGTTTGGGATAATCAACCCAAAATCTCCAATTAACTCATTGGAATTTCAGCACTGTTTTCAATTAAGGTTTGCCCAATTGAATAGCCTTCAACTCACGATTCCTTGGGAGTTAATCCCTCAAATTTGGTGAGTCATTAGACCACATCATTAGAAACGGTAATCCAAAACTGTCAACCCTTGGTCAACGCACTCAAACGGTCTTGAAACCGTTTGGACAAAAAGGTCAACTTAATCAGGATGAAAATCACCACTTAATCCAATTAGGTTTACCTAATTGATTAGCCTTCAACTAACGATTCCTTTGGAGTTAACCCCTCAACTTTTGTGGGTTATCAGCCTACATAATTAGGAACAAAATTCCCAAACGGTCAACGCTCGGTCAACCATCTCAAATGGTTTTGAAACCGTTTGCTCCCAAACGGTTTCAAACCATTTTCCCTTAAACGGTTTGCTGAAACTGCATAACCAATCAAATTAAAATGATTTGGAGTAGCTATCAAAACTATTTGGCTTGGTACATTTTGCTTTGGATAAGCATCTAGGATGATGTAATCATCCCCTTCCTTCGAACAACCAAGAACAGCAACCGTTCTTGATGTAAATTGCAACAAAGAAACAAGAGTGTATCAAATTGAAGAAATCAATCAACAAAGCATAGAGAATTGATGCAATAGCAATGTTTAAGGGTTTTAAGTTATAAAACCCACCTCCAATTGAGCTCCAAAGCTCCAAGCTCACTACATTAATGGTGTATGAAGCTCTTGCAACTCCCCCTAGGGTCATCCTCAAGCTTTTGATTGTAAAAGTTGGCTAGGGTTGAAGAGGAGATCAAAGTAAGAAGGAATCCATAATTTATTTTCGATTTCCACCATGAAATCAAGGAGAAATGGATCAAGAACCTTACCTACAGGTTGGGTTTCGTCTTTCTTCTCCTCCTAAGATCCCTTGGTCGGCCAAAGAAAGGAGAGAAAGAAAAGGGTCGAGAAAAGCCTTTCATTTGGCTTGGAAAGGGCATTTTTATAAGGAAATTGATGAGAGAGAAAATACTTTATAAAAGTCTTTTAATTCCAAAATTGTTGCCACCAGTTTGCCCTTGGTTTCTTTCATACAAGGTCATCTCTATCCCCACCGAACTCCCTTCCATTATCCATGGATTAAGGGAAAATAAAATAAGCACCTTAATCCATTATAATATTAATATATCTTTTTGAGTGGCAATTCTTTTCCTTATAATAAGGTTTGTGAAATTTCACCTACTTAGAATATTTTCGTTCCTTATCTTGGAAAAAGAACGTACATCCTTATTCAAAATCAACCAATAACATTTTGGTTGAAGGCTCTTTAATTAATACATTCATTTTTTCCCTAAATTGAATTAGGGTTTCACTTATGATTAAATCTTGATTATTTTAATATCAAGATTCTCTCTCCTCCAACTTAATTCAAATGAGATGCCCCTCTCATTTTCTTTGCTCTACATGCTGCCAAGAAACATTAAGGACCTAATTGAAGTGGTAATTTTCATATTGAACCCTAGGTTTTGGGTAAATTGCACATTACACCTAAACTGGGTTTTAATGCACAAGGATTGCTTTACAAGCTGAATCTTGGTGCCCAAGCTTGTGAGAACTATACCACTACATCATATACATTCTTATGATGTCTCAACATCAGGGGAACATCTTATCATGCAACATTTTCAAGTTGACCCCTCAACTTGGGTAATTTGCACTTTAGTCCAAAATAAGCAAACATTGCTTCAACATTGTTCAAACAAGACCAAAATTGTAACATAAGTTTCTCATGAGCCCTAATTACTTTTTTCAAGATAAGATTAAGAATATACTCAACCTTATTAAGAAAAACATCTAGGGTTAACACATAACCCAGGTCAGAGATGTTACACTTGTAATCTCATTTGATCAACATGTTGACATGTTTATTTCAACCTTGGATGTAAAGAAATTCGAACCCAATGTTTACATATGGATTCAATTATCATGGACCCCCTAATGAGAACTTTCTACAGGTGGTCTATGATGCTATGGAGAGATGACCTTTAGGTAACACATTGGCAATCCTAGGGTGATATCTATATGTGCAAAATCCTTAATGTTAAAGGATTAGGTGTTGTGTTGAATTAATTTTAATCCTTCATAATTGTGGTAATATGTCGAGGAAAAATGATTTTAGGTAAAAATGGTGAAATTTGGTATCCCCATCTTTCCATCATTAGATAAAATCAGCCTTAATTCAATAATTATAGTTTTGCAATTTAGTTTGATAATAAATTTAAGTTTTAATATTAAATACAATTTCTATTTATTTTAAATTAAAAAGAATATTTTAGAAAAATTGTCTTTGAATTCAACACTAATATCATACTCTGATTGTAACGAATAACTCGCTAAAACAAGATCAACGAATGCGGAAGCGATTAATTGGCAGCGGAATTAATGAAAATCACTAAAAATTTAAAACTTTTTATAAAGAAATCTACAAACTGTGAAACTCTTTCATTAAGAAACAAGGCAAGTTATTTACAAGCTGATACATCAGCACATCTCTGTATCATCATATCTCGAGAATCACAAGCATCAACTGCCCCGTTAAACTGTACATAAGCAGTGTACAAAATCTCGAGGCATTACGCCAAAATCTCAAATCTATATTAAACATCTACTGACTCCTAGGACCTGAGAGTATAGAGACGACACATAGGACATTCTATCTACAAGACTTGACAGACAGTGTCTCCACCTGAGGATCACTATTGTCCCTGATGTTGTTGTTGCTCACCTACTGAAGGGTTCCTTCGTCCTCGGCGTCTACCTAAAAATTTAATCCCACGGGAGTGAGACAATTGAATAATTGTCCCAATGAGAGTTATAACTCTTCGCCAGAAACTTTGTTTTTACAAAGATTAAAGTAACAATGAGCAGAAAAACTATAATTATTCAACAGCAGACAATTCACTGAATAAGCTAAGTAAATCAGTATTCTCTTATGCAATCAATTCAATTGTATCTTGATTGAATGACAAGACATATAATCATTAAGGAATATGAAGAACATGTAATCTAGCTATTCAACTAGAACATTATAAACAATGTGTTATCAATCATTATTTCTCATAATTCAACCTAAGCAATTATGCTATACGGCTGATTACATTTTACAAACATATTTATGGCCTGAGGAGATGAGGTATACCGCTCATACTCCAACCGACCATTACGAAATCTCAATTGGTACCATACATAGGTCATCAAAGATTCGGATTCCTATGACCTCATCATCCTCAGTCAGTGTGAGGAAAAATATGTTGGACATCTCGTGTCTCTGCTGAAACAGCTTTCCAGGGTATTCTGGCAACTTCACTATTAGAGTTACTGTGGCGTTCTGTACTCTCTTCACGATCGTGAGATCTCATGTTTATCTCCATCGATCCGGCATTAACATTATTGGGAGATGTGTACTACATATGTCCCAATCTTCAGGAGATTCATGATACATCTATAAAGAGGCGAGATCACCCCTTCACTAAAATTTAAAGGAAATACAAACATCCACAATTTTTTAACAAAATTTTAGACTTTGAGGATGATTGCATAATATTCCAAGTAAATAAGCATGATTCCAGATACATAATAAAATGTCAATAGCAGCGGAAAGAAAGAAATAATAAGCCTTCTAATGGCTTCATTGTTTATTACATAATTGCTTTCTAAAAGAAAAGATAAGATAGATAAGAGGATCTAGCTATAGCAACCTAGCCATCCTTCTTGTCAAGCTAACGATCAACAGCAGAGGGAACCTTTCTTCAAGCCCTTCCTTCACCTTGCTCAGCACCAACACCTGGGTGGTTGGGAAGACACCCAGCAAGAGGGAAAAACAAAGAAAGTATGTGTTACAAGAATAATCTAACAATGTCTAAGTGAATTGAAACAAGTAAATTTGGTGTGAAAAGAGATATCAAAGAGTATGAGGTTATTATAAGGAAACTTTCCATTAACAAAATAAATAAAGGTTTTAGCATGTCATTTAATATGTCTATCTAACTAAGTAGGGTTGAGGCACCTACCGGACCTCTAACCTTAGGTGAGGCAAGAATAAAAACATTTCCAATCACCTACAATTTTTAATGGGGAGAATAATAAACATTCCCCTAGGGTGATTTTATACATGCCCTCTATGGGTGGTTGTACATAAGTACCACTACTTAAAAATTAAATAGAACATTTAATTTCATGCTAACAAAAGATTCATGGCAAGGATAAGCAAAAGAATATATAACATGACAGTGGGGTATGAATACCCAAACAAGAGAATACTATATCTACTTTTGAGGCAATAAGCAATTTAGATTTCAAGATTCAAGGGTTTAGATCAAGTTAAACCTCATAAAGAAAATTAGGTAATGGACTAATGATTTCCCAACTGATAGGTAGATGCACAACAAAACACATACCTTAGCCTCAGGTGTTCTAGAATAATTCCCTTTTCAACTCTTCACACGAATTATAAACCCAATTTCCCTAATACATCATTATATTCATAAATTAGAATTACATGCATTCATTTAAAAGATTAAAAACCCTAATTCACTAACTTTTTGCACAAACTCTCGATTCAGACTTCAAAAACCTCATAACCATCTTAGTTAGGTTTTCCTGATCAAAATAACATATAATATTGTATATTTTGGAAATATGGATTCTTAAGGTTAATTTTAGTGATTTTAAGATAATTAAATCGACTTTAAAAACACATTTTCGCAAACCTCAAAACCAGATCTCAAAAACATTTTTATTAGATAGATCTCATTTTCCTGATTTCAAAACACTACTTATTTTTATTTTTTGACCAACAGATAAATTTATAGAAAATGATTTGTCTCGACCAATCACAGCCTGCCACGTAGGCAAGGTCGGATGGCCGAGCGGTAGCGGGCGCTCGGCAGCGGTGACCCGCGCCTCGCAGCCGCTCTCTACCAGTCGTGCGGTGCGGTCAGGCGGACGAAGAAAAGACAAAATCGCCCTCGTGCGGAAAATAGGAGAAGCAAGCGCACAAGGGGCAAAACGGTCATTCGCGTATCTCCTTCAACCTCTCGCCCGATCCATCGCGCGCGCAAGAGCAGCGAAAGATGCTTGCGGTGAGATTGGGGAAAAACGCCACGGGCGACGAGAACACACGTATAGATAGTCGAATCGAAGCACACGCCACGCCGAATTAGATGGTACCTTTAATTCGAAACGAGGTCGACGGAGATGAGCACGAGAAGCGCCGCAAGCCAGGGGTCTTCGGCGGCCTGTTGGGGGTCGATTCGTCCATAAAAGTCCAAATTAAGAACACGAACGAGTTGCTAAGGTGATGGCGGTCGCTGGGGTTGCATTATTTATAGGCAAGGAACCCTAAACTAGGATGTAGGTAGGAGCAAAGTAAGGAGGTCGGCGGCCGAGTTAGGCGTTTCTCGAAAATGCGTCTAATCCCAAACTATTTGGGATAATTCGGTATGGAAACTCGCAAGGAGTCCAACGAAACTGATTTGAGCGAAAATCATCGAGTAAATCTCGAGATATGTCGATTTAAAAAAAATGAAAACAAGGACCTGTTTCCTTGTCCGGCTAGAGGTGGAAGACGATCGTGGATCGTCCGATCGATGGACTCGAGTCCATCAATGACTCTGAGCCGTCCGATCTCGCATTAGATCAGGGAAACATCCCTTAGTAAAAGTCGATTAAATCTATTAAATTTTTAAATGTTTTTCTCTCTCTTCATTTGGAGGCTCAAACGTCGTCCAAAAATTATGAAATGTTATATCCTGACTTATTTCGACGCGTAGAATCCAAATATGGAGTTAGTTTTGCATTTTGAGAAAGTTTGATAGGTGAAATAATTAATATATCATTTTCTCTTTCTTCCTTCAAAAGAGGTGAAAACATTATCTAAAATTAGTGTAACTTCATCCATAAGTCTCCTTAAAGGTTTGGAACACGATTTTGCAATTATCTTCACAAGCTGAAATTATCTTTATATTTATTAAATAAATAGAACATTCTACACACTTTCTCTCTCTCCTATTTTACTCATTATTCATATATTATCCAAATTAGTTGCAAATTTGCACAGAGGTTTATTTTTATGTTTAGAATACGAATTTGAAGTTATTTACCTGATTTGAGATCATTAAGTATTTTATTTCTCTTTATTGGCATATTTCCTATATTCTTTTGATAATGTTATTAATATTTATATTTATGTTCCATTTTAAATGATACTTGGCCCTTTACTTTTTGCTCAAGGAAATGAAATTAACTATCAAATTATCATGATGGTTTCAGATTATAATATTTGTTGCAAAAATCTTTCTAATTATCTTCTTTACCCATAAATTCTCATATTACCTTTAATTATTACATTTATCTTCTCCCTTATATAAAATTCGGATTTTCTTCATATCTCTCATATTCTAGGATATGCTAGAAAGTTCTAGGACGAATTATTTTATTCTTGTTATTACTTAATGTGAAATTGCATTTTAGACCCATTATCTAATTCTAACTGAGGTATTTGTGCATGAAACCTTGAAATAAGAATATATGGGAAAACATTTATCCAATAACCATCTTAATTTCTTTAAATCAAAACCAAGGACAAAACTTATAGAAAAGAGTACAAAGAGGTACATAGGAGATTTCAGTATGTTACAGCACTCCACCCCTTAAAAAGGATTTTGTCCCCGAAATCTCATACAAAGAGGGAAGGGTGAGTACGTAACATCTCATCTCTCAACTCCCAAGTGTTTTCTTCTAAACCATGGTATCTCCACAAAACCTTCACTAACTCTATCTCCTTACTCTTCAGCTGCTTTACTCGGGAGTCAAGGATCTTCACAGGTAGTTCTTCATAAGTCAGATTCACATTAATCTCCACAGGTTCAAAGGTGAGCACATGAGACGGATCCTTAACGTACTTCCTCAACACAGAAACATGGAACACATTATGAATCTTATCATAAGCAGGAGGCAAAGCTAGACGATATGCACAATCCCCCACTTTATCTAAGATCTCAAATGGTCCAACATAGCGAGGACTCAACTTGCCTTTTACTTTAGATCTTGCAATAGAACGTATAGGCTTGATCTTTAGAAAAGCATAGTCTCCCACTAAGAAGCTTACATCAGACGTCTTCTTATCAGCATACATCTTCTGTCTATCTTGAGCAGCTTTCATCCGTTTCTTTATCAACTGTACCTTCTCAAGCATCATCTATATGTCATCAGTCTTCATTAGGGAACGTTCACCAACATCATCCCAGTGCAAAGGTGAACGACAAGGTCTACCATAGAGAGCTTCAAAAGGTGGCATACCAATACTGGCTTGGTAGCTATTGTTGTAAGCGAACTCTGCTAATGGTAGATATCGATCCCAGGCACCACCCCAATCCATCACACAAGCACGTAGCAAGTCCTCCAGAATCTGAACTGTTCTCTCGGACTGACCATCAGTTTGCGGGTGGTAAGCAGTGCTGAAACGCAGATCAGTACCCATCTCTTCCTGAATATGACCCCACAAGCGAGAAGTGAATTTTGGGTCTCGATCAGAAACTATCACAGCAGGGACACCATGCAGACGAACTATCCACTCCACATACAACTGAGCCATCTCAGCAACCTTATATGTGGTTTTGAAAGGCAAGAAATGAGCTAATTTTGTAAGCTGATCAATCACCACCCAAACAACATCATAACCTTTCTTGGACTTAGGGAAACCGGTAACAAAGTCCATTGTGATCTTCTCCCACTTCCATTTTGGAATGTCAAGAGGATGAAGAAGACCACCGGGTCATTGATGTTCAATCTTCACTTGCTGACATGTCAAGCACTTTGCTACAAACAGAGCTATATCATTCTTCATGTTCTTCCACTAGAAGCTTCGCTGTAAGTCCTTGTACATCTTGGTTGTGCCAGGGTGAATAGTGTACTTGGAACCATGAGCTTCACTTAGAACCTTCTGTCTCATATCACCAACATTGGGTATCCACAACCTTTGTCTGAAGCGGATAGCACCATCCACTCCGACAGAGAAGTCAGATTGCGGTTTCTCAGATAAAGCTTTCAACTCTTCAAGCTCAAAACTCTCCAACTGTGCAGACACGACTTCTTAGATCCAGGTTGGTGTAACAGTCAAACTGGCCATATGAACACACAACTTATCTTCATCCACTGAATCGACAGGCTGAGGTCTCCAACTGGCCACAAGTTCAAGGCTTTCCCACACTAAACATCTCAAAGCAGCACAAACAGCATCCTTCTTGCGACTTAAAGCATCAGCTACGACATTTGCTTTACCAGGATGATAGGTGATGGTGAAGTTGTAATCTTTAAGATATTCCATCCACCTACGTTGTCTCAAGTTCAGATCCTTTTGAGTCAACAGATATCTCAAACTCTTGTGATCAGAAAAGACTTCAAACTTTTCTCCATAGAGGTAGTGTTGCCAGATCTTCAAAGCATGAACTATGGCAGTAAGCTCCAAATCATGCGTAGGCCAATTAGCTTCATTAGGTTTCAACTGTTGAGAAGCATAGGCGATCACCTTTCCGTCTTGCATCAGAACACACCCTAAGCCTTGTCGGGATGCATCGGTATAGATGACATAGGGTATGCCCTCAACAGGCAAAGCAAGCACGGGAGCAGAAGTCAGACTCATCTTCAACTTCTGGAAACTATCCTCACATACAGGGGTCCATGAGAACTTGACTTCCTTCCGAGTCAGCTTGGTCAAAGGTAAAGCCAACTCAGAAAACCCTTTGATAAACTTCCGATAGTAACCAGCTAGACCAAGGAAACTACGGATTTCTGACGGGTTTTTCAGAGCATTCCACTTCGTCACAGCTTCTACCTTTGGAGGATCAACAGCTATATGGCCGGCAGAAATCACGTGACCAAGAAACATCACTTCCTTTATCCAGAACTCACATTTTGAGAATTTTGCATACAATTGATTTTCTCACAATGTGTTGAGTACAATCCGTAGGTGCTCGCGATGTTGTTCCAATGTCTCGAAATAAACCAAAACGTCATCAATAAACACCACTACAAACTTGTCGAGGTATGGGCGGAATACTCGGTTCATCAAGTCCATGAACGCAGCAGGGGCATTCGTCAAACCAAAAGGCATGACCATAAATTCATAATGCCCATAGCGAGTTCTGAACGCTGTCTTCGGAACATCATCATCCTTCACACGCATCTGGTAGTAGCCACTTCGCAGATCCATTTTGGAGAACACGGTGGCTGACTTCAGCTGATCGAATAGGTCGTCGATGCGCGGCAACGGATAACGATTCTTCACTGTCACTTGGTTTAGCATGCGGTAGTCCATACACATCCGCAAAGAGCCATCTTTCTTCTTCACGAATAGGACAGGGGCTCCCCAAGGGGAAACATTGGGGCGAATGAAGCCCATGTCGAGAAGCTCTTCAAGCTGCTTCTTCAACTCCGCCAGCTCAGCAGGAGCCAAGCGGTAAGGTGGCTTCGATATCGGTGAAGTTCCAGGTATGAGCTCGATGGAGAATTCCACCTCGCGAGTTGGTGGCAACCCGGGTAACTCCTCAGGAAAGACATCTGGGAAGTCCTTCACCACATCAACATGTTCTAGAGTAGGAGGTGTAGCATCAAGAACTATGGAGGCTAGAAAGGCCCTACACCCTTACGAGACGAGCTTTTCAGCTTTGATGGCAGAGATGACAAACTGTCGTTCTCCTCGCTTCTTGCCCTTGACACACACTCTTCCTTCATCAGGATGAAACAGACTAACCTTGGATTCCTCACAGAACAAAACTACTTTATACTTCTTTAACCAATCCATACCCAGGATGATGTCAAAGACGGTCATATCAAGCAAGACAAAAACTGTGGGAAACATTATTCCGGATATACAGAGGTTCAAGGTAGGAGTTTGGAGATACGAGGAGCAGATTTTTCCACTAGGAGTTTTTACATCTAACACATGATCCATAAACTCAGATTCGATTTCAAGCATAGAGGCAAACTGACTAGATATGAAGGTATTGGAGGAACCAGAATCAAACAGGGCTTTTAAAGGATGCATATTGAGGTGTAGTGTACCTTCAATCACTTCATTGCCTTCACCATCTTCTTCAGCATTGATAGCAAACACTCTCCCATTCTGCCTCTCAGCTGGCAGACGCCTCGGGTTCTGGTTGTTGTTGTTATTGTTGTTGTTGTTCCGCAGTGGCGGGTTCTGTCTCGGCTGTTGCGGCTGCGGAGCATTATTCTGCCCTTGCTGGAAACGGGGGCAGTTGGGTCGGATATGCCCAACCTGACCGCACTCATGGCAGGTTGGTGGAGGACGATTGCCAACACGAGCAGGTGCATTGTTGGCGGGACATCTTCCAGGAGGATGGTAGTGATTGCATCTGTTGCAGCGATTACGTCCACGGTTCTCATGCTGGTTCAGATTCTTCCTTTTGTTGTTGTTGAAGCCACTGGAAGCTTGAAACCCCAGATAAGACTCGATGGCGAGAGCCTTGTCCACCATTTGTTGAAATGTGAGTGGCAGTTGTGGAACGAGGCTTCGACCAACATGATAGTTCAGGCCCTCCAAGAACAAGGTCGCTCTTCTGTCAGCTCCAAGGTCGGTGGCGTAACGTTCTAATAGCAAAAATTTCTGAACGTAGTCGGCCACGCTCATGCTTCCTTGCTTGAGACTGTAAAACTCAGCCTCCTTCTTCCTCAGGAACGCAGGGCAGATGTACTTCTCTCGGAACAACTTCAGGAACTGGGTCCACTCCATGGAGGAGGTGTCTCGAGTGCGGGCTACTCCGTTCCACCAAACACGCGCCGGTCCATCCAGCACGTACGTCGCGAACCAAACCTTCTGGTGAGGAGGGCATGCCATACCCTCGAAGGTCCGATCCAGGGCCAACACCCAGTCGTCAGCTTTGTCCACCATGTTAGGCTCACTCTCACCCTTGAAGTAGGGTGGCTGCATCTTGATGAAATCAGTGAGAGTGAACTCCCTCGGCTTGGCGGCAATAGCAGCAATGGTGTTGAGTTGTCCCATCATGGTGGAGGACAACAACTGTCGCAACATCGCCAGTTCTTGCTCAGGTGTGAAGGCGGGAACACCAGAAGCTGGTTGGTTAACAGCAGGAGTCGCAGGAGTGTCGGGGTTGTTAGTGGTGGACTCCTGGTTTGTGTTGTCAAACAAGTCACCTCTCCTGAAATTAGGGTTAACATATTAAATTCTCAGGAGTAAAGAATCATAGATGAGAGGGAAAAGAAATAGAGATGAGAAAAAGGATAACTAGAATGCTATTGCCTAAAAGCATACTATTTCAGGCAGTTCGTTTCGGCGCAGGACAGGCCGGATCATATGGGCACGGGAGTCTGTTGGATAAATTGGACATTATGATAAATCCCTTTGTTTCGATGATGACAAACATTTCATTCTTGTTGATCTAACGAGCTACTTAAGTGTGCAGGAACAAGGTGATGACAAAGTTATAGGGAATCCATACGCTTGAATGCTTGTAAATGTCATGCAATGTAAATCAATTGTAAACTTGTACAAATATATAATGTACAAGTACTTAGACTTCATGTAAATCAAGCGTTAGATCTCCCTAGCTAAACACCACACTTAGATAAGTCATCTCCTTCAAATAGGATCACATATGCACACTCATACACATACTTAGTGGTTTAATTAAAAGATTGAAAACAGGGTCAATCTCGGTCGACCACACTCCTCGACCGAGACACTCTCGGTCGACAAACTTCTCGACCGAGAATGACCCAAGTAGCCGTTAGACACAGCTGACAAAGTAGTTGGCAGTTGCAAATGAACGTTGATCCAGAGAGCCTGTCGGTCGACAAAACTTCGACCGAGTAGGTATCTCGATCGACAAATTGTCGACCGAGATGGTCTCTGACAGCAACTGCAGAATAAAGTAACTAGCCGTTACTAATGCACCTAACTTATATCTAACGGCTAGTTAAGCACTTAGAAGCCCCTAGAAGTTGTCTAGAACATCCTTAAGTATCCATAGGTCACTCCTATAAATAGGACATGCCTTAGGACACCAAAATACACCTAAGCTATACTTGTGCTATACTTGAGCTTGAATACACACTTGCAATCTGTTTTAGAGCAATAGAGCAATTCCTACACTTGCCATTCATCCCTATTGCTCCCATTTCGTGTCCTATAGGCTAGTATCTCCTATCCACTACAATCACATTGTCATACACATTGGTTAGGAGATCTATACGCTTGATATAGGCAAATCAAGCCTTGTGCTTACAACGGTATTGTAATTTCTATTTTCCTTCTTGTTCCTTTTTATCCTTTGTACTCTCCTTGCTACTCCTAGGGTTGGAGGCTGCGGATCGGAGAGGGTGGACTTCTCAGGTGGAGAAGGGGACTTCAAGCTACTTCAAGAAGGCTATCGCACGGGAAGCTACTTCAGAAGGCTGGTGCAACGGGAGTTGGTGCACCTACTTCAAGGGAAGGTTGCTTCAAGGTTGGGCGATTACTTCTAGGTGAAGGTTGCTTGAAGGGTTTGGGAAAAGAAATTGTATTTTATGTAAAGTCCTTGCGAGGTAATAAAATAAATTTCTTTTCAAATCCCGGTTGGGTAAGCAACCGGGTAGTGGACTCACTTCCTTAGTATTTGCTAAGGTTGGAACCACTCTAAACCCTGTGTCTCCTTGTCCAATATTTTCATTGTGGTTGTTTGAGTTAATTAATTATTAAAATCTCTATAAAACTCTATTCACCCCCCTCTAGTAGTTTTCAATTGGTATCAGAGCGAGGCTTCAAGGAACCCTAACAAGGTCTTGAAGAAATGGGTGATGGAATGCTCAACAACCTCAACATTGAAGGGACACTTGTTGCTAGGCCTCCAGCGTTCGATGGAACAAACTACCAATATTGGAAGAGAAGGATGCAGTTCTACTTCCAAGGCATCAACTGGGATCTATGGAGGATAGTGTCTACTCCATATGTGCTTCCTCAAAATGATTTTGCGGAATGGGATGCAAACACGGTAAAGCTGGCCCAAATGAATGCAAAAGCTGTAATCATTTTATATTGTTCTATTTCAGTAGGAGAATTTAATAGAATATCTAATTGTGATACAGCTTATGATATTTGGCATAAACTATCTATAACTTATGAGGGTACAGCCCAAGTCAGAAATTCCAAAGTTAGCATGCTTAAAACGAAATTTGAACATTTTCGTATGCATCCTAATGAGTCTATTAGTGAAATGTTTTCAAAATTCTCTACTATTGTTAATGGTTTAAGTGACCTAGGAAAACCTGTTCCTGAGGAAGATCAGGTATCAAAAATTCTTCGATCACTTCCTCCGAAATACAAGCCAAAGGTGACAGCCATTGCAGAAGCAAATGACCTCACTCGACTCAAAATGGAGCAACTCATTGGCAATTTAGAAGCTCATGAGGCAGATCTAGAAGAAGAAGAAAGAAGAAAACATGAACGTCAACATGGGAAAAAGAAGGACATTGCATTCAAAGCTTCAACTAAAGACAATCATGACACAAGTGAAGATGATAGTGAAGAAGAAACTCTCGTTGTAAATGGTAAGCAATATAAAAGTTTTAAAACTAATAAAACCTCTAGTGTTTCTTCTTCTAGGTGCTTCGAATGTGGTAAGAAAGGACATATGAAAAGTGATTGTCCAACACTCAAGAAAGGGAAGAAATCATCTCACAAAAAGAAGGAAAAAGCATATCGAGTTGCATGGGATGATTCAAGTGATGATAGCAATGATGAAGAAGTAGAATGCCTCATTGCTACAACAAATGAAGACGAAGAAGAGGTAAGTCTTTATGATCTACCAAAAGAAGATATAATTGCTAGTCTTCAAGATACTCATCAGAAATATATTGAGTGCAAGAAGAAACTTAAGAAAGCAAATAAAGATTTAAATGCTAAACTTCTTGCTCTTGTATCCGAAAATGAAAATCTCAAAAAGGAAAATGAAGATTATGCTCTTAAGTTAAAATCGGTAGAAGCTAATTGCAATCTTCTTTCCTTAGAAAAGTCAAATTTGCAAACTCAAGTGAATGATCTTCAGAAACAACCTATTCTATGTTCACATTTAGATTATGATGAGGTTGTCAAAGAAAGAAACTTTCTAGTATCCAATTTAGATCAGGCAAAGAAAGATATTGCTAAGTTACAAAGAAATGTAAATGAGTTAAGAGGAAATGACATGCTTGAAAACATTCTGAAAATTTCCTCTAGCTATAATGGAAAAAGAGGATTAGGATACGATCCAAGTAGAAATAAACCCAAAAGAGCTAAAGCATCCAAGATTATATTTGTACCAAGGAACTCAATTCCTAGAAAGAGAAATGAAGTTGATGCTATTAGTTGTCATTATTGCATGCGTCTTGGACACTATTCATTTTCATGCCCATATAAGAAAAGGAATGATGAGTTAGCTTGGATTCCTAAAACCTAGTAGCTTAAAATTAACTAGTTGAGATTTGACCTAAACTGATTCTTGATATCATAATGTCTTATCTCAACACAATTAAGCTCTAATTTGTATAATTTCTTTTTGCTTGAAATCGATTTCTGAACACTTTTCAGAAACTTGGTCAGTCGAGTATTTGTCGACCGAGTGAACATTCGGTCGAACAATTGTCGACCGAGCATGTCACTGATTTACAGACTGCTGTAAAAATTGCTGAAATTAATCAAAATTGCTATCTATTTGAGATTAATGACTGTAAAATAAAGTATAAATCATGGAAATTATCCTTGAAAGTCTACTTGAGATTAATTTGGTTTATTCTCTGAATAATTTAAGTCAAAAATTAAAATTATGCTTAGTTTTAAAGGAAATTTCTGCTTTTATCATTATATGCTCTTATTGATCTATCATAGGCAAGCAAAATGATTCATTGGTGATATATCTCTTATAAATGCCTGCATAGAGCACCATGTAACAAACTTTTTATTGGCATCTTTAAAGGATTTGAAATATTTATTGTGCTTTTCATGTTCTTATCACTTAAACATGCATCAAAATTGATATGAATGCTTAATTGGAAATCTGCAATTTTTGCCTCTTGGTTAAAACAAAATTTAGCCAAGGGGCACTATGGTCGTAGTCAAGGGCGACCTAAAATAAGCTTTGACAAAATGCTTATTTGGACATCAATTTATTGAACTTAATCTTAGTATACTTTTGATAAAAGTCAAAATCAAACTTTAAAATCATTTGTGACCTTAAAAGCCTCAAATTGCTTAAATTGTAAGATTAAGGGGGAGCTTATAAAAACAAATTTGATTATTTGATTATGAAGCTTATAAAAACATTGTTAACATCATTTGGAGTTTGTTATGATCTTCGGATTCTTAAAAGTAATTTGTATGAAAAAGAATTTCATCAAAATGATATATCTTGTTCTTAAAGGAACTCTCTAAACAAATCAGGGCTTAACATCCCTTGTATTTGGTTGGAGACATTTTTTTTGTACTCTAGGATTACAGGATTCTCATTTAATTTAGGGCTTAACATCCCTTGATAAATGAGAAATAAATATACATTCATCATAAGCTTATGGGAATCTCATATCATTTCAAGGCTTAACATCCTTTGCAAATGATTGAGAAACAAATTGTGGATAAATTAGACAAAAAAATCCATGTTCCTAATAGATATCTGTTTAAGGGGGAGCATATTATAAAATTAAGGGGGAGAAGAAAATTAAAATATTCAACTTGGATATCTTTTTGAAATGACAAAGGGGGAGAAAGAATATAAAATCAAAAGTATAAATATAAATGAGTTTCATCTTGATGGCCAGCACTCACTTGTAAAACAAGAATGGATACAAAAGGTGATCTTCAGGTATGAAACTCACATGCTTTATATTTCCTTATTTCATATTTTAGGAAATGTTTGTCATCTTCAAAAAGGGGGAGATTGTTGGATAAATTGGACATTATGATAAATCCCTTTGTTTCGATGATGACAAACATTTCATTCTTGTTGATCTAACGAGCTACTTAAGTGTGCAGGAACAAGGTGATGACAAAGTTATAGGGAATCCATACGCTTGAATGCTTGTAAATGTCATGCAATGTAAATCAATTGTAAACTTGTACAAATATATAATGTACAAGTACTTAGACTTCATGTAAATCAAGCGTTAGATCTCCCTAGCTAAACACCACACTTAGATAAGTCATCTCCTTCAAATAGGATCACATATGCACACTCATACACATACTTAGTGGTTTAATTAAAAGATTGAAAACAGGGTCAATCTCGGTCGACCACACTCCTCGACCGAGACACTCTCGGTCGACAAACTTCTCAACCGAGAATGACCCAAGTAGCCGTTAGACACAGCTGACAAAGTATTTGGCAGTTGCAAATGAACGTTGATCCAGAGAGCCTATCGGTCGACAAAACTTCGACCGAGTAGGTATCTTGGTCGACAAATTGTCGACCGAGATGGTCTCTGACAGCAACTGCAGAATAAAGTAACTAGCCGTTACTAATGCACCTAACTTATATCTAACGGCTAGTTAAGCACTTAGAAGCCCCTAGAAGTTGTCTAGAACGTCCTTAAGTATCCATAGGCCACTCCTATAAATAGGACATGCCTTAGGACACCAAAATACACCTAAGCTATACTTGTGCTATACTTGAGCTTGAATACACACTTGCAATCTGTTTTAGAGCAATAGAGCAATTCCTACACTTGCCATTCATCCCTATTGCTCCCATTTCGTGTCCTATAGGCTAGTATCTCCTATCCACTACAATCACATTGTCATACACATTGGTTAGGAGATCTATACGCTTGATATAGGCAAATCAAGCCTTGTGCTTACAACGGTATTGTAATTTCTATTTTCCTTCTTGTTCCTTTTTATCCTTTGTACTCTCCTTGCTACTCCTAGGGTTGGAGGCTGCGGATCGGAGAGGGTGGACTTCTCAGGTGGAGAAGGGGACTTCAAGCTACTTCAAGAAGGCTATCGCACGGGAAGCTACTTCAGAAGGCTGGTGCAACGGGAGTTGGTGCACCTACTTCAAGGGAAGGCTGCTTCAAGGTTGGGCGATTACTTCTAGGTGAAGGATGCTTGAAGGGTTTGGGAAAAGAAATTGTATTTTATGTAAAGTCCTTACGAGGTAATAAAATAAATTTCTTTTCAAATCCCGGTTGGGTAAGCAACCGGGTAGTGGACTGACTTCCTTAGTATTTGCTAAGGTTGGAACCACTCTAAACCCTGTGTCTCCTTGTCCAATATTTTCATTGTGGTTGTTTGAGTTAATTAATTATTAAAATCTCTATAAAACTCTATTCACCCCCCTCTAGTAGTTTTCAGAGTCCTCGTATACCAAGCTAGTGGGTCGGAGGAAAATCTTGCCAGCCCCCATGCCCTGATCCATTCTAGACACCCTTGCCTCAACTGCATGCCCTAATAGTCGCCTAAAGGCTATGATACCATGCTGTAAAGAGGCGAGATCACCCCTTCACTAAAATTTAAAGGAAATACAAACATCCACAATTTTTTAACAAAATTTTAGACTTTGAGGATGATTGCATAATATTCCAAGTAAATAAGCATGATTCCATATACATAATAAAATGTCAATAGCAGCGGAAAGAAAGAAATAATAAGCCTTCTAATGGCTTCATTGTTTATTACATAATTTCTTTCTAAAAGAAAAGATAAGATAGATAAGAGGATCTAGCTATAGCAACCTAGCCATCCTTCTTATCAAGCTAACGATCAACAGAAGAGGGAACCTTTCTTCAAGCCCTTCCTTCACCTTGCTCAGCACCAACACCTGGGTGGTTGGGAAGACACCCAGCAAGAGGGAAAAACAAAGAAAGTATGTGTTACAAGAATAATCTAACAATGTCTAAGTGAATTGAAACAAGTAAATTTGGTGTGAAAAGAGATATCAAAGAGTATGAGGTTATTATAAGGAAACTTGCCATTAACAAAATAAATAAAGGTTTTAGCATGTCATTTAATATGTCTATCTAACTAAGTAGGGTTGAGGCACCTACCGGACCTCTAACCTTAGGTGAGGGAAGAATAAAAACATTTCCAATCACCAACAATTTTTAATGGGGAGAATAATAAACATTCCCCTAGGGCGATTTTATACATGCCCTCTATGGGTGGTTGTACATAAGTACCACTACTTAAAAATTAAATAGAACATTTAATTTCATGCTAACAAAAGATTCATGGCAAGGATAAGCAAAAGAATATATAACATGACGGTGGGGTATGAATACCCAAACAAGAGAATACTACATCTACTTTTGAGGCAATAAGCAATTTAGATTTCAAGATTCAAGGGTTTAGATCAAGTTAAACCTCATAAAGAAAATTAGGTAATGGACTAATGATTTCCCAACTGATAGGTAGATGCACAACAAAATACATACCTTAGCCTCAGGTGTTCTAGAATTCCCTTTTCAACTCTTCACACGAATTTAAAACCCAATTTCCCTAATACATCATTATATTCATAAATTAGAATTACATGCATTCATTTAAAAGATTAAAAACCCTAATTCACTAACTTTTTGCACAAACTCTTGATTCAGACTTCAAAACCTCATAACCATCTTAGTTAGGTTTTCCTGATCAAAATGACATATAATATTGTATATTTTGGAAATATGGATTCTTAAGGTTAATTGTAGTGATTTTAAGATAATTAAATTGACTTTGAAAACACATTTTCGCAAACCTCAAAACCAGATCTCAAAAACATTTTTATTAGATAGATCTCGTTTTCTTGATTTCAAAACACTACTTATTTTTAATTTTTGACCAACAGATAAATTTATAGAAAATGATTTGTCTCGACCAATCACAGCCTGCCACGTAGGCAAGGTCGGATGGCCGAGCGGTAGCGGGCGCTCGGCAGTGGTGACCCGTGCCTCGCAGCCGCTCGCTACCAGCCGCGCGGTGCAGTCAGGCGGACGAAGAAAAGACAAAATCGCCCTCGCGCGGAAAATAGGAGAAGCAAGCGTGCAAGGGGCAAAACGGTCATTCACGTATCTCCTTCAACCTCTGGCCCGATCCATCGCGCGCGCAAGAGCAGCGGCAGCTGCTTGCGGTGAGATTGGGGAAAAACGCCACAGGCGACGAGAACACACGTATAGATAGTCGAATCGAAGCACACGCCACGCCGAATTATATGGTACCTTTAATTCGAAACGAGGTCGACGGAGATGAGAACGAGAAGCGCCGCAAGCCAGGGGTCTTCGGCGGCCTGTTGGGGGTCGATTCGTCCACAAAATTCCAAATTAAGAACATGAATGAGTTCCTAAGGTGATGGCGGTCGCTGGGGTTGCATTATTTATAGGCAAGGAACCCTAAACTAGGATGTAGGTATGAGCAAAGTAAGGAGGTCGACGGCCGAGTTAGGCGTTTCTCGAAAACGCGTCTAATCCCAAACTATTTGGGATAATTCGGTACGGAAACTCACAAGGAGTCCAACGAAACTGATTTGAGCGAAAATCATCGAGTAAATCTCGAGATATGTCGATTTAAAAAAAACGAAAACAAGGACCTATTTCCTTGTCCGGCTAGAGGTGGAAGACGATCGCGGATCGTCCGATCGATGGACCCGAGTCCATCAATGACCCTGAGCCGTCCGATCTCGCATTAGATCAGGGAAACATCCCTTAGTAAAAGTCGATTAAATCTATTAAATTTTTAAATGTTTATTAAATTTTTAAATGTTTTTCTCTCTCTTCATTTGGAGGCTCAAACGTCATCCAAAAATTATGAAATTTTATATGCTGACTTATTTTGACGTGTAGAATCCAAATATGGAGTTATTTTTGCATTTTGAGAAAGTTTGATAGGTAAAATAATTAATATATCATTTTCTCTTTCCTCCTTCAAAAGAGGTGAAAACATTATCTAAAATTAGTGTAACTTCACCCATAAGTCTCCTTAAAGGTTTGGAACACGGTTTTGTAATTATCTTCACAAGTTGAAATTATCTTTATATTTATTAAATAAATAGAACATTCTACACACTTTCTCTCTCTCCTATTTTACTCATTATTCATATATTATCCAAATTAGTTGCAAATTTGCACAGAGGTTTATTTTTATGTTTAGAATACGAATTTTAAGTTATTTTCCTGATTTGAGATCATTAAGTATTTTATTTCTCTTTATTGGCATATTTCCTATATTCTTTTGATAATGTTATTAATATTTATATTTATGTTCCATTTTAAATGATACTTGGCCCTTAAGTTACTTTTTGCTCAAGGAAACGAAATTAACTATCAAATTATCATGATGGTTTCAGATTATAATATTTGTTGCAAAAATCTTTCTAATTATCTTCTTTACCTATAAATTCTCATATTACCTTTAATTATTACATTTTTCTTCTCCCTTATATAAAATTCAGATTTTCTTCATATCTCTCATATTCTAGGATATGCTAGAAAGTTCTAGGACGAATTATTTTATTCTTGTTATTACTTAATGTGAAATTGCATTTTAGACCCATTATCTAATTCTAACTGAGGTATTTGTGCATGAAACCTTGAAATAAGAATATATGGGAAAACATTTATCCAATAACCATCTTAATTTCTTTAAATCAAAACCAAGGACAAAACTTATAGAAAAGAGTACAAAGAGGTACATAGGAGATTTCAGTATGTTACAACATCCATCCCGATGTAGGTAATGAAGGATTGAGAGGTTTGTTGTTTACCTTTCATCAATTCCCTCATTATGATGTCAGGATACAGTCACCCATTTCCCCCACATATTCAAAATATGCGTTCCGGGTTTTGCCGCAGAGCACCCGTTTCACCATCTCCTGTTGCTGACGATGGTGGATCTATGGTCAAGGCTCTACATGATATCATTATACTTGATTATTTAAGTACATTATGGTATTCTTTTAGCATCAGACATGTTTCCAAACATAAACCAATAAGACAATTGCTATAAAGAAATAGTACTAATTGTATCAAGTTCATATCTCATATTGTTAACATTGGGATATCAATCCCTAACTATTTCATCATTGAGACTCAGGAATATGGGTGTTCAAACCCTTAGATCATCAAGCACTTGTTACTAAGTAACATATTGCTATCAAGTCATTTCACAGTATGAATCATTATTATAGCAATGTATGAATTTCTCATGGCTCATACAGCCTATGAATCTCATGTGTTACCTCTTACTAGGAAACATAACATAGCATTGCTTTCAAAGCTCATAAAGTGCTATCAATGAATATGGCATCATAACCCTTACTTGGTTATGCTCACTTCTTTATAAAGACCTGTATGGTTAACACAATTGATAACATGCGCAATGTATCTATATCAGCACAATACAAGTTCTTTTCAAATTAAATATAAAATACCACGGCCGTGCTATCTTGCACGGTCGTGCTACATAAGTTAATCACGACCGTGTCACATTACCACAGCTGGTTTCTAGGGTTAGGGTTTATCTATTGAATTCAATTAGAGTTATTCAACCCCTTTAGCTTAATAAAGTATAATGATTCCTCATTTCAACTCAAGTATAGAGTTTCATGCTTAAAAGCATAACCTAAAGTTAGGGTTAGTATATCCCAACTTTTATTAATTAGGGTTTCCTGCTCACATTATTAGCTCAACCCTAATATATTGCTTCACAACTCTTGGAAGCATTCAAGGTATCATAAGTATTTGCTTTTGACTATTATTCTCATCGTATGTCATTAATGATCATCAATTCTAAGTGTTAGTCCATTTCTCATCCTTGTCATGGTATGATTACATCATACTCAACGATTTGTCTTATCCCATTCTCAAGATATATTAGTCAACATTTATCGAGTACATTGAGTCCATTATATCTTTATTGTAAATAATTACTTATCATACACTCCATGTGTCTCTTGTCTAAGTATAATGGTTTAGAGGTTCACCAAGGTATGTTACCCTGAATTGTTGAATTTGATATCTATCATATCTTGATGTATCACTTTCTAAAAGTTTCATGTCCATAACCATTGTAAGGTGTAAAAGCTATTACTCATTCATAGAGATGTTTGTACAAGGATCTAGGCATCATCTTACCTCTTAAATCCTTATTCATTAAAATTACCACATTTATCATTCGCATGGTTCATCAACCTTATCCTTTATGGTTATGACATAAACGTCCTATATAATTAGTTTAGCCACACCTCTCTTTGGTGTACTGGCTAATAAACCATCTCTAGGGCTTCATATATCATTACTTGACATTACCCTGAATTGAGTCTTAGACCATATCATAATATCAGGGTTTCACATAACATTACTTAAAACTAGGGTTTCATATTCAATAAACCATAATTAAACTTACTATTCATCCCAATTGAGGTTTCTCATGACATCACTTCCAACTAGGGTTTTTATTCATATCACATCCCCCTAGATTAGGGTTTACTATTCATATTACAATGAATCAAGATCATGCTATCATCATGTATGAGGATTATTTCCATTAATGCCCTCAAATTAGGTTAAGAATCATTAACCATCATAATTAGGGTTTCTATGATCTGATTATAATGGATCATACCCTAATTAGATATGTTCATTCATATTGAAAGCTTATTACTTGATTCTCATTAATATAAGGAGTCTTCTCTCTCATCTTTTTATAAGATGATGATTACATCACCCTTAGTTAGACTAAGTCAAATCAACATTGACATCATGGGTTATGTCATTACTATTGTGATCATTAAGGTTCACTTGTTCAAATAGTATTAGTCACTCTATCCCATCAAGGGTATCTTGGTAATGTTCACCTACTTGATCATGACATGCATTAATCCATTAATTACTTAGTCTCTTAATCACCTTAGATATCTATGAGGTTTAGGTTAATCAACCATTAAACCATCTTGACCACTAAGGCATCAAATGATCTTGACCCTATTTAGACCTCAAACGGTCTTGCACTCTAAACCCCCAAACGGTCTTGGAAGTACCTTGAAACTGTTTGGTGGTGTTGACCGTTTGGTCTAGTTTGACTTTGAAACTGTTTGATAAAGTGCACATTTAAGACTGTTTTCCCAAGGTGAGCTGAAGACTGTTTGGTCATGAAGACCGTTTGGCCAACTTTGACTTTGAAACCGCATGGGCAAAACCGATCTTGAAACCGCATGAGATCAAACTGTTTGGGATCGTTTGGTCCCAAACGGTCTTGAGACCATTTGGTCCAAACCACCTCAAAACCGCATGGACCAAAAAGTGTCTCAACCTCTTCAATTGAGTTAGGGTTTCCAATGTTGAACCCCTCAATCAACCATGCACTTGTTAGCCACTTATCAATTGAGTTAATTAGGTCAACCCTCTATTGATTTGACACTCAATTGACCCTCAACTGATTACTAATTAGGGCTTGGATCAATTGAATTTGGGTTTGGAATCGATTACCCTTCAACACTCCTCAACATGAGTCTGATTGATTTGAATCCATAGAACCATCAATCAATTTGGTCATGACCTAACCCCAAACGGTCTTGGGATCGTTTGGATGACCTCCAAATGGTCTTGAGACCGTTTTCTCAAGTCCACACCAAAATCTAACTCAACCTATTAAGGTTTGGCTCATTGATTTGATCATTAGGTCACTAATCAATTATACTTCAACTTGCTATCCTTAGATTTCCAATCACTTGACCATAGTCAACCCTAGACCTGCAAACGGTCTTGGGTGACCTCCAAACGGTCTTGGAATTGTCTGGACATCCTCCAAACGGTCTTGAGACCGTTTTCCCATTACTTCATCAAAAACCAAATCATTTACTTAAGGGTTGAACCCTAGATTTTGTCACCAAATCAGCAATCGATTAATTAATAACTTGATATCATTGGACCCTCAATTTGTCAACCCTACTTAACCCTAGACCTCCAAACGGTCTTGGGTTATCACCAAACGGTCTTGAGACCGTTTGGGTGGTCCCCAAATGGTTTTGAAACTGTTTGGGCCACTCAACCCAAACTTCAACTTGATTCAATTAAAGAAATCAGCAAATAACCCGATTAGGGTTTAGGTGATTGATATGCCTTCAATTGGTGATTTACTTGGAATTAGATGATGATTTTTGGTAGGTGATTAGTCCACATTATTTACAATAGACCTCCAAACGGTCAACGCCTGGTCAACGCATCCAAACGGTCTTAGATCGTTTGCTTCTATGCGGTCTTGTGAAACCGTTTGCATTCAAACGGTTTGAAACCGTTTGCTCCCAAACGGTTTGAGAAACTGTTTGTGCAAGAGGTGGAAGACTGTTTGCTAAAGCAAGATTGTGGATAAACTTTGGAATTAACATCATCATCTTCTACCTCAAGAACAGGAGCTGTTCTTCATGGAATTTCTAGGAAGAACACACCAAAGTGTCTATAGAAGAAGAATAAGCAACTATTCTAGGAGAAGAAGATGCAAAAGAAAAGCTTAAGGGTTAGATTTATAAAACCCGCCTTTAGGTCTGATCTAGAGCTCCAAGCTTCGTAGCTTTAATGGTGGATGAAGCACCAAAGGTTGTCCAAGGTCCGTTCTTCAAGTTTTGGATGGAGAGGATGGCAAACCAACTTGGTCGTCTTCCTTCTGGTCTAGAGCTCCTTCTTAGTCGGCCAAAGTAAGAAGATAAAGAAGAGAATAAGGGAAACGATCCCTTGATTTGTTGTTTAAGGATGCTATATATATTTTTGGATATTTTTAAGGCAAAGAGGTTATTTCCTTTATTTCTCAAATATATCCACCAAGTCCTCCTCCACTTCTTGGCCACGTTTCCTTCTTCTATCCTTATGCAAAGCTCCTCCATTATCCAAGGTTAAAAGGAAAAGAAACCAATCACCTTATTAAGTTTTATATATATATATATATATATATATATATATATATATATATATATATATATATATATATATATATATATGAAAGGCCATTTGCTCAAATCTTGGTTATTTTATTATCAAGATTATCTTTCCTCCTTGATTATTCAAATGAGGTGCCCCTCTCATTTTATTTTCTCCACTTGATGCCAAGAAACATGAGAGATACTCTAGAGGGTATATTTTACATGTTGCACCCTAGGTTTTGGGTACATTACACTTTACACCAATACTAGGTTTTAAAGCACAAGGATTGCTTTACAAGCTATATCTTGGTGCTCAAGATTGTGGAAACCATACCACTACAGCATATTCATTCTTATGATGTCTCATCATCAAAGAAACATCTTAACATGTGCAATTTGCAAGTTAACCCCTCTACTTAGATAATTTGCACTTTAGTCCAAAATTATCAAAACAAAGTTGCAACATTGTTCAAAAGGGACTGAAATGGAAATATAGGTTCCTCAAAAGCTTTAATTACATTTCATAAGATAACCACAAGCATCTAATCACATATATAAGCAAAACACATATGGTTAGTTCATAACCCAGGTCAGGGATGTTACACTAATATGATACATCCTCTTGTGGGTGAGTTTTTCATACTATTACTTTAGGCTAGATCTAAGTGTTACATACCTTAGTGATTTTGAACGTACAAAGAGTATCACATCTACAAGTAACAACACTACCAGACAACGCTAAGAATCCAATTAACACACCAAAGAGGTTCCTCATCCTCGTTAAAACTTTCTTAAAAGACTCAAACATACATTCTAAAGAATTGTATTATCATGTTGTGCAAAAAGAAACAGAAGACAATTTTCATGAGCCTTGAGAGACACACGACAAAAGAATCAGTAATATCAAACTTAGAGGAAGAACATAATAATTGTAGTCAGAAACTCACACCATATTACCTACAAACGAGCACTTCACTTAGAGAAAATTTTCATCTTTATTCAGATGCACATTGTGCTCCTAGTCAGTCTGATCACAAAATTGCAGAAGGTTACACGTCTTGCGCACACAAAGATGTCGTCGTAACTCCACCAATGTGGATCCCAAAACATTAGGACCATCCAACAAATTATGACTTTGGACAGGGGCACACAGTTGTCGCTTGCATAGGAGAAATCTCTCCGCAAACAACAATATAAGACATGGACGGTGGTGACAGGCATAAGGCAGACACATCTAGTTTAAATCATAGGAGTGAGTGCAGCAGTGGTCCTAATAGCCTAAGGGCATTATATGTAGCACATAATCACACAAGCGAGTGCAAAAGTGGCTAACCCTAATTGCCATTGTGGCCTTATGTATAGCACACCAGCATGCTCCCACACTCTTGTTAAAACTTTTCTAAAGCATGCAAACACACGTTCTAAGAGAACTGTAGGTATCCTTTTATGCAAAAAGATCTACAAGATAATTTTCATGAGCCATGAGTGTCACAAGCCATGTGCTATGCGCGAAAAGAAACAATAGGATCAAACACGACAGGAGAAAAGAATATCAAGAGATTAAAACTCAAACATGATTGCCCTTAAAGTAGTGTTCTACTTGGAGGAATCAGTGCCAATATTGCTCATATATCGTGATATTTTCCAAGTCAGTCTGCTCACAAGTTTGTATATAGTTTCACATCTTGCGCATGGAAGATGTCACAGCAACTTCATCACTGCAGCTCAAGGAATATTAGGTACTGCCAACCAACAGCTCACGACTTAGGAAACGAGTCAATCTAAGAGGAGTTCTTTGCAAGCATCAACTTTGGAAAAGGACTATGGCTACAAGCGAAAGGAAGGGGGCGGCTCGTTTTAATCACGGGAACAAATGCAAAAGTGATTAACCATAAGCACGCGTCCAAGCGACATTATTTATAGCACACGAGAAATGCAAACTCTCATTAGAAAAATTCCTGAAAGACACAAACACAGGTTCTAGAAAAATTGTAGGAATCCTTTTGTGCAAATAGAAACATGAGACAATTCCCTCAAGCGACAAAAAGATCAAAGATGGCAAGAAAACAAAAAAGAAAAATTCAAACCAGATCAGTCGCAAAGTAGCATGTTACTTATAGAAATAATTAGCATTCCAAATCACTCAAATGCAAGTTATTCTCCCTTTAAGAATCTTGGGATCGATCCTCACGATAGCAACAGGGTGAAATGCAATAGTACATCGATGGAGCTAGCCTATACTAGTGAAAGCAAAAGGTGTTGCAGATGGCATTGCCTGACCCTACGACAGAAACAGGATCAACGGATTTAGTTTCAGCATCGGGAGAATGCCCCGTGATCAATGTGGAGCTCTGAGGGATCATCCACGGCCTCAAATCCAGCTGAACGAACGGGTTTGTATATGTAATCATAGAAACTGACTCCAAGCTCGCCGTTGAATCGAAAAATGTCTGTGTTACCCAACTAAATTATAGCTGATTATCCTTGTCATCTCGTCCGAAGTATCACCGGTTTCGGACTGGGCCATTAAGCTCCAGCATTCGATCAGGGAAGATCAAATATTATCAAGTACGCTGATTTAGACATCCAGCTTAACACTGCCTGTAACCAAAACACTTTTCTCACAAGGAAAGGATATGGTAGAGATGGAATGAATGTTAGTAGCCTTCTTCTTTACAAAAAGAATAACATAACAAGTCGAGTTATTTGCTCGGTTATATATATTGTATTTATAGAGCTTTGAATTTCACATTAGCCTACTTACTAGCATCAATCCGGGTTGTAGCAGTCTTTGCTCAGCTGCTCCCTCCATGCCCTGATCCTCTGTGTAATGAACGCCTCTGCCCTCTCGTTCACTTCATGTCCCGCAGAGTCGTCAAGCAGCTGATATTTCTGGTAGCCCGCCTGCTGACTAGATGCTCGCTTCTGCTGCGAGCCTGCGTGGCGGCTGGCGATGAGGACTGCGACGATGAGGTTGCAGAGGCAGAAGGCGAGGAGCGGACTCGGTGGGCCCCAACGGCAGCGGACCAGCTCCACGGTAGACTTCAGAAGCAACGCCAACATTGTGGTCTCTCCTTCTGCCGCGCCTTCTTGATTTGTCTGCTACCTCCGACCTTGGCTATGGGGGGAAACTACTGGAGAGAAGGCATGCTATTGTTGATGTACCCTCAATCAGTACTCCTGCCCGTGGGTCTTCCTCAACAAAGCTTTGTGCGCGGTGGGCGGCCTCATCTCATCTAGGGTGGTCGCTGGGTGTGCGGCAAGAAGTAAACGGAGCTAACAGAGCGGATCGGTGGGTGGGTACGTGATCGATACTCGGTGTTGGATCATAGACGGAAGCCAGGTGGCCGGTAATGGATCAAGAGGCCAGAAGCTGACGATTGGAGTCCGGCTACTCAGACAGGAGACGTCGACTCCTGGTGGATCTGGATGTTGCTGACATCAAAGAAGTGGCGTGCGTGGCAGCGTTGGCATGGCTGCTGCCACAAGAAACGAAGTGGATTCCCAGAGTTTTGTTCACGACTCCTGGTATTAGTATGGTTATATTCCAGGTGGCTAGTTAGGGTGTAGACTGTACTGTACGTAGACATTAATATAGTTCAATACCACCAAAATTCCAATATTGCATATCTGTTTCAAAACTCTCTATAAACACCGGTTATTGTAAAAGAGTGTCGATTTGCTGGTCCTCGTTTTAGGGACATTATGTTTATGATAATCCTGTCCACTGAAAATGGTAAAGGGACATTATTGTAGTACGGCTTCGATAAATCTCAGACATCGAGTTTGACGAAACCTAGATGCTTTAGATTTGACCAAAATATCAGTCAGGATGGTCAACACAAAGCTGATGAATTACTTCTAGTTGCCGTAACTCAAATATAGCCATTAACGAGATGGCAATTTATGCGTCATCCCCTTCGATACTTGGCCAGGGGTGGTTCTTTTAGAATAAAATTTTGAAGGTTATTAGTTACTTAGTTTATTATGTAAATGGGTCAATTCATACGGTTCTCTCGAGTCTCAAATATGTTTGAGTCCCAGGCATACTTGAGACACAAATCTATAAGTGTACCTTTTCTATACATAGGAATGTGGGATTTGTCTAATAAAAGAAACGAAAGAAACAAATTTGCATTCCATCTTTTATTATTTTTCCACATGGTAAAAGAGCATGCCCCACAAAACAAGTGTGAGGGAAATTTGCACCCTCTCAAAATAAAAAAAATTTACAAGCACACGAAAAACATGATGACACATAGAGGGGATGTTGGAAATAAACCCACACCGTTGAGTTTGTAGATTACCTTAGACGAATAAGGTGTTTGGTCCTTCACTCAATGCAAATTAGTTTTAATCTAAATATCACACATTTTAACATGGTGTCGGACAAACTTTTTGTGCCGTCCCAAATCATGTGAGAGAGACAACAAAGGAGATAAGCCTCTCCTTGCGGGTGGCTGCTACCACTAGGCGTTGTTTGACTGCCCGCAGGAATGTTTTTCCCCAACATCTTCTTGGAGTGTCTCTATTGAGCCATCTCTATCTTCAACAACAAAAGTAAATCACCTTTTAATTTTTGTTGTTTGATCTACATGTGTTTCCATGCCACCGACATTATTTCACCTCTACTGTCAACATTTATATTTTGTTTACAATATTTTTTCTTCATGTTTTAGAACCCACCATCTTCTATCCCTAGAATACACTCGAGTGTATTCGGAGCAGAATACACTCAAGTAGTTTTTCATTATGCAATTTTTTTTCAAAAATCTAATCCATTGATCTTCTTAAACATCCTATGAATAGCTCCTACACAAAATTTGAGCACATTTGGACATTTATAGGTCATATTATAAAGACCGCAAAAATTATGCATTTCAAATTAGTTTTGCGCGTTGATTTTGTTGTCCTTGGATGAGTGACTTATACTCACCCAAATAGGATCAAAATTTGTATGTAGCCTAGTTATAGTATGACGGTGAAGATCAATGGTTTACATTTTGCAAAAAATAGTCTTGATATGCAAATATACTTGAGTGTATTCGTGCAATTTGTACACTCGATTGTATTCTAGCCTGACTCTCTCTCTCTCTCTATATATATATATATATATATATATGATCTAGCTGAGCATAAATGAGGGGTAGTACATGGATTGACGGAGGTACACATGCGCGCACGTACACACACATTATATATATATATATATATATATATATATATATATATATATATATATATATATATATATATATATATATATATATATATATATATATATATATATATATATATATATAATGTGTGTGTACGTGCGCCCGTGTGTACCTCCCTCAACCCATGTACTACCCCTCATATATGCTCAACTAGATCTAATGTGGATCAACTCGATTTATCAATCAACATTGTCCACATATTTACCTATATATTAGTTTGCTCTACTATGATTTATGATTCTCTACCCAAATCACTCTCTTGATTCTTTTTATGGTTGGCATGAAGGAGAGAATATCAGAAGAGATGAGATGGAGGAGAGGAGAAGAAGAACAAAGAAAAGAAGAGTTATATAGTGTTGCAACTTTGCATCTTGAAGTCACTTGTTGTTGGCTGATTTGCGCAAAAAGTTGTTCATTCCGGCTACATCACCTCTACTCTATTTCTCTTGTTAATGCTTGTGCACATTGACTAATTCTCTACTTGGGACTCAACGTTCTCGAAAGTACTCGATGAAGGTAGGGACATAGATTAAATCTAGATATATAATCACTACTATCTCTCTCTCTTCTGTGCTTTTGCGTGTCGACTACTCTACTTGGGAACCAACACTTTTTGAATTACTCTAGGTGGAGCTCTAGGTTGGAAGGCATCGGTCAAGGCTGCTACTAGGACATCTAGGGTAACTGGTGGAGGGACGTGGTTTATGTCTTCAGTCTTATCACCACTAGAGGATCCTTGTGAGGGCCTTGACTCACCAACCTTCTCCTTCTTCTTAGGGGCCATCTGAAAGGGTAAATATAACATGACATTAGAACATAATATGAATCTCTAGTGTTGCCTTAGTGGCCATCTATTCCTTTCTCCGATACCATTAATGCAACACCCCTCCCTAGGGTTACATACATAACTAGCGGAAGCACAACCTAATTCCCAATATTATCCATAATGTGGGGTGCTTGGCATATCAGGGAGGGTTGTCACATACATGATCTCATATCAAGAAATAAATAACACTTGGTATTCATTGAAATATGGATTCATACGTAAAGTTCTTCTTGGAAAGGGAACTACATCATGATTCTAAAGCTACACATAATCTAGATAACATATGAAAGATAGGATCTCCATAGATGGACGTCCCACCAGGCAACAACTTATAAGGTCTTGGATCCTTGGAATCTTCTCAAGATGTCTCCTTCCCTTTAGCTCCAACGTCTGCGGACATCTCGTCCCCAGCCATGCAAAGGAAAAACAAACATGGTAAGTAAGCGGCATTGGCATGTTAAAAAGAATAAAAATAAACTATAAAGGTGACTTGACATAAACATGGACATACATTTAACATTAATCATTTCTTGACATCTTTTACATAAGCAACTTGTCTAGAAGTATATGCTCCTCTCTTAATGCCCCATAAGGAGCCCATAATGCTCAAAAAGCCCATAATTGCTCGGAAAGCCCATAATGCTCTGAAAGCCCATAAAAAGGTGCATATAAATCTAAATCAATTTCCATTAACCGTGATCTTTATTAGACTTAATGATCTTCTTAATAACCTAAACTTGATCTTAATTGGGATTTCTCCCTCTTGAACATAATGGGGATTTCTCCCCATGACCATAATGGGATTTCTCTCTCTTAAGCATGAATGGGAAATTTCTTCCCTCTTAGCCTTGGTTTCATGTATCTTAATCATAATTTATAACATTAATCAGGTTTCTATACTTAGACTTAGATTATAGCAATCAACATCCAATAACCATATACTTGAAGAAAACATGCATTAATCATGACTTTAATATAAGGTGCTTAACATAAATCATAAGCATTCAATAAATCAATTATTATCTATGCCAAGGGCATGGCCCTCTTACCTTGAACAAAAGCACCTAAGTCAAACCTTGTTTGACTGATTGGATCCTCTTAATCACCTGAAATTAACATGATTATCCTTTGTTATTCAAATTAAACCCTAATATGTGTCATATAATTATTGAGATGTGAAAACAGCAAAATCAGTCGATAAAAACCACAAAATCGGATTCCTCATTGAAAATCCTTTCGAAAACCTATTTTTGCGGATTTTTCTGATAATAAGGCGATTTAATACGAGTTTCCAATGAATTGACCAATCATAAATCGAGAAAAAGCCATGTTTTCTTTCAAAACCAGTGGGCCGGTCCTGCGTTGGACCAATCGGGCTTGGCCAACTCAGTAACGAGGCTTGCCACTGAGGACTCACGATCAAAGAAGGGATGATGGGTGAAAACCCTGAAATACCCTCGCGGTTGAAATGCATCAATTGAAAAATTAGGGGACTCAGGGGTCATTGAACACCCTGGATTCTTCCCCTCTCACCGCGCACGAGAGAGCAGTGCTTCAGGGATCTTAGGTGAGAGTAACGATCGCGCCCTGGAGATGATTGACTGGGGGAAACAACCCCATTGTCTTCGTCAGATCATGGCGATCAAGATGGAACCAAAATGCATGGAAAATAGTGAAAAATAAATGTCGAAGGCGTTGAAAGGCCATGGCGAGAGATGGACCTAGAGAGGGGTTCTCCAACTACAGATGGGGATTCGAAGACAACCAGACAAAAGAGAAGACTCGAAATGCTTCCTGATGCTCTGACGAACTCAAAGAGCCCAAGGTCAAGCCTCGCGGTGGCTAGGAGCTCCAGGAACGCTCCATCGCAGGAGGAGAATAGGGGAAGAAGTTGAAAGTCATTTGCCTTGACTCAGGGTGTAAAAACACCAAACAAGGGTCACGAAAGATCGATCGGAGTTAGGCGAGTCTTAGGGCGGTGTCACCTTGTCTGGAGAGGCTCGGAGGTGCCATGGCATCTAGCACCGGTGAGCACTCAGATCGTCTATATAGGACACGACGATTGGGACCATCGCGAGTCAAAGGGGCGATACCAGAGGGAAGAACAGAGCTCAAGGATGCTCACCGTGATTTTGATTGGACTGGGATGCTCAGAGCAGTGAGCACTAACCTGCTGTTTTCGGAGATGGAGGTCAAATAGGCCCTGGTACTCGGGTGCACGATAAGAGAAATTGAAGGTGGAGGAGAGCAAGATGGCGGCTGGCGGTCCTTTTGGTAGCCTGGTCGGGCAGAGGGAAAGGCAATGGTGGCGGCCACACAAATCGGCAAAGAGGGCAGATCGAGCCCTAAATGGGAGTTTCTTGTATAGGTCGAAAGAGAAGGTGAGTAAGGGCTCGTTGGGTTCGGATTGACTTCACGGTCTTGTTGGTGAAAGAATCTAGGGAAACGGTGCCTTGTGGAGTGAGAACGAGGTCGGGGAAAAATGACCTATGAAACGGCTTCTACTCACGAGAAAAATGGAGGTAGGAGACAAAGGATCAACTATTGATCGATTATCAAACGGTGTTGATGATCCGCGAAATCAAAACAAGACCAGGGTAATGCATGATAGTACAAATAAAATGAACCATAGGTTAATTGCTAGTATTAATGAAATGATATTCAAATCTTGGTCCATCTATATTCAAATCTCTCTCAAATTATTTGGGAGGTCAAACATGGCCATAATGGGTTCAAATTTGAACCATAGGTGTATTAGAGTGTCTAGAATATTCCCATTTAATTAGATTTGATGATTGTGCCAGTTTTACACCTAAAATAGCAAAAACCATTATGTGCACTTAAATGACCATGATGAATGTAAATAAAGCCATTAATTTCTCAAATAAGAATTTCAAGATATGAAAATGTGCACTCAACATTATTTATAATTAAAAATATAGAGGCCATCAAGCAATTAAACATGTAAATCACTAATTGCCATATGAGAGAGAAAATTTCACATAAAAGCATTTATTCTCATTTTCTTAAAGAAAAGAGCATAGATATATATGAAAACATTTTCTTTAAATAAAACAAGGATAAGAGAGCAATTGGACATAATTAAGTGAATTGCAAAACTAACATGGGCAATTTACATGAAGGTCCTCAACAAATATCTTATTAGAAGAAGAGCATGCAAGGAATAAAATAGTTTGAAATTTTGCATAAAAAGAGTGGGATGTTACAACATCCTTACCCAGCCTATCAATCCTAACCAGGAAGTGATTATGCATCCTATGCATACAATCACTTCTACCCAATCCCTACACCTACTCCTTCCTCTTTTGCTACACCCTGTGCTATTGGTGGACCTACTCTCGTTGTCTTGCCTCTGCTTGTTGGCCCTTTGGCCACTTTTCTTGCTAGCCTTGGCAGTTCTGCTCCTTCCTTCCCATAGGCCAGTGAGCTCCATGATCTTGGTATGTCTTGGGATGAGTGGAATGCTCACTATCCCGGTTGTGGTTTTCGTCCCTCTGCTGATGAATAAATGTCAAACCAGGCTGATAAGGAGGCTACTGATGCTGACGATGCTACTAATGTGATGAGGATGATGGTGTTGTATCTGACAATGATGATGGCTCTGATGGCTTTGCTGGTGACTCTGGTGATGAAGGTGATGTTGATGCACCTTCATACGGAGATGATGACTACGAGCCTGATGCTGAGGAGGAGGATGTTGTTGATATAAATAGCTTAGATGTCTAGTTGTTCTTAGTTTTTAGTCTAGTTTGCTGATCATATATATCTTTCTAGTCTATTTTGTATTAGAAACATCTAGGCACATGATCTAAGTTGTACTATTTTATCATCTTAGTTTTTATCACTTTTGTCTTGTAGCTATTTTATGAGAACATGTTGCCTGAGTTGTAGTCTTAATATGTGCACACTTACTCTTTGTTTTTCTATATCTTATGAGTTGGTGCCATGTTTTACCATATTTTGATTATGACTTAGCCAGTTTGTTTCTCTCATCTCTATTTTGATGTATGATTTGAGATTGCATGTTCTGGATGTATGTTTTGGTTGTTCTTGGAGAAGAACTATTTTTATGCTCTTCTACCCCTACCTTTTTGATAATATCAAAAGGGGGAGAGAAATTCAATGTTATTGAAGCTCAACCATGTTGTTGTTATTGCCTTGGTGATCCTTTTCTTGTTTATTATATGCTTTATCATGTGACTTGCTAAAAGACCATATAGTATATGTATGTTATGTTTCTTTGTGTAGATAGACTAACTATGTAGGTTAAAGTAAGCATAGATTGAGAGGGAGTAATTCACATTGTTCAAATCTTGAATCCCCTTACAATTCACAAGGCAAAGGTATAATTTATATATACTTTTCAATATGATTGAGGAATGGTTTGTCAACGTCAAAAAGGGGGAGAATGTTGACTTGAGAGTTCTACATTATCCATATTTTGATAATGACTGAACCATTCCATTCCTATGTATCTAATATGTTTGTTCAAGATTGATTTCTGGCTTTAGGTACATGAAAAAGATCAATTTACACAAGCCCTAGCTTGTTCAAGTTCAAGTCAAATGCAATGCAAGTGTGCAATTTGGGAAATCACTCCAAACGACCTTAGAAGAATTTTGTAATCTCTTGTATTAATGATATGACTTGTAACTAAGATGAGAAAAATATGTGGGACACTTAAGTCCAAGGTTTAATCTCTCAAAAGTCAAGTTTGAAAATTTGTCATAGGCTGTTCATCGGTCGAGTTGCAAACTCGACTGGTCCTATGATGGATTTTATGAAGATGACCCATCGGTCGAGTTGTACACTCACAGAACTCGATCGACTGACTCACTGAGAAAATCTAATTTTAGCTCATCGGTCGAGTTTACTAGAACAAACTCGACTAATAGTTTGAAAATTAGTTTTGTCTTTTAGTAGATCGGCCGAGTTACCTTTATTGAAACTCGACTGAATGTGTTGTATGAAAAACACAAAAAAAGTGATTTAAACCATTGGTGAGTTGTTTTGGGTGAAAATAGATCCATTGCATTGTGGAAAATGGCTATATTTTGGCCCTAAGTGATCCCCAACTCAAGGGAACACCCCCAGCTATAAATAGGATTCCTTGGAGTTGATTCTAAGTTTGCTTATTCATGCTATTCTAAGCCCTTGCTATAGTTGGGTGTGTTGCAACTACTTGAGCCCCTTTCTCTCTCTAGTTTACACTTCATTTTGTGATTATGAGTGAGTTAGGCATATTGTAAGAGAGATACACCCTTGTGCAAGTAAAGCTCTCATCTTCTCCTACTTCCCTATCCCTTTCCTTTAAGAAGAAAAGGTGAAGCAAGCTTCCCAGAGTGAAGGAGGAGTTGTAGTTGTTCCTCTTCAAGGTTGATGAAGAGGTGGTGATCTTCTCGAGGTGAAGGAGAAGGAAAAGGTTGAAGATCCAAGAAGAGTTGAAAAGTTCTTGAAGGCAGAAGACTTGTGCTTGAGTGGGTTAGACCTTAGAAGAAGGCTGAAGACTCTTGCAACAAGTTGATGTAGTAACCAAGGCTGAGGAGTGGCTTAGCAACATGGAATTTAGAGACTTAGAATGTCCCCCACGTAGTAGGGTTAGATTTGCCACCCATATGCTCAAGGGTGCATCCCATACTTGGTAGGAAAACCTCTTAGCCTCTAGGGACGAAGATGACCCTCCTTTCACTTGGGGTGAGTTTGTAGAAGTCGTTAACGACCATTATGTATCTGAAGCCATGTTAGAAAGGAAGGAGGATGAGTTTGTTAACCTTAAGCAAGTGGGTGACATGACTATCACTGAGTATGCCATGAAGTTTTGTAATATCCAAAAGTATAGTCTTGAGTACAAAGAGCAAAAGAGAGCTAAGAAGTTGATTAGAGGGCTTAAACCCGACCTAAGTTATGCCTTGTTTGGTAGAGGTCATAGGACCATGAAATTAGCCTTGGATGCAGCCCTAGAATTGGAGGATCACCCTGGGAGGAACCATAAGAAGGAGGCACCCCAAAACAATCGTCACCATCAACCTCCTCCACCCTCCAACCACAAGAGAAAAGCCCCTGAGCCTTCTTCTGGGAATGGGAGAACCCCATGCCCTACATGTAAGAGAAGTAATGGTTGTCCTTGTAGGTTTGGGACTTCTGTTTACTACTATTGTGGTGAGGAAGGGCATATCAAGCCTAATTGCCCCAAGCTTGCAAAGAAGGATCCCAACCATAACCAAGCTAAGAACCCTAATCCTCAACCCAAGGTTAAACCAAGGCTCTTCACCATGCAAATGTCGGATGGAGAAGAGGAAGATGATCTAGGTAAGGGAAGTTAAGTAATTTATGTTGAATCATAATAATGCTTTGTTTTTATATGCCTCTTCTATAATGAAAATTTGTATGGAAAATTTGCAAGTTTATGTAAAACCCTTAAGGTGGGTAGAAACTCTAGGAAATTTCGAGGATGAAATTTATTTAAGGTGGGTAGAATTGTAACATCCCACTCTTTTTATGCAAATTTTCAAACTATTTTATTCCTTGCATGCTCTTCTTCTAATAAGATAATTGTTGAGGACCTTCATGTAAATTTCCCATGTTAGTTTTGCAATTCACTTTATTTTGTCCAATTTCTCTCTTATCCTTGTTTTATTTAAAGAAAATGTTTTCATATATATATCTATGCTCTTTTGTTTAAGAAAATGAGAACAAATGCTTTTATGTCAAATTTTCTCTCTCATATGGTAATTAGTGATTTACATGTTTAATTGCTTGATGGCCTCTATATTGTTAATTAGAAATAATGTTGAATGCACATTTTCATATCATGAAATTCTTATTTGAGAAATTAATGGCTTTATTTACATTCATCATGGTCATTTAAGTGCACATAATGGTTTTTGCTATTTTAGGCCTAAAACGTGCACAAGCATCAAATCTAATTAAATGGAAATATTCTAGACACTCTAATACACCTATGGTTCGAATTTGAACCTATTATGACCATGTTTGACCTCCTAATTAATTTGAGAGATATTTGAATATAGATGGACCAAGATTTGAATATCATTTCATTAATACAAGCAATTAACCTATGGTTCATTTTATTTGTACTGTCACGCATTACCCTGATCTTGTTTTGATTCTGTGGATCATCAAAACCGTTCGATCAGCGATCAACAGCTGATCCTTTGTCTCCTACCTCCATTTTTCTCGTGAGCAGGAGCCGTTTCACAGGTCATTTTTCCCCGACCTCGTTCTCACTCCACAAGGCATTGTTTCCCTTTATTCTTTCTCCAACGAGATCGTGAAGTCAATCTGAACCCAGCGAGCCCTTACTCGCCTTCTCCTTAGACCTATACAAGAAATGCCCATTTAGGGCTCGAGCTGCCCTCTCTGCCGATTTGCGTGGCCTCCACCATTGCCTTTCCCTCTACCTGACCAGGAAACCAAAAGGACTGCAAGCCGCCATCTTGCTCTCCTCCACCTTCAATTTCCCTTATTGTGCACCTGAGTTCCAGGGCCTAGTCAGCCTCCATCTTCAATAATGGTGGGTCAATGCTCACTTCTCTGAGCATCTCGGTACAATCGAAATCGCAGTGAGCATCCTCGAGCTCTTTTCTTCCCTCTGGTATCGCCCCTTTGACTTGCGATGGTCACAATTGTCAAGTCCTATAGAGACGGTGTGAGTTCTCACTGACACTTGATGACATGGCACCTTCGAGCCTCTCCGGCCAAGGTGACACCGCCCTAAGACTCGCCTAACTCTGATCGATCTTTTGTGACCCTTGTTTGGTGTTTTTATGCCTTGAGTTAGTGCAGAAAACTTTCGACTTCTTCACATGTTCTCCTCCTGCGGTGGAGTGTTCCTGGAGCTCCTAGCCATCACGAGGCTTGACCTTGGGCTCTTTGAGTTCGTCAGAGCACCAGGAAGTGTTTTGAGTCTTCCCTTTTGTCTGGTTGTCTTTGAATCCCCATATGCAGTCGAAGAACCCCTCTCCAGGTCCAGCTCTCGCCATGGCCTTTCAACGTCTTCGACATCAATTTTTCACCGTTTTCCATGTGTTTTGGTTCCATCTTGATCGCCATGATCTAACGAAGACAATGGGGTTGTTTCCCCCAGTCGATTGTCTCTAGGGCGTGATTGTTACTCTCTCTTGAGATCCCTGAAGCACTGCGGGTGAGAGGGGAAGAATCCAGGGTGTTCAATGACCCCTGAGTCCCCACATTTTTTTATTTGATGTATTTTAACCACAAGGGTATTTTAGGGTTTTCACCCATCCTCCCTTCTTTGATCGTGAGTCCTCAGTGGCAAGGCTCTCTACTGAGTTGGCCAAGCCCTTTTGGTCCAACACAGGACCGGACCACTGGTTTTGAAAGCAAACGTGGCTTTTTCTCGATTTATGATTGGTCAGTTTTTTGGAAATTCGTATTAAATCGCTTGATTATCAAAAAAATCTGCAAAAATAGGTTTTCGAAAGAATTTTTGATTAGGAATCCTATTTTGTGGTCTTTATCGACTGATTTTGCTGTTTTCACATCTCAATAATTAGATGACACATATTAGGGTTTAATTTGAATAACAAAGGATAATCATGTTAATTTCATGTGATTAAGAGGATCCAATCAATCAAACAAGGTTTGACTTAGGTGCTTTTGTTTAAGGTAAGTGGGCCATGCCATTGGCATAGATAATAATTGATTTATAGAATGTTTATGATTTATGTTAAGCACCTTATATTAAAGTCATGATTAATGCATGTTTTCTTCAAGTATATGGTTATTGGATGTTGATTTCTATAATCTAAGTCTAAGTATAGAAACATGATTAATGTTATTAATTATGATTAAGATACATGAAATCAAGGCTAAGAGGGAAGAAATTTCCCATTCATGCTTAAGAGGGAGAAATCCCATTATGGTCATGGGGAGAAATCCCCATCATGTTCAAGAGGGAGAAATCCAAATTAAGATCAAGTTTAGGTTATTAAGAAGATCATTAAGTCTAAGAAAGATCATGGTTAATGTAAATTTATTTACATTTATATGCACCTTGTTATGGGCTTTTCGAGCATTATGGTCTTTCCGAGCAATTATGGGCTTTCCGAGCATTATGGGCTCCTTATGGGGCATTAAGAGAGGAGCATGTACTTCTAGACAAGTTCCTTATGTAAAAGATGTCAAGAAATGATTAATGTTAAATGTATGTCCATGTTTATGTGAAGTCACCTTTATAGTTTATTTTTATGCTTTATAACATGCCAATGCCGCTTCCTTACCATGTTTGTTTTTCCTTTGCATGGTTGGGGATGAGATGTTCGCAGACGTTGGAGCTAAAGGGAAGGAGAGATCTTGAGAAGATTCCAAGGATCCAAGACCTTATACGTTGTTGCCTGGTGGGACGTCCATCTATGGAGATCCTATCTTTCATATGTTATCTAGATTATGTGTAGCTTTATAATAATGATGTAGTTCGCTTTCCAAGAAGAACTTTACATATGAATCTATATTTCAATGAATGCCAAGTGTTATTTATTTCTTGATATGAGATCATGTATGTGACAACCCTCCCTGATATGCCAAGTACCCCACATTATGGATAATGTTGGGGATTAGGTTGTGCTTCTGTTGGTCATGTATGTAACCCTAGGGAGGGGTGCTACATATGTGCACAGGGCATGGCCATGTTGGACATGATTGAACATAATTCCTAATGCAGGTGCTCCTGGACCTGAAGGTTGTATGCATGTTGATGCATCATATGGCCCATAAGGGTTTCATTTGATACATGAAATGAGGAATGGGAAGGTCAAGTAGGCTAAGGTGGTGGAGGTGCCCGGGTAGAGGTAGAGGCATAGGCACCAGGTGTGGTGGAGGAGAGGATAGGCACATAATTTTGAATAGTGGTCTCACTGATACAAACTCCTTTCTGGGAAGGTTTGTAATGAAAGTTGTGAAAAAGAGATTTGTCAGTGGCAAGCTAAAATAGACCACATATCAGGGCAGGGTAGGGAGGGTGGGCGCCACGTGTGTTTTTTCCTGAGTTGAAGCAGTTCATATGGTGGAGTATGTATCTTGACCACTTGACTCCGAAATTCTCTAAGAGACAACACACGATCATCATAGTGTTCTCTGCAATCTCCGTCTGATTTTTCTTCGGATGGATATTACAGTTGACAACTAGGGCAAGGATGCGTCTCTTGAGATCCAGGTTAGAGGAGGGAAGGGTGCACTTTTTCTTGTAAGGGAATTGAGGATTCTTCAAGTAATGATGAATATCAGGAAGAGAGAAATTGTACTGCTTGTAGAATGCCTCAGGCTCAACAAGATCAAAATACTTAGGGTAATCCTTACGCCAGGTGTCAGTCTCATCGGTACCTTAGAAGAAGATGTTCAAAGTATCCTTTGAGACTTGGAATTTCTTCCCGGCTATCATGGATGTTAGAACCACTTGAGTATTATGATGGGGTACGAGGGTGTCGTAAATCCAATGCAAGTTAGCGTAGAATTCATGAACCGCTTCTGTGCTAGTTATGGAATTGTTGAAGTGTGCACGTTCAACACTCAAGCAAGAGAGATGGTGAACGTTTAGAAACTCCACTACTTGATCTATGACCTCTTGGCATCTAGGTCTTGGATCAAAAGGGCGTGAAAAGGGAAAGGATTCTTGGGTAGGAGGTCCTTATACCTATTTACAGCCTCATATGAGACAAAAAGATTGTCATCAAATGGAATCAAGCGGGAAGAGGATGAAGAAGATGGTGCATTAGCAGGGGTGGCTCTCTTCCTCCTATTGAAGACATGGAGACGAAATAGAGAGGAAGGAGAGAGCAAGAGCTAAAACTCACCACCAAAAATATTCACAGACCTAGGTTTAGCAAGGGGGAAGGTTTAGGAAGGTCGAACTAGGTCGGATTAGGGCTAGGCTGAGGAAGGGAAAGGCAAGGCTAGAGAGCTTAGGGAAAATGGAGGTGGAATCGGTCGACTTTTCTCTAGTTGAGAGGGAGAATAGTTGGCCAAACCCAACTTAAGAATGCTCCAGCCCGGCCATCAGTCGAGTTTTGTGAACTCAAAAACTCGACAGATAGGCTTTTTAAAAAAGCTCTCGGCCATCGATTGGTCGAGTTGGCAACTTGACTGATGGTCAACCTGACCTAAAACTAACAAACTTAATTTCTAGCCATTAGAGTGCTATCTTTCAAGTCCATTATGTATATAGAACATACTTAGGCACATATCACTCATCATTGGGTACTACTTTGTGAGAAAATATGTGTTTGTGAAAATGCTCAAAAAAGGAAAAATGAACATGAAAGATGGGTTTTTAGCAAATTAGCAAGCAAAGATGATCAAAATAGAGACAAGACATATAGGATAGATGACAACTAGCTAGAAGGCATATCAAATTCATTCAAAACAGTTATAAGCAATTTTGATCTAATAAAGTTTAATTGCTCTCTAGATAGAGATTTAGTGAAAATATATGCCAACTGGTTTTCTGTGTCTACATGCGTGATATAGATATTCTTCTTGGAAATTTGATCACAGAGAAAATGATGACAAACCTCTATATGTTTAGCTCTACTATGAAAGATAGGATTATATGACAAGTTAATTGCACTAGTATTATCACAATAGATAGGAGAAGCATCAAAATGAATGTTAAAGTCTTGGAGCATTTGCTTCATCCATAGGACCTAGGCACAACAACTCTTGGATGCAATGTACTCAGCCTCAGTGGTTGATAATGTCATTGTACTTTGTTTCCTGGAGAGCCAAGACACCAAGCATGGTCCTAGGAGAAAACAAGTGCCACTTGTGGACTTTCTATTAATCAAGCACCCTACATAAGATCACTAAATTATTTGCAAAGATCAAGGTTAGTTACACCAAAAATGATATCATCAACATATATTTGTATGATAAGAAAATCGTTAGAAGTGTGCTTTAGAAATAAGGTAGAATCCACTTTGCCCATGATGTACCCATGACCTAACAAAAAGTTCTTTAATTTCTCATGCCAAGCCCTTAGAGCATGTTTGAGTCCATAAAGAGCTTTTTTTAATAAATAAACATGATTAGGTAAACTATCATGTTCAAAGCCCGGAGGTTGTGCAACATACACTTCCTCCTCAATTGTACCATTTAAAAACACACTTTTAACATCCATTTGATATAGAAGAAAGTCTTTATAACTATCAAAGGCAAGCAACATATGAATGGACTCAAGTCTAGCTACAGGTGCATATGTCTCATCAAAATCTATATCTTCTTTTTTATTGTAGCCTTGAGCCACTAACCTTGCTTTGTTCCTTACCACTTTTCCACTTTCATCAAGCTTGTTGTAGTAGACCCATTTTGTGTCGATGATCTTTCTATCACTTGGTCTTGGCACAAGGGTCCAAACTTTGTTCTTTTTTAATTGCTCCAACTCTTCTTGCATAGCTAGGATCCATCCTTCATCCCCAAGATCTTCCTTGACATTCTTAGGCTCGATTTGTGAGATAAAGGTGATGTTGGCATGTTCTTTGTTGAATGCAGCCTGCATCTTCACTCTTTCAAAAGGATCACCTAAAATTGGCTCCCTTGGATGATTCTTTGCAAATCGGGGAATGGGATCCTTCTTCTCATCATCTTTCTCTTCTTCTTGAGTGGCCACCTCTTTTCCCTTTTGGGTGATGTTGAGCTCTTTAAGAATAGGAATTACTTCACCTTCAACAACATTATTTGGAACAATATCTTTGAAAATAGAGGGGTTAGTCTCAATAAACTTTACATTAATTGATTCTTCTACTTTAGCAAGATCAACATTAAAAACTTTGTAAGCCTTGCTAGTAGTTCTATATCCAAGAAAGAAAGCCTTGTAAGACTTCGGGTCAAACTTGTCAAGAGAATCTTTTGTATTCAAAACAAAACAAGGACATACAAAAACATGTAAATACTCTATAGAAGGCTTCCTACCACACCATAGCTCATAGGGGTTTTTTTTTAAAGAAGGATGAGTAAAAATCCAATTTTACACAAAACATGAGGTACTGACAGCTTCAGCCCAAAACTTCTTTGGAGTATCATACTCTAGAAGCATGTTCCTAGCCATCTCCTATAAAGACCTATTCTTCCTCTTTACAACCCCATTTTGTTGAGGTGTTCAAGGTGAAGAGAAGTTGTGTGCATAACCAGATTCTTGACAAAAATGATCAAAAAGCTCATTTTTAAATTCTCCCCCATGATCACTATGGATGGAAACAATCAGGCAAGAAGCTTCATTCTCAACTAATTTTAAAAACGATCAAGAAAACATCAAGCGTATCACTTTTAGAAATGAGAAAGAAGGTCCAAGTATTCCTAGAGAAATCATCAATAATAACAAGGCAATACTTGGAACCATGAAGCGATTGAGTTCTCATTGGTCCAAATAGATCAATGTGAAGAAGCTCAAGAGCTCTCTTGGGACTAATGACTCCATTGAATTTGAAGGAAGACTTGGTTTGCTTTCCTTGGGTACAAGGTTGGCATTCCTCATCCTTTTCAAAATCCAATTTAGGAAGTCCCTTGACCAAGTCCTTTTTGCTCAACTTCTTCAACTGATGCATATTTACATGACCAAGTCGGTAGTTCCAAAGAGAAATATCATTGGAGTTGACTTCTAGGCATCTACCAGTAATAGGCTTAATAGAGTCAAGACCAATAACATAAAGATTACCACTTCTAGTTCCCTTATATATAACTTGTTAGGTGAGGGAATCTAGACTCAAGCATTCAAAGGAAGTAAATAACACAAGGTAGCCATTATCACATAGTTGATGAACACTAATTAAATTTTGATGTAGGCCATCCACAAAAAGGACATTCTTGATACACAAGGATTCACCTACATCACCCTCACCTTTGACTTTACCTTTCTTGTTGTCCCTAAAGGTGACTGATCCTCCTTTATTTTTGGTGACGTTTTTGAAATGGCTTATATCAGATGTCATATGCTTAGTGTAGCCACTATCAACAATCCATTTTCCTTTTTCCTCCAAGAAAGGATAATGTCGGTTCCCAACTCAAACTTTGGAGTCCAGAGTTAGCTTGGGGACCCATTTCATCTTTGGGTTGGTCCCCTTTGTCTTGTAAGGACAATAAGCAGAGTAATGATCATCACGTTTGCAATAAGAACAAACCATATGATTTTTAGTGTTGGAAGACTCTCCTATAATGAAAGAGGTTTCATTTCTCTTTTTCTTACCTTTGGCTTTGCTCTTGCCATTTGATGCTCCCCCTACAAATCCCAAATCACTAGTACCACTTTGTTTGGTAGAATGGTCAAGGATTTCATTTAGGGAGTTCTTCCCTGTGAGGAATTTCTGTAGGGATGCTCTCAATCTATGGTTATCATCATTTAAGGAAATAATAGTAGAAGATAAACTGGATATGTCATCCCTAGCATGCACAAAATTAGCCTCAAGACATAAAGCTTCAGTTAAATATGAATCCTTTTCAAGAGAGATAGAAGCAACATTAACACTAGGCAATAAAGGTCTAGAAGATAGATCATTTACTTGACCAAGTAACCTAGCATTTTTAGATTTAGGCATTTGGATTTCTTTAAGATATACATCTCTTTCCTCTCTACGAGCATAAACAAGGAGCTTAAAGTCATCATTTTTAGTTTTAACTATTTCAATCTCTTTAAGGAAATTTTGGTTTTCTTTCTTAAGATTAACAATATTCTTAAGGTAGATACCATTCTCAACTTCAACCCCATTGTATTGGAGCTCAAGATCAAGGTATTTCCCTTGAAAATTATCAATACTCTCAAGATTGGTTTTCTCATTCAATTCAAGAATTTCAAGTTTAGCATGTAGATCATCAATGATTTTTCCTAACCGTTTTCTTTTAGGTTTACACTTAGAAAAAGATGAATGGGTATAAATAAGCATGTCAATAATAGCTTCCTTAGATAACTCATGCAAGATTACCTCACCTACCTCGCTTACCTCGCCAATATCTTCACTAGTAGAGGCCATGAGTGCAAGGTAGCACTCTCCATCTTCTTCAGAGCTTGAGCGACTTGAAGATGAAGCTTCCCAAGCTACATGGGCTGCATTCTTGTGTCTCTTCTCCTTTTTATTCTTCCTCCTATATTTTTCTCTCCTTCTTGTACTATTCTTCCTTCTTTGAGCTGCCCTTATGGTGTGACTTTCTTGACTTGGGACATTCACTCTTGTTGTGCCCCTTTTTCCCACACTTGTAGCATCTTGGAGTGGAATAGGAGGAGGTTTGCTTTCCCTTGATGTGTTTCCCCTTGATGTAGTTGGTTTCATGCTCACTTAGTACATCATCTTCACTAGGGGAGGAGGGAGAAGTCTGGCAAGCAAGCTGTTGTTGAAGGATGACAACCTCCACTTGTGTTGTGAAGGCACTATTTTTTATCTTCTTGGCTTTCTTGTCTTCTTGCTTAGCTTCTTCTTCTTGCTTGTCAAGCCTTGCCTCATGGGCTTGGAGGTTGCCAATGAGCTCTTCGGTTGGGATGTCACCAAGTCTCCTCATTTATTCAATGGAGGTTACATTTGACTCTCATCTCTTTGGTAGAGTCCTCAAGATCTTGGAGTTGAATACACCTCTATCCAATGTGTTTCCCAATGCAGCCAGCCCATTGATGATGACATTGAGTCTTGAGTACATCTCTCCAATCCCTTCTTTCTTACCCATCTTGAAGTTCTTTAGATGGTTGTTCAACATGTAGATCTTTTCTACTTTGACTTTCTTTGTGCCTTCATAGGTGATGCACAATTTGGCCCAAATCTCATAGGCAGTGCCCCAAGATGAGATCCAGTTGAGATTCGTTGGGGTGAGGGTTACATAGAGGATGATTATGGTTTTGGCATTGAGTTGGGCTTATTTGAGTGCAACTTCACTCCATGTTGCAAAATCTCTAGTTGGCTCCTTGTAAGGTGTGACCATCACCTTTCACATCTCAAAGTTCATCCCTTGAATGTAGAACTGCATACGCCTCTTCTAATAGAGGAAGTTGGTGCCATCAAAGGTCGGAGGATGCATGGAGAAGCCTCCCTCTAGGTTGAGAGAACCAAGTAGGTTGTCTCCCATCTTCTTGTCTCATGGGAGATTGTTGGAGAAGATCCTTGGCTCTGATACCACTTGTTAGATCTAGGGCTCTAGAGGGGGGTGAATAGAGCTACAAAATTTCTCACAAGATAGATTAGACCTTCAAATTATATCAAATAAAAACCAATAGCTTAAGTGTAATTTGAAGTCTTCACTAACAATCATAGAGAGGATGAGAGAGATTGATAGCAAGCACTTGACAAGGTGATGTAGAGTGGTTCCACTCTCCAAACTAGGAGAGAGTCAGTCCACTACCTGGAGCGGTCAACCTCTAGGACTTTGCAAGTGCTTTTCTCTATATTATCACCAATAAGAGTTACAACACAAGACCACCAAAGGACTTACCCATCGAAGCACAAAGAGCAATCCACCTTACCAAGGACTTACCCACTTTGGAAGAGTCTTCAACCTTCTTCCAAGGCCTTACCCACTCAAGCACAAGTCTTCTGCCTTCAAGGACTTTTCAACTCTTCTTGGATCTTCAGCCTTTGCCTTCTCCTTCACCTGGAGAAGATCACCACCTCTTCATCAACCTTGAAGAGGCACAACTACATCTCCTCCTTCACTCGGGGAAGCTTGCTTCACCTTTTCTACATGAAGGAAAGGGATAGGGAAGTAGGAGAAGATGAGAGTTTTACATGCACATGGGTGTATCTCTCTTACAATATGCCTAACTCACTCACAATCATGAAATTAAGTGTAAATTAGAGAGGGAAAGGGGCTCACATAGTTGTAACACACCCAACTATAGCAAGGACTTAGAATAGCATGAATGAGAAAACTTGGAATGAACTCCAAGGGGTCCTATTTATAGCTGGGGGTGTTCCCTTGAGTTGGGGATCACTTAGGATCGAAATATAGCCATTTTTCACAATGCAATGGATCTATTTTCACCCAAAACAACTCACCAATGGTTATAATCACTTTTTTTGCATTTTTCGTACAGTACATTTGGTCGAGTTTCAATAAAGGTAACTCAAACGATTAACTAAAAGACAAAACCAATTTTCAAACTATCAGTCAAGTATGTTCTGGTAAACTTTTCTCAGTGAGTCGGTCGATCAAGTTTTGTGATTGTACAACTCGACCAATGGGCCATCTTCAGAAAATCCATCATAGGATCGATCGAGTTTCCAACTCGACCGATGAACAACCTATGACAAATTTTTGAAGTTGATTTTGAGTGGTCAAACCTTGGTATTAAATGTCCCTCTTGTTTTTCTCATCTTAGTTACAAGTGATTACATAATTCTTCTAAGGTAGTTTGGAGTGATTTCTCAAATTGAACACTTGCATTGCATTTGACTTGAACTTGAACAAACTAGGACTTGTGTAAATTGATCTTTTTCATGTACCTAAAGTCTGAAATCAATCTTGAACAAATATATTAGATACATAGGAATGGAATGGTTAAGTCATTATCAAAATATGGACAATGTAGAACTCTCAAGTAAGCATTTAGGATGAGTACATAACATTGCATCATCATAGACTCAATTGAGGATGCATATGGAATTTTACTCAAGTGTCTCCTTTCTTTACAAGAATTGGATATTAGAATCTAGAGAGGGTAACCTCGTCGGATATGGGAAAGTTTACACTCATGAGTCCTACATACTAAAAAATTTTAGAACTTTGTCAATTATGTACTCCAATTATTCCAAGAAGCCTTATAGATCTATCTCTATAGATCTTTATTCCTAGGATATAGGATACTTATCCTAGATCCTACAAAGAGAAGGTACTTCCCAACTAGGCTTTTACCATTTGTAGGTAGGGATGACATACAATGTGAGGAACACATCTATGAGGAATAAAATTATGCTACCACTAACCTTCCTGTAAATATAGGATTAATCACTACAAACAATGGTTTCTAACTATAAAAAATGTAGCAAACCCCCAAATTTTGTAGCTAAAAGCTTTACCTACATTTATCCTTACATATAAAATATGAAGCTAATACTCGTGAAGTTAATTGTTTTTGCTATATTTTTCAAATATGTAGTTAGTTAATCATGTTGCTACAAATTTATATGTAACCCTAACCGTAGCTAAAATTCAACTTTACACAAAAAAAATTACTTGTAATTGTAGCTAAATATATGACTATACTTTTATTTTTAGTTATGATAAGTAGGGGAAAATGACAGTTACTACGATTTTAGTTCATGTGTGGCAAAAATAGTACTTACTACAATTTTAAATGTAGTTATTGTGTAGTGAAAGACATCATTTACTACACATACATATGTTTTCAGATTGTGTATCCAATCAGTAATTGCCAATAACAAAATAATTTTCAAAAAGAAGAAAAAAATAATATTGATCCAGATTTAGTTGTGCTTGTAATGTCAATTATAATACTTATTTTTTGTCAAAACATTGACTATGCATTGGGAGGACATTAGCCTTTCCCCTATTTTAAAATATGCATGAAAAGTGTAGAAATGACCCCATGAGAATATAAGTACATTGTGATCTAGCTCTTAATACTAGATTCACACATACTCCATGTCATCTAGGTTCACATTGTTGAAGGAAGCAAAGCTCTAGAAGATTTACAACCATCTTTTCTCTCACAATGGTAGTCTATTTGCCCAAGTACTACATTTTAAGAAGGATATGGAAGTTGAAATGCATGAAAAACATGTTTTCATCAACGACATGAAGGGTTGTGTTGCATGTACCAATACATTAATTGATTTGATAAGTTATGGATAGGAATCTAGGTATCAATATGATGAATATCTATTTTTTAGGTATGGGATTAACCGCATTCATGTACACGCCTTTAAGCATTTAAGTAAAAAACTTTTTTAAGCATCCACTCATCATCCTCATCACTGAAAAAATCTTCAAATGATTCATCACATAATGCACAAAATTTCTCATTTACATATGTAGGAAAAACCAATTCACTATCCTCCTTTATTTTGGCCACAATTTTAGCAAGTAGAAACCTTGGAATTGTGTCTGTGCCTAATTTCTCAACACCATAGAGCCATTCCTTATCAATCACAAACCATATTTTGGAAAAAAAAATTATAACTCTTTAGCACGCGGTTCTAACCATGTGTCATATGATGAGGAAATATACATATCATCAGAATAGGCATCCAAGACAAACATTTTCTTGGTAAAAGTTAAAACTTCCTACTACAAGAACACAACAAAATGTCTCCTCTGAATACAAGTAGCTTTTACAAATTACCATAAACACAAAATTCATCATAGGGTTAGTCCACAAGAATTTCAACCTATAAAGAAAAGTTAGAAACATATCACAAATGAAAAATTAGCAAGAAATACTTTTACCTAGGGACCCCGTAATGCTCAAAATGTGCCATATTATGGGCCTTTTGAAGAAAAATGGTTCTAGACTAACCTATTATAACATAAAAATAATATTGATATTGTAGACTATCACACATGAAACCCAACTAAATCGACCAAAAGGTACCCCATTTAGACAATGTTATAATGTTTTCGGGTCAATAAAGAAGGAAAATTGCTATTTGATAAGAGATCACAACTAAACAAACCCCATGGGTTTAGAAATTACATAATCAAGATCTCAAATTTGTAGCAGCTAAATCCAAAATGGCCAATATGCACTAAGATGACCAGGGTGATCCCATGTATCTGACCTTAAACACTTTGATCATACATAAACCTCAACAAGACTTGTAAACTAATGAACTGGTCTAAATAAGAGGATTTCCATTAGTATCCTAGGTCGGTGACCCAAGAACTTGTCATGAGAGGTTAACCAAGATGCAAAAAACCAAAAACACAGAATGACTAATTTTATAAGAAATGTCCCTTTCAATGGAAGTTACCAAATGATAGCTCAAACAATGATAAGTGAATAATAAAAACATGAACTCTAAGACAATGAAGATGGTATTCCATTCTGAAAATCGTCAATGTCGTTTCAATCATGATAACACCGAAAGACACAGTATTGTGATTGATAAATTATTTCTTCAATGGACATTGTTTGGCGTGTTGAAGTGGGATATGAAGTCCAAAGTTCTAATTAATGTACAATTCCCAGTATGAAAAAGATACTTGATGATGATAACAATAAAATATATGGTATATGTCTTGCTTTATATTTCATGATACAAACCTTAGGCACATTGAAGGTTCTGATATCTTCTAGATGGAGTCCAACATCTGGGGATTTGTTGATAGAAACATCTAACAAGATCACTCCACATGTGATGTTCATGAAAACAATAGATTTCAACTCATATGGCATATGTAGTAATAATAGACATGTATATTAAAATGTATAAGAACTTGTATGAAATGGGAACAACTTGATTGTGCGCACAAAAATCTCCAAAGACTATAGTAGGCTTGAATGGTGCTGTATATAGAGAGTGCTATATTAGTTCTGATATAAAGATAGACACAAGATCATTCGAAAGCTAAATAGTATTATAAAGAATATATGGTTTTCTAAATCCATCATTTGGTATTAGAACTACAAACTAAAGAAATAACGCTTCATTAATGAGGTGTGTGCGTGGAGGGGGTTATACGACTATGGTAAAGTACTTAAACTATGTATTAAGTAGAAGTAATGATAGATTCTACTTGGTTGATGGTTTGCAATGGGTTGTTTAACTAGAACTCAATCATCCCTGTAATATCTTCACCTAAAATTTACCAGACTTTCACTTTCAATGAAATAAGACTTTCAAACCTCTGCCACATACCATTAAGTTTTATTCATTATGAACCCCAGTCTGTGCTCAACTATGAACCTAGACTGTATATGTAGGGTTTATCTTTATAGTAATCTTAATGCACTATATCCATGACACTAAGACATGAATTACATAAACTAAAACAATATTGTACCAAACATATATGACTCTGGGCATTAATTTAGAATGACTCTAGGCACTAACTAAACACTCCTATGTGTTACATAGAAAATGTTGAAAATATCATTGATGTGAATATCTTATTTTAGAAGAGTCTAAGTCTCAAGTTGTATTATTATAAAATTACCATCTTGCCTCAAAATGAGAGATCTGGAAATAGGGACCCTAAAATGACTTGAAAAGAAAAAACTAAGGACTGTAAACTGATAGAATTAGGCTTAGCAATTTCAATAAATCGAGGCGAACACAGTTCTAACAATGAAAGAAAACCATTTAAAATATATGTGGAAGGAAATGATTTAAGTTGAAGTTGTACTACCTTCAAAAATAAGATCAGAATTTCATGCTTGCAAAGATACATCTGGGAATATTGGGCCATATGTCGTTTGATTGGTAGAAATAACCAACTTATTGATGCATATTTTTCTTCTAAAAATAGTGTGGAATCATTTCCAATTACACTATTTGGAAACCTAAACTCATCAATAAGATTTGATAGTCCAGGTGTTTACTATGAAAGAGCTAAAATAGAAAATTAGTTTTCAACACAAATCCTACAAGAAAAATACCAGCTCAACATGTTTAAAGTATAGTATGTATCATGTTAAAAAACATGGCATATCAAATAACAAAGCCTAGATATAGAAAAACAAAAGCCAAGACCACCAAAAGGAAGGTGTCATCAATTGTCATCAAACAAAGAAACAACTATAAACCAAAAGTTCAGAGCACATCCATCCTTGATAGCAATCACGCCCTAAAGTCAGAAGTCAATAGTTAACCATTGACTTTGGATAATAAGCTATTCTTTGAACATAGGATATATTGTTGTAAAGTACCTCACTCAATAAATAAATGGAGCACATAAGTTGGATGTAATCATATCTACAGCATAATAGAACAACTTAACATAGAATAATAGAAAGAACAATCTTTTCTTCGGTGAAAAATATTTTTTCCCAATGACCAAGGCACCCAACCAAATGTTATGCAATGGCAATCCTTTTCTAACAGAAATCATTCTAATATTGGACAAAAAAATCCTAATTTCCACCCAATATATTCATAATATTATTGTTTGTTTACTAAAGAACCTAGTTTCAATGTTCATATTAAAATTGTACATAATGAGGCAGCACAAAGATACAAAAGTTAACTTCACTACATATACTAGAATAGATAGTCCACCAAAACATGAGTACTATACAAATTAGTAATAGTATAGATTGTGAAATGGACTTGAGAAGCAACACTGAGCCTTGATGATGTAGTTGGCACATAACAGATAGTCAATACCTTGAATACTACATATATTGATGTCTATTTTTGGTCCAATATGGTATCACATGGATCCAAATCACCCCTTATATTTTTCATTGTGAATAAAGTTGTGTAAAATAGTTAAAGGGGTGGTTTCTAGTTGTAAAGACATCCAATAGGTTTTAGTAGAGTGAGTAACATCAACTTTTGTCAACAATTTAACAATTGTGGTTAAGTACATTTTTATTTTGACCTATCACTTTCCAACTAGGATGAAAAGTTCCTGAACTTCTAGTCAAGAGGGAAATTGTATGTGACACTATTCTTATCCAGCCACAAAAGGAGTACTATGGCAAGTATTCAGATGGAACCTGCTTTCCAGAGAGGATTCTATTGTGAGATCGGCTTACCATCTGTCAATGAAGGGAGAAATTTGTGCTATTGTAGGAAGTTAGATGATTATTTGGAAATCACCAGTTCCAGAGTGTATTTAGACTTTTATTTAAACATCTCAACATGATCAATCCATTAATGACTAACCAGTTATGTCATGTGAGAAGAATGGTCGAGGATGCTAGTTGTCGAGAAATGGGGACCAAGCCGTCATTGCATGCTATTTGTCATTGTATGACAATCAGAAGCTCTACTCATACATGAATGTTCTTGATGTTGCAACATTCTACACTGGGTCTGTCATCTGTAGTTGAGTGTTGAATAACTTAAAGGCAGTAGGTGGAATGTGGGGTTTGAGTTGCAAACAGAACATAAGTGTCTTCCAGAATCAAAACAGTGAAACGCATGTCATTATGTTCATGATTAGAGCAAAGACAATATATTATCTATCCCTTGGTTAAGGAGAGTTAATGCTAGAAGAATATTAGAGCGTGTTGGAAGGTTCCTTACCCCTCTCCGATGGACGAGATGAGCATGCTTGGGAATTAATATGAAAGTTCATAGATCATTATCATTACGTAATTGTTGTTTGATTTTCAAACAGATTGGCACCATTTAATGAAACCCTTCAGGGTGACTAGCATATATTTTTACAATTTGCTCCCAAGGGGTGCGATGAGAATGAGCACATTTGTATATGACAATATTATCCACTAGCTACTGATAGAGTTGGCTATAGGGTGCATGTGGATCATCTAACGATCCCCTCTAAAACCCAGTTTGAGTTCCTCTTACATATTGTCTTGATCATCTACACGCTTACCTATGTACTTGCTGTGTAACATGTAAGCTTTTAGATATATGTACGAATCCTTCATACTCGTCATTTCCATTTGGCCTCTAATTAAATGTAATGTAGTTGATGTGAAAATTGACATACACGTGTTTTTGTTAAGACAAGTTTGGTTCGATATGGTAAGTCACTAATCATTTCTTAATTGAAAAAACCCAACAATCGGAAATGACTAGGTTTCAAATCAATTTATAAACTAAAGATATCAACCACCATCTTAGATGAAAACAAACTATTGAAGTGATACATCATGTTATATTGGAATTCGGAAGTTGTTGTATCTATAATGCTAGTCAGAGACAAACTTCTATTGGATTGGGAGACTTGTATAAATATTACCACTGATATGTCTATATTATACAGTAAGTTCTTATAAACATCCATTGCAAGAATGCATACAACCTAAGGAATGTGATTGCATATTATCTATAAATAAAATGAATAGATTAATATTTTGAACTAATAATGGGGATTAACGACGATTGTACATACACAATCTGATTGTACATATACAATCTGCATAACAAATTTATTGTAAAAATTTATGACATATTACTAGTACTACCATTTTATCTTTTATCTATAATAAATACCACGTAGATTCCATTCTTTGGAAACAATACACATACGGACAAACACCAGCAATTACCATGCCGGAAGATGAGCCGCAGCCCCCAAAACCATGGCACATGGTGTCGTTCATTATTCTTGACACCAATACTGAATTTTGACTGTAATCTATTAACAACCAAACGTACAATGACCATTTAAGTATATTATATTAATACTACAATTTATATAAGTTCAAATTCTAGGTGAGGTGTACCTCCTCGTTAATGTCATCAACGGATCCACAATTAGCACGAATATTATATTCTACACAGCACGTGTGTCAAGCTAAAGTATGTTGAAAATGATGTGTACAGAAAACAAGTTTTAGCTGGTTGAAACAAACAACTCTACGCTATATATGGAAATAAAGTATCAACTAAGTATGTCAAATAAGGTACAACAACAACAAAAAAACATAGTGGTTCATACAATCCGTGACTTAATGGGAAGCAATTATATGTTCCAAAACACACATTTGATGTAGAACATATACGTTCTATTTGTGTTTACAAAGTATTAAGCGGATAGACATTGAGGCCGCAAAATTTTAGAGGAATGAAAAATACACTATGTATCTTTATGGAAACATGTAAACAGCATAAAAGGTGCAACAATTATATATAAGTGATTTTGATTTTGAAGTGGGTGTAGCTACAATAGAGTAGTACTTGACACCAGAAATGTATGTACATGAACCCACGTTAACCTTTTGATGAACATGTTGGTTATGTATGTCCAGAGAGTCAATCATGTGATTATTGTAATGGCATATCATGTAAAAATAATTTGATTATAAATAAAAAGCAAGCTTTTAATTTATTCTATTTAATTCAGTTATGAGATAATGATGTAACATTATAAATATCTAGAGAATAATATTATTCAATGGCGTATGTCTTTAAGTATGTGACTTGAAAGAAATTAGATCATACAGATGTTAAGAGGACATATTTACATTATCGTTATGTCCCTAATCAGCTGTTATTGTAGAAGGTTGATAGATATCAATAACACATAAGATTAGAGTGTGAGTTTGTTGATGGCTGAGTCTCATTGGTCATGATATGGTGATATCAAACCAATCACACAAACACATGTTAGAGAACAGTGTATCGGACAGACCCTCCGTGAGACTGACACATGGAAGCCATCTTCATGGAAGTTATAGTCATGTCTCACAGTGATGGTAGTGGTTGTGGTTCTTAGACCTGAAATCATTGCATGCATCACATGTCATTGGGTACACTTTGACATCATCAAACACAGTCTTGAAATATAGGTTGTTATAAAGATGATGATTGGGTGGCTTTGACACATGGGGATAGTCTGTGAATGATAGATATGGGATTTGTCCCTCCTATTGGAGTGTGATGTCCGAGGCCTCTTGATTAGAGAGACTGAGAAAAGCATGGCCATGTCTATGTGAGGCAATATGTGATATTGAGCTTACATATATCTCAGACGGATTGCTCTTGGTTCAAGAAACAAGATTCAATAATAATGAGGGTGATTTCTCCATGCCTCTAGTTTAATCTGGACACCAGTGACAAACAAACTATACAAACACTGCAACATCATAAATAGATTGTGGGTTAAAGTTGTTCTCTACGTTTCCATTTACTTGGGTAGCATTGATGTGGGACTAGGCACCGCTCATTGCTAGTGATGTCATAAGTTCTATGGACATTCACTACCAACATAATATGGGACCTATAGGGTCACATGCATAGGTGTTGACCTAGAAGAGAAGTTTAGATCTCGAATGACAGTTGAATTAAGTGCTAAACTATTTTGGCATTTGATTCAGGCAATAAACAAGCTGAGAATACTACCAAATGCCCATCTCAAGTGTTAGGATGGCCCTCTGGTAGTACCAAATGGCTGTCTCAAAAGTTGAGATGGGCATCTGGGTGTCAGGCCTGGTTGTGAGTTGAAATTGGCAAAGGAAGGAACCAACCCAACCAAACGAGCCTGACTCGAGTCACCAGAAGACCATCTAGGTAAAGCGAGACGGTGTCTCGGATGGGAGAGATGATCTAGTTTGGTCAGGGAAGGTTCTAGATGTTTTCCTACTCATTTTGCTTGAGCAATACTTGTTGCACAAGGAAATTAATGTCTAACATTGATGGGAATTTATTTGCCAAATTTGTGCACAACTAGAAACTGTAAAACCCGTCTTGCATAAGAGACAACCGTCTGGCTTTGTCAAATGGCCATTTTTACTATTACAAGTTGTGCAATTTTTAGAATTGTTACAAAAATTCGAGTTCTTTTGGTCCTTTCTACTCCCGCACATTAATCCCATATCAGATCGCAACTGGGAACCTTGAGACTGGCCTCTGCAATAAATAGAAGGGTACCAGGGGCTTCCCAGAGCACAACAAAGACAACTGAGAATCAGTTCCTCTGATAACTATTTTACTCTCTGGTTGTGGTAACCAAAAGAGTCCATGCAAGTTCTACCCGATAAGGGAGGGATAGCCACGGTAGAGAAGAAGTGAGAGTTGTCATTGCAGGAGAGTAAGTTGGTGACTAGTTCACCAATGGGAGGGATGACTCCTTCCTGGTCATTCTAGCAGGATGACAGGAGTTCTAGGTGATCTATGTGGACTACCATAGAGGTATGAATTCGTTGTTTGCCGCTTGGAGGATAACGTCAACTAACTATCTGTGACAAGAGGAGATGTTGAAGAAGATGACATTCTTGGTTGTAGTCTATGGTGCCAACCAGGAGGAGCAACAGTCAAACGTGTCCTAATGCAACTAGGATTCAGAGTTGTGCATCTACAATGACGAGGATTGTCACTTGACTTGCTCTAAGACTAGGTATATCCCATAAAACATCCTTCCTACATTATAGTCATTGTCATGATCTACTGATTTTGGGGAAAATGTTAATAAAATTTTAAATTTTGCTGCCTGCTCTATACAATATTTCGAGACAGTGATATCAAAGTCAAAATCAATTTATTATATTACGGGATAATTGATATGATCTGATTTTGGTTTTTCCGTTCTATTATTGCATGCGATGCAAATAATATCTTATCAAATCCAATACATAGAAATCCCAAATTAATATATATATAAATATATATATATATATGTGGAATTTACACGTGTCGCCCTAAAAGCGGTTGTGATGGTGGATGTGTAGCATCATTATGGATAATAACCCCTATTTGTGCACGATTGTATTTGGTTGGTTCATTTATCTCAGTCTGTGTACTGAGCCTCTATCTTATCTTCCCAATGTAGAGTTAATTCTTTTCTACCTTTGCTCTCCTCGAATGTAACTTGAGGTTTTCCTATAATCTTGTAAAAGTAGGATAGTTTACTATCTTGTTATGACAAAGATGAAGGCATCCCAAAGATGAGTCAATCGAATGAAGGACCTTGGAGGGCATGATGGACAAGCCAAAACGATCACCCGGTGGGCCCGACTGATCAGCTGGAGGAGCAAGTTGATGGTGGATAGAAGGACCAGATGACCGGTGAGACAACCTAAAAACCAACCAGGAGGCGATTCAGTTGGTTCAAGGGTTGAACTGATCAACCCAGATTGGCAAGTACAAATCTCCATCAACAATAGGTTTCTTCATGTGATGTAGACCTAGATAACCGTAATTTCTTGTGGCTCGAAGGGATTGCATTGGGACTGGCTATAACCATCACTTTCTTTTATTACATGTTTTTTTCATTGTGGGATATATCATGTATATGATACGTACTATATATGTGGTGATTGGATAAAGTATGTGTACTTAAAAAAACTTCTTTAGATTAAATATTAAGTCTTGGATGCTTTCCAACAGCCACCCATATGAAAATCTTGATCGACTAAGCGTAGTTTACACATTCATGTGGTGTGTCATCTATCTCGTGGAAGTGTGATGATAGATATGTAGTTTCATCCTTCACAGGGTGCATATCTATCGTGTTGGTTGTTGGGTCAGGCTTAATTGGTGATTCTCAGAGCATCTGGGCCTAGAAGTATGTAGATGATTATGGCAAGGGGTTGTGCATATCATCTATCCAGAATTGCATGTGATGCAACTCGCAAGAGTTGCCTACCTTAATGGTTGACTGTGTTTGCGATGTTGATCGGGCCACAGTTGAATTATATTGGATCTGGCCCACTAGAATATTGTACAATGCAATATTCTGAATTGATATTGAGTGTTATCAATTTGAATAAAATTGTGGGAGTGATAATAATTAAAGACCTAATTATATCGTCAAAAATTTCAAATAAAATCAATTCAAAAAGGGTTTTTGACAAATGCAAATTTTATCTCTTGTATAATCAAATGGCAAACAAATCATCATGTTTGGACAAATTAAATGAGATTTATTTCCGTAAATGGTTCAGGACCTTGAGAAGTGTTCTGCATGATCCTGAAACACCATAGCCAATATCTACTCCAAATTTACCTAAGACTGACATGTATTCTTATTTGAAGCATGCCAATGATATTGTGAACATCAAGAACCTTATGTTGGGCTATATGAACTATTAGTTGCATAAACAACATGATTGTCATGAAAGGTATAATGTCTCTATGGTGCTATTTGAGTGCAAACTGATGGAGGGAGATCCATTCGAGCCCCATGTGCTTAATATTCTTAGGAATATGGAGCATCTTGAGAAACTGGAATTTCCTTTGGGTTAAGAGTTGGCCATAGATATGATTGTGCAATCATTGCCTAAATTATATAGCCAGTTCATTGAGTGTTATCACTTGAGAAACATGGTTGGACCACTTTTAGAGTTGCTTGACATCTTAATAAATGTTGAAGCACAAATGAAGATGGACAAATCTATGATGGTAATCAGTGGAGTTGAATCCAGGGACAAAGGCAAAGTCAAAAAGCATTTTGTGGTTAAGCTAAAGTCCAAATCTTCTACACTAAAAGTAAGGAGAAGGATAAGGGAACCCTGGAAGATGAAGTAGGGGATAGGGATCTCTACTTCTAGGGTATACATTGTTGATATTAAATTCACTACTTCTTCATCATGGGCACTTGATACTGGATTTGGATCACACATTTTTTCATATTTGAAGGATCTAAAAAGAAGTATACCTTTAGAGTAAGGTGAGGTTGAAATATGTGTTGCTAGTTGCATAAGGGTTGCGGCCAGTGTAGTTGGAACTTATGAGTTAACTCTACCAAGTGGGCTTGTAATATAGTTCAAGAACTGCTATTACGTACCTGCCATTAATAGGAACATCATATTTGTATCTTGTTTGGGCAAGAAAGGATTTGAATTTCTTATAAAGAATGGAATATTTTCTATTAATAAAGATGGGATCTTTTATGGCAGTGCCCCAATGTCTTATGGTCTATACTTGATAGATCTAGAGATGTGTATATAATGTGAATACCAAAAGGAAAAAACTCAATGACTCAAACAAAACATACCTTTGGCACTGTCATCTAGGGAATATAAATGAGAATCACATATCTATACTCCATAAAGATGGTTTTCTAGACTCTTTTGATTTTGAATCATAAGTGACATGTGAATCTTGTTTGTTGGGAAAGATGGTTAAGACCCCTTTCACTGGTAACAATGAGAGGGCTAGTGATGTAATAGGACTCATACATACTGATGTGTGTGGCCCTTTTAGAACAACTACTAGAGGTGGGTTTGAGTACTTCATTACCTTTACTAATGATTTCAATAGGTATGGCTATGTAGACCTGATGAAACATAAGTCAGAATAAGTTCAAGGAGTTTATGAATGAAGTAAAAATCTTTTCTCCATTATCCATGGTTAAGTCCATCAGGATCATGCTTGCTATTGCAGCTTATCATTACTATGAGATTTGGCAAATGGATGTTAAAACCTCATTCCTTAATGGCAATCTTGTGGAGGATGTGTACATGACACAACCTAAGGTGTTTATAGATCCAAAGTTTGCCAATAGAGTTTGTAAGCTACAAAGGTCAATATATGGATCGAAGCAAGCATCTCAGAGCTGGAATTTTCATTTTGATGAGATAGTCAAAGGGTTTGGCTTTGCTCAAAATGAATGTGAACCTTGTGTCTACAAGAAGGTTAGTGGTAGCATAGTGACATTCCTCGTATTGTATGTCAATGACATACTATTGATGGGGAATGACATCCCTACTTTACAAAAGGTAAAGACATGGCTTGGAAATACAGAAAGACTTCGGAGAAGCATCCTACATCTTGGGGACAAAGATCTATAGAGATAGATTCAGATGGATTCTAGGACTATGTCAGAGCACATACATTCACAAAGTCCTAAAGCGGTTCATCATGGAGAACTTAAAGAGTGGAACCGTGCCAACATTGCATGGAGTGACAATCTCTAAGATTCCATGTCCCAGTTCTTGTGAAGAAAGGGAACACATGAGTGAGATTCCATATGCATCGACATTGGATCAATCATGTATGCAATGTTGTGCACCCGTCCAGACATCTTGTATGCTTTGAGAATGACGAGCAGATATCAATTAGATCTAGGTAATCTCACTAGACAGCCGTGAAGAACATCCTCAAGTACTTTAGAAGGGCTAAGGATCAATTCTCAGTCTACGGCAGAGAAGAAGAGTTGGTTGTAACGGGTTACAGCAATGCAAGCTTCTAGACTTATCAATATGATTACAAATTGCAACCAGGATTCATGCTTTGCATAAACAACAGAGTTTCTAGTTGGAAGAGTTCCAAGTAAGAGACAGTTGTCGATTCTATAATATAAGAAGAGTATACTGTTGCATCAAGTACAGTAAATAGGTTGTATAGATCAAGAAGTTTATCATAGAATTTGGGGTTGTTCCAAGTATCAGTGACACAATTGAGCTATATTGTGACAATAATAGAGCTATTGCACAAGAAAAGGAACCAAGATCACATCAGCACTCAAAGCCTATACAAAGGCAATTCCATCTCATTAGAGAGATCATGTAGTGTGGAGATGTATAGATTTGCTAACTTCCAACTGAGAGCAATGTTGTTGATCCCTTGGCAAAGGCACTTTCAAAGTAGAAGCATGATGGTCATGTTAGGTCACTCGAAATAATATTCATGGATGATTGGCTCTAAGTGCAAGTGTGTGTCTGATGGTTATATATTCCTAGAGAGTCAATCATGTGATGATTGCAATGACATATCATGTAAAAACAATTTGATTATTAATAAAAGGCAAGCTTCCAATTTATTCTATTCAATACAATTATGAGATAATGATGTAACATTATAATGTCTAGAGAATAATATTACACAATGATGTATGTCTTCAAGTACGTGACTTGGAAGAAATGAGATCATATGGATGTTATGAGTACATATGAACATTCTCGTTATGTCCCTGATCGACTGTTATTGTGGAAGGTTGATAGACAACAATGACACATAAGATCAGAGTGTGAGTTGATTGATGACTGAGTCCCATTGGTCATGATATGGTGATATCAAACCAATCACATAGATACATGTTAGAGAATAGTGTGTTGGACAGACCCACCGTGAGACTGACACATGGAAGCAATCTTCATGTAAGTCATAGTCAGGTCTCACAGTGATGGTGGTGGTTGTGATTCTTAGACCTAAAATCATTCCACTCATCACATGTCATTGGGTACACTTTGACATCATCAAGCACAGTCTTGAAACATGGGTTGTTATAAAGGTGATGATTGGGTGGCTTTGACACATGGGGATAGACTGTGAATGATAGATATGGTATTTGTCCCTCCTATTGGAGTGTGATGTTCTAGGCCTCTTGATTAGCAAGACTGAGAAAAGCATGGTCATGCGCATGTGAGTTAATATTTTATATTAAGCTTACATATATCTCAGATAGTTTGCTCTTGGTTCAAGAAACAAGATTGAATAATAATAAGGGTGAATTCTCCATGCCTCTAGTTCAATATAGACATTAGTGACAAAGGAACTATAACTAAAACACCATACATAGATTGTAGGCTGAAGTTGCTCTCCAACTTTCCATTTACTTAGGTAGCATTGATGTGCTCATTGCTTGTGATTTCATAAGTGTTATGGACATTCAGTGCCAATGTAATATGGGACCTATAGGGTCACACTCATTGGTCTTGACCTAGAAGAGGAGTTCAGATCTCGAATGACAGTTGCATTAAGTGTTAAAGTGTTTAGGCATTTGATTTAGGCAACAAACAAGCTGACATCACTACCAAATGCCCATCTCAAGTATTGAGACGGCCGTTTAGAAGTGTCAAATGGTCATGTCAAGAGTTGAGACGGATGTCTAGGTGTCAGGCCCAGTTGTGAGTTGAAATTGGCAAAGGAACGAACCAACCCAACCAAACGGGATCGACTCGGGTCACCAGATGACTGTCTACGTGAACCGAGATGGTCGTCTCGCATGGGAGAGATGGTCCAGTTCAGTCAGGGAAGGTTCTATATGTTTCCCTAATCATTTTTCTTGAGCAATACTTGTTGCACAAGGTAAACAATGTCTAACATTGATGAAAATTAATATTACTAAAATCATACACAATTGGAAACCACAAAACGATCGTATAGAAGTGTGAGATGACCACCTGGCTTTGCCAAATGCCATTTTAGCTATTGTAGGTTGTGCAACTTCCAAAATTGTTGTGAAAGTTCAAGTTCCTTTGGTTCTTTCTACTCCCGCATATTAATCCTATATCAGATGGCAACTGGGAACCTTAACTCTAGCCTCTACTATAAATAGAGGGGTACCGGGGACTTCCCAAAGCACAACACAGACAACTGAGAATCAATTCCTATGACAACTGTTGTCCTCTCTGGTTGTGGTAACCAAGAGAGAGCCTAGGAAAGTCCTACCTGACAAAGGAGATATAGCCACGGGAGAGAACAACTAAGAGTTGTCATTGTAAGAGAGAAAGTTGGTGACTAGTACTCCAATGGGAGGGATGACTCCTTCCTGATCATTCTAGTAGGATGACAAGAGTTCTAGGTGGTCCATGTGGACTACCAAAGAGGCGGGAAGCCGTTGTATTCCTCTTGAAGGACAACATCAACCAGCAGTCCATGACAAGAGGAGCTGCTGAAGAAGACGACGTGTGTGGCTACAGTCCATGGTGTCGACTAATAGGAGCAGTAGTCACACATGTCCTAGTGCAACTAGAATGTAGAGTTGCACATCTAAAATGATGAGGATTGTCTTTGGACTTGCTCTATGACCAGGTATATCATGTAAACCATCCTTCTTGCATTATAGTTATTGACGCGATCTAAAGATTATGGGTAATATGGTAATAAAATTTTAAATTCCACTACCTGTTGTGTACCATATTTCCCTATAGAACATTCCTAGTAAATCTTGTATCAGTCTTGCACTTAAGTTCAACTTGCATGGAAGATTTGTCTTTTTACTAAGAAAATAGGTTTTATTATGTTGACACAACACTGTAAATACAAGTAAGATATAAAAGATCCATGATCCACAGAGTTGTAACAACATTATCAATCGATCGTTATAAGTTGGACACCCATTGAGATGAAGATGTTTAGGGCACTACTTGAGGTTGATCCAGAGTGGGAGGTAGAGGTGACATCCTTAATCAGGAATATACGAAAATAGATACCACTCACAAGGAACTTTCTATATTAGGGTTAAGGTCTCCTATGATGGCACTAGATCTCACATGACACTGGAAAGATGATTCATAGAGAATGAGATTCTTCATATTGTCAGTTAATAGGATGGATAGTTTAGAGACAATTTTGATGTTTCTTTCCCATCAAGGAACTAGAGAAGGAATCTGACAACGATGGGAGAAGAAGAGGAGGGAGAAGACAAAGTTTAGGTTGCTGATAATCAGTACCAAGCACGAATTGTTATTAGGGAATTTTTTGAGGTACATGGGAGGACTGAAGAGACGGTTGTTAGAGAGAATATGTGAGGTGTGGATTTACCAAGAAAAGGTAGGACCAACAGAAGTGTGAAAATCAAATGGAAAATGGTGGCTAGTTGAAAGGGGAGTGAATATTGGAAAATAAAGGTTTTTATTTGAAATAAATAGAGGCCTTGTTGAATGAGTTTACTAGTCTACAACAGTGATTGGTTGTAGTATTGGTGATATGAAATCAGAAAAAATTTCTAGTTGGTTAAGTATTGTGATAGTTCCTCCATTTGTTTTACTTACACACACACATATATATATATATGATATGTAAAAATATGTATATTTTAGCTACATATATCATATATGTAGGTATATTACTTGTAGTCAAATTATGTTTTTCTTGTAGTGAATCTTCATTTGAAAAAAAGCCAAACTCTTTAATTATCTCATCAAATAAAAAATTCAATCTCTAAGTTGATTGCTCCAATCCATAGGTTGATGTTTGTACATTATAAACTTTGTTAGCTTCATTTGGCAGTATAAGATCTTCTAGTTATGTCATGTACACATTTACAAGAAAATTTCCATTATGGAAAGAGGTTTTAATGTCCATTTGCAAAATCTCATAGTCATAATAAGTAGTAATGGAAAGCATGGTCCTAATAGATTTAGTCATGGTAACTTGTGAAAAGGTTTCATCATAGTCAACACCTTAAACTTTCTTAGCATGTTTTGTAACCAATCTAGCTTTATAGGTTTTTACATTACCATCCATATTGATCTTCTTTTAGAAGACCCATTTGCACCCAATAGGTTTTACCCCTTTGGGTAGATCCACCAAGATACATACCTTGTTGGTGTACATGGAGTTCATCTTAGATCATATTACTTAAATACATTTCTCAAAATTTGGTCTCCCAATAGCTTCTCTAGAGATCGTTAGATCTTATTCATCTATGATCAACTCGTCACCTTGTATAGTCATGAGATATTTGAATCTCTCTAGCTCAAGGCATGTGTTGCTAGATATTTGAGGGTCATGTGCTACCAGAGAAATGTAAGATTCCACAACTACTTGTGATTCTACATGTTCCTTTTCTACCTCTGTAGGTTCAATATTTTCTTCTTGGTCTTGCACTTCTTTGAGTTATTCTTTCCTCCAATTGGTTCCTTTGGAAATGAATTCCTTTTCAAGGAATAAAATAGTCTGCTTTTTTGTCAGATGGAATATCAAAGTAATATCCCATGATTTCCTTAGGATATCCAATCAAATGATATTTAACTAATTTGGGTACAAGTTTTTTAGGAAACTATTTCCTAACATAGACTTCACATTTCAAAATCTTCATAAAAGACACAATGGGATGTTTCTCGATCCATATCTCACATGGTGTGTTTTAAAGTGATTTAGAAGGTACATAATTGAGTGTACACACTGTGGTTTCTGTAAGATATATGCCCAAAATGAGTTTGGAAGATCAACAAAACTCATCATTGAACACGTAATGTCCAATGGGGTGTGATTCCTTCTTTCTGATATTCCATTACGTTGTGGTGTTATAGGTGGAGTCCAGTGTGATATACTCCACAGTCTCACAAAAGGTCCTTAAACTCTTGTCTTAAGTATTCTCCACCTCAATCAGATCAAAATGCTTTAATACTTTAACCAAGTTGGTTTTGCACTTTATTCATAAAATCCTTAAACCTCTCCATGACATTTGACTTGTGTTTCATTAAGTATGCTTAGACATGTCTAATGAGGTCATTAGTAAATGTGATGAAGTATTGGTAACCACATCTAGCATTTGTGCTAAAAAATCCACATACATCTATATATATCTGAGTCCCAACAACATAGTTGCTCTCTCATTGTTACCATTGAAAGGTGTCTTTGTCATCTTTCCCAATAAACAACACTCACATGTTTATATTGATTCAAAGTTACAAGAATATATATAACCATCTTTACAGAGTCTAGGAATTGGTTTCTCATTTATGTGTCCTAGATGACAATGCCAAAGGTATGTTTTGTTTGATTCATCAAGTTGTAGCCTTTTGCTATTTATATTATATACGCTTGACTGAAGATCTAATAATTAAAGACCATACAACATAGGGGTATTTCCATGAATGATCTTAAATTTATAAATAAAGCATCGTCCATTCTGTATATGAAATTTAAATCCACTCTTGTTGAAATTAGAAATGGAAATGATGTTCTTATTAATGGTAGGTACATAATAGCAGTTATCTAACTCTATTACAAGCCCATTGGGCATGGATAAAATATAGGTTCCTACTGCATATGTAGCAACTCTTTCTCAATTTCCAACTTGTAGTTACACATCTTCCTTAATTAAGAGTTTACTTCTTTTTGAATCCTGCATATTTCAACATACGTGAAATCCACATCCGGTATCCAATACCCATGATGAAGAAGTATAAAAATTTATCTCAATAATGTATGAACTAGAAGTGGAGATCTCTATCCCATACTTCTTCTTCCTGAGTTCCTCTAAGTAAAGAGGTCAATTCCTTTTCAAGTTTCCAAACTAGTTAAATGGTGACACTTTCCTTCTTTACTCACCCCTCCCTTGGTCTTAAGTGTAGAAGACCTAAGTTTTTGGATAGCCTTAGAATCTTTATTTTATTTTCCATTTCCCTTGGACTTCCCCTTTTCCTTGATGACCATCAACACAGAGTTGGGTTTGTTTATTCATTTGTGTTTCAACAATTATCAAGATGCCAGTGAGCAATAGCTCGGGTGGTCAAGCATGGGCGCCCCTTGTGAAGGGTCTCGGGTTCGATTCTCCCCGTAGTGTTGTTCGGTAATTAACTCCCTACAGCGTCATCTGGCCTCTGATGCAACCGTTTGAGATGCTGGCGTGCGGGTGTTATGGGTCTCTGGGGGTTTACTTTGCCAGGGAAGGTCACAATCGTGGCATGTTCTCGGGGAGGGTTCCCACGTCATCAAAAAAATTATCAAGATGCCAGCATTTTAGATAGGTTTAGAAAAATTATTCGTATGATAATTCATGAAAAAATTTCTATAAAGTTTTGGCTATATTTTAGAATCACATCCATGACCGAACCTTAGACTAAAGGAAATCCTAGTCACTCTAGGCTTTCCATGTACCCAATTATTTGAGCACATGGGGCCCTATATGATCTCCCACTTCCATATTGCACTTAAACATCACCTTCAAGACATCATACCTCTCTTGCCTTGCTTGTTCTTGGTACATGTTTCTAAGATGTGTTATCGTCTCAAGAATACCCATGTTCTCATGTTGCTCTTAATCTCATAGTTAATGGATTATAGAAGGAGGGATTTGATGTCTATGGAGTCAACCAACCCTTTCATCCCTAGGAGCATTCAAAGTGGGTTCCTCTACTACTGATGTATCTAGGACATAGAGTTTACACTCATGTGTGAGAATAATTATTATGGAACCATTCTTAACCTAATCCCAACCCCACTAATTGATTAGGCAATGTTGAAGGGATTAGAGCGTCCTTCTTAGAGTGGCCTTGAAGATCACACACATGATATGTAAAAAGAAATAACATTATACTTTATTGAAATGGACCATAAAGTTTTTACACCCAGTTGGAAACATGGAAAACAAAATAACAAGAAGAGAAATAAAAACAATTCAAAAATACATCCTATTTACATAATATCCCGTGTAATCTTTAAATGTAATGTAGTCATCTTGATTTTCAGTAGCTAATAAGAGATAATATATGAGAAATTGTATAATCTATAGTTCCTTGTATCGCCGAAAATCAATGAAATAAAGAAAAATCCATGCAAATGCATGGTACACTATTAAAATAATTAAGAAGTTTGATAACAAAATATTATACTTGGAAGGACTCATATTTAAATAATCAACAAGCAAATTAAACTTTATTTATTTGACAACATTTTATTAGGAGTTTTCCCATTATACTGATGTCAACAAATATATAAAAGGGCTTCATTTCCCCAAAAGGATGGGGGAAGTTACATGGATCCATCTCTTCATTCAAATGAGGAGGTCATTTGTACCCAATATCAACATCATTATCACAGGCAGTCATAATGGACAATATCATTTATGTTTCAGATTTGTTGCAAGATATAATATAAAGTTCAAAAGACTACTTAGCAGGGAACATGGTAGCTCTAACAAGTACATAGCCAAGTATATTTACATATTACATACAAGTATCTTTAATACCACAAGTTAGTTCAAAGAGGAAATAGAATAGAGTACCTTTTTGGATTAATTCCAAAGTAACAGGTCCCAAGTGTATAGATTAACTTTTCTGATCAGATCCTAGGTAAACAAGATATGGTACAAGGATCAAGGTCGTGATAAATAAAGATCATGTTTCATGGATCATGGGAGGGATCTGATTTTGTAGATCCTCTTCCCGACCCACAAGCAGCGCTTGGCTCAAATGGATAAGGAAAGTGGATAAAAGGACCAAAGAGTTCATGCTAAGGAAATCTAGGTGTGACACAATGTAGGGCTTATAAGTAAATTGTGGTCCTTGAATGTTGTTATTAGAAACATGAACCTCAGGTCCTTACTTGCACCATTTCAATGACTAGTAGGAGAATTAAGAATAGAGGATGAAGAAGAAGAAGAAGAGAACATGGGATAACAAATAATCCACTAGAGGCAAGGTGATGATGTCGTCAACTTTGTGGTGTCTTTGTGAAATCAACATGCTATATTCACTAGCCAAAACCCAAACAAACATGCAAATAGGTGTTTTTTTTGTAGGTAAAGGAACATAGAAAGAGAGGAATTAGGTTTGAGAGTTGTACAGCAAGCCAAAGAGTACTATAGATCTTGGTATGTCTATAGCCTTTAAGGATTCCTTGCTGCCTTCAGCTCCATGCAGTGTCACTTGATGACTCCCTCTGGCATCCCCATGGGTGGTATGGGTGGCTGTTTTCTAGTGAATCTATGCAAGCCTCCATTATTCCTTTCAAGATAAGGGGATACTCAATCGGGATTCAAGGATGATGTCTACACTAAGGATTGAAGGGAGATGATCCAAAGTGAGAGAGGTATCGTTAGATTTAGTTGGGAGAAGAAGAGGTTGGATGGGGAATAAGAGAGGTGATGGTGAGAAATTGAGGTTCATGTTGGTAATCAAATAGGTCAAGGGTGGTCTTCAAGGGTTTAAATAAAGTCTTTTATAATTAGGGATGCATTGTGCAAGTATGGCAATGTGTCCATTTTGCAAAGAATTGGAAGAATTCATGACATTGATTGTTAGGGAGATTTTTAGGGGTTTTTAGGTATAGGAGGAGAAAGCATATCTAGGAAAATAGATTTGACCTAGCAATGAGCTGGGAGAGGGAGATTTTAGCTTTTGAAAATTACCAAGACAGTGCCCTTAAACGTATGCAAGAGTCAGGCAGAGGATATGACTCCTTTAGCGGCACCCTTCTGGATTAAGATTTGGTTCTGGATCCAAATTCAAAACGTTAATAAAAGGCAAGTATTAGTAAACATATTATTTTAGGTGGATTTATCCCTATTTTCATATCTCTTAAATGAAAGCTTCAAATCAAATAAGATTTAGAATGTAGCTCTATATAGATCCTCTTTATTTCTAAAAAAATGTTTGAGGATCAAAGGATATAGTTAGATTGCCTAATAAATTAGCTGAGTGATAACTTTAATTTAGCTAGATTTTGATGTCACAAGATGCAAATATTCAAATTAGACATTTTATTATAAAATGGATTTGCAATTAATGATCAAAAAGTTAATAAATAATGAATTGAGGTCATAAGTAGACCAAAATAAGGGCAAAGTATAAATAGAACAAGTTCAATGGAAACTCCATTCATCACATCATTCCCTCCTTGTTATGAATTAACTCCCAAAAGTGTAGACTTCCTTAAAGAAGTCATGGAATCTTTCCTCTAAATATGACTTCAGCTCCCAGGTAGCATCATCACTATCATGGTGCTTCCACAACACCTTAAACATATTTATTTCCTAATCTCAAAGGTCCTTAGTGAGACTATCAAGTATCTTGATCGAAATTTTGAAATGTTTAAAATTGATATTTTCCTTAAATCAGCTACCTTGACTTTAGTGCAACTATAAAGTCAAACATGTTCAAAGTAGGTAAATTAGGATATATGGCATTTTCCTAAATCATTTGTTTCTTACATCGTACCGACTATCGTTTCTTCCAAATATGAACTTTAGCAATATTAATGTATACATGATTAATATGGAGTGAGTTTGGGTTTTGACAAATGTGAGTACTTATTACAAAGTTTGTATTAACATTAATAACCCTACATTAATTATTCTAGAAGGAATATTGAACCATTTCTTAGTCTTGATAATATAATTCTACTCTTTTGGATAATTTTTAATTTCATAAGGAACATTTTGTTGAAAAATGATTTATTATATCCTAATCACTAAATGAGAAGAAAATGCATAATAATTAGAATTTGTTGAACATTTGTATTAATTAAATTTTTCTGACCAAAATACTCTCTAGAGTTCCTAAGTCATAATGTATGATAGGACTAATGTTAGTAGGGACCATAGACTCGATGTTTACATGAACATATACTACCACATGATGGATCGACTCTATATGCTTCCTGTATATAACATCTAATGTAGTTGAGTTAATATTTAACTTTTTTGTTGAGTTATTTGGTGTAGTAAGTCTTGTGATGGTTTGTTGGGGGTTATGTTGCATTTAAAATAAGTATGAGTGTTTAGATCTTAATTTTTGATGCCTTTCAATTTATTTTACAAATATAAGGATACAAACCTTTGCTTATTGTGTATTAAGAACGTGACTTAATGCAATTCTCACAAGTGCACAAATGATCTCAACAATGACCCACATGATTGAGAAAAAATCCATACAAAGATAAATCAACAACTTAATTGATTTAAGCATCTATGTGGGTTGTAGTTGGCATTCAAAAAATTGAGATATCGTATATCCCCAAAAAAATCATGCCATATCTAGAGAAGTTATCACTTGTTGTAGAATTCAAAGACAATTGCATAGACCAAGAATTTGTCTCCCACCATCGTCCAAAATGGAACGCCCTAATACAGGTACAATACTATTTATGGTTGTCTGCCCTGGGAGATATCATGATTGTACTAGGGTTACATTATATATCACTTAATTATAAATGGTTTGACTTGATGAAAAATTGTTTGGGTTGAGGACCTAAACATGAGATCATATGTATACTTAAGTGTATTCATTCTTGTTCTATCCTTATCTAGTTATTCTTGTTGATACTATAGAAAAAAAAATATAAATAATGGTAATGTGTTGTTGTGTGATGACAATGTATGTTTAGTCATGATGTTGCATATCAACTTAGATACATAGGTACTTGTCAAAGAACAAGTTGTACTTGATAGACCCACTTTGAGATGGACCTACAGATGTCATGTCATGGAAATCAGTCATATCTCAATGTGACATTGTGATTGTGACCCTTATACCTGAAGTCACTACACTATTCAGGAGATTGTGAGCATTGTGACACTTGTGGATTAGTGTGTGACATATTTGGTGTTTGCCCCTCCATTGGAGTGGTGTCCTGGACACTTGACAAGTGATACTATGAAATTCTTTTGCATGCTCATGTGAGTCAATATATAACATTGAGATTACACAATCTCAATAGTCTACTCTACTTCATGGAACATTGACTGAATTAAGAGGATGACAACTTCATCATTATTTTTAGTTTGGACATATATACAAAGGCATTCATGGTCGGATTGGTTATTTCACAGGTTTAAGTTGATTTCAACTTATTCTAATAAATTGGGTAGGAATGATTGTTTTCTAGGAAATAATGTTTGCTTTTTAGTTTATAAACATAACTATATACAAAATGTTGAACATATGGGGTCGCACACATGAGGATCCATAACGGAATTGAAATATGTAATCAAACATACAATTAGAATTGTCCTAAAACATGTACATGGTGATTTCTAATCGAGTTGGACAACATGAAGGTCCAGTCATTCGATAGGATATTTTGGTTCAGTGGATCAATTGATTGTCAATCAATTAACTCATTGTCACTTTGGGAAAGTGATGCGTCAGATAATGTTGGCTAAAGGAAAGAAAGTTTTCTTGTTTCATTTGGAAAAGAATTGGCAAACTAAATCATACCTAGGTGGATGAGTTGGGTGGCTCATTAAGTAATTTTAAGTGACTCATAGCCCTAATTGGTCCCAATCGGGTGACTTAATACTTGAGTCAGGAAAATGGGATTGTCGTTTGATTTTTCTAAGTTCTAGTCTATATTGAGTTGCAATTTGTAATGCGAATAGAATTTGGAAATTCTAAGCATGTGACACTCTGATATACTAGGGTGGACATCCTTGCAGTTGAGACATACCAACACATCATTGTGAGACAAGTTGTTTGAGAGTTTTTCCTCTCCAAAAGAGAAAAACTCACCCTAAGGATAGAGTAATGATACACAGACTTGGTTTCAAAACCCCAACTGTACTCATAATCTACTATCTCCAATATATATATATGAGGTACCATGTGGTAGGAAAGAGAAATAAAAGTAGGAGGGAGAAAAGAGACCAGAAAAAAGAAAAAATAGGAGAGAACTATATTTTGTTGATAACTTCCAAACCAAAATGATTTTTTTGTCGAAATAAAAACCATAGGAATCCTTATAAAATATACAATCCAATAAGACCCTATGTTGACATATTTTTGACATTGTTACATAATGTAAAAATGAGTATTATATATTAGGGTAGTACTCATTTTCTAGATAATACACTAATTCAAAAATAAGTATTACATGTCTTTCTTGTTCTTTGTATAGTACTCATTTTTGTATTGTACTCATTTTTTATTCCATTATATTTTAAAACAAGTATTAGAATGAGTACTAAAATATATTCAATAGTACTCATTTTTAATTTTTTATATTTGAAAATGAATGTTGTACCCAAAAAATAAAGCACCATACAAAGTTTAAAAAATAATCACACAAAAAATTATTAATATACCAGAATCGATACAATACGCATTTTTGGGTTATTGTATTACTTTGAAAATGAGTACTATCCCCCTTTACAGTTTTCATTATAGAATAAAATATTTTAATGACATTGTATACTTTTCAAAAAACATTATTACAAAAATAAGTAGTGTGTATATATTTTTTGGATAATACTCATATTTTTCATACATATATGCATCTATACATAACAATACTCATTTTTTGTATTTTTATATGAATTCTTTTCTCAAATATTTATCAACAATAGCCTTTCTAGATTGCATTTTTATAAGGAATTCAATGTTATATTTTGTTAAAAATTCATTATCGTTTGAAAGTTATAAGGGAAAAAAACTCTCTTATACCTTTGTTCAACTTCTCATTCCTCTCTTTATTTCTTATTGCACACCAATGAAAACAGTCCATTCTTATTGACTCCCATTATTTGGGAGTCGGAACCAGGTTCAAGTGGGATTATATGTAGCAATTTCCCTAAGGATAGTACCCCAAAATAGGAGGAGGAGTTCGAACACTAACTAGCACATCAACAACTCTGAATTTTTCTTTCTCTTGGCAAAAAAAATGGAGCATCAAGAGTTTCTGCATCTTTATGGACAAAATAAAGGATGAATCTTGAGAGAAAGTATCTTCTTCAAGAAGAATACAAGGTGTGGCTACGATGACAACATGATGATAACAACAACTTTTTCAGATTTAGATCGAGAAGTACAAGGTCAATGCCAACATAGGACATGTCTATTTTATGGACAAATAATGTGAGTCAAGGTATTTTTCTTATCCCTTCTATGTCTTTGATATACTGGCATTTTATGCCTCTGGAGGCTTTGTTGACATAGACTTTATCAAGAGAAATTTTCTTAACTCAGTTGTGCCCCCTCTCCCAGAAACCATATAGATATCATTGTTAATATCATGTAACTCTTGATTTTTGCATCGATAAGGCCTAACTAAAATCTTTTTAGACTTAAAAGATAGGGTATCTTCTTGGAAAAATAATATATATATTTTTATAATGAACCATTAGCCTAGCAATACCAAACATTCTCTTATGGTTACTAATTTGTGGAATTTTGACAATTCTAAATTTGTTAATCCAATTTCTTAGTTTTAATCATAGATATGTTGTGTGCAATACTTGATTCATGGTTTGGGATATTTCACTATTAAATTTTTTTGAATTTTTTTCTCAAAAATCCAAACATTTACTTTTGATCGTTAGTATACTCAATTCACATTTAAGAAACCTACAAGAAATCTATAATGTCACTCAAATATACAAAGTATCTTACTAAGCCTTTGTTTCATTATTTCTTCCAAAAAATAAGATTTTCCTATTATTAAACAACTAAACATGATAAGTGCCAATTATAAATTAGATAAAACATTTTTTTCTTTCTCCTATTTATGTACAAATCCCTTTAAACTGACTGGTGGGCCCATACAAAAGATGTGGCACAAAAGAAAAGTGGATACATGACTTGAACCCTGTAAAAATGAGTGTGTGTTATCCACTTGAAAACAAAACTAAAACCTAATCACCATATCAATGAAATTGTTCTCAACATTTGATATTAGAGGTGTATCGCAAAAGATAGCATCACAATTTCTTTGAAGAAATATGTTCTAACAAACGAATGGTGGAGTAAAAGAAATATCTAAAAATAAAATATTAGTGATTAGAATGTGAATTCAATGCATTGATAATAAAATTGGATTCAATTCAAGACCAACAGACTGTTGATGAGGCACATGCATGGTTGGACGAGGAAGATCTTGTCACCTAACAAAAGCATACTAATAGGAGGTAGGATGAGGGAAATCATGAATTTTGTGGAAGGTTGGGGGTCAAAAAAACTTTGGATGGTTTTGTAGTGTAGGAAATGCTTTTCGAGGAATGGGGTTCATGAAAGAGATGTTTATAGTGTGTCTTTCATCCACGTTGGGGTTGGTACATTTTGTAACATTAAAGAAAAATATCACTCAAAAGTGGGTGGTTGTTGGAGTTATGAATATGGTGTACGTGTAGCTAATTGTACTAAGATGGCCAACACAAGGTGGTGTAGTGGTGATGGATAGAAGTCAAATATGAGGTTCATCTTGGCTTCATAGATAATTAGTCATAACTAGACGGGAAAAGGGGTTGACATACATTCATGCATGTTAAGGAGAGGATTATATAGACATCTCCTATAGTTTCTATGTTAGCAATTTGTGTCTAGCAACATAGACAAAAACTAAATGAAGAACTTGGGATTTTTGGATTAGGAAGAGAATGAGGAAATCAAGAAAGTAGTTAGGCTCACAAGAAGAGGTCATAGAAGAAGAAATCTTGAGGAGATACATAGAGTATAATATTAAGGTCATAATAGTTGCTTGTTTATGCGCAAGTAAAGCCCGAGGAAGACAATGTTGGACAAAAATGATGGTTTGATTTAAATATGGAGTATGATTGAGTGGTTCCAAAAATACTCGGAGGAAAAGAAAAGGAAAGGGATGTATTTTAAAAAATATAGAAAATCGATCCATTGTTGAATCAATAGATATGACTTTTAGAGAAAAATACATTCTAAAGTCAAATTGGTTGATAATTTAGGATATAGTGGGAAATAAGGAGTAGATATTATTCATCCCACACCCCTATGGTAGATTCTAAAGGTGGAATAGAGGAAACATGATTAAGAATCATTTTAGACTCCTCTTTTATAAGTTCAGTTAGGAAGCCAAGGCAATGAATCCATTCTACTATGATTTTACTTTGAGTATCCATCCACTTGGCAGTGAAGTTATCTACTTCATTGTAGTTTCTATGATAGAAATGTTGCCTCTACTAGACCTAATTATGGATATTAGATGACAACAGGTTTTGTATACGGGGATTCATCCTAGTGTTCTAATGATCATTTTGAAGGATACTTAACTATCTATGAAGGTAGTAATATTACCACAATTGGATAAACACCCTTGTAACCCATCCACATAGCATGAAGTTCAAACTCCAATATGTCCTCACTGTTATGCTTGGTGAAACTAAGTTTGACCCATCTTCCTACATGAATCCCTAGGGCGTATCCTATCATTTCTATATTAGCCTTCTTCTTAATTGAGTCTTCTAGGTCCAGACACGGTCTGGCATCAACACAACTTCCCCTGCCATTATATGTATGAGAGAGCTGGGTTGGGACAGAGTACTTATTCACATAAGCCTGTTTTCATAGAGTCACATCAGTTTGTGTGGACTTGATCAATTGATTTGAGGTCTGACTATTTGATTTAAAGAACAATGGACATCTATTATTCCATATTATCTAGGATGTAACTGTGAACCACACGGGCCAGTCTAGGTTATCTTTATTTATCTATATATTCTTAAAAATTTATTTCTTAACAGCGACACCATTTTGTGTTTGGGTTTGGGCCACTATTTGGATTATGTTCTAGGTCTTCTTACTTTTCATGCAATCTCTTTGAGCATGCAATATGGTATCCTCTGAGCATGCATTGAGTCTAAGGTGGATCCATGATGCATCCTATTTGCATTTGGCAATAGTCCATTATGCAAGGAGAACCTTAGGGAAGTTTTCACCCTATGTACTATATCCAATTTCCACATTCTTGTCCATCTCCCTCAAGTCTGAGGTGAAGGATGATTCCAACTTATGATACACACTCCTATACTAGAAGGTTCCCCTCATATAGTTATTGTACACTACTACTATTTATTTCTATATCAAACTAACTCAAATTAGTGCAGTTGGTTAATATTTTGTGGTTAAATGAATCTTTGGGACCGTTTGGTTGGGTTTCATTGAAATATGTGTGGATCCAGCCCATAATATCCTACAACCTTTTTGTTTGGTTGGGTGTAGGTCCAACCCACTCGTGAAAAATCAATTGTAAAGCTTGGGCCGACATTCCAAGGATCTAGTAGAGTTTAAGGAATGATGACTAGCCCCACAAACCACTACTAGCCTTAACTACATGCTTCGTCCTCTTTCATATGCAATCCAGGGAAAACTTCCCGACTAGTCAAATCTTAGGACTCTATCATCTCCCCCGCTTAGATTCTTGATGTCCTCATCAAGGATAAACTATATGGCCTCATAATTTATCCCCGTTTCACTGTAGACCTAAATGGCCCATGTCATCCAGCTCCTGACCACGACTACAGTACATGGGTGGCTCCATCAACTAGGATAGCCCCACAAACCACTACAAGCCTTAACAACACGTTTTGTCCTCACTCACGTGCAATCTAGGGAAAACTTCCCAAGTAGTCATGTAACATCCCTAACCTTGGTTATGAGCTAACCCTAGGTGTTTTGCTTAAATATGTGAATAGATGCTTGTGGTTCTCTTGTGAAATTCAATTAAATCTTTTGAGGAACTTATATTTCCATTTCAGTCCCTTTTAAAACAATGTTGCAACAGTGTTTTGTTAAATATGGGCTACAGTGCAAATTACCCAAGTAGAGGGGTTAACTTGCAAATTGCACACATTAAGATGTTCCTCTGATGATAAGACATCATAAGAATTAATATGATGCAGTGGTATGGATCCTCCAAGCTTGAGCACCAAGATGTAGCTTGTAGAGCAATCCTTGTGCTTTAAAACCTAGTTTTGGTGTAAAGTGCAATTTACCCAAAATCTAGGGTACAACATGTAAAATATACCCTATAGAGTATCTCTCATGTTACTTGGCATCAAGTAGAGAAAATATAATGAGAGGGGCACATTATTTGAATAATCAAGTAAGAAAGATAACCTTAATATCTAAATAACCAAGTTTTAAGCAAAATCGCCTTTCATATATATAGCTTATTAAGATATATGGTTTCTTTTCCTTTAACCTTGCATAAGAGAGAGGTTTTGAATGAGAAAAGGAGGAAGAAATGTGGCCAAGTATGGAGTGAGAATGAGTGGATGGGTTTAAGAAATAAAAGAAATAACTATCTTTTTCTTTGCCTTGGTAATATCCAAAAATATATAAGCACCCTTTTTCCACAAAGCAAGGGAACGTTTCCCTTAGTTTTGTTTCTCATATTCTTGCTTTGGCCAACTAAGGAGAAGCTCAGGAGCATAGGAGGACGACAAATCTGGTTTGGGTAAGCTTTGATTATCACCTAGCTCGAATTCATGGTGGAAACCCTAATACAAGGTTGGTTTGTTAGTTTTTCTTACACAACTCTTCTTTCTAGCCATCTTCTCCATCTAAATCTTGAAGAACAGACCTTGGGTAACCTTTGGAGCTTCATCCACCATTAAATATACGAAGCTTGGAGCTCTAGATCAGATCTAAAGGTGGGTTTTATAACTCTAATCCTTATGTTTTGTTAATGCATCTTCTTCTCCTAGAATCGTTTCTTATTCTTCTCCTTTAGACACTTTTAAGTGTTCTTGCTAGTAATCCCGTGAAGAACAGCCCCTGTTCTTGAGGTAGAAGATGATGACATTATTTCCAAAGTTTAATCACAATCTTGCTTTAGAAAACGGTCTTCCACCTCTTGCTCAAACGGTTTCCAAACCGTTTGACAGCAAACGGTTTCAAACCGTTTGACAGCAAACGGTTTCAAACCGTTTGAGAGCAAACGGTTTCAACCAAGAACGCATGGAAGCAAATGGTCCAAGACTGTTTGGATGTGTTGACCAGACATTTACCGTTTGTAGGTCTTTTGTAAACAATATGAACTAATCACCCACCAAAATCATCAAGTAATTCCAATAGAATCACCAATTGAAGGTCCATTAGTCACCTAAACCCTAATCGGGTCTATTGCTGATTTCAATAATACAATCATGTTGAAGTTTGGGTTGAGTGGCTCAAACGGTTTCAAAACCATTTGGGGATCACCCAAACGGTCTCAAGACCGTTTGGTGATCACCCAAGACCGTTTGGAGATCTAGGGTTAAGTAGGGTTGACCAATTGAAGGTCCAATGATATCATGTTGATGAGCAATTGAGTGTTGATTTAGTGATCAAATTTAGGGTTCAACCCTTAAGAGAATGACTTGGTTTTTGGTGAAATAATGGGAAACGGTCTCAAGACCGTTTGGAGGGTAACCAAATGATCCCAAGACCATTTGGGGGTCACCCAAGACCGTTTGGAGGTCTAGGGTTGACTATGGTCAAGTGGTTGTAAATCTAAAGGTAACAAGTTGAAGTATAATCTATTAGTGACCTAATGATCGAATCTATGAGCCAAACCTTAATAGGTTGAGTTATATTTTGATGTTGACTTGATAAAACGGTCTCAAGACCGTTTGGAGGTCATTCAAATGATCCCAAAACCGTTTGGGGTCAGGTCATGACCAAATTGAATTATGGTTCAATGGTTTCAATGTCAATTAGACTCATGTTGATACATGTTGAAGGATAATTGATTCCAAGCCCTAATCCAATTGATCCAAGCCCTAATTGATGATCAATTGATGATCAATTGAGTGTCAAATTAGTTTAGGGTTGACCTAATTGACTCAATTGATGAGTGGCTAACAAGTGCATGATCGATTGAGGGGTTCAACATTGGAAACCCTAACTTATTTGAAGTGGTTGAGACACTTTTTGGTCCATGTGGTTTTGAGATGGTTTGGACCAAACGGTCTCAAGACCATTTGGGACCAAACGATCCCAAACCATTTGGTGCTCGTGCGGTTTCAAGATCAATTTTTCCCATGTGGTTTCAAAGTCAAAGTTGGCCAAACGGTCAACAAGACCAAACGGTCTTCACCCCATCTTGGGCAAACGGTCTTGAGTATGCACTTTATCAAATGGTTTCAAAAGTCAAAGGGACCAAACGGTCAACACCACCAAATGGTTTCAAGGTTGGTTCAAGACCGTTTGGGGGTTTAGTGTGCAAGACCGTTTGAGGTCTATGAAGGTCAAAATCGTTTGATGCCTTAGTGGTCAAGATGGTTTAGTAGTTGATTAACCTAAACCTTATGGATGCCTAAAGTGATGAAGGGACCAAGTAATTAGTTGTTTAATGTATGTCATGATCAGTGGAGATCATTATAAAGGTACTGTAACACCCCTCCCTAGGGTTACATACATAACCAGCGGAAGCACAGCCTAATCCCCAACATTATCCATAATGTGGGGTACTTGGCATTTCAGGGAGGGATTTCCACAACCATGATATTCATTGCACAAAATAGAGTTTAAATAAACCATCAAAGGAACAAAATTACAATTTCTCATTCTCAAATCTTAACAAAGGTTACATGTACATAATCATGGAAAAAGGAAAAAAAGTCTATAAACTAGGTATGGTTGGCACCCCAGCAAAGCTCTTCTCCTTGCAGGTCCTTGAGCTAGGGTTTCCTCCTTAGATGGACTTCCCTCCTTAGCTAGCTTCCAACCTGTGGGAATCACGCCCCCAGCCATGCATCAAACAAATGGTAAGTGGATTGAACATGTTATAACATAAGAAAACTTGAAAACTGAAAATAAGCATTAACATTAACGTTGAACATTGAAAAGACATGCATTTTCAATTAGATCAATTTCTTTTATCTTAACCTATATAAGTAACCTCGGGTTGCACAAATGTGCCTCTTCTCTTATGCACCGAAGTGCCTCTTCTCTTATGAGGTACTTATATAAGCTTCATTTTATCATTCTCTTTCTCTTAATGCTCTTATCTTTACTTTAAAGTTTATTAGTAATGATTATCACTAAAGTTCATGAAGGTGATAGCATACCTCATAAGCAACTCAAACTATATTAATCTTACTGACTTTAACAATTAGAAACAGTAAATAACATAAACATGGCATTCATTGCAATTCATACATGCATACTTTAAATCAAACAAATTAACTATGTTCAATTGCATGGACCACTTACTTTTTCACTTGGAGAGTGAATTCTCTCTCTTCCTAGGTTGAGTGAGTCCTAACCACTCTGTGGGACTAAAGAACCCTAATTTCCCTGTTCATAAGATATGTCACATCAAATATATATATTATTCATAATATTAAACCCTAGATTCATTTCTACAAAATCAAGTGATGTCGATTTAGAATCAGACTTAAAAAACCACATATTCGGATTCCTCTCAAAAAATCCTATCCAAAACATATTTTTTCTCATTATTCTAAGCATCGAGCGAGTTACTATGAATTAACAAAAATGGGCCAATCAGAAATTAGAAATATGCCACATGGGCCAATGAGAGACCGCCATTTAGGCGCGGGTCTCACCCAGGTGGATTAGTAGGTCAAAGCATTGAGAATCTATGAAAACCCAAAAATGCCCTTGCGACTAAAACATGTAGCTGCACATGGCGGGGGTTATTACAGTCATTTACTGAGCTGTTTCTTCCCCCGAACATGGTGTCAAGGATAGGCGTCTGAGCCTAAACCTCTTATCAGGTCTCACTGAGGGCGGCCTTGAACAGACACCTGATAGTGTAGCTGAGTTTCTCGCACGATCCCGATGCCATAGAGCCAAGGCTCAGTATTAGGGAAGCACATGAGCTCAAGGACGGCTCCAACCATGGGTGGTGAAGCATCATCAGGAAACACTGGCAAGATAGTCGTGCGAGGACAGTTCTTGAGGGTCCTCAAAACAAGCGCGGGATCATCGAGAGGTTGTGCCGAAGAAAAGGGACTGACGTGGGAAGAAGTCGACCGGCAAAGAGCTGCTGCACGCCGAGAACAGGCGAAAACAGGGGAACCACCCCGAATCGAAGCCCAAGCCAAAAAGAGTAGGACGACGCCGAAGAGAGGTCGGGAAACGATGTATGGGGCTCAGTGAATTGGAAGGGAGCGAAACTGGTTTCAGAGGACCACTAAAACTCCATGGCGGAGTCGCCGGTGAGAAAGGGGCTCGGCCCCTATAGGACACGGTGATTGGGGACAAACTGGGTCGAAAGGATGATGCTAAGACGAAGAATACAGGTTGAAGTTGCTTAGCATGCGTGTGATTGAATCGTGGTGGACTGAGGAGGTCGGGTGAAGCCGAGGTCGCCGGAGATGTAGGAAGAGTAGGTCAGGGTGTTTGGAAGTGAGGGGAATCTAATTGATGGTGGAGGAGGAACACCTCGGGGTAGGCGATGCTTTTGGGTACTTAAATGGGCGATGAGAAAGGCTATGGTGGCGGTTGTGCAAATCAGCAGAGGGGGAGAGTCCATCCCTAATGGGCATTTTATCTTTGGTCCATGACAGAAGATGAGCAAGGGCTCATTGCGTGCGTGCGAGAGAGAGGAAGCCGACGCAACAAAAATTTCGTGAAACCGATCATTGAGGAGGGAGAAATCAATCGAGGAAGGGAAGGCGTCGAACTGGTTGCAGACCGGCAGAAAAATCGGGGAAGAAGACGGGTTTTTGAGCGTCAGATCTTGAGTCAAATAAATGTGGGTTGTCCGATCACGCTCAAGAAGGAAAACCGAGAAAACGGACGCATGACAGTGATTTAAATTCAGACTTTATGAAATCAAGCGTATTAACTATAAATCACATCAAATTAAATACAAAACTTTCCTATTTTAAATTGAAGGGTCAAACAAACTCCAAATGAGTCCAAATTTGGACCATTGACCAATTATAGGGTCTAGAATATTCCTAGACAATTAGATTTAACTTTCCTCAACGTTTGGTCCACATTTTCTATTTTCATTTCTTATCTTAATTTAAGTTTGCAAACTAATTAAATAATTAATATAAAGGTTTCCTTTGTGAGTTCTTGCTCCAAATTATGAGATAAAAAATATTTGTCTCTTTCAAAATCATTCCACACCTCTTTATTGCCTTCTTGTGTACTTTATTTGGAGGAGAGAGAAAAAATGAACATTAAAGGATTTAACTTGAAATATATAAAAAAGGAAAAGCATACTTATTGCCCAAGTGATTTGAATTTCAAATTTCTTGCTTCTTTATCTTTATCTTTCTCTTTCTCTTTCTCTTTCTCTTTCTCTCCCATTACTTTTAGATTTATCTAATAAAAGAAAAGGGGAAGACATATTATCATTATTACACCTATTTGCAACACATTAATATAAAAGAAACCTATTTGGAGCCCTTTCATATTTCTCTTTGCATTAAAATCCTAGAAATAAAACAAATTTGGACAAATTGTATTAAGGCTCTTAACAAAATATTACTTAAAGAAGACTACATAAAATGTTTTATTTTACTCTTAGAAATTAGGGATGTTACATTACTACCCACCTTAATAAAATTTCGTCCTTGAAATTTTCTAGGGTACTACCCACCTTAAGGTTTACCTAACCTTTTCATACATTGACAAATTACTTTTCAAGGTTCAATTATGCTCAATATTTTGCATTGGAAAAAAAATGTATGGCATTCATGTGACATGGATTAATTTTTACTTTGGTCTTCCTCTCAACCGATACTTAGGTTTTATTAAACCAACCCATAATCATATTTGAGGCATTTGACTCAACCTTGTCATGACTACCCATCACTAGGTGTAGATGCCTATCAAATCTTAGGTCATTTATGTAATTCCTACATTCCTAGATATGTGGTGATCGGCACATACCCAGAGATGTGTGATCTTACTATGCTACCTCTCACTCGCCTACTAATGCACATGTCCCATACCACATGCACCAGTAAGAAAGGAGAAATGCAAGATAGGTCTTATGCTCATGACATTCCTCTTTAAGTCTCAGTTGGGTGGCCATAACCAATGAGAGTAAAGAGGTTATATCATTAGCTAGGTTTAGGTGGACACTAGATAACCATCTATCCTTATCACTTCTATTCCTCTTCTAGTCATTCTAGGGCGTGACATATTTTCTTGGGAATCTAGTACTAAATCCTAATTTTATGCCTTCACTCCATCCATGGCTACCTTTCCGTTCTCACCTTTCTTCTTAGGAGCCATCACTATGAAAAAGACACAAACTACATGAGATCACGAGAAAAGCCTGGTGGCCAACCATATTTTGGCTCTGATACCATTATTGTAACACCCCTCCCCAGGGTTACATACATAACCAGCGGAAGTACAGCCTAATCCCCAACATTATCCATAATGTGGGGTACTTGGCATTTCAGGGAGGGATTGTCACAACCATGATATTCATTGCACAAAATAGAGTTTAAATAAACCATCACATGAACAAAATTACAATTTCTCATTCTCAAATCTTAACAAAGGTTACATGTACATAATCATGGAAAAAGGAAAAAAAGTCTATAAACTAGGTATGGTTGGCACCCCACCAAAGCTCTTCTCCTTGTAGGTCCTTGAGCTAGGGTTTCCTCCTTAGATGGACCTAACTCCTTAGCTAGCTTCCAACCTATGGGCATCACGCCCCCAGCCATGCATCAAACAAATGGTAAGTGGATTGAACATGTTATAATATAAGAAAACTTGAAAACTGAAAATAAGCATTAACATTAACGTTGAACATTGAAAAGACATGCATTTTATTTTAGATCAATTTCTTTTATCTTAACCTATATAAGTAACCTCGGGTTGCACAAATGTGCCTCTTCTCTTATGCACCAAAGTTCCTTTTAGGTTGCACCGAAGTGCCTCTTCTCTTATGCATCGAAGTGCCTCTTCTCTTATGAGGTACTTATATAAGCTTCATTTTATCATTCTCTTTCTCTTAATGCTCTTATCTTTACTTTAAACTTTATTAGTAATGATTATCACTAAAGTTCATGAAGGTGATAGCATACCTCATAAGCAACTCAAACTATATTAATCTTACTCACTTTAACAATTAGAAATAGTAAATAACATAAACATAGCATTCATTGCAATTCATACATGCATACTTTAAATCAAACAAATTAACTATGTTCAATTGCATGGACCACTTACTTTTTTACTTGGAGAGTGAATTCTCTCTCTTCCTAGGTTGAGTGAGTCCTAGCCACTCTGTGGGTCTCAAGAACCCTAATTTCCATGTTCATAAGATATGTCACATCAAATATATATATTATTCATATTATTAAACCCTAGATTCATTTCTACAAAATCAATTGATGTCGATTTAGAATCAGACTCTAAAACCTACATATTCAGATTCCTCTCAAAAAATCCTTTCCAAAACATATTTTTGCTCATTTTTCTGAGCATCGAGCGAGTTACTATGAATTAACAAAAATGGGCCTATCAGAAATTAGAAATATGCCACATGGGCCAATGAGAGCCCGCCATTTAGGTGCGGGTCTCGCCCAGGTGGATTAGTAGGTCAAAGCACTGAGAATCTGTGAAAACCCAAAAATGTGCTTGCGACTAAAACATGTAGCTACACATGGCGGGGGTTATTACAGTCATTTACTGAGCTGGTTTCTTCCCCCGACCATGGCGTCAAGGATAGGCGCCTGAGCCTAAACCTCCAATCAGGTCTCACTGAGGGCGGCCTTAAATGGACACCTGAGAGTGCAGCCGAGTTTCTCGCATGATCCCGAAGCCATAGAGCCAAGGCTCAGTATTAGGGAAGCACAGGAGCTCAAGGACGGCTCCAGCCATGGGTGACGAAGCATCATCAGGAAACAGTGGCAATATAGTCGTGCGAGGACAGTTCTTGAGGGTCCTCAAAACAAGCGCGGGATCATCGAGAGGCCATGCCAAAGCAAAGGGACTGACGCGGGAAGAAGCCGACCGGCGAAGAGCTACTGCGCGCCGAGAACAGGCGGAAACAGGGGAACCACCCTGACTCGAAGCCCAAGCCAAAATGAGTAGGATGGCGCCGAAGAGAGGTCGAGAAATGATGTATGGGGCTCAGCGAGTCAGAAGGGAGCAAAACCAGTGTCAGACGACCACTAAAACTCCATGGAAGAGTCGCCGGTGAGAAAGGGGCTCGGCCCCTATAGGACACGGTGATTGGGGACAAATTGGGTCGAAAGGACGATGCTAAGATGAAGAACACAGGTTGAAGTTGCTTACCCTGCGTGTGATTGAACCACGGTGGACTGACGAGGTCGGGTGAAGCTGAGGTCGCTGGAGATGAAGGAAGAGCAGGTCAGGGTGTTTGGAAGTGAGGGGAATCTAATTGATGGTGGAGGAGGAACGCCTCGGGGTAGGCGATGCTTTTGGGTACTTAAATGGGCGATGAGAAAGGCTATGGTGGCGGTTGTGCAAATCAGCGGAGGGGGAGAGTCCATCCCTAATGGGAATTTTATCTGTGGTCCACGATAGAAGATGAGTAAGGGCTCATTATGTGCACGCAAGAGAGAGGAAGCTGACGCAACAAAAACTTTGTGAAACCTATCATTGAGGAGGGAGAAATCAATCGAGGAAGGGAAGGCGTCGAACTGGTTGCAGACCAGCGGAAAAATCGGGGAAGAAGACGGGTTTTTGAGTGTCAGATCTTGAGTCAAATAAACATGGGTCGTCCGATTGACGTGTATTTTACTACGCGCTTAAACGCAAGTATACGCGTCGAATAATATAGGCCTTTGTGAGGCCCGAGTCGAACTCAGGGATACGTGAATTATTGGAGACTCCTACTAACTAATCGCAATCATCCAGGCCGGATAACAAAGTAGGGTTTGTTGTCGAAATTAAAAGAAAATAAAATGAAACAAAGAAAACAATCAATTAAATGTTAATTTAATCAATTCAAAAGGGTATCTTTAGGATTGCGGTTTCACCGTGGGTCAACATTGCATTAGGTTTTATATAATTACTCACTCTTCTCTCTCTATCCGGGTAGTGGCCTGAAAATAGAATTACCCACTGTCGTGGTGTAATTCACTACTTAGGTTTAGGTTGATTCCACCGTCGTAGTAATCATTCCCCTAAACTAAGCGCATTAAAAACGGTCTCTCAGTTTCCACCATTAATTTTACAACTCCTTTGTCAAGGGTTTTATCGATTAATGTAGGTTTCATTTCTTTTCAGCCGTTAATCCTTCTGTCGAAGTGATTAAGGGCATTAGATTATTATTATGGTGATCAAGCATAACAATATACGGAGAAAACAAAACTATACCACGGATTTGAGAGAGAAAATATGAATTATCAATATAAAATTTTCATACAATGCATTCCCGGGCTACTCCCGGTCCTAAAGATGGAGGGTTTTAGCCTCTCATGTTCATCTCACACGAATACATGGTAGAAATAGGGGAATTCATAAGAAAAACGTGAAATAAGTGGGAAAACCCCTGAACGGAGAAGAACCGGTAGATCCTTGGCGTAGAATACGAGCTTCCCCGCCTATCGGTGGTGGAATTCGTCTTCGGCAGCGTCCGAATCACCCGGGATGAGCCTCTGGCCTCCGTTCTCCTTTCTCTCCTTCCTCGGCACTCGTGCAATGCAAAATGAGATCCTCATCTCCTCTGGGCGGCCGTCATTAGGTATAAGTCCCTAATTAGGTTGTCAAATAACTTCAACCGTCCGATCGAGATCAAAACGAATCCAACGCATATCTGCCGGCGTCGATGCCATCGACGCGGGTCGATGGTATCGACCCAGTGTATTAGCGGCAGCTTTCTTTTTCTTTTCGTCTGAGCGCATGTGGTCATCTCGATACCATCGACTAGGGTCGATGGTATCGACTCTCTTTAGCGTCGGTTGTTGTCGTTTAGCGACGCTGTAGCCTCCATGCGTCGATGGCATCGACTCTCGTCGATGGTATCGACTGATTCCTCGCCAGCAACCTGAAGGAATCTCGATGCCATCGACTTGTGTGTCGATGCCATCGGCTGGCAACCTGTGGCTTGGTCGATGGTATCGACTTCCGTCGATGGTATCGACGGAAGCAGATACTTGTTTTTCCTGAAATTCCACAATAAGACCAAGTAAATCCACACAAATTATGATAATATGATAAATAATGCTCAAAATGGTAAAACAAAGGGGATTTGACATAGAATGATGGCAAAGACCGAAATGAGTGAATTATGCAATATTATCCATAAAAATGAGTAATTAGAGCACAAAACACATATGAAAAAGGTCTATAAATGCGACTCAAAATCATCGCATCAAACTCCCCTAAGCTTGAACATTGCTCACCCTCGAGCAACTGATCCTTAGAATAGAATTGCAGATGTCAACTAAAAATCAACACACCAACCAAACATCCCATGTGACTCCCACTGAACATTCTCAAACCGGCCTTCTCTAACAACATAACAGTAATTACCCTAAAGGCGACAATAATCATCAATAAGAGAAATTATCCTTCAAACCGATGAACACTATCACATAAGGCAGTTAACATAATAAAATTCGCCGATTCAGCATTGGTGCATCTTGTGATCGCCTACACTACATTGCTCGCCCTAACTACCATCTACATGGAAGCAGTTCTCCTGATAATCATTAGTGAGGAGAAATTCACGGTGGCCTACCAATCCGAGCAACGGGTGGATGGAATGGGTGGTTCATGGAAGAACTTGGAAGTATTGCACAGTTTCAATATGCATAAAACAAAATGTCCTACGTGATGCAAATGCACAATAAAAATGCCCTAATGCCTAAATTGGGTGAAATGATGCATGCACTAACCTTCCACCTCAAAATGAGATGGAAATCTAATTAAGCCACATCATGTACTCAATTTTCCTGTAATGCGAGTGATATCATGTTCCTTTCTCCCTCTTATTCCATTTCCTTCTAAATTCTCTTTCTTTTTTTTCTTTTCTCAATTTTTTCAGATTTTCAGAAAAAAAAAATTTCTCTTTTTTTCTCTTTCTTTCTTTTAGCCCACATATCCATAATTGCTTAGAGATACATGTATTGGGTTGTTTTCTTCATGATTGGAAATCTTTGCAATATTTCGAAGGTATGGAACAGTTTAGATCACTTTTGAGGAAAAATTGAGATACATGGTGTACTTTATGCATGATAATCATGAAAGTCATGAGTGCAACTACATGGCATGCACCTAAAGGTAATGTGCATGAATCCCTATATTTTTCTCTTTTTATGCAAAAGTATGGAAAATATCAATGCAATTCCTATCTAAATGCTATGCACACAAGAAGGAATTAAAACTGTACTTTACTTCCAATTCTTAGGTGGATTATGGAAAAATGAAGTGGAATGATCACAAGATTAGATGACTGAACCTTAGAAGAGTATTATGTGTCCCTCCTTACTGACATGTGTAGTAGTTTAGAGGGTTCTCTCTCTTACATCCAATTAAGGTCTCATTACCATTTGGTTAGGTTAGGCTCAAACAACCGTTACTATCCACTTTTCATGAGTCAATGGGAGTATAGGTGTGACATATTGTTTTAAAGTTGACATAATCAATCATTTTCATAGGATAAGTTCCCCAAGGACAACCAAGTCAAGCTATCCAAAAGACACAAAAATTTTAAAATTCCCTTAAATTTCCCATGAATACACAACGAGATGACAACTTTTATGACATCCACAGTTACACTAGATAGATGTGGATCCTAAATAAAAACTAAAAATGCAAGAACAAATAGCAAAGAAAAAACTAAAAACAACAAAAGAAAAGATAGAGCTGTTCCAGCTACCCCCCTAAGCTTGAGTTCGACTATGGCCTCATAGTCAAAAACAAACTTAAGAGTGGAACAGAGATACCCTGATCATTCTTGTGGAGGCGGAGGCGGGTACTGTGGGGCCGTAGGATCCCAAGAAGGATACTCCCCCTGGAAGCTCGAATCGTAATGGGTCCTCGGCATAGGCTGTGGATAGCCTCCAAAGTAGCTCTGACTCCAGTAGTGGTCATAAAAGGGTTCCTGTTGCATCTCCATCCTTTGCAACTGATTGTGTATCTGTTGTTGGTTGTCGAGGAGGAGACGTTCATTCTCGAACATCGCCCTTTGGTTGTCAAGTAACCGGTTCGTAGTATCCTGAATACCGGTATACATCTCTAGATGTTGTTGCTGTGTCTGATGGATGTCCTGCAGCATCGTGTACATTCCTTGCATTGAGTAGGCATCCTCGCCTGGCTGCGAGGGCTGTGGTGATGGCGGCGGGGGTTGTGATGATGAAGACGCACCCGGATGCATCCTAGGACGCTTCCGTGGTGATACTCATGCACGAAGAGGTGTGAAAGACTCCTCTTCCTCCTCATCCTCGCCTTCTTGGTCGTCATTACCGCCTTCTTCTTCATCGGACTCGACGGCTATGATCGGCCACCGGAAGTGCTGGGCTCCCTCGATGTGGAAGACGGCGTCCGGCAGTGCGCACTCCTGGTAAGCTTGGTTGACGTGGCAATGTGTGTACGCCAACCCATCCCGGAGAAGGATAAGGTTTGAACGGTGCAGATGCTGCACGTTCACCTTACTCCTCGTGGAAATCGGAGTCATGGACTGTAAATTCAGCCCCAAGTACATCGCCAATTTGGTGATGAGCCCACCAAAATGGATCGGAGCCTTCCTTGTACTCCTCTTCACCGCCAGGACGCGCTGCAGAAAGAATGCACCCAGTTGCATTCTTGTCGCTTCAGGAGCATGTAGAGGAAGAAAAGATCGCTCTCCTGAAACTTGCTCAATGCTAAATCGCTCCGAGCAAAGAACATAAGGCTCAACATCCGGTGTAGGACCCGGACGAAGGGATGCTCGAAGTCCGCTACCGCAGCATTGTGGTAGCTCACTGTCTTTCCCACCGGCACTGTGACTAGCTCGGCGAAGATCTTGTCATAGTCGGTGCGGGAATCTGGGCGCCGGTGATCATGTTGGGAGTGGTTCCAGTTAAAGATGTTGTTGAACTGCTTAAGAGTGATGTTGTAGTTGATGTTGAACAGCCGGAACGATACCCGGCCCTTGATCCACTCACGATCTGATGCAACCACGTCATTGGGCACGACGCAGACGTCGAGGGACGCCATAAACTCCGCCACCAATTCCTTGTAGGTGGGCCATTCGCCGAAGAACGGCTGCCCATCCGCATGGCGCTCCAGCTCATCTGGCCATAGGCCAAGTTGGCCTTGAATCCAAGATCACGGATCATTCCCCGGTCCACATACCGGGTCGGCTCGATCTTCCGCTTCATGATCTCCTCATAGACCTTCTTCACCTCCGCGAAAGGGTGAATCAAGCGCGGACGTGATACGGAAGCAGTAGGGGGTGGAACAAACTCCACAATCTCCATGGGATTCACGTGCGAGGACGATGATCCAGCGGCGTGCACCGTTGTTGCAAGAAAGATGGGATTAGAAGAAGAGAGCTCGGGGAAGATGGAGAAGTGATTCTCCGCTCGGTGAAGATCCCTACTCGCTGTCGCTACTCTTCAGTCTTGGAGGGCTCGGAGGAGTGCTCGGCGCAAAGGAGGACGTTTGCTCTGAAGGTGTGACGTCAAATGACGTTGCAATTCTCCTTAAATAGACTTGGCCGGCGCCACTGTTGACCCGTCGATACCATCGACGCGGGTCGATGGTATCGACACGTCTCGCTGGTATCTGCCTCCCTCACGAGTATCGACGGCTGACGTTTGCTGGATCGGGAAACCCGGATTGCTGACGTGTTGATACCATCGACGGAAGTCGATGGTATCGACGCAGCACCCGGATCGCTGACGTGGACTCGCGATCGTCGTCGATGTCTTTGCGCGGATCGGTGACATGGATGTCGATACCATCGACGAGGGTCGATAGTATCGACTTGCCTTCATTGCGACACCGCCACTTTTTCACTTCTACCTGTGATCATGTCGATACCATCGACGAGGCCGTCGATGGTATCGAGTTGACTGAGCAAAATCGTTCTGAACTTCTCCAGAGATCTCGATGGTATCGACTGGTGTGTCGATACTATCGACACTTTTATTGCGACCTGCCTGTAGGTATGTCGATACCATTGACGGGGCCGTCGATAGTATCGACTCAGTGCAATTTTTGCAGCTGTCAACCTGAACCCATGTCGATACCATCGACCAGTGTGTCGATGGTATCGACCCTGCCTGTTCCTGCACATTGAACAAACGGATCAAGGTATCTTCTTTACACTAAAATTTAAACGAAATAAAAGCAATCTACGACTATAACTAAACTATCCTAATGTACCAATGGTTGGGTTGCCTCCCAACAAGCGCCCTTATTTAACGTCTTAGGCTAGACGTCTTCCCAGCATATCATTCATTCACAAGTGTAATGAGTTTGAACTCATTCACTTTTCTCTTGTAGTTTTCACCAAAATACAACTTCAACCGCTGCCCATTCACCAAGAACGTGGCATCTCCATCACGCACAAGAATCGCACCATGCAGTCTCACCTCTTCCACTACGAAGGGTCCACTCCACCGGGACTTCAGCTTCCCGGGATGCAATGTGAGACGGGAGTTAAACAATAGAACACTATCTCCTTTCTTGAACGTGCGCAGCTCGATATGTCGATCGTGGATCAGCTTTGTACGCTCCTTGTAGATGCGGGCATTCTCATATGCCTTCATGCGTAACTCATCTAATTCATTCAACTCGAACATCCTCTTTCTCCCGGCTTCATCATAACTCAAGTTCACCCTTCTTAGCGCCCAATGGGCCTTGTGCTCCAACTCCACCGGAAGGTGGCAAGCCCAGCCATACGCCAACCTAAAAGGCGTGGTGCCTATAGGTGTTTTGTACGCCATTCTATATGCCCAAAGTGCGTCCGGTAGTAGGGCACTCCAATTTTTCCTTGTGGATGCCACTGTCCGTTCTAGAATCTTCTTGATTTCCTGATTTGAGACCTCCACTTGTCCTTGCGTCTGTGGATGATATGGGGTGCCGATGTTGTGCTTGACCCCATATTTCTTCAAAAGTGTCAAAAACTTCTGATTCCGGAAGTGTGTGCCTCCATCATTTATGATCATTCGGGGTATCCCGAACTTGCAGAATATATTTTCTTTCACAAACCTGCACACTACATTAGAATCATTAGTCCTTGTGGGGATTGCTTCCACCCACTTCGACACATAATCAACAGCAAGCAAGATATATAAATTTGAATTCGAGGACACAAAGGGTCCCATGAAGTCTATGCCCCATAAGTCAAAAACCTCAACTTCCTGAAATACATTCAGGGGCATTTCTTGTCTCCTTGAAATGTTACCTGCTCGTTGACACGGGTCACATTGCCTTACAAACTCGTAGGCATCCCGGAACAAAGTTGGCCAATAAAGGCCGCTTTCCAACACTTTGGCTGCTGTCCGTGAACTAGCATGGTGTCCTCCCGTAGGCGACGCATGGCAATGGTGGAGAACACTCTCGTACTCCACCTCCGGCACACACCTGCGAAGAATACCATCCCTGCACTGCTTCAAAAGAATTGGGTCATTCCAAAAATAGTATCTCAAAGAATGAAAGAATTTCTTTTTCTCTTGATAAGACCAGTCTTCCGGGATGATCCTGCAAGCCAAATAGTTAACAATTTCAGCAAACCATGGTTCCTTAGAATCAATTTTCAAAAGTTGTTCATCGGGGAACGTCTCGGTTATGGGTATGTGTATATCTTTCTCATCTACCCTATCTAACCTAGACAAGTGGTCAGCCACCACATTTTCAATTCCCGACTTGTCCTTGATTTCAATATCAAATTCTTGTAAAAGTAAAATCCACCTAATGAGTCTAGGCTTTGCATCCTTTTTCTCCATCAAATATTTTATCGCAGCGTGATCGGTCCACACAACTACTTTAGAACCCACTAAGTACTGCCGAAATTTTTCAAAAGCAAACACGACGACAAGTAACTCTTTTTCTGTAGTTGTATAGTTCAATTGAGCATCATTAAGTGTTTTGGAGGCGTAGAAAATCACAACGGGCTTATTATCTACCCTTTTCCCCAAAACGGCTCCCACTGCATAATCGGAAGCGTCACACATCAATTCGAATGGTTTTGTCCAATCCGGCGTTTGAACAACCGGAGCCGAAATCAACTTCTCTTTCAAAACTTTGAATGTGTGAAGACACTTATCATTGAAATCAAAAACCACATCTTTTTCCAACAATTCGGATAAAGGTTTTGCAATTTTAGAAAAATCCTTGATGAATCGCCGATAAAACCCGGCGTGTCCCAAAAAACTTCTCACCCCTTTTACAGAATTTGGTGGAGGTAGCTTAGAAATCAACTCGATTTTTACGGGGTCTACATCAAGACCCTTGCTAGACACCTTGTGTCCTAGCACTATTCCTTCCGTCACCATCATGTGACATTTCTCCCAATTGAGGACCAAGTGTGTGTCCTCGCACCGCTGCAGCACCTTGTCCAAATTATAAAGACACTCATCAAATGATGCCCCATAAACCGAGAAGTCGTCCATGAAAACCTCAAGACAACACTCCACCATGTCAGAGAATATGGCGAGCATGTAGCGTTGAAACGTTGCCGACGCATTACATAATCCAAACGGCATCCGTCGGTAAGCAAAAGTCCCATAGGGACAAGTGAACGTAGACTTCTCTTGATCCAAAGGATCAATAGAAATCTGGTTATACCCCGAATACCCATCCAGAAAACAAAAATGCGACCGACCTGCAAGACGTTCCAAAATTTGATTGATAAATGGCAAAGGAAAATGATCTTTAAGAGTGGCGGCATTCAGTCGGCGGTAGTCGATGCAAACACGCCACCCGGTTACCAATCGGGTGGTGACAGGTTCATTCAAAAGATTTTTAGTAACAGTAATTCCCCCCTTTTTAGGGACTACCTGTGTGGGACTCACCCACGTCGAATCTGATATGGCATATATGATCCCTGTAGCAAGAAGTTTTATGACTTCCTTCTTCACAACCTCCATCATGCTCGGATTTAGACGTCTTTGAGGTTGAATGACTGGCTTGGCTCCCTCCTCGAGCCGTATCTTATGCTGACAAAGTGTAGGGGAGATTCCCTTGATGTCTGCAACAGACCACCCAAAAGCTCCACGGTGGTTCTTGAGCACTATCAGTAGTTGCTCCTCCTCATCCGCACTCAAGTAAGCAGATACAATCACCAGTAACTTGTCCTTCTCAGCTAGAAAGATGTACTTAAGATGCGGGGGCAGTGGCTTCAATTCCAACTCCGGCGGGCAAGTAAGAGATGATTGCAGCGGTGGGGGAAGTGTACCTAAGTCTTCATAGTGCCTCGTGTAGAAACATGGAAGCATCTGAAGCATTTTGGCGCACTCCTTGAGTGAAGTACTCCGCATCCAATCATAAGTGACATTCAACAAACACGCCTCCAACGGCAATTCTGGATATGCATCAAAAACTGAAGTAATAATCGCATCATCCTCCCAAGAAGGTGGAATGTCCTCATTCTCATCATTCGGAAACCCAACAACTTTGCATAAAGAGACAACTTTAGTTTGCTCCATAATGTCTACAGCTAAGGTTCCATTATCCATCTTGCTCATCACATGATCCATGTCCAAGAATGGCTTCCCAAGGCAAAGTGAGATATTGTGCTCCACATGTTTCACCATGTTACAATGTGCTTTTGCTTTAGTAGACGCATTGCTAGTGGGCATGACCATCTCAAAGCGATCATCCGCAATGCCCAAGGTCAAGCGACCTGTCCCCATCTCCAAGATCATATAGGCTGTTGCTTGGAATGGGCGTCCAAGTAGAAACTCATTGCCATGCTCGTCCTGCATTTCCATAACCACGAAATCAGCCGGAAAAACAAATCGGTCTACCTTTACCAAGACATCTTCGCATATTCCATAAGGTTTCACCACAGAATTATCGGCCAATTGGATAGTCATGTTGCTTGGCCTTGACTCCTTTAATCCCAACTTTTTAAATGTAGAAAGGGGCATCAAATTTATGCTTGCCCCAGAATCACAGAGTGCCTCTCCAAATTTGAACTTCCCGATAAAACAAGAAATATTGAAACAACCGGGGTCCTGTCTCTTCGGCGGCAAAGTGCCCATAATGAAAGCACTCACTTGCTCCTTCAGCACCACGACCTCAGTGTCGGGTATTTTCCTCTTTTTGTTGATGACATCTTTTAGAAACTTCCCGTAAGATGGGATTTGCTCAATCGCCTCTAACAACGGAATATTTACCGATAACTTTCTAAAGCTGTCCAGAAATTTCTTGAATTGTGCATCCACCTTCCTTGCCTTTGCACTATTGGGATAGGGGACCGGAACGGTATGTGCCCTTTGATGAGGTGGCACATAGGGTGTCAATTTCTGCGGTTCCTCCTCAGTAGCTTGTTCTTCATTACCATCCACAGCTATATCGTCAGCTTGCCCTGTGACAGATGTGGGCTGCTCCTTCATGGTTGCATCTTCAACTTTGTCCTGCGGTATGCTTGTGTCATCCATCCTTGGATTCAACACCTTCTTTCCGCTCCTCAGTAAGATGGCCTTGGCCTGCTGGTTTCCCCCGGGAACATTGGTGTTCCCCGGAAAACCCGGATGTGCTGGCTTCTTCAAGCTTGCAATTTCAGCTACCATCTGCGTCATGGAAGTCTCTATGGTTCTCATTTGAGCCCCATGGCTCTGCAATGTCTGCCCAAATTGGTTCATAAATTCACCCTGTTGCTTGATTTGTTGCCCAAATGTGTTCATTAACTCCTGGTTTTGTTTGATGACCTGATTGAGCAACTCCGTGCTCTTGTCCTCTGTGGCTGGTGCAGGCTTGGCGTCCGGATCCTGCAGAAAATTGTTCGGATCCTTCCATGAGAATTTCTTGTCCTTTCGCCATGAGTAATCATTATTCCTGTACCCTTGTTGTTGCCTTATGTACTTGACTTGAGCCCCATCCTCGGACTCATTGTCTTCCTTCTGCAGTAGCTTCTTTGTGAGAAGATCCATCTTCTCATTTAACTCTCTCATTGCCTTTGACTCACTGGCAACTCTTGCTTGCTCAACTGGGCCTCTCTCTCTTTCTCCCCAAGATTGCTTTCTTGCCATGTTCTTCAGTATTTCCCAGCATCTCGTATCAGTGTTATTTAAGAAAAATCCTGAACCGGCTGAGTCCAAGTTACTTCTATCATGCTCGGAGAGAGCAAAATAGAAGATCTTCACCTGTGCCTCCTTGTCCAGTCCATGATGCGGACATCTCCTCAACATGACCTGGAATCGCTCCCAGGTCTCAGAATATGTTTCACCCACCTGTTGGGTGAAATTGTGAATCTTCCTAATCATGTCGTTGGTCTTCTCAGGAGGGAAAAACCTCTCAACGAAAACCTCCACCATATGATCCCATGATTCAACAAACTCATCGTCGAGGTTATGTAGCCACTCTCTCGCAACTCCAGCCAGGGAGCTTGGGAACAACTTGAGGTACAAAACATCCTGTGGGAACCTGTCTATCTTCACCATATCGCAGTTTTCAACGAACTGACTGATGTGTGCCACTGGGTCCTCATTCTTCAACCCATGAAATGCATTTGATTTAACCAAGTTAATCAACGCTGGATCAATCTTGTAGGTTGGAATGTTGAGCCCCTATTTCTTGATAGGCCCCTTTAAAGCTGATGAAGAAGACGCTTTGATCTTCTCCCATATCGTCTGTGGTTCGGCCATTTCTTCTGCTTGCTCTTGCTCAGATTCAGAATCTATGTCGCTTTGGTGATCTTGCTCGTAGTAATCCTCGTCCTCTGGTCCCGGAGGTGGAACCTCAGGTGTGCGATTCACGTAGTCTGCGCTATGTGTATGCACCATGCAAAGTACCTGAAATAAGAAAATCGGGGTTCAGTACTACGCTTTGAATGAGTAAACACAATTATAGAGAAATTTAAGAATATTTAAAATTGTTTCAAAAAAATAAAAAAAATGTGGCCTAGAGTGGCCGCTCTTAGCACTCAAAGTGCCAATAATTCGCCGTATCCCCGGCAACGGCGCCAAAAACTTGACGTGTATTTTACTACGCGCTTAAACGCAAGTATACGCGTCAAATAATATAGGCCTTTGTGAGGCCCGAGTCGAACTCAGGGATACGTGAATTATTGGAGACTCCTACTAACTAATCGCAATCAGCCAGGCCGGATAACAAAGTAGGGTTTGTTGTCGATATTAAAAGAAAATAAAATGAAACAAAGAAAACAATCAATTAAATGTTAATTTAATCAATTCAAAAGGGTATCTTTAGGATTGCGGTTTCACCGCGGGTCAACATTGCATTAGGTTTTATATAATTACTCACTCTTCTCTCTCTATCCGGGTAGTGGCCTGAAAACAGAATTACCCACTGTTGTGGTGTAATTCACTACTTAGGTTTAGGTTGATTCCACCGTCGTAGTAATCATTCCCCTAAACTAAGCGCATTAAAAACGATCTCTCAGTTTCCACCATTAATTTTACAACTCCTTTGTCAAGGGTTTTATTGATTAATGTAGGTTTCGTTTCTTTTCAGCCGTTAATCCTTCTGTCGAAGTGATTAAGGGCATTTGATTATTATTATGGTGATCAAGCATAACAATATACGGAGAAAACGAAACTATACCACGGATTTGAGAGAGAAAATATGAATTATCAATATAAAATTGTCATACAATGCATTCCCGGCCTACTCCCGGTCCTAAAGATGGAGGGTTTTAGCCTCTCATGTTCATCTCACATGAATACATGGTAGAAATAGGGGAATTCATAAGAAAAACGTGAAACAAGTGGGAAAACCCCTGAACGGAGAAGAACCGGTAGATCGTTGGCGTAGAATACGAGCTTCCCCGCCTATCGGTGGTGGAATTCGTCTTCGGCAGCGTCTGAATCACCCGGGATGAGCCTCTGGCCTCCGTTCTCCTTTCTCTCCTTCCTCGGCACTCGTGCAATGCAAAATGAGATCCTCATCTCCTCTGGGCGGCCGTCATTAGGTATAAGTCCCTAATTAGGTTTTCAAATAACTTCAACCGTCCGATCGAGATCAAAACGAATCCAACGCATATCTGCCGGCGTCGATGCCATCGACGCGGATCGATGGTATCGACCCAGCGTATTAGCGGCAGCTTTCTTTTTCTTTTCGTCTGAGCACCTGTGGTCATCTCGATACCATCGACTAGGGTCGATGGTATCGACTCTCTTTAGCGTCGGTTGTTGTTGTTTAGCGACGTTGTAGTCTCCATGCGTCGATGGCATCGACTCTCGTCGATGGTATCGACGGATTCCTCGCCAGCAACCTAAAGGAATCTCGATGCCATCGACTTGTGTGTCGATGCCATCAGCTGGCAACCTGTGGCTTGGTCGATGGTATCGACTTCCGTCGATGGTATCGACGGAAGCAGATACTTGTTTTTCCTAAAATTCCACAATAAGACCAAGTAAATCCACACAAATTATGATAATATGATAAATAATGCTCAAAATGGTAAAACAAAGGGGATTTGACATAGAATGATGGCAAAGACCGAAATGAGTGAATTATGCAATATTATCCATAAAAATGAGTAATTAGAGCACAAAACACATATGAAAAAGGTCTATAAATGCGACTCAAAATCATCGCATCACCGATCATGCTCAAGAAGGAAAACCGAGAAAACGGATGCGTGACAGTGATTTAAATTCAGACTTTATGAAATCAAGCATATTAACTATAAATCACATCAAATTAAATACAAAACTTTCCTATTTTAAATTGAAGGGTCAAACAAACTCTAAATGAGTCCAAATTTGGACCATTGACCAATTATAGGGTCTAGAATATTCCTAGACAATTAGATTTAAGTTTTCAACATTTGGTCCACATTTTCTATTTTCATTTTTTATCTTAATTTAAGTTTACAAACTAATTAAATAATTAATATTAAGGTTTCCTTTGTGAGTTCTTGCCCCAAATTATGAGATAAACAATATTTGTCTTTCAAAATCATTCCACACCTCTTTATTGCCTTCTTGTGTACTTTATTTGGAGGAGAGAGAAAAAATGAACATTAAAGGATTTATCTTGAAATCTATAAAAAAGGAAAAGCATACTTATTGCCCAAGTGATTTGAATTTCGAATTTCTTGCTTCTTTATCTTTCTCTTTCTCTTTCTCTTTCTCTCCCATTACTTTTAGATTTATTTAATAAAAGAAAAGGGGAAGACATATTATCATTATTACACCTATTTGCAACACATTAATATAAAAGAAACCTATTTGGAGCCCTTTCTTATTTCTGTTTGCATTAAAATACTAGAAATAAAACAAATTTTGACAAATTGTATTAAGGATCTTAACAAAATATTATTTAAAGAAGACTACATAAAATGTTTTATTTTACTCTTATAAATTAGGGATGTTACAAGTACCTTGATGAGATATAATGACTAATACCCTTTGATCAAGTGAACCTTAATGACCACAATAATAATGACATGAACTATGAAGTCAAGATTGATTTGACTTAGCCTAATCATAGGTGATGTAACATCATCTGATAGAAAGAGGAGAGAGAAGAATCCCTATATGAATTAGAATCAAGTAATAAACTTCCAATATGTATGAATACACCTAATTGGGTATGATCCTTCATAGTGAGATCATGGAAACCCTAATTATGATGGTTAATGAATCTTAACCTAATTTGAGGACATTAATGGAAGTAATCCTAATGAATGTGAATAGTGAACCCTAATCTAGGGTAATGAGATGCAATATGAATAGTAAACCCTAATCTAGGGTAATGAGATGCAATATGAATAGTGAACCCTAATCTAGGGTAATGTGATGATATGAACAGTAAACCCTAATCTTGGGTTGTGCCTTTAAGCATGAAACTCTATGATTGAGTCAGGAAATGAGGAATCACTATTCCTAATTAAGCTAAGGAGTTGAATAACTCTAATTGAATTGAATAAGAAACCCTAACCCTAGAAACTAGCTGTGGTGATGTAACACGGTCGTGGCATATTTCTGTAGCACGACAGTGCAAGGTAGCACGGCCGTGATGTTCTATACTTGACTTAGAAATAAATTGTATTGTGCTGATACAGATATAATGTGCATGTTATCAATTGTATTAGTCATGCAGGTCTTTATCAAGAAGTGATCATATCCAGGTAAGGGTTATGATGTCTTATTCATTAAAAGCACTTTATAAGCTTTGAAAATAATGACATGCTATGTTGCCTAGTAAGAGGTAACATATGAGACTGATAGGTTGTACAAGCCATGAGAAATATCTGCATTGTTACAATCAAGGTCATGCTGATAAATGACTTGATGATAGTATGTTACTTGGTAACAAGTGTTATGATGATCTAAGGGTTTGAACACCCATGATTTTGAATCATAATGATGAGATGGTTAGGGATTGATATCCCAATGATTAACAATATGTGATATGAACTTGATACAATTAGTACTCTTTTCTTTATAGCAATTGTTTTAATGGTATATGTTTGAAAACATGCCTGATGCTAAAAGAATGCCATAATGTACTTAAATAATCAAGTATAATGATATCATGTAGAGCCCTGACCGTAGATCCATCATTGTCAGAAGTTAAATGATGGTGAAACAGGTTTTCCTAAGGGAATTCTTAGAGAGCATACTTTTGAGTATGTGGGGGTTATGGACGCGAATATCCTTACGTCCTAATGGAGGAATTGATGTGAGATAAGCATTTAATATCTCAATCCTTCATTATATGTGTATACTGGGATGATGTATTACTATTCTCCCGGTGATGTTGTTAATGCCACATCGATGTGAGATAAACAAGAAATCCCTCGATGGCGAAGTGAGTACAGCATGCCACTGTAAATCTAATAGCGAAGTTTCCAAAATACCCTGGAAAGCTATTATGGCAGAGACATAAGATGTCATGCATGTTGTTCCTCACACTGACTGAGGAGGATGAGGTCATAGGAATCCGACTCTTCTAATGACCTATGTATGGTACCGATTGCGATTTAGTAATGGTCAGTTGGAGTATGAGAGGTGTAACTCATCTCCTCAGGGCATAAATATGTTTGTAAAATGTAATCAGCCGTGTAGCATAATTGCTTAGGTTGAACTACGAGAAACAATGATTGATGATACATTGTTTAAAATGTTCTAGTTGAATAAACTAGTATACATGTTCTTCATATTCCTTATCGATTAATTGTCTTGTCATTCAATCAAGTTATATTTAAAATGATTGCATAGAGAATACTGCTCTACTTAGTTTATTTATTGATTTGCCTGCTGTTAAATATTTATAATTCCACTGCTCAGTATTATCCCTTTAATTGCAATAACAGTACTACTGGTGGAGAGTTATAACTCTCGCTGGGACAATTATTCAATTTTCTCTCCCCCGTGGGATTAAATTTTTAGGTAATCACCGAAGAAGAGGAAGAAACCCTTCAGTGGGTGAACAGCAACAGTAGTAGCAGCAACATCCAGAATAGTAGTGATCCTCAGGTGGAGACACTGTCTGTCAAGTCTTGTAGATAGAAATTCCTATGTGTCGTCTCTGTACTCTCAAATCCTAGGAGTCTTTAGATGTTTTATATAGATCTGAGATTTTGGCGTAATGCCTCGAGATTTTTGTATCTTGTCTTGAACAGTTAACATGGCAATTGATGATTGTAATTCTCGAGATGAATTTTACAGAGATGTAATGATGGATTAGTTTGAAAATAACTTATCCTGTTCTTTTATGAAAAATTCTTACAGGTTGTGGACCTTTGTGCAAAAAGTTTTAAATTTTTTGTGATTTTTAGTAATTCCGCTGCTAATTAATCGCTTCCGCATTCGTTGATCTTGTTTTAGCGAGATGGTCGTCACAAGTCAAATCTTAGGATGCTAGAATCTCCCCCACTTAGATTCTTGATGTCCTCATCAAGGATAAACTATATGGCCTCATAATCTATCCCCTTTTCACTGCAGACCTAAATGGCCCATGTCATTCAACTCCTGACCATGGCTACAAGTACAAGGGTGGCTCCATCAACTAGGATAGCCCTTCCCAACATTCTAGGACCACATGGCTCAAAGATTGACATGCCGCAGACCCAATTCGGTCCCACCTACTGGAGGGAAATTGGATCTGATGCCATTTGTAAATCCTGGGCCCACTGCCCAACACTCTAGAATAGTTTCAAAAATGACGACTAGCCCCACAGACCACCACTAGCCTTAACTTCATGCTTTGTCCTCACTCACACACAATCTAGGGAAAACTTCTCGACTAGTCACCTATCCTAGTACTACTCTGGGTTGAGCACGCTTAAGTATAGAGTGCTCTAGTGATGGATTCCTTGAAAAGGAGGTTCACCTTGGTGATGTAGATAGTCCAATAATTCCTCTTATGATCATTTTATCCAAGGCCTCAAATCCTTAGACATTACACCAATCCACACCATTCTTCCAGCCAAGTACAAAATTGAGGGAAAGGAACCACACCCGATTTGGGTGTGGTCCATTTTCCATGTAACGCATCGTGCTAGGGATATCGTTTCCCTCCTCCATCGCCTCGATTGTTCTCCATTTCTACTGCTCCTTTGTTCACCCTATGGAAGTGACACTTCCCCCTCATTAACTCTATAGCGTTGGAGCTTATTCCTTTTCAACTAGGAGGTTGTAGATCATGTATTGCTGAGATTTTCCAGTCTCAAAGGACATTAAACATCCTCGACGGACGCCCAAGATGTGTGTTTCCTTCCTAAAATTGTTTTGCAAGAGTTCTTTATCTTCGTTCCAATCCTTCTTGTTTTTTTTCCTTCTTCATATTCACTTTTTACATGTCTATTTTGGGTTTCTCTAGTTTCTATCTCTCCCAAATTCATGGTTTTCCATTGGATTTTCTCTTCCATTACTCTTTGATTTCATTCACCATCCTAGTATTTGGTAAGGGATAGAAGATCACCTCATTCACCTTTCTCATGATTTTCTTAGGTAGAACGTGGGGTGGGGTAGCATGGTAGGTGTTTGACTTCTGTTCTTTCCATTGTTACAGACAGATTAATAGGCATAGAGTAATGAGCTGGTAAATCCCTTCCCTCTACTGAGCCACAATAGCACCACCTCCTTCCTCCTTCTCTGAAGGTTATCTCTTAGTGATTTTTCTTTTTCCTCCCTTATCCAACATCTCTCTTTGTTTGGGAGAGAAACAGAGAGTCAAGAAGTTGTAATAACCCCAACATATGTTTGCATGGAGAGAATAGGAAAGGGAGCATTAGCATAGAGTTCCTAAATAGTACTACTTATTTTATGCATTTTTCTTTCTTATACGTATCAGAGGCTAAACAATGAAAGAAAGAAATGAAGTCTCACCTAGAAATGATTTCACATTGACTAAGCAACTGAATCAGAATAGGAGGAATTCAATCCTTTTTGACATATTTTAATTTCTTTAGTACTACTATTTTTATTTTTATTTTCACCTTGCATTGTATTGCAACTGCTTGTTCCAATCCTTAGATGATGTGTGAATCCTGAAATCAAATTTCAAGCACATGGGATGCATACCACCCCACAATCTCAATCCTCCTCACTATTTGTATCCCACCGCCTTCTTTTCCTCTCTTGGGTTGTCTTCTTTCTGCAAGATCATCATAGGCACTACTATCATCTGTACCACACTAAACAAATAGCTAAGCTTGGGGATGCAAAGGATATTAATCCACCAACAACTGAGCACGGTAGAAATGGATATAGAAAGGAGGAAGAAGAAGGTTCAAATTTCTATGCAAAGATTATTTACTTGTCATGTTTCATATTAACTATGTAACATTGACCACATTCACTGACTCATTTTTCTTAGCTTCATATGAATTATTACATGTTTATAGATATTAGTACTTACTATTTTCTCAACGGAAGTGTATGTATTTTACATTTATCCTATTTATACTTATATAAATTATATACCTAGTTCCCTCATACTATTTTGATTTTTCCCGCTTGAATTTATTCTCTTTCTTCTTTCCTGTCTTAGATATCGAGCATAAATTTATCACTGTTTAGGTTGAGGCCAAAAAAAAATTACTATTGTCAAGTAATTCATGTTGAAGAAGACATTATAGTAGACAAAAAATAAGAAAACCATGGAAAAGGTATTATGATCTTTACTAAGCAGTTGACATATACCAATCATATATTACAGTATGACTACTTAGAATTTGAAGCTAATTTAGGTACAAACATGAGTTGGATCTTTTTAACATTAATCATCATTGGGGTAGTAAAAAAATATTCAGTTCTATTTTTTTTAATAAGATGATATGTCATGCTCTTCAAATTTTTGATCCTTTTAATGTTATTTATAGAAGGACGGTGATGGCATGGACCAAGACAAAATGACAAACCAAGTCGTTGCTCTTGCTTCCATGATAGAAGTAAGAACATTCAATCATCTACCTAGAAAATCCACTCACATTCCAAGGGATCCTTAATGAAGGAGAGCTAACTAGTCTATGGAAGTGGTTCTACAAGGTTCAAATGACATGTTTCTTCACATTACTTGCATGGAAAAAGAACTTTTTTTCATTTTGTGATATTCTTAAACAAGAAGGATTGAAAATTAATTCAGCTAATATTGATGTGGGAGAACAAATGTGACGAGTTTGTATGTTATTGAACATTGCACTAGAATAGTTAGTTTGGTAGCTGAATTTGGAAGATCAAGGGAGACCATACACAGATACTTTCATTAGTTTCTTATTGTTGTATGTGGTTTGGACAAAAGATTCATCAACTTGCCTTTTATTAATACACCAGAACAAATTATGAATAATTCAAGATACTACACATGGTTTAAGGTGTGTAATATTTAGGTGTAGTGAATTTTTATTCTACATAAATATTGGATTATAATAATTTCATTATATTACTTAGGATTCCTTCGAGGAAGTTGATGACACTCACATCACATAAACTGTGAGTAATGATATACTTGGAAAGTGACATGGGAGAAAGGGTCCAACACAAAATATTTTGGCAGTACTGCACTTAAATCTTAAGTTCTTATATATATTATATCATTGGGAAGGATCTACAAATGATATGGCTTTCTTGAAAACTGCCATATGCGAGAAAGATTTCAAGATTCCACAAGGTCAATTGTATGATAATAGACGAGTAATTTAAATAGAAAAAATATAAGAAGTTGAATTACTTAATTTTTTGTTTGTTTATTACTTTTTTAGGAAATTATTATCTTTGTGTTGTGAGATATACAACTATGATGGGATTCATATATCCTTTATGTGGAACTCGATCACACTTGAAGGATTTTACTCAAGTTAATGGACAAAGAAATGACTAGGAGTTGTTTAATATTTTGCATGCCTGGTTGATCAACAAAGTAGAATGTACCTTGGGAGTGCGGAAAATACATTGAAGGATTTTGACGACAAGGTCCTCATATTCATGTAAATGCCAAGTAGCATGAGTGCTGGCTTATTGTGTCTTACACAAATACATCATTCATCAACAACCTCTCAAAGATTCATTTATATCAAAGGATGATATAGGGCTTGATGGGAACACTGTAGAGGATGTTACGTACAAAACATGTGTTTAGGAGATAACTCCTAGAGAGGTTAAGCATAGAAATGCTCCATGGGTTTCTAAAAAATTAAAAATATATATATCTATGGGGTTTATTACTTGAAGAGAGTGTCTAAATGAAACACATGGGTTGTATTTCTTTTATATTTTTGTTGTACCTCCTTTATGTTTAAGTTCCATATCTTGTCTATATGAGTTTCTTCTATTATCTACATGAATGTATCTCTTATCAAGTTAAGGTGTATCTCATGTGTGCTTAAGTTGCATCTTTTGTGTACTTGACTATGCCCCTTATGTACTTGATTTCATATCTTGTCCACATGAGTTGTATCTCTTATCTAATTAAGCTGTATCTTTTATGTACTTGATTTGTATCATCTTCTGATTGCATATCTTGTATACTTGATTTTATATTTAATATGTACCAATCTATACCTTGTACTAATGATATTTTCACCTCTATACTTGAGAAATGATATATATGCAAGTGGAAAAAAGGCGAACACTTCAAGTTCATGGAAAATGAATGGACTTGATGACTTGTAAGGACATTCTAACACTTGAGAAAATGTTGGGATAATGGAAATATTTTATGATAACAAGGCTATAGGAGAGTTTCAGATGATTTCTTTGGATGCAATGTACAATAAGAAGTAGACTTCAATGAATTTTTGATGATCAAATGATGGTGATGAGAGAGTTTCTATGTGAAGAGAAGATTCCCTTTCTAGAAGTGAGGGGACAACAATCTCTAGGTACAAGAACAAATAAAAAAAGAGGTTTGCATATGACAGTGAAACTCATATTGCGATTGCAACTCACCTAGAATCCATAGAAAGTGCTTTTAGGAGATCACCCACTATGGGGAATGTTGAGAGGAAGCATGGTACAATTAATCAAGTGATGAAATGGGGTCAAGAGAATGGGTTGGAGAGGGATGAACTATTTTCAATCTCAAAATATCTAACCAACAATCTTAAAGATGGAGAGTTCCTCTTGCATTTAGGTGATAAATTTAGAGGATAATGGTTGAAGATGTCATTCTACAGGTAAGACACTAACACCACAAACTTTAGTTTAATTTCTATTACTTTATTTTTGAAGTTTTCCCTTGATTTTTCCACTAAGTAAACTAATGAAGTGGCCATGTTTTTCCCTATTCTTAACTAAGAATCCATATGAATTTTCCATTGCTTTTATAGAAGTAGAAGTCTCTGCTCTGACCAATTGAAATAGAGTAAAAAATTTCCTAGAGTAGTATCTCTAAGGTTTGGATTTTAAATAAGGTTTTTGTTCATGTATGAATTGTGATATAGAAAAATCATGGAAACCAATGATTGGGACGAATATTAAGACATTCAGGTAGCTCCAAGGTTCACATTTTGATTTGTTCATGCGTGGATATGAGATTATACATTCTACTATGACCTCTACTTCTTAACACTATACTGAATGACCTCTACTATATTATGCACTACTGTTGAAAGTTAATGAGCTTCGTTATATACAAAGTCCACACTTGCACGACTAAGTAGATGAAGTTTTCTAGTGAATATGTACTAGAAATTTTAAAGGGAATACCATTTTGATAAAAGGGTGTCGCCACTCCTTTTTATTTCTCTCTCTCTCTCTTTCCTTTCGTTCTTTTAGTTTCAACATTCCATACAGAATTTATTACTAATGCACATTAAATACATAATAATTCTTTATGTCATGGGCGTTGTAAAACATGTAGCATATGATGTTAATGAATTGGAAAATGCACATGCACACCTGCCTCTTAGGGTCTCAATTTATATCTATTATTATCAGTGGATGAATGCTACTATTTGAATTCTCTCTTTATTATGCTACTAATTGATTTCTCCTTTTAATAAAATTTATAGTTCATCGCTTACTGGTGTTGAGTTTGTTCAGATACTTTAGAGTTCCTTGATTTTATTGGAATAACTAATGAATCTTTTGAGAAAATGTTTACTAAGTTTTTTTAGGGTGGAAGAGCCAATCCTGTTGGATAGACTAGATGAAAAAAAATCTAAAATGTTTAATAGTAGTAGTATGTTTGGGTGACCCAATAACTTGCTAAGACGTCAAATGGGTACTAAATATAATCTGCAAGTTTCTCCACTCTCTAGTGGATTGAGGCATCACCTGTTAATCAATACATGAAATTGGGAGAAACTGTGGAGGAGAGTAGGGAGGAGCAATCTGGGATAAGGAGGGGAGGAGCAGTAGGGATAAATAGTCCAAGAGCAACCTAGAAGGAGTAGCAACTGTCTAGATGGTTGTAATAGTCAAATGTTCATAGGATCAGTGGATTGCTATAGGTAGCAGCAGTAGAAAAGGATCTAGCAGTCAAATGTTCAATGTTGTGGGATTTTATTTCATCATCAACTAGGACCAATGTATTTTCTTTTTTGAATTTTTGGCTTAATTTCTAAATTTTGTAATCACAACACTTTATGTGGCCTATATTCTGATCTTCGAAATGATTTTTTCTCTATATTTGGCTTGTACTTGGATTGGTTTGTGCTTATTTTTAATGAATGTACAACTAATTATCAATGGAAGACACGTTTTAGTCTTATAATCACCAAAAAAAATTATTACTAATGGCAGTCTCATTTTATTTGTGATAATCAAGTGAAGCTTCATTGATCAATGTCAATTATGCAGCTATGTTTTATTTTAATTTCCTTTACAGTTTAATTTAAGACTGAATCCATTAGAAATGTCAGTAGACTATTTTGGAAGATAATATCACTAGTGGTCTTTGGATTATGAAAAAATAGACAAACAAACATGGAAATCCAGTTGTCGTGTTGCAACTTTAGGCAACCAAATATTAAAGTTGCAATTTTGTTCCTGTTTGGTTGGGATGCATTGAAATGTGTGTGAACCCAACCCATTTTGTTTAAAAAAAAAATTCATTTGGTTGGGTTTAGGACCAACCAACACCTAGAAAATCAACCCACACCATTCTTCCAATACAATATGAAATTGAGGGAAAGGAACCACACCTGATTTGGATGTGGTTCATTTTTCATATGACACAATGCACTAGGGCTATCGTTGTACCCCTATAACATACTGAAACCTAGAACCTAATCCTATTCCAAGGTTAAGAGGTTAGAGACCTTAGTATTTTGGCTTAGCCAAGTAAGGATAAAAGATTTACCCATTGGTGGATAATTGAAACCCTAATATGTTAATGCATAAATAAATCATCCTAACATGTAGACATATAAAAAAAGATGTCATCATACTTTAATATTAATCATAAGATCAATGAAGGGTACATAAGATATGTCACACGAGGTAATAATGTGCATAAAAGGACAAGGTGTCCATATTGAGAATAATGATACATAATTCGCTAAAATGTGGAATAAATAAACTTATGTGAGATAACGATAGGGTAGATTTGTTTTAGATCTTTCCTTAGCCTTTTTGAACAAGGAAGATATCAAAATATAAATAATAACTCTTTAAGTAAGGTAATTTGATATTGAATTATTTAATAAGATAATTAATGGTAATAATGAATAATGGGTTAAATATATATAAAAGGAAAATTTATTGGTTAAAATAACCTCATATTTGTTTTCCTTGGGTTTGGTTTGGCTTGGAGACCAAGTTTCATAATTTTGGAATGATAATAACTATATATCTTTTATTTTGAAAAGAAAAAGGTGAGTTTTCCTTAAAATATGAAATTAGATATTTCATGACTACAAAAGTGGAAAATAGACTTACATTCGTGATCTACACATTAAATTATGCCTTTGGGTGAATTTTCACTCAATTAAGATAATATTTAATTAAAAGGTGATGTCAGAAGAAAAAAGTGTGTAGAACCTTTAAAATATTAAATAAATGTACAAACATCTTCAACATGTAAAATTGATGGCAAATTCATATCCAAGACACTTAATGTGACTTGTGGGTGAAGTTTCATCAAATTTGGAGAATCTTATAACCATTAATACATGAAGAAAGAGAAAATAGTATTTTATTTTTTTAACACATCAAAAGTTGTCAAAAGGCAAATCTAATTGCATATCCAAATTTCTCCTGTCAATATTAGGCCAAGTGTTAATTTTCAATTGATTTGGATCATGTTTGTACCCTCAAATGAGAAGAGAGAAAAAGAGAAAAATAATGTGCCACGCTTTATTGCAATTTGATTGGGAATCAATTTAATGTGTCACACCCCAATTTTTTTATTTTAATCTTACACATAATTCTCCATCATTGGATGACTAATCGGATGACTGACAACCGTCTCTTACCTCGCATTGGGTCAGGAAGGTTGGCAGCCAACTGGTTTTTTTCATTTGGCAATTTCTCCCTCCAGATGCGAGCTTTTCTCGTGATTCTTTCACCAATGAGTTCTAACTGGAATTTTGCACATATTGACATATTATTTAAGTCATTTTATCAAGTATTTATGGAATGCCTGATTTTTTCTCCCAACTTCTTGAAGCACATACTCCCAAAGCCCTAGAATCATACGCTCGCCTATAAATAAGGGTACCCCAACCTACATTGTCCCGCACGATGTTCTCTCTTTGTTCAATTTCTTATGTTCTCATGTGGTTTGCCTCCATTTATTGAGTCTTAGACCTAACCTTGTGGTGCCTCGTGTGTGGAGTCAGTTCTAGTATTCTTAGATCGGCTTTGGAGGTAAGTTTGTGAAGGTGTATTCATCATTTCTGCACCATTGAATCATGGTCATGTTGCCCCTGTAAGTTTTTCCCACATCCTTTGAGCTAGAAACATGTTGCTTCAAGTAGCAATGGCACTTCTCTTTGGAAGAAAGAATCTAGCGACTGCTTTTACCTCTGCACCCTCCCCTTTTTATTATTCATTGTGTTTTCCAATCGAGGGTAATGTGGTCATTTGACCCTGGTTTCCTTTGCCTCATGCAAGTCTTGGCTGGTGTTGACCCAGATGATTTGGTAATGTCTGGTTGGGCCAAGTCTTGACCTTATCTCTCTCCTCTTTTTTCTCGCAGACATATGCTGAGTTGTAATAATTTATTAGCCTATTTTCAAAAATGCAAAACAAATTAATTACTTATCAGAAAAATATGAATAAATATTCAACAAATTCAGAAAATTATAAGCTTTCTAATGGTGTTAATTTTGTTTCCTAAATCTAATATTTTATAAAAGGTGAATTTTAATGAATTAATCTAAAAAGATAATATATTGTAAAATGTATAACTAATCATCTATAACTCGAGAAAATTTAATAAAACATGTTTTGAACTCAGAAAAAGATAACCTAAAACATGGCATAGTTTTGTTAACCTAATTGACTAATATTAAAAAGGTAATTTTTAGGATTTTGAATAATTAATGAAAACCTAACCCTAATTCTACATATATGATTCACAGGTATTTTGGAGACCTAGGCTTGGATCTAAGACTGACTTTGGACTATTTATATTCTTGAGTAAGGTATGTTTGCATCTCCTATTTTTCCTTTGAGCTATTAGCCTTTGTTTTTTCTTTCTCATGGTCCCATGGACATTTACCTACACCATATCTTGTTCTTTTGGAAAATATGCTTCAAGTGAAGTACCTTTTATTTGTCACTAATCTTGTGATCATATTATATGTTTGGACATTCTCTTGGTGTTTTCTTATGTTTTTTTCATGATTGAAATCTATATGATGATATGTGATGTATTTTCTCCACTTATGAGATGGAAGTATATGTTGGTCACTTTACTACTTTTGAAAATCTTACTGTACTTTTACTTGTGTCTCTATTAAGCATGTTGTGTGACTCACTAGCCCTAGAGTAATGTAATTGCATTTGTTTTTGGGTTATGTTCCCTTATTATGTTTTTGGGATGGAGGTTATGTACCCCATACCCGGGTTTCAAATTTGAGGTTTGGGCCACATTTTTAATTGTTGGGAGTTTGGTTATGTGACAATGTCTATCACATTTCAAGTTTGTGAGACTTGTCTTCCTTTGATATTTAGATTGTTCTAGTGCTATGTTTATCTCACATACATGCAGGTTGTTATGGGTTTTGTTCCCAAAGAATTATGTGTGCTTTTGTGGCACCACCTTTATTATTGTTTATGGAAAGTAATCTCTTTTGATATCTCTTGTTGGCAAGTCAATATCTTTTATGCCTGATTGGGTAGTCTTTATCTTTCTATTGGAAGCCTTTTTACTTGATGTCCTTTCTATTACATAATTTGCTCAACTTTATTGTAGTATGCACAAACTATCCCTTTGTTGATGTTCTCTTTTCTTTTCTTTTTGTGGTGTATACTTCCAACCCCAGGTGTTGGACAAGTAGAGGACAATCAAGGTGGACCTAGACCACAACAAGTATAATTGATACCTCATGGGAAACTTGCTTGAAGTTGTTAGGTGATCCTCAACTAGTCCTATATGTAGTTATTTTTTCCTTTATATCACCCTACGTGGTGAAAGTCTAGTAATGATAACAAGCTTTGTAATGGTTAGATACATCTTTCAATTTCACTACTACTTTGGTGTTATGATACAAACATATTGAATAAATTGTTTGTATCCCTTTAGAGAAAAAATGTATGTTGGTGTTTGGTTTGGGATGTTCCTTTTTTATTTTAGTAGGGATTGGTTCCCCTCTGGGATCCCACTCCTTATAGTATGGTATCAGAGCCAGTGGTTGTCATTTATCTAACTATTTCAATCTTGTCTCCCTTAGGATTTTTGCTTTATTCCATAGGTTTCTTATACCTAGCATCCTTGCCTTGTGTAGGAAAAACCCTCATGTTAAGATATAACTCAACTGTTGACAACTAGTATGGTTATGAGACACCCCAAAATGCTAGTTTTGGGATGCTAAGGATGGATCCACCCTTTACCCGTCCAGTTACTCAGGGTACTCGTCCGACTGGGATTTGACCATCGGTAGGTCAGGAAACCCCAACTTCTACTAGTATGGTCGTAGTAATCTCTCTAAAGAAAGAGTTGGCTATATTTCAACAACCTTTTGCTACAACTATGGTAGGGAATGTGAAAGACCCGTATGTGCCTAAAAAGCCTAAGGAGTATTTCATAATGGAATTCATGAAGATGCAACCACCCTCCTTTAAGGGTGAAGGTGAAATAGAGATGGTCAACAAAGCTGATGATTGGGTGCTAGCCATAGACAGGACCTTTGATGGTATGGCATGTCCTCCCCACAAAAAGGTTAGATTTGCTTCATAAGTTCTAGATGGACCCGCTTGAGTTTGGTGGAACGGGATAGCAAGGACACGTGATATCTCCACCATGACTTGGGAACAATTTTTGGTGCTTTTCATGGGAAGTAAAATTGCACTGCTGCCCTAAAGAAGAAGTAAGTAGAGTTATACAACTTTAAGCAAGGTTCCTTATCTATTTCAACATTTATACAAAAGTTTCTACTTTTGGAACGTTGTGTAGTTGGATAGGGTGAAGAACGCAGGGCAGACCTATTCCTTCAAGGACTCAACTACAATGTGGGACATGCTCTTATCCCACAACTTCCTTTGACGTTTCCGCAAATGTAGCTTTGGTTGTGGAGTCTTACCTAGGGTTTCAACCTAGGGAGTTCGAGAAGAAGAGGAAGCCCTCAGGAGATGATCAGAGAAGAGACAAGTGTGCTAAGTGCAATGGTTACCATCCTCCAGATTAGTACTCTCAAGTTAAGAATCAAACAAAATATCAACCTGATTTTTGGGTTATGTTTCATCATTGCAATGAACCTGGACATATTCGCCCTAAGTGCCCTCAGCTTCATAATGGGCCTGCACCGGCTCAACAACAACAACAACCTCAAGTGCCACATCAGAATAATGGTTACAATAATGGTAGAAGGCATGTGGAAAGGCGCATTGGAAGAGTTTTGGGTTTGGATGGTCAATAAGTCTATGATGATGATCATGTTGAAGGTAACCGTTAGTCCCATAGTTAGACTTACAAGTTATGTTTCCTTTTTGCTTGGTACCTTGTGGATATATGTAAGAAGTTACCTTTGTACCTATAGATTTGCTTGACTTATTAGGATGTAACTTTTTTGGGGTTGTAAATAGTTGTTTGTTAGTTATGGATGTTTAGATTTTGAGGATGAAATCCCTTTAAGGGGTGGTATGTTGTAACATATCAAAACCTAAAACCTAATCCTATTCCAAGGTTAAGAGGTTAGAGACCTTAGAATTTGGGCTTAGCCAAACAAGGATAAAAGATATACCGATTGGTGGATAATTGAAACCCTAATATGGTAATGAATAAATAAATCATCCTAACATGTAGACATATAAACAAAGATGACATGATACTTTCATATTAGCATAAGGTCAATGAAGGGTACATAAGATATGTCACATGAGGTAATAATGTGCATAAAAGGACAAGGTGTCCATAATTGAGAATAATGATACATAATTACTCTAAAATGTGGAATAAATAAAGTTATATGAGATAATGATAGGGTAGATCTGTTCTAGATCTTCCCTTATCATTTTTTAAGAAGGAACATATAAAAAGATAAATAATAAGTCTTTAAGCAAGGTAATGTGATATCGAATTATTTAATAAGAGAAATAATGGCAAAATAATTGGTTAAAATTTATAAAAGGAAAATAGATTGTTTAAAAATAACCTCAGATTTGTTTTCCCTGGTTTTGGTTTGTCTTTGAGGCCAAGTTTCATAATTTTGGAATGATAATAACTATATCTCTTTTATTTTGAAAAGAAAAGGTGAGTTTTTCTCAAAATATGCAATAAAATATTTAATGACTCTAAAAGTGGAAAATGATGTTAGATTGTGATATACACATTAAAATATGCCTTTGGGTGAATTTTCACTCAATTTGGAGAATATTTGATTCAAAGGTGAAGTTAGGAGAGAGAAAGTGTGTAGAACCTTCAAAAAATTAAATAAATGTACAAACAACTTCAACATATAAAATTGATGGAAAATTTATATCCAAGACAGTTAATGTGACTTGTGGGTGACGTTTCATCAAATTTGGAGAACCTTATAACCATTAATGCATGAGGAAAGAGAAAATAGTATTTTATTTATTTAACACATCAAAAGTTCTCAAAAGGCAATCCAATTGCATATATATTCAAATTCCCCATGTTAAATTAGGCTAGGTTTCAATTTTCAATTGATTTGGAGCATGTTTGCACCCCTCATACAAGGAGAGAGAAAATGAGGAAAATAAATGTGCCACGCCGTATTCAAATTTGATTAAGAAACAATTTAATATGTCACACCCCAATTTTTTTTATTTTAATCTCACGCACGATTGCCCACCGTTGGATGACTTATCAGACGGTTGAGGGTCGTCTCTTACCTTGCACCTGGAAAGGAAGGTTGGCATCCAACTGGTCTTTTTGTTTTGGGATTTCTCCCTCCACATGCAAGCTTTTCTTGTGATTCTTTCACGAATGGGTTCTAAATGGAATTCTGCATAGATTGACCTATTATTCATGTCATTTTGGAAAGTATTTATGAAATGCCTAATTACTTCTGCCAACTTCTAGAAGAACATACTCCCAAAGCCCTAGGATCATACCCTCACCTATAAATAAGGGTACCTCAACCTGCGTTGTCCCTAATGACGTTCTCCTCTTCGCTCAATTTCTCCTGTTCTCATGTGGGTTGACTCCGTTAATCGAGTCTTGGACCTAACCTTGCGGTGCCTCGTGCGTGGAATCGGTTCCAGTATTCTTCAATCAGTTTTGGAGGTAAGTTTGTGAAGGTGTGTTTGTCGTTTTCGTACTGTTGAATCATGGTCATGTTGCCAATGTAAGTTTCTCCCAAATCCGTTGAGCTAGCATCCTACTATTTTGAGAAGTAATGGTGTTGCTTTTTGGATGAAAGAACCTAGTGAGTGCTTTTACCTTTGTGCCCTCCCATTTTCATTATTTGTTATGTTTTCCGATCGAGGGTAAATTGGACATTTGACCCTAGTTTCCTTTCCCTCACGCAGGTCCTTACTAGCTTTGACCTGGATGATTTGGTGATGTTTGATTGGGCCAGGTCTAGACATGGTCCCTCTCTCCTATGTTTTCTTGCAGGCATATTTTGAGTTGTAATTATTTGATTGTCATGTTTTCAAAAATTCACAACAAATTAATTACTTATCAAAAAAATTGAATAAATAGTCATTAAATTTAGGAAAATGTCAGCTTTCTAATGGTGTTAATTGTGTTGCCTAAATCTAATGTTTTATCAAAGGTGAATCTCAATGGATTAATCTAAATAGATAATATATTGTAAAATTTATAACTAATAATATATAACTCAAAAAAATATAATAAAATATATTTTGAACTCAGAGAAAGATAATCTAAAAAATGGCGTTGTTTTGTTAACATGATTCATTAATATTAAAATGTGATTTTTAGGGTTTTGAATAATTAATGATAACCTAACCCTAATTCTACATATATACATCATATGTGTTTTGGAGACCTAGGCTTGGATCAAGGGCTGACTTTAGACTATTTAGATTCTTGAGTAAGGTATGTTTGCATCTCCTATTTTTCCTTTATGCAATTAGCCTATGTTTCTTATTTCTCATGGTCCTATGGACATTTACCTACACCATATCTTGTTCTTTTGGAAAATATTCTTCATGTGAAGTACCTTTTATTTGTCACTGATCTTGTGATCATATTATCATGTTTGGACATTATGTTGGTCTTTTCTTATGTTTTGTTCATGATGGAACTCTATATGATGACATGTGATGTTTTTTGCCCACTTACGAGGTGGAAGTATATGTTGGTCACTTTTGTGGTGACTGCTTTGGAAAATCTGATTGCCTTTTACTTGCCTCTCTATTAAGCATGTTGTGTGACTCAGTATCCTAGAGTAATGTAATTGCATTGGTTTTTGTGTTATGTGCCTTTATTGTGTTTTTGGGATGGAGGTTATGTGCCCCATACCTGGGTTTCAAATTTATGAGGTTTGGCCCACATTTATAATTATTAGGAGTTTGGTTATGTGCCAATCTCTATCAGGTTTCAAGTTTATGAGGTTTGGCCACCTTTGTTATTTAGATCGTTCTAGTGCTATGTTTATATACATACATGCAGGTTGTTATGGGTTTTTTGCCCAAAGAATTATATGTGCTTTTGTGGCACCACATTTATTTTTGTTTTATGGCAAGTAATACATTTTGATATCTCTTGTTTACAAGTCAATCTCTTTTATGCCTGATTGGGTAGTCTTTATCTTTCTGTGGGAAGCCTTTTTACTTGATGTCCTTTCTATTCCATAAATTGCTCAACTTTATTGTAGTATGCACATACCAGCCCTTTGCTAATGTTCTCTTTTCTTTTCCTTTTGTGAGGTATGCTTCCAACCCCAAGAGTTGGACAAGGAGAGGACAATCACAGTGGACCTGGACCACAACAAGTATAGATGATACCTTGTAGGAGACTTGCTTGAAGTAGTTTGGTGATCCTCAGCTAGTCCTATATGTAGTTAGTTTTTCCTTTATATCACCCTGTGTGGTGAAAGTCTATTAATGATAACAAGCTTTGTAATGGTTAGATACATCTTTAAATTCCATTGCTACTTTGGTGTTATGATACAATCATGTTGTATAAATTGGTTTCATCCCTTTTGAGAAATATTTTGTGTTGGTGTTTGGTTTGGGAAGTTACCTTTTTATTTTAGTATGGAGTGCTTCCCCTCTAGGATCCCACTCCTTATACCCCTTGTGTCCCCTCTGCCATTCTCCATTGGTACTGCTCCCTCATTCATCTGGCGGTAGAGAGACTTCTCCCTCATTAATTCAGTTACTTCAAAGCTTCCTCCTTGTCAACTCGGCGGCCGTAGATCTTGGATTTCTAAGCTTTACCAGTGTGGAACGTTGTTGAACATCCCTTATAGACACTCAACAGATGTGTTTCCTTCCCCAAACTATTTCTTCAATGTTCTTTCTCTTTGTTACGGACCTTCTTTATTTTCACCTTCTTGCCATTTTTTGTTCTTGGCTATTGTGGGTTTGGTTTATACCTCTGTTGTGGGTTTGGTTTCTACCTCTAGTGTCCTTATGGGTTTTTACATTGGATTTTAGCTTCCTTCATTCTCGGAACTCGGTCACCATCCTAGTTTTTGGTGGGGGAATAATATCAGCCCCTTCACCCCTCACATGATTTTCTTTGGTGGAAGGTGGGGCAAGGGGTATCTTGGCAGGCGTTTGACTTCCTTGCCTTTTGGTGTTGCAGGTGAAGTAATAAGCATAGAGTAATGGGAATGTGAATCATTTTGCTCTATTGTGCCACAACAGAACCACCTCCACTTTTGTAAAGTGTGGGACCGAATAGGGGATCCACTCTTCATTGAATTGAAGATTAAGTCCATCCAATTTCATATAAGAAGGAAAGGAGGAATATCATTCATTTCTCAAATGATATACATATCAGAGCATGTAGTTTATAAGAAGTAGAAACAAAAATATAGGAATGTTACAAGGTGTATCGTTACACAATTGTTCCTCACCTTAAAGGTGGAATAACAAAATAAAAAGATACACATATAATAAATCTATTAATGTGCAAGACCTATTGCAGAGGGAAATCCAACCATTCCAAGCTATCCATAGGTCCAATATCATGTATATGATCTTTGTAAATATTTGTCTTCTAATGAACCTACACCTGGGTGGAAGAGAACATCACCCAAAACATAGGAAACAAGGTATAGGTCAGAAAAAGTTGAGTATGTACATATAATAAACACTTTGGGCACTATATATATTGGGTTAAAATTGCAAAAAGAGATGTTCCCAGAAGAAGGGGGCTATTTGCAAGTAGGCAAGTTTGAAAAAAATATAATAAGAGAAATGAGGCATATTAAAGTTTAGATTAAAAGCATGAAAATAAAAGTATCTTGCCATAACATTTAACCATTATTTAAAATAATAAACTTTTGCATGCATAACAATGTAGACTAAATATACCTAAAATCGGGCCATAACACCATAGTATCATGGCCTAAAAGAAATAAGGGTGGAAATGCACGCCCCTAGAGGAATATGCACACCCTTTATAATTATGGTTGTACATAAGTACCATTATTCTAGATATTCTGGTCAAACATGTAGCATGCCTAAATAGAGTGACAAGACTAGCATTCTAGTCAATTTCACATAATATGGCAATCATGTTAGGAGGCGTCTAAGAACTCATACAAACTAGATAGGTCATCAACCACATGCAATATAATGAATCAATAATAGGAAATATGAAAGTCCAAGTAAATGATTTCAAGTAGAAATGAAGAACTCAAGACATGCCTCATTAAAAAGAATGTAGGTTTTAGTCAAATAATGCTGAAAATAAAATAGAGAATGTACATACAAGATATTTGTGACTAACCCAATTTTTAGAGTTAAGTTCACTGTTCAAAAGTCTCCAAGGTTTTTTTATTAATGAGGTACAAAGTAGAATAACATTTTTCACTATTTGGCTTGAAATCAAAAGTTGTTTATTTCATGTTATTGAGGTTTTCCATTTAGGTTTATCATTCCATTTTTCTTATCATAATAATTCTTTATATTTCCATCTAGGTCATATACGATTAAGGTTACATATAAAGGTACATATGATAATCTTCTACCGATTAGATTGTCAATTGTTATTCTCTCTCTAACATAATATAGTTCCTTTTAGCTAGTAAGATTGAAGATTTATATTGTAAGATATATATTAACTACCAAACCACCCTTAATAGGAACACCTAGGGTTTAAATACAACATAACTCATTGTATACTAATCACACCCTTAAACTTATATCTCAATTATGCACATGGATACAAGTATGCACCAAATTATTTTATGGAGATAGATGCTTTTATAGTTTAAACTAACATATACCCTACCCTCATCCATTTGGATGCATATGTATACATAAGTTCTTTCAATTGTATGATTTCTCTCTTTTATACCATAGAATTCGCGGTAGGCCATTTCTAGGTAGATGCAACCTTATATCCTTACCGTGTTGTCGATCATCATTAAATGTATATATACACTTACGGTTTCTAATGATTAAGAACAATAATGTTGGAACCTAGAATATTTCAATATCAACTATTTATTTCAAATCTTATTATATACTATAATATATATATATATATATATATATTAACATGTGTACAATTAGTTCAAGTTAAATTGTCAAATAGTTTTTCTAAAATTCATATCTAAGTTGACTCTTCACCTTTAGAGTCTCTTAGACTATTAATTTAATGAATGAAAATGCATTAGAGTAAGGATTAATCATACTATGTCATGGAGGTGGATAGGTCTTGGTGTTTCCTATAGTCAAACTAAAGCTCATTCCAAGTTGATGGCTCGAGGAAGGAGCATTTGCATACCACCTTTGTTTGGAGATCAGGAGGAGGAAGAGTCTTGACTCCAAGGCCACAGAGGTTGGTTGTAGGATATGAAATTTAGAGCAAGTTTTTTGGCACGGACACTATGTTCCCACTATATTTTCTATTCATCATGAGGTCCAGCAGCAGTGGCGGGTATGGAGTTATCGGTGTGTTGGGGGAAAGGAAGGTCTAGTTGTACAGCTAGGTGGAAAGGAAAGGAGACCTTAGTGTGGATTCATGGTGAGGTTTAGAGAAGGAGTGGTGAGGAGATGAGGAGGAAGGGTCAAGGCTATTAGATGCGACAGAGGTAGCAACTGGGTGCAACTGACATCTTATGACTATCAGTATAGATGGTGGCAGTGCTTTATGGCCCTGGTCGTTGGGCGCAAGGAGGGAAGGGATTAATACTGGTTCTGATGGGATTTGGTGAGGTCTGTAGATCGACCATGACCTTGGTTGTTGGTTCAGTTCAGCACATAAATATGAACTCATGCATCTAGCATTGGGGTGGCAAGCACACAAGGATATGAGGGGTTTGTGGAGGGTTCAAGGAGGGTGTTTGATCGAAGAGGGATCCTCAATTACATAAAGCACATGTGGATTCAATGTCGAATATATATGGTTCATAGGTTGGTGGTGTTGCACTATGAAAGTGATGGGAGTCTGAGAAATTTTGGTGGTGTTGTACTGGTGAGGAAGAAGAGGTCCTTGTTGTACAGTGACCAGCAACTGCTATGGTGGCATCTTTGTGTGCTTACAGCAGTTGGTGTACTGGTTGAGGCAAGCAATGACTTCAAGGAGAGGTAAAGGAGCGGGCAAATTGTGCAAGCAGTGGCATGGTAGTCGTTGATGTGCCTTCTAAACATGTTGCAGTGACACCCTCTGCAATAGGCTGCTAAGGTACCCCTTGCAACTAGAGCAGTTGGCACAAGGAAGAAAAGGAGGTAGAGGGGATGTGGATAAGATGAATAATGGAAAACTGGGTGTAAGGAGATAGGCTAACGTAGTAGCCTATCTTGATTCTGCTAGAAGCAGTTCTTTCTACCAAGGTGATTGGGGGCACATCTAGGAGGGTGGTTGTAAGGGTTTAGGAATTTCCAACAGGGACGAGGAGAATTGGGGTGGAGGTGAGGAAGAAAAGGAAAGGAGGAAGAGAATAAGGGAAGAGACGAGGAGGGGAAGAGGAAAGTGAAGGGGAGGTTGAGAAAGCCTGATCACCAATGGCAACTGGTCATTCAAAGATTAGGAGCATGAGGTAAATGGCATGGAGAGGACGATGGTGGGGGTAGCCTTCAGATTAGGTCAATACTGGATAAGCGGAGCACTAGATATTTAGGACTTGACCAAGCATTAAACTAAATGTAGCATTGTCACACTATATTAAACTCCTTCTTAATCATTCTGACGGGATGTATTTCATGTTAAATTAACCTCAAAATTATTAGGTAGCCTAATTTGACTACAAGGAATTTGAATTGCAAATTATTTTTTAATCTGAAATCTTTTGTGTTACATTTATTTACATGTAAATTAAGTAATCAATTAGGGTATTCACTCACATTTAATTATCCAGTTAAGAAGTAGTCTTTCATACTCCCTCAGTTTCTCCCACTCATTAATCCTAAAGATATGCTAGACTACTAAACCAGGGTCAAATTCATTTTATTTACTAATTACTTATTACTATATAATTTATTTTGATTATTTTCCCTAAGACATCACATATAGTTGACATTTACGCATTCATGGTATTATTTTACCCCAATGGATCCTAATACATTTACATTTAGGGGGAAAAGAGACTTGATATTGTCATGATTAGAAAGGACATATCAAAAGGGAGGGTTAACCTATGAACCTCGATTTGGATATGTTACAACCTCCTTCTTCCTCCTTCTGTAAAGGTTAGTTCTTGTAGTTTTTTCTTTTTCTTCCCTTAGTAATCATCTCAATTCCTCTCAGAGAGAGTCAGGAAGTTGTAGTAACCTTAATAATTTAACCAAATAGACATTTACACTAATAGAATAGGGTAGGGGGAACTAGCATAGAGTTCCTCAACGAAAGTAGTTATTTTATGTCTTATTCCTTCTTATATGTTTCACATATTATAAGATGGAAAAAAGAAAGGAAGCCTCACTTAAAATGATTTCACCTTGGCTAAGCAACTGGATCATAGTACAAGGAATTCAATCCTTTTTTGCCATGTTTTAATTTATGTTATTACTGGTATTTTTGTTTGAATTCCACACTTGCATTGGATAGAAACTACTTGTCTCAATCCTCAGGTGTTGTGTGAATCCTAAAACCAAACTTCAAGCATATAGGATACATACCACCCCACAATCTCATCCTTCCTTGCTATTTGTGTCTGCCCTCCTTCTTTTCCTCTCTAGGGTTGTCTGTTGGTATGTATGCCCATAGAGAAAATCATATGATGATTGTAATGGCATAAATTATAAATGATTTGATCAATAATAAAGGGAAGCTTCCAATATATTCTATTTTATTCAGTTATGAGATAAAGAAGTAACATAATAAATGTCTGGAGAATGATATTACTCAATGACATATGTCTTCAAGTACGTGACTTGGAGAATGAGATCAATGGATGTAAAGAGTACATACATTCTTGTTATGTTCCTAGTCAATTGTTATTGTGTAAGGCTAATAGACTGTAATAACACATAAGACTAGATTGTGTGTTGGTTGATTGCAACATCTCATTAGTCATGATATGTGATATAAAACCAAGCACATAGAAACTTGTTAGAGAACAGAGTATCAGATAGACCCACCATAAGAGTGATACATGGAAACCTTAGTTGGTAGTCAGAATCACATCTTATAGTGATGGTGGTGTTTGTGGTTCTTAGTCCTAAAATCACTACACTCATCACATGTCATTTGGTATGCTTTGACATCATAAAACGTAATCCTGAATAAGGTTTATCATAAAGGTGATGATTGGGTGACTGTGACACATGGGGACTGACTGTGAGTGATGTATATGGGATTTGTCCCTCCTAGAGTGTGATATTTAGCGAGATTGAAAAATGCATGGCCATGCTCATGTGAGTCAGTATGTGATATTTAGCTTGCATATATGTTAGACATTTTTCTCTTGTTTAAGGAACATAGATTGAATGTTAAAGAGGATGACTGCTCCATGCCTCGAGTTCAATATGTGACAAAGTAACTATACAAACACTATAGCACCATTCACAGATTGTAGGTTGAAGTTGTTCTCCTACTTTTCATTTACTTGGGTAGCAATGATGTGTGATTATGCACCACTCTTAGCTTGCGATGTCATAATAGGTCATGGACATTCACTGCCAATGTAAAATGGGAACTATAGGGTCAAACACATAGGAACTGGCCTAGAACAGGATTTTTTATCATGAATGATAATTGGATTAATTACTGAAGTATTTAGGTATTCAATTCACACTACAAATCAACTGGTTGGACTCCCAACCGATCAACTCATGTGATGAAATAATCAGTTGGAGTGTTAGGTTTATTAGATATTGTATTTGGTGAGTTCTGCAAGAACTGAGGTGCCAACCGATTGGTTCACTTAGTGAACCAATCGGCTGGGGTCGTAAGATGACCAGTTTGCTTCGTGAAATGCCCTGTTCACAGTGCAATTTGATTGCATGAAGGATTAGTGATGATGTCAAGTCATGCATTAATTAGATTAGAATTACTGATACATATGTGATTGAAAACATAACGAAACAACCGATCCACTACGTGAACTGATCAGCTCACATGCCAACCGATGGGTTTGCAAAGTGAACATTTTGTTTCTCCATTCATAGGTTGCAAATTTTCCAGATTCCAGTCCCTTCCACTCCCACATAGACTAGGAACCCTGACCCTAACCCCTCCTATAAATAGAGGGGTACTGGGGGCTTCTCAGACACATCAATTTCCTCTAGGAATTGTTTGTCTTTTCTAGTTGTGCTAACTGAGAGAATACAAGCATGTCCTACCTGATAAAGGGAGGTATAGCAAGGGAGAACAATTGTAGAAGATCAAGTTGGTGACTAGTATACCAACGGGAGGGACAACTCCTTCCTATCTAATCTGATAGGATGACAAGATTTCTAGGTGGTCTGTTTGGACTTCCACAGAGGTGTGGAGATTGTTCTCTATCGGTAGGAGGACAACATCAACCTGCTATCAGTGGTGAAGACCAGGAGGCACAGCAGACGAGTCCCAGTGCAACTTGAAGATAGTTTTACGACTACAACAACAAGGAGATGTTGCTAGACTTGCTTGAGGACCAGTTATATACTCAAAACCATCCTTTCCATTAAATAGTTATTAACATGATCCACTAGTCTAATGGGGAATGTGGCAATAAATATTTGATCTCCACTACCTATTTGATGCCATATTTCCCTATAGTGGTATCTGAGTCATGTCAATCTACTATATTTTTGGATAACTGATATGATCAAAGTTTTGGTTATATCCTTTATTATTTCATGTGATGTGAATAATTATGTACAATCAAATAACATGTTTAATCCTAGACTAAAATATATATGATATATATATGCAGTTTACATGCGTCGCCCTAAAAGTGAGTTTTGATTGTGGATGTGTAGCATGGTTATGGCCAATAACCCTATCATATGTGAATGGTTGTGTGGTTGGTTACTCCTATTTTATCTCGATTTGCATACCGAGCCTCTATCTTATCTTCTAATTGTAAAAGTATAATTCTCTCCTACATTTTCTCCCCTCGGCTATAACTTGAGGTTTCTCTATTATCATGTAAAAGTATGATAGTTTAAATTCTTGTTCTATGAAGAAGACGAGCCCAAAAAATGGAGGACCAAGAAGAACCAATCGATTGGAGTCCCAACCATTCAATTGAAGGACCTAGATGATGGTGGAATAGATTCCAGACGACTGGGGAGATGACCAACCGACTGCCCAGGAAGCAAGCCAATCGGTTCAATGGTTGAACCGATCAACCTAGATTGGCAAGCACAAATCTTCATCATCAATAGGTTTTTGCATGAGATGTAGACCCTAGGTTGTAGTAATTCCTTGTGACTACTAGGAATTACATTAGAATGGCCATAACCACCACTTTTTGTTTATTGTAAGTTTTGATTGTAGAATATAGCATGTATATGATACGTACTATATGTGTATGGTGATTGGTTAAAGTGTATGTATTATACAAACTACCTCATTAAAATATTAAGTCTAATATGGTTTCCATTAGCAATACCCATGAAAATATAGATCGACCAAGTGTGGGCACCCCAAGGTTAGCACGTTGTCTATCTTTTAGAAGTGTGATGGTAATATTGTGGGCCTTCTAAGCGGGGTTCACTATTAAAGTGTTGGCTTTTGGGTCAGGCTTAAGTAGTGATTCTTAATGGGATCACGAACCAAAGTCATACATGTGATTATGGAAAAGATTTTTGCATATCATTTATCCAATAATTGCATAAGATAAAATTGGCAAAAGTTTCCTACCTTAATAGTTGATTATGGACACAGGCGTTGGTTGGGTAATAATTGAACTGTTTTGGATCTTGGCCCACTAGAAGGTTGTATGTTAAAATATTTTGAATTGATATGTGAGGGATATTAATTTGAATAAAAATAGTGGGAGCAATAATTAATTAGAGCCTAATTAATATGGAATCATCAAATCAAATCAAATCAAGAAGGGTTTTTGACAAATGCAACTTTTCTCTTATAGAATCAAATGGAAATCAAATCATCATTACGTGATCCTTAGGAAGGATAGTTTTTCTGGGACAAATTTCCACAACTGGTTCTAGACTTTGTGAAGGGTTCTCAATGAGAAGTGCAAGCTCAATGTCCTAGAAAAACCAATGCCAGAAATACCTACTCTTGATGCGCCTAGGGATGAGGTGGATGCTTACTGAAGCATGCCAATAATGACTTAAAGATAAAGCAGCTTATGCTTATTTGAATGAACTATGAGTTGCATGAGTAGTGTGAGGACATGGGGATACTTGAGATGGTAACACATCTTAAGGACTTGAACCATAAGCACACAAAGTAAGAAAGGTAAAAAAATCTCAAAGGTGTTGTTTGAGTGCAAGATGACAGAGGGAGAATCAGTAGAGATCCATGTGTTCAATATGATTGGGAATATGGAGCATCTTGAATGGATGGTATTCTCTTTAATCTAAAAGTTGGCCACCTATATGATTCTGTAATCACTTCCTGAATCATACAGCCATTTTATTTAGTGTTACCACTCAAATAATATTGGCAAACTGCGATTAGATTTGCTTGGTGAGATGATAAATGCCAAAGCAAGGATGAAGAAGGACAAATCGATGATGGTGATCAGTGAAGTTGAGTCTAAGGAAGAAAGAAAGGCCATGAAGAGTTCTGAGGTTGAGCCCAAATCCAGATCTTCAACACTCAAGATAAGGAGGAAGAAAAGTACAAGAGGAATGTATCCTTTGTACTTGAAGGCCTTCAAGAAGAAAAAGTGGGGACGGGGATCTACACTTCAAGTATATACATTATTGAGATAAATCTATCTACTTATTCATCTTAGGTAATAGATATGGGATGTGGATATCATATATGCTTGAATATGTAGGATCTGAAAAGAAGTAGGTCTTTGGGAAGTGGTGAAGTTGAACTATGAATTGTAAATGGCGCAAGAGTTTCCACCACTATAGTTGGAACCTATAGTTTATCTCTACCTACAGGGCTTGTAATAGATCTAGTAATCTTCTATTATGTACCTTCCACAAATAAAAATATCATTTATGTATCCTGTATGGATAAGAATGCATTTGAATTTCATATTACGAATGGTTTATGTTCTATTTCAAAAGATGGGATCTTTTATGGCAATGCCCCTATTTCATATGGTCTTTGTTTGCTATATCTAAATATAGTTGTTTAAAACGTATATATTAAAAGGCTAAAACTCAATAGCTCAAACAAAACATACCTTTGGCATTGTCGTCTAGGGCACATAAATGAGAATCACATATCCAGACTCTATAAAGATGGTTATCTGGACTCTTTTTATTTTGAATCAATAGAGACATCTAAATCTTGTTTGTTGGGCAAGATGACCAAGATGCCTTTCACTGGAAATAATGAGAGGGCTAGTGATCTATTTGGACTCATACATACTGAAGTATGTGTCCCTTTTAGAACAAGTTCTAGAGGAGGGTATCAGTACTTCATTACCTTCATCGATGACTTCAGTAGGTATGGCTATATTTACCTGATGAAACATAAGTCAAAAACTCTTGAAAAGTTCAAGGAGATTATGAATGAAGTACATAACCATCTTGGAAAAAGTATTAAGGCACTTCATCCTGATCGAGGTGGAGAATACTTAAAGAAACAATTTGAGGACCTTCTGCGAGCTTATGGTACTGTATCACAATGGACTCCACTTGGAACACCACAACATAATGGTGTATCATAAAGAACGAAACACACATTGCTAGATATGGTGTGATAAATAATGAGTTTAGCTCAACTTCTGGGTAATTTTTGTGGGTATTCTCTATAAATTGTAGTGTTTACACTAAACTAAATACCATCTAAATCGGTTCAAAAGACACCATATGAGATTTGGTATCGGAAGTGTTCAATGTGTCTTTTATGAGGATTTGGGGATGTGAAGCATATGTTAGGAACAAGTTTCCTAGAAAGCTTGGCTCTAAGTTTGATAAATGTTATTTAATTGGATATCCTAAGGAGAGAAAAGGATATTACTTTTATTCCCATCTGACAACAAAGTGTTTGTTGCAAGAGAGGTTGCATTCCTAGAGAAGGAATATATTTCCAAAGGAATGTGGAACTCAAAGAGGTTTGATACCAACAAGAAAATTTTGAATTGATAGATGTACAAGAGGAACAAAGAGAATCACAAAGTGTTGTGGAATCTCAAATTCCTGGAGTAACATAGGAACCTCATAGATCTAGTAGGACACGCCATGAACCTAAAAGATTTGGATATCATGTAACTTAGGAAGGTGGTGAGTTGGTCATAGAAGATGAGACAACAACCTATCTAGAAGCTATTGAGGGGCCAGAGTTTGAGAAATGTCTTGAGGCTATGAGATTTGAGATGGAATCCATGATTCCAACAAGGTATGAACCTTGGTGGATCCACCTATAGGGTAAAACCCATAGGGTGCAAGTGGGTCTTCATGAAGAAAATAGACATGGATGGTAAAGTACAAACCAATAAGGGAAAATTGGTTGCAAAAGGTTTTATCTAGGTTCAAGATTTTGACTATGATGAAACCTTTTCTCCAGTTGTCATGGTTAAGTACATCAGGACCATGCTTGCCATTGGAGCTTATGTTGACTATGAGATTTGGCAGATGGATATCAATACCACATTCCTTAATAGGAATCTTCTTAAGCATGTGTACATGACACAACCTGAGTGTTTTATAAATCCAAAGGATGCAAATAAAATATGTAAGCTACAAAGGTCAATCTATGGATTGAGGCAAGCATCTCGGAGCTGAAATCTTAGTATTGACGAGACAGTCAAAGAGTTTGGCTTTACTCAAAATGAACATGAACCTTGTATAAAAAAAGGTTAGTGGGAGCATGATTGTATTCCTCATATTGTATTTGGAAGACATACTATTGATGGGGAAATGACATCCCTACTTTACAAAAGGTAAAGATATGGCTAGGAAATATGTTTTCTATAAAAGAATTGGGAGAAGCATCCTATATCTTGGGAATCAAGATCTATAGAGATATATCTAGAAGGATTTTTGGACAAATTCAAAGTGAATACATTGATAAAGTGTTGAAGAGGTTAAACATATAGAGCTCATGGAGTTTCCATCTCTAAAGCTCAATGTCCCAATTCTTGTAAAGAAAGGGAACGCGTGAGTAATATTCCATATGTGTCACCAATTGGATATATCATGTATGAAATGTTGTGTACCTATCCCAGTATCTCATATTCTTTGAGCATGATGAGAAGATATCAGTCAGATCCAGGTGATGCTCACTGGACAAATGTGAAGAACATCCTCAAATACTTGAGAAGGACTAAGCATTACTTCTTTGTATACGGCAGAGAGGAAGAGTTGGTGGTAAAAGGTTACACAAATGTAAGCTTCCAAACTGACAAAGATGATTATAGATCGCAATCCAAATTTTTGTTTTGCCTAAATAATAGAGTTGTGAGTTGGAAGAGTTCCAAGCAAGGGTCAGTTTCTAATTCTACAACAGAGGTCGAGTATATTGATACATCGAGTGCAGTAAAGGAGGTTGTTTCAGATCAAGAAGTTCATTTCTAAACTTGGGTTAGTTTCGATCATCAGCAACACAATTGACCTATATTGTGACAACAACAGAGCCATTGCACAAGCTAAGGAACCCATATCGCATCAATGTTCCAATCATATACAAAGCCAGTTTCATCTCATACAAGAGATCGTACAGTGAGGAGATGTGAAGATTTGTAGAGTACCAACTAAGAGAAATAATGTTGATCCCTTGACTACAACACTTTCATAGTAGAAGCATGATGGTCACGTTAGATCACTTGGAATAAGATTCATGGGTGATTGGATTTAAGTGCTAGTAGGAGTATGTTGATATGTATGCCCATAGAGAAAATCATATGATGATTGTAATGGCATAACTTGTAAATGATGTGATCAACAATAAAGGCAAGCTTCCAATTTATACTATTTTATTTAGTTATGAGATAATGAAGTAACATAATAAATGTCTACATAATGATATTACTCAATGACGTAAGCCTTCAAGTATGTGAGTTGGAGAATGAGATCATATGGATGCTAAGAGTACATACATTCTTGTTATGTCCCTACTCAGTTGTTATTGTTGAAGGTTGATAGATTGTAATAGCACAAATGACTAGATTGTGTATTGGTTGATTACAACATCTCATTAGTCATGATATGTGATATCAAACCAAGCACATAGATATTTTTTAGAGAACAGAGTATCAGACAAACCCACCATAAGAGTGATACATGGAAACCTTAATTGGTAGTCAGAATCACATCGTATAGTGATGGTGGTATTTGTGGTTCTTAGACCGGAAATCACTACACTCATCACATGTCCTTTTGATATGCTATGACATCGTCAAACATAATCCTAAACAAGGGTTACCATAAAGGTGATGATTGGGTGATTTTGACACATGGGGACTGACTGTGAGTGATGTAGATGGCATTTTTCCCTCCTAAAGGAGTGTGACATCATGGCCACTTGATTAGAGAGACCGAAAAATGCATGACCATGATCATGTGAATGAATATGTGATACTGAGCTTACATATATCATAAACAGTCTGCTCTTATTTAAGGAACATAGATTGAATGTTAAATAGGATGACTACTCCATGCCTCAAGTTTAATTTGGATATTAGTGACAAAGGAACTATAGAAACACTATAACACCAATCACTGATTATTGGTTGAAGTTGTTCTCCAACTTTCCATTTACTTGGGTAGCAATAATGTGTCACTAGGCACCACTCTTTGCTTGTGATGTCATAATTGGTTATGGACATTCACTGCCAATGTAATATGGGACCTATAAGGTCATACACAGAGGAACTAATCTAGAAGAGGAGTTTTGATCATGAATGATAATTGGATTGATTAGTACAATGTTTAGTTATTTACTTCAAGCAACAAATCAACTGACTGGACTCCCAACCAATCAGCTCATGTGATGAAATGATTGCTCAGAACGTCAGGTTGATGGGTAGTTGTATTGCAAAGTTATGCACGAACGGAGGTGCCAACCGACCGGTTCACTTAGTGAACCAATCGACTTGGGGTAGTGAGATGACCGACTCTCTTCATGAGACGTTCGGTTTGTCGTGCAACTCGATTGCATCAAGAATTAGTATTGATGTCATGTCATGCATTAATTGGATTAGGATGGCCAATACATATGTGATTGGTAAACATGACAAAATGACTGGTTCACTAGGTGAATTGATCAGCTCACATGCCAACCAATTGGTTTGCATAGAGAAACAAATGTTTTACCATTTGCATGTAAGGCCTCTAAACTTGCTTAATGAGTTGAACAAGCTTAATTACCATAATTTAATGCTTAGTCCATCATTAAGTTGATTAAGTTGAATTAACTACTCACTGATGCAATTAGTTCTTTTATCAAGAGTTACAGTCTAATTAGGATGATTTCTTGCTTTGAGATTGTATAGGATCTTGTGCTTGGAACGTTGCAAAAAGAATCAGTCGAATCGGACATTTGAGTCAATAGTTATGACGTTTTCATGTTCCTTTGGAATTGGCTGCAATTTTTCCAGTATTTGATTTTTATTTCCTTAAGTGGGTCGGCTACTTCTTCTTCTCCCTTATCCCCTCTGCTTCACACAATCTACTGCTTTAATCAACACCCATCTATTAGTCTGATCGGCCACAGTCAAGGAGTGAGGGCAGGGCGATTTTTGGGTGATATAGCAAGCGCTTGAGCTCCATCCACCTCCGTCCTCCATTTCTCTATCCTTCTCCTTCCTCCTTCCTCGCCCCCTACCACCTGCAGCCCTCAACCTACATAGTTTCCAGCCGACCAATAGTTGTAGCTACTATGGCAGCGGCTAGAGGCCCCAAGGGCGCACGAAATACCAAGCTAGGGTTAGCATGGAGCTCGGCCAAGAAGCTTGAGCAGGAATCCACAGCTATAGCTGCGTCTAGCATCAAACACAACCATCATCTTCAACCTGTTTGTGAAGGTAGAAGGAGATGCTTGCAGCAGGTCCAAACCAGGACTATTATGGGTGAGGAGCAGCACCAAATTGGTGTCTTTGAGTTCGTCTGAGGTTCCTAAGCACGAATATGTAGCTGTTAGCCCTCGATTTAGCCCCTAGCCAAGGTTTCTTCTTCAACCTGTTTATGCGTGATAGCTACTGTATGCAGCAAGTTCAATTTTGGCTTATTCTAAGGTTGAAGACAACCCCCTGGACACAATTCCAATCGAATCTGGACATTTCGAACCCCAGATTTGCTCATTTGATGAAGAAAGGTGCTAGATGGACGAATTCATAGCTTATTCTTGGATTTTCTACCCTACCTGCTCGAGATTTTTTCGGTGTGGGGTTTCATCTTCTTATTAGAGGCAAGTTTTATAACTTTCTCAACGTTTGTTGCTTACCATAAGCTTTCTAGATCATGTTCTTGCTTGAAAATGATGATCCATGCACTAAAAAGCTATGCTTGACTTGGATTTCGATTTTTATAATGTTCCCTGTTCTGATTTCAATTATATATGAACCTATGATCATGTGTATGTTATTCCTAATGTATAATATGACTTGGATCAAGTTGTTTTGACAACCTATGGTGCTAAGCACCTATCAAACAATGGTCAATTTTAGGGTTTAAAGTTGATTTCTTCTATAAACCATGACTCGATGATGGTACCATTGCAACAACCCTATGGTGTTGTCTTCATAACAACTCATGGTCATGATCAAAGGTTTCAGATGATGGTGACAACTTATGGTCACCCCTTAGGTCAGGTTTTGGATCAATTAAAAGTATAATGATCAATCATTAAGGACACTACTGATGATATCAATCAATGATGACATCAACTTAAAATTTGATGATGATTAATGAATATACTATTGATCTAACAACCTATAATGATTTAATGATCACTAATGATGGTGGATCAGGTCTCTACAATCTATAGTGAGTTAATCATATAGTTTTAGCATCAATTAAGCCTTAGACCAATGGTTTCTTAGGTCACTTGATGCAATGGTCAGACCTATATTGTAATTGATGGTTTTAACATGTAAACTTGACCCAATGGTCGAGATCTACTATTTATTCCTCCATTAAGGTGTAATGATGGCTAATGTAATAAGTTGGTCCTAATAATGTGATTTATATGGTTTTCTTTACATGATCAACTTAAGGAGCTTACTTGTTGACAATGGATGGATTGTTTTAACAGAACAGTCGATTGTGGGTTTTACCCAACTCTTAATGGAACTTTTTGTATCGATTATCAAGGGATGTCTAGGGTTAGATGATGAGTCTTTCTAGAGCACAAATCAAGGACTTCATATGTGGTTTATCCAAGTTGTTTACTTATGTAAACAACCAATAGTGTTACCTTTTAAGCATCCAATGGTTCTGGGTGACATTGTGATATGGTGATATGGGTTGAATGATGATGGGTCAAATGGAGGGTTACCCTTAATAAGTTAATCTTACCTATTCACTCATACGAATAGAAGGGATGATAACCATACTGTGTTGATATGTAACCCTAATTAGGTATTTCTTGTTATACCTAGCTTTAATATAATTAAAAGATGGTAATTGGGTATGAATAGTCCTTGAATGACTAATACAACCATGGAGTACTCTATTATTATTGAAACCCTAGTATGATATAACTTGATGGTTACACCTTGATTTATGTGGGGGTTCATACTTGAGAAAATTAGGGAATATGATAGTGATGCTTCACCTTATGCATCCATGATCCAATGGGGATGTCGTGAGTTAGGATTTGGGTATAAGTGTTGATTAGTAACATTAATATGATTTATCTTGTTGAACCTAACTCTAATGTAAATAGATAAAGATGAGTATTCATGTTTAACATTCTTATATGATGGAATGATGGTGGAATAACCTCCTTAATATGATCATAACCTTAATATGTTAATTGTTGGTTATCATAGCCACATGGTTAATACTTTCTTATGTTAAACATGTGCATTATGAATATGATGAGTGTTAATCATATCTATATTCCTTGCATGTTGATGTAATAAAGGAATGTTCTTAATGTTAATATAGCCCTTCTATGATTGATTATGAATATCTCCTAGCTCATTAATGCAATATTGTGTTGATCCAGTGTGTTATATGTAAGGAATGCTATTGAGCCTTGTTATAAGGCACGGAAAGATAATTATGATATTGCACGGAATAGTATGATGGTATTAATGACCCTTGGGCATGGTTGAGCCCTGAATGATGTGTAATCCTCTTATGTTGATAAGGGTTGATACCCTATGATATTGTGAAAAAGATTATTATCTAGTGATAGCATGACGACTGGTGTAGTCTCATGAATGGCAAGTGAATATTACCATGTGATGATGAGATGAGAAATTATGTTTCATACATTTTATATCTTTTAAAGTTTTGATATTTATATGCTTTCTAGAAGTGAATTAGGGTTTGTATGTCCACTTGTTTGATGCAGCCTTAATTCACCCAATTGGCATAACTAATCAAGTGCAACTCTAATCATGTAGTGCCTTGTTCCGTAGATCCATCTTCAGTGTCAGAACTTACTGGATGGTGAAATGAGTATTCCTAAGGGAATCTTGGAGCGCATACTTTTGAGTATGTGGGGGTGGCAGGTTGAGGATATATCCTTGTCATCCACAATGCAGATTTTGGAGGTTGGCTATGGTCATGCCTCATACATCTGATGTGATTGAGAACGGTTGTAGTCGTGTCTCTGTGATTATAACATGATGTGATTAGAGGAAAACTGTGGTTGTACCTCAGTGATTGGGTTTGAATACCCTGGTTTCTAGTGTCGTGACTTGTACCAAGGTCAGACTAATGGTTTTCAGCTTGACTATATGTCGTTGTGGTAGCAGCTTTGACTGATATGTCACTGCCTTTTTACTCGTACTGACCAAGGGGAAGAGATCTTAGGATACCGGCACTCCTAGATCTTGTACGGACCCGAATAGCCCTTTGCAGGGGTCGGTTGGACTTTGAATGGTACGATTTAAATTCCCTAGGGCATAATAAAAGTTGTAATATAGCCGTGTAGCATATTTGTTTAGGGTTATACATGACGTTTCACATTGGATGATAACCCTTGTTTGTTATCTTTAGATAAAGATGAGGCTTAATGCAATTAAGAGATAGTAAATATACTTATGTTGTGGATATTTTTAGATTGTAGATGCATAAATATGATAGCCATGCTTTTGTGGATAACTATACTACTACTGCTAATTATAATCATGATGCTAGATATCTCATGTTGTTAGTTATATTTAGCATGCTAGCCATGCCTTTGTAACTAGGGATGCATATACTTCTAATCATTCTTATCCAGGTAGTTGTGCTTATATTGTTAGCTCTTCTTATGATTTTGATATGTTCAAACAATTAGACATGCTCATGTTGTTAGCTATGCTATGTTAATAGACTTGCTTATGATGCTAGAACTGCATATGCTACTGAATTGCTTATATTGTCAACAAGATAAAGGATGATATTCTGGCTAATGATGATAGTTATTATCTACTCCTTTATGTATTTTGTTAATCATCAGTAGTATTGATCTTATTTGTTATATCTGATTAAACTGCTTAACTGTTTAATTACCTAAAAATGTTGTAATCAATAAATGTTGTTGGAGGTTATATCTCTTGCTGGGACATGGGTCTCACCCTTGTGGTTCGCCACATTTTTTAGGTAAGCGAAAGTGACGAAAACAAACATGTGGGAGCAAAGAGGAGCTATAGTAATGAATATTTGATAAAGTTGATTAGATGTCTAGTTTGTTCTAGAGTCATCCTTGTACTCTCAGGTCCGGACACGAAAAGTTTGTATATGGTGTTTCAAACGAATCAAACTTTTGTTAGCATATTAATGCTTATTTGTGTGACATATATAAATATTGTTCTCATGTGTATATATGTTGTGGCTAAGGGAATAGAACAATTTTTATCAAATTCTTGGTATAGTATGGATATAAGAGATGTTGGTCTCTCATGCAAATGTTTTTGAGTGGGTGTTGACGTTGAAATCGGTTTTAATTTACCATATTTTTTTGGTATGTGATTATTTAGTGATTGATTGTGTTTTATGTTTTGAGTAATCTCATTTAGTGTAACCGGTCCCAACAGGTTGGTATCATAGATGTAGATTCACTGAGTCTATAGGGACACTAGGACTTTGGACTAGGGTGATGTCTAAGTTAAGAATATGACACAAAAATATGGTGCATACTGCCTAATCTCAGTATTTGGGTGCCCAGGATAGGTATTCAATTATTGAAGAAAAGGTCAGTATTGAACTCTTAGATTGTTATCTTTTTTATTACTCTGATCAAGTAGTCATTTTGAGACAATCCAAAGAGCATAACAAATAAGAAATCATGGTGTGAATATCTCAATCCTACCTTAAAGAAGATGAGAATTGCATCATTATCTATCAAAACTTGAATGTTTGGTTAATACAAGAGAATGATACAACACCATGAAATCTAAATCTAAATAAAATAAGGAAAAGAGGAGTTCTTAAAGATGTTATTCAAGAATATAATAAAATAAAAGATAGATAAGTCTATGCTTATAAAGTGAATCAAGGTATGAAATCCACATAAGATAGAGAGAACTCCTATAACAAGTACAAAATGAGAAGATGAATGGGAACAATGACAAAGAAATAAGGTAGAACCTGAGTTAATCTCAGACCAACCTATGTATGTAAGAAAGTGTTAATGAAAAATCAGCATGTCTTGTGAAAGAAATCAAGGGAGATGATCCCGATTTAATGAAGAAAATGTGGAATATGATGATTTATCTATCGATAAGTGGTTGAAAAACATAATAAAATAAGAGAACATACACTAGTGGGATAAATAGTCATCAAGGAAGGAGTAATGAGATATGTTAATCATGATGATTCCTATGCTAATGGCAAGGAACCAAAAATGAAAAAGGTGAAATGATACATAAGAAGTTGTAATATGCATAATGAAAATAGAACTGGTTACCTTTTTGCTAGTGACCCCTGAACAATGTAGCTATGATGTGGGAAGTGTGTTTCACTTTGTGTCTTTCCTTTCTAGGGAACATATTTCAAGTGGATCATTGCCACTTGGTATGTGTGGATTCATTCTAAACATGAGGATGGATATCTTATTATAGAATAAGGTTGTTTGGACTATGGTTCCACGATCACAAAGTTTGTGATGATTTTTCTTTTGAGCCTTCCAATAATTAGGAAGACTCCTTTTATATGTCTTAATATTTTTTATGTTGGTAAAAGTATATGAGATAAGGGTGTTAGTTCCTTATAGGGCATGAGGATACCAAGGTAATGAATCCTAGTATCCAAGATGTATCAATAATATGAGAAATATGTGAAGGTTGGAGATGTTTATTAAATGAACATTACAAGTATTCCTCTCTTGTAGAGAGAGAGAGTTGATAATGATCCTATAAATGTTGTTTGTAAGGAAAAACAAAAGTGATTCTATAATGTTGTGTATGGTTCAGTGATAGCTGGGAAAGACCACTATCTAGGATAGATGGTTTTTTGGTTAATAAATATGTGATACCATGTTCCTTTAAGATAAACCTATGATAAAATATCAATGCATAAGAGTTAGATTGGATGACATAATTCACATGACCATGATGAGTTTAGAGTTATGTCATTTAGACTAACCAATGTACCAATAGAATTTATGAATAGTAGGAAGAGAGTGTTCAAGGAATGTCTTACAAGTTGTAGCAATCTTTGAATGATGACATGTCAAAGTATTTCAAATATGGTCAAAAATATGATCAATATTTATTCAAAAACCTTAGGGTTGTCGAAGCAGTAACTGCTATGAGAACAAGTTGAATAAGTGTGAGATGAGGTTGATTAAATTTTTTAATGGGATCATGATATGTCTTCTTATGTGGGCGTTTTTGTGCTGACCCAAGATGAGATATGTATGAATGATGTGACATTACCATGATATGAAAGTAAGCATGTGAAGGTAATTGGATGAGGTGCAAAGGAAGTACCCACCTTTGTTTACCTTGGATTTCGGGGGAAAAATCCCTATTAGGGGTTTATAGTTGTAAGGCCCCTAAACTTGCTTAATGAGTTGAACAAGTTTAATTACCATAATTTAATGCTTAGTGCATCATTAAGTTGATTAAGTTGAATTAAGTACTCACTGATGAAATTAGTGATTTTATCAAGTGTTGCAGTCTAATTATCATGGTTTCTTGCTTTGAGATTGTAGAGGATCCCGTTCTTGGAACGTTGCAAAAAGAATCAGTGAAATCCGACATTCGAGTCAATAGTTATGACGCTTTCATGTTCCTTTGGACTTGGCTGCAATTTTTCTAGTATTTGATTTTTATTTCCTTAAGTGGGTCGGCTGCTTCTTCTCCCTTATCCCCTCTCCTTCACATGATTGACTGCTTTAAGCAGAACCCATCTATCAGTCTGATCGGCCGCAACCAAGGAGTGAGGGCAGGGCGATTTTTGGGCGATATAGCAAGCACTTGAGCTCCATCCACCTCCATACTCCATTTCCCTACCCTTCTACTTCCTCCTTCCTCACCCCCTACCACTTGCAGCCCCCAACTTGCATAGTGGCTGGCTGACCAGCAGCTGCATCTGCTGCGGCAGTGGCTAGAGGCCCCAAGGGCGCACGAAATAGCAAGCTAGGGTTAGCATGGAGCTCAGCCAAGAAGCTTGAGCAGGAATCTGCAGCTATAGCTGCGTTTAGCATCAAACACAACCATCATCTTCAACCTATTCGTGAAGGTAGAAGGAGTTGCTTGTAGCAGGTCCAAACCAGGACCATTTTGGGCGAGGAGCAGCACCAAATTGGTGTCTTTGAGTTCGTCTGAGGATCCTAAGCACGAATCTGTAGCAGTTAGCCCTCGATTCAGCCCCTAGCCAAGGTTTCTTCTTCAACCTATTTGTGTGTGGTAGCTGTTGTGTGTAGCAGGTTCAATTTGGGCTTATTTTGAGGTTAAAGACAACCCTCTGGACGCAATTCCAGTCAAATCTGGACATTTCGAACCCCAGATTTTCTCATTTGATGAAGAAAGGTGCTAGATGGACGAATTCATAGCTTATTCTTGGATTTTCTACCCTACCTGCTCGAGATTTCTTCAGTGTGTGGTTTCATCTTCTTATTAGAGGCAAGTTTTATAACTTGCTCAACATTTATTGCTTACCATAAGCTTTCTAGATCATTTTCTTGCTTGAAAATGATTATCCATGCACTAAAAATCTATGCTTGACTTGGATTTTGATTTTTATAATGTTCCCTATTCTGATTTCAGTTATATATGAACCTATGATCATGTGTATGTTATTCCTAAGGTATAATATAACTTGGATCATGTTGTTTTGACAACCTATGGTGCTAAGAACCTATCAAACAATGGTAAATTTTAGGGTTTAAAGCTGATTTCTTCTCTAAACCATGACCCGATGATGGTACCATTGCAACAACCCTATGGTGTTGTCTTCATAACAACTCATGGTCCTGATCAAAGGTTTCATATGATGGTGAAAAGTTATGGTCACCCCTTAGGTCAGGTTTTGGATCAATTAAAAGTATAATGATCAATCATTAAGGACACTACTGATGATATCAATCAATGATGACATCAACTTAATATTTGATGCTATGAATATATTATTGATCTAACAACCTATAGTGATTTAATGATCACTAATGATGGTGGATCATGTCTCTACAATCTATAGTGAGTTAATGATATAGTTTTAGCATCAATTAAGCCTTAGACCAATGGTTTCTTGGGTCACTTGATGCAATGGTCAGACCTATACTGTAATTGATGGTTTTAACATGTGAACTTGACCCAATGGTTGAGATCTATTGTTTATTCCTCTATTAAGGTGGAATGATGGCTAATGTAATATGTTGGTCCTAATAATGTGATTTAGATGGTTTCCTTTACATGATCAACTTAAGGAGCTTACTTGTTGACAATGGATGGCTTGTTTTAACTGAACAATCGATTGTGGGTTTTACCCTACTCTCAATGGAACTTTTTGTATCGATTATCAAGGGATGTCTAGAGTTCGATGATGACTCTTTCTAGATAAAAAATCAAGGACTTCATAGGTGGTTTATCCAAGTTGTTTACTTATGTAAACAACCAATAGTCTTACCTTTTAAGCATCCAATGGTTCTGGGTGACATTGTGGTATGGCGATATGGGTTGAATGATGATGGATCAAATGGAGGGTTACCCTTAATAAGTTAGTCTTACCTATTCACTCATATGAATTGAAGGGATGATAACCATATTGTGTTGATATGTAACCCTAATTAGGTATAGCTTGTTATGCCTAGCTTTAATATAACTAAATGATGGTAATTGGGTATGAATAGTCCTTAAATGACTAATACAACCATGGAGTACTCTATTATTGTTGAAACCCTAGTATGCTATAACTTGATGGTTACACCTTGATTTATGTGGGGGTTCATACTTGAGAAAAGTAGGGAATGTGATAGTGATGCTTCACCTTATGCATCCATGATCAAATAGGGATGTCGTGAGTTAGGATTTGGGTATAAGTGATGATTAGTAACATTAATATGATTTATCTTGTTGAACCTAACTCTAATGCAAATAGATAAAGATGAGCATTCATGATTAACATTCTTATATGATGGAATGATGGTGGAATAGCCTCCTTAATATGATCATAACCTTAATATGTTAATTGTTGGTTATCATAGCCACATGGTTGATACTCTCTTATGTTAAACATGTGCATTATGAATATGATGATTGTTAATCATATCTATATTCCTTGCATATTGATTTAATAAAGGAATGTTCTTAATGTTAATATAGCCCTGCTATGATTGATTATGAATATCTCCTAGCTCGTTAATGTAATATTGTGTTGATCCAATGTGTTATATGTAAGGAATGCTATAGAGTCTTGTTATAAGGCATGGAAAGATAATGATGATCTTGCATGGAATAGTATGATGGTCTTAATGATCCTTGGGCATGGTTGATCCATGAATGAGGTGTAATCCTCTTATGTGGATAAGGGTTGATACCCTATGATATTGTAAAAATCATTATTATCTTGTGATAGCATGATGACTGGTGTAGTCTCATGAATGGCAAGTGAATATTACCATGTGATGATGAGATGAGAAATTATGTTTCATACGTTTTATATCTTTTCAAGTTTTTATATTTATATGCTTGCTAGAAGTGAATTAGGTTTTGTATGTCCACTTGTTTGATGCAGCCTTAATTCACCCAATTGGCATAACTAATCAAGTGCAACTCTAATCATGTAGTGCCTTATGTCGTAGAGACATCTTCAGTGTCAGAACTTGCTAGATGGTGAAATGAATATTCCTAAGGGAAACTCAGAGCGCATACTGTTGAGTATGTGGGGGTGGTAGGTTGAGGATATATCCTTGTCATCCACAATGCAGATTGTGGATGTTGGCTATGGTCATGCCTCATAAATCTGATGTGATTGAGAACGGTTGTGGTCATGTCTCAGTGATTATAACATGATGTGATTAGAGGACAACTGCGGTTGTACCTCAGTGATTGGGTTTAAATACCCTAATTTCTAGTGTCGTGGCCTGTACCAAGGTCAGACTAGTGGTTTTTAGCTTGACTAGATGTCGTTGTGGTGGCAGCTTTGACTGATATGTCACTGCCTTTTACTCGTACTAACTGAGGGGAAGAGATCTTAGGATACCGACACTCCTAGATCTTGTACGGACCCGAATAGCCCTTCGCAGGGGTCGGTTGGACTTTGAATGGTACCATTCAAATTCCCCAGGGCATAATAAAAGTTGTAATACAGCCATGTAGCATATTTGTTTAGGGTTATACATGATGTTTCACATTGGATGATAACCCTTCCTTGTTATCTTTACATAAAGATGAGGCTTAATGCAATTAAGAGATAGTAAATATACTTATGTTGTGGATATTCTTATATTGTAGATGCATACATACAGTATCCATGCTTATGTGGATAACTATACTGCTACTGCTGATTATAATCATGATGCTAGATATCTCATGTTGTTAGTTATATTTAGCATGCTAGCCATGACTTTGTAACTAGGGATGCATATACTGCTAATCATGCTTATCCAGGTAGTTGTGCTTATGTTGTTAGATCTTCTTATGATGTTGATATGTTCAACCAAATATACATGCTCATGTTGTTAGCTATGTTATGTTACTAGACTTGCTTATGATGCTAGAACTGCATATGCTACTGAATTGCTTATATTGTCAACAAGATAAAGGATGATAGTCTGGCTAATGATGATAGTTATTATATGCTCCTTTATGTATTTTGTTAATCATCAGTACTGTTGATCTTATTTGTTATATCTGATTAAATTTCTTAATTGTTTAATTACTTAAAAATGTTGTAATCAATAAATGTTGTTGAAGGTTATATCTCTTGCTGGGACATGGGTCTCACCCTTGTGGTTCGCCACATTTTTTTAGGTAATCGAAAGTGACGAAAACAAACATGTGGTAGCAAAGAGGAGCTATAGTAATGAATATTTGATAAAGTTGATTAGATGTCTAATTTGTTCTAGAGTCATCCCTGTACTCTCAGGTCCAGGCAAGAAAAGTTTGTATATGGTGTTTCAAACGAATCAAATTTTTGTTAGCATATTAATGCTTATTTGTGTGGCATATATAAATATTGTTCTCATGTGTATATATGTTGTGGATAAGGCAATAGAACAATTTACATCAAATGCTTGGTATAGTATGGATATAAGAGGTGTTGGTCTCTCATGCAAATGTTTTTTAGTGGGTGTTGACGTTGAAATTGGTTTTAATTTACCCATACTTTTTGGTATGTGATTATTTACTAATTGATTGTTTTTTATGTTTTGAGTAATCTCGTTTAGTGTAACGGGTCCTGACATTGCAGGTTGTGAATTTGTGAGATATTGGACCCCTCCACTCCAACACATATTGGGAACCCTAACCCTAACCCCTCCTATAAATGGAGTGGTATTGGGGGCTTCTTAGAAACATCAATTGCCTCTGACAATTATTTGTCTTCTTTGGTTGTTGTAACTAAGAGAACTCGAGCAAGTCCTACCCAATAAAGGGAGGGATAGCAAGGGAGAACAATTGTGGGACAACAAGTTGGTGACTAGTACACCGATGGGAGGGACAACTTCTTCCTGCACATTTTGGTAGGATGACAGAAATTCTAGGCGGTCTATGTAGATTTCTATAGAGGAGTGGAGGTTGCTATCTACCGTGATGAGGACAACATCAACCTATTGTTGTGGTGAATACCAGGAGGTGCAGTAGATGAGTCCTAATGTAACTAGAAGATAGTTTCATGACTACAATGACTAGGAGATGTTGCTGGACTTGCTCCAAGACCAGGTATATCGTCAAAACCATCCTTTCCATTATATTGTTATTGATGTGATCTTCTAATTGAATGGGAAATATGGTAGTAAAATTATTTTTTGCGCTTATCTGATGCTATATTTCCCTACAATGATATTAGAGCCACGTCAATCTACTATATTTTGAGATAATCGATATGATCATATTTTTGGTTTTATCATTTATTTATTGCATGCAATGTATATATTTATGTACAATCAAATACCACATTTAATCCCAAACTAAAATATATATGATATATATATGAAATTTACACATGTCACCCTAAAGTGAGTTTTGATGGTGGATGTGTAGCGTGGTTATGGCCAATAACCCTATTATTTGTGCATGGTTGTGTGGTTGGTTATTCCTATTTGATCACTATTTGCATACTGAGCCTCTGCCTTATCTTCGAATTGTAAAAGTATTATTCTCTCCTACCTTTGATCCCCTTGAATGTAACTCAAGGTTTCTCTATTATCATGTAATAGTAGCATTGTCTAAATTCTTATTCTATAAAGAAGAAGATGGAGAAACAAGAAGGACTGGTCGATTGGAGGCCCAGCCAATCAACTAGAGGACCAAGAAGATGGTGGAGGGAGTCCAGACGACTAGGGAGATGACCAACTTACTGACTAGGAGGCCAGCCGATAGGTTCATGTTGAACCGACCAACCCAGATTGGCAAGCATAGATCTTCATCCATAACATGTTTCTGCATGAGATGTAGAGCCTGGGTTGTGGTAATTTCTTGTGGCTTCAAAGAATTACATTAGAATTTCCATAACCATTCATTTTTGTTTATTGCATGTTTTTGTTGTGGGATATATCATGTACATGATATGTACTATATATGTGGTGATTGGTTAAGGTATATGTATTATACAAACTCCATCATTAAAATATTAAGTCTAAGATATTTTCCATTAGAAGTACATATGAAAATCTTGATCGACCAAGTGTGGGCACCCCAAGGGTGGTACGTCATCTATCTCGTGGAAGTGTGATGGTGATAATGTGGGCATCCCAAGTGGGTTGCATTATTATCTTGTTGGCTTTTGGTTCAGGCATAATTATGATTTTTAATGGGATTAAATGCCAGAGGCATACATGTGATTATGGCAAAGAGTTATGCACATCATCTATCCCAGAATTTCATAAGATGCAATTGGCAAAAGTTGCCTACCATAATAGTTGATTATGGACACTGGCATTGGCTAGGTAATAATTGAACTATTTTTTATCTTGGCCCACTAGAAGGTTATACATTGTAATCTTACGAATTGATATGTAAGGGCTATCAATTTGAATAAAAATAGTGGGATAGATAATTAATTGAAGACCTAATTAATATCGACTCTTCTAATCAAATCAAAAAGGTCTTTTGACAAATGAAAATTTTCTCTTGTAGAATCAAATGGCAATCAAATCATCATTTCAATTGGTCCTTAGGAAGGACAGTTTTGATGGGGGAAAATGTCACGATTGGTTCTGGACTTTTGAGAAGGCTTCTCAATGAGGAGTGCAAGCTCTATGTCCTCGAAACTCTAGTGCCAAACATACTTGCTCCTGATGCGCCTAGGGCTGAGGTATTGTTCAGGAAATCGGCCGATTAGGTCGAATAATCAGTTTTGGGGGTCTACCACTCCGAATATGAATAATCGTCCTATAATCGGTCCAGGACCGATTAATCGGATGATTAGGGGAATAATCGGCCGATTAATCGACGATTTTCAAAATCAAATGCTAGTAATAATTTTGTTTACATTAATTTTTTCTAATACTACTATTGGTCATTACAATTACATTCTCTTCTTCCAATTTACATATTTGGTCTTCTCCTCATGTTTTCTCAATAAGTTTATAGTTAGTGTTTATTGAACTAATCCTTAATGTTGATGTTTTCTTCTCTAATTTCATCAATGTTTCTAATTACTTATTAATGCAATATCAGTGTATAACTTATCAATGTTTCTAATTACTTCTTAATGCAATATTAGTCTATAACTTATCAATGTTTCTAATTACTTATCAATGTTTTTCTCTAATTTCATCAATGTTTCAAGTTACTTATTAATGCAATATTAGTCTTATCACTTATCAATGTTTCTAATTAATTATTAATGCAATATTAGTCTATGACTTATCAATGTTTCTAATTACTTATTAATGCAATATTAGTCTATTACTTATCAATGTTTCTAATTACTTATTAATGTGATATTAGTCTATGACTTATCAATGTTTGTAATTACTTATCAAAGTTTTCTTCTCTAATTTCATCAATGTTTCTAACTACTTATGAATGCAATATTAGCCTATTACTTATAAATGTTTCTAATTACTTATCATTTTCATTATTATATGGTCAATATATAATTTACATATCTTTATGGTTAATATTAAAAAAAAAATCAAAACCGATTAAAACTGAATATTCTCCCGCTTATACTCCCGCATACGGTATATACTCTATTTGGTACCCTCTCCGCCCGTACACCGATTACCGCTTTTTAGAACACTGGGCTGAGGTGGATGTTTATTGGAAGCATGTCGATGATGCCTTGGAGATAAAGCACCTTATTCTTAGATACATGCACTATGAGTTGCATGAGTTGTGCAAGGACATGGGGATACTTGAGATGGTAACACGTCTTAAGGACTTGAACCATAAGCACACAAAGTTAGAAAGGTACAAAAATCTCAAAGGCATTGTTTGAGTGTAACATGACAAATATGATTGGGAAAATGGAACATCTGGAATGGTTGGGATTCTCCTTAAGCCAATAGCTGGACATGGATATGATTTTGTAATCGTTTCCTGAATGATATAGCCATTTTATTAAGTGTCACCACCTGAATAATATGGCCAGACTGTTGTTATATTTGGTTGGTATGTTGATAAATGTCAAAGCAAGGATGAAGAAGGACAAATATGTGATGGTGATCCACAGAGTTTAGTCCAACGATGAAAGCAAGGTCATGAAGCGTTATGAGGATGAGCCCAAATCCAAATCTTCAACACTCAAGATCAGGAGGAAAAAAGTACAAGAAGAATATATGCTTTGTACTTGAAGGAATTTAGGAAGAAGAAGATGGGGATGATGATCTCCACTTCAAGTATATAAGTTATTGAGATAAATATATCTACTTCTTCATATTTTGTACTAGATATCGTATGTGGATGACACATATGCTCGAATATGCAGGGTCAGAAAAGAAGTAGGCCTTTAGAAAGAGGCAAAGTTGAACTGCGACTTGTGCAAATGGCGCAAGAGTTGTGGCCACTGCAGTTGGAATCTATAGTTTATCTCTACCTACAGGGATTGTAATAGAGGTACTAGAACTGCTATTATGTACCTTCCATAAATGGAAACACCATTTTTGTATCATATATGGATAAGGATACAAATGAATTTCATATTAAGAATGGTCAGTGTTCTATTTCAAAAGATGGGATCTTTATGGAAATATCCCAATGTCTTATGGTCCTTATATGCAATATATAAAGACATATGTTTATAATGTTAATACTAAAATATTAATACTCAACAACTCAAACAAATGATACCTTTGGAATTTTCGTCTAGGGCAGATAAATGAGAATTGCATATCTAGACTCCATCAAGATGGTTATCTGCACTCTTTTGATTTTTTTTTGAATCAATAGAGACATGTGAATCTTGTTTATTTGGCAAGATGACCAATCACCTTTCACTGTCAACAATGAGAGGGCTAGTGATCTACTAGGACTCATACTTACTGGTATATGTGGCCCTTTTAGACCAACTGCTAAAGGAGGGTATCAGTACTTCATTGCCTTCCCTGATGATTTTAGTAGGTATGGATTTGTTTACCTGATGAAACATAAGTCAAAAACTCTTAAAAAGTTCAAGGAGTTTATGATTGAAGTACAATACCAACTTGGAAAAAGCATTAAGGCACTTCATTCTGATCTAGGTGGAGAATACTTGAACAAAGAGTTTGAGGACCTTCTACGAGCCTGTGGCATTGTATCACAATAGACTCCACCTAGAACACCACAACCTAGTTGTGTGTTAGAAAGAAAGAATCACACATTGATGGATATGGTGTGATTAATGATGAGTTTAGTTGAGCTTCAGACTATCTTCTGGGGTATGCTCTAGAAACCGCCATGTTTACACTAAAACAAGTACCATCTAAATCGGTTTAAAAGACACCATATGAGATAAGGTATAGGAAGTGTCCTAATGTGTCTTTTATGAGGATTCAAGGATGTGAAGCATATGTTAGGAAAATGTTTCCTCTAAAGCTTGGCCCTAAGTCTGATAATTGTTATTTTGTTGGATATCTTAAGGAGACCAAAGGATATTACTTTTACTTCCTATTAAACAACAAAGTATTTGTTGCCAGACCTAGAGAAGGAATTTATTTCCAAAGGAATTAGTGTAAGGAAAGTGAAACTTTAAGAGGTTCTAGACCAAAAATAAAACATTGAATGGATATATGTACAAGAGGAACAAAGAGAATCACAAAGTTTTGTGGAATCACAAATTCCTCAAGTAACACAGGAACCTTATAGATATCGTAGGACACACCATGAACCTGAAAGATTTAGATATCTTGTAACACAGGAAGGTGGTGAGTTTGTCATAGACGATGAGCCAACAAACTATCTAGAAGCTACTGTGGGACCAGAGTCTGAGAAATGGCTTGATGCCATGAGATTTGAGATGGAATCCATTCATGCCAACAAGGTATGGACCTTGGTGGATCCACCTGAAGGGTTAAAACTCATAGGGTGCAAGTGGGTCTTCACAAAGAAGCCTGACATGGACAATAAAGTAAAAACATATAAGGATGTATTGGTTGCATAAGGTTTCAGACAAGTTCTGTTGACTATGACGAAACTTTTTCTCTAGTTTCCATGGTTAAGTCCATGAGGATCTTGCTTGCCATTGCAGCTTATCATGACTATGAGATTTGTCACATTCACTCTTACAAATAGAAACGCCACTCACATTCCAAGGGCTCCTTATCATATGAAAGATAATTGGTTTATGAAAGCGATTCTACAAGTTTTGAGTTACATGTGTCACCCTATTACTATCATGGAGAAAGAAACCTTTTATAACTTTTGTGCTATGATTAAACAAGAAGGATTTCTAAATGATTGATAAATGTTGATGTGGAAGAAAAAGTGGGGATGAGTCTTTAAATTCTTGGGCATAATATTAGAATAGTTTGCTTCATAGCTGCAATTGAAAGATCCATGGAGACCATACATAGATACTTTCATCAGTTTGTTACCATTGTCTCTAGTTAGGACCCAAAATTCATCAAGTTCCCTTCTACTAATACACCAGAAAAAATCATGAATAGTTAGAGATATTATCGATGGTTTAAAGTGTGTAATATTTAGGTGTAGTGAATTTTAATTCTACACAAATATTGGGTCTAATAATTTATTTGTAATACACAGGGTTTCTAATGGGAAGTATATGACACTTACATCACAGAAACTATGATTAATGGTATAGTTGGAAAGTTGTATGGGAGAAAGCGTCCAACATAAAATATTTTGACAGCATGTGACTTTAATCTTAAGTTATTATATATATTATCTAGTTGGGATGGATATGTTAATGATATGGCAAGGCCACCATAGAGATAAATGTTTCAATGTTCCACAAAGTAATTTGTATGATAGTAGATGAGTAATTTAAATAGGAAAAGGGAAGAAGTTGATGTACTTATTTCTTGTTTCTTTATTACATTTGGAGAAAAGTATTATCTTTTTGATGCGGGATATACAACTATTTTGTGCTTCATCTCTCATTTTCATGGAACTCGATATCACTTGAATGATTTTAGTCGATTTAATGGACCACCAAATGACCCAGAGTTGTTTAATCTTCGACACTCTGGTTGCGCAACAAAGTGGAATGTGCCTTTGGAATGCTGAAAATGCATTGGAGGATTTTGACGACAAGGTCCTCATATCCATATGAATGCCAAGTGGCATGTGTGATGGCTTGTTATGCTTAAAGAACTACATCATTGATCAACACCCACTCAGAGATTTGTTTATATCAAAGGATGATCTAGGGCTTGATGGGAACATTGTAGAGGATGACACATACAAAAGATTCATTTTTGAGATAACTCCTAAAGAGAGTAAGTGCATAAATGGTTCATGGATTTCTAGAAAAGAAGAAAGAGCTAGATCCATTTGGGATGATTACTTGGAGATAATAACCAAATGAAACACATGGGCTTTATCTCTTCTCTATTGGAGTAGTACCTTCTTTATGTTTGAGTTACATATCTTATCTATATGAGTTGTAGCTATTATCTACATGAATTTTATCTCTTATCTATTTAATTTGTATCTCATGTGTACTTGAGTTGTGTGTCTATTGTACTTGCATTGTGTCCCTTACGTACTTGATTACATATCTTGTATACATTATTTGTATCTTATCTAACTAATTTATATCTTTTATGTACTTCATTTGTGTCATCAATTTGATTGCATATCTTGTATACTTGATTTGTATTTCCTTTGTACTAAGTTTTAGATTTGTGCAAAAAATATTTTCACCTCTATACTTGAGAAATGATCCATATGTTGGTAGAAAAAAAATCTAACACTTAAATTTCATGGAACACTAATGGATTTCATGAATTGAAAGGGCATTCTAAAGTATGTTGAGATGATGGTGATATTTTCTAATGACAAGACTACATGGGAGTTTCAAAAGAGTTCTATGGATGTCATGTACAATAAGAAAGAGATTTCCATTAACTTTGAATCAAATGATGGTGATGAGAGAGTTTGTATCTTAAGATAAGATTCCTTTTCTAAAGGTGAGGGACATGGAGCTCTAGCTATAATAACAAATAAAAAAGAGGGTTGCAGATGATCACAAAACACAAATTGCTATTGTAACTCATCTAGAATCCGTAGCAAGTGCTTTTAGGATCTCATCTAGTATGGGGGAGATTGAGACAAAGTAAGGTATAATTAATGAAATAATGAAATGGGGTCAGAGAATGGGTTGGGGAAGGACAAAACATGTTTCCTTCTCAAATATCTCACATGCACTATTGAAGATGGAGAGTTCTTGTCTATAGACGATGAATTGAGAAGGCAATGGATGAAGATGCCATTCAACATGTAAGATATTGACATCACAACCTTTGATTTACTTACTCTTACCTTATGTTGTAGTTTTTACTTGATTTTCCCACAAAGTAAACTAATGAGATGCCAATGTTTTTCATTTTTAACTAAGATTTCATCTGAGTTGGCCATTTCTTGAATAGTAGTGGCAGTCTTTGCTCTGGCCAATTGAATAGCAGTAACATATTTCCTATAGTAGTATCTCTAAGGTTCAAATTGTGAATAAGGTTTTTGTGCCTATATGACTTGTGATATATAAACATCACAGAAGACTAATGCTTGGGAATAATATCAGGGCACTTAGGTAACTCTAGGGTTCAAAGTTTGAGTTGTTCATACATGGATATGATGTTTACTCTAACATTTGCTTCTTAACACTATTGAATGACATCTACAATATTATGTGCTACTGTTGAAAGTTAATGAACTTGGTAATATACAAAGTTCACACTTGCGTGATTAAGTAGTTGATGTTTTATGGTGAATATGTACTACAAATTATTAATAGGAATACCACTGTGATAAAAAATGTGCACACCACCTCGCTGTCTCTCTCTCACCTTCCATTGATTTTGTTGCTATCAAAATTCAGAATGAAATTTATTGTTAATGCACATTAAATAAATAACAATTCTTTATGTCCTGGGCACTATAGAATTTCTAGCATATGATGATAATGCATTCTAACACGCACGTGCATAACTACCTTTTTGGGTCTCAATTTATTTATTATATTATCAATGGATGACTCTTTTGGTTTCATCAATTAGTAGTTATATCTCCATTTATTTTTCTATTATTTAATTTTTCCTGTTTATGAAATTTATACTCCATCTCTTACTAACCTTGAGTTTTATTAGATACTTTAGATGTAATGACCTCACTTTTCGCGTCCCCTGATCAAGGAACGACCTTCAAGTTGAGAGTCATTACCTATATTCCCAAGGATCCAGATTAGTCAAATAACAAATAATAGAAAACAATTTGCATTTAATTTTAAATATTGTTTACAAATGATAAAAAGATATACCTCATGGAACTAATACCTATTGAGAAAGGGTATCATCTATCTAGTCCTCCTTGGTATAGATTTAATACCTTTTATATCATTCATCTTATTCTTCATGCCTTGTAACATGTGAAACATATACCTAAAATGCCAACAAACAAAATGTGGTCAACATATTACTAAAATGTATACATGGGGTGCAACCAATCCAATCAATAGATCCAAGCAATTTAATAGTTAATCTGTATATATGTAAATCATAAAGTGTCACCAAACATATTAATCACATTGAACCCTACTCGTCCCTAATCCAGGGTTTTGTGGTTTCCTTAGTTTTGAGTTATCATCAGGGTTATGTTTGATATTCCAAATCTCATGTTCATCAATTTAATGTCTTAAGAACCCTAATTCAGTTTAAGTATAATCATAATCATAAGATTTACCATATCCTTCTATTATGAACACTTAGATTCAACTAAGTACATTAACAACTTACCACGTTAGGATCTTTCACCCTAATCATACATATTTATCATCATGATAATATTAGAAAATCATTATCTTCAACATTATCATATTATAACATGATTTGAGTGCATAAAAAAGGATTATTAAGGTATTCAACATGTTAATACCCAAATCTAGGGTTTAACTACATTAATCACCACTTTAGCACATATTTCACTACTTTTATAATTAACTTCGTATTTAAGTTTCAAATATATTTTCTTTAGATTCTATGTGTTTTCTTGATCAATTTTCATATATTATGTGTCTCCAACCGAGCTACCAATCATTTTCTAGAATTAACGCAATTCTAGTATTTCTAAGACAATAAGAAGATGCCATGTCAGGAATTACTTATTATTATTACCTTTTCATCCCTGGTTCACATATCAGCTGCAAATCCAATTATCTAGAAACTCAGACCCAAAGTCATTGTCTCTTCATCTATCCTGACCCTCCTCACACGCTCGGGCTTCTTGCGTACACAGGACGTGCTCGAGGTGGTGCAGCTAGAGTCAAGTGCTCTTCAGGATCCAACACGCCGACTGCACCTTGCCCTATCTGCCACCGCCATCATATGGCATCAGGGTTTCAAACATCTTCCTCCCTTAGACCTTGCTAGTGGTAGGTCACAAGGTATGTGATGGAACCGATGCTTCTTTGATGCAAACCTCCATGACCATGCTCTTTCTCCTCGATCAAGCTACTTTGACGCTTCAATTCCCTCATCATAGCAGATCCGCATAGGCCTATCCCCTCGTTCACTGATGTCAGGTTGCCAGCAACGCCTTGGTTACACCCTTCACTGCTTGGCACGATTGAGCATTGAATAGGTCAAGGATATCTTTAGACACTTATAAGGTAGCAGTGGCCGATGGAAGGTATAGAAGGGATCATGTCACCTCAGTGTTCCTCTAGGGATCACCTGATGTCTACATCCTAATAGCTCATACATTCTGGCACAAGATTGAAAATGTGTTGGTAACCATTGCAGGTCTCCTGGCGATTCGTGGAGGTTGGGTGCCTCACCCCCAGACAAAGACTCTTGGGTATATATATATATATATATATATATATATATATATATATATATATATATATATATATATATATATATATATATATGTTTCAGGAAAACCTAAAGACTACTATGTCGAAGGAAGAGAGGGGAGAGTATGAGATTGGTTTCCTTTCTCATGTACATACATGGGTGAGACAATTGAGGGTCATAATTCATTAATATGGAGGGAGATTATGAAACTCTAACCACTGACCCTCAAGATCCTCCTTTCCATAAGATTAAAATGATATTCCCTTTTTATTCATCCAATTCTAACATCAACTAATACCCTAAAAAGGCATATTTCTTGGAAGGGATTGAATATATCCCATCATTCCCTCCATACAAAAATTCTCAAGTTATTTATTACATAAACCTCGATGTTATGAGAAGGAATGCTACACTTCCTCATCAATCATATCTTTTCACTTATATTTGGTCCTTGAGATTTATTGAAGAAATTCCATAAATCAAAAATAGTAATTCCTTAATGTTTCCCACCTATATTCACATTGTGGGGTCTTATTGGGATATCCTTTTATATCAAAAAAACTTGTTCTTTTCTAACATCATCTAATACAATACCATTATCTTATGGCATATCCAATTCAAGAATCATCTTTCCTTTCATTATTGTCTTCAAGTATAAAAAGGTTAAATTTGAAACAATGTTAATTGATAGCTCAAGCATTGTGTTGCCACATTGGCAAGATAATTATTCCTTTAATTATCTAAAACACTATGCATTTTATTTTTCCTTGGAAACTTGACATATCATCTTTCACTTATTTATTTATTCATAAAGTCGTTACTTTTTATTTATATGCAAAAACCAATTATTTATTTAACTTGTGCCACAAGCACCCATGCCACAAAGGTGAATAACATTATTATTCCATCAATAATATTGTCGAGGAAAATTACTAGCAAAACATTTTTTACATTGATATCATTCAATTTTACAAAATTGAGGATATAACATTCACCCCTCCTTAAAAGGAATTATGTCCCCAATATTCACACCTAGTAAGCTCATGGTGAATGATAACTCAATTTAATTTCAAAACCTTAAGGTTAACAACCCTACTTATATATTCTTGATATCTCTTATTGAGATGCAAAAACCTCACATTATGACTAAGATTGGTACTTGAATTCAATTCAAGGTATATCCACATCCTTAGTGATTACATGATATCATCTATTTGTGATTAATTTTGATTTCTAATTTCAATTTCAATTGTTGATTACCTTTTCACTTAGGTTTCCAACCAATTGTTCATTTATTTTCACATAAAGGTGATGTACCACCTCTAACCCTATGTCATCTCATTAAATTTTCAACTTAGGATATTCATTCTTATATCTCAATGTTAAGCATTATATGTATCTACCCAATTTTTTTCACTCATAATGGGATGAAATAAGCATTTGACTGCAACCCAAACACAAAGTTTATTCCATCCTTAGAGTAGTGGTGGTATATCCACACATTATCTTTCCACTACCCTTTTTAAGTTGAATCATTCTTAACATGACTCTAAACATACTTGCTTTTAATTCATGAAGTCAAATATCTTTTTCACTCTTGAGTTTGTTCACAATTCCTCTCATCATTATTACATGACTTCTTATATCTTTTACCTTGAGGTCTCTAGGAGTATAGGTACTTGTTGGAGTGATCACTTCCTTATGCATCTAGGGAGTGTCTCTCACATTCACCCATCAAGCCACATGATCATCATGAAGGTAGCTAATCTCTTGAGTCATGCACCTTGGGTAAACATAACTATTACCTCCCAACCAGACAGCCTTGTGCATTCAGGGAATAATCAACTCATAATCCCATCGATCCATGTGCCTTTAATACTCCCTACTTGACCTCAGGATTGACTTAGGGCTCTACCCTACCCAAGGGTTCATTGACAACACATTATTTCATATGCAATTATTTTAACTGGATTCCTTCGTCTCTTATAATGCTCATTACGTCCCCTCATTGGACTCATGGAAGCATACCTTTCTGGACTCAGTCTCACACAGTCAGCCACTTCCATAGTGACTTTTCCTCATGTTCCTCAGAGATGGCATACTTGGGTTCAAAGAATCATACTCAATATATGTGCTTTCATCTTTTATAGTAAGTGACATGCATAGTTAACTCCATCTTTAAATTGGTTCAGTCCACTTACCTTTCTATGGAAGGTCCTAACTTAGGGTGCCTTCATATCTCATAGGAGAAAGTTAGGCTCTCTAACCACAACCTGATCCCAAGGTCTAAGGTTTTGCCTCCCCCATAGGTCATCTTCCCACTCTTGGGTTGACCCACCCCTGGTTGGCACACTAGCCCTAAAGGTTTCATATTTTCTTCATTTTTATGCATGTTTTTTATCAAAACATCTCAACCCATTTTTTAAACTCAACCTCTAGGATGCCCTCTCTTAGGGTCTTATCCCTATATTATGGTTAGGCCACCTCTCAATCTGGAGCTAGGTGCCATGTTGTTCTTCCTAATCTGGGGCTTGACTTCATATGACCTTCCCAATCTGGAGCCTGGTCTAACCTCATATGACCTTCCCAATCTGGGGCTTGGTCTAACATCATATGACCTTCCCAATATGGGGCCTGGTTTAATCCTTATATGACCTCTGATGTCATCCCCTATTTAGGTAGATGACCTTTGATGTCTTCCCCTATTCAGGTGGATGACCTTTGATGTCTCCCCCTATTTAGGTAGGTGACCTTTGTTGTCTCCCCCTATTCAGGAAGGTGACCATATATATCATACATCTAGAGGTGGTATGAGGGGTTCGAGAAACTTATATTCAGGTTTTCACTTTCATTTGTAACCATTGTCTACTTATATTTCTTAAATATTTTCTCATTAATGCCTTGTTCCACATGCACATATGTATGGAAATCTGAGTCACCTAACTCTTTTTTACCATAATATGTTAAACACATATTTTATATTATAAGTTCTCAACCTTTATTTGCCCAATCTATGTTGTATACCCACTCATTAGGGGCATTCATACTCACTGGGAGTATTCTTAACGGTATACCCACTCCATGGGGACAACATACCCACTCACTGGGGTTATTTTTTTATCCATCCATTCCTTTAGAGATTGCATTAGGGCAATGAGCAAGTTATATTCTATTTGCATTTTGAACTATTATATCCATTTGTCATTTATGTATCTCATGTGTATTCAAATCTCTCTTTTTTCATATGCATCATGCATACATTTCTTCACATTCATCATAAAAATCTATGTCATATAAGACTTATTTTCATTTTTCTTAATTCTCATTACTCTTTCCCCATTAGGGCTCATATGGGCACAGTTTCCATTTTACCCATTCTACTCCCATTTTCTAGGATTAGAGTTTTATTTAAGGGTTAGACAGTACACCCTACCTCTTAGGGTTTCTATGTCCCTTTACCCACTAGGGTCTTCCCAACCAACCCTAGTTCTATGTTGGTTACCCTCATAAGGAAAACTCATAAAACATCTTTCTTGACTTTATCATTATTTTCAGGGTACATGTATATTTTTATTACACATAACATGTACATTATTACTTCCACATTTTCATGTACATTAATTCTGAAAAGGATGCCTTAATCCTACTTATTCTCAAAAACCCTAACTTTAGATGAGGAGAGAAGCTCCTTTTAGGGTTCATTGAGAAATAGGATGAGAAATGGAAGAATCAGACAAGAGAAAACCTAAAGGTATTTTACTTCGGGCAAAAACATTTGACTTTGTCCACGCAGGATGCACGGGTCTGGGAGTCCTCATAAGATAACTAGTAGTGTGGAGGAAAAAATTTCCATTCCTGGTCATGGTCCCTTGACTCCCTTCTATACACCATTATCTTTAGAAAATGCCCTCATAATTCCCTCATATATCAATAGATTACTTGAAATTATAAACTATTAAATATTATTTGAAAAATCTGGCGCTCTGATACCAAATGTAATGACTTCACTTTCTGCGTCTCCTAATCAAGGAAAGACCTTCAAGTTGAGAGCCATTACCTATATTCCAAGGGATCCAGATTAGTCAAATAACAAATAATAGAAAACAATATCAATTTAATTTCAAATATTATTTACAAATTGTAAAAAGGTATACCTCATGGAACTAATACCTATTGAGAAAGGGTATCATATATCTTGTCCTCCTTGGTATAGATTTAATACCTTTGATATCTATCATCTTATTCTTCATGTATTTTATCATGTGAAACATATACCTAAAATGCCAAAACACAAAAAGCGGTTGACATATTACTATATTGTATACGTGGGGTGCAACCACAATGTGTGCAACTAAGATAATCACATACAAGAATAAAGTATTGCACATAAGAACTAGCATATTCTTTGCATATTCTAACCCTTACTAGATATATTATCTTTGGCTCAATCACTATCCCATCCCAAGCTCGTGCGCATCACCCCTTGATATACGTCAGCCTAGGGTTTAGAATATTATCATTTACTCATGTGATACTAATTTTGGCATTACAGTTGAACATGAATTAAATAAACAACCAACAGTATATTTATCGAATTAGTTCTTGAGAATTATTCAGAAAGCCTCAGCAAACTATATTCTGGATAGTCATAATCATAATCACGTACCTTGGTGGTGAGCCATGCAGATTATCAAATCATACTTTAAGCATAACCAATTTAATCAATAAATCCAAGAAATTTAATAGTTAATATGCATATAGGTAAATCCTAAAGGGTCACCAAGCATATTAATCACATTGAACCCTACTCAGTCCTAATCCAGGGTGCAGGGTTTCCTTGGTTTTAAGTTATCATTAGGGTTATGTTTGATAATCCAAATCTCATGTTCATCAATTTAATGTCTTAAGAACCCTAATTCAGTTTAAGTATAATCATAATCATCAAATCTACCATATCCTATTATTATGAACACTTGTTTTCTACTAAGTTCATTAACAATTTAGCTAATTAGGATCTTTAACCCTAATTGCAAATATGTATGGTCATGATTATCTTGGATCATCATTATCTTCAACATTATCAGATTATAACATGATTTGAGAGCATAAAACCAGGATTATTAAGGTATTCAACATGTTAATACCCAAATCTAGGGCTTAACTACATTAATCACCACTTTTGCACATATTTCACTAGTTTTAGAATTGAGTTCATATTTACATTTCAAATATATTTTCTTTAGATTATACATGTTTTCTTGATCAATTTTCATATATTATGTGTCTCCATCCAATCTACCAATCATTTTCTAGAATTAATGCAATTCTAGTATTTCTAAGCCAATAAGGAGATGCCACGTCAGCAATTACTTATTATTATTACCTTTTCTTCCCTAGTTCGTGATCTACTGCAAATTCAATTATCCTTAAACCTAGACCCAAAGTTGCTTTCCATTTGCCTTGCCCGATTCTCCTCATGTGGTCATGCTCCTTACGTACGCAGGCCGTGCTCAAGGTGGTGCGGACAGAGCCGAGCACTCTTTAGGCTCCAACACATCGACAGCACCTTGCCCCATCTGCCACCACCATCGTCTGACATCAGGGTTCTGAACGTCTTCCTCCCTTATACCTTGCAAGCAACATGTCACAAGCTATGTGATGGAAGCAATGCTTCCATGATACAAACCTCTGACGACCATGCTCCTTCTCCTCGATCAAGCCGCTTTGATGCTTCAACTCCCTCATCACAGTGGATCCACCCAGGCCTACCCCCTCCCCTTTCACATATGCCAGGTTGCCAGCAATGCCTTGGTTACACCCTTCATTACTTGGCATGGCCGAGCACTGAAAAGGTTGAGGAGATCTTCAGACACTTATGTCAAAGGCGACTGTGTGTGATGGAAGGGAGAGAAGGGATCATGTCGCCTCAGTGTTCCTCTAGGGATCACCTGATCTCTAATTACTAATGACTCATACATTTTGACACAAGAATAAAAATGTGATGGCTAAGAACCATTGCAGGTCCCCTAGTGATTCATGGAGGTTAGGTGCCTCACCCCTAGACAAGGACTCTTAGGTCCTATATATACATGTTTCAGGAAACCCTAAAGACTACTATGTTGAAGGAAGAGAGGAGAGAGTATGAGACCAGTTTCCTTTCTCATGTACTTACATGGGTGAGACAATTAAGGGTCATAATTCATTAATATGGAGGGAGATTATGACACTCTAACCACTGACCCCCAATATCCTCCTTTCCAAAAGATTAAAATCATATTCCCTTTTTATTCTGCCAATTCTAACATCAACTAATAGCATGAAAAGGCATGTTTCTTGGAAGGGATTGAATATATTCCTGTCATTCCCTGCATATGAAAATTCTCAAGTTATTTATTACATAAACCTCAATGTTATGAGAAGGAATGCTACACTTCCTCTTGAATCATATCTTTCCACTTATGTTTGGTCCTTGAAATTTATTGAAGAAATTCCTTAAATCAAAAATAGTAATTCATTAATGTTCCCCACCTATATTCACATTGTGGGGTCTTTTTGGAATATCTTTTTATATCAAAAAAACTTGCTCTTTTATAACATTATTTAAGACAATACCATTATCTCATGGAATATCCAATTCTAGAATCATCTTTCCTTTCATTATTGTCTTCAGGTATCTAAAGGTTAAATTCGAAATAATGTTAATTGATGGCTATATGGTTGCAACAATCAATTCCAGAATCATCTTTCCTTTCATTATTGTCTTCATTATTGTCGAAACATCCTAGGAACAACCTGGGAGGAGTAGCCACAGTCTATATGGTTACAATAGTCAAATTTTCATTGGACCAATGTAATTTTGTTCAATAGATTTCTGAAGGTAAGGGAGCTAGCATATAAATGTTCAATGTTGTGGGCTCTTATTTCATCATTAAATAGGACCAATGTAATTTTGTTCTGAATTTCTTACCTAAATTCTAAGGTTTGTAATCAAAACTCTTTATGTGGTCTATATTCCAAACTCTGAAATGATTTGTGCATTGTATTTGGCTTGTACTTTGGAATGATTGTGCTTTTTTTATGAATGTGCAATAATTGATATTGTAGACTCTTTTTGGTCTTATAATCACAAGTGATTTTGCTAATTAATGGAAGTCTCATTTTGTTTGTAATAATCACATGAAGTTTCATTGATCTATGTCAGTTATACAATTGCATTCTAGTTTTTCTTCTATTTGCAGTTTTTCAGACTTGAAATCAATGGAAATGTTAGTTGAATTTTTTTGGATAGTAAGCTCACCATTGGTCTTTAGGTTATGAAACAATAGACAACCAAATGTGTGAAATCAAGTTGTTGCATTCCAGCTACATGCAACCAAATAATATAGTTATAGTTATATTTCATTTCTTTTTGTTTCCAATTTTCAATCTACAAGATGGGTTGCAACATCAGGTAGCCAAACGATCCCTTATTTGAGATCCTAGCCACTTTATGAGAAGAAAACACACAAAACTAGAATTGGTTCCATATTTCATTAGATCTTATCGTTCCACATTTCAATTAGATATTATCTAACCAAAATTCTCTCTATAATTATAGGGACCTTAGACTCTAACTTATATGGACCATTAACTACCACACGAGTATAGACACCGCAATCTACGTGTGTGTGCAATATAGTTGAGTATCTGGTTTTTCTTTCGTTCAATTCTTTAGCACAGTGAGTCATCTGACAATTTTGTTGGGTATGATGTTGAATATGAGTATTTGACATTTAACAATTGATTCCTTAAATCTTACCCTACTTATGTTGTAAGACAAAGATTTGTTTTATTTTGAATGAGACCATAGAGTTCATGCAAGCCTGTCAAGGACTCATCAAAATTTAATGTTGATCGGGATGATAATCTATACATTGATAAAGCATCGGCTTTAACGGATTTAAGCATATGTAGATTCTAACTGAAATTTTGCAAACTGCTAGAGATTCTACATCTCCAAAATTTCTGTGTCATATCTAGAGAAGATGTTATTGTTGAACAGTTCTAGCCAAAACCAGCTACCTACCCGCTGGCCTACCAGGAACTTGGGGAAACGCATGTTGCAGTGATGTTCAACACATATCCCATTGTCAACTGATATGTTGTATGAAATCCATGCACAAGTGCTCCATTAATATCATCCTTTATCACAGAATCCTACACTAGCGAAAAGGAAATTTCAATTGTTGCATCAAACTTAAAGTTCCCTCCATTCTTTTCTTTGTTGCCTCATAGTTGCTTCCCACACCATATTCTTTCACAAATTTGTGAGTATTGTACTTGTTTTAGTTGTATTGAATTTTCTTATTTCTATAGTTTATAATGTCGTAATATTTTTTTATTTATTATTGTAGATAAATTAATCATTCTACCTTTATTAGTTTTCAACATCTTAATAATATTAATAGTTACTTTAATCATTATTAATATAAAAGATTAGAATCCCCCAAATCTTTCAAAATATTAATAACTTCATTAACAAAATGATTATCCCAATTCAATATAATATTAACAGACATAACCCTTCAAAATATTTTTTGTGCCAAGTTCGGTTCAACCCCTAAGGCAAAGAGAGATTTTTTATAAGTATATAAGTCTTCTACAGTACGAGAGGTACAACACTAATAGACACTACCCTCTCCTTTTAGCAAAAATTCTATGTACTATACAAGTACAGGTTGAGAAGAATAGTACCTACAGTAAAGAAGAAATATAGATACAATTATAGTAACAAAATAATTATCCTAATTTGATACAATATTAACAAACACAACCCTTCGAAATATTGTTTGTGCCAAGTCAGTTTCAACCTCTAAAGAAAAGAAAGATTCTTTGTTAAGAAATATGTCTTCTGCAAAGACGTATTGTATGAGAAGTAGACACTAGAACAAAACATGACAAGGGTTGGGGCCGAATCCTTGACCAATAATGCCTAATCCTTGGGGATAACTATTTGGTCAGGGTGTATCCCTGACTATTGTACCTTGATTAGAGGCTTGGTGAGTAAACAATCTAGTCAAGGCCAACCCTAAGCAAACATACATGGTATCCTTGAGCCTTTTTACGTCCAAAGCTGCACATAGTATGGCGTTGAGCCAAGCATTTAGTCAAGGACGAGGTCTTTAGGACAAGATATATAGCTTCTTAGCCTTTCAAATCACTAATATATTATACTATGAATATCCAAATAATTGAATACAATAAAGTTGCACACCTATTGACAAAAAGGTAATATTTGTATTCAATTGCAAAATTCGTACAAAGTGTTTTCTCATGATTTATGGAGTACAAAATGTTTGTCTCATAATTCATGATTACAATCATATGATTCTTCATCTTTGAATATAAGAAATTTGTTGCATATCCCATCATTTGATTGTAGTGTTTGAGTTTCACATAATCAAAAACTAATTCCCATTTTTTCTTGCATTCTCAATATCATTATTTTTCTCTTTGAGGACTTTGTCTGCTATTACTTCCAATATTTCTGCCATGGGAGCTATCTTTATTTTCACCATTGCTTCCAACACCTCCACCATGGCGGCTATCTCTATTTCCACCATTTCTTCCACCAAGAGGGTTGTCTCTAATCCCCTAAATAAATAAATATAATAGTTAGAATAAACACAAATGCAGCAGGCATAGACCATTATCACATAATGGAAGAAACCAAATAATTCCGCAATAAAAAGACCAAGGTTGTTCATTAAAAATTTCATTTCATAAAATAATTCAGCATACATAGTAGAAAGAAAGAATCTACATTCAACATGAATCTTTTACTTACTGATAGATTTGATAAGTATTTGTAGTAATAGTTTTTCCTACTACTAGTACCACAAAAACAACCAATCAAGCAACAGCTAGATAAGAGATCTAGAGACTAGAAAATCTTTGTAAATAATGAAAGATTAATAAGAAAAGGAAACATTAGTAAAATATATGATTTGTTATTGGCCTTACGGTTGTGGTGTATCATTTTGTAACACTATCTCGAACTATGTTCATGTTGCTGATTTGATTATCATCAAGAAGTACACACTCAAATGCAATAGAAAAATTAAAAATCTATCATTCTCAAGTTGGAAAAGTTAAGAAAATATAAATTAAATATTATGCATTTTAAAAATCCACTGGGCTCCACATCATGCATTTTGAACACATCTTAATACTCGATAGGATTGGTATTATTTATCTTGTAGATTAATGTTACAGGTATCTATAACAATGGTGATGCCTACTACTAGAACCACAATAGTAGGTAACAAAATCAACATCCAATCATGAGATACTAGAATACCTTTAGTAAACATTCAAGGTTCATGTTACAAATCAACTTAACATACTAATTGAGTTTGCTGCTAGTATTGTGTCTCTTGTGATACGGTTCTTAGAATTTATATCACAAGATTCCACTTAAAAGTGCATAAAAGAAGACACCTCATTTTCATATTGGTTATGTAAAAGAGCATAATCTAAACTTGTATATTATGCATTCCAAACAGCCAACGTGAATGGACCGTGATATCGTAGTATCAACATAGTAATTTGGAAATAACTTTACATTGTGGAAGTTGTTTTCAGAACACCTATTTAAAATCTGCACCATATATACCTGATTTAAGGAAGGCATAATTCCTGCATAGGTGTATGTGTGTCCATTGTTAAAAATTCCACATGGAGGAGTCTGTATATTGTTTCCATTCTAGACAAAGAATTTGTAGTCGTATATTGAATATTGTAGACACTCTGGTCATTTTTTATAGTAAATGTAAAAATCCCCATACATGTGGTGGCAAAGGTGAATGCATTGGCCACATCCCTAGATACTGGAATCCACCAGTAGGTTGACACCACAAATTAGGTTGGCTTTGTTGGGTGATATAGTTTCATAAATGGCTTGATTATATAGACATTAACTAGACATAAGAGTATACAAAAGCATACTGGTATAGTAGAAGAATTTGGAGGTTGATTCCATTGATTGTCATTTGGTCTTCCAGTTCCCTGAAAATTTAAGCAACGTGCTACATGAACTTATGAAACATGATAACATCATGATCATCTTTTCAATGTATCATGAAAACAATATACTAACAATAAATAAGGAAACTTGTGATATACAAAACTATTAAAATTTATAATATGCTGACCTATAGTAGAGAAATAAATGGATTTAATGCACTCATCATTCTTTGAGACATTTCATTCATCATCCTTTGTGAGACTTCATTAATTAACTCCCTTGTTTCTTTTCTTGTTTCTTGCAAGTCATTTTGTACAATCTCAACTGCTTCCTATACATGTTTAACACAAATAAACAATAAACTATAACTTTCATGTAAAAGTGAATAATAATATCATCGTTATGTTAATAATATTCACCTTATATTTTTTATTTTCCTCTTATAAATTTTGATTTCCGACACACAAAGATACACCACGTTCTCCAATTTTATCATGGTCAATACCAACTAATTGGGTGCGCTTCAATTTAACAGGTTTAATTACATTAAGAATAGCTTCATCCTCTAGATCTTCGGTGCTACCATTCAACTCGTCATCATGTAGTTCACTTCTTTTGGATTTGTATTGGTCCACAATTTGTTCCTGATAGATAAGAGTACATGCATAACATATAATAATGGAATGGATATGTCACATCATAATTATTCATTACATACCACAACATTTAAGTCATTAGTATATGCAGCTTCAAAACAAATCCAGTTTACTTGGAGTGTGTCCAAGTTCTACCTCCTATAAGAAAATTATATTGAATGTCTCAAAATAAAACACTAGAAATATATGTATGTGCACCAAATATTATAAATTTCACATAGTGTTCTCACCAAATCCTGACATTTTCGTGCAAATGTCATAGATCTAGTGCAATTATTGATTTTTTTCATAGATCTATTAACTTTATTCTTAGCAGCAATCTGCTACAATTAAAATTTATATATGTTACATTTCTAAAATAAATTGAACTATATGATTAGGAAGTCAAAATCTTCACATGTGTTCTAGGATTATTCCACTTCTCAATCAACCGCATGAACTGATCTAGATTGATACGAGGGTCTTTTGCAACTTCCTTCATCATTGTGTCCATGTCATTTTGATATTTGAACCAATATTTTGCCTTCAACTCAGCCCTCCAATCAGTTAGACCTCATTATATTGGTCCTTTTGAGATCCTTGATAGGGTGGGAGAGAGTGCTTACAAGTTAGCACTACCACCAACATATGAACAAATAATAATGTGTTTCATACATCTTTTTTGAGGTTGTACATCAAGTATATATATCGTGTAATTATTCACGAGCCTATTGGGATCAAGGAAGATCTATCCAATGAGGAGTCACCCTTGAGGATTTTGGATGTTTAGATCAAGGATTTGAAGAACAAGGATATTGTTCTAGTTAAACTTTTATTGAGTAATCGTAACCTTAACAAATATACCTAGAAACTTAGGGAAGAAATGATAAAGAAGTACCCAAAGATTTTCAATCCCAAAAAATTCAAGGATGAAACTTCTATAAAGAGTGTAGGACTATCACATCCTCCAATTTCTAGGTATGGATATTTTCTTGTTTCATACTTTCATCCTTTATTATAGTAGAATGATTAATGTTTTATTTATGCCTTTGGGGGTATAATAAGTGATGAAATGAATTTTAGTTAAAGATCGTGTTAAGGTATGATAAATGGAAAATTTTGGCAAGGTAATGTCATTCCTGCATATAGTTAGGAGAGTTTCAACCTAAAGAAATTAGTTAAGGTTTTTAGTTGAGTAATTTGGGAATCTAAAACCATGGAAGTTATCCACACAAAATTCTAAGCCTATAGTCAATTTAACCTAATTTAGATAATCCTAGTTAGCCCAATTGAGGAAAGAAGAAAATAATATAGTTTTACATGAGTAATGGTTTAATTTGACTAGTAGCACCTAAATTTTGGTCAATTTAAATATCATCTGCCTCTTTTCCTTGTTTTAGTCGGATCATGCGACATGGAAGCACATAGATAAAACCAACTGCATAGGGAATCCCTTCCTCGCCCACTTCCCAATACATTTTTTGACTCAATAGGGAACAAGAGTCTCCCGTCATTCAATCTCTCTCTCATTTCTATGTACTCAATGCTAACAAATGATAGATTCACAATCATCCTAAGTTTTGATCAGGTTGACCCTAGATTTGTGGTAGCATTATGTCTTGGAAACTCAGAATAATGAGGACTCCAATAGTTCCTTTCTATTTCAACCTCCTATGGTCTGTATTCCACACATACCCTCGTTCTATATTGAGAAGATTAGGGTTATGCTCTAGGGATTTAGAGAAGTCATTTCAGAACTTGCTTACTCCCTCATTTGCTCCTCATCACCCGAACAACAAATTGACTCACCTGCCTCACATGTGTTTTATCATCATGGCTCCTGGAGGTGTAGCACGACCAGGTGAAGCCATGGTTTTCCTTCATGATGCTCTGGGAAGGTGTTATGATCATCAGTGTCATCCTTGATTTAGGTAATATCATCTTCCATTTTTTCCATTTTGACTAAGGTATATACAGTCAAGTTCTAATTTTCTGGTTTTGGTGCTTTGTTCATCTGATTTTCCTTATTTTTGATCTCTGAGGATCACAAAGAGGTATCCCCCCATCTTGATTTTGTGTTTGTGTCACCAAGACCTAGTTTTCAATTTTGAGCCCCTTTCTATTTTTCCCTATGAAAAACGGGTGAGCCATGGTGATTTTAGGCTGCCATGTACGACGTCTCATGGCTAGACGCATTGGCCATGGGCCAGTGTAGTTGAGGATCTTATCTCTAAGACTTGAGAACTTCACTGCTCAAGATGAGGGTCATGTTGTGGAACAACCATGGTCGTGGCACCTGAGTCATGCAGTCATGGAGCAGAGAAGGTAATTCCAAGCACATGGATCACTTCTATGATGTTGTGGTTCTAATGCTGATGTCACACGACCAAGGTCCTTTTGGGAGTTTTTAATGATTTGATTCCTATGTATCATCCTATATTCTTGATTGAGTCATGCATGTAGTTATAATTTATATGAGTGGGCATTTAAGTCTTTTCATTTTTGTTTTATCCAATACCAAGATAAAATAAAATCATATATCTAGGTCTTGATTAGCCAATGGGAGATAATTCATATCTTTCAATTGGTAAGGTATATATGGTTTTTGATTGATTTTTTGAGATCTAGAAAATGAACTAGGCCATGAATCCTAATTTTGACTTGGTTTCCCAGATTTTAAAAATTTACCTAATTAGGGTTTATACTAAAATACTTAGGATTTGGTTATAATGATAGGAAACTTAAGGGTTAATATCTAGAGACTCTAAGATCTATTGTTCATACTAAAATTAGGTAAGTGGTCCATGTCTTGGGTTTCATTATATTACATCATCAAGTTTTGTTTGCATTATCGTTGTTTAAAAGTCTAAAGTATACATGCTATCATGTGAGCATTTTAATGATTTAAGAGGTATCTATTGTATGCATGTCTAGTTAATATTTACTACAGGCATGTTTATATGTTAAGATAAGATTATTTAAGAAGTATGTCTTTTCATTTTTAAGATCAATAATGCAATTATGGGTGAAAGCCCTAAGTGAGATAAGATCATATAAGAATAAGAATTAATAAGTAGGCCTTATATCATGAACATGTTATGAAGGTTGGTGCCTCGTGTGCCCCCTTCTGTTTACCTGTTAAAGCCCAATCTTGCAAACGTTAAGTGTTTTTAGTGATGTTAATATTTTTCGGTTCAATCCTAGGCATGCAAACCATGTGTGTGTTCAATGAGATTGGACCAGATAAGGTTCACTGAGTAGGTGACTTAATAAGAATTCTTAATTAAGTTAAGAATGCATCCTAAAGACACTATTAATGTTTATTCATGCTCATATAAGTTTTAAGATTTATGTTGAGTTATGTTCATATTATCAAGGGAACCCAAACACTTACAATGGTTTGTCGAATGCATGGCCATGTGTGGATGCACATAAGTGGTGGACAATGCCAATAACATAATTAGCAGTGGGAGGTGAAGTGTGTGAAGTTTTTGGATCTTACACTCATGGTGTGTGGTTCTATAGTGTTTTTCTAGTTTATCTTCATGTTCATGCTTATGTTAGGTTTCCTTCCATGTTCTTAGGTTGTTGGACATCCAATCTTTCTTTGATGCGTGTATTAATACACTACAAGTAGATGTTATTAATTTCTAGGGATTTTTGTATTGAATGGTACTATGTCACAATTTATCATGATCTCATATGTTTGAAAATGCTTCCATTATGTTCAGATTGTGTATGAAATTGATCTTGTGACAGTGTATATATATATATATATATATATATATATATATATATATATATATATGTATATATATATATACGTACATACACACATATATATACATATACATATATATGTGTATATTATATATATATATATATATATATATATATATATATATTACACACATTATATATAATCCTAATTAATATTCATATCTTGAGTCGATGTCATTTTTTTACCTTATCATGGGATAAATTAGTGACATTCATTTAAAATTGTATATGTTTAGTTGTTTAAGTTCTCCTTTTATGTACTTGAACACAATCCAAATCGGTATAATTTAGTTCCTAACTGATATCTAATATTCTATTTATGTCTATTTAAGTTTTTCAAAGAAACTATTTTTTGTTGCATATATTTAATACTATTTTATTCATTATTAATATTGTTAGGTGAGTCATATATGTTACTAAAGGTCATGACACATCAATATTTACATGCATGTATTAGACATTATATTTCACTTAGGATGGCATGCATATATATTATTATTTGGGTCATCAAAGTCCATATTACATATTATTACCTCTTTCTCAACTTATAGCATTAAATGTGCTACATTATGTGAGTTAGGAAGAACCATGAAAAACATTCCCTTATTTTTTGTCCAATTGGTTTAGATCTAATCCACTAATGTTAACCATCTTGGCAGACATTATTACTACCCTATTAAGTTCAAAGGTGTACACTAATAAAGCATAGAGACTATAGTACTCATTATTTGAAACCTTGAACGATCAAAATGTATATTTGAACCCTTACGCATCCATTAGGATAGATAAGGGTACCAAGTTCATCAAAGCATGTATAATTTTAATTTAGGGTACCTTATAGACAAAGTCCACCATTTACTATATGTTGCACCTTATGTGTGTATGTTAGGATCATACATAGCTAGGGTTAAGTTAATAAATTTTGGTATGTTACATCAAACCTTAAGAGGACCCATTTTAAGTATGCGTCCTATATTGCGGTATTTCTTGGGTTACTACTTGCCTTTATTTGAGTTCACATATAATTATAACATTTAGGATTTTGGATACTATCAACATGTCTTGATACGTATCTCTTTAGTGTAGACAACATTGATCATCATTACATCATGACAAGGTTGGAGAGAACACACTACTAAAATAAAACCATCTATAACTATTTACTAATAAGTTTTCCCTGATTAAGAAACAAATGAATATGACCTACAATCACTAGAAAACTTTTGATGTACATAATATTGAACTCTAGTTCTTTTTAGGGGAGTATATATGTTACATGCTAGTTATATAATATTATTAACCTATAACATACTCAAATTTAGGTTCACATACTAGCTCTACCTTGTTCTAGGCCCTTTCCAACAATGTTGATATCTAGTATTTTTCTCTCCTAAATTAGATTGTATTAAGATGAAGTAACCAAATAAATTTAATACTACAGTATAATGTGGAAATTCATCAATTATTAATCTTGACCCTAAATTGACATTTGATTTTTTAAGTTTAATTTAGGAAAGGAAATACATTTATATGAATGAATGTATCAAATTGGACAAAAAAAGGAATAAAAGCACACATCAGAAAAGAAATAAATTTTAAACATTCTCAAAAGGAAAAAATAATGATATGATTGGATTGTAAACTTTTTAATGAGTCCATTTTTAATTTTCATTTCAATCGTATGTTATTTGCTTCCCTAATAATTTTGTAAAATAAATAAGTAATTGACCTATGTATTAATCAATGAAATTATCACTCACATTAGTTTCATATGGTTCAACTTTTATTTTGACTGAGTCTTCTTGTAGCACCTTCATCCTCACCCAACATGTGGAGGGTCTATTTCATGTTTCTATGTTGAAGAAATGTCATTAAAGGTAGAGAGAAGATCATCGAGAAATTCCAAAATGTTGAAGAGAAAGTATTTCTTTTTTATGATCCAGTTTGAATATTAAAAGACATGATTACTAACTATAAAAAAAGGGAAATGTATTTAGTGGAAGCTCATGAAGGGATAATGTTGTTGAGGAAACAACATGGGAGTTAGAGCTAGAGGTGTGTACAAACTATCATTTTCTCTTCCAAAAATTCATGATGACACTTTTACTAGAGAGGGAGATTGTTACAACCCAGTTCTAGCTTAGCAAGTCATATTGGGTTTACAGAAACCCTAGTTTATATTTATCATTTTATCTTATAGTTTTTTGTATTTTATACTTGATTTAATGTTTTATATGAAATATTAGTTTTATTGATCCATGCTATATGTTTTATGTATTAGTAATTAACCTTAAAAGAAGCAAAAATTATATATAAAAAGTATGTACATGTTTGTGAAAAAATAGAGGCTTTTCAAAAAGATGTTAGGTTGTATCAACTGTTGAGAGGGTTGTTATTGGGTTGCATGGACCAGGCACATTGACCAAGTTAGGTCAATCCATGTCTGGACAAAGTTGTGAACCAAATGACTGGGTTGGATAACATTAGATAGCCCTCAATGACCAACCTCAATGATTGTTGTAGGGTCACAAAAAATGACACATGATGATCAGGCAACAACGACCTAGTTCAACAAACCACAGTGACCAAATTGAGTCACTATCATGCCACTTTGACAAGTCAAAATGGTTGTTGAAAAACACAACATTGTATGACTTCAACGACATCAGCTAGTCCATCATATGTCAGGTCACTGTCTCCTATATGCTTATGTTGTTTTTCAAGTGAATCATGAAAATGCAGAAATCTTAAGATTTAGTAAATATATATGAATGAATTTTAGAAACAACTTCATTTTATTAGTATGTACCTAATCAAATCCCTAAAATTGATTTTTAAAATTCAAGAGGTGATTTGTTGGGAGAAACAAAGAAACTTAAAGTACAAACCAAGTACAAACAATTCTAGCTAGAATCAATTGAGAGGTATACATTTTATATGTAGGGAAATATGATGAAAAACATGACAATGAAACAAAATTTCTTGCCATGTTTTCCATAAGGAGTGGATAGTGTCAAAACTATGAAGTGGGAAGGAGGGTTGCAAGGCATATGCCTGGTCTTGGAGAAAATCCTATGACAATCCTTGTAGAGTCATTCTTGTTTCTCAAGTATCACACCAACAGTTGACAGTGAAAGCCAAGGCTACAAGAATAGAAATTTAGGAGGGACAAATCAAGACCAAAGTTAGAACAAAAATGCCAATCAACTAGACATGATGTATGAACTTTTTGAGTTTTCAAAGAGACAAGCATCAATTAATGAGTGACTAACCTAGAGTGCTATCACCAACATTGGTGTTCTAAACATGATGTAGAAGCAATTAGGGGTGTGACAGCTCAAACGGTTGACATGCACACCCACCGAAAACAAATTGATCAACAAGTGGCATACTTGTTAGAGCTGGTAAAGAATCCACAAGGAAAGATACCTTCTAATATGGAAACCCGATGCTCTAAAAAGGTACTCAAAGAATGGATAGAAATGACCACCCCAGAAGGCAACCCTACAACTGAATCCCAACCCAAACTCATCATAGAAGAAGAAGAATCAGAGGTGGAGATGCCTACCAAGAAGACCAAGGCAAAAAAGAAGGGAAAAGGGAAGAAGACTCTGAAAGAAAGGAAATCTGATCCAGTTGAAGAAGCCTTCACAAATAAGGATCTGTATTCACCAAGACCTCCCTTTCCTTACAAATTGATCAAGGCTCACTTAAAGAGAAGATATGAGAAATTTATGGAAGCCCTGAAGAAATTGCATATGGATATTCCCTTTCTGGATGCCATCAAAAAATGCCCACATATGCAAAGTTCTTCAAAGACCTCATTATCAATAGAAGATGAGGAGACCATGTCAAAAGAGTCAAATTTGTAAAGATTTCCAGTGCCTTCATTTAGGCAAAGATGCTCGTTGAGCAGAAATATCTTGGGGCCTTCATGATCCCATTCAATGTGGGAGACAATGAGGTAAGGCAAGGTCTGGAAGATCTTGGAGCAAGCATTAGCCTCATGCCTCTTATGTTGGCTCAGAGTCTAGTTCTGATAGACATGGTAAATATGAGGATGGGAATCCATCTAGCTTATCATTCTTTCCCTAATTAGTAGGAGGAGTAGAAGACATCCCCACATGTGTTGGATGATTCTTTATACCATGTGACATAGTTGTGATGGATACTTTAGAAGATCTGATGTGCCCAATGATCTTTGGAAGACCATTCCTCTCCACTGGGAGAGCGTTAACTGATGTCAAAGTTGGGATCATAGCCATCAAAGTTGGAAATGATCACATCGACTCTCATGTTCAAGACTCTGTGAGAATTCCACCTCGAGTTAGTTTATTTCATAAACAAATATTACCAATTTTGTGAAGAGGTGCAAGAAGTAAATGATATCGTTGATCCAATCATGAGAGCCTTAAACAATCCGGACCCAACTGTCAAAGATCCAGAAGTTGTCAAAATTCTTAAAAATTAAAATCAACTAGAGGAAGATTGTAGTTCTGAAGAGAAATAAAGCTATGAGACTGTAAAGTATATATCCCTATAACAAAGTCCAGATGAAAAAAGAAGTGTCCAAGCCAAAATTAGAAATGAAATAGCTGCTCGAAGGGTTAAAGTATGAATTTTTGGATGATGAAGAGAGGAATCTAAGAGAAATTGTTGAATGAACTAAAGCTACAAAGAAAGGCTATAGGGTATTCTATAGACAATATCAAGGGGCTAAACCCAACTGTCAACTGCATAGAATAAACTTGGAAGAAACTGCTACATCTTTGGACCAACCTAAAAGAAAACTTGATCAGATGTTGAGGGAGGTGGTCAAGAATGAGATAATAAAATAATGTGATGGAGGTATTATATACATGATTAGCGAAATCAATTGGGTAAGTATGATACACGTGGTCCCTAAAAAGGTGGAATGAGAATGGTAAAAGGTGAAAAGTGAGATGAAGTGGCCACGCAAATCGTGACTGGGAGGCAGATGTGCATATACTATAGAAAGCTCAACAAGCACCAAGAAGGACCACTTTCCAGTATCATTCGTAGATCAAGTCCTGGAATGGTTATCTCGCCACTCATATTCTTGCTTTCTAGATGGATACTCAGAATTCTATCAAGTTCCTATCCACACTAATGATTAGGAGAAGACTACCTCACATGTATCTATGGAACTTATGCCTTTTGATGAATGTCGTTCAGATTATGCAACGCACCTGCAACATTCCAAAGGTGCATGATTCTGATCTTTGATGATTTCTTAGAAGATATCATTGAAGTTTTCATGGAAAAAAATTTCGTCTATGAGACTGATTTCAACAATTGTTTAAGGAACTTATCCCAGGTTCTAAAAAGATGCAACAAGAAGCAACCAGTGTTGAACTGGGAGAAGTCACACTTCATGGTGTAGGAAAGTATTGTTCTTAGACACAAGATTTCTGAAAAATAGGATCAAAGCTGATCTAAGTAAGGTAGAATTCATGTCCAAACTCCCACCTCCTAAATCTATAACAGTGGTGAGTAGTTTTTTGGGACACGTAGGTTACAACAGAAGATTTATCAAAGACTATTCCAAGATTCCAAAACCCCCATCCAGATTCTCATGAAAGATATTATGTTCAACTTTACAAATGAATGCCTTGCAGCTTTCAAGCAAGCTCCAGATTGGGAACTACCTTTCTAGATAACGTGATGCAAGTGACTATGCTATTAAAGCAGTTCTTGGACAGAGAAAAGATAAGAAACACCATGTGATATACTATGCCATCAAAACCCTAGATGATACCCATGTCAATTACACCACCACAAAAAGAGATATGCTAGCAATAGTATTTGCTTTTGATAAATTCAGGTCATGTCTGATAGGATTGAAAGTCAAGGTGTACATTGACCATGGTGCCATCAAGTAATTGATGCAGAAAAAGGACACCAAGCCCAGACTCCTACAGTGAGATTTGTTGTTACAAGAATTTGATCATGAAATCATAGACAAGAAAGGGACAAAGAATGTCATCCATGACCATTTGTTAAGAATCATATCACTGAAAAATCATTTACCTATCAATGATAATTATGTTGATGAAGCCATGATGATGGAGAAGTATGTTGAGCCCAATTTACCATGGTTAGCCAACAACTACAATTATTTATCATGCCAACAACTACCTCCTAACATCACCTACAATCAATAGAAGAAGCTATTTTCTGGTTTGAAGAATTACTATTTGGATGATACTCTCCTCTTTAGTAGATGTGTTGACAAAATGTACCGTAGATGTATTCCAAATATTTGAAAATATCATCTTTCCTAGGGTTGGTGTCCCATGCACCGTCATTAGTGATGGTGTATCCCACATAGTCGAAAGAATATTTGAATCTTTGCTAAAGAAGTATGGAGTTAGACACAAGGTAGATACACCTTATCACCCGCAAACGTCTGGATGAGTAGTAGTTTCAAACTGACAGATCAAGTAGATTTTGGAGAAAATGGTTAGGGACTGGTCGATGAAGCTAAATGACACATATGGGCATACCACACTGCCTATAAAACTCTGATAGGGACAACTCTCTATCGACTGATTTATGGGAAATCATGCCATCTACCAGTGGAATTAGAACACAAGGCCTTTTGGGCAATCAAATTCCTAAATATGGACCCAACCCTATCTGGAAAGAAGATATTTCTACAACTATAGGAACAGGAATAGTTGAGGCTAAAAGTCTATGAAAAAAACAGAATTTATAAGCAACAGCCAAAAATGTGGCATGTTGCCCACTTAAGGAGAAAAGATGTGTCAAAAGGGGACAAAGTCCTTTTGTTCAAATTAAGCACAGGCTCTTCCCTGGAAAGCTGAGGTCAAGGTGGTCAAGACCATTATTGTATGAAAGATATACCCATTAGGAATGATGGAGACTTGCAGTGAAAATACAAGAACCTTTAAGGTGAATGGACATAGGGTCAAGCGATATTATGAAGATTGAAGCCTTCACCAGAAGAGCATAACCCCAATCAAAGGAACCCCCATCGAAACCACTAAAGGAATTATAACAAAGACAACTAAATAAAGTCAAGCTAAAGACTATAAATTAGCACTTATTGGGAGGCATCCCAAGGACCCCTTAATAGTCTTTCTAAATTTTTAGTACTTTACTTTCAAGTACCTAGATGTTTTAAATTTCTAATTTTGTTTTATTTTAGGTTTATGGTGATTTGTTTAGTCCTCAAATTTTGGTGTATATAGAATAAAGTTAGGAATCTAACTTCTACCCCCACTATAGGAACCATTGGCTTTGGTCAACTATCTAGCATGGTTAGGGGCTAGTACCACCATCAAAAGATTCACTCATCCATAGAATCTTCAAGTCTGTGAAGTCGTACAATTGTCAGTCAGTCAAGCCATCGGTTTCTCAAGATCCTTTGAACAACCTCACCATCAAATGTTTGTTTTTGCACAACCATCATATGTTGAATTTAGTAAAAGCTTCAGTTCACACTGCCAAACCATCAGAATATCAAGGTAGAAGCTATGAAGGCCATCAGATGGTAGACTGTAGAGCCATTGGATTGTTCTTTTCTTTACCACATGATTTTCATATCTGCCAAACCATCAGACTATCATGGCTAAGTTACTAGATATTCCTAAACAAGACAACAGTTCTTTAAAAAAATCAATGGTTTCAACTTGGAAGGCAGCAAAGTCATCAGATCTTAATCAAGTAGAAACCATTAGATAGTTTATGAAGCCAAATAATAAAAATCCGATGAACGAACTGGGACCCACCAAGCTAAGGACCGACTATTAGAAAAGGAAAGAGGGCTCGACCCTCACACTTTTTACCAGTCATACGAGAAGTAAAGCACAGTTTAACTTTTAAACCTAGCCACCAACCTCAGTGGTGGTTAACCTAACTCTATCAGGCTATGATTAAACTAATTTTCCTCAAAACTCAAGCATCATACCCTACCTTCATTTAGTAGAAGTATGGCAAACAAAGATGTCAAAAAAGCTTGGAGGTAGATGAAGCACACCATGGAGGAGCCAAAGTCTGACTGTGATGAGCAATGGAAAGGAGAAACATGGCGACTGAAAGCATCAGTAACTAGTAACCCCTCATCCATCGGAACTTTTTTTGCTTTCAGATACTTCACTTTTAACCACCTCTTGCCTATGTATGAACACCCACTATCAGATCTTCTAGAACACGAGTAAGGGCCATCATTTCTTTTAACTGTCATTTCTTTTGAACCATTATTTCTTAGTTTATTAGAACCATTGGATCCTCATTTTAGTTTGTTGACCCTTGGCTCCTTTACATCAAGGATCCATCAGTTTGTTTCCCTTCATGCAGAGGCATCAAATATTTTCACTGTTGGCATGTCTGCACTGAAGTACCATTAATTCTTTTACCTAGTTTATGATGCTCCTAGGAAAACATCATTTCTTTGTCCTTTGGAGAACACTTTGGTTCTTTAAACCCTGAGTTTATGGGATCTACAACACTTAGTGAGGAAAGCACCCTCTCAACCCCACCCTTTGATTATTTACCATTGTATCATATGTCCATTGAATCGTTTTCCCATTGTATCTTTTGATCGCTTGGCTAATTCAATTTCTATTCTAAAACTATTGGATTTTCATCATTCATTAGTCAGACCCCAAGCCTTCATTTCTTTTGCCTCCTTGAAGCCATCATTTCTTTTTACGGTGAATTCGAACTTGTAACTCCATTTTTATTTAACTAATAAACTAACCATGGAAGAGGTATATAATACCTACATCGCAAAATAAATATTTAAAATGACGGTTGATTCTATCAAGGAAATAGGTACCAGCGGGCCGACCATAATCTGGGTACCACTTAATTAGGAAGAGGGTGGGGTTGAGTATAGTAACCCACATGGAAAACCAACCCCCACCAGTGCCAGTTCAGGGGACAAGGAACATTATAGCAAAGGAACAGGCACATGAGAGTCTTCCATCAATGGGGACTCATCCAACAACAACAGATCCTATGACGATGATAATTCCTCATACACCTGTACCTCAATAAGGAACTGAGATATCAGAGTATGCATCCTCTGAAGGAGGGGAAATGCAAACTCTAGAGAAGAGAAATGCCACTAGGCCTCCTCGTATGAATAGACCAAGCAAACTAGTCAGGGTATCAGAGCCCAAACAAGCAGAGGTTGCAGTAGCCATTGAACCCTCTACCAGGTTCATCCTAGAAGTGAAACAGGTCATACACAAAGAACTACCTAATAATTTATTCCTATCATGAGATGATGAACACTGGAAACATGCGATGCAATGTGTTCCAACAAGACCCTCAAGGCTACAAGGTTCATGGATGTGGACACCCTAAAGAGATTAGGCATATAAGACATGTTGAGAGAGCATCTATAAAATGTGGGGCTCTACAGAATTAGTTTCAACAATCAACCCTCTTACAACGGACTCACTATGGAGTTCACATCATCACTAAAGAAGTAGATTGTTACTGAAAAGGAAGCCATAGAGTGTGGGTTACCCTTCAAGCTGGCGATGAGAATAATCAAAGAAGATTATATAATCAGAGAATGATGGTTGAATTCCATCTTCATTGACTCCAATGAACAAGTCATAGAAGCATATAAGGCTAGAGGAGTCAGAGAAGCTTGACGATTCAACACTGACAATACATGGGAGAATTTGTCAAACCAATAGAAATTAGCTCAGGAAAAGCTAAGACCACAATGATGCATTCTGGAATGATGTGCATTCTGCATAAACTTTTCTCCAACACTCTATTCTTCATAACTAACACTGGGAATGTCACCAAGATGGACCTCCATGTCATGTTGAGCATACTAGAAAAGAAATGGGTCGACATTGGGCGGATCTTGATAGATAGATTGGTTGATGCAGTAACCACAGAGGGATCAAGGGATCTATGGATGGGCAGATTAATTACCTACATCACCCATTGCCTAGGCTACCCCAAAAAACTAAAATTTTTCAACAAAACCAATGTGGATGGCCTAATCAACACTAGATACTTGACAATAGCCAATGTCTTAAGAAGAGGAGACAAATATTTTCACAGATTCTACCAAAGCAATGATTTCCTTCCTCTATCCATGATGTACAACTATGACTATGGCAAGCTTCGATTTGGGGAGGACCGAATACTAAAAATTAAGAAAGGAGTTGTACCTCTCCAATCCACAAGTGAACAAGTGACATCTGGGGAACAACTGACACGTATAGAAGATACAAATGCCAGACCAACAAGGAAAAATCTTATCATCTACCTGGCAAAGAAAATGGTAGAAAAGAGGAAGAGGTCCCCCACACATGAGGCATCACATCCAGAAATAGAGTACCCAGACCCTCCGGTGATAATACGACCACTTTTGCACCAGGTGGAACTACAACAGGACAAGGGAGTCATTCTAGCAAAGCATCATGAGTCAAATATGCTTGAGATATCTGAGGATATCTGGATTGGAGTTGACTTCATGAATACCTTTGTGCAAGCATGTAGAAACTTCATGCTGGAGGTACCAGAAGAACTATAAAGACAAGATGAGGAACATGTAGCTCTATCATTGCTAGTGTGGCATCTCACCACATTACATCAAAAGAAGCTAGCAGTGAAGCAAGAGGCCATGCCCTTATCGGCAAAGAGGTTGATGAAGAGGTTGGAGGGAAAACAAAGGAGAACATCTCCCCATTCTGACCAGCAAATCCATAGTCTTTAAGAAGATAGTTCTCCGATAGAGAAGCACCTCCATCTAGGTACGAGACCAAGCCGAGACCGCACGTCAGTAGGGAGAAAAAAATGTTCGTCCAAGCAAAGGCACCAGAGCAGGAAGTCAGGTCGTGATGGAATGTAGGACAGCCACAATGAGCTCCTTCCATGGTGAGATTTATGAAGATAGGGAAGCAAATTGACAAATCTGTGAGATCACCCTAATTTCTGCTCAAAAAATTTCACCTTTAATGTTATTTTGACTACATTAACATTGCAAGTGGAGAAATTAACTGTTAAAATTCAGCCTCTGCAAGGCCTTCCATGATAGATGTAGCTAATGACTGTAAATCATGTGTAGGTGATGGAGGCCATGGTGGGTATGACATGTATATTCTCCCTCCTCTGACAAGATTGTGATGACCTTCACTGAGAAAACAAAAGATTCTAGGCCGAAGAAAGGACAAGGAGGGAGGCAACACTGACATCACCATTCAACAAAGAATCGTATTCATAGGGACAATGAGGAAATGATAAGAAAGCTTCACCTTCAACTACAGACAAAGCCGACATGCAGTTGATAGTTGACAAGGTGCTAGCCAAAATACAACCAAACAAGGTTTTGCCTCCAAAGGATGAAGCCACTGTAGAAGTATCCTCTGAAGAAACAAAGAGGAGTCAACAAAGAATTGGGAAGTGCCCACTAGAGAGGAAGAACCTACCAACTCACCAACCTTGCCAGGGCACTCCACCAACAATGACGAGGAAAGGGGGGCTACCAAAGCAGAAGATCAAGGTGCTCCAGAAATCCAAGATCAAACCATTCTCACCATAGACATTGAAGCTACAGGAGAGAATAAGGAAATACTGCAAGCAAAAGAGGGAAGGGAGGAGGCATTAGAGACAATAGAGGATATGATGAACAACTTAGATCCTCTAACACATGATGAAATCCCACCGCCTCAACACAACTATGAGGTCTTAGTTAATGAACTTTTACTAGACAACCCCATCATTGACGAGGCTCATAAAGTATCCTTTTTGGTACAAATGGAGGAAGACATCACAGAATAAGATGAGGGGAACATGATTTAGATGTTCATCAATGCCCCCAACAAACTGACACACATAGAGTTTCCAGAATCACCTCTTGTTGCAAGTGTTTATCCAGCAGCACCGCCATCAATGGCATGTAAAATGAAGAATATTGACATGACATCATTGGAAGGGATGCCCCTCCATGACATCCATGTATTGGATGATATTCTAGATGACAATAAGCTAGGCAATGACATTCTCTACAATAGTAACATATATTGCTTGACAAGAAAATGACATGTGATCGGCCTTCATAGATAAAGCTAATATAAGAATAGTTTTCTTCAAGGTCATGTGTGGCATAATAATTAAAGAATATATGTACAAGGACAAGATAGGACCAATATTCAATGCAACATCAACCCTGGATGCATAATTATATGTCCTAAACTTGTCACCATTGTTGGTTATAGATCTACAGGAAACTCTTCATTACATCACTCTACCTTTGAAGGCCTTCAACCACTAGATGCTAACTATGGTGGTTCTATCCACAAGGCGTGTCACATTCCACAATCCCAACATCAGGGACATGCCTTGTGAAGGAATGATATTTGAGAAGCCAGAGATAAGGACTAACAGATGATACAAATCAGCTAAAATGTCTCATTCAAGATACGAATGGGTGGTATCGCCTGAACTGGAAGGAATTCAACATTGACTACAGTGGGCCCAATAATTGCCTGATTCTGGGGAAAACACCTTTATAAAACTAAGAACAATTGAAGCACTAAATAGGGAATTCCACTTGAACAAATAGCTATTGAAAACTTTCATGCTTTAAGAGGAAAGTATGTCATAGAAATCGTCCATGATAGACAATTTTTCTATGACGAACACATGGAAGACATACCAAGAAGGATGTATTCCTTAGTTCCCCTACCCATCAAAGTCCCTTGGTGAGAGTAGTTAAGGAAACAACAATAGGATAAAGATGCCTCCCCTCAAAACCTCAACACATCCAGCCCAGTAGCCCCTCCCTCCAAGTCAACAATGCATTCACCTCCACCACAACCTGCAAACCCTCCAACTACAGCACCCACAAGTCCCATGCCAGAAACCCCTCCACCACCTCAACCAAAATGTCCTGCACCAGAGGAAATGTTGAAATGGAAGCACCTACCTTGTCTAAAAAAGGAGCTAAAGAAGAGGCACCTGAAAAAGACAAGACAAGCCATGGAGAATAGGAAGAAACAATAGAGCTAGTGACTACATATCTGATACCATCCACATTCAAGAATATCAACATGGACACATGCTTCAACATATCTTTAGAAGGTCTGATGTACGTCATGGAAGAACACTGACCAAGGGAAGATGAGATCGTCATTGTGTTCAAACACAAGAATGTCCAAGTCCTCAATACAAACCTCCAAGAGATTCTCACCCTAGGTGGTTATATGACAATTTACGTCATGACAGCTTGTTAGTTGATTCTAGATGACTAGCTCGACAATGTCTACATGGCATACTATGACATTATCAAATACATTGTATATAATAAAGAATTGAGGGAACTTCAACACCTAATGGATCATCACAAGTACAATCTACCATGCTTCATATTTATCCCGATTATGGATGATGGACATTAGACGCTTCTTTTAGTAGATTTGTAAGCAAAACCAACAATTTTATATAATAGCTCAAATGTTGAATTTAGCCTAAAAAGGGCACCTCTGCACAAAATAGCTAAGCATCACTGAACAAAAAGTAGCCCAGGTGGCCACAAGATCGTTGAGATCGTAAGGATGTTCAGGAAGGGACTTCCTAAGGGAGGACTTAAATTTGAGAAGCCTAAAGTCTGTCACAAAAGCCCCCATCAACAAAGTAGGCTCCAACGACTGCAGTTTTTTTGTGCTTTTCTAGATGTAGATGTTGGCTATGGCAGACAAGAAGGTGAAATTTTATTAAGATGATTACTACCACCACCTTTGAGGAGCATATTCCCTAGAAATCTTGACGTCAGTCTAGGCAATCACCAGCTCCCAAAACTAAGTTCATTTGTTCATACTCATCCTCATGCTTTGACACCCTGAGTATAGGGTGCATGGTAAGTTTTTTTTGGTGGGGGGGTCCAAATAGGCAAACTTGGTACATCTTCATGCCTTATATTTCAAATACCTTGCATTGTTTTACCTTCTTACCTAATCTATGCAAAAAAATCCAAGATTTCAAAATATTTTTTAAAAAAGAGAAATTTTTCCAAATGTACATACTCTAACCTTTCTAACTTTCAAAAGAAAATTTTCTTGATACTTAGGAAATCTAAAAGGCAAATTTTGAATCCAATTTTTGTGAGTGTTGTCATGATCTTCACCCTTATACCTTCTTGCCATCATGCTACTTTATAGCGTAATCATTTCAATATTAAGGTTGTGGGCTTCTAGTTCATCTAATAAAAATCTTTTACATAAATTATGTCCTTACACCATCCTTATCTCAAAGAATTGTGGATAGTGAAAGAATACCACTACCCCTCCCCTTAGGATTTCCCCAAAATAAGGAGGATTTAAACCACTATATCTAGAGATTGATTACAATAACCTCTTAGTATAGGTTGGAAAACGCAAGGCTCTTGCTGACAGGGGAAAAATTTACCCCTTCTAGTACAAAAACCCTACTTTGGGATCAAAAGAGGCTCAGAAGACCAAAACTTCCTCAAAAATACCTATTACCCCTAAGCATGTGAGAAAGAATAAAATTTGAATGGAATAAAATCATGAGGGTCGTGCCCAAACTTTAAAAGATGTCCAGATGCACAAGCCCATAGGCCAAACTTACCACCTTCCTTTCGAAGGGAACCCCAGATAACCACCTATGATTACATTAGGACCCAAATCAAGTAACACGGTCTTTACAACAGTACTCATGGTTGAGAAGAAAGGTAGGAGAACACCTGAGCGTTGGCCCACCCTAGCACAATAGCTTGGATCTCTTTAAAATAAAAGTTCAGTTTGAAATCTACTCCTAATAATAGCCTTGTATAAGTACAGCTAAGAAATGGGGTCTTGCGTACATCATGAAGGAGAACTCTCTTCCATGAAAGGAAGGCAGCAGCATGAACAAAAGTCATGCAACTCTAGATCTGAAGGAATGAAAACTTGAGAACAAAGTAAGTGGACCAAGGTGTTAGGTAGACCGCTCGACCTAAGGATGGCATAAGAACATAACTATGTAAGAAAAACACTTAATAAATAAAGCCCATAGTCATACTTGATGCTTTAATTCTATCTATTAGCTTGAGGACAAGCCAGACTCTAAGTTTGGGGGGTTGATGACAATCAATTTTGTGGATATTTGATGCCTTAGTTTTCCTCTTATCTCCTCATTATTGTGTTTGGTTACCTTAACTTTCTACCATTTTGTGCATATATACCACTAAAGCCTTGATTTAAAGATAACTACTACTTTTCATGATGGCAATTAAAGAAACATGACTTTTACTATGGAGGCAGAGTGCCCATCGGTTCCCTTGAACCAATAAAAGTCAACATACATGTGAAGCCACTGACTAACCATTAGTTTATGGATATCCAGTGGCCATCAAATTTCAAGAACGGATGGCTCTAATCAAGCAAGCAACCCAAAACAACCATCAGATTCTGAGAACTAATAGCCATGCTGGATTATCCACTTATCAATTACTAGCCATCGACCCTCAAGATCTAAGGTCTTCCAAACTCAAAGATCTGACGAATGTACAAGCCAGTAAACTAATGATATACCATAGTGATCATTGCACCAAGTGACATCCATCAATTTCCAAAGATCCAATGGCCTGACTGGATCTCATTCAAGGCCAACGAGAAAGAGGGAAACTAATGGATTAGCTAAACAATCAGGATTCAATGGTCCTACTTCCCTACTCTCTAGACTTAGCAATAAATAAATCAATTGGTCAGCCATACATTCAAAGATCTAATGGTCGTACAGAATAGTCATTTGAGTTAGTTATGCACACACTCCAAGACACATGCCCATAGCCATACTTGTAGTGTAAGAAATATGCACCCGGTATGAGCTATAAGTAGCACACATGGGGTGTCGAGAAGGGGGTCGCCACCCTCATCGGATGTGGAAGCACTACCAGAGCCCTCAAACACCATCAACCAAATCCTTCCACTAGTTTGTGAAGTCTGAAGGACAAGAGTTCAAAGACCTTCCCCACTGCCTGGCATCAGACTGTTCCAACCTCTTCGACAACAAAATGAGAGCTAGGAACATGTCCTCTACATTGTCATGCCATCTTTAGATTAGAGAGAATGGTTCATAGACCTAGGTTGTCTGAGGCCATTGTTGGTGTATCTTCTTCTCCCTAAAGTTGTTTCCTTCTTTCATTCCTTCCATGCCTCCCTTCCACCGACCTTCTTCATGTCAAACAACACTTGTAAATCCACAATGGTTCTCATCAACATGAGTTTCTAAACACATAAATTGGGTTGGAAGTAGCGACTAAGGGTATCCCAAGATGTATATACTTTCTGCCCATTGAATATATGCTCTTGGCAATGATTATCGCCATATTCTTGGTCTTAATGCTTTACTTGTATGATTAGCTACCATCTTGTGATGTTTGATTGTTAGTACCTTGAAGAGTAGTATTAACCTTATATAAGTGCTAAATGTATTACATTATTATGCATTCATGCAACTCCATAACACTTATATAAGGTTAATACTACTATTTTGAGGTACTGACAATAAAACATCACAAGATGGTAGCTAATCATACAAGTGAAGCATTAAGACCAAGAGTATGGATATAATTATTACCAAGAGCATATATTCAAGGACATAAGTATATATATGTTGGGAGAACCTTACTGGATACTCCCATCCCAAGCTATGTATTTAGCCATTCATGTTGATGAGCAGCATTGTAGATTTACAAGTGTTATATGACATGAAGAAGGTCGATGGAAGGGAGGAACGAATGCGATGAAAGAAGGAAACAGTTTCAGGGAGAAGAAGATACACCAACAATGGCCTCAGATAGATAAGGTAGATGGACTAGGCTCTCTGATCTAAAAATGGCATGGCAATGTAGAGGATGTGTTACTATCTCTCCTATAATTATCGAAGAGGTTGGAGCAGTCCGGCGGTAGTCAGTGGGGAAGGTCTTTGGACTCTCATCCTTTAGACTTCACAAATCGATGGAAGGAGTTGGTCAATGGTGGATGAGGACTCTAGAAATGTTTTTTCATCTGGTGTGGTGGCAACCCCCTTCTCGGTGCCCCATGTGTGTTGTTTTTAGCTTATATGGAGTGTTGATTTCTTGTGCCACAAGTCTGGCTATGGGAATGTGTCTTAGAGTGTGTGCATAACTAACCCAAATGATTGTTCTATATGGACGTCGGATCTCTGAGTATGTGGTTGACCCATCGGTTTTCTTTATTGCTAAGTCTGGAGATTGAGGCAGTAGGACCACCAGATCTTGAGTGTTCAGTTGATCCATCTTTTTCCCTCTTACTGGTTGGCCCTTACTGAGTCCAGTCAGTCCATCAGATCTTTGGAAACTGATGTATGTCACTTGGTGCGATGAACACTTTGGTAGATCATTGGTTCCTTGGCTTGCACATTCTTCAGATCTTCGGTTTTGCAGACCATCGAATCTTGAGGGTCTATGGTTGGTGTCTGATTAGTGGATGATCTGGTGTGGCTATCGGTTCTTAGAATCTGAGGTTGTTCTTGGTGGCTTGCCTGATTTGAACCATCAGTTCTAGACATCTGATGGTCACACAGCTTTCTTGATTGGGCACTGGATATCAAGAAATTGATGGTTAGTCAGTGGCTTCACAAGTATCCTGGCTTTCATTGGTAGAAGGGAACTTATGGGCACTTTTCCTCCATAGTAAAAGCCATGTTTCTTCAATTGTCTGCACAGAAACTAGTAGTTATCTTTAAATCAAGTCTTAAGTGTTATATATGCGCAAAATGGTAGAAAGTTAAGGTAACCAAGCACAATAATGAGGAGATTAGAGTCAAACTAAGGCATGAAATATCCACCAAATTGAATTTTATCAAATTGGAATAGGCATAGTCTTGCAAAGCCCCCATGGACATCTACTACTTGTACCAAACAGTTGGAACTTGATGCCACAAACAATGTGTCCAAATTTGAGGTTTGCATTTTGGGTCTTCAGCTTGGTAGACATCAAGGGGCACAACGACTATAGGTCTAAGGTGACTCCCTCCTTGTCATCTATCAAGTCTAGAATAATTGAAGAATGTGGCATTAGGACTCGATACCCTTCTAGGAACACATATGTTATCTGGCTTGTAGCTTCGAGCAAATCTCCTTCCACTTCATTGAAAGAGAGCATAGCGCCTTTGTTGATGCACTAGAATCCCTCACTTCATGGATTGACATATGAGAAGGCCAGACCTTCACTCAAGAAGCTGAGCCACTTAGGCAACCAACTTACTGCATGGTCATCAAAAATGCTCCCAATGACGGAGAAAGGGCTTGGTTTTATGACATCAAGATGTATCTATAAAGCTAAGTCATTCCCAAGAACCTCTCCCCAAGAGAGAAATTGGTGCTCATGTGATGAGCCATGCAGTATGTTCTTGGGGTAGAACAGCTATATCGAAGATCTTACAACCAACCTCTCCTTCGATGCGTTGACAAAATAGAAGCTAAAGCTATAATGGCAGAGGTCCATGCAGAGTCATGCAGCATGCACATGAATGGGGTTATGCTAGCTAAGAAAATACAACTCTTGGTAAATACTGGAATACCATGAAAATGGATTATTTTCAGTTTGTCTGCAGCTTCCGAACCTGTCAAATATATGGGGGTTATATTCATTAGCATGCAAATAAACTCTAAAAAGTGGACATGCCTTGTCCATTCTCAACTTGGGGCATTGACATGATTGGCAAGATCAACCCTAAAGTGTCAAATGCAAATTGCTTCATCCTCATCACAATTGATTACTTTACCAAGTGGGTCAAAACAATGTCAATCATTAATGCATCAGCCCAACAGGTCATCATGTTCTGCAAGATCAATAATATAAGCTGGTATGGATACTGCATGAGATCGTTTCATATAATGGGGTGAACTTCATTTCCAAGACCATCAAAGAGCACTAAAATTCTTTGGGGATCAAACATCATTGAACATCACTTATTGACCATATATGATTAGAGCACTAGAAGCTACTAATAAATATATGGCCAAGATTCTAAAAAAGACTATCAGCTCCCATGCCAATTGGATTGAGCACCTTCCAATGGCTTTGTAGGCCTACCATACTTCAATCACAACATCAACAAGGGCTACACCGTACTCTCTATTTTATGGAATAGAAGTAGTCCTACCAGTTAAAATCTAGATCCATTCACTCTGCATATGATGAGAAGCAAATATACCATAGACTGAATGGCTTCAAGACTGAGTTTACTACCTCAACACTCTTGAAGAATGATGGGTAAAAGCCCTACACCATGCACAATGTTACCAACCAACAACAGCTCAAGCATTCAACAAGAAGGTTCGACCTCCCAACTTTTAGAAGGGTGACCTGGTACGAGTCATCCAAAATGTTGATTCTGGGGGCAAGTTCAACCCTATATGGTAGGGACCCCACATCATCCATGACATATATGATTGTGGTGCCCTATGCCTAAAAGACATGGATGGAGATGTTTATCTTCATCACACAAATGCCAGCCGCATCAAACACTAATACTTCTAATCAGACTGACATCACAAGAAAATATGATGTAAAGGAGACAAACACTCCTGTCCTTCCAAAAATTCATTATCTACTTAAATACCTGACCATGTGCCCACATTAACCCACGAAGCACAAAGGTTAAAGTAGAACCTAGGGTCTATGATAGAAGGAGAATGACTATCTTGAGGATCCAATGGTTTGCCAACCTAAAAAAATAACTTCTTAAAATAGGTCCAACCTAAAAACACATACAAAATGTTCATGACTGTTGCTAAAGCTAGGAGATGCCTTATGATCAAATGAGAGGATGGTAGAGGCTATGAGTCCCCTGAGGCAAGTCATATATGATCCTCACAGTCAAACATCCTGACATCTCTATCCAAGGAGATGATATAAACTTTTTATCTACTAGAGTTAACCAAAAAAGGAAGGACTGTCAGGAAGAGGATGGAGGTTGAAAACCCCTTGCAGCTACTTTCTTCTCCTTGCGACAAAAGGTGAAGCCAAGATCTGAATGAGTTAACCTAGGAGTCATTATAGGGGAAACCCTTACTAGCCAATCCCCATTAATTTCTCACATAACCTTTATCTCTCATACTAAGGCCATGAGCATCAATGTCAAATCAAAAGCTTCAAAAAAAGACCCACAATCAGTGAGAACCTTCAAAAGAAAAAAAAATCAAGAAAGCCCTTTAAATAGGCAAACACATGGTCATGGTCGATTTCAACTCTAAATTATGTCTACAGCAAAGCCTGCCAGGATGTCTCTGACATTTGGCACCTTGGCCCAACTGGGTAAGCAACCACCACTTGACATAGATTTAGCTCTTAGCATGACACCCAAGTCAAGTAGAGATTCTTCCATATCACCCCCTAGTATGGGGGCTCACCTCATAGAAGAACACAACACCAACATTCAGAAGGAGGAAACATCTATCATCAAAATTGGATGAGAGGTAGTTGAAAGAGCTTGGAGTTTTAACCTTCCAACTTCATGCAAGGAGGTGGGCAAGAAGGAGGTGATTGTAGGGAAATATTGCGTCAAAATAGGTAGGCAAAACAAAAAAATTAATGCCATATTCCCCAAAAACCAGCAGATTGCATCAACAACTATATAATGGAAAAGATGGTTTCGAGTAAATTCCTGGTCCTAGAGCAAGTACAAAGACATCTCCTCATCATTGTATATGCACAATTGTCTTCTAGTTGCACTGGGACTCATCTGATGTGCCTCCTGGTCTTCACCATGGACAATAGGTTGATGTTGTCCTCCTAGCGGCAAACAACCGCCTCCATGCCTATATGGAAGCCCACACATACCGCCTAGAACTACTATCATCCTACTAGAATGGATAGGAAGGAGTTGTCCCATCTATTGGTGTACTAGACACCAACTTGCTCTCCCACAATTGTTCTCCCTTTCTATCCCTCCCTTTATCGGGTAGGACTTGCTCAAGTTCTCTCAGTTACCACAACCAAAGAAGACAAACAATTGTCAAAGGCAATTGATGTGTTTGATAAGCCCCCAGTACCCCTCTATTTATAGGAGGGGTAAGGGTCTGGGTTCCCAGTTTGTGTGGGAGTGGAAGGGACTGGAAGATCATGAGTTTTTGCAACTTGTGAGCATTGAACGAGTCGATTGTAACCAAACAGTCAGCTCACACATGAGTCAATTGGTTCACTAAGTCAATCGGTCATTTTGACATGTTTCTTAAACACATTTGACTTAGAAAATTCGAATCCAATTAATGCACAACATGATGTCAGTACTAATCCTTGATGTAATCAAATTTCTCCACGAATTGGGTGTCTCACCCTATGATCCGGTCGTCGAGGTAGAACTCAGCTAATTCAACATCTAATCAACCTGACACTCCATCCGACTATTCATCACATAAGTCGATCGGTTAAGAGTCCAATCGATTGATTTGTTTCTTGAATTGAATACCTAGACACTTTAGTAATCAATCTAATTATCATTCAAGATTAAAACACCTCTTCTAGGCAAGTTCCTATGTGTGTGACCCTATAGGTCCCATATTACATTGGTAGTGAATGTCCATAATAAGTTATGACATCACAAGAAACAAGTGGTGCCTATTCATACATCAATGCTACCCAAGTAAATGGAAAGTTGGAGAAAAACTTCAACCGAAAATGTGTGCTTGGTGTTATAGTGTTTGTATATTTCCTTTGTCACTAGTATCCAAATTAAACTTGAGGTGTGTAGTAGTCATCCTCTTCAAAATTCAATCTTGTTCCTTGAACCCAAGAAGACTGTCTGAGATATATGTAAGTTCAATATCACATATTGATTCACATGGGCATGGTCATGCATTTCTCAGTCTCACTAATCAAGAGGTCTAGGATATCATACTCCTATAGGAGGGACGAATCCCATCTACATCACTTAGAGTCAGTCCCCATGTATCATAGTCACCCAATCATCGCCTTTATGGCAACCCTTATTCATGATTATGTTTGATGATGTCAAAGCATATTGAATGACATGTGACGAGTTTAGTGACTTTGGGTCTAAGAACCACAATCACCACCGACACTATGAGATCTGACTGTGACTACTGTTGTTATGGTTTCCATGTGTCAGTCTCGTGGTGCGTATGCCTGATCCACTGTTCTCTAACATGTATCTATGTGCTTGGTTTGATATCACATATCATGACTAATGAGATTTTATCATCAACCAACGTAGACTCTAGTCTTATGTGTTATTGTTTTCTATTTGCCTTCCACAATAAAAAATGATCATGGACATAATGAGAATGTATATACTCTTAACAATTGTATGATCTCATTGTTCAAGTCACATACTTGAAGACATATGTCATTGAGTAATATCATTCTCTAGACATTTATTATGTTACATCATTATCTCATAATTGATTAAAATTGAATAAATTGGAAGCTTGCCTTTATTTAGTAATCAAATCATTTACAATTATGCCATTACAGTCACATAGGATTGTCTCTCTAGGCATACATACCAATAGAATCCCACTTGCACTCAGAGCCAATCACCTATAAATCTTATTCCAAGTGATCTAACATGCCTATCATGCTTCTGCTATGAAAGTGTCTTGGTAAAGGGATCAACAACATTGTTCTTAGTCAGTACCCTACAAATCTTCATAGCTCCTCATTGTACGACTTATCATATGAGATGGATCCACCTTTGTATATGCTTGGAACGCTGATGTAATATGGGTTCCTAAGCTTGTGCAATAGCTTCATTGTTGTCACAATATAGCTCAACTATGTCGTTGATGCTTGGAACAACCCCAAGTTTAGAGATGGACTTCTTGATCCATACAACCTCCTTTGCTTCATTTGATGCGACAATATACTCGGCCTCTATTGTAGAACTGGCAACTGTCTCTTGATTGGAACTCTTCCAGCTTACAGCTCTGTTATTTAGGAAAAACACAAATCTGGATTGTGATCTATAATCATCTTTGTTAGTTTGGAAGCTTACATCGGTGTAACCCTTTCCCACCAACTCTTCCTCTCCATCATATGAGATGAGGAACTGATCCTTAGTTCTTCTCAAGTACTTAAGGATGTTCTTCATGGTTGTCCAGTGAGCATCACTTGGATCTGACTGATATCTTCTCTTCATGCTCAAGGTGTATGAGACATCGGGATGGGTACACATGATTGCATACATGATTGATCTAATTGTTGAGGCATATGGAATCAAACTCATGTGTTCCCTTTCTCCACAAGAATTGGGACATGAGCTTTAGAGATGGTAACTCCATTAAGCATGGGCAGGTTTCCTCTCTTCGAGCTCTCCATGTTGAACCTCTTCAACACTTTTTCAATGTATGTGCTTTGACTTAGTCCAAGAAGCCTTTTAGATCTATCTCTATAGATATTAATCTCCAAGATGTAGGATTCTTCTCCCAAGTCTTTCATAGAAATCATATTTCCTAGCCCTGTATTTAACTTTTGTAAAGTAGGGATGTCATTCCCCATCCACAGTATGTCATATACATACAATATGTGGAATGCCACTATGTTCACACTAACCTTCTTGTACACACAAGGTTCATATTCATTTTGAATAAAGCCAAACTCTTTTATTGTCTCATAAAAACAAAGACTCTAGCTCCGAGATGCTTGCTTCAATCCATAGCTTGGCCTTTTCAACATACATAATTTATTTGCATCCTTTGGATTATACAACCCTCAGGTTGTGTCATGTACACATCCTTGAGAAGATTCCCATTAAGGAATGTGATTTTAACATCCATCTTCTAAATCTCATAGTCATGATAAGTTGTAATAGTAAGCATGATCCTGATGGACTTAACCATTGCCACCGGAGAAAAAGTTTCAATATCATAGTCAACACCTTGAACTTGTTTGAAACCCTTTGCAACCAATATGTCCTTATAGGTTTGTACTTAACCATCCATGTCGGTCTTCTTCTTGAAGACCCACTTGCACCCTATGGGTTTTACCCCTTCAGGTGGATCCACCAAGGCTCATACCTTATTGGTATACATAGATTCCATCTCATATCTCATGGCCTCAAGCCATTTCTCAAATTGTAATCCCTCATTAGCTTCTAGATAGGTTGTTGGCTCATCATCTATGACCAACTCACCACCTTCCTGAGTCACAAGATAATACAATCTCTCAATTTTAAGGCGTGTCCTATTAGATCTACGAGGTTCTTGTGTTACTTGAGGAATTTGAGATTCCGCAACACTTTGTGATTCTTTTTGTTCCTCATATACATCTATTGGTTTGTTGTTTTTTGTTGGGCTTGAACCTCTTTGAGTTCCACTTTCCTCCCACTGATTTCTTTGAAAACAAAATCCATCTCTAGGAATGCAACATCTATGGCAACAAACACTTTGTTGTCAAATAGGGAATAAAAGTAATATTCTCTTATCTCTTTAGGATATACAACAAAATAACATTTATCGGATTTAGGGCCAAGATTTTTAGGAAACATTTTCCTCACATAAGCTTCACATCCCCAAATCTTCATAAAAGACACTTTGGGATGCTTCCCAGTCCATATCCCATATGGAGTCTTTTGAACTGACTTAGATGGTACTCGGTTAGTTGTAAATGTAGTTGTTTCTAGAGCATATCCCCAAAAGGTAGTCAGAAGCTCAACCAAACTCATCATTGATCATACCATATCGAGTAATGTGTGATTCCTTCTTTCTGATACACCATTATGATAAGGTGTTCCAGGTGGATTCCACTGAGATACAATCCCATGGGCTCTAAGAAGGTCCTCAAACTCTTTGTTTTAGTATTATGCACCTTGATTAGAACAAAGTGCCTTAATACTTCTCCCAAGTTGATTTTGTACTTCATTCATAAACTCCTTGAACATGTAAAGAGTTTCTGACTTATGTAACATTAAGTAAACATAGCCATACCTACTAAAGCCATCAATAAAGGTAATGAAGTGTCGATACCCTCCTCTAATGGTTGTTCTAAAAGGCCCACATACATCAGTATGTATGAGTCCTAATAGATCACTAGCCCTCTCATTGTTACCAGTGAAAGGGGCCTTAGTCATCTTGCCCAAAAAACAAGATTCACATGTCTCTATTGATTCAAAATCAAAAGAGTCCAGATAACCATCTTTATGGAGTCTAGATATGCAATTCTCATTTATGTGCCCTAGACAACAATGCCAAAGGTGTGTTTTTTTTAGATGTTGAGTTTTAGTCTTTTGGTATTTACATTATAAACATATGTCTTTAGATCTAGCAAATAATGACCATAAGACATTAGGGCACTGCCATAAAAGATCACATCTTTTGAATGAGAACATCGACCATTCTTAATATGAAATCCATATGCATCCTTGTTGATACAAGATAAAAAAATGATGTTTCTATTTATGGCAGGTACATAATAGTAGCTCATTAACTCTATTACAAGCCTTGTTGGCAGAGATAAAATATAGGTTCTAACTGCAGTGGCAACAACTTTTGCTCCATTTGTGACTCACAATCAACCTCGCCCTTTCCTAAAGACCTACTTCTTTTCAAATCCAGCATATTTGAGCATATGTGAGATCCACATTCGATTTCTAGTACCCATGATGAAGAAGTTGTTGGGTTTTAGGGGAGGCAGAGAAGTAGCGGAAACAAAAAATATTCTCCCTAAACCCAGAACAAAAGGAATCACGTCAACGTCTATATAATAGGAAAGATGGTTTGTGGATGCATACCTTGTCCCGAGGCTTGCTCGACGACAGTACCTCGCGCCTTGCATGGTCTTCACCTCCGGTCTTGGACGGTGTCTGTGCAGCTCCTGGTCGCACCGGGACTGAAGACTCCTGGTCTCACCGGGACTGTCGGGATTGACAGTCGTCCTCCGAGCGGTAGAGGTCTCCCGCCTCTGCAGTCATCCACACGGACCGCCTGGAACTCCGATCTCCTTGTCGCACAAGGAACCGAAAGGAGTCGCACCCTCCTGTTGGCGTACTAGTCGCCAACTCACTCTCCTGCTACTAGTTGCAACTGTAGTTGTCCTTCCCTTGTTGCGCCTCCCTTTTCGGGTAGCACTTGCTCAGGCTCTCTCAGTTACCAAAACCAGAGAGAACGACAACTTTGCAGAGCAACCGGCTTCCACTGAGTTGTACTCTGAGAAGCCCCCAATACCCCTATATATATAGGTGGGTCATGGGACAGGGTTCTCTGTCCCCGGCAATATGGGACTAAAAGCAGGAGTAGAAGGGTTCAAGATTTTCCACAAAAAGCAACCAACTCGCAACTTGAACCGATCGTTTCACAACTAAAATGGTCGGTTGGGGACCTGAACCGGTCGGTTGGAGCACCAACCGATCAGTTGGGACCCATGAGCCGGTCGGTTGGGACCCATGAGCCGGTCGGTTCACTTCTGAACCGCTCGGTTCGTGGTCCTGGTCAGTTCCCGATTGAATTTCCTTCTTTTGTTTCTAATTGGTATCGAATACCAATCCTTGTTCCAATCAAATTGGGCAAGTGAAACGCAAGGAAAATTCTCACCAATCCTACTTTCCCAACTTGCTTGGTTGCATCAGTTGAACCGATCATTTCAACACTTGAAGCAATCGTTTCACCCTGACCTTGAGCCAATCGGCTCAACACTTGATCTGACCGGTTCACCAAGCTCAACCGACCGGTTCATCACATGAGCCGATCGGTTGGGAGTGCAGATTGTGTAGAATCAGTCAATTGCAATTTCAATCAATCTGATACTCCAATCAATGCGTCCAACACCTTGAACATTATGATATTGAGCTATCGATTAATTGAGTGTTTAATTGAACTACTAAACTCCTTTAGTAATCAATCTAAACATTGTTTGTGGACAAAACTCCTCTTCCATGTTAAATCCTATGTGTGTGACCCTGCAGGTCCATTTCACGTTGGCAGTGAAAGTCCATAACATTTATGACTTCACAAGCAAAGAGCGGTGCCTAGTCACACATCAGTGCTACCCAAGTGAAATAGAAAGTTGGAGAACAACTTTGAATCCTACAATCCGTGAATGGTGTTACAGTGAATGTATAATTCCATTGTCACTGATATCCTAAATGAACTCAAGGCATGGAACAGTCATCCTGTCAACATTCATTCATTTCCTTGATCTTAGAGCAGACCGAGTGATATGTGTGTGACATCAATATCACATATTAATTCACACGTGCATGTGCATGCCTTTCTCAATCCTACTCATCAAGTGGCCAAGGATATCAAACTTCCTCAGGAGGAACAAATCCCATATCTATCACTCACCCCTCAAAAGCCCCATGTGTCAAAGCCACCCAATCATCACCTTTATAACAACCCATGTTTCAGGACTGCGTTTGATGATGTCAAAGTGTACCCAACGACATGTGTTGAGTGTAGTGATTTCAGGTCTAAGAATCACACTCACCACCATCACTGTGAGAGCTGACTGTGACTACCAAGTCATGGTTCCATGTGTCACTCTCACAGTGGGTCTATCCGGTACCTTGTTCTCTAACAAGTACCTGTGTGCTTGGTTTGATATCACCATATCATGACTAATGAGATTCTGTCATCAACCAACACACAGTAGTCTTTAGTGTTATTGATGTATATGGTTATTTCCACAATAACAACCGACTAGGGACTAAACAAGAATGTATACTCTTAACATCCGTATGATCTCATCATTTAGGTCCTCAACCAAAAAGCATATGTCATTGAGTAAAATCATTCTTTAGACATCTATCATGTTACACCATCATCTCAGAAATAGTTTAAACATATAGATCGGAAATTGCCTTTATTATTATTCAAATCATTTACAAAGTATCCCATTACAATCATCATATGACTTGCTCTATGGGCATACATACCAACAGACTCCCACTTGCACTTAGAGCTAGTCACCAAGGAACCTCAAACCTTGTGACCTAGCATGACCATCATGCTTCTACTGAGAAAGGGCCTTAGTCAGTGGATCAACTATGTTGTCTTCAGTTGGTACTCTGCAAATCTTCACATCTCCTCGTTGTACGATCTCTCGTATGAGATGGAAGTGCAGCAGTATGTGCTTGGACCGCTGATGTGATCTGGGCTCCTTAGCTTGTGCAATAGCTCCATTATTGTCACAATAAAGCTCAATTGCATCACAGCTACTGGGAACTACACCAAGTTCATAAATGAACTTCCTGATCCACACAGCCTCCTTTGCTGCATGTGATGCAGCAATATACTCAGCCTCTGTAGTAGAATCGGCAATTGTTTCTTGCTTGGAACTCTTCCAGCTCACAGCTCCATTATTAAGGCAAAACACAAATCCTGACTACGATCTGTAATCATCTTTATCAGTTTGGAAGCTTGCATCGGTGTAACCCTTTACAACCAGCTCTTCCTTGCCGCCGTACACAAGAAACTGATCCTTAGTCCTTCGTAAGTACTTGAGGATGTTCTTCACGGTTGTCCAGTGAGCATCCCCGGGATCTGACTGGTACATGCTCGTCATGCTGAGAGCATACGAGACATCTGGGTGTGTGCACAACATAGCGTACATGATGGATCTGATGGCTGATGCATATGGGATCTCATTCATACACTCCCTCTCTTCACAAGATTGGGGACATTGATCTCTAGAGACGGTGACTCCATGTAGTATGGGGATGTTGCCTCTTTTTGAGTTCTCCATGCTGAACCACTTCAGCACTTTGTCAATGTACGTGCTCTGACTTAGTTCCAGAAGCCTTCTAGATCTATCTCTATAGATCTTAATTCCTATAATGTAGGATGCTTCTCCTAAGTCCTTCATTGCGAAAGTATTCCCAAGCCAAGTCTTTACCTTCTCTAAGGCTAAGACATCATTCCCCATCAAAAGTATGTCATCCACATACAATATGAGGAATGTGGTCGAGCTCCCACTAACCTTCTTGTACACACAAGGTTCATCTTCATTTTGAATAAAGCCAAACACTTTGACTTCCTCATCAAATCGAAGATTCCAACTCTTAGATGCTTGCTTCAATCCATAGATTGACCTTTGCAGCTTACAGACTTTATTGGCATTCTTTGGATCTACAAAACCTTCAGGTTGTGTCATGTACACATCCTCATTTATATTCCCATTAAGGAATGCGGTTTTAACATCCATCTACCAAATCTCATAGTCATAATAAGCTGCAATGGCAAGCATGATCCTGATGGACTTAATCATGGCAACTGGAGAAAAGGTTTCGTCATAGTCAACACCTTGAACTTGTCGAAATCCCTTTGTAACCAATCTGCCTTTATAAGTTTGCACATTGCCATCCATGTCGGTCTTTTTCTTAAAGACCCACTTGCACCCTATGGGTTTTACCCCTTCGGGTGGTTCCACCAAAGTCCATACTTTGTCGGAGTACATGGATTCCATCTCGGATCTCATGGCTTCAAGCCATTTCTCAGAATCTGGTCCCTCCATAGCCTCTACGTAGGTAGTTGGATCATCATCTATGATCAACTCACCACCTTCCTGAGTTACAAGGTATCCAAACCTCTCAGGTTCAAGGCGGGTCCTACTAGATCTACGAGGTCCTTGTGTTACCTGAGGAGATTGAGATTCCACAACACCTTATGAATCTGCATTTTCCTTTGGTACATCTACTGGTTCAATGTTTTCTTATTGGGCTTGAACCTCTTCAAGTTCTATATTCCTCCCGCTGCTTCCTTTGGAAATAAATTCCTTCTCTAGGAATACAGCATCCCTGGCAACAAACACTTTGTTGTCAGTAGGGTGGTATAGATAATATCCATTGGTCTCCTTGGGATATCCAACAAAATAACATTTATCGGATTTGGGTCCAAGCTTATCAGGAAACATTTTCTTGAGGTAAGCCTCACAACCCCAAATCTTCATAAAAGACAAGTTGGGACGCTTCCCGATCCATATCCCATATGGTGTCTTTTGAACCGATTTAGATGGCACGCGGTTAAGTGTAAATGCGACGGTTTTAAGAGCATAACCCCAAAAAGAAATCGGAAGATCAGCAAAACTCATCATTGATCGTACCATATCCAACAATGTGTGATTCCTTCTTTTAGACACACTATTATGTTGTGGTGTTCCAGGCGGAGTCCACTGTGATACAATACCATGGGCTCGCAGAAGGTCCTCAAACTCCTGGCTTAAGTATTCTCCACCTCGATCGGATTGAAGTGACTTAATACTTTTACCAAGTTGGTTCTGTACTTCATTCATGAAATCCTTGAACCTTTCAAGGGTTTCTGACTTATGTTTCATCAGGTACACATAGCCATACCTACTAAAGTCATCAGTAAAGGTAATGAAGTACTGATACCCACCTCTGGCATTAGTTCTAAAAGGCCCACATACATCAGTATGTATGAGTCCTAATAGATCACTAGCTCTCTCACCTTTACCTGAAAAGGGAGTCTTGGTCATCTTGCCCAACAAACAAGATTTGCATGTCTCTATTGATTCATAATCAAAAGAGTCTAGATAACCATCTTTATGGAGTCTAGAAATGCGCTTCTCATTTATGTGCCCTAGACGACAATGCCAAAGATATGTTTTGTTTGAGTCGTTGAGTTTTTGCCTTTTGGTGTTTACGTTGTATACACTTGTCTCCAGGTATATCAAGTATAGACCATAAGACATTGGGGCACTGTCATAAAAGATCCCATCTTTAGAAATGGAACATTTTCCATTCTTAATAAGAAATTCAAATCCATCTTTGTCCAAATAAGAGACGGAAATGATATTCCTATTTATGGCAGGTACATAATAGCAGTTCTTCAACTCTATTATTAGCCCACTTGGTAGAGTTAACTCATAGGTTCCCACGGCACTGGCGGCAACTCTTGCCCCATTGGCAACACGTAGTTCAACATCGCCTTTCCCCAAAGGCCTACTTCTCTTAAGATCCTTCACATTTGAACAAATGTGAGATCCGCATCTGGTATCAAGTACCCATGATGAAGAAGTAGTAAAGTTAATCTCTATCATGTATACACCAGAAGTAGAGATCTCTATCTCTGACTTCTTCTTCCATTGTTCCTTCCATCCTCTCCATGTAGAAGAAATTGGTTTGGCGAGAGAACACTTCTCTCCCTTACCTACTTTCTTCTTTACTAATGCATTAAGCGTACATAGAGTGGATTCTAAGGCTCCTGGTATATCTAGATTGTGCATAACACTTCTCACAGTCCTCAACCAGTTATGGAATTTATTCTCAATTAATTTTCCCATTTTAAAAGATGATTCTTTTGCCATTCTATAAGAGAAAATTTGCATTTGTCAAAACCTTTTTGATTTCATTTGAATCAAATTTGACGATAGTTAATTAGGCCTTTAATTAATTACCGCTCCCACTATTTTGACTCAAATTGACAGCCCTCACCATCAATTCAGAAGATTGCAGCGTACAATCTTCTAGTGGGTCAAGATCCATATTTCATCAAGTCATGAGTCAGCTTTGGCTGATCGCCCATAATCTTGACTATTTAGGTAGGCCATCATGCCAATTGCATCATATGAAACTCTTGATGAATGAATATGCGCAACACCTTGCCATGAACATTCCGTGCCTCTGGGCTTAGACGCTCTAAGAATCACCAGTTAAGTCTAACCCAAAAGCCGACACGGTAAACATGCACCCTGCTTTGGCAGAACCTACATGTTGACCCTTCACACTTCCACAAGATAGATGGCGTACCACACTTTGGCGTAACCTACGCTTGGTCGATCAAGTTTTCCATGTGTGTCGCTAATGGAAGGCGTATAAGACTTAATATTTTAATGAGGGATTTCATTTTTATATACATATACATATCCAATCACCACAATATATAGTATGTATCATATGCATGCTATATCCCACAGAAAACATGCAAAACGATAAAAGGCAATGATTATGGCCATCCTATTGTGATTCCTCGAGCCAAGAGGAATCACGGTCATCTAGGTCTACATCACATGCAACCTGTACAAGATGAAATATGTGCCTGCCTTTCTGGGTTTGATCAGCTCATCTCCATGATTGATCGGCTCGCCATCAGGTTGGTTGTTCGGGTGCCACCAGCCGATCGGTTCACCGGTCGTCGTGCATCTCATCAGGTCGCCACCCGCTCATCTCGCTCCTCGAACTGGTCGTCTGGATCACCAACCGATCGGTTCATGCCTTGAATCGGTCGTCTTAGGTTGTCTGTCGTTCTTTGACATAACAGGAAATAAAATCTATCCTATTGACAATTGAATAGTGAAACCCCGAGTTACATTCGGGGGGAGCAAAGGTAGGAAAAGAATTCTCGAATTATTTCGAGTTACATCAGGATTAAGAGAAGGGGAATCGGTGCGCAGACCGTGATGCAAGCAACCACATACAACCACACACAATATAGGGGTTTATAGGCCATAATCATGCTACACATCCACCACAAAACTCGTTTAAGGGCTACGCGCATTGAGTGCATTAATATTACATATCATATATGTATATTTGGGATTTGTGGATTGGACATGCATAAAGCCAATATTATTTGCATCGCATGCAATCAATAAAGGCGACAAACCAAAATTGATCATATCAATAATCTTAAAATATAGAATAGTTGACGTGGCTCTGATACCACTATTGCGCTTTAGGGGAGGTAGAGAAGCAGCGGAAACAAAAAAAATTCTCCCAAAACCCAGAACAAAAGGAATCGTGTCAACGTCTATATAATAGGAAAGATGGTTTGTGGATGAATACCTTGTCCCGAGGCTTGCTCGGAGATAGTACCTCGCACCTTGCGCGGTCTTCACCTCCAGTCTTGGACGGTGTCTGTGCAGCTCCTGGTCGCACCGGGACTGAAGACTCCTGGTCTCACCGGGACTGTCGGGATTGACAGTCATCCTCCGAGCGGCAGAGGTCTCCCGCCTCTACAGTCGTCCACATTGACCGCCTGGAACTCTGATCTCCTTGTCGCACAAGGAACCGGAAGGATTCGCACCCTCCTGTTGGCGTACTAGTCGCCAACTCACTCTCCTGCTACCAGTTGCAACTGCAGTTGTCCTTCCCTTGTTGCGCCTCCCTTTTCGGGTAGCACTTGCTCGGGCTCTCTCGGTTACCAAAACCAGAGAGAACGAAAACTTTGCATAGCAACCGGCTTGCACTGAGTTGTACTCTGAGAAGCCCCCAATACCCCTATATATATAGGCGGGTCATGGGACAGGGTTCTCTATCCCCGGAAATATGGGACTAAAAGCAAGAGTAGAAAGGTTCGAGATTTTCCACAAAAAGCAACCAACTCGCAACCTGAACCGATCGTTTCACAACTGAAATGGTCGGTTGGGGACCTGAACCGGTCGGTTGGAGCACCAACCGATCGGTTGGTACCCATGAGCCAGTCGGTTCACTTCTGAACTGGTCGGTTCATGGTCCTGGTCAGTTCCCGATTGACTTTCCTTCTTTTGTTTCTAATTGGTATCGAATACCAATCCTTGTTCCAATCAAATTGGGCAAGTGAAATGCAAGGAAAATTCTCACCAATCCTACTTTCCCAACTTGCTTAGTTGCATCAGTTGAATCGATCGTTTCAACACTTGAAGCAATCGTTTCACCCTGACCTTGAGCCGACCAGTTCACCAAGCTCAGCCGACCAGTTCATCACATGAGCCGATCGATTGGGAGTGTAGATTGTGCAGAATCAGTCAATTGTGATTTCAATCAATCTGATACTCCAATCAATGCGTCCAACACCTTGAACATTATGATATTGAGCTATCGATTAATTGAGTGTTTAATTGAACTACTAAACTCCTTTAGTAATCAATCTAAACATTATTTGTGGACAAAACTCCTCTTCCAGGTTAAATCCTATGTATGTGACCCTGCAGGTCCATTTCACGTTGGCAGTGAAAGTCCATAACATTTATGACTTCACAAGCAAAGAGCGGTGCCTAGTCATACATCAGTGCTACCCAAGTGAAATAGAAAGTTGGAGAACAACTTTGAATCCTACAATCCATGAATGGTGTTACAGTGAATGTATAATTCCTTTGTCACTGATATCTTGAATGAACTCGCTGCATGGAACAGTCATCCTGTCAACATTCATTCATTTCCTTGATCTCAGAGCAGACCGAGTGAGATGTGTGTGACATCAATATCACATATTAATTCACATGTGCATGCGCATGCCTTTCTCAATCCTACTCATCAAGTGGCCAAGGATATCAAACTCCGTCAGGAGGGACAAATCCCATATCTATCACTCACCCCTCAAAAGCCCCATGTGTCAAAGCCACCCAATCATCACCTTTATAACAACCCATGTTTCAAGACTGTGTTTGATGATTTCAAAGTGTACCCAACGACATGTGTTGATAGTAGTGATTTCAAGTCTAAGAATCACACTCACCACCATCACTGTGAGAGTTGACTGTGACTACCAAGTCATGGTTCCATGTGTCACTCTCACGGTGGTTCTGTCTGATACCTTGTTCTCTAACAAGTACCTATGTGCTTGGTTTGATATCACCATATCATGACTAATGAGATTCTATCATCAACCAACACACAATCTAGTCTTCAGTGTTATTGATGTCTATGGTTATTTCCACAATAACAACCGACTAGGGACTAAACAAGAATGTATACTCTTAACATCCGTATGATCTCATCGTTTAGGTCCTCAACCCAAAAGCATATGTCATTGAGTAAAATCATTCTTTAGACATCTATCATGTTACACCATCATCTCAGAAACAGTTTAAACATATAGATCGGAAATTGCCTTTATTATTATTCAAATCATTTACAAAGTATCCCATTATAATCATCATATGACTTGCTCTATGGGCATACATACCAACAAAAGTAGATAAGTTATCTCAATAATGTATATACCTGAAGTGGAGATGTATATCCCTATCTTCTTCTCCCTAAATGCCTTCAAATACAAAGGACAAGTTCCTCTTGTACTTTTCTTTCTCCTTATCTTGAGTGTTGAAGATTCTGGATTTGGACTTAGCCACAGGACTCTTCATGGCTTTACTTTCATCCTTAGACATAACTCCATTGATCGCTATCATAGGTTTTTCCTTCTTCATTCTTGCTTCAGAATGAATCAGCATACCGAGCAGATTTGACATTGTTTTGGCCATTTTATTCAAGTGATAACATGTAATAAAGTGGCTACATGATTCTGGAAATGATTTTAGAATCATATCCATGCCCAAATCTTGGCTCAAAGAGAATCCCAGTTCTTTAAGATGATACACATGTCCAATCATATTGAGCACATGCTCTTCTACTGAGTTTCCCTCTATCAAATTACACTCAAAGAGCACCTTAATGACATCGTTCCTTTCTTGCTTTGTGAAATTATGGTTCAATTTCTTAAGATGCATCACCATATCAAGAATACCCATGTCCTCATGTTGCTCATGCAACTCATAGTTCATGCAGCTTAGCGTAAAGTACTTTATGTCCAAGGCATCGTTGGCATGCTTCCAGTAAGCATCCACTTTTTCCCTAGGCGCATCAGGAACAGGTATTTCTAGAATTTGTTTATCAAGTATGTAGAGCTTGCACTCTTTATTGAGACCCTTCTCAAACTCCAAAACCTGTTGTGGAATTTTGTCCCATCAAGTTTGTCTTTCCTAAGAACTGGTCACAATACTAATTTTTTCATCATTTGATTCTATAAGAGAAAATTGTATTTTGTCAAAAACCCTTTTTGATTTGATTTGATTTGTAAATTTTGATGATATTCAATTAGGTTTTAACTAATTATTGCTCCCACTATTTTATTAAATTTATATCCCTCACATATCAATTTAGAAGATTGTAGCGTACAACCTTCTAGTGAGCCAAGATCTAAAACAATTCAACTATTACCCGGCCAACACCAACGTCCATAGTCAATTAACATGGTAGGCAACTTTTGCCAATTGTATCATATATAATTCTTGCATAGATAATATGTGAAACTCTTTGGCATAATCATTTGAATGCCTCTAGTGCTTAATCCTATTAAGGAAACATAGTTAAGCCTGACCCAAAAGCCAACACGATAGATATGCACCCTTCTTTGGCAGAGCCTACATATCTACCATCACACTTCCACGATATGAATGGTGCACCATGCTTGGGCATAACCTACGCTTGGTCAATCAAGCTTTTCATCTATGCTGCTTTTGAAAAGCATCTAGGACTTAATATTTAATCAAGGGAGTTTGTATTTATAAATAATTATACATTATCCAATCACCACATATATAGTACGTACCATATACATACTATATCCCACAATGAAAACTTGCAATAAACAAAAAGTGATGGTTATGGTCATTCTAATGTAATATCTTGGAGCCGTGAGGAATTACCACAACCTAGGGTCCACATCACATGTAGAAACCTGATGTTTATGAATATGTGCGCTTGCCAATCTAGCTTGATCAGTTCAACCCTTAAACCGATCGGCTCTCCTCCTACCTAGTCGATTGGTCCTCTCATCATTCCTTTGGTCCTATGTTCCACCATCTACTGGGTCCTCTATTCGATCGGCCGGGTCTACCAGCCAATCAATTCAGCTCATCCTTCTTGGCCCTCTTTGATGCTCCAACCAATTAGCTCACCTCCTAGATGGTCACTTTGTGTGGTCAGAACACCTTTCTTCTTCGTCGTAATAGGAAAGTAAACTATCCAACTATTACATGATTATAGAGAAACCTCGAGTTACGTTCAAGGGGAGTGAAGGTAGGAGAGAATAATACTTTTACAATTGGAAGATAAGATAGAGGGTCGGTATACAAACTGAGATAAAACTCACTTTTAGGGTGACACATGTAAATCGCATATATATATATATATATATATATATATATATATATATATATATATATATATATATATATATATATATATGTATCAGAATCAGGTAAGTATATTCTGACGTTCCCCCTAAAAAATATTAGGGGGTCAAGATTACATGTAGGCCCAACGTCATACACCCAGATCAACAGTACAACTCACGCATCTAGCTAATATGTAGTCTACGTCTAATGCATTTACAAATTTTTACAGCAATGCTTGTGGCATTTGTGGACTTCCCTTGATGTCTTCTAGCATTCCTCTCTTCCCAAATATGGTATCATAGACCAGCAAACATTAGATTTTTCTTCACATCAGCTCCGCATCTAGCAAGCATCCTTCTCGGGTCAGCAATAAGTTGAATCTGTAATCTGAAATCTCTACATAAATACTCCCATATCTCCTTTGTAAACTTGCACTCCCCCACCAGGTGGTTGTGGCTTTCTTCCTTTTCCCTGCATAGCAAGCATATAGTAGGTATATCATAATTCTAGCTCTTTATTCTATCAAGAGGGGCAAGGATATTGCACAAAAATTTATAAACACATATCTCCATTTCGGCACAAACCTATTATTAGTCCATATCTGTTCACCCACTGGGTCCTTTGCACCTCTTATCTGGGACACCTCCAATATGCTTATCTTCTTGTCTTTATGTTTCCATCCTCCAGAATCATTAGCAACAAACAAGTGTTTAATTTGCGGCCATATTTCCCTCATGAAATTGATGGACCTTGAGTATCCTTCTCTTGTCTTTGGAATAAAATCCAGCCCTCTAGGATATATGTCTCTCATCCACTTTCCCCGTGTAGATGTGCCTTCTTGGAATGCAACAAGCCTTCTCATGGATCCCCATCTAGCGATGTCTCTAGGGGTCTTCAAATTCAGCCCTCCTTCATCTGTAGGAAAAGCCAGTCTAGAATACTTCATAGGATGATGTTCACTCCCCCACAGAAAGTTAGCTATCTTCATTTCAATTTTATCCAGAACAGATATGGGAATTTCACCTTGTTGTACCCAGAAAATGAGAAGTCCCACTATGGCAGCTTTTATCAAAGTTCTGCACCCCACCATGGATGTCTTTTGTGTGGTCCATTTGTTAATCATCTCCTCTACTTTATCAATGCATTCAGTAAAATCTTTGACGTGAAGATTGCCACCTGCAAGAGGAAATCCCAAGTATTTGGTTGGGAATTCACCCCTCTCCACTCCCATAGCCTGAGTGAGTCTGTCCTCCATCTGAGTTCTTAGATAAGAAAATATGTGTTTTATTTCATTAACACACATCCCCGTTTGCTCCCCGAACTTCCCCAAAAGGCTTTTAAGATTTTCCAAATAGTGCTTCTTGGCTTCTACAAAAACCAGAACGTCATCTACAAAAATCAGATGTGTCATTACCTTTGTTTCGTGGATTGTATAAAGCTTTATTTCCCTTCATTCTTCAGCTTGTTGCATCTTTCTTGAGAAATACTCCATGATGATCACAAACAGAAGAGGGGATAAAGTGTCACCTTGGCGTAGCCCATTACCACCCCTAAAGAGACCTACAGATGTGCCATTAACCAGGATAGAATAGCTAGTTGTCCCAACACATTGTTTCATCCAGCTAATCCATTGTTCATTGAAACTCATCTGTTGCATGATCCATCATAATTTCTCCCACCTCACACTGTCATAGGCTTTGGAAACATCAAGTTTAAGGTAGGCCTTCCTACTACCTCTCATGACATTATAGTCCAGAAGAAATTCTCTAGCCAGAAGGGCACAGTCACTAATGTTTCTACATGTAACAAAGGCTCATTGATTTGCAGAAATCAGATAACGGAGGACCATCTTCAGCTGTGCAGATAGGATTTTAGCAATGATCTTATATTATACCGAGCAGCAAGCTGTAGGACAAAAATCAGCAAGAGAAGAGGTGACCTTCTTCTTAGGGATAAGAACAAGGAAAGAATGATTAACCTATCTCACCATGTTTCTGCCTTCTATGAACCAATTCACATAAGTAAGAAGATCATTTTTTATAATTCCCCAAGTCTTCTTGTAGAAGAAAGCATTGAAACCATCAGACCCAGGCGACTTGTTGCCACCAAGACTCCATAGAGCTTCTTTCACCTCATGTTCATTGACTCTTCTTGTAAGAATGTTATTATGGGTACTTGTGAGTCTGTACTTCCAATCAACTACCTCCTCTTCATCAATATCATCATGAAAGTTTTTGTTGTACAAAGACGTGTAGAAGTTTATAGCTTGTTCTTCAATATCCTCCTGCTTGTTAAACGCCTCCCCATCAGCATTAATAAGTTCAAAAATAATATTACTTGCCTCCCTTCTTCTCACAGCAGTATGGTAGAGCTTTGTATTCTGATCTCCATCCTTCATCCATTTTTCCTTGCTTCTTTGCCAGTAGAATTTCTCCTCTGCCTTTTTTAGATCTTCAAGCATCAACTTTAGCTCCCTATCTTTCTCTATTAGGTGAGGATTTAGTGGATCAGCCAGAAATCTTTCCCTGACATCTTTGCACTCCCTTTTTGTCTCTTTCAGTATATTTGGGATATTTACTTCCTCCTTTGCCCACTTTTTGAGAGCCATCTTGGTGTTCATCAGCTTCTTGGCAAAAGCATACATAGGATTACCAGTCACCTGAGTGTTCCAGCCTTGCTTAATGACATCATCAAACCCTTTCTAATCAACCCAGTAGTTAAGAAATCTGAAAGGTTTCCTTTTCTACTTTTTCTCCATAATCTGAAACGAGATAGGTGCATGGTTACTAATATCTGATCCTCCTGCCTTTACCTGAACATTAGGAAAGATTTTCATACACTCATCATTCACCAAAGCTCTATCAAGTTTGCTTGCTATTCTGTGCTCTGGGTCCCTTTCATTGTTCCAAGTGAATAAGTCACCGCCCACCATAGGTAACTCATATAAACCTACCTTGTCAATAGTCTGATTAAAAGCATCCACCTCAACTGTAGTAGCAAGTATTTTCCCCCTTTTTTCCCTTGTATTCGGATTATATTGAAATCACCGATGACCAACCAGGGAACCAACACCTATCTGGAAAGAGTGACCAGATCTCTCCATAAATCAAGCCTTGATCTGCCATCATTATGACCATAGACAGCCGTCATCCATATCTATAGTCCACCATTATTTCAGCATTTAACTGTGACATGTTGATCTGACATTTGTATCACTGACACCTGCCAATCATTGGGCTTCCACGCCACACAAACTCTGGCAACATCACCACACTCCACATTAGACACGTGGTTCCATCCTTGTGGGAAGAGATACTTAATACTATTGCTATTTTGAGTCTTTATTTTCATTTCCACCAAGGTAACTAATGAGTGGCTACTAGCAGCAATCCACTCACGAACCTCCTTCTTCTTATTCTTGTCACACCCTCCCTTAATATTATAGAGAAGCATGGACATATCAAGGGTTTTTGTAGACCTAGTTTGCCTATTTGGCTCCTTCTATTTGTCCTTCTTTTTTGCTCCTTTATCCTTTGCAATCTCTCCTTCTTCTCTGTACGAGTCTGATCGTGCCCCAAAGCTATTCATGGTGTCAAGAATTGTCCCCACACCTTGGGGTTTTGGGATACTTTCTCGTCAAAGACCTGGTCTATTTGATGCAGGGGTGAAACCACCTTCAGCTCCACCGGCATGATTCTTTGTTGTAGTATCGGGCCCCTTGTCCTCTTTGCCAGTTGGGTTGGAACCTTCTTCATTCTCCTTTGCGACCTACTCTTTCTGAGTTTTGCACTGGATAGTATCAGCATCAGTAGTAGGTCCTCCTCCACTGCTCATGGTCGGCGTGCCCTCAGCAGTAATAGCATGACCACGTCCATTGCTCTCGACCATAGCTTCCTCAGCCCGTTGTTGGGGTTTGGCCCACCATACTTGCTTCCTAGTCTCCACCTCTGCCCGTTCCCCCTTCCTGCAGTGGCTGTCGCCGTGGCCAAAGGCACGGCATCTTGAGCACCTTGGAGGGATGAGGTCGTAGCTAATGTGGACTGGGATCGACTCCTTCCCACCAACGTTCAGCCAAACCAACTCATGTTCCTTGCCATCAGTCTGAAGCTCGATGATGACCCTCACATTATCACCTTCAAGTGAATGATTTTCGATGTGCAGCACCTTCCCCACTCCCACCGCAATGGTGTTGGCTGCCTTCCTCGCCTAGGAACACCCTATAGAGTGGAGCATGATCCATGTCGGGACCGAGGAGAATAGATCTTTCTTCATCTCGTCACCATAGGAGTAATCCTTCATAATGGCCAACTGAGCATCAAAGAACCTTGGGCACATGTCCAGTGTATTCTTCTTATCAGCCGCCATCGCAAATCGGACTAGGAAGATGTCATCCTCCTTTGAGATCAACTCAAACGACCCCTTGGGTCTCCATGTCTGACGAATCCACGCCAACAGATGGGGATAGTATGGCCTCTTGCCTAGGGTGTACAGGAGAACTGTGTGTTCCCAAATGTTCTTCATCCGATCAAACTCCTCAATCTCCAGGTCAACATGGATCGAGTCGTCAACAACCCACGGACTAGCAAACAACAGGTCCTCCTCAGCTGCCGGTGAGGGTTGCTTCAGGACCTGGGTCCACGTCTTCTTCATTCCTCGCCCGTCAGCGGTGCTACTGCCGCCTTGGCTCCCGGTCTCCGCACCATCCTCAGATGGTGCTTGTTTCCCAGACATGGTCGGGTAAGGGTTGTTTGTGGTGGCGGTGGGGTGTGTGGGAAGGTGGACACCACCGATCGGAGTGATCGGCGGTGTTGGCGACGCGATCGCCAGGGTCGCACAGTCTATCGTCCGAGCCCTAAGAGATGACACACGGTTGTTTTGTTGTATGTATGTATGTATGTTGTAATATGTATATATGTATATATATATGTATATGTATGTATGTATGTATGTATGTATGTATGTATGTATGTATGTATGTATGTATGTATGTATGTATGTATGTATGTATGTATGTATGTATGTATGTATGTATGTATGTATGTATGTATGTATGTATGTATATATGTATGTATATATATATATATGTGTGTGTGTGTGTGCGTGTGTGTAAGCATGCAATAATTAAATGATAAAACCAAAAATCTAATCATATTAATTATCCCAAAATATAGTAGATGGACGTGGCTCTGATGGAAAATATGGCGTCAGAATAGGCAGTGGAAACAAAACATTTACTGTCATATTCCCCATAAACCAGCAGTTTGTGTCAACAACTATGTAATGGAAAAGATGGTTTCTAGGATATATCTCGTCCTATAGTAAGTCCAACGACATCTCCTCATCATTGTAGATGTGAAATTGTCTTTTAGTTTCACTAGGACTTGTCTATTGTGCCTCCTGGTCTTCACCATGGACAATAGGTTGACGTTGTCCTCCTAGAAGAAGACAATGGCCTCCACACCTCTATGAAAGTCCACACATACTGCCTAGAACTCCTGTCATCCTACTAGAATGGATAGGAAGGAGTTGTCCCTCCCAGTGGTGTACTAGTCACCAACTTGCTCTCCTACAATTGTTCTCCCTTGCTATCCCTCCCTTTATGGGTAGGACTTGCTTAGGTTCTCTCGGTTATCACAACCATAGAAGACAAACAATTGTCAAAGGCAATTTATGTGTTTTAGAATACCCTAGTACCCCTTTATTTATAGGAGGGGTTATGGTCTAGGTTCCCAGTCTATGTGGGAGTGGAAGGGATCGAAAGATCATTAATTTTTGCAAATTGTGAGTGCCAAACTGGTTGGTTGGCAACTGAATCGATCAGTTCACATGTGAGTCCATCATTTTTCTAAGAGAACTAGTCATTTCTCCATGTTCCCCAATAGCATATGAATTAGAAAATTCAAATCCAATTAATGGGCAACATGATGTCAGCACTAATCCTTGATGTAATCATTTTTTCCACGAACTGGGTGTTTTCCTTGTGAGTCGTTCATCTTACAACCCCAACCAATTAGTTGGTGGGCCAAGCTGGTCGGTTCACTAAGTGAACCGGTTGGTTCTCTCCCCAGTTGAGGTAGAACTCAGCTAATTCAATATCCAATCAACCTGACACTCCAACCAGCCATTTCATCACATGAGCCAATCAGTTGGGAGTCCAGTCAGTTTATTTATTGCTTGAATTGAATACCTAAACACTTTAATAATCAATCCAATTATCATTCAAGATCAAAACTCCTCTAGGTCAATTCATACGTGTGTAACCGTATAGGTCCCATATTATGTTGGCAGTGAATGTCCATAACCAGTTATGACATCACAAGCAATGAGTGGTGCCTAGTCGCACATCAATGTTACCCAAGTAAATGAAAAGTTGGAGAACATCTTCAATCTACAATTTGTGCTTGGTGTTATAGTTTTTGTGTAGTTCATTTGTCATTGATATATAGATTGAAGTTGAGGCATGGAGTAGTCATCCTCTTCAACATTAAATCTTCTACTTGAACCAGAACAGACTATCTGAGATATGTGTAAGCTTAATATCACATATTGACTCACACGCGCATGGCTATGCATTTATCATTCTCTCTAATCAAGAGGCCTGGGATATCATACTCTTATAGGAGGGACAAATCCCATCTACATCACTCACATTTAGTCCTATGTGTCACAGTCATCCAATCATCACCTTTATGGAAACCATTATTTAGGATTACGTTTGATGATGTCAAAGCATATCGAATGACATGTGATGAGTGTAGTGACTTCAAGTCTAAGAACCACAATCACCACCAACACTATGAGAGATGACTATGTCTACCATTGTAATGGTTTCCATGTGTCAATCTCATGGTGGGTCTGTTTGATACATTATTCTGTAACATGTACTTGTGTGATTGGTTTGATATCACATATCATGACTAATGAGATTCGGTCATCAACCAACACACACTCTAGTCTTATGTGTTATTGATGTCTATATGCCTTCTACAATAACAACCGACTAGGGACATAATGAGAATGTATATACCCTTAACATATGTATGATCTCATTGTTCAAGTCACGTACTTGAAGACATAAGTCATTGAGTAATATCATTCTCTAGACATTTGTTATTTACATCATTATCTCATAACTAAATAAAATAGAATAAATTTGGAAGTTTTCCTTTATTTATTAATCAAATCATTTACAATCATGCCATTACAATCATCATATGATTGTCTCTTTAGGCATACATACCAACAGTGACCCTAACATATAGAAACTTACAACTGTCCCCAAAGTCCTAAAATGCATAGACAGGAGCTTGGAGTTGTCCTAATCATACGATTTGTAAAAAAAGATCTCATAGTCATATGCACCTCAAGGACCCAAGTCTAAGTGCATATTTCTATGTATCATGGAGGGAGTACCCACAAATCATGCCAAATTTCATAAACTAAAACTTTTATTCTAGAAAAAAAATCATTATAAAACTCTAGAACCTAATGCCAACAAACAAATGAATGAATGAAAAAGGAGAACCAATGTGGTTCTCCATAAGAATCACAAGTTACTACCACTGAAGGGGTTGATGCAAGCCACTCTGGGTACTTAGGAGAGCAGTCTTGACCCATAGGGAAGGAATACTGATAAAACTCTTCCAATTTAACCACATCTCCTGCAACCTTCTCATGAACCCTTTGAGAATCTATCACTATCTTCTTGAAGAATGGGGAGAGCTTCAACTTGATACATACAATGTGGACGGTTGAACTGCCGCATCACTGATACTAGGAAGTATGCAACACAGACCTCTAGACCTAGCAATATGATCAACCATTAAAAATAGGCATGGCCACACCAAAAGGTGTGTTATCAAGGCAAAATTACATCCATCCCCAATGCACATCTGTAACCTTCAAACCAGCTAGCCAACGGCCAGATCTCCATGTAGCTATATAGGCTCACCTATCTGAACGTGCTTTGACAGAAACTCCTTTGCCATGTTGTGATGAGGATTTGAGGACTCATCAATCTTGAAGGACCTATGTGCATTCCTAAATAAATATATAGGACTTAGAAGGGTCCCCTTATCTTTACAGTCAGTTGTAGTTCATCTAAGAACTAATACAATTCAGCCAGTATCAAAGGAACAATAGTTTCCTTTCTCCACAGAGTGGCCATGATTCCTAAAGCAGTATCTATCACATGTCCAGTAGTCTCTCCAAAGAACATCTCATCCATGATGATCAAAGTATACACCTACAAGTGAAGCATATCAGGAGAAGCAACGTCACAACGGACCTCACTCTTGAACTAATCCCATAGGGAGCCCATCTTAATAAAGCAACTGTCACCATTGAACCATCAAGCCTCTTGGTATTTCTTCACGCCAAGAAGATGCTCTAGCTCAATGCTCCAACTCAACTTCCTTGGTACCACAGGCCATCAGTCATGTAGAGGAAACCGGGTGATCTAAGCCACATCCTCCAAGCTGGGAGTCAAAACAATGTAATCAAAATGGAAGGTGTGACTCAAAGGATCCCAAAAGTAGATCGACGTTGACATAAACTCCCTTGCCACAGGGATGTATGTCAGATGATGAAGATGATGAGTCATGCCAAAGCTTGCCAGCACAAATTCTTCAGATACAGAAAGATTTATGATGCAACAGCGCACCAAGGACAAGTTGATGGGAGGATGCCTCAAAAGCAGGACCTCTCAGATTTCCTTCTTTCCCATGACCCTGAGTTGTGAGAGACAAGTTGTGTTTAAAATATGAGGGTTATATTTATTTATAGGACAAATTCATCTCTAGGAAGATAGGACTCTGTGTCCTTTTCCCTGACAAAATCACATTATATCCATGACCAATGTCGACTAGCATCCTGAGATAGGCAAGAATCTGAGTCCAAGCCAACAGATCATCGTGATCTACCACCATAAATCAACATACATATCAAGGCAATCTATTGATCAAATGAGCATCTTCCGAAGATCAATCTCAAAAATATAATTCCAAATTGAAGACCACAAAACCTCACCATAATTTCTAAACTCAAACTCAAATTTTTGCAATATGTTCTGTGGTACAAAATCTAGGAGAGTCATAATCTTAACATCTCTTCCCCTCAGTTAGCATGAGTTTGTCGCAATGACATATTAGTCAAGATGCAATCATCCTAGTCTGCCCTTGGTATATTTGTCACGACACTAGAAGATAGGGTATACAAAACCCTATAATCCAAGGTAAAATTGTAGCTATCCTCAATCTCATCACATATATAGATTCATAATCATCTGAGATACAATCTCGACCATTCTCCATAATCTTGGGATCAGGATGACAAGGATCTACCCTCATTGCACTATGCACATACTTGAAAGTATGCAACTCTGAGCTTCCCTTATGCAATACATGTTTCCCTATCCAGTAAGTTATGACACAGGAATAGTTCTATGACACAGGGCACTACATGATTCTACTAGATTAGTTAATGCCAATTGGGTGAGTTAAGGTTGCATCAATCAAGTTACATGCAAACCATAAAAGAGTTCTACAAAGGCATGGGTAAATAAAAAATTTGAAAGATATAAAATGTATGTGGTATAATATTTATCACATCATCATAGGGTACTAATCCCTTATCCATCATAAAGAAGATTACACCTCCACTAGGGCTCAAGACATGCCCAAAGGTCATTAAAACCATTCATATACTTCATGTGAGAACATCATTATCTTTCAACACCTTGTAGAAGGTTCTACAAATCATCATCATATTTGTGGTGCATAGGTTTATTGCATTAATCATAAGTGTTAGACCCACATCCCATGATTACAACTAATCACGAGATTAGGGCATAAGTTGAGGACTTAACATGATATAAAGAGCACCCTTAACTTTTTTATTTCAGACTCTTTGTCTTCTTACAATAATCACATAAACTAACTTTGCAAGGGAATTAAAACTTGATTACTCTAATCCAATGTCAACAATAAAGATACATATATAAATATACATGTTTCTCACACTTCCATGTACACACGACATGATAATTAGAAACATTCTCTATTATTAAGGAAGCAAATTTACACAACATCATTTACAACTCTCTCACTTCTACTTGAGGACCTCGAGTGATAGGGACAGACTGAAACTCGACTAATATGATACTTACCTCTCGTAGTAGATTTACTCTAGCATTGGCATTCTTCATATCCACATGGTTTCCCTGAAAATTGTGAGTAGAGCGGTGAGCTTCTTAGCTCAGTGAATGAGTAGTTTAAAAAAATAGTTTTAAGCACTTTAATTGTCAAAACATATATTATTGAGTCAATGAATATAAAATGGAATAGTAATGAGCTATACATGAACTAATCATTTGCAAACATATATATGGCAGGATACTCTAGGTATCTACAAGAGTGAATCAATATATGAACATGCTTAATTAATTTACTAAAGAGAACTACTAACTCATTAGCATATAAAGAATAATTGAATAACTACACGTTCTTGATTAATCTCACATTCATCTTATTAAGCCCTAAACCCACATGAGGTGTACGACAGCATGTGAAAGTATCATAGCAAGCTACAATCTCATTGTAGAAAACTTAGAAGCATGCCCGAGATCCTTATTCTGTAATCTCAATACAACGTCTGTAGTTGGCATCGCCGCGTCTGGCTCTAGGTGGATAATGGGAGTGGTCGGATATCTAAGACTCCTCCTCTCAACCTGGGTACTCGGGCGGGGAGTCAAAGACCTCAGGCTTGTTGTATGCCAATGGACCTACCGAAGATGTCTACTAATCGTCACAACTTGTAACTTGGGTACCACCAACATCCTCAGTTGGTGTTGGATACCAATCATTTAAGGAGTCCATCCTCACTGGCCTAGACCCATGCACCCAACTGGTGTGCTCCGTCTTACCTCAACCTACATGAGACCTCCATTTGGAAAGCATGTTTCCTCCTCATAATGAGCAAGTCCAGAAAAAAAATACCTTGCAGTAATGTGTGCATTTCTTCAAGTTACACTCAGACAATGTCAATAGTGGCCACTTTTTTATCACCATGGATGATAATTGACTTTGTCCTCTTAGCGATAGGCAACAGGCTCCTCGCCTATGTAGTAGTCCACATGGACCACCTAGAACTCCATGTTGTGCTACTAGATCCAATGGGAAGGAGTTGTCCCTTCAAACGTTAATCTACTAGGGTTGATTTGCTCTCCCATGTTGTCTCTCCATTGCTATTTGTAACCCCCCATAATGTTAAACGATATTACTCAAAACCAAAGTGTGACCAATCATTAATTAATCGCATCCCTTTCAAAAAGGGGCAAAACTAAAACCAATTTAAATTTCACAAACATGCCCAAGAATAAATTTGCATAGGGACCCAACATCTTGCATATATTCATATATCACACCAAGTATCCATTACAGTTGCTATGTAGCCTCAGTCACAACATATACTTATGAGATGTTATCCACAATACAACATGTACAAACATCATAATGCTACCAAAAATTTGAGTCGATTGAAACATCATATACAAAACTTTCTTACCCGGACCTGAGAGTACAGAGATGACTCTAGGATACACTAGACATATAAACAACTCTCTTCTAGCATTCTTATCAATAGCCCCTCCTTGCCGCCACAAGTCTATTGCCACTGCTGACTTCCACGTAAAAAGATGTGGTGACCCACGAGGTGAGACTCATGTCCCAACGGGGGATATAACTCTCAACAACATTTATTACTCACAACAGATTATAGAATTAAATAGATATAACATGTGATATAATAGGTAGAAATACCAGATATAAAAAAATGCTTCATTAAGAGTAATTATAATCAAAGTCTTATTTGTAGGATTGAAAAGTTAACATAATTCCCAAAATATCATGTGTATCTAACATTATAGGTATAGCTATCCTCACGAGATTGACTGGCATCATAAACATAGCTAACAGCATAAGCATGGCTAACAACATAAGCATGTCTAGCAGCATAAGAATATCTAACAACATAAGTATTTCTACTTTCTCTTATTACATTATACATCATCTATATATAAAAGGAGCAAGCAAGGGTTATCATGCAATGTGAATCATTGTATAACCCGAATCATATATGCTACACAGATGGATTACATCTTTCATTAAGCCCTAGGGAGTTTAAGGCATACCACTCAAACTTCCAACTAACCATTGCCTCTGTGGGGATTCTACATTGTTCATGACATCTAAACATCTAATTCACTCTTTAGATTCATAGTTCAATCATCAACTCAACATTTCTTGATTTAACCTCATAAACAATCCTTTTCATAAATTGTCATATGTATGTATTGTAAACTAAACAACACTAGTTATCATATTGAAGAACACTGAATTAAAAACACTTGCATCACTTAATACCCTATCCTTAGGGTTTTCTTCACCTCATCACTTATCACACAACTCGCATAAGGACTTTATGCATCAGAATCTTTCACCGATAAAAGATTTCTTTCAACAATTCACTATACAACTAATGTATATATAAAACCTTAGGATAAACTAAAATAGGGTTTTCAATCCATTCAGTGAAATACCACACATCAAGAATAAGCACTAGTACAGAAATGACGTATAACGTCACATTTTATGTCGTCTGTTGTCGCAAAAAACTGACGACCATAGTCTACGACGTCAGCGTATAAACTCAACTGACACCTATATGTGAACACCGGCTGATTTACAAAAGACATGGGTATCACTTTTCTTTAACGTCCATTGTTAATAAACCAAACTGTCATCCAAAATCACCCGCAAAATACAATTTTTTAATGGAAAAATGTTGGCTCAAAAAATTTTACATCCAACGTTGGTTGTGAAAAATTCGACAACACATGTTCCGCGCCAAGCCTCGCGAAACTTTTCATCCCCTCATATGTCGTCGATTTTGACTAAAGAACGGACGACGAAATACACTTCATGAGGAAAAAATTCATTTCCTTATTTACTGTCAGTTTTGGAGGAATAACCGATGTGGATAGTTAACTTATGAGAATCGCGTGAGCGTTCCCGATCTTCTTCCCCCTTAGCTAGGTATGGCGATTTTTCTACCACCTCCCTTCTCTGCTCACTACCTTTGCACATGGCCATGACGAGCTTGAAGCTACTCGCCGCCTCCGGGTGTTGCCCCGAAGAGCTTGAAGCTCCTCACGTCAGAGTTGTTGTTGCTATCCGGAGTTGCTACTGCTGCTGCTGTACTAATCAGCCTGAATCGCGAGTCCGGAATACGAAGGCAGATTCATAAGGAATCGAACTCTTAAATTTGTAACTTGAAACCTTCTAGGCCCCCACAACTTTTATTACGGGTCAAACATAGGGACGTGGTGACGTTTAGGACGCCACAGATTTCTATTCTTGAGTCAGATAAGCCAAAATGATATGCGATGAAAATATATTCTAGAGCTAGTCTAGCGGGTTGTCACGATTTAAAACAAAACAAATAAAACAAAACAAAACAGAGCTCGTGGTTCTACTAATCTGAGAAAGAGATTTCATGGCTATGTAACCACAAACGGGGCAGTCTATGCACTCATTCTCTGGCGTAGACAACCCTCGAACACCTAAGCAAGCATCTAGCACGCACAGTGGCATCTGTCTTGTGGGGTCATCCCACTCGCTCTCGTGTTGCGTGACTAAAACCATCAACGATATGTCATCGACCCTCTCTCAAGGAATGACATATCAACACCTCGGAATATACTAAGTTCCCTCTCAGGTCTTAGGATATTCTGGGATGTTAGGAACAGAATACCTTGGATCGTCCTCCTCTCGGGTTGGGATCCAAACTATCGTCTCTTAGCTATTTCTACAATGGATCTCTCAATATAGGTAGAAATAGCAGTTCAAGCGAGTAAGAGATCAACCATACTAGCAATCATAACTTAGAAAGAGAAAATAGAACATGCAACATACTAGATATGATATGAATCTACTTGCTTAAGGAAAAAGTACATATACATGCCCAGATTGGGCTACATAGCCAAGAAGGAGCTCAACTAGCCATGGACAAGCATAGTTGGCACCGAACAAAGATGTAAAGACACTATTGTACAAGAAACCAAAGAACACAGCTATAGAAAGGGGTAGAAGAAGAGATTTAGCCCGTGGAGGAGAGGTGGCTCTCTCTCCCTTGCCTCCATATAGGCTGGATCTCATCTTTTGGTCCTCCTCCTTGATTAGATCTGGGCTCTTTGGTCCTCTTTCTCTCTAGATCTGCCCTGAACAGTAGCTTGGTGGGTGAACGGAGATGGAGGACGATGGAGGTTGGTCTAGATCTGAGTTTCCACCACAGATCTAGGCGGAAATGGGTGGATGGGTGGAGAAAGGATGGAAGCTGGTTGTAGAGGGTAGCGTAGAGTGAACGCCTTGGTCCTCTCAGACCTAGGGATGCTCCTACGGGGCTCTGGGAACCTTCAGATCTCAGAGCAGCAGCCTCTCGGCATCCTTGGTCTAGGTCCCCCCTTTAAATGAGTGAGGGGACACCTATTTATAGGGGAAGACTACAAACTACGGCCAGTAGATCGTGGGATCGGCCACGGTCATGGCCAACACCACGGTCGTGATTCATGGAATGAGAATCGCGATCGTGAATATTGGGAACCGCGGTCGCGATTATTGGCCATGGTCGTGGCGGAGGGAGTCGACCACGGTCGTGGCAGATGTACACGGTCGTGGCGAGGAATCGTGGTCGTGGTTGTA